>OX453005.1:25941766-27277752 GCA_949699075.1 Asteroscopus sphinx | reverse complement strand
AAGCTTGTACAGGTTTCATCATCATCAGCTTATTACTGCTGGGCACTGGCCTCTTCAAAAAAAGGTTTTAGGCCTTTTTCCACCACGTTGGCCTAGGGCGTGTACAGATGTGCAGCTTTTCTCACGATATTTTCCTTCACCGGTAAAGCAAGTGGTAATCAAATACTGCAATGAATTTTACAAAATGACAAAATAACTATGCTATTTTATGGCACACTATGACAAACAAAATCTTGTTACAAAAAAGAGTTTTGGAAAAATATATTTCCCCAAAACTTATTTCCAGTCAGATATTGAAAGACCAGTGTCAAAAATCCACTTGAGCAAAATTTAATTTACCACGCAGTGGCCGATTGAAACTAGCCGTATTTAAAAACAAAAAGTCTAAATGTCTTGTTTGTGAGTCGTGTCACGTGCGAGCCCATGTGGCCGGCAGCGGGTTCCGTCGCTTTAGAAAAATGTACGCGACGAACGTGACAGCCCTGCGCTGAAAACGGTTCTATTTTTAAACGTAATCAAAATATCCTTAGGTTGTTTATGGTTCTCTGAATAGTTGATGTGTGGAATTTGAATTTTGCGTTTTGCAATAGAAGAAAGACTATAGAGAACTCAGAAGTTTGCAGCAGGCTTCAAAGAGAGTCAAGTTTGGAGTAAGAAACCCATAGAAGGGACCTATTAGTGGCGAGCCGGGACCTGTCGGGGATGGGAGGAGAATGCAGAGCACCCCCACGCGCCCACACCCACGCCCCCGGCCAAAGGGTAAGTTTTAGTTGGTTAGAGTTCGACTTTTGCTCCGGCTTCACCAGGTGGAGTGCGCCAATACTCAGCATTGACAGATAAAAATAATAAATGAAATGAAATTATTTATTCTGAAAATTGGAAAATTAAATATCAATTTTGCATCAATTTGACTACCTCTGAGAAGAAAGCCGAAACAAACTTAAACTTTACTAACTAACTTTAAATAACTAACTTTTTTTAACTACTTTTAACTTTCTTCTTTGGTCGAAGTCCAGAAATTAATTCTGTATCAAGAAATTGTGGGAGGATAATGCAGGGCAACGCCTGGACAACCTGGTGTAGCCTGTGAACTTTCCTAAGGGCGATGGCACGTAGTTATTAAACTTTTTACTAGATTCTTTAATTATGCGTTTAAAAAGTTTAAGCGTACCTAGTGAATAGATTCAGAAATAGCTCTAATTTCTACGTGAGTACGTTCTCCTAGCATTAATAAATTCAATAATATTTCTCAAGGAAAGCTTGGCAGTTTTTGAAACATTTGCAAAACGACGTCGCGTCGTACCTATCATTATCTTCTTATTAACTACTATAGCCTATGCACCAGGCTTCACCGGCGTGTTTTTCTTATAGTATAGGATTGCGAAACGAGCTAAAGGCCCACCTGATGTTAAACGGTTACCTTTGCCCATAACAACTTCAATACCACCTAGGCTGTTGCCTAAATGGCATCGCAAGTTGGTTCACCAAACTGAGACATGAAGATGGAAAGTTTCATGTGATTGTAATTTCACTGGTACCCGTACCCTTCAGACCGAAACACAGCAATGCGAACATCACAATTTGTTGGAGAATTAGGTACGGTGGTAGTACTAATTTGTGTAATTTGGAAAGATGTTTTCTTTAGGAACAGTTTATCTTTCCGGGAGAAAACGTTGCCTATGTTCTTCTCCATGTCCAGGTCCCAAGCTACCTCTTTCAAATTTTTGTCAAATTTCATTACGATTAGCTCAGAGGTTTAGTCATTAAAATAAAAGGTAATGAACAGACATACATGGTTACTTTTGCATTTATATTATACTAGCCTATGCCCACGACTTCGCCTGCGTGAATGTCGTTTATCGAGCATCCCTCGGAAAATATTAAGGCGAGGTTATCCCAGACCTGTGAGCTAAATAACGCTATCCCAGCCCCCGCCAATTCAGCGCGACGTATTTATTCTCGATGCGCTTATTGTTTCATTTATTTTGCATTTCGAATAAAAGCGCATCGTAAAAAGGCGACACAGGTCCACCCTTGACGACGTCCGGATGGACACTAAAATATCAGTAAATGCGTTGTGCGCGAGCCATTTCACTTATTTAAATTTTAATTAATATCAAAAAATTAACTGTAGGAATTACTTTGTAATACCATTATCTTTTTATTGCATGTAGTTTTTATAGCATTTCGTGCTGTATTTAGAACATTAAAACGAAAAATGCTTTTATAATCGGCATTGTTTCGGATTTTTTTTCAATCGACAAAAATACAATGTATCTTGTTTTTATCTTTTAAATTCGCTAACATAAGCATGTATCTGTAACATATATTTTTTTCGGGTTTCTTTATCACAATTTGACTATTTTAGACCGAATTTCGCAAGACGCAAATTGGGATAACAGGCCGTTAATCCATCCATTAAACTATACCATTCATCTTCCCGGGATAAAAAGTAGTCTATAGTATTATATTTTCTGTGCCTATATTCTGTTTTTTCTCTCTTGTCTTATTTAGTAAACAATCTTGGCACGTCTCTTTACTCAAATAACTACTGATAAAATATAATTACTAGTTCTGCACATGGAATTAGGTTGATAAATGTTATTTACCCATATGATACACTTGGAGAGAGCACAAAGGTCTCTACTGAAAGTCATGACGTTTAGACGATTCAGATATCCGACCAAACTATTGTACGAAAGTTGCCAATTGATATCAGTGAGGCGATTGTATTTATTTCAAATAGTGATTAAACAGCATAGAATCACTCCGTATAATGAGGTTGAGTATCATAAAAAGCGTATTATACCAGACGTCTGCTTACCTCCCAATTTCTGCACAGCTGCTGCTAGGCGGCAACAGAGTTTTAGGTCTCCCTACTTATATGACAAAATAAATAAAATAACAAACATACATCCTCTCTTAGGTCGTGAAACCAAAACTATGATTAAGAATTGGCTATTGGAACTAGATTATGAACAAACAGAAATGTTATTGCTTTCTGCGCAGTATCTGTAAAGAGGTGTATTGTAGGTGGTTGTTGGTTCGATTCCCACAGGACACAAATATTTATGTGATGAACAAGTGTTTGTGTTGGTCTGGGTGTTTCCTATGTATTATAAGTATGTAGGTATTTAGAAAAAAAAGGATATAAGTATTATAACCATTGTCTAGTATCCATATCACAAGCTCTGCTTAGTTTGGGACTAGATGGTGCTGTGTACAAATGTCCTAAAATATTTATTTAATTATATTACCGTTATGTGTACAATTTTGATAAATTTCAATAAAACAATTTTAATAACTTGTATTAAGATTTATTTTTTATTTTTATTGAGTAATTGCTAGGCTTCATTTGAATTTTAAGTAGACCGTATCACATAATTGTTTTTGTGTATTTTAATGTACTATTTCAATTCTAAAAGTATGATTTTGGCGACACTTTTTCCCGTACTAAGTAACCGTAAAGGCACTTCCATTTGTTTTCTTAATTTCGTGTTTGGCACAGTAAGTATAGCTTAAAGTTGCAGTTGTTACAAGGAATATCACAAAATGTTCTGTTACCGAGATTTAAGCTTAGGTACTAGCGTCAAAGAATACTATGCTCATCGTGTACCTTAATCTTTTACGAACAAAATGCACCCGAACAATGCTCAAAGTCTCTTCATTCGATTATTCCGACTGACACAAAAAGTTGTGAGAATCCCCTCGTATTTACATAAGTTCGTATGTGTAACAATGTATGAGGAATCCCGGGGGCGTCTGAACAATAAAACACGTGCCACCCGGAAAGCGGACAGATCCCAGCTTCGAAGGATTCACTCTCTGTATTGTGCTATATCTATGGGATCATTTCTAATGTGCTTTATTGAAAAAATCCTGGATGTTCTAAATCATATTGTTTCGCTGTTTCTGATCCATGCATCAAATCATTATACAGGCACAAACATGATAATGATAATAGCTTTATTTATTCTTTACATATATCGTAGATTTGTGCTTATTCTAAATTTTTGTTAGTTGTGTCATCATCATCATCATTTCAGCCGAAAGACGCCCACTGCTGGACATAGGCCTCCCCCAAGTATCGCCACAACGACCGGTCCTGCGCCTTCCGCATCCAGCGGATTCCCGCGACCTTCACCAGGTCGTCGGTCCATCTTGCGGGGGGCCTACCCACGCTGCGCCTTCCAGTACGCGGTCGCCACTTCAGAACTTTACTGCCCCATCGGCCATCATTTCTGCGAGCAATGTGCCCCGCCCACTGCCACTTAAGCTTGGCAATTCTTCGGGCTATGTCGGTGTCTTTCGTTCTCCTGCGAATCTCCTCATTTCTGATTCGATCACGCAGGGACACTCCGAGCATAGCCCTCTTCATTGACCTTTGAGTGACTTTGAGCCTTCTTATCAGGCCCATTGTTAGTTGTGTGTTAGTGTTTTATTTTAACCTAGCTTTTTATAGTAGTTTTAGTATTTATGTGAGGAGCGCTCTAGCGGTGAAAGCCTCCTCCGTTTCATTCCACCCTTTTTATTTTTTTATGTTTCCGTGGGGAAATCCTCATGGACGCACTCCGCCCGAGGTAGGCGGAGCCAGTGTCGGACTCTTACCGACTAAAACCACCACGGTGTTCCTTCAACTACCTTAGCCGGGGGCGTGGGAACCCGTGAGTATTCACACAACCACCCCCGACAGGTCCCGGCCCGCCACAAGCAGGCGAGCCCCTTCTCCCCATGCGGCCTAACGTTGGCCGCACCCTCCTAGGTGGCGCACACGGAAGACTGCACGCCACCTCACCTCAAGGGCCTTTACCAGCTACGCCAGCTGCGCCAACTACACTAGCTAGGCCAGCTGCTGGTCGGGCAGCAGAGTACCCCGAGTCTGCTGCTCGCAGGCCCCATCCTCCCGTAATTTTTTATAGAGGTTTTCTTCCTCGCGGTCCGGGTGGTGAAGCCAGGACCCTCGGTCCCAAGAGGCGCAAGAACACTACTCAGCAGGCCCTCCTGGGATTACGAGACCGACGGGGACAGGGAAGGACAGTCCTCCCGCTGCCTGCCCAGTGGCAGGGTGAGTGCACACCGGGCCCGCCCATGCTCCTCCACAGTGCCCTCTGCTTTCTCAGAGGGACACGCGGAGCAACTTCCCACATCTTCTTGGCCCACATTGGGCCCCTCCTGTGCTAGAATATTCGCCACAGGCAATAAGGTCCCCCGGTCCAAAGGAGACTTATTGCCCGTGCCCAGGGTGCACCGGCCCAACAACTGCCGTTCCCTCTAGACGTGTCCAGAAGGAAAAACAGCCGTCAGACACACGTGGAGGTTTTCTGGCCAGCACCCCTTGAGGAGTTTGTTTCCACCCTAGTCTATCTCTGGCTAGTCAACTCCAGGTGTTTCCAGCCGTAGCAACTATATAGTCGCTCCATCTTTTGGATGGTCTTCTTTGTCGTCTTTTCTTGTGCAATGGATACCAATTAGTGACTATTTTGGACCGCACACAGGCACAGACATAGTAAAAATTATAGACGAAGTGCTGTCAAAATAACACGGAGGCGTGTACAAACCAGCGCTCACGCACACCTGTAAGACCACCTGAAATATAATTTTTTTTGGCGATGCTGACTGGACGATGCCGCGACATGTGTACTAAGATCGGTGAGCACGGTTTGACGTACATCTGTGTGCGTGAGCGCTGGTTTGTACACGGAGGAGCGTACTCCGTAGTTTTGTTGGCTTCACTGTGATTGTTCGCAGCACTTCGTCTATATTTTTTTACTATTTCTGTGTATACAGGGTAATTTTTATATACCAAAAACACTTTAAAGGTAGCACTCATTATTTGCTGCACAAATTATCGAGAAAAAAATCCGACTCGATCAAAATCTGTATGGAACAGCTGATTTTCACGATTCGGTTTTGTAGTAAATGTTGTGCTTAAGTAAAGCGGAGTATAAGTGTTAGTGTTTTTTGTAAGTAGATTAAGTATACTTTATTGTTTGCACACCATAAAAATAAAACTAGTCTAAGTAAAGTAGCAAGTAGGTAACTTAACTTATACAACGTGTATCAGAAATGCGTGGTCATATTTGAAAAGCTTATTCAGGGGTTGCTATCAAACAACTTTTACTATGGGACCAACCCTGGAATCGCGAAAAAAAAAAAACAGCTGATCCTTACATTTTGTCGAGCCACATCGATGATTTAGTAGGGATCAGCTGATATTTTTTTCGCGATTTCAGGGTTGGTCCCATAGTAAAAGTTGTTCTATGCTATGGCCTGAATGAGCTCTTAGAATATGACCACGCATTTCTGATACACGTTGTATATAAAAATGTCCTGTAAGTATACAATCGGATTTTAACATAAAAATTGCAAGGTAGGAAGCATTTTTTTGTATATTTTGACCATTTATATTTTTCTATACATTTGCTGAGGATGTCAATCACCATACTTGTGGAATTTAATTTTCAGTCATCGTCACTTAATTCAACGCATGGCTGTCATTACTGTCCCAACGTTTTCACAACACAAATATTTACGAATAACATGATCTAAACTACATAATCTAAACTAGAGTCCGCCATCTATTAGATATAGTTGGCAGAGCAAGTTGCGCAAAAGCCCTGTATTGGCACTCAACCCTATAATGGCGTTAGTCGTGCCATTAATCTGTGATCTAATTACCGGCAACCTATGGCAGTCTCGTCGCTTGTCAACTAAGCTTATGAGCGGACTTTAAAGCGAATTATGAGGTAATAAGCGATTGAAATTATGATGGGCTTTTGGTCTTGTGAACAGGGGTTGCAGTGAAATCATATTTCAAACCCGAACATTTTAGTTCACATATTAACACTTGAGAGAAGTGTGAACAAGCTGTGATTATTAAGGCGCTTCCTCACCGGAGCATTCACCTGTAATGTAAAAATCCAAGATTCAATTTTGAGCATTACGTTACAATACTGCCTCCCTAACTGACGACCATTCTTCTATAATCGTGCGCATTCATGTTACAAATTGTATTACTCACTACTGTTATATCACAGGCAAATGCTCCCAGTACGTGTAATGTTACAAATTGTATAATTACAGGTTGCGCACTGTAATGCTCCTCACTCACTGATCATCATCATCATCATCATTTCAGCCGAAAGACGTCCACTGCTGGACATAAGCCTCCCCCAAGCATCGCCACAACGACCGATCCTGCGCCTTCCGCATCCAGCACTCACTGATGTAATGTTCAAATTTGAACTGTTATATATATTACAGGCGAATACTCCCGGTGTGCGATTTCACTGCGAAAATTCGCATGTAATGTAAAAATTTGATGTTTAGCATTACATTACAAAAATGCACTAGCTCAACGTACTTACTGAGGACAATTCGTTTTTGTAACCGTTCGAGATTAAGCATCGCTTGTTACGAACTGCGAGCATTACAAACAGCAAACATCCGTGCGTGTAACTTAAATAATTTTTTAGTGTTAGTTATTGGTGCGCACTGTAATGTTCAGTTAACGTACTCACTTCTGTAATGTTAGAATTTGTACATTCTAAGTCTGCGCACTGCTCGCCTCGACGTAATCACCGATGCAATGCTCAAACTCGAGCTTGCTACATTACACGCGAATGCTCGCAATGAGTATACACCTTTAGGTTCTACAAAATGTTTTATTCTGCAATCCATCTTACGTTATCAATTACGATAGATAAATTGGACTGGAAGGTGTTTAAGCAGACTCTATAAAATTACTTCCGTGAATTGATAAGCCGTTTTCGGCCTAAATACGTTGACATTCTAGTTGTAAGGTTCAAGGGTTCCAAACACTAATTCTCGAAATCATTTAACACCGAGAGTGTTAATCGAAAATCTTGCTCGAATTCCTTTATTAGTGTCGGTATTACTATTTCGTCGTATTGCCTGGCTATTTCTTTTGTGAAGTCTTGTATAGGACAGAAGTAAGGCAAGTAATACTTGATTAATATTAGGTAGCGTTAAGTCCTATAAATATGTGTATAATACAACGTACTTCAGTGCTGTTATTAAGTTCCTATGTTGCTAAGGAGTACTTTATTGTCATTATTTTTAATAAATACACAACAAAAGCCGATGTATAATTGTTTTAAATTTAACGACTTAAGAAGCTTATCGCTAGCTATAGTTGTTAAAATACTTATTACACAGCACCTACCGCATGTCGTCTTGTTTTGGAAATAAAATAATGTTTCTTTTTCTTTCTTTCTTTCTATTATATTTCTTTGGATTGCATTCATGGGCCACGCAAAACATTGAGTTTCCGGTTGGAAATTAAAACTACCAATAGCGAAATACAGATGTATGTCGCAGTCCAATCGTTAAATTGAACAGATCATGCTGTGCCTGGAAATTTCATGAAACGGGGGTATTTTATGAATTGGCGAACTTGAACTCGCCATATAGTTAAATGCAGAACGTTTGACTATTTGCTGAATCATGTTTATATGAATTTTTTAGGGTGTCTAAAGTATTAGAAAATAACAACTAAGAGAATCTAGGATGCAAGAGCGAGCGAAGCGAGCTTTGGAATTTGGGAACCCTAACTCGGATGGCCGTTAGTTCCGTGTGATACCGGACATAAAGAATTGCACCACCCTATATCTTCTCATGGGTGTCGTAAAAGGCGACTAAAGGATTCACCAGAGGATGAGCAGCAGCGTTCTCTGAGTATTTAACCAACCAACCAACTGGGATCGCCAAACCACCTGCCAAGCGTAGCGATTATGGCATACCCTCCCAACATGCTTGGGGGAGGCCTATGTCCAGCAGTGGACGTCTTTCGGCTGAAATGATGCACTCGGATAGGTTAAGTTCATTACTAAATGTTGCTGTTCGCTTGCTGCGCTTGCTTACTAGCTCCCTGATATTCATTCCCTTCGTGTTAGGTACCTTTTGACCTTAAACAATAGGAGTCAATTGGCTTTGCGATATGCCCAGCATATCATGAAGTAATGATGTGGCAAACGTTTAGCTTGCCGTTTAGTTTAACGATATTGCATATCGAAAAACACATTGCTTTCATTGATTTCCCAGACTTTCCGTTAAGCACATCGTGATCTGACGTATTTAATAACATTTCAGCTAATGAAATAGTCACGTTATAGGAAATTCCCAGGCACACCAAAATCTGCCCAATTCTATGATTGCCCAATTCTATGTACATTTTTGTCTATTTCTCAGGAAAATACAAGCATTAACTACATTACTTAGAGATAAGAAAGTATAATAGTTCAATATACTATGTAAACAGACGTCGTAGTTGGTACAAAACACAAGCACATCACTGCCACTTAGTACGGAGCTACGGAGCGTGTCTGTAACAAGAGAAAGCAGTTTCGTAGCAAGCTGCAAGCTACTAGATACAGCTTGTTTTGTTACAAAGGTGTCCGTGTCTCGCAGTCCCGTTTATGCTTAAGGGCCGGAACACATCTGACGGAATTTACGTCGCTGATCTTACGTCGCGTAACGTCGGTACACATAATTCCATGTAAACATGTCACACCGAGCCTTCTCATACTGAGAAGAGGCCCGAGCCCAGCAGTGGGACAGTAGTGGGCTGGTTATGTTATGTTATGTTTATGTCACACCGGGCGTAGCAACCGAAGTAACCGAATTGCAGAACGCTGGAATCTATTCAGATTCGGCGACAGATCTTATTCTTTTAGCATTTAAAGGGTGCATCCAGTATATTCTTTTTCTATCTTATCGTAAAGCTTCCTAGATTAGTTTCATTTTAACCATGAAACAAGTACGCAGTATCGTTGTTTACCTACTTAATGTTAATAATAGTGTATTCGAAATGTGTAAGTCGGTGTGGGTCTAACATTTACACTATAAATAAACATCTTGGTGAGATTATAGTGAAGTCATAAAAATAATAATAATACAGAGGTACCATACTACAGGTATGTGCCCGACCCAGTTCTCGAAAATGGTCATGTCACGTTATACTGGGATCGGTCTATCATCACTGATAGGACCATTATGCACAATAAGCCTGATATAGTGGTGTTAGATCGATTAGAGCGCCGCACAATGATTATTGATATCGCCGTTCCGCATGACGGGAATCTCGTGAAAGCTGAGACAGATAAGCAAATGAGATATCTGGACTTGGCGCACGAGGTTGTCGACATGTGGGATGTTGACTCAGCAGTCACCGTGCCGATTGTCGTTACGGCCAATGGGATAATCGCAAAGAGCCTCGACCAACACCTGCAGAGGCTCTCATTAGGCAGCTGGGTCAAGGGCTTGATACAGAAGGCGGTTCTTCTGGACACGGCACGTATTGTTAGGAAGTTCCTCTCTCTGAGGCCCTGACCACCGGTAGCTTGGACCCTGTTCCCGATGCCAGTGGGCTACTATTTTTGTATATTTTTAAATGTTTTTATATTTTTTTTGTTTGTAAAAATATTTAAAAATGTAAAAAATATGTACTTGAATGAATAAATGGAATAATAATAAATATTTTTGGGACATTTTATACATCACCATCTAGTCCCTAACTAAGCAGAGCTTGTGGTATGGGTACAAGACAATGGATATAATACTTATATAATATAACATAACATCACGCCTGTATTTCCCCGAAGGGGTAGGCAGAGGTGTATTAATACACCCACATTTCGCCAGTTATGTTATAGTCCCATGTAATAGGGGGCGAGCCTATTGCCATTGACCGGGCACAAATCCAGACTCCGGGCTGGGTACATACTTATAATACATAAGAAACAACCAGAAGTGAATCATCAATCAATTATCAAGAATCATTGAATTTATAAATTGTTGTTAATAAAGTAAGCAATCAGGCTAACAGTAACAGCTGAAAATGTTTTCTTCACATATTTTTTACAACAACTATTATTACTTTATAAACGAAAATAATTTTAAAGTGTTTAAGTTGATTACTTGAAACAACTTTTATAAGTTACTTACTAATAACAGTGGTTTGAAAAAAATAGTGTAACGCATGGGTTTGTTAAATGTTTTAAGCCATTATTAACATCACTTCAGTGTAAATTACGCGACAGCGACAGAAGATCGGCGACATAAATTGCGACAGATGTGTTTCAGCCAAAGACATTAAATATTTAAATCTCTTTGGTTTCGGCCTTAAGTTTTGTTAAGATGTAACTTCACGTTCATTTGATTTTGATAAAACTGATGTTTTAACTTAATTAGTATACACGAAAATAATACTGAAAAGAACATTTCATCATCATCATCATCGGATGTGGTTTATCGGGGGTGGGGGGAGGATGTGGGTTCGATTCCCACAGGACACAAATATTTGTGTGATGAACATAAGTGTTCGTGTTGGTCTGGGTGTTGCTTATGTATTTTAAGTAAGTATTTACAAAAAAAAGTATATAAATAAATATCTTTGGGACATTTTTACACAGCACCATCTAGTCCCAAACTAAGCAGAGCTTGTGCTATGGGTACTAGACAATGGATATAATACTTAAATACTTTTTTTTTTTTTGTAAATACATACTTATAATACATAAGCAACACCCAGACCAACACGAACATTTATGTTCATCACACAAATATTTGTGTCCTGTGGGAATCGAACCCACGACCTCGTTATCAGCAGTCCAACACTCGAACCACTAGACCACAGAGGTCGTCAAAAGTAAGTCGTCAATAAGTATTATATCCATTGTCTAGTACCCATAATACAAGCTCTGCTTAGTTTGGGACTAGATGGTGCTATGTAAAACGTCCCAAAAGTATTTATTTAATCTTATATGACTTCTAGTCGTGAGTTCGACATCATATCAAGCTAAATAAATAAATATAAACTAATCATAGCGTATACCTTAGCGTAAGTACCTATTGTTTCCACTTAGGTTAACTCGTGTGTTTTAATAGGGCACCGTACCTACATAATCTTATTTCCGTACGATGTAAATTTATGTTAAAAAAAGAGCATTATTTCTAAAACGAACACAGACAATCCAACTATTTGTAGATAGGGAGAACTGTGTTAATCCTATTACACTCGGGAGCAATGACTCTAGGTCACCAAAATAAACCTTGGTAATATTTTTCTCCCTATTTCTTCTCATGGGTGTCGTTAAAGGCGACTAAAGGAATAACCAGAGGATGGGTAGCAGCGTTATCTGAATATTTAACCAACCAACTGCGATCGCTAACCCGCCTGCCAAGCGTAGCGATTATGGCATATCCCTCCTTTTGGGGGAGGCCTATGTCCAGCAGTGGACGTCTGTCGGCTGAAATGATGATGATGATGATGAATATTTATCTCGGAAACTAAGATTGATAGCTTGTTCAAATGAAAATATTTTATAGACTACTAGCTGTGCCCGCGCCCTTGCCCGCGTACTGAAATGAAATATAACCTATGTTACTTCTGAATAAAGTAGCTTTCTAATGGTGAAATAATTATTTAAATCGGTTCAGTAGTTTCAGAGTTTATCGATTTCAAACAAACAAACGAATTATTCCTCTTTATAAGGAGGAAAACATCTAATCCTCAAACTAATCGAATAAGATTGACGCTCCCAACCGCGGATCGCGGACGCTGTGGGTGGAATAGTTGGTACTCCTTTGCCATTTTGTATTCCTTTTTCTGGCTTCATTCGCTAGTTCTACGCGCTCCACCTATCTTATTCGTTTGGTCTGAGCACTCGTAAGCCTTGCACTGCGAGCTGCTCAGTGTAAATCTTACTTTAATTTAGTTACTAGTGTATCTCTGTTTCCAATGGAACCACTACGTGATGTGATGTAAGTTTGTTTTATTTTATTTGGAGGTGTCCCGTCCCCGACCCACCGTGTCCCTTGTTTGCTTTTACAAGTTTTGTTAGGAAAAGCGGCGAAGCGATTTTTGTTGTTGTTATGTGATTAGGATAAAGTGAGTGTTTTATTACGTGTTCAAGTATTTATAGATTCTACAGCATGATTGGGTGAACAAGGGACATATTCAAGAATATGGTAGAATGTGCGAACACATAATGAAAAAATATTAGAACGAAAATAAATAAAGAAAAATGATTTATTGGCACAACAAGACGACGTGCGGTAGGTGAACATAAAAAAACCGGCCAAGAGCGAGTCGGACTCGTACAGTAAGGGTTCCGTACCATCCATCGACCTATAGAATATAATTTACGAGAGTTCATCAAAAGACATCAACGCACCGTGAGCGAAATCTGAATTATTGCATTTATTCTTACGCAGGTAGCACCACATATGTCTATGTGTGCCCATTTTTAGGGTTCCGTAGTCCTACAAGGAACCCTTATAGTTTCGTCATGTCCGTCCGTCTGTCCGTCTGTCCATCTGTCCGTCTGGCCGTCTGTCCTTCTGTCCGTCTGTCCGTCTGTCCGTCTGTCCATCTGTCCGTCTGTCCGCCTGTCCTAATCCTTTACAGCTTAATAACTTCTACAGTTATAAACATAAGTAAATGAAATTTTGTTAAAAAATTGTCTAGATATAGATCTCAATTTTAAAAGAATAAAAAAGTCATGATTACGTATTGAAGGGGTACCGCCCATACATGTGAAATGGGGATGAAAATATTTTTTTCGCTGTACCCCCTCGTTTGGAGTGTCATTGAATAAGTCTACTAAAATGAACGTAATGTTTCATACATAACTTTTTTATCAGGTGTACCATCTGCGAAATATAGCCCGCCAAAGTGGCTTGCAATGTGTCCCCCCCCTGCCATTTCTAAACTATACAACGTAGAAGCTTATAATCTTCCACATTGATAGACCTTTGTAAAAACTCTCTTTTAAAATTATTTCGAGCATAATGTGATTATAAATTTTTGAGTTATGGAGAGAAAACGGAAAAATACTTAAAACGTCCTAGTTCAAAGGTCATTGACCTTAGAGAAAAATGATCATAGCAAATAATGCTCTTTTAGCTACTTTCTATTTGAAAAAATCACAAAAAGTTAATTTGTGTTATTATGACATGACAAAATTCTTAAATTTGGCGCCATCTAGCGGCGTCTAATAACACTCTCTAAGGCCGGTGTTCATCAACGTTAATTCTCTGATTAAACAGCCGATTACTCAAAAAATTTACTGGAATTAAGGGTAAACGGTCGATTAACCAGAGAATTATCGTTGGTGAAATCAAGCATAAGTCGCCAATGCTGCCGTCAAGTGCCGTCTATTTCATTTGGCACTGTATAGCGCCATCTAGCGGCTATTGACAACACTCTCTGAGTCGCCAATGCTGCCGTCTATTGCAAAAACTAAAATAGCCATGATTAATATTCGATTTGATTTGTTTGTAACACCTACTTAAGGAACCCTATAATACTGAGCATGGCCCGACATGCTCTTGGCCGGTTTTTCTATCTACAACTACAGCGAAATGTATTTTACAGAGTTAATAGTTTCTGATTGAACTACAGTACCTGTACTTCAACTTTTAAAAACGAATTTTCGATAAATTATGTATTCAGCGAGTGTTTTTTTTTCTGACGGAGGCAACACTTGGCTGCTACATTCCCCTTAAGCACTTGTTAAAACCGGGTGTAATCCAAACTCCATACATAACAAAGGTATTTAACCACCAAAACGAAGAGGAGAGGATTATGTGTCGAACAACCAATAGGATTGCGTTATTTTCATATTTCACCGCCTAGCTTCAACATTATTTATTTATTTAAACTTCATACAATACATGTACATAGGTGGACTTAATGCCTTTGGCTTTCTCTCCCAGTCAACCAGCTATTATATATCTAACGCAGTCTTATTGGTGGCTTGCGACACATCTCGTCACATCTCGTCTCTGCGTTTTGGTGGAAACCGAGCCTAAAACCCGATTTTTAACCGACTTCAAAAAAGGAGGAGGTTCTCAATTCAATTGTATGTTTTTTTTTGTATGTTTGTTACCTCAGAACTCCGTCATTTATAAACCGATTTCGAAAATTATTTATTTATTTGAAAGGATATACTTCCAGATTGGTTCCATTTTCATCAAAATCCAGTTTTGATGATGGGATCCATGTGAAATTGAGGTAACTTCTCAAATATTATTGGCATACACATAGCGATTTTGGTATATTCATCAACAAGTCAAGCATTTGCATTCAGAAAAAATCATTTTGTGAAGATCTGATGAAGGTCATAGGAGATAAAGAGGGAACTCTTCAATGGATGACAGCAAATTATCCGGGATTACAGCAATCGCTTGTCTTTCTATTGTTAATTCCACTCAAAACAATAAACAAAAAAAAACGACTTCAAAAAAATAAAATAAAAATATTTTAATAAAAAAAAAAAAACAGTTTTTTCTTAAATCAATCCGAATCAAAAGCACCACTCCCTAAACTGTTTCACACAAATTTTATTATTTTATTCTTTTTTAAGTCGGTTTTTACTTTTTTAATGTGGTTTATGTTTATGATAATTATGATAATTGATAAATATTGTATTGTATTGTATACGTTTCTACATATTTGATTAATGATATATCCATTAATAAAATTATATTTGTATGCCGTAAAGGTATAACATGATAGACCTTATAATAATTTTGTACAACTTGCATACTCTGTGTGTATACTCATGTTATGACAAATAAACATTATCTTATCTTATCTTATCTTATCAAAACTCGAAATTGCGAATAAATAATTTCGACAAAGAATCTACCTAAAAATAAAATTATTATGCATTTAAAATAATAAAAATAAAGAATATTTATTTTAAAACAGAAAGTATACACCGAATTAATTATATCGATAATGCATTCAATATGTTACTACACTATCGATACGCGGGGATTTTGGTAACAGTCAGGCAAATAAGGTGAAGGCGACATCGAAAGAAACGCAATACATTACGCGGTTACTCACGTAGTGAAAGTCGATATCCATGTTTTATAAGCAATGTATAATGTTTTATCAGTTTGCGATAACATCGTTTTTGTCATGAATCACATAATACTAAGAAAATATTTGCAAATATCACAACTAATTAAAGGTTTTTAGACTTACCGATGAAAAGAAATCCCTCCTTTAGTTAAACTACACACCTCGCTTCTTTTTCGGCATGATATAATGGCGCAAGACGGCATAATTATTATTTTTTCGCACAGCAACGTACTCTGTCACAGCCTGGCCGCAATGTTTAAGCTGTGACGCGGATTTTGGTTAAATTAGCGCGTCTGCTCAAAAGCGCGGCGCGCCTATCCCGCCCACAATTCCCCTCTATTTATATTCATTTCCTCTATGGGGGAAGGCATAGACCCCTTTGGTTTTAGACTTTTTTATTTTTAGTAATTTTCGTGAACAAAACATATTCTGAGATAATTTCAACCAGCTACCTGTTACCGTTAAAAAGATACAGCCCTGTTATAGACGGACCAACGGACGGACAGCGTAGTGAGAGTAATAGGGTCCCGTTTGGTACCCTTTGGGTACGGAACCCTAAAAAGTATCTTTATCTAGAAAAGAAATATTTTGGCAAATATTTCATACGATATTCGACGAATCTGAAACATTTGTCACGACTCACGGTGCCGCGATGTACTGTACTGTAGGCCTAGCACGAACCATTTTGCCTCTGATCTTCAAAGCTATCAGTTTAAAATTCTGGTCAAGTACCTACCAATAGTATTAAAGTCAGTCAAGGAAAACCTCTGAACCAACAACCGTAAAAGATAACAATGATTTTTTCCCGAAGTATTATTTTACAGACTTCTAGTTTGTATCATAATTTATAAGAAAAATCCGTTTTACAAATTATTTTATAACTCAAAATGTTCATTTTAAGCTCTATGGAGTAGGAGTTAAGGTTGATAATAAGTTTGTAGGGTTGTAAAAATAGTTTGGTGGATCTAAAACCCTTGATTTCGCGGTTGAATGCTCGGACAAACTAAGAATGGACAGCGGGACGTTGCGGTCGCTTCGTGCCGATATTCATAAATCTTGATACTTCTGAAGTTTTAGTTAATTTACTTGAATTGTATCGCTAAGTTGGAGCAAGTGGGCGAGTGTAGGTACTTATTGGGTTAGCTTGGTAGATAATGCAGTTTCTTTTAACATACATTGCTATTATATTATTTTGCACAATTAAACAGACAAACATTAATTTTGGTTCATCGACCATGTTTCTGTTTCGTACTGATTGTTCATTCAACAAGAAACCATGGTATCCCAGTTTTCTGTTAAGCTATTGAAAAGAGATCGTTTTTTGAGGACATATATATTATTATACATATATTGATAATGGTTGGTGCGTCTGTATAATAGCTTCTTAATGACTTGACCGATCGAGGTCATATTCACACAATATAGTTGTTTTGTCAAGACAATATCTATGCTAAAATCTGATCAGTGGCGCTGTAGTTAACGAATTCTATATTTAAGGGGAAAGTAAACTTTCAGTAACCTTTTGACACTTTTTCAATATAAAACTACAATGAAGTATAATTTACAGAGAAAATAGTTTCTGATTAAACTAAAGTACTTACCTGTGTACTTCAATCGTTAAAAACTAATTTTCGATAAATGATGTATTCTGCGAGGAAAGCGAGGCGTTTACTGATGGGGGCGCCACTTGGCTGCTACAATTTTTTTTTGTCAATTAAATTAAATTAAGTTATTTAATAACATTCCCATTAATAAAGTCGAAAGTTTCTCGAAAACTATAAAGTTCCGCACAAAAGTCGCTAGAATTTGCTTCTAAAGATGATTACAATCAAAACTACAATTAAAATCATGCACCAAGATACTAAAGCCAACCCCTTGAGGTGTGTCAGGATCATAGAAATCTGAATAATAAGGTAATAGAACTGGTAAAGGCGCGTGAACATGTCGCCGCGTGCAGGTGTCTCGTTGGACACTAGTGCGCGAAACGTTTGCTTGATCATCAGTGCTGTTTTGGACGCGGACTCACAAAAATTGGATTTTGCTGCATATCTAAGAGAATATATTTTTTAGGCTTAATTTATTTTGCATTGAATGCTAGAAACATGGTGGGAACAATTGCGTATTTACATGTTGGTAGCGGCAAACCGGTGACACCCTTTACGGTATTAAAAGGCAGTAGATTTCTATTAGTTATTATTTTTATGATTGTTTGTGTTGGTCTGGGTGTTTCTTATGTATTATAAGTATGTATTTACAAAAAAAAGTATATTAGTATTATATCCATTGTCTAGTACCCATAAAAAAAAAAAAAAATTGGAACAGAAAACACGTTTACATACAATATGTGTACGAAAGCTCTGCTTAGTTTGGGACTAGCTAGATGGTTATGTGTAAAATGTCCCAATTTTTTTATTTATTACCTTATTATTTAGATTTCTATGGTCAGGATCGTAGCAGATGGAAATCCGTAGTCTCTGCCTACCGTAATGAGAAACAGGTGTGATAGTATTATTTAATTTAACCTCTAGCTTAAAAAAATTTATTACAACTTTACTTTTTGTTTACGCTATTAGGGAAACTAGTTCGTTCAGAATAACGAGGAGAATCGATTGGGATAGTTTTTTTAGCTAAATCACACAATTACATGCTTTAAGAGCTACTGTAAGTTACCTAGTTGGTAGCGGATAAAGTGAAAAATGTCGTATAGGGACTACCTGATGCATGGAAATTGATCGAGCTGAACTTGCTGGATATTAAGAACCAACTCACGATCTTAAGATCCATTGATGTACTTAATTTAACCAAATTCAGTTTCATATTTTTTTTTGCTCAGACATATTAAAATATATAGAAGAAGTGCTGCGAACAATCATAGTGAAGCCAAAAAAAGCTATGCTACTTTGTGTACAGTCAGCGCTCACGCACACACATGCACCTCAATCCGTGCTCACCCCTCTCAGTACACATGTCGTGGCATCGTCCAGTAAGCATCGCGAAATCAAAAATCCTTCAGGTGCATGGTGTGTGCGTGAGCGCTGGTTCACAGCACTTCGTCAATATTTTTAACCAAGTCTGTGTTAATATATAACATGGTATAAAAACCGATTCTCCTCGTGATTCTGACATAGTTTTTCAAATTGTGTTAACAAAAATCGGCCAACTGTGAGTCGGACTCGCGCAGTAAGGGTTCCGTACCACCCATCGACCTGATACTCCATAGAAACTGATTTAATTTACGAGAGTTTATCAAAAGACATCAACGAACATACGCGAAATGTAAATTTTTGCATCTCTTTCTTACGTAGATACCTCGACATATTTATATTTTTATTTTTGCCCTGTTTTAAGTATTTTCTGCTAAATTACATAGTATGCACTATAATGAGACCAAGTTTGACGCGGGTATGTACTACCGTTTTGAAGATAGAGCAGGAACAAAAACGTTGAAAAACATGCATGTTTTTCGAGGTTTCTTGTATGGGGACCTCCTTTGGTTTTAGACTTTTTTATTTTTTGTATTTGTCGTGATAGGCACCATAGTAACACATATTCCGTGAAAATTCCAACTGGTTATCTATCACCGTTACAAAGATACAGCCCTGTGACAAACAGACGGACGGACGGACGGACAGCGTAGCGAGAGTAATAGGGTAATAGGGTCCCGTTAGCACTCTTTGGGTACGGAACCCTAAAAAGTAACGTTATATAAAGTAATTGTGAAAGTAATGTATTCCGCTAATTTGATTCCGAAGCCGCATCAAACTATTTAACTAGGCAAATGTATTGTGTTTCGTGTCGTGAATACAGCGTTAATTATTACTCGATGTATAGGGAATCATTACTGCTCCATTGATTGCGTTCGTTACTCAGCGAAATTATTCTTCGTTTTCTGGCTAAAAGTATTTTTTGTAATTAACAACATTTGTTTTTACAATTTTCATTGCGAAGGAAAGACTGTCCTTAAGGGTGACTTTCCTTTTACAGAGCTATGCGAGAAAGCTAAGCGATATGTCAGGAAATAATCCACCAATAGAATAGTTTGATTTTCATAGCTTAGCTCAAGTTAGATCTAGTGGGTTCAATTATGAAAAGCTTTTCTGAAGCGAGGGGAGCGAAGGATGCGAGTGGATGCGAGTGACACTCATTTTCCCTAGCCGCACGCTGCTACCATACAACGCTGTAGGATTACTTAGCTCGCATAGCTACTACCCGCAGAGCGCAACTTCCTCGTACATCTTACGCGCTCCGCTACACCCCTTAATTTTGGTGAAAATATACACAATACATTAGTTTCGTAGCTTAGTCTTGCCCTCACTCACTGCTTAGCTTTCTCGCACATTCATGGTGGAAATCTACCCTTATGGTCGGGTATCAACAACCCGCAGTGAGCAAGAGTCAATGCTTTTGTATGAGACGAGGTCTTTGCAAAGCAGTACAGCAGACCTTCTGAAAGAGCTCATCCGAGGAAATACTACCACCTTACCTATTTCTGCCGCCAAACAGTGATGCTTGCATTACTGTGTTCCGGTGCGAAAGATACGGGTGCCGGTAACCGCTTAGCATCGGATGGATCTATAGCTCGTTTTTCTGTGTTCGGCATTCTGTGTCATAAAAAAAATGTGGATGGCACGGGACGCCTGGCATATGTGAAATGTTGAAATTGATAGCGGCGATGGAGAGGACATAAAGAGCGTCATGCCGAGTCGGTTTTACCCTCAAGGTAAGAAGGCAAGTTTGTCTCACATCAAAAAGCAGTGGAATAGCGAAAGATTGGTATTACTATTTTTGACTGCCTACCAACCAAGCTTACTGGTCTGTGCTACCAACCAACCAACAATAACCAACAACCAAGAACAACCAATACCAACATGTCTAGCGGTCAAAAGTGCGACTGCTAAGCGTTTAAGGTTTTGGGTTTGATTCCCGGGTTGGGCAAAAAGTGTTATAGGGATTTTTCTGTCACGAAAATTTCTCAGCAGTCCAGAGTCAGAAAGTTGGCAGTGCTACACCCCCGTGCCTTGGAGAGCACGTAAAGCTGTCGGTTTTGCGAGTGATCTCTTTTCGCTCGTATCAGATTGCCGTCCCATCGGATTAAAATAGTGAGGGAATAGAGAGTGCACCTGTATTTGCGCACACACTTGTTCACTATAATATGTCTCGCGCAGATGGCTAATCTCCATAGATTGGCCGCCAAGACCGAAATTCAGCCGGGACGACATTATTATTCACACAATTCTTTCCAAATCATGTAACAAGCCATTGTACCATTTCTTGTTTGAAAAGGGTATATCCATGGAGTTTCTTGCCGGCTCTTCTCCATAGGACCAACTTTTTTGAACCGTGCAACTAGATTCATAATTTAACGTTTTGAAAGCGCATGTGAATGCTTATTTGAAAGAAAAACTTTTGACTTTGACTATATTTTAATGCCTAAAAATTATACATCCCACTCGATGCCCACAATTCGAGTCACTCTAATAGAGCGAGACGACTTGACACCGTGTTATCTATCTCTGCATGATCATTTTTTCAGCAGAGTGCACAATCTTTTTCTACCGGCGGTAAATGTCAAATCTGTGACTATCACAATGATTGTGAAAAAACCAAAAACAATCTAGAATCTTTATTTAAATAATACATTTTGTTTGATCAATTTGAATCCAATCTGATATTCAGTCTGTTTCCATCTAGCCAATCACGTTAAAGCTGAAACAATCAGCAACAAACCACTAGTTACGATACAGATTAAGTTATCCAGCGTAATCGAATTTATAAACCCGTGTTGTCAGACTCGTCACGTTTTATTGAAACGCTCTATTTTGGGGCACGTGGCAAATTCATTACTTAGCTATACAATCGTCATAAGGTAGGTATAAACCAACTAGTATTATTGGGGTCCGGTAGACGCAGAAAGCTTATAGTTGCCTTTCGGGACTGATAGATCTGCCTCGTTTTTGTAGCGCGTCAGGGATGTTCGCTGAAGCACGCTTTTTATATCAGAAACTGTTTTGTTTGGTGATGATCTTCAAAGGCGGGTGGTACCACGGGCCTCACTGCTCTCCCCTTGAATTTACACTTGGCGTTTGGATGATATCGACCGTAGCTTTTGATGGTGATGATGAGTAATAGTAGTTATTCTATTCGTGAATAATTTCCATTATTGCAGCAGATGTAGTTCAGTAATGCAAACATACATGTGTACATGGACGAATAAAAAAAGGCGGACGGAATCTCGCTAAACAATAAATGAAGCATCCATAGTAAGACGGCTCGATTAAGTACGGGCTGGTTCGCACACATTCCACCCATAGTAAGACCAAAAGCCGCGACTAAGCAACAAATCTCGTGTGACGGTAGTCATTGTCGTAGTTTCACAAATAAAATAACAATATATATAATATCTGTTGTGTTAAAATGCTGTCGAAATTATAGTGTATTAGCGAGATTCCGTCCGCCTTTTTTTATTCGTCCGGGCCTGTGTACATCATACAGTCTGACATGGCGATAATAACAGTCAACAAAGTTATTTCGCGCATCATGAATGTACATAATATACCCGTATATGATTGGGTGTAAGCCCGTATAAGATACAATGCCACAGCCTAGATCAATAAACAAAACCAAGAACCAATTAATGTACTTTGTAGTCTACTGTATAACCAAATCGGGCCAACATTGGCGTAAAATAAAAATGTCGCCTATAACGATTTAATTTGTATTACTTCCCCGTTTTTATAATATTTATTAAGGTCTCTTTTCAAATTGAGGAAAACGGAAATAAATCGCGTTATAAAAGGAAAGCCATGTTTTAAGCGTCATTGAACTTGAATTTCTTCTTTGATATTTTTTTATAACAATTATTTTTGTAATACTTGTGTATAATTTCAGTTTTATTATTATTATTGGTACTTATTATGAAAGAACTTTATTAGAACAACAACAAGAACAGACTGCTCGTGACCACGGCCAATGCAACTTGGTCGAAACCTCGAGGTTAGTCAAAATGTTTGTTATGTTTTGATTTTATTGTGCGCGACAAGTCCCTTAAATACAGGGTGTCAGGGAAACGCTTCCGAAAACGAAGATAGGTGATAGTGCTGGTGATTTGACAAACCGGGTGAGGTGGGTCGGTACGCTGTCGGATGAGTACAGGATGGAATGTGGTGTAAGGCAGGGGGGGTTAAGCTCGCCCCTGTTATTTAATTTGTACATGAACCAGCTTATTGAGCGGCTGAGTAGCACACATATCGGCTGTCACATTGACAATACGTGTGTCAATAACATAAGTTATGCGGACGACATGGTGTTGCTCAGTCCATCAATAGGCGGGCTGAAAGAGTTACTATCGATCTGCGAGACGTATGCGGAGGTGCACGGCCTTAAATACAACTCAAAAAAGAGTGAGGTCTTAGTGTTTAAAGCACCTAAACAACAGCCCCGTCTTGTACCTCCAGTATACCTCAACGGCGTAATACTCAACGTGGTCGATAGGTTTAAGTACCTGGGTCACGTTGTCACCAGTGACCTACGGGATGATAGCGACATAGAGCGGGAGCGCAGGGCGTTGGCGGTGAGGAGCAATATGCTCGCCCGTAGGTTCGCTCGCTGTACGGCAGACGTCAAAGTGAGTCTATTTAAGGCGTTCTGTCAGTCCTTCTACTCGAGCGGCCTGTGGGTGTCATATACGAGCCGAGCCTACAATGTCCTGCGCGTAAAATACAACAACGCCTTCAGGATGCTGTTGCGGCTGCCGTGGCGCTGCAGTGCGTCGGGAATGTTTGCTGAAGCTCACACGGATAGCTTTCATGCCATCATGCGTAAGAAAGCGGCTTCCTTACTGCAGCGCTTACGTAACACTCGGAACAGCATCCTGAAAATGATTTTTGAAAGACCGGACTGTCTCATTCAAAGACACTGGGTGGAGGTCGCTATAGGTACATGTAAATAATGTATTGTTACAGCAAATAAGCACAATCTGTTACTAACAACTTATGGGCTGATGCCTGAAATAAAGCAATTTTAATTTTAATTTAATTTAATTACTGATACGAAACCACGAAAAAAATGCGATATTTTTTTTAGATTTTTAATATTTTTTTTGCATTTTTCATTATGTATGAGTTTTATTTAACAGCCCAAAGCTGGTTATGTATTAAAAATGCAAAAAAATATATATGAAAAAATCTAAAAAAAGAATCGCATATTTTTTTCGTGTTTTCGTATCAGTAATCACCAGCACCTATCTTCGTTTTCGGAAGCGTTCCCCTTACACCCAGTATAGTTCAATATTTATAGAAATTCGCGAAAGTTTCAAAACTTCTAACTTTACTAGAGATCAGAAAAGAAAGTAGATACTCTTATTCTTTACTAGCCTATGCACGCGACTTCACCCGCGTGAATGTCTATTATCGCGCATCCTTTGGAAACTGTTCATCTTTCTAGGATAAAAAGTAGCCTTTATGTTAATTCGGATTATGTTCTATCTGTATGCCACATTTCATCATTAAATCCATACAGTAGTTTTTGCGTGAAAGAGTAATAAACATCCACACATCCATAAATCCATACATCCTAACAAACTTCCAAGTTTATAATATTAGTAGAAAGAAAGTAGGATAGTAGGAAGTAGGAAGGATAGGATTGTACACACATAATAATGTATACATTTATATTACAGTAGGAAAGTTGCAGTCCGAATGCAGTGGAAATTAGTTAATTAACACAACATAATGTCTAAATGGAAAAAATAAAAGATACCAACAGAAAAATATGAAAAAATTAACAAAAACGTAAAACAAACATTTTGAACTAACCTCGACGTTTCGGCCAAGTTGCATTGGCCGTGGTCGGGAGCAGACTGCATGATAGTCAAAATGTCTGTTTTGTTTTGATTTAATTGTGCGCGAAAAGACCCGTAATATAGTTCAATATTATTATGAGTGAAATTGGTGAAAGTATAAAAACTTCTTCTGTACGTGGGACACTCAGAAAGTTTTGCGAAACTAAAAAAAATTGTTCTATACGTACATATATTTTTATCAAATCTTTTCAAAGTACTTTCCACCAGCCTCTATACAAAGATTCATGCGCCTAAACCAGTTTTCAAAACACTTTTTCCAGTCCGCCGCAGACACCTCGTTTACAGCCTGCTCGAACGCAGCCAGCGCATCTTCCGGCGACGAAAATTGTATCCCTTTGAGCTGATTTTTTATTTTTGGGAATAAAAAGAAGTCACACGGTGCTAGATCAGGGCTGTAAGGAGGGTGACCCAGGAGTTTGACTGGCGTGCTGTCCAGGAAGTCCCTCGTTTTGAGTGCGGTGTGCGCAGGTGCATTGTCGTGGTGGAGCAGTAGCCCGCGGAGCCCTGTGTTTGGTCGCTTGTTGCTTATAACAGAGAAAACTTCTGGCAAACATTTGGTAGTATACCATTCGGCATTAATGCTTCTTTGATCCCGTAAGGGAATTGATACCAAGTGGCCAGTCAAATTAAAAAAGCTAGCGATCAAAATCTTACCCCCGCTTCTAGATCGCTTCACTTTGGTAGGCGTTGGCTCATTTTGAAACACCCAAACAGTCGACTGGCGCTTGGTTTCTGGGTCGTATTGATAAATCCAGGACTCATCACCTGTAACGATGTCGTAAACACGCCGAGACGAGCCTGCTTCAAATTTGTTAAGCATATCACGGCACCATTCCACCCGGGCCTGCTTCTGAGCATCGGTGAGGTTGTGCGGCACCCAGCGTGATACTATCCTCCTCACGCGAAGATGGCTGTGTAGAATCTCGTGAACGCTTCCCGATCCAATCTTCAATATGTGTTGAATCTCCTGATATGTAATTCGCCTATTGTCTTGGATTAAATTTTTCACTGCTAGCACGTTTTCTTCGGTAACAGCCGTCAAAGGGCGACCGCTTCTTTCGTCATCCCCCAAAGTTGGTCGACCGCGCTTGAATTCGTTATACCAACGATACACGGTTGCCTTGGAAGGGCCTTCATCCATGAATGCCATTTGAAGTCTATCGTACGATTCATCCGGTTTCAGGCGACACTTGAAATCGTATAAAATCATAGCTCTAAAATGTTCCCGGCGCAGATCCATATTTCAGTGAGACACAATACTTTGAATTAACTCGCAAAAAATGTGGAGGGAAATTTTGAAATTGGAACTTACTTATTTTTACTTATAAATAATCATATTTTCGAAAAACATTATAACTGGCCAGTCTCCAATATATAAAAACTTTTTTTCGCAATACTTTCTGAGGGGCCTGGTATATAACATTTACCAAATATTACTTAGTTCTGAACTAAAATCAGACTTGCTCGCAGAAAGCCAGCGGTTTCGTTAAAAAACACGGACGATCCGAAATTTTAACCAGATTTAATATTATTAACTTTGCTGAATGTAAGGTTTTAATTAAAGGAGATTAAGATTTATGGATGTTCGTATTACGTCGTCAGCATAAAATTTTAATTCCTCCTGAAAATTATTCTTTTTAATTTTGTTGCGAGTTATGGGAGATTCACAAATTCGATTTAGTAATGCGTTATACATATTACATTATTAACTTTACTCTGTTCTATTCGTTAGTTAAGGCTCGATTAAATTAGCCTCGTAGACTGGTGTTCTTTGCTCGAATAATTAAAAAAAATGTGTTGGTAAACATCAGCCTAAGTGTTACTCGGACTGTGTTTCAAGTAGAAAAACCTGGGATATTTGTTATCTTGAGTAGTGGTGGATCTGCTATATATACAGAAGAGTATGTACTTATATTATATACCTGTTTAGGCCTTAGGTAATCATCATCATCATTTCAGCCGGAAGACGTACATTGCTAGACATAGGCGTCCCCAAGCATCGCCACAACGACCGGTCCTGCACTTTACGCATCCAGCGGATTCCCGCGACCTTCATCAGGTCGTCGGTCCACCTTGTGGGCGGCCTACCCACGCTGCGCCTTCCAGTACGCAGTCGCCACTCCAGAACTTTACGACCCCGTCGGCCATCCGTTCTGCGAGCAATGTGCCCCGCCACTGCCGCTTATGTTTGGCAATTCTTCGGGCTATGTCGATTATCTTCGTTCTCCTGTGAATCTTCTGCGAATCCACTCACACGCACACATACACTCCGAGCATAGCCCTCTCTATTGCCCTTTGAGTGACTTTGAGCCTTCTTATCAGGTCCATTGTAAGTGACCTCGTTTCAGTGCCGTAAGTAATTACTGGCAACACACACTGGTCAAATACCATTGTTTGAGACACTGTAGTATTTTGTACAAGAAGATACTGCGTAGCTTCCCGAACGCTGCCCCTAGGTAATATCATTCAAAGTCCCTAAGACTTGCTGGGTGTTGAATTGGTCAACGCGTCTTACTAGTTTTTCACCGAGTCTAAGATAGTAATGACACACTTACTAGGTATTGAGATGTTAAGATCTCTGATTATTTGTAAAGCAGGTGTTTTCCCATTTCTGTGGGGACTTATTACGTCACTAAGATTAAGCTTAGAAACAGTTTTTGAGAAAAATGTCCGGTACTGGGTTTTGAAATGGGGCATCCGAGAAATATTCGACCTAAACAGCATATTAAAAAATAAAACCTAGTAACACGTAGTATTACATTTTCAATCTAAACTTCACCGATCACACGGATTAATTTCGCAAGTTCTTCAAAGCATACAAGCTTCCTTAATCAGGTTTGAACTCGTAACTCCCCCTCGGACGGGCCGTGAGGGAAATTTTGATTCCGCCTTATTTATCGGTCCGAGAGCTTGGCACGAATTAATGTACACGGGACTCCGTGAATTAAGGGCTATTGATCAACGGACCTTTGGAGAAGGCTCTTGATTACTGCCCCTTTTAAGTCTTGAGTTTACGTATTAGATGTTTTTAATTTTCATGGTAAGTGTTAATATTATCATTCTTACATAAAATAAAACTTAAATAATGTATTTATATAAAATAATTCTAATAATTCTATAAGCCTATATATAAACAAATATACAATATTTAAAACGCAAATATAAAATACAAGTAAAAATAAAAATAATATAAAAAGGCGCGGTTAGGCGTCAAAGTATTCTTCCACATCGCTGTCATCTGGCATAGTGATGGCATAGTTGACGACCTCTGTGGTCTAGTGGTTTGAGTGTCGGACTGCTGATCACGAGGTTGTGGGTTCGATTCCCACAGGACACAAATATTTGTGTGATGGACATGAGTGTTTGTGTTGGTCTGTGTTGGATGTAAAAACTCTATTGTAATCATAAAGTTATTATACTTACGTCAGTATAGAAATGTCTTTGATTGTAATGTATGAAGGCTGCATGCACCTATGAAGGCTTGGTTTATTTTTCTGTAAGCTGCTTTTGACGTTGTATTTGATAGACGTGTCGAATTACCAGAAAATATATTTTATTTAGTATTCTTATTTGTTTCTATTCTTATCTACAATTAACATCATTAACTCTAACAGTCTGGTTGTTTCTTATGTATTATAAGCATGTATTTACAACAAAAAAAGTACATAAGTATTATATCCATTGTCTAGTACCCATAGCACAAACTCTGCTTAGTTTAGGACTAGATGGTGATGTGTGAAATGTCCCAAAAATATTTATTTATTTATAGTGCCCACAAGACTAGCAGCGTTGAATGGCAATGCTTATTCTTTGGCCAGATAACAAGCCAACCCTCTGGTCATGCAAAGTGTCGACCAGCCTCTTTAACAAATTTCTTGAAAAGGAAGCGCGCACTTGGACCCCATGTCCCGAGCGTTTGAATCTCAAACGGCTCAAAGTCAAAGTTACCTGATAGGTTATTTGCACGGTTCTAGGCACAGCCAGTCGAACTAGGAAGGTGTGATGCCGCTAAGGAGGTGGCGGAGAGGGTTCGAGAGGCGATGACCTCTCTTCCCATCCGCAGGAGACGACCTGGGCATCGTAGGAGGGCATACGCCGACCTCCAGCCAACCTAGGTGTGGGCCTGCGGGCGGCAGACTCGGGGTGGCCCTACCATTCAAGGCCCGTGACGCTGGCGCAAAGTGTTCCGTGCGCGCCAGTCAAGAGGAGCGTGCGACCGATGTGATTGCCGCAAGGGGAGAAGGAGCTCGCCTGCTAGGGGCGAGCCGAGACCTTCTGGGGATGGTTGGGCGAATACGGGAGTATTTTGCACGCCCCCGGCCAAGGGTCGGTAGAGGAACACCGTGGTGATTTTTAGTCGGTAAGAGCCCGACACTGGCTCCGCCCTTCCCCGGGCGGAGTGCGTCCAAGAGGATATTCCCCACGAAAAAAAAAGGAAAGTGTGATTGATCAACTTGTTTAATTTGTTTGGTTTATTAGATATTCCTGGCAGATTATATGGAGGGTAAAATTCAATATAGATTCAACATGAGCACTTTCGAACAAACTACCCCTTACATATTGACATCACTAATTTTTTTAAATTAACTTTAATCAAATGTACTTTATAGCTTTTGTTTCTGCGGTTAGAAACAGCACAATAAGGCATTTTTGCGGGTTTTTGTTACAGTATTTACAGAAAAAAGTCATAAGGCGTACTGAGAAAGGCTTTGAAATGCCTTCCACTATTGTGCACACGCGCCCTGCCCACTTTTACATTCTATTTCTGTGGATAGTGTGGGAGGAGGGTTGGCAGCTCTTTGTAAACCCGTGGCAAAGAATAACGAAGTTCCTTTCAAAAAACACAAAAAATGAAAAATATTATGTATGCATCCAATATATATTTTAGTCAGCCCATGATTGAAATTGTATACAGGAAGTTTACTTACGGAACGGATACGAAGGGAGTCTGTTGTTCTCAAATGGTAGGTTCCCTTAGGGGATGGAGTGAAATACGATTGCTTTCAATCAATTCTCGATGGAGATGTGTGTGGCGCAGCGCAGATAAAGCAAGTGGTTTTGGCTTGAGATGCGTTATATTACACCCGATATTAATATTAGATTTACCTTACAACGTGTATCAGAATTAACGCAAGACCTTAGATACCCCAATTAGAATGCTATAACATAACATAACATCACGCCTGTATTTCCCCGAAGGGGTAGGCAGAGGTGTATAGTACAGCCACATTTCGCCAGTTATGTTATAGTCCCATGTAATAGGGGGCGAGCCTATTGCCATTAACCAGGCACAAATCCATACTCCGGGCTGCTACTGGGAATTTCCTAATGAAAAAACCCAATAACACTTTGCCCGACCCGGGATTCGAACCCAGGATCCCACGCTTAGCAGTCGCGCTTGCGACCACTAGACCAACGAGGCAGTTAGAATGCTATGAATGTTAATATTAGATTTATCTTACAACGTATAAACAAAGTTTAACAGAATGAACGTAAGACATCAGATACCCTAATTAGAATATTATATCAATCAACTTAGCCTATCGCAGTCCACTGCTGGACATAGGCCTCATTCAAATTGCGCCACAACACTCGGTCCTCTACCCTCCGCATCCAGTCCCCTCCCACCTACTTCCGCAGCATCTCGGCTGGGGGGCACTACGTTTGCTGATTTACGGTCTCCACTCAAGGACTTGTCTACTCCAGCGGCCATCGGTCCTTTGACAGACATGGCCAGCCCACTGCCACTTAAGCTTACTGATCTTACAAGCTATGCAGGTCACTCCGGTTCTTCTCCGGTTAATCTCGTTACGGATTTTATCTTTCAAAGAAACTCCAAGCATAGCTCACTCCATAGCTCGCTGAACGACTTTGAATATATGAACTAACCCAACTGTCAGTCTCCACGTCTCGGCACCGTAAGTCATGACAGGCAGGAAACAATTACAATCACATGAGACTTTCCATCTTCATGTCTCTGTTTGGCGAACCGACTTGCGGTACCATTTAGGCAACAGCCTAGGTGGTATTGAAGTTGTCATGGGCAAAGGTAACCGCTTAACATTAGGTGGGCCTTTAGCTCGTTTCGCCATCCTATACTATAAAAAAAAAAAAAAAACTTTGCGGTATAGCTTGCTTGCTAGCATGCTTTGTCTTCTCATCGCTTATACCGCAAAATTAGAATATTGTGAATGGTAATAATAATTTATTTATTTTATTATCTCAATATTAAATGGTTTTGGCATCAGTATAGTTCCCGAGTTGGTTGCTGGATAGCTGCTGCAAGATTCTGTTCCGTTCTCAAAGAAGGAAAGCTTCGGCTTAATTCTCCAAATATAACAAGCATGATTATCATATTATAAAGAATAATTATTATGTAAGTTTAAGATACTCTTTTGCATCCCAATATGAAACTCCTTATAACTTAGGCTCCTCTCAAACATAATTTAAGTCAAACTCGATTGTAAGCACATTCGAGATACGGAGGTTTTGAACAAATTTTACACAAGTAAGTCCCTTCAAGTTTAGGGGGTATTAGCAACTCTCTAACTTGCTTTGCTTCGACTAAACGGCCTCGGTACTAGGAATTGGTTGTAGCTTGATATGAAGAGATTGCATAGTACTTACCTAAGTAACAAAAGTAACAAAGTAGGTGTTTTAGTTTAAGGTACGCTTGTTGTTTTGGAGTTCAATAAGTGTGTGTACTAACTACGTTGTTTTAAATAATCACTACATATTATAAATTAAAGTCCCGTTTGTTTCTTCGGGTTAATTTCTTCGGGTTGTTTAGTTTTTTTTAGAACAAAAATCCGATGATTACCGTTATAACCACAGATCATGTATTGTTTATGTCCAGTGTTGTCGGTTGTAAATTTAACTGTAACTATATTAATCTGTCATGAAATTGTAAAGTATTATGTATAAGTTTTGTAGTGTGTGCGTCAAATGGAGCGCAAGAAAAAAATATTTTTCTTTCTTTCTTTTCTTTTCTTTTTCATACGGTTTTCAACAATAGAAAGAGGGATTATCTAAAAAGGCTATAGATGATCAGTGCTGTCCATGCGAAGCCGGGGCGGGTCGCTAGTGCTATATATAAGAAGATGAAAAGAAATCGAAGAACGACTGGGCCTAGCCGTTTAATTCACTTAGAAAAATTATACCTATGTTGTGAAATATTATAATAATATGTGAAAATCCGTTTCTGAGATTAACCTTACGTATGAATATCGATTCTGATAACGTACCACACAGGAACAACAGGGTTTTTCTTACATGTTGTATATAGTATATATATACTATAGGGTGTGGTCGCTGACTATGGTAGAGCTCCTTTGTGAAATAGCTCGTCCGGGGAAGTACTACCACCGTACCTTTCATCATCATCATTATCTCAGCCGAAAGACGTCCACTGCTGGACATAGGCCTCCCCCAAGCATCGCCACAACGACCGATCCTGCGCCTTCCGCATCCAGCGGATTCCCGCGACCTTCACCAGGTCGTCGGTCCACCTTGTGGGGGGCCTACCCACGCTGCGCCTTCCAGTACGCGGTCGCCACTCCAGAACTTTACTGCCCCATCGGCTATCTGTTCTGCGAGCAATGTGCCCCGCCCACTGCCACTTCAGCTTGGCAATTCTTCACCGTACCTAATTCTTCGCCAAATAGTGATCCTTGCATTGCTGTGTTTTGGTCTGTCTTGTCTGGTGCCGGTGATATTACAATCACATGAGACTTTCCATCTTCATGTCTCAGCTTGGCGAACCGACTTGCGGTACCATTTAGGCAACAGCCTAGGTGGTATTGTAGTTGTTATGGGCGAAGGTAACCGCTTAAAATCTTGAGAGCATTTAACTCGTTTCGCCATCCTATAAAATAAAAGAAAACCTAATTTATTATGGTTCTGAAAAAATATATTTTTGTTTACTAAATATGTAAAGCTTTACCGATAAAAGTTACGTATGTTATGTAGTAACCAAAAATGTTTGTTTCAAAATACAGTAACAATAAGATATTCGTGCGAGACTCAGTAATGAAAAAAGTTTTCAATATGAAACAAATATTGCTCGTTAACGTCTCGTGCCTATTTGGAAAAAAAATCTGTACGCCTCGCCTGCGAGTCTTTTCATTTACTCGTTAGTTTACGTCATACCAAAATGACTAGTTAATGCCCTTGGCTTTCCCGTGGTATCTCGATAAAAAGTCAAAATCTATTGACGACCTCTGTGGTCTAGTGGTTCGAGTGACGGACTGCTGATCACGATGTCGTGGGTTCGATTCCCACTGGACACAAATAATTTTGCGGGGCAGTGGGACAGCGGGCCAGCGGAGCATCTGGGCAGCGGGCAGCGGGGCAGCGGAGTAGTGGGGCAGCGGGGCAGCGGGGCAGTGGGGTAGCGGGGCAGTGGGGCAGCGGAGCAGCAGGGCAGTGGGGCAGCGGGGCAGCGGGGCCGTGGGGTATCGGGGCAGTGGGGCAGCGGGGCAGTGGGGCAGTGGGGCAGTGGGGCAGCGGGACAGCTGGGCAGCTTGGCAGTGGGGCAGAGTGGAGGCGGGGCAGCGGGACAGTGGGGCAGTGGGGTAGCGGGGCAGCGGGACAGCGAGCCAGCGGAGCATCTGGGTGATCTGATAGTGATATAGTGGGACAGTGGGATAGTGGGACAGTAGGACAGTGGCAGTGAGACGTTGGGACGGTGGGACAGTGGGGAAGTGGGGCAGTGTGGCAGTGGGACAGCGGGGCAGCGGGACAGTGGGCCAGTGGGGCTGTGGGGCAGTGGGGTATCAGGGTAGCGGTGCATTGGGGCAGAGGGGCAGTGGGGATGTGGGGCAGCGAGGCAGCGGGAGTGGGGCAGCGGGGCGGGGAAGCGGGGCAGCGTGGCAGTGGGGCTGCGTGCCAGCGGGGCAGCGGGGCAGTGGGGTACCGGGGCAGCGGGGCAGTGGGATAGTGGGGTAGTGGGGCAGTGGTGTAACGGGGCAGCGGGCAGCGGGGCAGCTGGGCAGTGGGGCAGCGGGGCAGTGGGGTAGCGGGGCAGTAGGGGAGTGGGGCAGCGGGGCAGGCAGTGGGGCAGTGAGATAGTGGGGCAGCAGGGCATTGGGGCAGTTGGGTAGCTGGGCAGCGGGGCAGTGTTATAGTGGGGCAGCAGGGCAGTGGGGCAGCGGGGCAGAGGGACAGCGGGGCAGCGAGGCAGTGGGGAAGCGGGGCAGGCTGTGGGGCAGTAGGATAGTTGGGCAGCGGGGCAGTGGGGTAGCGGGGCAGCGGGGCATTGGGATAGTAGGGCAGCCGGGCATTGGGGAAGCGGGGCAGTTTGGCAGCGGGGCAGCTGGGCAGTGGGGCAGCTGGGCACTGGGTTACCGGGGCAGCGGGGCAGTGGGGCAGCGGTGCAGAGGGGCAGAGGGGCAGTGGGGAGCGGGACAGTGGGGCTGCGGGGCAGCGGGGCAGTGGGGAAGCGGGGCAGTGCGGCAGCCGGGCAGGCTGTGGGGCAGTGGGATAGTGTGGCAGCGGGGCAGTGGGGCAGTGGGGGGCAGCGGTGCAGCCTGTGGGGCAGGGGATAGTGGGGCAGTGGGGTAGCGGGGCAGCAGGGCAGCTGGGCAGTGGGGCAGAGTGGAGGCGGGGCAGCGGGGAAGTGGGGCAGTAAGGTAGTGGGGCAGTGGGGTAGCGGGGCAGCGGGACAGCGGGCCAGCGGAGCATCTGGGCAGTGGGGCAGCGGGGCAGTGGAGTAGTGGTGCAGCGGGGCAGCGGGGCAGTGGGGCAGCGGGGCAGTGGGGTAGCGGGGCAGTGGGGCAGCGGGGCAGTGGGGCAGCGGGGCAGCGGGGCCGTGGGGTATCGGGCAGTGGGGCAGTGGGGCAGCTGGGCAGCGGGGCAGTGGGGCAGCGGGACAGCGGGACAGTGGGACAGTGGACTGGAATGGACTGGACTGGACTGGATTGACGTGGGTTAGCAGAATTTAACGCGAGCGGAGCCGCGGGTAAAAGCTAGTAAGGTTATAAAAGTGAAAGTGATCTATGTCTTTTAATACCGGAACGTGTGTCGCCGGTTTGCCACTACTAACTAACACATTAATACGCAATTTTGCCCACCATGTCTCTAAAATGAAATCCGCTGTTAGATATGCTGCAAAATACAATTTTAGTGACTCTGCGTCCAAAACAGCACTGATGATCAAGCAAACGGTTCGCGCACTGGTGTCCTACGAGACACCTGTACGCGGCGAAACTTTCACGCACCTTTGCCTCTTCTATTTCTTATATTTTTTAGAATTCTATGGAATGAACAGAGTACAACTGTAATATATCAAAAAGTACTAACAATCAATCAATTAATCACTGAATATCTAATAGAACTAACGTAACACAAGACAACTGTCATTCTGACGAGAATTTTATCCCATCGAGATAAAGTTTAAATTTCTTTTTTGTTCAGGTTATTTTCATATAATAGCGTAACCAGCTCATGATTAAGGGCTCCGTTCGAGCTCGAAACCGGTCGGGCACACCCGATGAAATAACGTGAGTGAAACCGTTTATATTAATCAGGTTATTTTGAACAGTCTGTCCATCCTGATATTTTTGATGTTAACTGTACCTATATCGCACGAGAAATTTTTCATTCATATATAATTTTCGACACGAATTGGATGTGACTTAAAGGGCCATAAAACTCCAAAATTCTCGGGAAGCTAAAAACTGTATGAAAGCACATCTCTATTACATCTAAGGGATTTTACCTTTAAATTAAAGAGTCGATGGGATCTTATGGAATGTTCGGGAACATTGCCAGCGTTTCCTGACATAATTGGTTCCAGTTCAAGAGTTTTACAACATTTTTGTGGAACTTAAATCAAGATATAAATCTCGTTTTTTATGACATTTCAGTTTTGGTTCTTGTGTGTATATTGTCACAGAATTTTGATGAAACCAGGATTTTTAAATGGGTATTTTAAATGACAGTTTTATTATGATAAATAAATAAATAAAAATAAATAAATAAATGTTTTTGGATATTTTACACAGGACCATCTTGTCCCAAACTAAGCAAAGCTTGTACTATGTGTACTAGACAAAGGATATAATACTGACATACTTTTTACGTACCTACTTATAATACATAAGGAACACCCAGACCAACACAAACTCTTATGTTCATCGCATAAATATTTGTGTCTTGTGGAAATCGAACCCGAGACCTCGTGATTAGCAGTCCGACACTCGAACCACTAGATGTCAACGTCGTGATGAAATGGGTTTTTAACCCTTAGCCAGGACTAGCGATTTTTTTATTCTTGAATACTGATTTAGGTAGAAGAAAAGGTTATAAAAAAGTATTTTTTCTTATTATAATTATATTATTTACTAAAAAACCCTGTGGTCTCTATATGACCACTGTCCGTTGTCCAAATGTGGTCTGTATGTAGCCACTGTCCCACAAGTTATCTACACATCTATTAAGACTACAGACAGTAAGAAACAACTTTATTTTAAACGTTGATGTATGTATAAGACGGTAGGTTGGCTAAGTATTTCCAGGGGGGGGTTGAACCTCGACACCCCCCTTGCCTACGGCCTTGCATTCACAATACATAGAAAAAGCAACAAAACAAAACGTGGATATAACTAAAAGAATAAAACGGAAGCTCACAGTCATCCGAATAAGTTCCGTAGCAATATTTTTCACTGCAAAACTGATATGAACAACCGATTTCCGAGCACAATACAGCATGAATAGAAAAACAAAGAAAAAAAGTTTTATCCTGTCAGGTGTCGCGAACATTTTCTAGATATGAACGATTTTTTTAAAATAAAGTGCAAAGTTCAAACCTTCCAGCCGTGAAATAAACGCATGGCTAGTCGCTGTAAATCTGTATTTTGAATGCTCCTATGCCACAGTGCTATGCCAATAAAACAAAAAGAGGCTTTAGTATGTATATTGTGTTGACTTTTTTATATGATGCCAGTGCCAGATAAAAAATCGAGGTTTGTTTGACACGGATTTTTCGATGTGAATTCAATAAATCGTGGTGACTTTCAATGTTTATGAATAGGGAATAATAGTAGTTTATGAAACTGTTGCATAATAGGGGTTATTAAAACACGAGGGTGAGTTTAAAAACCGAGCCGTAGGCGAGGTTTTTAATAGTATCACACGAGTGTTTTAATACCTAATTATGTCAGTTTCATACACTATTTTATCTAAACTCATACAATTTTAAATAAAATACCAAAGTCAAAATCTTGGTAACATTGTCGTTTTTTTTTTCTTGATTTCTCTGGTAAAAGATTGTTCGTCATTTACGTTGCTGCATCCAGAAATTCAGGCGGGGTCATATTCTCCTCAGTTCAGTATCACTGCTGTAGTCAGATATTTTTGCCCAGAATAAAACTTTCGACATACAAAACCATAATAATAACGTAAAAAATAACAATAAAACAAGTAACGATGACCCAGAGACATGACATTTACCGTTGAAATGTCATGTCTCTGCGATGACCATATCCAGTAGCCCGTGGCGCGCGGCCGCGCACGCGCCTACATAGATAATAAAATATAGTCTGGCGAAAACATTATAATCGGAACTAATTTTCTATCCTTGTCAGGATTCCGTCAATCTCTGTTTTATCATACAAAAAAATATGCCTGTAAACACTTAAATATAATTAAAAGCAATATGACAATCAAAAGTTCTGCCAAAAACGCGATTTTAAACGATAAAAATTTTCAATGTATGACAAGTGGCGCCACCCTGAATTTTGTGTACTCATTGGTGCCAAACTGTACGACTGCTAAAAAAAAGGTTTGGAAACTCCTTGGTTGGGTCGAAGTGGCATTAAAAACTCTTTAGTTGGGCTGAAGTGTGCGGTTATGGAAAAAAAATTAAATTACCGCATTGTTTTGTTCAGCAAACTGTATCGTAATGAAACTTTTTAAATTCATTACAGGTGCATGTGCGTAAAGTATGTCATTATGACATTACTTTTGAGTTCATAATTCGAATTTTACGATACGAGTGTAGATAAAATATTATAATAAACCTTAATTAATTATTCTATTAATATCATAAATACATGTGTAGAGTCTGACTACGCTAACACTGCATTGGAATTATGGCAACACCGTCTTCTTCTATCGTGTCGACATGAGCTACATAATGATAACAGCTCATGCCGTGGGTAAAGATTAGCCAGTCAGCAGGTTGGTAGTGAGGCTGACTGCCCAGGGTGCGCCGAACGATTAATTAAATATCGTCACTCGTGGTAAACAAAGCTATTCAAATTCTAATTCAAATGTTTTTTATTTCAAATAAACCTAATTACAGGCACTTTTGAAACGTCAGGCTCTAGTTGTACGGTTTCAAATTGTGGGTCCTATGGAGAAGAACCGGCAAGAAACTCCATGAATGTACTCTTTTTATAAAACTTTTTAACAAAAAATTTAACCAACGAAAACAGAAACTGAAATGCGAAAAATAACATTTTTTTGTGGTTAAAATCTAACTCCAGGTCTCCATTATGTCGTAGTGTCTAGAACTATATTTATGTATGTCAAGTTTCAACAGAATCGGTTAACAGGTAAGAATTCAGTAGGTGAACAAACACTCATCCCCTGTTTTACTACCATTAGGGGTGGATTTTGATTTTGAAATTTAAATGGGACTAACTTCGAGATATACCCTATCCATTAAAAAAAGAATCATCGAAATCGGACAACTCTGTAAAAAATTATACGCGTTGAGAACCTCCTCCTTTTTTTTGTCGGTTAAAAATAGGTTCATATAAATAATGTATGTATAATGTAGGTTAATGCCAGAAATAAACAAATCAAAATCTCTGTAATGATCTTATTATTCCAAAGCAGAGTTAGTTTTGTCAGACTAACGGCCAAAATTAATATCCAATCTATCTACGATTTACCCTACTAGTGATAGAAATTTGACATATTTTGTATGGAGCTTATGTCAAATTCCTATCTCTAGTAGGGCAAATTGTGGATAGATTGGATATTAATTTTGTCCGTAAGTAAGTAAGTCGGAATAATAAGATCATTACACAGATTTTGATATTTATTGTTTACGTTGTTGCTATAATTTCTATGCAGTTAGCGTGGTCAAATACTATGAAAAATTTTAGCCCACTTTAGACTTTTAATTTAAAAAAAAATTACAAAAAATAGGACAAAATTTTATTATTGTTCAAACTTAAATAATGTGCATATTCAAAAACACCTAATAATTCTATAAGCCTACATATACACAATATTTACAACAAAAATATAAATAAAATACAAGTACAAAATTAAATTATATAAAAAGGCGCGCTTAGGCGTCAAAGTATAGTACAGCAAAGTTGGTCGAGTCGGTTAAGAAACACGGTCATGTAGCTGATGTCACCCAAAGACGGATACAAAGTGGAGGTCATAAATTCGATACCATGGTCAGAGTTCACGGTAGCTTACGGATAAAGCACTGGCGTACCGAACCAGGAGTCGCAGGTTCGTATTCTGCTCGTGAACGAATTTTTCTTTCCACAACTTATACCTTTACATTTATTATAAAACTGACGAAATATATACATTTTAGTTCTGTTCACTCAACAGCTTATTGCAGTCCACTGATGAACGAGGCCGTAAACGTTGATTGCTACATTCACCTTCATTCTTAATAATACAATTTGTAATTTTACATCGAAAATGTGCGAAAATATTGGCTGCCCACAACAGCTGCCATAAAATTGTAATCTCATCGTCATTTGCCAAAATGTCACTCCATTATGACTAACATTAATTTTTCTAGTCTGGGCAAAGATAATACGCTTTTCATCCTGTGCAAATGTGGCGCGGCGAGTGCACTTCTATATTTAAAATGTGATTGTGGACGATCACAGCGGGAGAAAGAAGGCCATTTTACTTATGTTCCATTTTCAAACTTTTTTTTTATGACATGTTATCATTATTGTTTTATTGCATTCAGTATGTTTCATTTTCATGCGTTCCTACATTCGTAAAATATATATCAGGTTTTGATTTTTGATGCTTTTGTTCCGGGAAATGCTATTCGTTAGATACCTACACGCAAGAATAGCAATAACTGATTAGTTCAAACAACAATCATACATTCCGAGTAAAACCAGAAACTATTTAATCATGGCTGAAGGATTTCATACGCAAGAGTTCGTACGAGTACGTTCTTAAGCAGGTAGGTATAAGTTTGGACCTTATAATTATTGTGAGTTCCTGGTATCTAGCCGGCGGAAAAGTAAAGCTCTAGAATTCAACACATAGTATTGCCATACAACGGGGCAATGGTGCCAGTCTTTTGGGCACGTTACCAGTTGAAAGCGACGCGGAGGAATATTTTGATGCTCCTTTTTAGTTTTTAGCTTTAGGTATAGTTTTATTTTAGGTTTTTTTATTTTTAAATAAGTTACTTCATATAATTGTTTATATCCAATAAAAATCATAATGATTTAACTTACTGAAATTCATAAATTACGGAACACATAGTAAATAAACGAAAACCAAGAATTTACACCATTATAAAAGTTACTAGATCAGTCAATAAAAAACATTTTACATCACAAAAATAGCAACAAGCATCACGTACCTAATCCCAAAATGACGTCAATCATAATTTTAATAAAACGCCTGTATTAAGTATTTCTTCTAAAGTAGCGATATTTATACGTGTTTTCTGTGAGCAAAGCCGGGCTCAACGAGATCTCAATTTGTAAAGACAAAGCCCCTATCCGTCATCCGAAGGAGCGAACTAAAAGAAAACCCGCCTCACCAATTTTTAGAGAAGGAAAAAAGAAAAAAATATTGGGTTCCGCACGCACCGTGCCTTGACTTTTGAACTAAAACATTATTGGACGACGTCAAGTGACCCAGCGGTGTCAGGAAACAAATGTTTTCGTAGGATAGCCAAGAAAAACAGCACTAGTAGAATTCTAAGAAGCTTGTAGGGGTTAAATTAGATATAGGGTGATTATTTTTACCGGTACTCTTTATTGTTTTCTCATATAGCTCGTGCTAACACGCTTTCGAACGGCTTCGAATTCAACTTTTAACATAACATTAACATAATATCACGTCTGTATTTCCCCGAAGGGGTGGGCAGAGGTGTATAGTACACCCACATTTCGCCAGTTATGTTATAGTCCCATGTAATAGGGGGCGAGCCTATTGCCATTGACCGGGCACAAATCCAGACTCCGGGCTGCTACTGAGAATTTCCTAATGAAAAAACCCAATAACACTTTACCCGACCCGGGAATCGAACCCAGGACCCCACGCTCAGCAGTCGCGCTTGCAACCACTAGACCAACGAGGCAGTCAACTTTTAATACCATTCTATTCTTCATATCCACTAACAAATCTTACTTCCTAGTTTATTATTATAAATGTGAAAGTTTGTGAGGATGTATGGATGTTTGTTACTCTTTTACGAAAAAACTACTATGTGGATTTTAATGAAATTTGGCATACAGAAAGAACATAACCCTGATTAACATATAGGCTACTTTTTATCTTGGGAAAATGAACAGTTCCCGAAGGAGGTGCGATAAACGACATCCACGCGGGTAAAGCCGCGGGCACAGGCTAGTAGTAATGTAAGGCGCTGCGCAGACGGCGGACAAAAAGTCCGGTTCTGCCTGTAGTTGCCTGCAGCCCCACGATTGTCGCACAATCGCTACGAACTCGCTGGTGTCCACCGCTGTTCAACGGGCGGTCTTTTTCTCCTACGTGTGCGTTGTTGTATGGGATTTCATATCCTCTATCTTAACGGAAAAATTGTGCGATTCGACGATATCCGCCGTCTGCCCAGCGCTTAACTAACCATGAAATCATCTAACCTTCTTCAATATACGAGCAATTACGTCGGAATTTGCAAGCACTTATGAATGTAAAGTAATAAATAAATAAGTATGTATTTGGGACATTTTACACAGCACCATCTAGTCCCAAACTAAGCAGAGCTTGTACTACGGTACTAGACGATGGATATAATACTTATATACTTTTTTTTTGTAAATACATGCTTATAATATATAAGAAACACCCAGACAAACACTTATGTTCATCACATAAATATTTGTGTCCTGTGGGAATCGAACCCACGATCTCGTGATCAGCAGTACGACACTCGAACCGCTAGACCACAGACTACGTAATACATAAGCTGATATCCTTGTGCGTCCAATTTACCGCCATCTTTCCAGCACCAAACTAAACTAAACTAAAATCGAATATTGTCATATTGCCTATTCTTATTATATAGCGAGAAGACACTGGCTCCTGCAACACAGTTATTACTAGTGCAGGGGTCAGAGAATTCTATATTAAGTGTATAAGCATTTATGTCAATAAACGATTATTTATTTATTTTATTTTTAAACTAACCATAAAATCATCTAACCTTCTTCAAGATACGAGCATTTACGACGGAATTTGTAAGCAATTACGAATATAAAGTACCGAAGTCCTGATATCCTTGTGCGTTCCAGTTACAGTCGTGTTCTGAATAAGTTACGCGTTCAGCGGACGTGTATAACTGAATACGACTGGGTCACAATCAGTTAGCGATTTTGTTGGAGTACATTTATATGTGTCAGATGGAACGTGTTACATGGTCCAATGATTTAGTATGATTTTATTGAAAAACGAAAGGTCGAAAGTGATTTTTATTTTACCAACATTTGTGTTTGGAATCTACGATTTGTTAAGTTTATTTGTATCGGATACGACAAATACGACAAGCATAAATAAATGTCATCCTTTATATACGACAAATTCAAATGTTTTCATTTAAAATAAACCATTTACAGGCATTTTTGAAACGTCAGGCTCTAGTTTCACGAACAAAAACAAGCGTGATTTTTTTGTAACATAGGGGGGGGGGTGCAAACGGTAGCGGGTAGCCTGATACCCCTGATAGTAAGCAATCACCGCCGCCCATAACCAGCCCATTACTGTCCCACTGCTGGGCACGGGCCTCTTCTCAGTGCGAGAAGGCTAAGGCCTTAGTCCACCACGCTGGCCTAGTGCGGGTTGGCGGACTACACACACCATCGAGAACTGTATGGAGCACTCTCTCTGGTGTGCAGGTTTCCTCACGATGTTTTCCTTCACCGTTAAAGCAAGTGATAATCGAATATAAATCCGCACATGAATTCGAAAAGTCAGAGGTGCGGGCCGGGATCGAATTCACACCCTCCTTCATGGAAGGCAAGCATTCAACCACTAGGCTATCACCGCCGCCCATGGACATCTCCAACACGAGGAGAGTCACAGATGCGTAGCAGACCTTTTAGAAGACATAATAATATGCTCTTTTCTTGAAGGCTCTTGAAGGCTCCCATGTGAAAGTTGTTCGGAAAAACCGCTAATAGAATTGGTTCCACAGTTTTGCTGTACGAGGCAAAAAAATGTGTGTAAAGCAACAAATAGATTGATAGATTAATATTTCGATCATAGATTGTCACTATTGTAAAAGGAACTTAGTTTAAAACTCGCTCTGGAGGAAGGACGGCTTCGTTGATGGTCTAGTGGTCGCAAGCGCAACTGCTAAGCGTGGGGTTCTGGGTTAGATTCCCGGGTTGGGCAAGGCGTTAATGGGTTTTTATTAGGAAACTCTCAGTAGCAGCCTGGAGTGTGGATTTGTGGCCGGTTAATGGCAATTGGCTCGCCCCCAATTACATGGGACTTAACATAACTGGTGAAATGTGGGTATACCTACTTTTCACCTCTGCCTTCGGGGTGTACGGACATGGATGATGCTATGTATCTTTATATAAAGGAACCTAACTTAAACTTATTAAAGTCTAGGCTCTTCGAGATGTCCACCTTGTTTTTTCGAGGTGGAGAAAATGCCTGTCGCATGTCGCATGGCACCCAGGAGGGCAGCGTGGTTCTGTGGGACTCGCACCCACTAAAAACTCCGCCGTATGCCTACTCTCACCTTAGGTGGAGGAGTCACGAGAACTACAATGCATGGCATTCGCGATCCATCCACCGCGGCCCACTTCCGGGCCTTCCTCTTCCTCCTTTACTACGCTCTTTCGGCGATGTCCGGGCACACTTGGGACATCACCGCAACTCGAGAGCCATGCAATGAGAACGTTAGATCTCCAATCTATTGTTCACTGGCCCCGTTTAAGGGGCATTAATTAGGTCGCCGTAACGGCGCTTGCGCCGGACGGGTTTTTGCAGGAGTCGTCCTCCCTGACCCACTCCGCCGCTTCCTTCAGGTTAAGCAGCATTGATAGGAAGCTACTATAACAACTGAATGTAAGGTTTGGTGTTTCGTTAAAACTATCTCGCTCTCTTTAAATATTTTAAATATTAAACCCACTACCTACATGACACTTCTTTTAATTTTATTTGCATCCTAGAAACTTACATATAAAAAAATGAATAGCCACATGTATGACGGAGCATCACTTGAGAACAGCTCGACCGATTTGGCAGTTTTTTTTTGTTGTATTCGTAATTGTCAGGAAAAGGTTTTTATCAAAGAAAATTGGAAAACATGGAAAGTAAATAGGAAAATTCGGGAAAAACTAAAACTGCTTTTTTCCATAGGATTTTTGTATGAACTCACGATTAGACCGATGGATTTGCACAATTCTGTTTTTGTTTTATTCGTTATGCCAAAAGTATGGATGGTAAGGTAATGAAGGCTACTTATATACAGGATGTCCTAATGTGAAAATGTGTTTATTGCTTTGTTCCTCTTTCACGCAGTAACGGAGCAATAGATCGATAATAGTAATAGTGATGCTTGCATTGCTGTGTTTCGGTCTGAAGGGTACGGGTGCCGGTGAAATTACAATCACATGAGACATTCCATCTTCATGTCTCAGTTTGGCGAACCGACTTGTGGTACCATTTAGGCAACAGCGTAGGTGGTATTGAAGTTGTCATGGGCAAAGGTAACCGCTTAACATCAGGTGGGCCTTTAGCTCGTTTCGCCATCCTATACTATAAAAAAAAATAAAAAAATAATAATAACCGGTATATACTTAGATTTTAATCTTGGAGAAATGAACGGTTCTTCAGGGATAAAAAAATCACGGGAGCGAAGCCAATCAAACAATCCACTCGATTTTCACCCTTTTCTATTTTGCTAAACACCAACACAAAACACTTCTTAAATTAAATACGCACGAACCATTCACAGAAAAAGAAGTAATTAAATATTCTGCGTAGAGTAGAACTAATTAATTATTGCGGAACCCTAGAGAAAAAATAAAGGGTCGTGTTTCGGACAGGGCGAAGATTATCGCCGGATAACTTTGATCAATACTTTGGTAACTGCGAAATATTGGGCTAAGCTCTATTTCTTTGCGGTTTATTTTTTCTTTTGATTTTTGGTGACGTCAACCTTGTTGCGATTGATTAGTTTCAGGCTTTCAGGGGCGGTGCAGAAGAAATACTTTATTATTTGTGATATGTTCTTGTAGTTGCAGTTTGAGTAGGTAGTTAGTGGGGATGTTACGTGGAAATTATTATTTAGTAATTTATAACTAGTTTTATTTGAAACTTTAAGATTTGTTATTCCTCGGACGAATAAAAAAGGCGGACGAAATCTCGCTAAACAAAGACTGAAGCACTTATTTTTTTCCTAAACCCACTATAATTTTGAAAGCATTTTAAGCACACCAGATTTATACTGTTATTTTATTTGTGACACTACAACAATACCTACCGTCACACTAGATTTTTTGCGTAATCGCGGCTTTTTGGCATATTAAGGATGTGAATGTTTGCGTACTTTTAGGCGAGCTATTATATGGATTATACTATGGATGCTTCACTTATTGTTTAGCGAGATTCCGTCCGCCTTTTTTTTTCGTCCGAGATCTGATCATAAATATTTAACAGTATTAATTTCACATAAAAAACTTTCTTTTACTTTACAACGGGATTCTCCATTTTGTGCTAATTGTTGATGTACTCAGGGAAGGAATAAACTTTTGTATCTACACTACCTACATAAATGTAAGAAGAGATATACATCCATGGAGTTTCTTACCGGCTCTTGTTTATAGGACCAACGTTTTGTAACCGTGCTACTTGATTCTTAGCGTTTTGAAAGTGCATATTCGCTTATTCGAAATAAAAACTTGAATTTGAACTCACGTGGTTAAAAAAGTTACAGTCGTTACAAAAATACGGTTCATTCGTTTTCTCACACCTTCACGAGGAAAATAAAAATGTTTAACTAAAAACACATTTGAGTCAAACCTTTCAGAAAATAATGAGTTGCCGACGAAAACAGCGTATGTTTTTTCATTCTCCTCATTTTGTAAGGAAATACGAAGAGAAATTAATATTTTATGTTGACTGATGTTTGTGTAATATGTATTATTAAATCTTCGCTACTGATATGTTCATGTTTAATTGGCGAAAATATACATCATCCTCCGAGCCTTTGTCCCAATTATATTGGGGTCGGCTTCCAGTCTAGCCAGATGCGGCTGAACATCAGTATTTTACACGGAGTGACTGCCATGACCCCCCATGACTGACCCCCGCAACCTAGTTACTGCGTAATTAATACTGACATTCGGAGGTTAGACCAGTTGTCATACTTTCAGGCTTCTGACTACCCGTAACGACTGCCATAGATATTCGAATGACAACCGGGACCGACAGATTAACGTGCTCTCCGAGGCACGGAGGGGTCTCGATGTGTAACGAAACGGTCACCCATCCATAGACTGACCGCGGCAAGTGCAGCTTAACGTTGCAGATCGTACGATCCGCGCAGTCGTTGCTTCGCCACGAGCTCCTCAATTGGCGAAAATATACATTCTGTGTTATTCAAAATAGAAAATATATTTACGGCCAAAATTAATATGCGATCTATCTACGATTTACCCTACTAGAGATAGAAATTTGACATAATTTGTATGAAGCTTACTTCGATCAATAGGTATTTTTTATCGAAGGGAGCTTATGTCAAATTCCTATCTCTAGTAGGGCAAATCGTGGATAGATTGGATATTCATTTTGGCCGTTAGGAGATAACGGTTTTTGTAGCACTTGAAGCAAGCAATCTGTACTGTTTACGCCCTATATACATATGTCTAGGCCAATTCACGTAATTAAAGAAGTGCAGTTGCAGTGCCGTTGCAGTGCAGTTGCAAAAACAATGCTTTTCGTATTCTCATATCTACGGCGATCGCTGTCAGAAACGAAATGCAGCGTCACTGCAACTTGATCGGCGCGTCATGAAATTACGTGAATTAGGGCCCAGTTCTGCTTTTCTTATACCGCGTTCACACGAGTCGCTTTTACGGCCAAAATTAATATCCAATCTATCCACGATTTTCCCTATTAGAGATAGGAATTTGACATAAGCTCCATACAAAATATGTCAAATTTCTATCTCTAGTAGGCCAAATCGTGGATAGATTGGATATTAATTTTGGCCGTTAGTCGTTCAACGGCATAATCGAAAGCGATTTGAACTGTATGAACAGACTTTCAATTAAATTGAAGCAACAGACTAATTAATTTTAATTTTTTTGTTGAACAACAGAATAATTTTGATCAACTAAAATCGTGTGAACCAGCTAATAGAGCGAGTCGATCAGCAACATCATTGTAATTATTGTGCTTTTTTGTATGTTTGATTTGTAAACTAATGATTTTTTTGTGATTTTAGTAGTTAAGTGACTGAATTTATCTTTAACATAAAACTATGCTGCAATAAATCAAAATTCAGTACCCAATACTATTTCCCTGCTTCGTCTGCTTTGTTAGTTTAGTAGCCCGGTCCACTATAGTTTGACAAACAAACAGCCACTCGACTACAAGTATAAGAACTTAGTATGTACATGTACGTATTAGTTAGGTAGGTACTTCAGACCGTTTTAGGTCACGAAAACACAAAGAATGTACGTGACGTGTGTACGTGTACACGCATTCAAGTAGTTTACTACAAAGGGCAGGTCAAATAGCAGTATTTTAGGTCTGTAATATTCTCGAAACTTGCCTGAAGGGTTGTGTTGGCTTAAGAAGGTTATTGGACTGTGTACTGTTAATGACACAGGCCTATTTTGTGTAGAAAAAAAAACTACGTCAGTATTTAGCTCCAAGTTTGAATGTTATTTTTGCATGATGTAGGCCTCGCACCGTTCGCCCGGACCGTTGTCCGTAGTTGAAGGAGGAAAAAGAGGAAGAAAGAGTAAATGGAAGGGACAGGCGAGGGTCATGGTTGGGAGAGAAATCGGTTGCGGAGGCGTCGTCTCTTTTTGCCAGGAGGTAATCTAGTGAAAGAGGCGGCAGAGAACATTCGAAAGGCGACAACTCTCTCCCGATTCGCAGGAGACGGACCGGGCGCCGCTGGACCCCGACCTCCAGTGGCTCCAGCCAACCTAGGAGTGGGCCTGCGGGCAATGGACTCGGGGTAGCCCGCCGCTGGAATAGTCAAGACCCGTGACGGCGGTGGTGCGTGCAGTGTTCCGCGCGCGCCAGTCAGGAGGAGGGTGCGGTGGACGTTGAGGCCGCACGGGGAGAAGGGGCTCGCCTGCAAGTTACAAGCCGAGATGTGTCGGAGGTGGGTGGAAAAGGTAGAGTATGTCCCATGCCCCCGGCCAAAGAATGTTAATGGAGAATAGTTGTTTTAGTCGGTAAGAGCCCGACACTGGCTCCGTCTTCCCCGGGAGGAGTGCGTCCATGAGGATTTTACCACGCAAAAGAAAAGCACACGGCAAAGTTTTTAGTGGGTTTGATAACTACGCCGTGTCCCCGGGTGGTGTGGCTTGCTTACGTCAGACATATAGTCCATCTAAAAAAAATTACCCCATAGGCAGAGAACACCAGTTCTTTAAATCATATTTTGTAGCACTGTTTTTGGTTGTTTTTCTGTAACTGGTGTTCACTCCTACGATTAATGGTTTTACTGCTTATCCGTCTGCTGTGGTTTCACGTAGGTTCGTTTCAATTATGAAGGAGTAGGATATTTGGTAAAAGAACAATGAAAACGAATAATACATGCCTCACTTGTTCTGCTACATTCTTTAAAATAAATACTAGCCTAGTATATTAGACTTTTATCTCAGCTGGATTCAGCTATCGAGGAGATTGTAAATAAAATATGTTTCTAAGTTTATTCTAATTTTTATTTCGCTTTATAATATTGATTGTATTAAACAAGTTTATTGTTATAGGTAGTTGATAAAACTTCCTGCGTGTAGGCATAAGAAAAACGAATCGCTTTCTTCATCTGAAATTAAAAGGAAATAAAGAAATGATTTAAAATTAGTAAGTATTTTTTACCTCGCTTTCTTTCCTGCCTGTTTGTTTTTCGGTACTTTTGCACTTAGGTGCGGCACGCTATGATGCCGTTTTTGACGTTTGCCTGCTCATGAAGATCCGTAAATATTGACAGCTACGTATGAAGGAACAATTGCCGTACTTTATTGACAATAGTGATGCACTGCAACAGCAATATAATTTTTCGAATTTCGAATCTATTATTCAAATTCTATATTTATTTCTACTGTTTTTTTATGTATGTCACAGAAAATTCGATTAAATAGCGATTAAACAAAATGGCAATGGCTAGACGTTATGTTTGTTGAATAATTTGATAAATTATTTACTTTATGTAGATATTATTCATACTAGCTAGTTGAAGTTGGTCAAAGTAATAAACCTGGTCCCAATCGCGAATAATTTGAAATGTGTCACAACACTATTGAAAAATGTCCAAAACGCCATCATAGCGTGCCGCGGGTATAGGTATATTAAAATAATGTACGGTCGACCTCAGGTCAGTGATAACAGTTTCACATTAACAGCGTCTTTATTTCGTAAGCAATAAGCGAGGTTTTTTAACTCAGCTGGTCCCTACACGGAAAGAAAAATAGTCTTAAAACAAGTATATATTTATTGGTCAAGAATAATATAGTTTCATATATAGGGAACACTTTATATTCTTAAATCCAGCATTTTATTGTTTTGTTTTGAATGCTCAAAACAACTATTTATTATCTCAAATAAAGAAGAAATATTCTCGGTTGAAGAAAAAAACAAAGTCTTTTAAGAAGACGAGCAGATTTCTTGAACTTTGAGACATTGATTTTCTCGAACAGAATCAAATTAAGTATTTAAATTTAGTACTTTTATTGTCAGTTCAAAATAATGTAATTTCAATCAAAGAATGCACATTTTTCAGTTGATTTTATAAATTTTCTTAATTATAAAGTATATGCAAAAGTATAAATTTCAATTGAGAATTCCTCTTCTAATGGTGAGTACATTAATGTTCTTAAATTAAATATCCGGATGTTTCATACTAAAACCAGATTGATCTTAGGTTAATGATTTCTGTGCATTCTCTGAAGAATATAATTTGCTTAGCTCAAACTTTATCATAATTAAAGGAAGAAAGAGTGCAATTTGAACTAAGAATTTTAGTTTTTTAAGGTGAGTATGTTGATATTCTTAATTTGAATATCCGGATATTTTATACTAAAACCAGGTCGATTTTAGGTTAATCATTTATGTGCGTTCTCTAAAGAATATCATTTGCTTAGCTCAAGTTTTTTAGTTATTTAAAAGAAGAAAGTGTGAAATTTGAACTAAGAATTTAAATTTTTTAAGGTGAATATGTTGATATTCTTAGTTTGAATATCCGATGTTTCATACTAAAATCAGATTTATCTTCGATGAATAATTTCTTTGTATTCTCTAAAGAATATCATTTTCTTACCTCAAGTTCTTTATTTATTTAAAAGAAGAAAGTGTGAAATTTGAACTAAGAATTTAAGTTTTTCAAGATGAATATGTTGATATTCTTAGTTTGAATATCCGGATGTTTCATACTAAAATCAGATTTACCTTCGGTGAATAATTTCTGTATATTCTCTAAAGAATATCATTTACTTAGGTCAATTTTTTTCTTATTTAATATAAGAAAATAAGAGATTCGAGTTGAGAATTACTTTTTGTAGATTAAACTATTAATTTTCTCAATTTGAAAATCCGCAAGTATCAAAGCAAGACCATTATTTAAACATTTATGAACCCCTGCTCAATGCAGCCTTTGTTATATTATATTACACCACCAAAACCGAATTACTATCGTAACTCAGACTGAAAATCCGAAAGTTTTAAGCTCAAACTGCTAATAACAATAATAAACTCTTGTAACACTAAGACACAGAAAAACAGTAAAAACACTTTAAATAAATAGGTATGGCGGGCTACTAATCATTCGCTTTGGTGTAACACATGTAAAAGGCCGCAATGCACAGGGATCCGTGCGTTTATTCTGACATTGCTATAAAACTTCCAGGATTAGTAAAATTAATAGATTAAGTTATACAATACAATAATTCTCAAAACAATCTGTTGAAACTTGAGCCAGTACCATGTTTCCATCTCTTATTAAATCTAGTATTGGTAGGTCAAATATCTTTAAAATTAAACTAAAATTACTTTATTATACCTTTTATTAAAACAACAAACTTTTTCAAAAAACTACCCCGCTTCTGAGACAGTGATTTATATTAATATCTTAAATCAACATACATATTTTAAAATGGTTGTTAATTATAACCATTGACTAGGTAGGTACTAAAACAATATTTTAAATCGCAAGTTCTACAATTGAAGGCAAATGTACTACCTTAATTCTATATCAAATGAAGTAACATTAATTCAGTAATTTCTTAAAACTCTAATTGTGGCAGAACTAGGTAATAATGAGTAATATTAACATCTTAAATCAACATACATATTTTGATTCACTTTATGAATTATATTTGGCGTCAAACAACAACAATCGTGTAAACTTGTAGATCTTCAATTTTCTTTTCCATGTCTCCGAATCTCTGAAACAAATAGCATTGTTGTAATTATTTTTTATTATATAAAGTGAATTTACAAACAGATAATGCTACTGAGTAATTCGTGATCACTGTTGGCTATAGTATAAAACCACCATCAAGAGCTTAGAAGTAGCCCAGCGTGCTATATTAAAAGTTAGCACCTTTAAACCAATAATGTTCCCAACAAGAAAACTTTATCAGGATTGTCAAGTGTACACAGTAAGGCAGATATTCTTGGAAAGAATTCTTCTAAAACAGCATTGTGAACTTTCATACGATACTAGCTTTGCAAACAAACGCAGAAAGCATGAAGTTTGTGCACGTTCATATAAGCCCAAAACGACCTTCATTAGAAGATTTTATACTTTTATTGGTCCTTTTTTGTATGATAAAATAAATAAGGACCTAGAGATATATCCCCTTAACAAAGCATTATGCAAGAAGAAGTTGCAAAACTATCTACTTAGCCGGTCTTATGAGGAAACTGAGAACTTGTTTATTGTACAAAGCTGATTGATGAAAATGATTAATGTTGTGTTTTTGTTTTTCGGTATTAAAAACACACTACTTATAACTCAAGAATCCCCCAACCTTTCCCCACTCTTCACTACACAAAACATACACACACACACTACACACCTACACCCACATCTTCTGTTTTGGACAAGCATTTTAAGTCTACTAGAATATTAATGCATCTTTACATGTCTGTTTTGGCTATTATTATTGTTATTTTTGCCTAATGTTTGAGGGGTATGGCGCTGTATACCGAGATACAGGACCTGTCCTACTTCGGATACAGATGCTCCCATGTTGTATACGTAAATATTAGCCCTTAAGTTTTGCTATAAGTGGTTGTATAAATTGTTGGTGAAATAAACGTTACTTATTATTATTTATTATTATAGGCACTAAATTATATTGTACGCTTATTTGTTCACGAAAGTAATAAGAAAGCACCCGCTACCACTCTTAGTGTTTAACAATTTTATAATCTTAAATATAAATAAAATAATTAAAAAACCCCAACTGCAAAAAACTGATAAGACAAGCTTAAGAATTTATTTTTAGACAATTATTAAAAAGGAGTAACTTTTGTTTGGACTCCCTAGATTGGGCAGGAGCCAATTCGAGGCAGCCTGGCCTGCTCCAGTCTGGGAGCCAAACTTCAGAAATGCTCAATGAAGTTCCACCGGCTGACGAAGACGAGTCCCAGGTACTTCATCGTCGACTCGACGCCGATGTTGTGGCGCGTTCCGAGGACCGTGAAAAGTGTGAAAACACACGACCTCGGACTTGTGCAGGGTCAAGTCCCAATTGCCGGATCCTCTCGACGATTGTCGCAACCCCACGTGTCGCGAGTTCGGCCGCCGACTTATTTTTTTTTTTTTTTTGCCGTGTGGAAATCCTCATGGACGCACTCCGCCTGGGGTAGGCGGAGCCAGTGTCGGACTCTTACCGAATAAAACCACCATGGTGTTCCTTCAACTACCTTAGCTGGGGGCGTGGGAACCCGTGAGTATTCACACAACCACCCCCGACAGGTCCTGGCCCGCCACAAGCAGGCGAGCCCCTTCTCCCCGTGCGGCCTAACGTTGGCCGCACCCTTCTAGGTGGCGCACACGGAACACTGCACGCCACCTCACCTCATGGGCCTTTACCAGCTGCGCCAACTACGCCGGCTGTGCCAGCTACGCCAGCCGCTGGTCGGGCAGCATCCTACGCCGAGTATGCTGCTCGCAGGCCCTACCTCCCGTAATTTTTATAGAGGTTTTCTTCCTCGGTCCGGGCGGTGAAGCCAAGACCCTCGGTCCCAAGCGGCGCGAGAACACTACTCAGCGGGCACTCCTGGGGTTACGAGATCGACGGGGGCAGGGAAGGACAGTCCCCCCGTTGCCTGCCCAGTGGCAGGGTGAGTGCACACCGGGCCCGCCCCTGCTCCTCCACTGTGCCCTCTGTTGGCAACAGAGGGACACGTGGAGCAACTCCCCACTGGCCCAGAACGGGCCCCTCCCGCGCCAGAATATTCGCCGCAGGCAATAAAATCCCCCGAAGGTTAATTCCTCGAAAGGATTTTATTGCCCGTGCCCAGGATGCACCGGCCTAACAACTGCCGTTCCCTCCAGACGTGTCCAGAAGGACAAGCAGCCGTCAGGCACACGTGGAGGTTTTCTAGCCAGCACCCCGTTCGGCCGCCGCCTGGTACGACCTGCCCTGAGCCAGGACTAGTGTGTCGTCAGCGTAGCAAACTACACTGACCCCGCTGGGGAAGTCTGCGCGCAGCACCCAGTCGTACCCGGTGTCCCACAGATTCGGCCCCAGGACCGATCCCTGTGGGACACCGCACGACATCTCTCGCCGGTTCCATTCTCCCTGGTGCCGGGGTAGATGACGGCCCTGTCCGTCAAATAAGCCTCGACCACACGACAGAGGTAGGTCGGCATCCAGTGATATCGGAGTGCCTCCCTGATGCAACTCCAGGGCAGGGTGTTTTAGTCGGGGCCCGAGAGCCTCTAAGGCCAGAACCCAGGCTTTTCCAGGCAAGCCGTCGGGTCCTGGGGCGGTATTTTTGGCATTTAGCCTACGTACCGCCACTCTCAACTCTACCTAGGTCACCTCCAGAGCAAATTTTCCTGTAGCCTGTGATAGTCAAAATTCTAAAGCGTGTTACTTCTTTTCAGTTATTTTGCAGTTTGTTTTTTTCAATAATTAGATTTTATTGTAATATTTTCAGCTGTGCTAGGTTTTGATAGGTACTATGTCACCGAGTACCCAGCAGTAAGTAGGTTTTAATAGTTTTTTTATATCCCTGAAAATCAAATATGGGCATTTTGGATTTAATGATATTTTTTGCTACTCTCTAGACTAGACGAATCCTATCACCTTCTGAGCAGTCAGGTAAATATGTGAACTTACATCTACATCAAAGATGAAATTTTCAATGCATTCTAGTGTTGAAAATTTTTTCCTTTTGTTTAATCTCCCTTTTGGAGGAATTAGGCAACAGAGCAGCTTAATTTGATCTGGAACTTTTTGATCTGAAACAATAATATGGACACTGTTGAAATAAATTAACAAACACACTATACTTATCGATAACTAAAATGCGGATACTTACCATCAACATGTGACCAAAATGAAGGTTTTTATTTTGTCCTAAGAATTGCCATACAACATGGCAATGCTACCTGCATTTTGGGAACATGTTTTAGTTTTGTTTTTACATACAGATTACTTTATAGTAGGTAATTGTTCTTATTTTAATTATTTGTTTGTTTAAAATAAAAATATTTTCTTACCATCATCAGGCTGTTGTCTTGTCTTTTCGTACAAAGTTGCCAGTGTGTCATCTCTGGAACTATCAAATTTTATACTAATAATTTTATTGATGAATGGATGCCACTTTGTATAAAAATTTGTAGAATTCTCCTTGTACTTTTGGTCAAAATCCAGGTTGATCTGAAATAAAGTTTTTGTTGACCTATTTAAATAACATTCTATAGGTAGACTGAATAAAGATTAGTAATTATAATACTTATTAAGATGGAACTTACATGTGCTGTGAGATATTCCTTTAATTTCGATTGAATAAATATTCTGTGGCCTATTAGTGGGCACAGCTCCTTAAGAATTTCTTCACTTAAGGCATTTAATTGATTGGGTTTAATTTCATTTTCTGGAAAATAAAAATATCTGTAATACTTAATAGGTTCACTATTGAGAATGCAGCTTTTTAAGGTAAGTAATTCATATTTTTAGTTTGAGTATCTGGAGGTTTCAACCTAAAACCATAATGATCTTTGCTGAATAATGTCTGTTTTAGAATAATAATACTATTATTTTAAGGTCTGTATGTTCTAGAATATCATTTGCATTACTCAAAAAAATGTTTAGTACTTATTAAGTACCTAGTCTTTTAAAACACGCGTGGGTGCGCGCCTGGGGAGACCCCCATTTCAAAGGCGAAGCTCCCGGCTCCCTGGCTAATCATACTATTTATAGAAATAGACCCACCTGTGGGCGCGAGTTTTCGCGTAAGGCCTGTAGGTAAGTACCTACGCTAAAATTCGCACGGGTGCACGCCTTGTTATCTATTTCAAAGGAGAAGCACTCGTAACTAACTAATTAACAAACACGGGGATCACATGCTCATACTTGCTATGGCCCCAACCATATGACCCTTGAAAATGTAGAACCATCCAGTTTTACTAAATGAAGCCACGTGCGTACCATGAGACACCCTCAGTAAATACCTAGTAAAGGTTAAGTAGGTAGTGATGAGAGTGTATTTACCTTTAAATCGGTCAATAACTAGTTCTGGAATACCCCATGTTCGTGGTAACGTATCTATGTCCGTCTCCGGGTTACACTTTCCATCAGCAACGTTGTTTTCGTCATCCATCTAATATTTGAAACACTGTAAATTAGAACAAACTTAACGATTTGCTACTAACAACTTTGTTCTTCAATACTCACTTTGATCAAATTCCTTTCCGAGTCCGTATATCTTGAAAAACACAATTCACCAAAACCCGTCATCACAACATCGCACGGCAACAGAGAAAAGTGGGGCGGAAAATCGGCTGCTGACTCACAGAACATTTAATCCTAAACGCCGACTTCACCCCACTCTGCTCTGTGGCTGCCGAATGTAGGCGAGACGCGAGCGCATCGAGACAGTGCTGCCAGATAGCCCCCTCGCGTTTTCCCCCAACATTATGTACATTTTTCAGAGTTAAATTTGCATAACACAATATTGTAATAAACTTGGTTTAAAATTAAAGCCATTTTTAAATTGTACCTACCTACACGATTCAAACAAATACATGTAGCTACCTATCACCTTAATTTTTCACTCATGGTCAACAATAAAACCAAAATATGATTTTATTTATTGTTAAGATTAGTTTAACAAGATTCAAATAGGATTTTCAAACGTATTTTTTTGCCATATTTATAAGAAATTTGTCAATTTTCTTGTTTTTCCTCGACCATTTTAACAAGTTCTCGCCAGCGCATGAGATGAAGGCACGACTTTGGAGAATTGAACTGATTCAGAAACTGACTAGAAATATAAAATATTTATGCTTTCAAACATGAAAGTTCTATACAATTATATTGCGGAACAGAAAAAGATAAAACATAAGATTCTTAAGTGGATGCGTACCAATGGATAAAAGATTGGAAGGGTAATAATTTGTAATGTCTTTCTTTTTGGTTAATAAAAAGTCATTAGGGTCATTTTCAAAAACCATATGTAACGAAATATGTTATGGAAAGATCGCTTATTACTTTGGAAATATAGCACCTACCGGCATTATTTTATTGCCATAATTTAAGGGGTATAAGCCATTACTCAGTAGTGTATATGTCGCTGGCGTAAATGGCCAATGTTTACGTGCTTTATGTGATTTGTCTGAGCATTTAAACAAATTTATTAAACTTTGTGGATGTATTCATGTTTCTTTTTCCACATGGGAATTACTTGAAAACTAGAAATCAGTTTGTAATAATTTATTTTTGTATTGGTCTTAGTATTTTCCACTAAGTTTCAGTACAATCAAGCAAAACGAATGGCTTTTGTACCTACTGTATTTCATACACTAATAAATCCCACTTAAAACATACTCCCAAAAATTGGGGAATCAATTTTTGAAATTGCAACACTCGTTCCTTTTTCTTTCCATTACCCGGTGGTTGGTGGTTGTGACGTAGCACATCTTTCAAGAAACAGGATGTTGATTTAATAATAACGTTTTTCTTGGATGACTATTAATAATAATATGTCTCCTATAAGTCGTTATCTTTCAAGAAATATGATTTTGATTTAAGAAAAATGTTTCTTAGATGAATATTAATAATATTAAGTCTTCTATGAGTCGTTATCTTTCAAGAAACATGATTTTGATTTAAGAATAACGTTTCTTGGGAGACTATTAATAATATGAGCAATGTATGAGTCGTTATTTTTCAAGAAACGTGATTTTGATTTAAGAATAACGTTTCTTGGATGACTATTAATAATAGCCTTCAAGAGTCGTTATCTTTCAAGAAACATGATTTCCATCTTATCATTATCATCATTAGAAATCGTGTTCATTGAAAGATAACGTAGTAGGTATATACTAGTAGGTATATATATATATTACTGTAAGAGTGTTCTATATACACTCGAGAGCAAAGAATTAAGGTCACATAAAGATACCTAAAAGTTTCGTTCGGTAAGTAGGAATGCTAGCTCAATGAAATAAATTGTGTTTAATAGATAATCAAATGTTCCTTAAATGCAAGTAATAAAATGTATGTGTCTCTTTGTCTTAAAAAAATACAGAAAAGCATTTATGTTTAAACTTTCTTGAGTTTTAGTACTTTTTATTTATTACTCCACGTGGGATTAATAAATAAAAAGTACTAAAACTGTCATCACTGCGGTTATGCGGTTTTGCATGCTGTACCCTAAGTTTCTCATACGATGTTGGGGAATATTCTCCCATTCCTCTACGAGCGCAACTTTGAGCTCTTGAAGCTGACGCTTTTTAACGACGGGCTCGAACGGTGTGTGAGACACCGACCCTTCCCCGATGACTCGGGGAAGGGTCGGTGTCTCACACACCGTTCGAGCTCGTCCCAAGCATGCTCGATTGGGTTGAGGTCCGGGCTGCGTGCTGGCCACTACATACAGTTAATGTTAACGTTTTGAAGGTTCACAATTTCACCAGTATGAGGCCCGGCATTGTCCTGCATAAAGATAGCATCCTCTCCCAAATTGACCATAAATGGCCTAACGTATTCGTTTAGGATTTCTTCAATATATCTTTCGGTAGTTATAGTGCCGTTTTCTGTAACCATCAGCTCTTTGCGACTCTCTGCAGAATTTCCGGCCCATACAAGTACGGATCCACCGCTATAGGCCACTTTCTCTTCGATGCATGCTTGCTTGAATCGCTCCCTTGGTCTTCTACATACTCTTGTTTTTCCGTCGTTTTTATAGAGTATAAATTTTGATTCATCTGAGAACATAACTCTTGACCAATTTTTAATACTCCAATTTAAGTGATTCCGGGCATATGCTAATCTCGAAATACGATGCCCAATTTAGGGCCATTTGTAGGTCTTAATTAATGGTTTTAAATTTGCTTCAGCATATTGTCGCTACAGTCCATGCACTTGGGTTATTTCCTCCGAGGCGTCGGAACTGATATGTAAGTGCAGTTCCTGTGAGAAAGCGGTTTCGAAGCATTGTGTTGACCAAGTATCGATCTTCGCGTGCTGTGGTAGGTACACCTGGCCCTGCCTGTTCCTGGTCTACGTAGGTTAGAGCCGGTTTCCTCGTAACGTCGGAGAACTCGTTGTACAGTTGACGATGACACACCAACGTCCTTGCTGTATCACGCTGATTACGGCCAATTTCCAGCATTGTGAGAATTCTGGTGCATTCTTCAGGTGTAAGCAACATTATAACAGCTTCAATTATGAATATTGAACATCAGAAAAGCTGTTTACATGCCTTTTTATATGACAGAATAGAAAGAAAAGCAAAAACAGATAAAGAAAATTCGTAGTTCCATTTACAAGTCCCTTTTTTATTTTGTCACGTTCTGATAGTGTAACTTTACAGTAACTAAAAAGTTTTATTACTTTCATTTAAGGAGAATTTATTTGTCTATTAAACACAATTTATGTAATTAAGCTACCATTCTTAGTTTCCGAGATTTTCAGGTATCTATATGTGACCCTAATTCATTACTCTCGAGTGTAGTATAGATTTATTGGGTTTCTGACCTTTTATACATTATATATATATATACCTATTACTACAGATACCTACGACTTGTATAAAATTTTGACGATATTGCAGGGAGTAAAATGAGGGTTTATTAATTTCCTTTTTAAGTGTTTTAAATCTCCGTATATAATACACACCTACATAAAGTTTAGGTCAGCAATCAGCCTTAACATTTGATAAATAATTTGTGTTAAAAAATAAATAGGTAGGTATGTATTCACTTACATTACATACCATTGCCATAGCGATAAATAATAAGTCGGTTATACATATAGGTATACGTAGAAACTTATATTCATTATAAATAATTTCAGATATTTATGTAGCACCTACGTAATTCTTTTAGGAATAGGGAACGGAATACATAGGTAGGTACCTACATATTATTAATCCCTCCGTATTAGATTTAGTTAGTTGAGCAACTTAATATACCTTATAGTGTTAAATAATTTTATTCTTTAGAGCATGTACCTAATTTAGATGTTTATAGATTATTATCAGACTATACCTACATTTACCTCTAATATTCTTTAATTCTTTTATTGTATAATTTTATACGACTTAACCATATATATATAATTAGCATATTTTAATACCATGTGCCATTCTCACAACATAGGTAATTATTATGGAATAGTAGGTTTTTCTATTAAGACTTTGAAGTTTGCAGTAATTTATTGCTTATTCCCATAGCTAGGTCACACGACGTGTCGGTTGATATTGCTTGGATTTAACAGGATTCTTGTTTAAAAATGTTAAGTCGTATCATATTTTAAAACATTTAAATTGCTAGTTCAACACCGTAACTTATTCCCCCAAAACAAAAAAGTCTTATTTAACAACATTGGACTACCTTTACTTGAATAATTTAGATTCTTACGTCAATGCTACTACTTGCTTACCCAATAACAAACTCTTCTCAAACTAAACACGTATTTTCTTATTAAAAAAAACGTTAGTATATCTTATTTTCAAACAATTTAGATTCCTAGTTCAACACCATAACTTATTTCCACATAACAAAAAAGTCTTGTTTGAAAACATTCGACGAACTTTACTTGAATAATTCAGATTCTTACGTGAATGCTGGTATTTACATATCCAAAAACAAACTTTCTTAAACCAAACACGTATTTTCTTACAACAAAACGTTAGTATATCTTATTTTGAAATAATTTGGATTCCTAGTTCAACACCATAACTTATTCCCACAAAACAAAAAAAAGTCTTGTTTGAAAACATTCGACGAACTTTACTTGAATAATTCAGATTCTTACGTGAATGCTGGTATTTACATATCCAAAAACAAACTTTCTTAAACCAAACACGTATTTTCTTACAACAAAACGTTAGTATATCTTATTTTGAAATAATTTGGATTCCTAGTTCAACACCATAACTTATTCCCACAAAACAAAAAAAGTCTCATTTGAAAACATTGGACGAACTTTAATTGAATACTTTAGATTCTTACATCAGTGCTACTATTAATTACCTAAAAACAAACTCTTCTTAAACCAAACACGTATTTTATTATACTGAATGTAAGTCTATCTTATTTCGAACAATTTTAGATTCTTCTTCCAAATCTGTTATTTTCTCACATTTAAATGCATTCTTCTTAGACCGAAAAAGATTTTTCTTCATCGAAAACTTTCCTACTTTCTGATTATGAGAATCATCAATTACTAACAGGAAGAAAATGAGGGTTTTGTTTTTATAATTTGTAGTTAACATGTTTTGATGTTTTATTTTTAGTTTAAGTAAATGGTACAACTTTTGATTCAAATATTAATAGCTCTTGAACTTAGAATATGTTCTTTTAAACTGAGACACATAAAAAATCTTAGCTCAAAAAAGTAACATATTTTTCAGACAACACTCAAAACTTCTTAAAAAGAAAATCATTGTTTTGATTCTAGCAAATATAAGAAGAATAATATTATTTTTCTTGTAGAATATCATTTCGTTTGGACTAAGATATTAATTTTAGTTCAAGTAAATATTTATTTAACATTAAACAATATTCCTGAGAATAAAAATATTCTTGGAGGAAAACTAATTCCGCGAGCATTTTTTTCCGTGTACATGAATCGTCAAAATGTAGAGACCAGATGATATATTTTTCGCTATTTCAGGGTTGGTCCCACAGTAAAAGTTGTTTATACTAATCAACTAATGAGTACAATTACCCGATAAGAGGTTTTCAGTAATATAAGGTCTTACTTTAATAATGGTAATATTTAAAGTGGTGAATCTACTCATCATAACGAACAACATTTACTTGGGAGCAACCCTGAAATCGCGAATAATTTATCAGCTGTTTCCACAGAAATAGATAGAATGGTTGTAATCACAATTTTACTTGGCAAAATTTTGCGTGGCAACTTTCGAACAAACTACGTCTCCCATATTGACGTCATATCATCATCCTCCGAGCCTTTTCCCAATTATATTGGGGTCAGCTTCCAGTCTAGCCAGATGCGGCTGAACATCAGTATTTTACACGAGGCGACTGCAATCAGACCCCCGCAACCCAGTTACTGGGTAATACTGACATTCGGAGGTTAGACCAGTTGTCAGACTTTCAGGCTTCTGACTACCCGTAACGACTGCCATAGATATTCGTATGACAACCGGGACCGACAGCTTAACGTGCTCTCCGAGGCACGGAGGGGTTTCGAGGTGTATCGAAACGGTCACCCATCCACAGACTGACCGCGGCAAGTGCAGCTTAACCTTGCAGATCGTACACAATCCGCGCAGTCTTTGCTTAGCTACGTTATATTGACGTCATAATTTTTTTAAATTAACTTTTATCAAATGTACTTTACAGCTTTTCTTTCTGCAGTTTGAAACAGCGCAATAAAGCATTTTTGCGGGTTTTTGTTACAGTATTTACAGAAACAAGTCATAAGAGGCGTATTGAGAAAGGCTTTCAAATGCCCTGCACTCTGGTGCAGAGTGTTGGCACGCGCGCCCCGCCCACTTTTCCATTCTAGCTATCAATGTCTGTGGCTGTTGTTGTTTCCCATTTGTGTTCACACAAATCGACAAAAACAACAAAAAAAATTAGTTTATCAGTTTTTTTACCGATCTGAGGGACTTTTCAGGCCCTGTCCCTGCACGAAACGTCTCGGGGTGGACTGCGGGGCGCAGTGGGAAGCTGGAGCACAGAGGCGCGCCGGCCCGTGATACCAATTAGTTATGTAAAACATTAAATTAAAGTAATTAAAAAAAAAACTGAAATGGATTACTTGGCTTGCGATAAAATATATCGTGTAAGTTTCAAAATCATGTTCTATATAAATTTTCGTCATAAAATGAATTCAAAGTGTCAAAAATTGGCTATGTTTGGAATTTTTTTCTATCGAGCGAAGTTATTTAAATCGTGTATCGACCTTTCAAAATGGATACATAAACTACTCAAATCTACCATATATTTTTTCCATTCTCCCTACTTCAAGAAATGATGACGAAAAATGGAAAGAAACAATGTATTTTTTTGGAATTCGTGCAGGGACAGGGCCAGTTCATAGGAGCATTTTTAACACGTTGTTAGTGTAACTAACTAATGCAAACACATATTAGAAGTCGATTTTAACTTAATTCTAACTGTCGTATCGATGTGAAACATTGCAAGTATATGTAATCCGGATGACAATACAATAATTTGGTACAATCGAGCTGATCTGATGATGGATTAAAGTACCTCTAAAACAGTGTTTTTTTAGTTTTAAAAACTATTAAGTTATTCACTGATTTCAATTACTTACAGCCATCAGTTGTGTGGATCTGAGGCACAAGCTGCCGACGACACTGCACGTGCTGGAAACAGAAAAAAAAATTATTTCACTTATTTGTGCACACAGATTCATAAGACAGACACGCTTTTTAATTTTCGTGGAAACTTTATTAAATAACTGATTTATTTGATAGCTGTGATATGAATTAATGAAACTGCGTTCTGTTTTGGATTTTAAAATCGAAATAGTACTTGGTGCTTCTGTAAGGCCCTAATATAATTATTTAAATTTAATTTATTTATTAAAATAATTATGTACTTGAATAATTGGCAGGTCTCTCTTTAGAATGTGAAAGGCTTTATTTAGTCCTTGGAGGACTTTCACTGGCCAGGAATGACAGTCCGTCTATTGGAAGATTGCCTCACGATCTTCTTCTTTGTGTTGACGGTACAAAAAATTACTGACAGTGGCACAGTAATCAGACGCTGCTGGCCCAGAAATTTGCCACGTTTTGTGCATTGTCTGTGACATTGTTAAGGTCACTCAATATGCAAGTGCTTGGACACAAAGAGCAGCTAGCAAGTGTGCCACACATGCAGGCTGTAGCTGTTTGGTCTATATAGCCCCACTTAAAATATAAATATAAATAAATATCTTCGGGACATTTTTACACAGCACCATCTAGTCCCAAACTAAGCAGAGCTTATGGTATGGGTACTAGACAATGGATATAATACTTATATACTTTATTTTTTGTAAATACATACTTATAATACATAAGAAACAACCAGACCAACACAAACACTCATGTTCATCACACAAATATTTGTGACCTGTGGGAATTGAACCCACGACCTCATGATCAGCAGTCCGACACTCGAACCACTAGACCACAGAGGTCGTCCTTGGGAGGTCGACTTGCTCATGTTAAGCCTGTATCTGCCTACCTGGGTCCGCAATCGTTTTAGAGACTTCCATGTAGGCCAGGGGAGTTCATACCCTACAGGAAGCCTCTCACTCTCACTGGGTTGGATGTAGTTTACAGGTGGAGGTAGTTTTTCCAGCCACAGTTTTCGACGAGCCTGAGCTGGAGATCCTTGTAGAGCCTCTGTCAATTTAAGGAAACTGTGGCGGCTCTTTAGGCGTTGTGTTGGTAGCTGGACACCAAAGAGAGGGTGCCTTGTGTCTGACTGATTGCCTCACGATGATTTTCCGTTAATTCAAGGGTGATCAAATTCTGATTATAAATTCAAAAAGTCGGATGTAAGTCCAGTCAGAAGCAATACTATCTACATATGCACGGATTTAAGACTGCCAATAATATCTATATATATGACTATGGGTAGTAAGGTCATCTCTTCTGTACATAGATTTATACATATTTATCCATAGTTACCTACTATTCACAGTCAGATAGAAATTATTTGCGATTTTAAAATCGTCGATGAGCAGATATTATTGTTTCTGACTGTACACACAGGTGTTAAAGAGAATGGTTTTAGTTTCACCCTTCTAAATCAGAAAAAACTCTTAAAATCATTAAATCTCGGCCTTATTCAATTTAAAATCTAGCAACTCTAGAGTGACAAATAGTTATCATTAGCAGTTAAATCTAAACAAGTGTTATATCTTTAAATGGTGATGGATAGCAGCATCTGTCACATAAGACGTAAATTATATTCGCAGCCAACGTAGTATGAATACTAAATCATATATTCACCACATAAATAACATTAGTGTTTATGAGATGAATACCCGATGAACTCAATAAATTATGTCTCGATCATATTTTAGATAAATAAATTGTGTGAATGCATAAGTGATGTATTGAAGATTTTAATGTGTAAAAAGAAAATTATTATTTCAAAGAATCTAAATATTTTAAATATAAAGTAAAGGTAATCACGTAAGCAAAGCTTGTCAGTTTTTTAAAATAAGAAACTAGCTTTAACCTGCGGCTTCGAACCCGTGGCTTTTTATCCTGCAGGAACCGTGCATTGTTCCTGTATAAAAATTATAAACTTAAACCCTCCATGAAGCATTGCGATGGGACATCCGTATGATCCGTATATAAGTAGCCTATGTTACTTTCCAACCCATCAACTTTCTCTGTGCAAAAATCACTTAAATCCGTTGTTCTGTTGCTGCAAGAAATAGGAACGATCACACTTTCACAATAAGACATCTTGTATTTAAGTAGCCTATTTTATTTTACAGGCCAACAACAATCTACAACGTGTATCAGAAATGTGTGGTCATATTTGAAGAGCTTATTCAGGGGATGCTATCGAACAACTTTTACTATGGGACCAAGAAAGAAATCGCGAAAAAAAAATCTGGTGATCCTCACATTTTGTCGAGTGACATCGATGATTTAGTAGAGAACAGCTGATAGTTTTTTCGCGATTTCAGGGTTAGTCCCATAGTAAAAGTTGTTTATGCTATGCCCAGAATGAGCTCCTAAAATATGACCACGCATTTCTGATACACGTTGTATATGAAAAAAATCACATCAATCCGTTGTTTCGTTGATGCGTGAAAGATCATACTTTCGCATTTATACATTCAGTCAGTCAGCCCAGCCACCAACCTGCTGACTGGCTAATCTTTTCCCCACGGCATGAGCTGTTATCATTATGTAGCTCATGTCGACACGATAGAAGATTTATACATTAGTGGGATAGGATAAGCAATCTTTCGATTATCGTGACACTCGTTGTTAATAACATTTTTTTCTGTAATTACTGGATGTATGAAAATTATAAACAACTAATTTTCTCCAAAAGCTACCGATCAGCTTAGTTAGTGCAGGAAGACGGATTTACTTTTAAATAAATAAATAATAATCAATGTTATTATTTACCACAATTGCAGCCACAAGACTTACACAGTCGATGAAAAATGTAAGTGAACCTGAAAGGGAACATACTGCATATAATGCTTTGAATTCATCAATCTTTATTGAGGCTCTGAAAACGAGGCGTATGCCTGTCAATAGAGATGCGGGGCGCTTTGCAGCGCTGACTTCACAGCTGCCATAAAGATTGGAGAGTACTCTAACATTAAAATGCCTTTTACTTAAACACAGAGAGCATCCAAAATGATATTACGGATAAGGACGTTTGTGCACCCACTCGTATTAAATTCGTGTTCGTATTTTCGGCCTTACATTATTACAGATCTTTTTTTTAAATGTTCGTAAAAATTATCATACGAGTGAGTGAAAAAACGCCCTAACGTTACATGATTTTATATTCTTCTACCGGTGCCCAACTGCTAGTGGCCGACTTTTAAGTAGGATGCTTTATAAAGGATGTGCTTCTTAAAACATTTCCTCAATCAATCAATCGGTCGATTCGATGGTCACAGTTTGTTGTTATTAGCCCAAGAAACGATTATTAAAAAAAAAAAAGTATATAAGTATTATATCCATTGTCTAGTACCCATAGCACAAGCTCTGCTTAGTTTGGGACTAGATGGTGCTGTGTAAAAATGTCCCAATAGTAGATTATACAACAAGTGAAAAAAGAGGGAATTTAATTCGAGGGACTAAGTTGGATCCCGAGCAGCGAAGGATTCTAAGATTGAACCACGAGCGAAGCGAGTGGTTCAAAAATAGAATCCTGAGCGGAGCGAGGGATACAAGGCCCGAGATGAAATTTTTTTTCACGAGTTGTGTACTCTACTTTTTACCATTGACGGCGAGAAAATAAATAGTGGTATAAAGCATGACTGGGTGAATGAAAGACATATTCAAGAATATGTTAGAATGTGCGTACCTACACATAAAGAAAAAAAGATGAAAAAAATATTCTACGACAAATCACGCGTAGGTATAGTAGTCAAAATGCTCGCGCAAGCTCTGATATTTCGGGGTCTTCTGTCTAGTACAAAAGGCAAAGAGGGTGAAAATAGCCACCGATGGACACTGACCTAGCAAGGTGCATCACCTCACTGCATGAAATTTTGATTTCAATCAACTCAGCCTATCGCAGTCCACTGCTGGACATAGGCCTAAATTTTGATTTGTAAGCACGGAATAGTGTCCACAGATTTTTTTTTTTTTTTCGATTTTTAAATATTTCAAAAATTAAGGTACAATTTTTTACACATATTTGGAACGAGAATCAAGTACTAAACATCCTCCTTCAATAAGTCTCTCGTTGAACCAGCCAACCTGTAGTATTTATTTTTTCTTAATTTTAATTTGATAGCTCCATCCAGCCAGCCAGTAGGTACGTACGTTCAGCACGTTTTATTCATTTCTTAGTACATAATTCGTGCTTGTCCCAAATTCAAAATGTTTTTATTCTCTTGTGAGTAAAAGAGAGTTTTATTCACTGTTATCGATGAATAAAATGCACTTTTTCGAGTGGCAATGGTAAAAAGATATTTATTTATTTATTATTATTGTGCATACAACGATCAGCCTTTACGTGGCGGCTTGTCCTCTCTCTAGTATTCTGTTGCTCTGAGGTAGATGCCTATCTCGATATATTTTTTGTGAAATACCTTGTTTTTTTCCATGATTACAGAGTTTGTTCCATAGATGCCCATAGTAAAAGTTCTACAAAATGCTGAGCAGACCCTACCCTTAAAATTCATCTGATAATTAATAAATAGTGATGTACCAGGCCCCTCAGAAAGTATTGCGAAAAAAAGTTTTTATATATGGGAGACTGGCCAGTTATAATGTTTTTCGAAAATATGATTATTTATAAGTAAAAATAAGTAAGTTCCAATTTCAAAATTTCCCTCCACATTTTTTGCGAGTTAATTCAAAGTATTGTGTCTCACTGAAATATGGATCTGCGCCGGGAACATTTTAGAGCTATGATTTTATACGATTTCAAGTGTCGCCTGAAACCGGATGAATCGTACGATAGACTTCAAATGGCATTCATGGATGAAGGCCCTTCCAAGGCAACCGTGTATCGTTGGTATAACGAATTCAAGCGCGGTCGACCAACTTTGGGGGATGACGAAAGAAGCGGTCGCCCTTTGACGGCTGTTACCGAAGAAAACGTGCTAGCAGTGAAAAATTTAATCCAAGACAATAGGCGAATTACATATCAGGAGATTCAACACATATTGAAGATTGGATCGGGAAGCGTTCACGAGATTCTACACAGCCATCTTCGCGTGAGGAGGATAGTATCACGCTGGGTGCCGCACAACCTCACCGATGCTCAGAAGCAGGCCCGGGTGGAATGGTGCCGTGATATGCTTAACAAATTTGAAGCAGGCTCGTCTCGGCGTGTTTACGACATCGTTACAGGTGATGAGTCCTGGATTTATCAATACGACCCAGAAACCAAGCGCCAGTCGACTATTTGGGTGTTTCAAAATGAGCCAACGCCTACCAAAGTGAAGCGATCTAGAAGCGGGGGTAAGATTTTGATCGCTAGCTTTTTTAATTTGACTGGCCACTTGGTATCAATTCCCTTACGGGATCAAAGAAGCATTAATGCCGAATGGTATACTACCAAATGTTTGCCAGAAGTTTTCTCTGTTATAAGCAACAAGCGACCAAACACAGGGCTCCGCGGGCTACTGCTCCACCACGACAATGCACCTGCGCACACCGCACTCAAAACGAGGGACTTCCTGGACAGCACGCCAGTCAAACTCCTGGGTCACCCTCCTTACAGCCCTGATCTAGCACCGTGTGACTTCTTTTTATTCCCAAAAATAAAAAATCAGCTCAAAGGGATACAATTTTCGTCGCCGGAAGATGCGCTGGCTGCGTTCGAGCAGGCTGTAAACGAGGTGTCTGCGGCGGACTGGAAAAAGTGTTTTGAAAACTTGTTTAGGCGCATGAGTCTTTGTATAGAGGCTGGTGGAAAGTACTTTGAAAAGATTTGATAAAAATATATGTACGTATAGAACAATTTTTTTTAGTTTCGCAAAACTTTCTGAGTGTCCCACGTATAATGGTCAATATGACCTAGACTTGCCTCCCTGCTATTGGTTGAAAGATTTTTTCGTAACAATATCACCTGAAGTCATAAAGGACGTGATAAGCCGCCGGCGCCCGTTTGGCTACGTGAAAAGAATTTAGTCGTTTCATTGTCCCTGATAGTTTTTGTCCAGTACAGTATAAGTTTGGGAAAAAGTCGCTTAAAAGTTCGTGAGAAGTCCGGATTGAAGGTATACATGACTACTCTAAAAATAATAAAAATTAAACACTAAGGAATCATATTTACTTTTCCTTTTTTACGGTTCCGTAGTCCTACAAGGAACCCTTATAGTTTCGTCATGTCCGTCCGTCTGTCCGTCTGTCCCTCTGTCCGTCTGTCCTAATCCTTTACAGCTTAATAACTTCTACAGTTATAAACATAAGTAAATGAAATTTTGTCAAAAAATGGTTAAGATATAGATCTCAATTTTAAAAGAATAAAAAAATCTTGATAACGTATTTTAGGGGCGCAATATACATGTGAAATGGGGATGACATTTTTTTTTTCTCTGCACCCCCTCGTGTGGTGTATCATTGAATAGGTCTACTAAAATGAAGGTAATGTTTCATACATCACTTTTTTATCAGGTGTACCATCTGCGAAATATAGCCCACCAAAGTGGCATCCCCCCCCTGCCATTTCCAAACTATGCAACGTAGAAACTTGTAATCTTCCACGTTGATAGACTTTTATAAAAACTCTCTTTTAAAATTATTTCGAGTATAATGTGATTATAATTTTTTGAGTTATAGTGAGAAAACTGAAAAATACTTAAGACGTCCTAGTTCATAGGTCATTGACCTTAGAGAAAAATGATCTTAGCAAATAATGCTCCTTTAGTTACTTTCTATTTAAAAAAATCACAAAAAGAAACTTTGTGTTATATTGATAACACAAAGTATCAGCGCCACCTAGCGCTAAATTTACGAAGTGTGTCATATGAATATATGACACTTAAATTCAGCGCTAGGTGGCGCTGTTTGCAAAAACTAAAATAGGCAATAATTAATATTCGATTTAATTCGTTTGTAATTAGACCTACTTAAGGAACCCTATAATACTGAGCATGGCCCGACATGCTCTTGGGCGGTTTTTAAATTTCGCCTCCTTTTTGACTCCGTGGTAGGATACGATATCTGGTTCATTTAACGTATTTCATTAATAAAACGTTTGAGCGTTGAAGCGTTTCCGCGTTTTGACGAGCATTTACAAGTACCTAGAATTTTGTTCAGTGTGTCAAGATTTGTCTGCATCTTTTCTTATAGCTTTCACAACATTCACACTTCCTTATTTCTCTGCATCATCATCGTTATCATCATTTCAGCCGAAAGACGTCCACTACTGGATCTGACCTTGGCCTCCCCCGACATGTTGAGGGGATATGCTATAATCGCCTCGCTTTGCAGGCAGGTTGGCGATCGCAGTTGGTTGAGTAAATACTCAGAGAACGCTGCTGCACATCCTATGGTGAATCCTATAGTCGCCTTTTACGACACCCATGAGAAGAGATAAGGTGGTACTATCCTATATGTCCGGCACCGCACGGAACACAATGTGTAAATTCGTCATTTTTTTTCATAGTAGGGCCCATAGTTGTCATTCAGGAATATACATAGCAATGGGAAATAAGCACAGGTGCTACGAATATTCAATTTAGATAAGAAAACAGTTCAGAGTCTCCATTGGAAAAGGTACATTGAAGGAAGTAAGTGGCCTATTGGAAGGCTACATTGGACTCGTTTAACTCCGTAGTAAAATGCACACTTTCTTAACACTTGGACAAGTTCGGGTTCCTGAAAATTTGGACACTGGTGTCGATTCTCTTGATCGCGAACTAAACTTATTTTAAATAAAAACCGGCCAAGAGCATGTCGGGGCATGCTCAGTATTATAGGGTTCCTTAAGTAGGTCTAATTACAAACGAATCAAATCGAATATTAATCATTGCTATTTTAGTTTTTGCAAACGGCGCCACCTAGCGCTAAATTTAAGAAGCGTGTTTCTTTTTGTGATTTTTTTAAATAGAAAGTAACTAAAGGAGCATTATTTGCTAAAATAATTTTTCTCTAAGGTCAATGACCTATGAACTAGGACGTCTTAAGTATTTTCCAGTTTTCTCACTATAACTCAAAAATTTATAATCACATTATACTCAAAATAATTTTAAAAGAGAGTTTTTATAAAGGTCTATCAATGTTGAAGAGTATAAGTTTCTACGTTGCATAGTTTAGAAATGGCAGGGAGTGGGACACATTGCAAGCCACTTTGGCGAACTGTGTTTCGCAGATGGTATACTTGATAAAAAAGTTGTGTATGAAACATTACCTTCATTTTAGTAGACCTATTCAACGATACCCCACACGCACCCCCTGCAGCGAAAAAAATATTTTCATCCCCATTTCACATGTATGGGCGCCACCCTTAAAATACGTAATCAAGATTTTTTTATTCTTTTAAAATTGAGATCTATATCTATTCCATTTTTTGTCAAAATTTCATTTACTTATGTTTATAACTGTAGAAGTTATTAAGCGGTAAAGGATTAGGACAGACGGACAGACGGACAGACGGATAGACGGACAGACGGACAGACGGACAGACGGACGGACATGACGAAACTATAAGGGTTCCTTGTAGGAACTACGGAACCCTAAAAATCGTCTCTCTTTTACTAATAGTAGATACAAGAAAGGGATGGCAACAATTTTAGAACTGTCAAATTAGTTTACGTGTTACATTTCTTTGTATTTTAGTGGGCACGTTCCGAGATCACGACTCAACTTGTTTGGAAATTTATATTCCGACTAAATTGACAGTACTAAAATTATTGGATTGTCTCCTAAAATAAACGAAGTTCCTAAAACAAAGAAATTACTACACAAAAATTCAGATTTTTTCTAACAAAATTAAATCGAAACATGAAAATAATTAAAAATACGTGGGACACTCAGAAAGTTTTGCGAAACTAAAAAAAAATGTTCTATACGTACATATATTTTTATCAAATCTTTTCAAAGTACTTTCCACCAGCCTCTATACAAAGATTCATGCGCCTAAACCAGTTTTCAAAACACTTTTTCCAGTCTGCCGCAGACACCTCGTTTACAGCCTGCTCGAACGCAGCCAGCGCATCTTCCGGCGACGAAAATTGTATCCCTTTGAGCTGATTTTTTATTTTTGGGAATAAAAAGAAGTCACACGGTGCTAGATCAGGGCTGTAAGGAGGGTGACCCAGGAGTTTGACTGGCGTGCTGTCCAGGAAGTCCCTCGTTTTGAGTGCGGTGTGCGCAGGTGCATTGTCGTGGTGGAGCAGTAGCCCGCGGAGCCCTGTGTTTGGTCGCTTGTTGCTTATAACAGAGAAAACTTCTGGCAAACATTTGGTAGTATACCATTCGGCATTAATGCTTCTTTGATCCCGTAAGGGAATTGATACCAAGTGGCCAGTCAAATTAAAAAAGCTAGCGATCAAAATCTTACCCCCGCTTCTAGATCGCTTCACTTTGGTAGGCGTTGGCTCATTTTGAAACACCCAAATAGTCGACTGGCGCTTGGTTTCTGGGTCGTATTGATAAATCCAGGACTCATCACCTGTAACGATGTCGTAAACACGCCGAGACGAGCCTGCTTCAAATTTGTTAAGCATATCACGGCACCATTCCACCCGGGCCTGCTTCTGAGCATCGGTGAGGTTGTGCGGCACCCAGCGTGATACTATCCTCCTCACGCGAAGATGGCTGTGTAGAATCTCGTGAACGCTTCCCGATCCAATCTTCAATATGTGTTGAATCTCCTGATATGTAATTCGCCTATTGTCTTGGATTAAATTTTTCACTGCTAGCACGTTTTCTTCGGTAACAGCCGTCAAAGGGCGACCGCTTCTTTCGTCATCCCCCAAAGTTGGTCGACCGCGCTTGAATTCGTTATACCAACGATACACGGTTGCCTTGGAAGGGCCTTCATCCATGAATGCCATTTGAAGTCTATCGTACGATTCATCCGGTTTCAGGCGAAACTTGAAATCGTATAAAATCATAGCTCTAAAATGTCCCCGGCGCAGATCCATATTTCAGTGAGACACAATACTTTGAATTAACTCGCAAAAAATGTGGAGGGAAATTTTGAAATTGGAACTTACTTATTTTTACTTATAAATAATCATATTTTCGAAAAACATTATAACTGGCCAGTCTCCCATATATAAAAACTTTTTTTCGCAATACTTTCTGAGGGGCCTGGTATATCTTATCATGAACTTTAAATAAAAGAAACTTTAAAGACTATTATATTAAAATTCGGGCTAGGTATCGGTATATCTAAGTCAGTAATGGAAATTTCTATAGATCTTTCTATGGAATAGAATGAGAACGCCAAAAATCTACTTCTTGTTGCTGTTTTCGTCAAAAAAATTCAAGAGGGCTCTAAAATATCGCATACAGTGGTTGCTTGTACTACGTTACACGTTAATAAAGCATAGATTGTACATATGGCTACGCGCCACAGCTTTTGCGTCCTTAAAGTATGAATAAAAAAAGGGCAATTACGTAAAATATTATCATGTGCGGGGTGCAAGGTTTTAATGATATTAAAGCACTGGATTAATTGAGAAAATGTTTATTTTGAGTTCTGACAAGCTGTATGTTCTTAATAATTAGGATGTTTAAATGTTATGTTCTTAATAATTAGGATGTTTAAATGTTATGTTAAATTAATGCAGCACCCGGTCTGTTCGATGCCTAGTAATGTACTGAAGTTATGAAGTTGAAAATATAATTATTCCTTAGTACCTACGATTGTTGTAAAGAGCCGCGCTCGCAAGTGTTCGGTTACTTGGACCGAACATATTCCGGGGCGGCTAAGATGAAGATGAGATGATGAGATGATGTACAGTCAGGTTAGGTAATAAAATGATATGATACTAGCCTAATGTTAGAGGTGATTATTAAAATAAAAAACAATAATATTAATTTGAGAATCTGAATTAAAGTAAATCTTAATGTTTCTAATGTTTGTTCAATATTGGTGAACATGCTTTGTTTAGTTTTTTAACGACATCCACTCGCACTTCACTTTGGACACTGGGCTGTCGGTCAGCCTTGTTATGTTGTCGCGCACAAGCACTAACACTCGCGTCGTTATTAGTTTGGAGTTCGATGTCTGGAGAGATGAGAACGCGTCGCATGCGACGACGTCGCCACCGCCACAGGAACACGACTGCTACCACAGCCGCCACAAGCACAAGGGTGTAGCTTATCACGTAGTGATGGATATCATGTGGTGTCAATATCTCATCTTCTACTTCGCTATTTCGCATCTGCTTGATTTGTTTGTAGATTTTGCGTAAGTCGTCATCTAACTCGTCCTCGTATGTTAGGTTTTCGTGGTTCATCTCTATCGGTATGCTCACATTGATAATGTTGTTTAATGGGTCAATCTTAGGGACGTAGATATTCGACTTCACGGTTATGTTATTGTCAAATTTTGTGTTTGCATGCAGGGTAAAATCTTGTCCTTTAATAACACAACCCTGTCCAAGATATAATAATCCTGCTTGACTGAGTTGTTCGACTGTTACTTGCTCTCCACAAATTATTTTAATGGAATAGTTGTTGCAGCAGTGAAATAAATACTCAGAAGGATTGTTCAACGGTATCCACTTATTTGAGCATATGTTTTGTTCGACTTTACATTGATTAGTCGCGTGATTAATATTGCAATAATTGTTGTTGTCACTGCCTAGATGGTAAACAGGTTTCTTTAGCAGGCACATATATCTCTCTTCTTGAGTAAAACATGTTGATAATTCATTGATATTTATCGGAATATACGAGTCCTTTCTTAGATTTACGCCAATATATTCCGATTTTGGTAAAATGGTAGTCATGTTTTTACTAAATTGTTTGGGAATGGGTATCACTCGGTATAGTTTGTATCGATCTCTGCTTATAAGTGGGAATTTTATTTCAAAAATAAAGTATTTTTCAGTAGTTCTTGCTTTTATTTGTAACAGGTGGTACAGTTTCTTTACATCAGTTTGATGGACAGGCAGCGTTAAATCACCAGATAGTTGGCCAGCAACAATGTTGAGCTCTTGCTGTAGTTGCTGAGGCGTTAACAAGTGTATGTTGAACTGGCCATGGCGAATGTCAGTCAAAGTGTCTAATAAAGTGTCTTGGTTTCTTCTCAATGTTTGTAACAAGGTGTTCGCAGTCAACGCTGTAATAATTTGGCCTTGTACTTCATTCATGTTAGACATAGCTTGTTGTACTCCATTTGTTAATTTCTCTAGTTTTGCTAAATGTTGATTTATAGTCTTATGTTGTTTATGAATAATTCTTTCAGTTCTTTTCAGTATGTTATATTCCGACTCGACGATAGACGTTTGATTTTTCCATAATTTTGCCAAATGATTTTGATTTTGTTTCAAAAGTTCAATGTCCTTAGTGTACTGTTCAGCGAAACGCTCGTCTAATACGCCGAAGAGAAAATTTGCAGCATAGCCAAGACCATTGATAAGGCCCCGACGCTGTCTGGAGTGTGAGATGAATTGTTGTGTCATCAGAAGTATATTATAGTAACGCAGTTCCGTGAACTCGTGCTGGAGTTGCGGCACTATCATGTTACACACACCGCTGTCTATCGTAGTGCATGTTTTATCTAAATGAGATAGTAGTTTTTCTAGCGCCGTCGTCCCTTCCCAGTAGGGCGACATATCATAATAGACAACTAAGGTCCATTTGTCACGAATCAGATTCATTTTGGCCACAGAATCAAAATACAAGGACTGATTATTCCTTAATTTTGTAATGTTGTACATTCCGTACGCAGTGTCGATTATTATTGTCATAAATAACGTTAATGTTAAAGCCATTGAGATGAAGTTGATTTGTCCTAATCTGACAGGCGTCCTACGTCTTCTTGTTTTGTTTTCTTCTTGTTCATTTGTTTCTGGCCTATTAATAGGCAACAGAGAAAGTTTAATAATAGGCCTCTTCAATATTCCGTTTTTTGTTTTTAGGGATACCACCCGGACAAGGCCGTCTTTGCCCGGATGGAGATCCACTACTCTTCCCATAGACCATTTTCCGGCAGGAATGTTGTTTTCTTGAATGACCACCAAATCACCTATTTTTAGATTTTGTTGTGGTTTCAACCATTTATTTCTCGCAGTTAATTGGCTTAGGTATTCTGTTTTCCACCTTTTCCAAAGGTCTTCCGTTAGTTTCCGGACCAAATTCCATCGTGTTCTTGCATCATTTTCTGTTTCCATGACTGTTAATCCTGCCCGGCCAGTTAAAAAGTGTGCCGGTGTTAGGTAGTCAAGGTCTTCTATGTTTTCTGTTATTGGGCAAAGTGGTCTAGTGTTTAGACAAGCCTCGATCTGAGCCAGAAAAGTCGAGTACTCTTCAAATGTGAGCCTCTGTTCACCAATAACTCGTTTGAGGTGGAATTTGAGGCTTTTTACTGCTCTTTCCCATAAGCCCCCCGCGCTAGGCCAAGATGGGGCGTTAAAGTGCCATTCTATCTTCATTTCAGTCACTTCTGCCAAGAGACTGTCGTTAAAAACTTGTTGTAATTGTTGATACTCTCTCTCTAAAATGTTACTGGCTCCAACAAAGTTAGTTCCTTGGTCGCTGTAAAGGTGACGTGGAGCTCCTCGCCTAGCTGCCATCCTCTTCAATGCAGCCAAGAAAGCAGAGCTTGTTAGATCAGATACCAGCTCCAAGTGTACGGCTTTGGTGACCATACAAATGAAGACTGCCACATAACCTTTAGTTGTGTTAAATCCACGCCCACGTTTGTTTATTTTAATTTCCACAAATCCTGTGTAATCTATTCCGGTGTGGTAGAATGGAGGAGCAGGGTTGCTTCGCTCCTCAGGAAGATCGCCCATTAATTGGTATTGTTTACTTTTTTCTTGTTTTCGGCAGATTACACATTTTCGTATCTGTTTCTTAGTAGCATTGTTCCCACTTGTTATCCAGTACTGTTGACGAAGATTAGCCAGGGTTACACGTGGCCCGCCGTGAAATGTTAGTTGATGTGCTTCGTCGATAAGAAGTTCGGCCAACCGACTTTTATGGCTTATAATTTTCGGGTGCCGCATTTCATGACTCATGTTTGCGTATTTCAATCGTCCACCCACTCGTAATAATCCGTTTTGATCAATGAAGGGATCTAAATTTAATAATTGACTTTTCATTACTATTCTACCAATTTTACGCAAATGTTCTATATCCGTTCCAAAGTCATTATTATTATCCGGCTCGAAGGACCATTATGTGCGGGGTGCAAGGTTTTAATGATATTAAAGCACTGGATTAATTGAGAAAATGTTTATTTTGAGTTCTGACAAGCTGTATGTTCTTAATAATTAGGATGTTTAAATGTTATGTTCTTAATAATTAGGATGTTTAAATGTTATGTTAAATTAATGCAGCACCCGGTCTGTTCGATGCCTAGTAATGTACTGAAGTTATGAAGTTGAAAATATAATTATTCCTTAGTACCTACGATTGTTGTAAAGAGCCGCGCTCGCAAGTGTTCGGTTACTTGGACCGAACATATCAAGAGCATCAGTTTAGAATAATATGGGTCAACAATGTAGTCATAAAATCGTGCAGTGCATACAAACCCTACGTGGGCCATCTCCTTGAAAAATGGACGCGATTTTCCAACAAAAGAGCACAATATTATGTCTTATGAACTGTCCGAAGAGCTAAGCCTACACCTAATACTGACCAGCTTATACTGAACTCACCGATCGTCATAATTCAATCAGAAAGAAAAACGTTTTAGGGGTCTAAATAAAATTGTCGATCGATGTATGGAATGGTGATGAAGTACGGTAGACGGGTTTCTTATAAAAAATACGAGGGATTAGGGTTCTGAGGCAGTATCAAGTCTAGATTTCAGTCAAGGACTAGAATATAATATAATATTATGTATTTTCGTTTAGGACTTTGGAGGTAATAATATTTTAGGGACGATACAGTTTTCTTTCATGATAATGTATTAGGTTTTTGCAATTACTACACATTATAATAAAACAAGTTTAACCGGATTACATCGCGTATATTATTTAGTATATTATTTGATACAGTTTTCCTTTGTTTTGCCGTTGCAGGATTTGCTTCTTAAACAATATAATACAAATACTCTTTATTGTAGAGAAAAAAAGCAAAATAGACACTATACACCACCATCAAGAACTGTATGGAGCACTCTCAGGTGTGTAGGTTTTTTCACGGTCTTTTTCTTCACTGTTGAAGTAAGTTATCATAGAATTCTAAATAATGTTATGTTATCTTTAAGATAAGATAATAATTTATTTCGCAAAAAATATAGGTACAAACAGTTTGTTAAAGAGTCACAATAATTAGTATCTGCACAAGGTCGCGGGAATCCACTAGATGCGGAAGGCGCAGGACTGGTCATTGTGGCGATGCTTGGGGGAGGTCTATGTCCAGCAGTGGACGTCTTTCGGCTGAAATGATGATGATGATGATGACACAACAGAGTAGCTCTTATTGCACCGCTTTTGGGTTCACAACCCAGCCTGAGCTTATAAAACACTCGTCCTTTTTATATTACCGCACTTGTGCTGTTTTTTTAAATCTCAGTAAAGAGTTTTTAGGCCAAAAAAAATTAAAAATGTTTTGTGCAAAAATAAAATGTGCTAATTAAAGTGTGATAAATAAACATTAATTCATTTTAACAAATTATTTGCCAATAAATAAACATTAATTTGTGTTATAAATATATAAATATTATTATATTATTATTATTTTATTTATATTTCAGACTGTGGTATTCTTTTTTTTATGTTTGTTACCTCAAAACTCCGTCATTTATATTTTAATATAATATTAGCTGTTTTGCGGCTTTGTCAGTGCCTCTCCTTCGAGCTGCGCACGCATTGCTAACTCAACCAGAGGCACAGCACGTGAAACAAGAAATCCGCGTGTTATTTTTATCGTATCGGACTGCTGATCACGAGGTTGTGGGTTCGATTCCCACAGGACACAAATATTTGTGTGATGTACAAATATTTGTGTGTTTGCGTTGGTCTGGTTGTTTCTTATGTATTATTTTTTTACTAGTTAAGTTAGTTTAGTTTAAATTTCCGATATAATTTAAGTGCATCGGTAACTACCCTTTGTCTATTCCATGACATTCCAGTCCATTCAATGGTTGTCTGGAAGAGATCGCCGTGGAGCGATAAGACCGCCAGTTGTACACTAGCGCATAAGTAGTTATTTAAGAAATTTATATAATCTTGTTGTGCAATAAAGAGGATTTGTATTGTATTGTATTGTATTGTATAAGTATGGATTTACAAAAAAATTAAATATAAGTATTATATCCATTGTCTAGTACCCATACCACAAGCTCTGCTTAGTTTGGGACTAGATGGTGATGTGTAAAAATGTCTCAAAAATATTTATTTATTTATAAACATTTGTCTAAACATAGTTAATAGTTACAATCATAGTTATTTTATAAACATAGTTAATAGTTACAATCATAGTTATTTTTTACGTTTACTTACCGCATGTCTTGTTGTGCAATAAATAATTTTTCTTTCTTTCTTCTTTTTAGTTATGATTTTTTTATCGCAAGTGTGTTCAAACACGTTGTATGAAACGTGTGAGTTTTGGTCATTACACTCTCTGCTTTTCGGCTCCATTACGCCCTCGCTTTCGGCTCAGGCTGTAACCGAGCTTCGATTGTAATGATGGCCAACTTAGCACACTTGTAACATAATGTACATCATCCCCTGCCCTTATCCCAATTTATTTGGGGTCGGCGCAGCATGTCTTTTTCTTCCAGACATCTCTATCAGCCGTCATCTCTGTGTACGATTAAATTCATAATCATCATTTAAGCCGAAAGACGTCCACTGCTGGACATAGGCCTCCCCCAAGCATCGCCACAAGCGTGCGCCTTCCGCATCCAGCGGATTCCCGCGACCTTCACCAGGTCGTCGGTCCACCTTGTGGGGGGCCTACCCACGCTGCGCCTTCCAGTACGCGGTCGCCACTCCAGAACTTTACTGCCCCATCGGCCATCCGTTCTGCGAGCAATGTGCCCCGCCCACATGAGGGCTATGCTCGGAGTGTCCCTGCGTGATCGAATCAGAAATGAGGAGATTCGCAGGAGAACGAAAGTAACCGACATAGCCCGAAGAATTGCCAAACTTAAGTGACAATAAAATAAAATAAAATTAAATAATCTTTTTAATTACTGGGCTCAGGTCCTCATCCTTCCTCGGGTACAAATACACTGTATGTAATTTATACCATTAATAATACACAACCGTTGTAAACAAACAAATGTTCATGTTTGTTTAGGTAGGTCATGTTTGGTTTTCACTTCGGGATGAGTGTGTCCCTTATGTTGACTTTGTTACAGAGAATAAAATTAATATTATTTGGGTAAATAATGATAAAAGTGATAAGATGTTGCATTAATTAATGAGAGTAATTTTTTTTTGTGTTAAAACCGTCGTCACGTAAAAGCATGCAGGCAACAACAAAATAACAAGGCTGACAACCCGCATGCTTTCGCACGCAAATGTAATGCAAATGTGTGTAATGCAAATGTATGTGTAATGAGGTAGAGGATTTATGTTAGCCTTTTTGGGTCGGCTTCCAATCTATCAGTAACTATTTGGCACGGAGTGACTGCTATCAGCACCCCGTTACTTATACGACAAGGTTAGACCAGCTGTCAGATTTTCAGGCTTCTTACTACCCATAACGACTGCCTATTGATATTTATATGACAACCGGGATTGACAGCTGAACGTGTTTTCCGAGGTAAGGAGGTATCTCAATGTGTAGCAAACGGTCACCCATCCATGGACTGACCGCAGGAAGCGCAGCTTAACTTTACATTTCGACTATAATCCGCGTGGTTTTTGCTTACCCACGAGCCCCTTCACGAGGTAGAGGAATAAATGAAAAAAACAAAATGGCATGTCAACCACGTGTATTTTTGCCCCAATAACATATGCAGCAGACGCAGAAAAACTACGACATGAATTTGACCATTATGAATGAACATTAATCATTTTACTCATTTATTATCACGTACCTATTTCTACCAAACAGTGATGCTTCATCATCATCATTTCAGCTGAAAGACGTCCACTGCTGGAGGCCTCCCCCAAGCATCGCTACAACGACCGGTCTGCTGCGCTTTCCGCATCCAGCGGATTCCCGCAAATGATGTTTGCATAGCTGTATTCCCCCCAACATGGTCGGGGCAGGCCTATATCCAGCAGTGGACGTCTTTCGGCTGAAATGATAGCCGTATTCCGGTGCGAATTACAATGACTTGAGACTTTCCATCTTTAGGTCTTAGTTTGGAGAGCGCGGTTTGCAATACCATTTAGGCAACAGCCTAGGTGGTATTGCAGTTGTTATGGGCAAAGATAACCGCTTAACAACAAGCGGGCCATTAGCTCGTTTCGCCATCCATAAAAAAGCAGCATGACTTCTTAAATCATAATTGCGTTTTTTTCAGCAATAAAATCGGTTTTGTTAACCCCCTGTCGAACAGTAACATAACGAAACAAATGTTTCATTTCAGTAAATTCATTACACAACAATATTCAAGGTTTCGACAAAGTCAAAGTCAACATTTTTCTTAACGTAGACCAAAAACAGGTACTTTACGAGACCGAGAACTTAACTATATGACCCTTAGCCCGACCCCTTAAATCATTCCTTCGTTTAATTAACTTTTTTCATCTCGTACACGTCCACTCGTAGTTTCAATATTTTTTATTGTTACAAAAATGTTTGAGCTTCATTGGGTCTTGTTCAAGTGGTCCCAAGTTGAAAGTTAAATAAAAATATGCCCAGTTATGAATAATTTTATTTTATGTTAATACTGTGCGATTGTTGCTCGTGGCCGAACCTGCACGATTCGGAGCTTAAACTAAGCTGCGGACAATCCTTGCATGGGTGACCGTATAGTTGGGGTGCTGGCCAGAAAACCTCCACGTGTGTCTGACGGCTGCTTGTCCTTCTGCACAAGTCTAGAGGGAACGGCAGTTGTTGGGCCGGTGCACTCTGGGCACGGGCAATAAGTCTCCTTTGGACCGGGGGACCTTATTGCCTGTGGCGAATATTCTGGAACGGGAGGGGCCCGATGTGGGCCAATGGGAAGTTGCTCTGCGTATCCCTCTGAGAAAGCAGAGGGCACTGTGGAGGAGCAGGGGCGGGCCCGGTATGCACTCACCGTGCCACTGGGCAGGCAGCGGGGGGACTGTCCTTCCCTGCCCCCGTCGGTCTCGTAATCCCAGGAGTGCCTGCTGAGTAAAGTTCTCGCGCCTCTTGGGACCGAGGGTCTTGACTTTACCGCCCGGACCGCGAGGAAGAACACCTCTATAAAAATTACAGGAGGATGGGCCTGCGAGCAGCAGACTCGGGGTAGTCTGCTGCTCGACCAGCAGCTGGCGTAGCTGGCGTAGTTGGCGCAGCTGGCGTAGCTGGGAAAGGCCCGTGAGGTGAGATGGCGTGCAGTGTTCCGTGTGCGCCACAGAGGAGGGTGCGGCCGTCGTTAGGCCGCACGGGAAGAAGGTGCTCGCCTGCTTGTGGCGAGCCAGGACCTGTCGGGGGTGGTTGTGTGAATACTCACGTGTTCCCACGCCCCCGGCTAAGGTAGTTGAAGGAACACCGTGGTGATTTTAGTCGGTAAGACTCCGACACTGGCTCCGCCTACCCCGGGCGGAAAGCGCCAATGAGGATTACCCCAAGGAAAAAAAAAAAAAAAAAAAAAAATGGTTACCGTATAGTTGCTATAGGGATGTTTTATTTACGATACAACATCGCATCGTAGCCCGTTAAGATGTCGTGTCGTGTGTATAAAATAAATAAATAAAATAAATATCTTTGGGACATTTTTACACAGCACCATATAGTCCCAAACTAAGCAGAGCTTGTGGTATGGGTACTAGACAATGGATATAATACTTATATACTTTTTTTTTTTGTAAATACATACTTATAATACATAAGCAACACACCCAGACCAACACAAACACTTATGTTCATCACACAAATATTTGTGTCCTGTGGGAATCGAACCCACGACCTCGTTATCAGCAGTCCGACACTCGAACCACTAGACCACAGAGGTCGTCGTATGTGTTTTGGCTCTAACATCCTTTAGGAAAAACAGCGTGATTTAAATTTTTACTTAAGTTATGATGTAAATGCGTCTATCAGTCTGCTTTTACGTTAATTATTATTCTGGAACGTTCCACGTTGATTGGATAACATCTCGTCGCTTCTATTAATGAATATGTTGTTTACTGACATGCTAATGTAAGGTTCTGTCTGTCTCTTAGTTAGTAGATAGACTACAATCTAGATAGACGTCTCTTTGAAGGAGTAATTTGTTTAATTTAAAACTCGAACTCAATTTAAAGTTCAGATAGGTCGTCATGTTTTTTGAATTATGAGATAATAGACAACAAAGCACCGTGAGCATAGAATAATAAACTATAAGTCATGAGTAATAACAATATAATTAAAAACTAAAAGTATTTAAAAAGATGAGTTACCTATCCTTTTGAAGCAAGTACCTTAAACCCAATACACCCTTATTCTAGACTTCACTCAACCTCGCTCAATACATTTCCTCCGTGGTATTTACAGTTGCTAAAATCTCCATCTTTTGATAGTTTTCCTTACTCAAGGTGAAGACGAACTCAACATCGCGAACAAACTTAGGGTTTCCTCAAGATTGGAAAAGTGTCATGTCATTTATGAGTGTATGATATTGACAAATTACACTTTTCTAGTCTTGAGGAATCCTTAAGGTTGGTCACACTGTAGGTACCTTAAGTTCTTGAGATTTTTCGCAAAAGTCAATACCACAGACGGAGGAAATATTGTGTTGAGTGAGGTTGAGTGGAGTCTAGAAACGTTTGAGGAAACAACTTAGACGTATTTTGTATGGAGCTTATGTCAAATTCCTATCTCCAGTAGGGCAAATCGTGGATAGATTGGATATTAATTTTGGCCGTAAGTGCATCGGACATTACTTTAAGTCGTAACAATAATCATACGTACAAAAATATGTTAGATTAAAATAGCTTATACTAGTCTTCTTGGCTAAATTGTAATACAAATAAAAAACAAGGGTGTGAAGCCGCGGGCGTCACATAGTATAATTAATAATAGATTCTTAATCCTATTATGAAACAACCCTTAACAAAATTCAATGAACACAATATTTCGCAAAACCTTCATTCAAATAAGGTAGGTAAGTATCCAAATATAACAAACGCAGATACATTGGCCCTCGAAGACAATACGTTATAATCTTGCAAATACGAAGAATCCTCCTTTATGCTAAATTGGATATTTTTGTGAATAAAAGCGTGTTGATATTAATAGCAAACTTTGTAGGTATATGTCGCAGGGATATTGTCAAATCCGTGTCAAAGCCATAATTATAATGTCATACATGCATTGCATGTTTTTTCCGACAATCGGCTCCATTTCTTACAATATTACGGATAATTAATAACAATATACATAGCATATATACATAGCATATTTCAGTGATATTGTAATTTCACTTGACACGTTCACATAATATAATAAAACAATTTTAACCGGATTATATCTCGTATATTATTAAAATCGGTGTTCTTGACGTTTCGAAAGCTTTGCAGCGTTCGTGGTCGCAGGAAGACTAAGATGATAAGCGTCTTTATTTTTTTTATTAATATACGCGATGTAATCTGATTAAAATATAATAAAACAAAGTTTAACCGGATTAAATCGCGTGTATTATTTAAATTGGTTTTCCTGACGTTTCGAAAGCTTTGCAGCATTTCGTATTTCGTATTTTTTCCGTATTTCTTTGTTTTATTATAATGTGTAGTGATCGCGAAAACCTAAGAAATTATGATTAAAATGTTTTATTATAATGTGTAGTGATCGCGTAAACCTAAGAAATTATTATGTTCATACAAATTATAATAACCATATTAATATTATGGCTCTATGTTTCAAACTCTGTAGTAAAAGCGATTTCAAAGCAAAGCAATCAATGATCTTTTCACAATCAACGGTGACGTCCATCATGATGTGAAATTGTCTAAATACAATGTCTCTAATATAAATGAATTTTACTATAATAAATAATTTGGGGTTATTTTTTTTTAAACCACGTTTTTAAAAAGAAAGCGTTTTAATATTGCATTTTCATCCAGTCCTGACCTGTTTAAGGCACAGAGTACATTTGTATATACTGAGAATATACAAAGGTACTCTGTGCGGTTTTATGTCTCTAGCTCAACGGGAACTTAGTTTAAAATTGATAGCAAAATTTGTACCGAACATACAGACAAGACTGAAATCGAGTTAATGAAAACGTGATAAAAACAGTTTTTAATTTGATTGTATAGTGAAATTGTAAGAAATGAAGTCGATTAATCAAAAATCGTGTTGTTTTATTGTCACTAGTGAAATTATAAAATCACGGCTTTCCCAATATTCCTGCGACATATTTTATATTTGAACAAGGGGCATAGTCGGCTGGCTGCGGCCTTTCATTCACACGCTTCTTCACGAAGTAATGGGGTACACATGGTCAGAATATGCGGGGAATATATTGTGTATTTTCTACGTGTACGGATTTTTCTTTTAAGTGTAGTTATTAAAGCACACTCGGTAAATTTATTGGCATTATAATATTGTAGACTGATAAAATGGAAGAAGGCGCTGAATCCTGATATACAGGTACACCTAGTTTGGGATTCAGAGGCTTCAATAAGTTATTGTAAAATATATTTTGGTCAATAAAGATTTTATTTATTTTTATTTATTTATTCTTTGCTTGGAAACGATGAAGATGGTGCTCGATCTTTTGGTATAGTGTGACCACGTTGTGTTTTAAACTTTAGTTTATTTTAATTTAATTTGTGAGTAATGATAATTGGCCTATGGGATGCTCTAAATTATGTTGATTAATCTACTAAATAAAGTTTGGTCGTGCATACATCTTTGGAAAACAGTTTATTATACTGGGTAGTTGAAAAAAATACCCGAAACCTCTTAGCACTAACTTTGAGTTAAGACCCGGAACAACGTTTGTAATACGAATTTTAATAATTCGAGACATTATTTTTTATACAAAATTATGCAAATACTCTGTAGTTCGCATATTCTAGACGGCTGACGAGAGGCCAGGGTCGCTTTGGCGGGCTGCGTGGATAGCACAAACGCGCTCGGCATAATATGCTATAGTATACGCAAATTTTAGAAACGCTTATAGCATGGCTCCAGAATTTATCATACGAGGAAACAGAAGACCTTATAAAATAATGGCACATACACACACGCACACACCCCAATGTACAACAACATCACGCATCCACACATACATTTGTAAATCACACCATTTCAATAACATCACACACCCTTACATTCATTAAACAGTAACACCAATAATCACACTATCGTTCGCGCGCAAACAGTATTTGCTCCTTAATTAAGAATACCTGTCAAATTGCCTATTATATGTAAATTGTACAGTCAACAAAACGGAATCATGCCGATAATTCGTATGAAATTGTCCAAACAGTAAAATTTTCTTCTTATTAGCATTATGCTGCACTTAGGACGTTTTGAATATTAAGAAAACTGCGTTAATACGGGTCAGAGGTCTACGCAATTTCCAGCTTTGTTATTAAACGCAATAGATTAATAATTGGATAAAAAATACGTTTTTTATAAAGCTAGAATTATGTTTTGAATTTCGAATTAACTTTCGTTCCGCATAGTTTACCTATGAAAATGAAGTAAACATTTTTTTTTTCAAAAACTATATTGGCTCTTTCAACTCCAGAAGAATATTAATCAAATTAAAAGAAATTGGTAAAATAACTGTCACTGCCCAATAAAAATGATAACAAGTTTGTGGCCAGGGAAATATCTTTAAGCAAAATTCGACCTAATTGTATTAGAATGTTTATAGAAAATTAAGCTTATGGTGGGTTAGATTCCGTTTGGTCGAGTGTACATCGCTTCTGGATAATGCTGACAGCCGTCATACAGTTTATACTAGTACGGTTGTCATCGTTAACCTTATTGTCTAGTATATAAAATTACAGTGTACAATGTTTGTTTAGGTTATAAGGTACATTTCTGTTACTTTGTTTTTTGGTCAAATAAATAAACTTATTATTATTAATGTTTCCTTTATTCATAAAATACAATATAAAATTTACATTTTCAAATATTTTTGTATGAAAAGGAAAAACATTTAAAAATATAAAAAAATAGTAAGCCGCCGGCATCGGGAACAAGGTCCAAGCTACCGGCGGTCAGGGCCCCAGAGAAAGGAACCTCCTCACAATACGTGCCGTGTCGAGGAGAACCGCCTTCTGAATCTGGCCCTTGACCCAGCCACCTAACGAAAGCCTCTGAAGGTGTTGGTCGAGGCTTTTAGCTATTAAGCCATTGGCTGAGACGACTACCGGCACAATGATTGCTGAATCTACGTCCCACATGTCGACAACCTCGTGCGCCAAGTCCAGATATCTCATTTGCTTATCTGTCTCAGCTTTCACGAGATTCCCGTCATGCGGGACGGCGATATCAATAATCATTGTGCGGCGCTCTAATCGATCTATCACCACTATATCAGGCTTATTGTGCATAATAGTCCTATCAGTGATGATAGATCGATCCCAGTACAACGTGATATGACCGTTTTCAAGAACTGGGTCGGGCGCATACTTGTAGCATGGTACCTCAGACTCAACAAGGTTATATTGCAAAGCAATTTGCTGATGGATAATCTTGGCTACTTGGTTATGTCTGTGCAAGTAGTCACCGTTGGCGAGACGTGGACAACCGGAAATAATGTGCCTGAGAGACTCTCCAGGAGAGTGACACGCCCGACATATGTCAACCGTCCCGTCCCTTACAATGTACTTCCGGTAGTTATTCGTCATGATGACTTCATCCATAATTGCACAAACAAAACCTTCGGTTTCTCCAAATAGATCACCGAACCGTAGCCAAGACACGGACGCTAGACAATCTACGTCAGACCCATGGAGGGCCCGGTAGAAGCGCCCGTGTAGCTCCTTGCTTTGCCATACTTCTTCGCGGTCTTTATTATTATTATTATTTTTGTTAGTTAAATTGTTGATAGTTTGACGACCTCTGTGGTCTAGTGGTTCGAGTGTCGGACTGGTGATAACGAGGTCGTGGGTTCGATTCCCACAGGACACAAATATTTTTGTGATGAACATAAGTGTTTGTGTTGGGCTGGGTGTTGCATATGTATTATAAGTATGTATTTACAAAAAAAAACAAAAAAATATAAGTATTATATCCATTGTTACCCATAGCACAAGCTCTGCTTAGTTTGGGACTAGATGGTGCTGTGTAAAAATGTCCCAAAGATATTTATTTATTTTATTTTACACACTTCAAATAAACATTTTTTTGCCTAGCCTGTTTAGTTTTGGCCAAAGTCATAGAACAAACGTTAATCAGGATTGTAATACGAAGATAGTATACGAAGTTAGTCAGTCGTTGGGTCAATCAAGCGCCGCCTTCAAAATGTTGGTTTATGACATTGAGGTAATATGTACTACGTACTGGAGCTGACATCAGGAACATAAAATTTAGCACAACTTGCTGGCCGCGGAGCACGCGCGGCGCGAGCGTGGCTAAGCGAGTGAGAGTGCAGGAGCTCTAAAACGTGCTACAAACATTTTGTTCAAGGTGTCTCCTCTAGTACGTAGTATATATTACCTCAATGGTTTATGAAAAGATTTTGAAATACATACTATTACATACATAAGTATTATTTTTACTTTTTAGTTATGTTATAATAATTCGTAGGACATCCTCTGTAGCAGTGTGTATCTATACTTATTTTTCAGCAGAAGCGCGTATCGCTTCAGGTAACGTTTGGATTTCTCTTTAATCCCGTTTTTATCAAAATGAACATTAAGCGGCGTGAAAGTCGTTACATTACTGAGATTCGCGGAATCTTATTATCTGGAACATTTGAGATGTTAAGGATGCTTAGGATAAGTGAGCAGTCGTTCTGATGTTAAAAGAGACAATTATAAGCATTTAGATAGGCGGGATAGTTTGAGGATTAAGCTATAGTTGAGATTTTACTATCAGTAGCAATTGCTGTGCTGTTTCTGCAAAGGAGAATGCTACGGGAACCAAGGGCGTCGCCTGCCTATAGGCCAGGGGGTGCAAGATGATAGATAGAGAATATGAATTGTAGGTAAAATAAATACAATTTGTAAAGTTTTAATAAAATTGTTTACTACAAGAAAAACAATTCTTAATTCAAACATAATCTTGGGTTTTCTGTGAATTTCGAGAATTTCTTCGAGTTTCTGGGGGGTTGGGGGGGCGGGCGCAGCTTTTTTGTTGTTGTATAGGATTGCGAAACGAGCTAAAGACCCATCTAATGTTAAGCGGTTACCTTTGCCCATAACAACTGCAATACCACCTAGGCTGTTACCTAAATGGTACCGCAAGTCGGTTCGCCAAACTGAGATATAAAGATGGATAGACTCATTTGACTGTAATTTCACCGTCACCCGTACCCTTCAGTATGTCCCTCTTGCTCTCCCCTGGCGATGTCCATGGCCGATACCCATCTAAAAACAATTAGTTATACCAGTCGATAGATCATTTTAATCTCCTTCGAATTCTCACTGGATTTGGTTGTCACACGTCGACTTTTGAAGGGTAGACTAAGCGCCATACATTAATAAATAAATAAATATTTTTGGGACATTTTTACACGGCACCATCTAGTCCCAAACTAAGCAGAGCAGTGATGTAACGAATGTCATTTTTTGAACATTCGCGAATGCGAATGCGAATGCGAATGTTAAATTTTCGTGAACAAAACAAGTGAATTTTGAGGTTACAGTGTAAATTGAATAGTTATTTATTAACATGAGTAAATCAACTTCTAGTGAAATATGGACTTATTTTACACTTTGCGATGCTGAACGAGTTAAATGCAAGCTGTGTAACAATGAATATTCAAGAAAAGGAAGAACTACAACTGCTATGAGAATAGTGAGAATAGAGAATAATGTGTTTGTTTGATTATTATTTTTAGTTTTCTTCAAGAAGATGATTATATAACATGAGTAAAAACTTAAGTATAAAACAGTAAAAAAATTCATAGAAGAATTTGTTTTTGTTTGTTTACATTGCATTATATATTTTTGTCTTATAAGTTCTATTGAAAATTTAATTATTAAGCTTCATTGCCCAAAGTAAACATACATACATATTATCACGCCTGTTTCCCATTGGGGTAGGCAGAGACTATGGATTCCACCTGCTATGATCCTGACACACCTCTTTCGCTTTATCTACGTCCAATAACCTCGTCATGCATGCTCGTCGGTTTAGAGTACTCTTAACCTGGCATTTTTTGAGAACGGCCGCGATTTGATCGCGATACGTTCGCCGATGTCGTCCCCTTCCAACTCTTCCATCCACACTCGCTTCGTATACTTGTTTCGTCAATCTTCTCTCGTCCATCCTCTCTATATGTCCAAACCATCTTAACATACCTTTCTCAATCTTTGTCACTACATCTTCTTTCACTACACAACGCTCCCTTATCACGTTATTCCTTACTTTATCTCTCAAAGTTACACCACACCTACTTCTCAAAGCTCTCATTTCTACTGCATTTATTCAGCTTTCATATTTCTTCTGCCATACCCAACTTTCACTACCATAGATAAGTGTAGGCACTAACACTTCCCCATGAACAGCCAGCCGTGCCTTTTCCGACACTTTGCAGCTGTTCATGAAGGTGTGTAGCGCCCCATTCACCTGATAGTAACCTGGTGATAGTCACCCCAAATTAAAATAATACATAAATAATACCAAATGATAATGTGAAGACTGATAATGTGCTTACGAGGTTAAGTTACTTTCCCTTGATTAAAAAACATAGAAATGAATGGATTTTGATTTTATTAACCTACAATTATCTTCAAATTGTTTTTTTTTATTCTGATATTCATATTCGCAAAACATTCGCAGAAATCTTGCGAATGCGAATGCGAATATGCAAAAATATGCGAATATTCGTTACATCACTAAAGCAGAGCTTGTGCTATGGGTACTAGACAATGGATATAATACTTATATACTTTTTTAATAATAATACATACTTATAATACATAAGAAACACCCAGACCAACACACACTTATGTTCATCACACAAATATTTGTGTTCTGTGGGAATCGAACCCACGACCTCTTGATCAGCAGTCCGACACTCGAACCACTAGACCACAGACGTCGTCAAACATTAGAAGGCGTTGTCCTGAAAATATGCGACACAGGAACTTTTAACTAACATTATTTTAGAATACAGTATGGGGCGTTTACTGTATTTATACAGTTTGTATAATCTTGATGTTTATATCAATATTTTTTCCTAACATGGTATATGGCTGGACAAATTTTCCGCATTTGAGATAACCGTTAGGTCAAATTCCAACGCGGCGGGCCCAGACGGAGATGGGGAGATGAGCTGAACTCCTTCCAAAAGACAAGGCTTTTCTTCCTCCTATTCTTTTCCCAACTATATTGGGGTCGCTTTCTCGTCTAACCAGACCACCATCAGACCCCTGTGACGCAATACGACATTCGAAGGTAACACCAGTTATTATATTTTCAGGCTTCTGAATACACGTAACGGCTATTACAGATATTATATTCATATGACAACCGCGAGCGGCTTAATATGCTCTCCGAGGTACGGAGCAATGTTTAAAGAAAGGGCATAGACAACGCTTTTAATAGCACCAAATAATAATTTTGTATTCTAAGTCCTTGCATATTTGCATACGTTAATCAGTTTAAAAACTAGTTTAATCATGTTTAATCGCGCGGTCACCGGTGTTCACTCCTTCATAATGTAGTTAATAATTAATTATTATCTGGTATCTACCCTTATTGTACTTATTTCATCTTACCTTAAAAAAAAAAAAAAAAAAACTCAAACAAAACACAACAACACAAAAAACACAAAAAGTATACTCTATCTATCTATCTATCTATCTACCTTGTTATATTTTGTTTTCCTGTTTGTATAGTTGATCATCTTTAGAATGTTTTTGTTATGTGTACCACTGATCAAATAGAAACAAACAAATAACATTTAAATAAAATGTGCAATGGAAAGTTTCTGCTGATGTTTATATTATTATTTAATTGACTTTTTCTTAGCAAATAATTATATAAATCAATCAATCAACTCAGCCTATCGTAGTCCACTGCTGGACATAGGCCTCTCCCAAGTTGCGCCACAACGCTCGGTCCTCTGCCTTCCGCATCCAGTCCCCCGAGCCACGTTCTTTAGGTCGTCGGTCCACCTGGCAGGGGGGGCGCCCTACGCTGCGTTTGCCGATACGCGGTCTCCACTCAAGGACTCGTCTGCTCCAACGGCCATCGGTCCTTCGACAGACATGGCCAGCCCACTGCCACTTCAGCTTACTGATCCTACAAGCTATGTCGGTCACTCCGGTTCTTCTCCGGATAATCTCGTTACGGATTTTATCCTTCAAAGAAACTCCAATCATAGCTCGCTCCATAGCTCGCTGAGCGACTTTAAATTTGTGGACTAGCCCAACTGTCATTATAATTATATAATAATACCAAAAAGAATAGAAAGAGATTTTTTAACCAAATTGCAAACAAAAATTAAACCAAACAATTTTCAACTTCAAATAAAAGATTTTTTACTAAGCGTTGACCACTTTGAGTAACAATATTTGGAGCGGGCGACATCAAAGAGGTCATGTCCCTACATGTCCCAAAGGCACAATATTTTCTGTTTTGATATTTCGCAAAAAATACAATTATTACTTCCTGCTTCGTTCAACACGTCCAATTTAAAATTTTCTATTGTTCCCTTTGGACGTATGTTTGTTGACTGTTGCTGAGCTTGCTACGGGAAAAACGTTTATTCTATGTACAGTAACGATCCTTCCCGGTGATACATTTAGTCGACAAAGTCCCTTGAACGAATTCTGTTACATTACACGTACCTACGGCTGCCGTCGAACACTGAGCGCAAGCGATTTTGGCCTTAGTGGTGGTTCACCGGAATGTTTTCTGATGGTATGTCCGCAACTCGATACGCGACGGTGTCGTAGAGGGCGACCGCAACAATCATAGATTATACAACAATTCTGTTTTTGCATAGCGGTGTAATAATAATAAAAATCTTTATTATGTCAACAGTGCTACATTGTTTCGTGTGGCGACAAAGAATAGCACCACCCCATTTCTTCTCGTGGGTGTCGTAAAAGGCGACTAAGGGGTTCACTAGAATCCTCTGCAGCAGCAGGGGGTTAGCAGCGTTCTCTGAGTATTTATTCAACCAACTGCGATCGTTAACCCGCCTGCCAAACGTGGCGATTATGGCGCCTATGTCCATGTTCAGCAGAGGACATTTTGCGCCTGAAATGATGATGATGCTACATTAAAATTCTTAAAGACCTTCTCTGTTTTCAAGGCATTGTTTGATAGTATAATACAGAGGATTTTCAAGTGTTTAGGTTTGCTTTCAAAACACAAAATATTTTGCGGATTGTGCGAGAAAAAATACATACACATACAGACCACCTACAATGGAATACACATAATGTACAGCTCGCCACACTACCGAATCTTGACATTACATTTTCTAGTTTTTGCATCAACGAAAAGCATTCGAAGTGAATAAAATATGTGATAGTGTCATATTGTTACTAGCAGTAGAATGAGACAAAAAGAAAAGAAGAAGACGTATTTGGGTGACACTGGCATGCCTGTAACTGCCGCGTACGTTCACACATAGGTTTGGCAGGGCCCCGCGACTCCTCCCTCTTATTGCATGCCAATAAATCAAATGTTGTGCAATCTACTTGTTTGCCAGGTACAGGCATGCCAGTTAACGTGAAACACATGAAAGTAGCTGGCACGTGTATGGAACTGGTATGCAAGCGTGCAAGTTACGGGCATGTGTATCAGCACCTTTAGGCACTCAATTTTAGGATTCCGTATCTAAAGGGTGCCAAAGAGACCCTATAACTCTATCCACGTCATCTGTCCGACCGTCCATACGTCCGTCTGTCAGCATCTGTCTACAAAATGTCTGTATATTTAAACCGTAACAGGTAACCAGTTGAAATTTTACATAATATGTGTTACTATGGCTTTTGTTATGGCAAATACAAAGTACGGTCGGTTTCGCATCGTATGCGTAAATACGTTAATAGTACTTTATGATAAAAGTGAGCTAAGTTGACTATTATACTCGAGGCTGGATTGCAGCCCGAGCCGAAGGTGAGGGTGTAATGGAGCCGGGAGTATAATAGGCAATGCTCACGCGTGTCATACGACGTTTTTCAACACACTTGCGAGGAAAAAAACATACACATATTTTAGACAAATTAACGTATTTTTTTGGTTTAATCAGTTTTACGGGGTATCAGGTCAATGGATGGAACGGAACCCTTAATGCGCGAGTCCAACTCGCACTTGGCTGGTATTTAGTTACAAGTATGCAATGCATGTGACTTTTGGTTAACCGAAGTTGCATTCCAAATTATTTTCTGATAAGTTTGTGGATATGCAACCTTAGCAGTTGTGCTATGTATGAACAGTAAAACCACAAGACCGTGCCTCGGAGAGCACGTAAAGCCGTCGGTCCTGCGCCTGATCTCTCTCCGGTCGTGTCGAATTGCCGTCCCATCGGATTATGAGAGTGAGGGAATAGAGAGTGCACCTGTGTTTGCGCACACACTTGTGCACTATAATATGTCCCGCGCAGATGGCTATTCTCCATTCGGATTGGCCGCCGTGACTGAAATTCGGCCGGGAGGACATTATAAAACCACAAAAAACAAAATGAATACAGAAAAAATAAATTGAAAACAACATCGTTCACACGAATTGCAACACAAGAACAACACAAAAACTTATTTAACGGATATATTCCAACAAAACATCAGTACACACGTCAATAATAGTGTCCGGATCACCGCACACGACTGTCCGGTGTCCGACCCTCGTCCGGCGTGATGGCCGTCCGATTGGACGCGACCAGATCTGTCAGGGGCGCGAAAACTATCCGTTTCGCAAAGTAATCACATGTCCGTGCGGTGGTAATTGACTGATGGTATTGTGGAGTGTTTATTTTTCTATATTGCTACATTACTTTTTGTTATTTCATGGCAATTGGTGTGTAATATTGCTGAATGCCAGTTCTTTTCCGCATAATCTCATTACGGCTTTTATACTTCAAAGAAACTCCAAGCATAGCTAGCTCGCTGAGCGACTTTGAATTTGTGGTCTACCCCAACTGTATATTGCATACAGATTTTTTTCATAATGTTGCCTAGGAGTGTAAAGTAAACCTCGTACATATTCTTCTCTGTCTCAGACCAAAAGAATAAGATAGACGGAGCGCGTAGAACAAGCGAATGAAGCCAGAAAAAGGAATAAAAAAACAGGCCAAGTGCGAGTTGGACTCGCGCAGTAAGGGTTCCGTACCTCTCAACGACCTAATACCCCATAAAAACTGATTTAATTTACGAGAGTTTACTAAAAGACATCAACACACAGTGCGCGAAATATGCATTTTTGCATGTCTTTCTTACGCAGGTACCACCACATACATATCTCTATGTTTATCTTATTTTTAGTATTTGTTGCTAAACTACATAATATGCACTATAATCTGACCAAGTTTGACGCTGGTATATATTACCGTTTTGAAGATAGAGCAGGAACAAAAACGTTGAAAAAAATGCATGTTTTTTGAGGTTTCTTGTATGGGGACCCCATTTGATTTTAGACTTTTTTTTGTTTTTATTATTTGCCGTGATACACCTCATAGCAACGCATATTCTGAGAAAATTTCAACCGGTTACCTATTACCGTTCAAAAGATACAGCCCTGTGACAGACAGACGGACGGACGGATGGACGGACGGACGGACGGACGGATGGACGGACGGACGGACGGACGGACGGACAGCGTAGCGAGAGTAATAGGGTCCCGTTTGGCACCCTTCGGGTACGGAACCCTAAAAATGGTAAAGGAGTACAGTCGACTGCATGACAGTGGTAACACTTGAATTATAAAACCGCCCTTACTGCTTACGAAATAAAGGTGCTGTCAATGTCTAACTGTTACCACTGACGTGCGGTTGACCGTACCAACTGGTCCTACTATTCTGCCCACAGTGTTTGCGATTCGATTCGATTCGTTTTCGATTTCGGTTGGTCCCGCAAAGAAAGTTCCTTAAAAGAGCCTCCACGAGTGACGATATTAAATTGATCATTCGGTGCACCCTGGGCAGTCAGGCACGCTACCAACCTGCTGACTGGCTAATCTTTTTCGTACGGTATAAGCTGTTATCATTATGTGGCTCATATTGACACGATAGAAGAAGATCGACGATATTGTTTCTTTATATCTAGGTTTACGTTTACATCATCTTTTATTTTGTACAGTTTTTATTGACATTGGATTATACCGTTTTTTTGACATGATTTATACACCGTTGTGACATTTTATTTATATACTTTAATTTGACAATTTGGTTTATATACAATTTGGTTTAACCATGCATATTTATTATATAACACAACAAACTTGTCTTGTCTTGTTGTCTGGACTTTAAAAGAGACTATGATCCCTGAGTTTGTTTCGGTATTTCTTCTCAGAGGTAGTCATATAGGAAATGCCGATGTCATCTAGTTTTTATAATTAACCGACTTGTAAAAGTGATTTTTAACATCCAATTTGCAGAATAAATGATTTGTATTTGTATTATTTGTATTTGTAAAAATAAAATAACAAAAGCTTTGTATTTTTGAAGATAAAACGTCCACTGACAAGGTCACGGTCAAGATGTCTGACTTGAGTTTTGAACTATTCTATGAAGTTATAATTTCTCTCTTGGGCCTAGTTGTGAGATAACAAAATTTCGTACCAGATGTTTATATTAAGTAAGATTTTTTGAATGTTCTACCGAGCCTACTTTGTGGTTGGTAATAATGTTGATTTGTTTTATGACTTTTTAAGGTCAGAGTTGTTATTTAAAGTCAGGCGTATATAAGGTTAAATAAAATTAGTTGGCGAAACATAACAGACGTGGTGGGTATTGATAACTAATGACAGTAATGACAATACAACAAGAAAAAAAAATGATTTTCAGACCTCATAATTTCAACGAGAGCCAGCTGATCACGGGGTCAACGGCCCCGCGTGATGGTCGAATCATTATTTTTAGATTAATATTGTGTGAATTTCATTTGTGGCAATAGTATCACAGCAGACAGAAGAATATCTTTATCATTATACCTACTAGCTTTTACCCGCGGTTTCTTTCCCGTGGAACGTGAAGTTCTTTATTACAGAGGAACCGTGCATTTTTATCGGGTTAAAAGAAGCCTGTGTTACTCTCAGGTTCATAAACTTCGACTATGCAAAAAAATCTCGTCAACCCGTGGCTCCGTTGCTACGCGAAAGAAGGATTACCAACATACACACTTAAGGCCAAAATTAATATCCAATCTATCCACGATTTGCCCTACTAGAGATAGGAATTTGACATAAACTTCATACAAAATATGTAAAATTTCTATCTATAGTAGGGTAAATCGTGGATAGATTGGATATTAATTTTGGCCGTTAGTGTGGCGAAATGCTCCACGAATCGGAAAAGTTTATGTGTTAAACAGTAGGTGCTTTTTCGTCTTTTATGCGTCAAGTACCTAGACACAGAACAGATACATAGTTTTTATAGGATCCATAAAATACTTCGTAGTTTCAGAGAGGCCTATGTCCAGCAGTGGACTGCGATAGCCTGAGTTGACGATGATGACAAAAAAGAACGAATTTTTAATCGCTACTTGATTGCATGTGTGCTAACCACACACAAAATAGTGGGGATGGACTTTTCTAAGACCACATTTTGACTACCGACTATGATTGTGTTCCGTGTGGTGCCGGACGTACAGAATTGCACCAACCTATATCTTCTCACGGGTGTCGTAAAAGGCGACTAAGGGATTCACCAGTGGATGGGCAGCAGCGTTCGCTGAGTATTTAACCAACCAATTGCGATCGCCAACCCGCCTCCCAAGTGTGGTGATTATGGCATATCTCCCCAAACTGCTTGGGGAGGCCTATGTCCAGCAGTGGATGTCTTTCGGCTGAAATGATGATGATGACTACGATTGTATGCAATGATAATAACTGTTCATATTCGTGTAGGTAGGTACGTACTGTTACGTCATAAATTTGATTTGGCTGCTAGCTATTGGAATAGTTGCGATCGCTCCAACTATGTGTAATTTGAACCACAGTTATTGCTCTGGCCACAAATTAACACACTATTGTTTGTTATTATAGGTAGGTATTCGCTTATGAAATTATCATCAATATGAATGTAAAGTAAAAGAGCAAAGCAACGACTGCGCGGATTGTACGATCTGCAAGGTTAAGCTGCACTTGCCGCGGTCAGTCTGTGGATGGGTGACCGTTTCGTTACACATCGAGACCCCTCCGTACCTCGGAGAGCACGTTAAGCTGTCGGTCCCGGTTGTCATACGAATATCTATGGCAGTCGTAACAGTAGTCAGAAGCCTGAAAGTCTGATAACTGTTCTAACCTCCGAATGTCAGTATTACCCAGTAACAGGGTTGCGGGGGTCTGATGGCAGTCGCTCCGTGTAAAATACTGATGTTCAGCCGCATCTGGCTAGACTGGAAGCCGACCCCAATATAATTGGGAAAAGGCTCGGAGGATGATGATGAAAGTAAAGTAAAAATTTTGCCTATGCCTTTGTCGTTGTGGCCGTAAAAATACATACACACCCATATCACTATCTCTTCTATGGGTGTCGTAAAAGGCGACTAAGGGATTCGCCAGAGAAAGGGCAGCATCGTTCTCTGAGTATTAAACCAACCAACTGCGATCGCCAACCCGCCTGCCAAGCGTAGCGATTATGGCATATCCCCCTCCTTAGGTGAGGCCTATGTGCAGCAGTGGACGTCTTTCGGCTGAAATGATGATGATGACCCATATTATTATATTCTGATCATAGAGTAATAACTATTATTAAGCATCAGAAAATTTAAGCTACCTTCAGCGGTCAGCGCTTTTCCAAGTGGAGAAGAAAAAGATCGGAGCTCACCTAATTATTCTTCTTTTCCCTATCCTTTCATTTATGGGGTTGGCTATAGCAATCATGGCGTGCCACTTCTGCCGGTTTCGGGCACCGAACTTGACAGCCAAGTTGAGGTAATTTATGAATAAAACAAAGTTTAACCGGATTAAATCGCGTATATTATTTAAATTGGTTTTCCTGACGTTTCGAAGGCTTTGCAGCCTTTCGTGGTCGCAGGTAGACTAAGATGACAAGCGCCTTTACAGATATTTCTGAAAAAAATATATTTTAATCTACCATACAATATTATTAATAAAAATCGTTTCGATGCACGCAGTAATCACTCACAATATCATTATGTTTTACAGTGTTGCGTGCTGTTTGAGACTTGATTATTTTTAGGACTGGGTTTCAAACAGGTGGTAACTGCCAACCATCTTCTCTATTAAAATTAGGATGTTTTTTTAAATTTCAATAGCCTCATGGAGCATTCTAGGTACAAATCGGTTTTCCTTCGCCAGAACTTGTGGTTTATCAAATCGAAGAAAATGGTTCGGTTTGTCTAGGGAATGTTCACACACTGTAGACTTTGTGGAGCGTCTGTTCTTGACGTCAGCTATATGTTCTTTAATTGTAGTGGCTATACTACGCTTTGTTTGTCCTATGTATGATAACCCATAATCACAATCAATCTTGTAGAACCCTGCATCTTGTAGGGGAATGTGACACTTCACCGGTCTGAGGAGTTGGCTCATATTTCTTTGGGGCTTGAAATAGGTTTTGATAGAAGCACGCTTCAAGATATGACCAATTCTGTCGGTGACCCCTTTGATGAATGGTAGAACAGCAGGTCGACGATCAACTGTGCTGGGTTTTGGGCGGCGTTTGCTATGGGGATGTGGAGCTCGCAAGTTTTTATGCTTGAGAACATGCTTCACATGGTAAAGTTCCCCTGCCAGGCGGTCGGCGTCGCAGATGCGATGTGCTCTCTGTAACAAAGATTTGGCCACGATATACAAGATTTATACAGGTTAATCTTTGTTTTATTATAAAGTGTAGTGATCGCGAAAACCTAAGAAATTTTTATGAATACACACCAACATAGTAGGTATGTTGGTGTGTATTCATAAAAATTAATGAAAGAGACTATGGATTTCCACCCGCTACGGTTCTGACACAACTCTTTCGCTTCATCTACGTTCATTAACCTCGACATGCATGCTCGTCGCCTTAAAGATCTTTGGCCTGTTTTGAGAACGTCTGTGATTTGATTTCGGTACTTTCACCGACGTCGTCGTCCCCTTCAACTATTCCATCCACATGGGATTCTTATGAATATTCACTATTATGTGCAGTTGGAAGAAGGCAGCGTATTATATTCACTGTGTTTTAAGTATTTTACTGGCGAAATGTGGGTGTACGATAAACCTTTACCTACCTCTTCGGGGAATACAGGCGTGATGTTATAATATGTTATGTTGTCTGTGATTTAAGTATTTGTAGTGCCTAAACCAGCAACGATATCTCTACCATATCAATTCCACAGCCAGTTGCCATACTACAAGCCAAAATACCTCAAATACAAGTAAAACACACCCACAACACAATGAGCCTATAAACAGCAGACAGGATATAACATTAGCCATCTATTCGAGTACTAGACCAGGCAGGAACATAACTTATACTTGCGTACAACGCAGATCTTCTTTTGAGTACCCTTGGCGTAAGAATGTACTACAGGCCAAATTGGCGGCATTACAGTACTTTTTGTCAGCGAAATACTCTCGATACGCCAGCCCCACCCACTTTTGAATTTTATCAATTACAGAATTTTTGAAACGTAAGAATTACTTTTAGCCGTGGCAGACGGCAGTCGCAAAGGTGACAGTGCACAAATTCAGTGTCCAGCAGCGCTGGAGTAGTCCAGTACTCGATGCTCTGCCAGAAGGCACAGGATCGAGTGCGTGTGAGATGCAGAAGCATCCTCTCCACTAGCTTAGCACTAGCTACTCTATTCGTTTTAGCTAATACTCAATGATCGTAATTAATACTCAATTCGTTCCAGAATCGGCGCGGTCGCGGTCAAAGTCCACACCACGACCGTAATGACTTGCGAAATGAAGCACGGCAAAACTGATTTTCTTGTTTAGCGCGATAGAAGGACCATTGTTTAGGCCTCACTGGGAAATAAAAGTGGACTGTAATTATATAGGCTTTATTGCAATTCGTGAAATCAAACTGAAGAAATGCCCGCAGTCCAGCGCGTTGATGAGCTGAGTGTAAGATGGAGGGGCGCGCAAGCGGCCGGTCATGTTGGGCTTCTGGCCCCCGGCCCCCGCACCGCCTCGTGTCACCTGTAGCGGCGACGCGCCAACAGGTTATAATCTAAGCTGATAGGTTGTCTTTTCAGGATCCAAGAAAAAATAATCCATTCGCAAATCAAGATTGCATAAAAAATTGCATTGATCTGCTCGGTGGTCGACCGCCTAGTTGGCTGATGTTACTACATGTCTACGCAATGCCTGCTTTTGTATATGACAGGACCTTTCCGATATTTTACGTATTTTTATGTGTGACAACGAATTTCCTTTTGAACGTAGTATGATGGTTTTTGTGGGAATATATGGGTTGGGTCTGAGTTTTGGTCTTGCATGTGATTTGGAGAAATTATTAGGATCGCTTATTAAGAGGGTGAAGTGGCCAAGGCTTTTTTGTCTAGTATTTTCGTAGCGCAGCGTTTTGTGATAGTTATATATAGCCTCGTAAGGCCCAACCTAAATTTAGGTCAATATAAATGACGACCCAATGTACTAAAAAAAAGGTGCAAGGAGTGGCAGCACAGACTTGAATTTGTAAAAATATTCCCAAATTGGCCCAACGACCCAGAAAAGGGACATCAAATACAAATTAAGCCAAACAGAGATGTCTCTAAAGATATAAATTGTGGAAAGAAAAAATCGCTCACGAGCAGGATCCGAACCTGCGACTCCTGGCTCAGTACGCCAGTGCTTTAGCCACTAAGCTACCGTGAACACTGCTCGTGGTATCGAAATTATCCTCCACTATACGTCTTCGCTGCTTTCGTTTGTTACTATTCGCTTCGCATGCGTAAAATGCGTTAAAATAATAAAATAATTAGAGATGTCTCTTTTTTAGGTCGTTGGGCCGATATTTGATGATTTTACAAGCTTGCTTGGGCCTGAATGACTACTGACCAATGTACTTAAAATAGGTGGTTGGGCCTTATAGCGTCATAGTTGTGTAAGTTTAAAAATGGAAAAAAATATTCTCAAAATATTTTTCATTTTATTATACTCAAGGAACTCCAACAAAGAATACAGCTTCTATGCTATTAATTGCTACATTGGTTTTAAATCTGTTTCTTTAATTCGATATAGGAGATCACAGCATTCAAAAATAAAAATCCATACAAACAAACAAATATACATACTACACGATTTTTAAACAACGAAAGAAAGAAAGAAAGAAATATTTTATTTGGCACAGGACAGTAACAGCACAACAAATAACATTAAATAAAGTACTAAAATAGATATAAGTAAAACATGAAGTTGCTGCCGCATGCCCATGCCAAAAGGGTCACCAACTCAGCATGTGCTGGCGTTGAACGTCCAGCCCTGATTTTCAGTTGGCACCCTGCAGCGACACACGGACGAAGGTACTGTGTTTATAGATAATTATAAAAAAGTACGAATGACTCGTTGTTCAAAAAAATTGTGAGTATGATTTCCAAGACAAGTTCAAAATTATTTTTAGTCGAAAGAGTTTCAGTGTCAATTTTATTACTTGCTGTCACGCTTGAAAATAATTTGTTGCGTTATACATCAACCTGTATAAAGTGCTGACAAGTTAACGCTCACCCTTTAAATAGATGACGTAGATTCTCTTGTGACGTCACTAATCGTTTGGTAATGCCAGGAACTGAGATAGGGGTGCCGCGTGCAAATTTGTTAATCGCGATTTAAGTGGCTTTTAGAGCATCTGCTTGTCGCGCAAACTTGCTTACCCCCACCCCTACCCCTTTAGCAGATTAAGGGTGAAGAGATTAGATATTCGGAATAATGAGAGTCATCCGCAGTGGGCTGAGATTTATGAATAAGCTAGAAGTATGTTGGTTAAAAAGAGGTTTGTTGGTTAGAATAGGTTTTCAGATTGTGTAACTTTATTTTTGGTATTTGTAAATATGTAAATACTGCTACTTAAATACAGTCTGAATTTGTGTCCGGTTAATGGCAAAAGGTTCGCCCCTTGTTACATGTGATTTATATATATAACATAACTGGCAAAATGTGGGTGTACCTTAGCCTACCCCTCCGGAGAATATAGGCGTGATGTTATGTTATGTATGTGTGTACCATAGAAATCTTAATAATAAGATTATAGAAATGTTAACTACTGTCTTTTAATACCGAAACGTGTGTCGCCGGTTTGCCCTACCAACACATAAATACGCAATTACGCCCACCATGTTTCTTGCATTTAATGCAAAAGAAATTAAGCCTAAAAAGAAACCCGTTGTTAGATATGCTCCAAAATACAATTTTAGTGACCCTGCGTCCAAAACAGCATTGATGATCAAGCAAACGATTCGCTCACTGGTGTCCTACGAGACACCTGTACGCGGCGACACTTTCACGCGCGATTTCTATGGTGTGTACCTATACAACCTTATTCTCAGTTTATACTAAACCTCTTAAGGGGTCATAGTACTCATCGTTATGATCAACTTTTACAATAGGACCAATACTGAAATCGCGAAAAAAAATCTGCTGTTCCCTATATTTTGTCGATTTATGTGAACACAAATGTACGGATCAACTGATTATTATTTAAAAACCAACTAAAACTATGATAAAAACATAACTAAAATAACATCGTCACTGCTTATTTGCCTAGTGGTCGTACCGCTGCCTAACATAAGGTCCTGGGGTCAATTCTGGGGACAGTCGCAATAATTCACGCACATTTTTTTAGATTTTTGTTAATTCGCTTCAAGTTGATTGTCTACACATTATAATAAAACAAGTTTAACCGGATTATATCGCGTATATTATTTAGTTTGGTTTCCTGACGTATAATAAAAATTGTACGGTGGATTAAAGTATTTTTTAGAAATATCTGTAAAGACGCTTCTCATCTTAGTCTTCCTGCAACCACGAACGCTGCAAAACTTTCGAAACGTCAGGAAACCAATCTAAATAATATACGCGATATAATCCGGTTAAACTTGTTTTATTATAATGTGTAGTGATCGCGAAAACCTAAGAAATTATTGATTGTCTACATTTGCATTTAGCGTCAAAAGTCGATAAATTACGTTTTTTTCTTGATTTTTGTCGTAGGTCTTATAAACATGGTTCAGTTTTCTGCTAAATTACTGCTTGTACTGGCCAAACCAGCGTTTGTTATTGTGAATTGCAAGCGCAGCAGAATCGTACGTGTTTGGCGAAATTACTGTCGAGTAAGGCACATGAGCTTTCTGCTATGGTTTGCCCAAATGAAAAGTGCTTGAGTTTCTCGAAATACCAAAAACCAAACAACGTTTATGAAACACACGACAAAATAATGACAGCGTCAATCTCCAAGTTCCAAATTATCGTCAAAAATCACGTCAATTTTTTTTATTTTTTTCAAATATTTTTGGGACATTTTACACAGCACCATCTAGTCCCAAACTAAGCAGAGCTTGTAATATGGGTACTAGACAATGGATATAATACTTATATACTTTTTTTTTGTAAATACATACTTATAATACATAAGAAACACCCAGCCCAACACAAACACTTATGTTCATCACACAAATATTTGTGTCCTGTTGGAATCGAACCCACGAACTCGTGATCAGCAGTCCGACACTCGAACCACTAGACCACAGATGTCGTCAACATTATCATTATTATCATTGATTATCAACATAAGACGCTAAATGTGTGTAATTGTTTGTTTTCCCTAATAAAAAATAAAAAAATTAGTGTACACTACGCGTAGAGTTCACGCTACTCTTCACGTCACGCTACGCTTCAAGCTACGCCATCAGCTACGCCATCCGCTACGCTACACGCTACGCCACCCGCTATGCCACCCGCTACGCCTACCGCTACGCCACGCCATTCGCTAGCTATATTGTTTGCCACATTCAATGTTGCATTATACACTACACATACACATCGTACGCAAAAACGCGATTAGACGTGGAATTGTGGAAACCTGCCGTTGAACCATACTATACACTACACAATACGCTATTCAACATACTACATTGCACTGGCCATTGCAATCAAAGCACAAAGTGGACTTGCTTCGTAAAATTCAATAAACATGTCACAAACAGCTGCTGTAGATTATATAAATTAGTAACAAATTGAAAAATGTTCTTCAATACTTTTTTTCTTGACTTTCTTTGAATTTCCTATAAGACAGATGGTCATTTTGGTATACCACCCATACAATAAAACTGGCCAAGAGCGAGCCGGGCTCCTACGCACGACTACACATCAAGCTGTAAAAGTCCAGTATAAGCTGATCTCGCATTGTACGTAAAGCCTATACAATGCGAGATCACCTTATACTGTACCAGAATTTTATCATCAGGCTTACATGTTGTAGGTATTTGACGGAAATACACATAAACTAAAATTCGTGATGAAAGAAACTGCTGATATGTCACAAATATTTTGTATGAATCAAAGACATTTCTGTACCAGTATAGTAACTTTATGGTATGAATTCACCATCAAGTGGTTTATTTTCAGTCAGTGACATTAATTTTATCATGTAGAATCAAGTACAAAACAATTTAAAACTTCCAGTATAAGTTGACCTGCACTAAAAGGTAAACTTAATATAAAAAGGGTTGGTCCCATTTAAGTACCTATTTAATTAACTTTGAATTTTTGGACTAGCCTAACCAATGATATTTAAAAGTATAGATATGTCATACCCTAACAAAACAAACGAAAAAAATGTTCCGTATGCAGCGGCAGCACAATACACATAAACTATTACAAAGTAAGTAAATTGGTTACTTCAAGTTACTTTCGCGTCATAATTGGACCACTTTCTGTACACACACGACGGCATTTTAGTTCTTTGTTGTCACCGGTCACGCTCGGCACCTTACCTGACGCTGATTAATAGAAACACGTCCAAATTAGGACGTTTTAGAGTCTTCAGATTGCGAGCGCAGTAACATATTTGTACTTTTAAATATCATTGAGCCCAACTGTCAGTGTCCACGTCCCGGCACCGTAAGTTATGACAGGCAGGACGCACTACTAAAACTACTCATCATCATCATCATTTCAGCCGAAAGAGGTCCACTGCTGGACATAGGCGTCCCCCAAGCATCGCCACAACGACCGGTCCTGACTCACTATGAGTAAATAATCCTAATTACATTCACACAATTTGTAAATTTGATGGTTCAAATGGCTGCATTATTCTTAATTACTGCTAACTGCTCCGCCATCTTTGACACATTGCAAGTCACGTTAATAACTATTACCATTAGTAGCAGTTACACAACAAAACTGTATGGTTCCGTATATCCGGATCATTAACGTAAACTTTGTCACACTGAAGCAACTCACGTCTAATTTACGTTCCCAAAGTGTAATTTGTCATTTAAAACTAATGACATTAATTTATAGACACCTTGTTTTAATCAAACATACTATGGCTCCAGTTCATAGGGACGTAGCGTGTGCGGTGAAGGAAAAAAGCGGCCAAGTGTGAGTCGGACTCACGCAGTAAGGGTTCCGTACCACCCATCGACCTGATACCCCATAAAAACTGATTTAATTTACGAGAGTTTATCAAAAGACATCAACGATCGTACTGGAAATGTGAATTTTTGCATCTCTTTCTTCCATAGGTACCACCACATACGTCAATGTTTGTCCTGTTTTTAGTATTTGTTGCTAAACTAAATAGTATGCACTATAATCTATTCTAGTCGCTTGTGTGGGCGCTAGTCGACCGGACCAAATCCCTTTTAGTTATTAAGTACTAACATAGGTTAAGTTATATGTTACTAACACATTGGATCCATCGTTATCTTAAATAAATAAATAAATAAATATAATCGGACCAAGTTTGACGCTGGTATGTATTACCGTTTTGAAGATAGAACAGGAACAAAAACGTTGAAAAAAATGCATGTTTTTCGAGGTTTCTTGTATGGGGACCCCCCTTTGGTTGTAGACTTTTTTGTTTTTAGTATTTGTCGTGATATACCTCATAGCAACACGTATTATGTGAAAATTTCAACTGGTTATCTATTACCGTTACAAAGATACAGCCCTGTGACAGACAGACGGACGGACGGATGGACGGACGGACGGACAGCGTAGCGAGAGTAATAGGGTCCCGTTTGGCACCTTTCGGGTACGGAACCCTAAAAAGCAGGATTTAGACACAAAAAACTCACTATATGGCGGTGTAGTGACGTCTATTCCACTACATGGGAACTAATGAAGTCAATGACGACAGCAATCCTGAATCACGCATGCATAGTATGACATGAACTTAGCATATGTATATATACAAGTGCCCAACATCAACCGCTGGGCAGTAGCCCGCCAGTCGCAAACCCAGCCTGGTTGGAGGATCTTCCTTTTGTGTTGGAGGAACATGACTCGTTCCTCCATAGCGGTAAGTTACCCAACGCCTAAAAAGTCGCCATAGTTTACGAGGTATAAAAAGGTTGGCAAGATGAGGCCCATCGAAAACTGTAGTTGGAAAAATTACCTCCAACTGCAAATTATAATGGTCATAATATCCTGGCCTATACGGAATCCTAAATCACCTGTGGATCCAGGCAGGCAGGTGCAAGCTGAACATGAGAGCAAATGGGGCTACATACACAAAACTGACACAGCTTCTACCTTATGGTCAAGAAAGTTCGTCTCGGCTAGTTTCCGTGCATCAGGTAGTCCCTGCATGTCATTCTTCACTTTTTCCGCTACCAACTGGGGGACTTACAGTGAAGCATGTAATTTTGTGATTTAGAAAAAAAAACATCCCAACCCATTCTTCGTGATTCTGAACAAACTCGTTTCTCAAATTGCGTTAACAAATTGTAAGGTTGTATAAATTCTTTGCCGTAATAACTTATTACGGCAAAGATTAATTAATTATGGTTATTACTAATAAAATAAATAAATAAAATTAAACTGAGTGACGTGATGGCTTCTGTAGCAGGGAAGAAGTGGGCATGGGCAGAACACTTTGCAAGAATGGATACCAGCCGCAGGACGAGAAAAACTTTAGACCCAGAGCCAACACTCGAGGAAGAGGCCTTCCACCGCAGCGATGGGTCGACGAAATCAGATGGCAAGGAGGTAATGACTGGATGAGTCAATGAGTCAGGAACAAGACCATCAGAAATGGAAAAGGAGGAAAGAGGCTTACATCCAAGACTGGATAAGTGACAGGCTACAATGATGATGAATGATGATGATGAATATCATTAATAACATTTGTATAATATTTTGGCTTTTAAGCGCAAGCTATTTTCTTTAAGGGGAATGTAGCAGACAAGTGGCGCCCCCATCAGTAAATAATTGTTACTCGCGAAATACATAATTAATCGAAAACTTGTTTTTAACGATTGAAGTACAGGTACTGTAGTTTAATAAGAAACTATTAACTCTGTAAATTATACTTCGCTGTGGTTGTAGATAGAAAGTGTGAAAAACTGTTCAATCAAATAATTTTTTTGCGTCATTTGAACGGGGACGGAACTGATTTCTGACACACAGGCTAGATTATAGCTTAGTTTATAAATCAGAGCTTTCAACAAATTATGAACTTATTTGGAGTCAAATAAAAAAAAATAAAAAAAAATATACTGATTTTCGATCTTCTTCTTCTATCGTGTCGACATGAGCTACATAATGATAATAGCTCATGCTGTGGGAAAAGATTTGCCAGTCAGCAGGTTGGTAGCGGGGCTGACAGCCCAGGGCGCGCCGGACGGTCAATTAAATATCGTCACTCGTGGAGGCTCTTTCAATGCACCCCATATTTTCGATAAATGATGTATTCAGCGAGTAATACTTTTTTTACAGATGGGGGCGCCACTTGGCTTATAAATTCCCCTTAAGAGATACAATTACTCTTAAAAAGGTAAAATAAAGACTCAATTAAGAATGCTGAAACTAGCAGTCTTCCCTTTTATTATCAACTCCAAGGTTTTATAATCTGCCACCACATCAACAATTAACTAAGCTGTAAGATTAAAACTGCCAGACAAACTATCCAGGTAACTAGTCCATTAAATTAAAATAAATTGCTCATTAAATAGAGCTCCTACAACCTTCCCATTTTAAATGCTCCAATTGTGAAGATAAATAACTAAGATAACACTGTTACTGCCTTTTTCATCTAGTGGTTGCAAGCGAGGCGTATGATGCGTTCGATTCCCAGGTCGGGCAAATAATGTATTTTTTGTTAAAATATTCTCTGTAGCAGCTAGGGTTTTCTACCCGGGTATCCGGGACCGGGTAAACCTGGGTTTGCAGACAATTTCATACCCGTGTAATACTTCCCAGAATACCCGGGGCCCCGGGTATCATTATAAATTCATAACTTTCTACGAAAAAACGCCTTTTAGAAATATGATAGCTGAAGTTATAAAAAAAGTGGTGGCCAAAAGCCACAAAAGTTATCAACTTATTATTTTGTTTATCTAATAATTATTAATTGAAAAAATGGATATAATTAACTAACTAATTTGAATAATTGATTGTCAATGAAATAACTGAACGATACTTTAATGCCGGGAAAATACTCAGCTCCTGACGACCTGGTGAAGGTTGTGGGAATCCGCTGGATGCGGAAAGCGCAGGACCGTTCATTGTGGCGATGCTTGGGGGTGCCTTATGTCTAGCAGTGGACGTCTTTCGGCTAAAATGATGATGATGATGATGATGACACAGTTCCCGAGGGATGCGCCATAAAGTCGTTCGATTTGACTTTTTTTTTTTTTTTTATTCTTAACGGGCTTGCGTTTGACCGCCACCTCACCTGATGTTAAGCGATGGTGCGGTCGACGATGGTACACGCTTGCCCAGCAAAAACCTATTCACTCGAGTCTTGAAGACCACCAGATTATATTTCTCGGGAAACACTGACGCCGGCAAGGAATTCCACTCTTTGGCGGTACGCATGATAAAGCTATTAGCAAACCGGTTCGTGCGTAAGGGTGGAATATCTACCATATAACGGTGGCGCATCGCCGTGCGTCTGGTCGTCCGATAATGGAAAGGGCTTGGGGGAATTAAATTGTGCAATTCCAACGCACACTCGCCGAAATGCATTCGATAAAAAACCGATAGGCTAGCAACTCTGCGCCGATGCTCGAGACTTTGTAGTTTGGCGTCGACCAGCGCATCGTTGCCAACGAGCCTCTTGGCGCGCCTCTCAATCGACTCGAGAGCCGCCAGTTGATATTTAGCCGAACCATCACAGAGATGAGAGCAGTACTCCATACAGGACCGAACTTGTGCTTGGTACAAATTGAGCAGCTGTTCAGGTGTGAAGTACCGCCTCACCTTAGAGAGGATGCCCAGCTTTTTGGCAGCAAGTTGAGCCTTGGACTCTATGTATGAGCCGAAGTTTAGGGTGGATGTTAGTGACACGCCAAGAAGCTCAAGGTGGTCAGTTATCGGCACGGATGCATCACAGAAAGTTGGAGTAAGTTCAAATTGACTCCGTTTAGCAGAAAACAGGCACGCCTGGGTCTTAGCAGCATTGAACTTGACCAAGTTAGCATCACCCCATTCGGAGACAACTTTCAGGGTCAAGTTCAAGCGTTCAACCATGGCCTCTCTAAGAGACTGGATTTGCGTCCGACTCGCTCGTGCATTGGATGTGTAACTCTCAACAACGGTGCTGTCGTCTGCGTACCCAAAGGTGCCGGGTCTTAGCAGATCATTTATGTGGAGCAAAAACAAAGTTGCGGAGAGTACTGAGCCCTGAGGGACCCCGGCATTTATAGCCAATTGGTCGGACGTGCAGCCGTCAATGACAACTCGGATCGACCGATCCCTCAGGAAGTCTGAGATCCAATTACACAGATCAGTAGGCAGGCCGAATGAAGGAAGCTTGTTTATAAGGCTATCGTGCCAGACCCTGTCGAAGGCCTTCGAGATGTCAAGAGAAACGGCAATCGCTTCTCCGTGTTTCTCGATGGCCTCGCTCCAAATGTGGGAGGCATACGCAAGAAGATCTCCGGTAGACCGGTTTCGGCGGAAACCGTATTGTCGGTCACTCAGAAGGTCATTAGCTTCAAGGTATCCTAGGAGCTTGTTATTAAGTACTCGTTCCATACTCTTACAGAGTATGGACGTTACTGAGATGGGCCTGTAATTAGCAGGGTCAGCACGACTGCCCTTTTTGGGCACTGGTTGCACATTAGCCTGCTTCCAGGATTTCGGCACTACACTTCGACTTGTCATAAAATGAATTGAAAATGAACACATGATACGCAAGCTAAAGTGGCAGTGGGCCGACCATATTAGCCGAAGAACCGATAACCGTTGGGGTAGACGTGTTCTAGAGTGAAGACTGCGATTAGAAAAAAGTAGCGTAGGACGCCCTCAGGCTAGGTGGAGTGACGATCTACGCAAGGTGACTTGTAGAAGCCGGACGAGAGTGACCGAGGATCGAAGTCAGTGGCGTGCTAGTGGAGAGGCTTATATCCAGCAGTGGACTGCGATGGGCTGATGATGAAAATAAATTTTACGCAGGCGAAGCTGCGGGCAAAGGCTAGTTAGTCGTAGTAAACACAACACAGTTCAATCTCTGAAATTGCACTGACTCACACACAGAGCTAGCTGTCTGGTTTTAGCATCCAATTTCAACGAACGAATTTCATTTCAATTTCATTGGTTCAGTTTTTTCTGGGTCTAAATTCGTAATCATTAATAATAATAATGTCCTACTGGCCGAATTTCGATCAATATAAAAGGAGACTAGCCATCTGCGCGGGACAAAAACTATCTATTCCCTCAATATCATAATCCGATGGGACGGCAATCTGACACGACCGGAGAGAGATCAGGCGCAGGACCGACGGCTTTACGTGCTCTCCGAGGCACGGGGGTGTAGCACCGCCAACTTGCTGACTCCGGTCTGCTAATACTGAGAAATTTTCTTAACAGAAAAATCCCAATAACACCTTTTGCCCGACCCGGGAATCAAACCCAGGACTCTACGCTTAGCAGTCGCCCTTGCGACCACTAGACCAACGTGGCAGTCGTAATCAGTATGCAATATAACTATCAACCGTGACCGGTTAATATAAGGTCCGCTTCCCATTAGTGACCCGTCCAATGTGTGATCTAATTGAATTCCTTGCACGGCCTATTGCGGCTTTTGCCGTGATTAAGACGTGCCGGTTTTGGGCGTAAATTGCTTGTTTATTTGCCTTTTGTAGGCATGAGGTGAATACGGGATGATTGAATTTTTTGTTGGTAATTATGTTGTTGTGATCTTTTGTTGAAGTTCTGTGTTGAATATAATGTTGTGTGGGCTGCATAGGTTAAAATCTTGGACGAGTAAAAAAGGCGGACGGAATCTCGCTAAACAAAGACTGAAGTATTTCATTTGTTCCTAAACCCACTCTAATTAGGAAGCATTTTAACACACCAGTGGGGTAATTGTGTAATGCATTGACGTTGACATTAGCTTTCATTTTGAAATGATAACAATATTCATTGCGTGATACATAGTTGCCGATAAGACGAATTATCAAAACAACGGAGCAATGAACATTGAAATCCTATTGATTGCGATCGCGAGTGAGTTACGCAATTCGGCAGCAGATTCATATTGTTATTTGTGACACTACAAATATGACTACCATCACACTAGAATTTTTGCGTAATCGTGGCTTTTTGGCATACTATGGATGTGAATGTGTGCATGCCGTACTTTTAAGTGCGCTAGCTAACTGTGGATGCTTCACTTATTGTTTAGTGAGATTCCGTCCGCCTTTTTTATTCATCCGAGGTTAAAATTAAACATTATTATGATAAGTTTATAGCAAACTTTAGTCGCCACATTCGATGAATTTGATGTAATCAGTGTTACAAGAACATCGCAGAAACGAGAATTTTGTGACCTAAATTGCAAATAAATAGCCCAATCAATATGATCGCGAACCAGTTAAGTCTTTTGTTCCTGACATGTTCTATTTCTATACAATCTGTAATAGAAAAAATCAGCCCTTCCACATATTTTCATCGAGTGGGTATTTACGCTTTTCTATGAATAGCTACTTTTTCACAATTTTGGAGTTTTCACCATATTAAAAGTTGTTGTATGCTCTAAATAGCTCTCCAAATATGACCAAGTACACCTTTATGTTACAGCTTGCTGGTAGTTTAGTGGCGTGCATTGCATATAGGCAATTAGGCAATACCTACTGCCTTCCTCATTCAAATTCAATAATGGTGTAAGTTATTTTCTTTTTTTCAGAGTACGATGATTATTTATCTTAAAATAGACTTATTAATGCTAAATTAATCTTCCTACATCAAAAAATCAATAACTTACACCCAATGATATTACATACTTATGTAAAATCATTGCTTACACCACAATTAAATTCAAGTGAAGTAGGCCAATGCACGCCATTAGCTGGTATGTTACTTTGTCTATACTAGTAAAATTTATATTGTATGAACATTTGAACAACCTACCTGCTGCGTAAGCTGGTATGTTACACAAGTTTGTAGCAAGTTTCCTCAGTAACAAGCAAGTTGATAATAATATTCTTGCAGCATTGCAGTTATTTATTAAATACTATAATTTATTTTCGACGACCTCTGTGGTCTAGTGGTTCGAGTGTCGGACTTCTGATCACGAGGTCGTGGGTTCGATTCCCACAGGACACAAATATTTGTGTGATGAACATAAGTGTTTGTGTTGGTCTGGGTGTTTCTTATGTATTATAAGTATGTATTTACAAAAAAAAAGTATATAAGTATTATATCCATTGTCTAGTACCATATCACAAGCTCTGCTTAGTTTGGGACTAGATGGTGCTGTGTAAAAATGTCCCGAAGATATTTATTTATTTTATTTATTTATTATTACCGTTAAAGCTGCTAAGTCCTTTTTGAAATTTGCAAGTTACATTAATATTCAGGATCCAAACTTTTCGTCGGAGCACTACGTATTTACGTACCTACCTATTCTGTGTAATTAATTCGTACTCTACGTACCACTCAATAAATAATTTCTACGAATTATTAAGGCAGTGTGCTGCCTGCTTTATTTTTAAATGACGTACACCAAAATACAATATTCCAATAAAGAAATGAAGCCAATCATCGTAAGGAAACCTGCTTACTGAGAGTTCATAAAGTTCACAATGGTGTGTGAACCCGCAGTAGGACAGTATGGTGGATTTAAAGCCTGAACCCTTTTTATTCCGAGAAGAATGTCACAATTTTTTTTGATAATTCCTAATTATAGACAAATTTTTCAAATTATTCATACCCACATTTTTCAATTATGCATTCTCAGTAGCAGCCCGGAGTCTGGATTTGTGCCCGATTAATGGCAATAGGCTCGCCTCCTATTACATGGGACTATAACATAACTGGCGAAATGTGGGTGTACTATACACCTCTGCCTACCCCTTCGGGGAAATACAGGCGTGATGTTATGTTATGTTATAAGTATTGTATCCATTGTCTAGTACCTATAGTACAAGCTCTGCTTAGTTTGGGACTAGATGGTGCTGTGTAAAAATGTCTCAAAACATTTATTTTATTTATTTCTGCAAATGAAAGGGAATCCGTGGCATATTAATCACAATTTAATTAATTGCCTCTCAGTTGCACAACTCGTAATTAAAGGAAGAGTGAACACTGACAACAGTCTTGTAATCAAGACGACGCTAATGCCATGTTAGTAGTTTACATCGAACGCAGTTTCCGGGAATGTTCCCACATTTATTATTACTTTGCTCAACTATACGAAGGATATCATTCCTTAATAGTTACTTCCATTTCTGTATGTATGTCAATATATTATATTTTTCTAGACTCAAATCCAGCCTTGTCCTAGTTTCTGCTAGCATAAATGTAAGAGAATCATACATACACACATATAACGCCTATGTCCCATTGGGGTAGGCAGGGACTATGGATTTCCACTCTGACACATCTTCTAAGCTTCATATACGTTTATGAATCTCTTGAATGCTCGTCGGCTTAGAATTTTCTTAAATTGGCCATATAATCACAAGCTCTAAAATGAACCCATTTATCGATGAAATTCTATAAAATGAATCCTATGGCAGTTGTTACGGGTAGTCAGAAGCCCAAAAATAAACTTTGTAAGCAATGAAAAATGTACAAATTACCTAGCTATAAATAAGATCTCATTAATGTTACTGATGACTGATTTGTATAATCATCATTTCAACCGAAAGACGTCCACTACTGGAAATTAAAATTTTTGTATTTTTTTGTATAACCTTAGGGTGTCTGTGTAGCCCAGTTACTAAGTTTTGGGAACCTGATGGCAGTCGCTTGGTGTAAAATACTTGGTCGCAATCCAACCTTCAAGTTTGGGAAAAAAGGCAACGAGAAAATATACACCATAAAGAGTTTTGGGACAAACTATGAGAAACCACTGAAAGCCACGGCAATGGGAAAAGAAAGAAACAAAAGAAAAAAGAAAGAAGAAAGGAAGAAGAAAGAATTGAGGTAGTACGACTAGGCCACAGAACACTTATTATTAGTACGTACAGAATGGCCACTCGGATTTCAATAGACACTTCATTTGATTACAAAAGACTACTTAGGTAGGCACAGCTACGTACCAAGCTATAATATCCAGCATACGCTGACCTCTCATTGTACGGAAAGCCTCTACAATGCGAGGTCAGCTTATACTGGAAGATTATAGATTGCTATGTAGCCGTGTGTACCACCTATGCAATAACAATAATATTATGTACTTATGACCCGAGCCCTATGTGCTAACATAAACATTTAGTACGTGTACAAAATGTCATCTCGCGTTATTGAACGTGTTATTGAAATAACTGAAAACCTCTTAAGGGGTCATTGTACTGAAAAACTTTTACTGTGGGACCAACCCTGAAATCGCGAAAAAAATCAGTAGTCCCCTTCATTTTTGTTCACATGAATCGACAAAATGTTGGGAACTGCTGAAAGTTGTTCATACTGACGAGTACAATGACCCCTTAAGAGGTTGTCATTTATTTCAATAACACGTATGGAAGAGTGTACTTAAATCAACGCGGTTGTATGGAGTGTCCGGGGTGTGACTAGGCGAAGAAAGAAAGATAGAACTTTTTATTCAAATAAAAATATTATTTCAACTTCACCAGACTTTAAAATGTCCCACATTTTTAGCATACTACTTTAAATTCTGTCGCATGGTCTAGTTGTGTTGGCAAGAGGGTTATAACTCACAACTTTGAAGGTAAGCCTGCACTGGGTGTTGGCACGCCAACTTATCCACCACAATTAACTGACGGGAATCGTGATCTCTTTGGTTCTTACCATAGGTTTCGAGTTTAGCTGGTCAGCAATTCTATTATTTATTGTTTTACGGTTAAAAGCCGAAGTGTGGTTACACCGAGTTCTAGCCGGTTTGAACTAGGTGCAGCCGGTTGCCTTCGGCTAAAACTAGTTCTAGGCAATCATTGGTGGCTGCAACTAGTTGTAACCGGCAACATTCAGTTAGGACTAGTTCGAGCCAACCCTTGGAGGTTAGAACTAGTTATGGAGTCAATTGGAGTTCGTATGTGGAAGTGTTGTGAATGAGTGTTGTGGCGCAACTTGGGAGAGGCTTATGTCCAGCAGTGGACTGCGATAGGCTGAGTTGATGATGATGATGATGAATCGCAAGTAAAATTGTGATCACAACCATTCTATCTATTTCTGTGGTTGTCCTGCATATTGTGATCACTGTGTAATGTGGTATGAGCTTACATTGTGAAGGTAATTTATAATATAAGGTGACAAAATATAACTTCTCAGTAAACACATTCACATTCACAACATGACAGGGCGAGACCTAGAATGGCCATGCACATTCTCACTAGGCACAATGTATATTGGACATGGACCACAGATTACGTATTAGTTACTACGGCTTGGAAACATTCGCCGCTGCCACCGAATACTAAACTAACGTACAGAACGGTCACTCGCCGCCTCCCGCCAATTTAAGTTTCCTCACCCGCACGCCGCACCCACCCGCGATTTGCTGTCAATCGTCATACAAGCAGGCCATCTCTGAAAACTACTGAGAAGCGCATAGAACCCAGTCGGCATTACGAGCGGCGAGCATTGCTAATCTACACGTGTGTCCGCGTTCGTATACAGACGTAATCTTGTGTATGTAGGTGGTTTTAGCATTTATATTGTATTGAGTGGCCGAGGTGTGCCGCTGCGCTGGCTACATTATGCGCTGCAGCCTGTTATAATTACTAAGTTGACTATGAAAATAATAATGTAATGAAAAGGTTTTTTTTATATACCACATATTTAAAACGAAATCGAGTTAATATTGCATTGTCATCCAGTTCTGAGCTATGTTTAAAGTTTCAAGTCTCTAGCTCATCGGGAAGTTGACAGACAGGACTGAAAGCGAGTTAATAAAAACGTGGTAATAAAAATACGCGCTGAAAATTTAGTCGTTTAAAAAACGAACAGGGCTCGTTGTACTCATCATTACAAACAAATTTGACTATAGGACCAACCCTGAAATCATCATTTGTGTTTACATAAATCATCAAAACATAGGGATTAGCTGATTTACAAAGTTAATAGTTTCTGATTAAACTACAGATACCTTTACTTAAGAGGCTGACAACACCCAAAAAATCAGACCTCTGCGGTCACTGTCGTTTCGTACAGAACTGAAAGAGAGGCAACGAGCCGAGGGACGTCAGATACGCCGCTCAACTTGAATGAAAATTAACAAAAAAAAATTTAAATAAAAAACTAAAAGCTTATTTGAAAAACGGAAACAACAAATGTTTAGATTATTGTCTTTCTCAATTGTTTTCTTAATTTTATTTATAATATTTAGTAAATAATAGAGACTGCTTTAAAGCATGTTTTAAGAGGTTAGTTTACACTTCTTTTCTATCAAGAAAACGTGTTTTGGGCACAATACTGTTTCAGAAAATACGATCAAGATTAACATATATTTTTTTCACTGCCACAAACTGAATAGATACAGCTAAAAATGTTTTTAAAAGAAGCCTATTTGGGGTATTTGGCTGTTGTCAGCGTATTAAATTGGTAAAATCTAATTTTCGATAAATTATGTACTCAGCCAGTAATTATTTTTTAGATGGGGGCGCCGGGCGCCACTTAGCTGCTAGTAGCGCCTTAACTGAAAACTGCGCGAGAGCCCTTTGATTGTACTGGGGACATCATGTGTGAATGACATGGACGAATACTCTACACTCTCGTAGTGAGCCAGTTTCTTGTATTTTATTATTTTAACGCAATTACGCATACGGGGCGAAATTTAAATACATAAATTGTGAAAAGAATTTGCTCACGAGCAGGATTCGAAACGGGAGTCGCAGGTTAGAATCCTGCACGTGAGCGAACTTTTCTTTCTATCTCATTCTGAGAAGAGGGCACGGCCTAGTAGGGGGACAGTAATGGGATGAATGTATGTACCAATGTATTATGTACAATTGTTAGTCTGTGCTCATGTTTGTTATAACTTTAGTTTTATTTTGGTGGTTTTTTTTTTTGTGCAAATAATAAAGTATACTCTATCTCTATCTATCTACTATTATGAAATCATGCAGGAAAGCTGCTTTAGAGATTTTCTAAACATAAAGTTGCCAAACTTTGAATATAACGCCTACGCACTGTTGTAGTTGTAAACTACGGAAAATTTACCAACCCATCTATCATAACCCTGGCTAACAGTTTTATTCACTCTAAATGGAAACTTCGGGTAAATTTTGTTAGTAGTACCAGAGTAGATTCCACTGAAGTAAAATATTGACTGCAAAGCGAGTTCCCGCCGAGATAAACTAGTAAAACTGATAGTACCTACAGTTGTTTGGCGACCGTCCAAAGTAAGTTCTCAGTGGGCGATAGGTGAATTCCAACCTGGGCCCTCACTAATGATACCGAGTTAGGAGCAACGTACACTGTGGTGGAAGCAACGCGGTGCGGTGTTGCGGGAAACCGCAACGTAGCTAATTGCTTTTGCAATTTGTTTTGATTGTAAATGGATTCCAAAAAGGATTAAAGAACTACCCTTAAATAAATTTATAGCAGCACTAAGTTACTGGTAATTGCAGAACACTTTCTATTCAATCGAAGAATTTTTAAAGTATTGTGACAAGAAAGAATAATATTACATCTGTTTGAATTATATATTCTATTTTTAATTATTATAAAGAATGTGTAAAAATGTCAAAATATAAAAGTTCCTAGTTATAAGTAAAATTTGCATGCTGTTAGTGATGGCTAAATGGGCTTGAACATATTTTTATCATGTAACAACATTCGATGTACCCTATTTATTGCAAATAAAGATATTGTATTGTATTGTAATGGTTAGGTAAAATTTTGTATAACATAATTTGGAGAGAGACTATTGCGTTAAAGTTATAGTTATTTATAACTAAAATAACTATAACTTTAACGCAATAGTCTTCGTTAAAGGGTCAGAAAAAAGGCGTGCGCAGCTCTAAACAAAAATAAATCACAAAACATGTTTACTTTCTACTTTATTCATTGTTTTGTCTCTTATCATCATTATACTAGCCTTTCCAAAACCACAAAAGGTCGGCTCTCCATCTTCCAAGCTATATATTATGTTGATATTTTATTATATAGCATTCGTGCATAATTTAATTAGATACAGTACGTGCCTAAATAATTGAAAGATAGATAGAATATGCTTGATTGCACACCATGAAAACGGTAGTAAACAGGAACAACGCATAAATTATGGGTGTAATTAATGTGCAAAGTTAATATTGGTAATGCTTAGGAATTATTATCATTTTATTATTATTTGCAATTATACTACTTATATGACAATTATGTATCTACTCGTTGACTTAGCCAATTTTAACATTTTGATTTTTGTTACCTATAAAAAAATAACTTAATTTTGCATGCTGAATGATGCATTCAGCCTAATGTGATGAAACAATAAAAATATCATGTAACATCTCTGTATAAACTCATGTTATGCGAATAAAGAATTAAATCTAATTGAATTGTACATGGGCAGTTAATCGAGCAATCAATATGAATACCGATTGTTTAGTGAGATTTTATGATTTATGTCTGTCTGTCTATCCGTGACGGACGTCATTATATGTAGTCGGATCAATTAATCTAGCAAAGCTTATCGCAGTCCAATGCGCATAGGTATCTAATGAGCACTACAAAACTCAGTCCTCTGTAGTCGAATGACAAACGCAATTGGCAAACCGCAACGCTCGCGTCACGCTTAACCCAGTGACCGCTGTTCTCAAAGCGTGTGACTAGCAAGACAAAACATTGTGGAAAACGGCTGCATTATTGCTTGTTAACAATTTATTAGCTATTGAATTGGAAATACTGTTTGGATATATTGCTGAAATTCATATACGTGGAAAACTGGAGGTGTAGTTATTCTTTATACGGGTCATTTGTTTTGAGAATAATTTCAGACATGTATTTAATTTATATCATATCTATTGGTTTCAAAGTAAATTTCTTCGGCTTAACGTTTTTAAATGAATTGAGATAATGATTTCTTTTTGTATTGATGTATGACCGTTTCAAACAAAAGAACTAGTTATTTATTCTTTAATTAAGTAAAGTAATCAAAACGACTTCCGTGGGAGCTTCTCAAAATAATAAAAGTAAAAAGGTCGGTCTTCTTGAAAGTATAGTCGAGCGTGATACATAGTTGGTCATCCAATTAAAACCTTTTCTTGTTTAACGATGATTAAGCTCGTAAATCAAATGCCATAGAGATAGCCATTAAGCTTCGCATCCCTTTGACCACAGTCTGGTTTTTTAGGGTTCCGAAGTCCTACAAGGAACCCTTATAGTTTCGTCATGTCCGTCCGTCTGTCCGTCTGTCCGTCTGTCCGTCTGTCCGTCTGTCCGTCTGTCCGTCTGTCCTAATCCTTTACAGCTTAATAACTTCTACAGTTATAAACATAAGTAAATGAAATTTTCTTAAAAAATAGTCTGCATATAGATCTCAATTTTAAAAGAATAAAAAAATTGTTTTTACGTTCTTTAGGGGTGGCACCCATACATGTGAAATAGGGAAAAAAAAAAAATTTTCGCTGCACCCCCTCGTGTGGGGTATCATTGAATAGGTCTACTAAAATGAAGGTAATGTTTCATACACCACTTTTTTATCAGGTGTACCAACTGCGAAATATAGCCCGCCAAAGTGGCTTGCAATGTGTCCCCCCCCCTGCCATTTCTAAACTATGCAACGTAGAAACTTATAATCTTCCACATTGATAGACCTTTGTGAAAACTCTCTTTTAAAATTATTTCAAGTATAATGTGATTATAATTTTTTGAGTTATAGACAGAAAACTGAAAAATACTTAAAACGTCCTAGTTCAAAGGTCATTGACCTTAGAGAAAAATAATCATAGCAAATAATGCTCCTTTAGCTACTTTCTATTTGAAAAAATCACAAAAAGTAACTTTGTGTTATGTTGACGACACACTTCTTAAATTTGGCGCCATCTAGCGGCGTCGTACAACACTCTCTGGGTCGCCAACGCTGGCGTCAAGTGCCGTGTATTACATTTGGCACTGTATAGCGCCATCTAGCGGCTACTGACATCACTCTCTGAGTCGCCAATGCTGCCGTCTATTGCAAAAACTAAAATAGCCGTGATTAATATTCGATTTGGTTTGTTTGTAACACCTACTTAAGGAACCCTATAATACTGAGCATGGCCCGACATGCTCTTGGCCGGTTTTTGTATTCTAACAGCTACCTACAAAATGGATTCATGATTAAACCCGCTACGCGTAGGAATTAGGACATTAGAGCCCTTTGAATAACCAAGGTCATTATTAGTAAGCAAGTTTTAGTGTTAATAATTTAGTTAGTATATTTAGTGCAAGCCTGAAACAGTCCAAAAATTCCATCAGAATTTTTCGAGTTTTTTTGCTATGGCCGTCTATCTGCGGTCACCGAAAGCCGACGGCGCGCCGCACTACCGCGATTTCTGTTACGCAACGCACTACACTATCAAACTGTTATTTAACGGTACACTGTGGGTACACCATTTCATAGACAAGGTAGAGAAATATAGATATATAGATATATCTATATTTCTCTACCTTGCCTAACTGCTAAGTTAGTCGAGTCGGTTAAGAAACACTGTTTCTTAATAAGATATCGCTGACGTCACCCAAAGACGTACCATAGTGGAGGATAATTTCGATACCACGAGCAGTGTTCACAGTAGCTTAGTGGTTAAAGCACTGACGTACTGAGCCAGGAGTCGCAAGTTCGAATCCTGCTCGTGAGCGATTTTTTCTTTCCACAATTTAAATCTTTATATAGATATACTTATAATATACTTAATATACTTTATTGTACACCATGAAAATAGTAGTAAACAGGAACAATGTGTAAATTATGGGTACATGGGCGGTCTTATCGCTAAAAGCGATATCTTCCAGACAACCTTTATATATATATTTAATTTTCACTTTGAATCCGATAGACGGTGTTTTAAACAGGTTTTTAAAGCCACTTCAAGTTTCAATCATTTGGATATTATGGTATCCACGGTCACAATTTTCCTACAGATTCTGAACACACTGCCTTCAGGTTTGCTACTAAAATAGCGTTGTACATTATCTCTATACTAGAGAGATCTTTCTCTCTAGTATAGAGAAAATGTACAACGCTATTTTGTTGTCTATACTGTTTTCTTAAACAGTTCATTTGTAAAAATAATAATAATAAATCACACACGCACAGGATAAACTAAGAACGTAAAACTGAAAAACGTACTGTATGTACTGTACGTTTTATTGAAAAATCAAAATCCTGTGATTTTCAATATCCGGCCGCAATCCTATCAGGAGCCTAAAATTCCTGAAATCTCAGGACAAATCCTGAGATATGGTGACCTTTTGTTTTTTTTTTGTTTTTTTTTTTGGCCGTGGGGAAATCCTCATGGACGCACTCCGCCCGGGGTAGGCGGAGCCAGTGTCGGACTCTTACCGACTAAAACCACCACGGTGTTCCTTCAACTACCTTAGCCGGGGGCGTGGGAACCCGTGAGTATTCACACAACCACCCCCGACAGGTCCTGGCTCGCCACAAGCAGGCGAGCCCCTTCTTCCCGTGCGGCCTAACGACGGCCGCACCCTCCTCTGTGGCGCACACGGAATACTGCACGCCACCTCACCTCACGGGCCTTTACCAGCTACGCCAACTACGCCGGCTGTGCCAGCTACGTCAGCTGCTGGTCGCAGGCCCTACCTCTCGTAATTTTTTATAGAGGTTTTCTTCCTCACGGTCCGGGCGGTGAAGCGAAGACCCTCGGTCCCAAGAGGCGCGAGAACACTACTCAGCGGGCACTCCTGGGGTTACGAGATCGACGGGGGCAGGGAAAGACAGTCCCACCGCTGCCTGTCCAGTGGTAGGGTGAGTGCACACCGGGCCCGCCCCTGCTCCTCCACTGTGCCCTCTGCTGATATCAGAGGGACACGTGGAGCAACTCCCTACTGGCCCAGAACGGGCCCCTCCCACGACAGAATATTCGCCACAGGCAATAAAATCCCCCGAAGGTTAATCCCTCGGCAGGATTTTATTGCCCGTGCCCAGGATGCACCGGCCAAACAACTGCCGATCCCTCCAGACGTGTCCAGACGGACAAGCAGCCGTCAGGCACACGTGGAGGTTTTCTGGCCAGCACCCCAGATATGGTGACCCTATTTGTGGTATAGTGTCTACAGCAGAATGATTATACTAGACGCAGTGGACGCACGTGGATTTGGATTGAGTAATCTTTTTTTTTCAGTGATATGATCAAAACGGACATTTAGTCACAAATTGTCAAAACTCATCAAAAAAATTGTCACTCACAAGCGAATGAAGCTATAGCGCGATATGTGGATCACTCAATTCAGTCATTTGCCAAAACGGCCACGAGCTCAATCACGGCAAATACGATTCTGTGGACGAGATATTCATATATAAAAATTGTCACGAATTTGTCACGAGCGTTTTACAAAAAATCAAGGCTCTAAAAGGTAAGTCCAGGAATCTATGACAGTTTCATTGGATCACTCAATCCAGACACTTGCTGGATTGAGTGATCCTGGAAATACGGTTTTTGGTTGACGAAATACATGTTTTATTATTTTCACCATAAAATTTAAGCTACAGTAAAAATAATTACACCAATAGTTATAAAGTTATGAGCAATTGAATATTTTTAAATTTGCTGAATTGAGTGATCCTGGTGGATGGTTATGACTAAAAAAAAAAAAAAAAAAAAAAAAATGAGTTGAAGTTTCGTCGGTCGCTTGTACCGTCAGCAGCAAGGGGTTAAACCGATTATATATACCCTGTGGCAGGAACTCGATAAAGAGATTGTAAGTGGGTTGTGACACAGTATATTTTTAATGAAACAGTAGCTTAACAGGGCCCTAATTCACGTAATTTCATGACGCGATTTCATTGAAACTAGGAGGTGCATTAAAAGAGCCTCCACGAGTGACGATATTTAATTGATCGTCCGCGTACCTTGGGCGGTCAGCCCCGCTACCAACCTGCTGACTGGCTAATCTTTTTCTCATGGCATGAGCTATTATCGTTATGTAGCTCATGTCGACACGATAGAAGAAGATTGAAACTTACCTGCAACTGTACTTCCTTAGTTACCTTCGTGAACTGGCTTACTGGGATGTTTTTTGCTCATTTACATTAGGATAACTGCCAAGGGCGTCACCAGCTAGAACCCATGGGCCAGGAGGAGGCAAGAAGATAGGTATATGAGGATATGAGTTTTATTGTGGGTAAAATAAATACAATTTGTAAAGTTTTAATCGTTTAAAACAAGAAAAAAATTCTTAATTAAAACATAATCTTCTTGATTTTTTCGTGAATTTTACGACTACTTTATATTTAAACTCTTCTGAGTTCAAGTCCATAGAGGGCAGCAGCTACCTCTCCCCAGGTCTTGATGACTGCCATCTCCGACGAGCGAGTGGAGACTCATTAACACCAAGTCAATTTCCGGAGGCGTCTGAGATGCCTGATAGTATTTTCACTTAGTTTCTGTTCTGGGACAGCGAACTGTATTCGTCAGATAATACCAGGTTCTCACCGGGTTGACTTACAGTAATTAAATTGCAAGTTTTTAGAAACGTTGGCGGCGGCGGGCAGCCTGGTCGGAATAAGGCGGCGTATAATTTGCACGCGTGATGTCAACATTGACAATGAACCCTTTTTGTCATCAATATTGACATCATGGCATTAACATGTTTGAAAAGTAATAATAATAATAATTTAATAATAATAAATATTTGGGACATTTTTACACAGCACTATTTAGTCCCAAACTAAGCAAAGCTTGTACTATGGGTACTAGACAATGGATATAATACTTACAGTTACATACTTTTTTTTTGTAAATACATACTTATAATACACAAGAAACATACCCAGACCAACACAAACACTTATGTTCATCACACAAATATTTGTGTCCTGTGGGAATCGAACCCACAACCTCATGATCAGCACACACACACTTATACACTTGATTATGCTGAATATTTTAGAGCATGAGCATGTTTATGAAATATTTCAGCTCATAAACTTTTTTTTTTCGGCAAAGAATGGCGAAACGAGCTAAAAGCCCATCTGATATTAAGCGGTTATCTTTGCCCAAAACAACTGCAATTCCACCTAGGTTGTTACCTTAATGGTGTTGCAAATCGCGTTCACCAAACTGAGATCTAAAGATGGAAAGTCTCATGTGATTATAATTTCACCGGCAACCGTACCCTTCACACCGGAACATAGCAATGCAAGCATCACTGTTCGGTGGCAGAAATAGGTACCAATGGTGTGGTTGAACTTTCCCGGACGAGCTACTACTAGTAAAATTACATTTCATCATCATCATTTCAGCCGAAAGACGTCCACTGCTAGGCATAGGCCTCCCCCAAGCATCGCCACAACGACCGGTCCCATGCGCTTTCCGTATCCAGCGGATTTCCGCGGTCAACACCAACAAAATTACATTTAACATAACCAGCCCATTACTGTCCCACTGCTGGGCACGGGCCTCTTCTTAGTACGAGAAGGCTAAGGCTTTAGTCCCCCACGCTGACCTAGTGCGGGTTGGCGGACTACACCATCGAGAACTGTATGGAGCACTCTCAGGTGTGCAGGTTTCCTCACAATGTTTTCCTTCACCGTTAAAGCAAGTGATAATCGAATATAAATCCGAACATGAATTCGAAAAGTCAGAAGTGCGGGCCGGGATCGAACTCACACCCTCCTGCATGGAAGGCAAGCGTCCAACCACTAGGCTATCACTGCTTATTACAAATTACATTTACATAATTACAAAAACTTGTTTTATCAGCCTATGTCATAGTTGCTTGCCAGGCATGCCCTATTAGTCAATCGAGCAAATAAAGGAAGACCTTAATTTTTGTGACTACGCATAATCTTCATGACCCTCATTCAACGAAAATGGCTTAGATAACGCAAAAGCGACTTGCGTCCGCCTTTTGCGAGCATCGACTGCGTCATTATTCGCAGTTCCCCTACTGTTCTATCTATTCCATGACCGTGGCTTACTAATTTCCCGGCCATTACGTATTTTCTATGGAAACTTTCAAAAACATCTGACTTTGCGTGAATATTAAGTAGGTAAGTTTGCTCCTGATTTTGCGTCGGTATAATGAGTTACAACACTTTATGGTTATTCACACTATTCTATTGGTGGCCAGGGAGTTGTGACGTATTTCATTGGTGGAGTTGAAATATGAATTAGACCGTAGAAATCTAAATAATATAAGGCAAATTTCTATGAATTAGAGAGACCTATGAAGCGCTAAGTTATGAAACATACAGGGTGACTGGTTAAACGAGGGACTTCAAGGAGGATTTCATCAATTATAAAACGAAGTTGCATGCGATGAGGTGATGCACCTAGGTAATACATAACATCACGCCGCGCCGTGTTGATCTAAACTCTGTTAATAATTTCTTAGGTTTTCGCGATCACTACACATTATAATAAAACAAAGTTTAACCGGATTATTTCGCGTATATTATTTAAATTGGTTTTCCTGACGTTTCGAAAGCTTTGCAGCATTTCGTGGTCGCAAGTAGACTAAGATGACAAGCGTCTTTACAGATATTTCTAAAAACATATTTTAATCTACCGTACAATATTATCAATTAAAATAGTTTCGATGCACGTAGTTTGTTTGTTTGTTTTTTTTTGTTTCTAAACTCTGTTTTTTAGGGTTCCGTAACCAGAGGGTGCCAAACGGGACCCTATTGCTCTCGCTACACTGTCCACCCGTCCGACCGTCCGTCCATCCGTCCGTCTGTCACAGGGCTGTATCTTTTGAATGGTAATGTTAACCGGTCGAAATTTTCTCAAAATATGTGTTGCTATGTCTGTATGTATCACGACAAATACAAAAAAAAAAAAAAGTTTAAAACCAAAGAGGGTCCTCATACAAGAAACCTCGAAAACATGCATTTTTTTAACGTCATTGTTCCTGTTCTATCTTCAAAATGGTAATACATACCAGCGTCAAACTTGGTCTGATTGTAGGGCATACTATGTAAATTAGCAACAAATACTAAAAATAGGGCAAACATAGATAATTATATGTGGTGGTACCTGCGTAAGAAAGAGAATCATATTTCGCGCCAGTGCGTTGGTGTCTTTTGATGATCTATCGTAAATTAAATCAGTTTCTATGGGGTATCAGATTGATGGGTGATACAGAACCCTTACTGCGTGAGTTTGACTCGCACTTGGCCGGTTTTTCTTACTTGTTTTATGTAGTAAACAATCTTGGTATGTCTACATACTAAATAAGATAAGTAAAAAAAATAGGGTGTACATTTTCGAAACCCTTATTTCAAAACACAATAACTCTGTTCGACCTGGGTAAACAAACGTGCTCCCATGCATCCTAAGCAAGCCATATTACCTGTTTATATTATTAATTGTTTGTTTATTTATCCTTCAATCACACTGAAACGGCAGAACGGATTTTGATGAAATTTGGTAAGATAGACCTCGTTCTATACTACTATCGATACTTTTTATCAATATACTAAGGGAGTGAAGCTGCGGGCATCAGCTAGTAGAAAATAAAGAAAGAAAATATAGAAAAAATCTTTATTGTCCCAGTTAACGGCGCGCAACATTTAAATAACGGTGCAACAGAAACACAAAACTACAGGTTGATAGTTACTTAACTACAGGTTGGTATACAAAAAAAAACATAAAATATAAAGTAAGTACAACCGACATAAAATACAGGAAAAAAATTTTACTAGTGCGCAATTTTTTTTGGTGGTTCATTATGAGTACATAACATATTTCTATTAATTGTTCAATACTTTTTTTTTTTATCCGGCTTAAAATCAGCAAAATATGGACACAATCTGTTCGTAATAACATCAATGAAAGCGCGTGATGGCTGGCTCACGTGGCCATCCGGGAGGGGGTTGTACCCCCGATGCAAACCCGCAGCCGCATGAGCCAGTCGTCGCGCGCTTTTATTGATGTTAATACGAACAGATTATGTCCATATTTAGCTGATTTTAAGGCGGATGAAAAAAAAAAGGTATTGAACAATTAATGGAAATGTGTTCTATTACTCATACTGAACTACCAAAGAAAATTTGCGCACTAGTTAAAAAAAAATCCTGTATAAGGAAAGTACAGTCGACAGCATAAAAACAAAGTTCCCGAAGTAACTTATTATTTATGTAAATAGTTTCATTAGCAAAGCTATAGTAAAACTTGGCATCAGTTTATAAGCAATGCGTCATGCCCCGCTGCACCAATTGTGGCTACTTATAAAACTTTCAAGTGCTCAACATGCAGAAGTACGTTTGTATCACCAGTTTCTAGTTTGCAGCAGTTTCATACATTATTTTCGTCCGTTTACTTTTTTTTTGTCATAAAAGGGTTGAGAATTTAGCTTATTCAATTCAATTCAATTCAATTTTATTAACCGACGAAAAAAAGGAGGAGGCTCAATTCGACGCGTATATATATTTTTTTTATTTGCTTACATGGATACAAAATATACAGAATAAAAATATTAATTGATATAAAAAATTAGAATAATAAAATATAATTAGAATTTTATATTTAGAATATTTATTTGCAGATTTTTAGGGTTCCGTACCCAAAGGGTGCTAACGGGACCCTATTACTCTTGCTACGCTGTCCGCCCGTCCGTCCGTCCGTCCGTCTGTCTGTCACAGGGCTGTATCTTTGTAAGGGTAATAGATAACCGGTTGAACTTTTTCACATAATATGTTACTATGGTGCCTAGTGGGTGCCTATCACGACAAATACTAAAAATAAAAAAAAGTTTAAAACCAAAGAGGGTCATACAAGAAACCTCGAAAACATGTATTTTTTTTAAAGTCATTGTTCCTGCTCTATGATTTTTTTATTTTGATCGTTTTTAATTACGAGAATTGGCCTTTTGAGCCCAAACTTGATTGATGTATGTATTTTAAAATACAAAGTTAATTTTGCAGTTCACTTATATCCGGGATTTCTATGAACTTTTGTCTATACGCCTAAGTTGGCCGATGGTTACTACGTAAACTAGACAAGCCTACTAATGCGTGATAGTTTTCCTTTCAAGTTCGTTATATTTTCAAAGCTTTTGCATAGTTTTCAAGTGTTTAGAATTAGTGGCTTAACCTGTAGGAGTGGACACGTAACTCTAACAAAAATGACAATTATAAACCATAACCTTTCGGAAATAGAACCCTGGATTAAAAAAGGTTTTAGACAACCCCTAGTATCTTTGAATACCATATTTGCAATTATATCCTACATACTAGGATACGCAAAAAAAAATCTCCCTACTTTACACGTAGCGGAGGTACCTTAACATTATTTTTTTACCGATTATTTTTCATATTATTGAAGACACAAGAATGTATAAACATGACAAATTTTAGCTCCACAGCATTCTCAGTCTATGAGTATAAAATGGCTGTAACAGACAGTCGGAGGATGGACAGACGGACATGGCGAAATTATAAGGATTCCTTGTTTGACTACGGAGCCCTAAAAATATCTAATTGTTGACACTTTTTAACTAATTTGTACGTTTCCCATCCAATTATGTACGCGCGTTAAAATGTTTTCGTCCTTTACAAATAATCACCGGCTCTAATCCCGGAAAGAACAACTAATAAAAAGTACAAACGACACCAAATTTAATTACTGTTCCGCCATATTTAATTTTATCGTCACCAATTTAATTAGAAGAAAAAAAGAGAGCTAACTCAATTACTAAAGTACAGCCACACACAAAGGCGACAGTATTCGAAAAATGTAATATTTCACACACCTACGACGAAATATCTGCATTTCTTCGGTATAGCGGTGAACAATGCGCCGGGCGGGCGGTACGTGATCCGGATTAAACCAGTAAATTGCGATAAACCCCCCACTGTTCGACGCCGATAGAGAGCTATGAGTGCCATGGCTTTTGAGCTCAAATTGCGCACTTTACTGCGCGATTGTACTGTCAGGCTCAAAAGGACGTAACTTTGGCGTTCCTAAAAGTCATCAAAGAGGACGTGAAGCTTGTGAAGTGTTTTTTCGCGATAACTGTACCCTGATTGTAATATATGAAAGAAATTGGAATCAGTAAGTGAATAATTCTCTTTGAACTCTTTGAATACCATTTTTAACCGACGAAAAAAAGGAGGAGGTTCTCAATTCGACGCGTATATATATATATTTTTTTTTTTTTTTTTTATGTATGACCACGCATAGCTTTTTACAGAGTGGTCCGATTTTGATGATTCTTTTTTTAATGGATAGGGTATATCTTGAAGTTGGTCCCATTTAAATTTCAACCAAAATCCAACCCTAAGGGTAGTAAAACAAGGGATGAGTGTTTCTTCACCCACTGAATTCTCACCTGTTAACCGATTCTGTTGAAACTTGACACACATAAATATAGTTCTAGACACTACAACATAATGGAGACCTGGAGTTAGATATTAACCACAAAAAAATGAAAAATAAAACTTTTTAACAAAAAATTGAACCGACGAAAACAAAAACTGAAAAGCAAAAAATAACAAATTATGAGTCGGCGCCAAACAACCAATCAACGAAGATCATTAAATTTCTTTAAATAAATAATAAAAACAACGTCACATCAAATACAACGTGAAATTTTCAACGATAAACAATAATAACTTTCCAAAAATGCGTTCTCCGCTCGGCCACTTGCAACTTACACGCACTTTGCTTGTTAAAAGTTCGTTTGGCGCCGACTCATAATTTGTTATTTTTTGCTTTTCAGTTTTTGTTTTCGTCGGTTCAATTTTTTGTTAAAAAGTTTTATTGTGTTAATCTGAAAATAAATTACATACGGCTAATTTCAGATTTTTTCTCAATTCTACAGGTTGACTGTTTGAACGAGGGACTTATTGAAGGAGGATGTTCAGTACTTGATTATCGTTCCAAATATGTATGAAAATGGCACCTTAATTTTTGGAATATTTTTCCAATCGGCTGAAAGGATTTGGTTGAAGTTTGCCACACATATAGACCATAACCCGGATTAACTCAGGCAGATCTTTTTCCTGGGAAAATAAACAATAACGAGGGATGTACGATAAGTCTTTCTGTTATCATCATCATTATCATCATTTCAGCCGAAATACGTCCACTGCTGGACATAGGCCTCCCCAAGCATCGCCACAACGACTGGTCCTACGCCTTCCGCATCCAGCGGATTCCCGCGGCCTTCACCAGGTCGTCCGTCCACCTTGTGGGGGGGCTACCCACACTGCGCCTTCCAGTACGCGGTCGCCACTCCAGAACTTTACTGCTCCATCGGCCATCCGTTCTGCAAGCAATGTGCCCCGCCCACTGCCACTTATGTTAGGCAATTATTTCTGTTATAAGCCGAATTATACGCGGGTGAAGCCACGGACAAAGTCTAGATGTAAATAATAATAAAATCAGAATCTGAATTCGACAGTAAAATTATCAACACTATTTATTACAGTAATTATTCTCATAGTCAAGGCGTTCTCAAATTGATTTGATCCATACAATTAATAATTCCCATTTGGGTCGAATATTTTGGAGTAAGTACCGTTTTGATTCATTAATTTGGCTGAGTATTTCTGAGGAGGAACACTGGATTCCGTGTAATTAATGTTAATTAAGAAAGAATTTTTCATGCTCGTGCGTATGATTTCTTGTTACCTTTTTAGAATATTCTTTGTGCTAAGAAATCATCGGTTTAAAGAGATATGAATTCTGGAAACAAAAATTCGCCCACGAGCACGATTCGAACCCGCGACTCCTGATTCAGTAACCAGTGCTTTATCCACTAAGTTACAGTGGTAGCGAATTTAACTTCCACTTTCAAACCGTCTTTGAGTGACGTCAGCTGAAAGAAAGAAAGAAATAAAGAAAAATGGTTTATTTACTACAGCCAGACGCATACAATAACAATAAGCTACATCTTAGATCGTGTTTTTTAACCAACTCTACTAGCTTTGCAGTTAATTCCAAGTCCGCAGGCAATTAATATGCGTTATAATAATAAATAATTAACCACCAACGAAGGTCGCGGGAATCCGCTGGATGCGGAAGGCACAGGACCGGTCGTTGTGGCGATGCTTGGGGGAGGCCCAGTTGTTTGGCCGGTGCATCCTGGGCACAGGCAATGAAATCCTGTCGAGGGATTAACCTTCGGGGGATTTTATTGCCTGTGGCGAATATTCTGGCGCGGGAGGGGCCCGTTGTGGGCCAGTGGGGAGTTGCTCCACGTGTCCCTCTGATATCAGCAGAGGGCACAGTGGAGGAGCAGGGGCGGGCCCGGTGTGCACTCATCCTGCCACTGGGCGGCAGCGGAGGGACTGTCTTTCCCTGCCCCAGTCGATCTCGTAACCCCAGGAGTGCCCGCTGAGTAGTGTTCTCGCGCCTCTTGGGACCGAGGGTCTTGGCTTCACCGCCCGGACCGCGAGGAAGAAAACCTCTATAAAAAATTACGGGAGGTAGGGCCTGCGAGCAGCAGACTCGGGGTAGTCTGCTGCCCGACCAGCAGCTGGCGTAGCTGGTACAGCCGGCGTAGTTGGCGCAGCTGGTAAAGGCCCATGAGATGAGGTGGCGTGCAGTGTTCCGTGTGCGCCACCTAGGAGGGTGCGGCTGACGTTAGGCCGCACGGGGAGAAGGGGCTCGCCTGCTTGTGGCGGGCCAGGACTTGTGTCGGGGGTGGTTGTGTGAATACTCACGGGTTCCCACGCCCCCGGCTAAGGTAGTTGAAGGAACACCGTGGTGGTTTTAGTCGGTAAGAGTCCGACACTGGCTCCGCCTACCCCGGGCGGAGTGCGTCCATGAGGATTTCCCCACGGCGAAAAAAAAAAATGTATGTCCAGCAGTGGACGTCTTTCGGCTGAAATGATGATGATGATGATGACAAAATGACTTATCTTCACCTGTTTAATTGTATAAAGCTTATTCAATTATATTTTTCATAACTTGAAAGTCAAACAAAAATTCAATATTTATTGGTTAGACGAAGATCTTACTATCTGCTTATATCTTCATCTATCCAGTAGGCGGGCACTTGAATCGTCGCACAGTGCGAAGTGGCTGCGGCAAAATGTGCGCCGAGCTGTCGACGAGTCAGCCTGATCTATTGTGTGTTATTGTCAAGCTTACTGACATAGTAGACGTATGTTGCTAAATCAGAAATAAATGATGCGCTATCTTTAAGATGTCTATGAACGGCACAATTTGGCGTGTCGATAAGAAAGTTGTTGCCTATTAACTCCTGTTGTTGGTAGGGACTCACCAATCGGCCAAACCGATCATGAGCCATTGTGTCGTTCGTAGACGCCTTTATAGACAAAGACGACGCATCAATGGAGATCCTGGATGAAAAATTGAACATTGTTAAATGATTTTCATATAATTTTGTACAGTAAAGCAGGCGGAGTCGCGAGCATATATTCATCATCATCATCTTCTTTTCACCCGAAAGACGCGAACACATTTTTTTTATTTTATTACTTACTTATTTTATTTATTTATTCATTAACAATTCATATTGTGTTTGAATGTCAAATACAAACAATATGGCAAGAATACACATTAATAAAATTTGGATGAATACAGTTCATAATAATAATGCAACAATATTAAAATATAATAGAGAAATAAATTTAAAAGGTTATTTATTTATTACTAGTACAGTCAGCACCATAATTCGATTATCAGTTCGATTTTTTTATAAATTAATATCATAGGCCCAAATCAATGTTTAAAATACATATATCATAACAACAATTCCCAACAATTTATTTATTCAGATTTTGTCCCACTTGCTCTAATGCGATAAATCACCCTAAAAAATACAACAAAGACAAAATATATGACCGTCGCAATTTCGTACAACTTTATTTTCCGGAAGTATTATCAGATTAATGGTTTCAGGAAGGGACTGTTGTTTTTCAGGGACGCTCCACATTTATGGGACGTGACCACCTCAACGACTTATAAATCAAACAAATCAATACAATCGGAAAAGTCGATGAATTCGATTTGTTTCGTAATTTATGGCGATTTTATCTCATCTAAGGAAGCTATTCGAATAGAATATTAATGTGATCAGTCCCCCTAGCCAAGTTGACAATCTACAAATTCTACAATCGTTAAGGCTAATAGAAAACAATCAAAATGTATGGGAATGATGAGATATACGAAAAAGTCATTCGTTGAGATATGTCATTCCCATACATTTTGATTGTTTTCCACAGATCTATTGTTGTTTTCAATAGCGTTGACGATTGTAGTTTGTCAACTTGGCTAGGGGGGCAGGGCCTCGGCCGATTTGCACCCTCGGGTGCAAATCGGAGCACAGTCCTGCAATAATTATCAATTTGCTTGAACCAGACACGTCAACGTTGATACGTTGTTCCGTGTGGTGCCGGACGTAAAAAATAGCACCATCCTCTCTCTTCTCATGGGTGTCGTATAAGACGACTAAGGGATTCACCAGAGGATTGGCAGCAGCGTTCTCTGAGTATTTAAACAACCAACTGCGATCGCGAGCCCGCCTGCCAAGCGTGGCGATTATGGCATATGGACGTCTTTCGACTGAAATGATGATGATGATGATGAGACACGTTAAGGCTTACATTCAGAGACGAATCTAAGCGTGAATTTATGCTTTCAACTGTCAAAACACAGTGCTATTTGTCAGTTGGAATCATGAGTTCACGCTACTGTGTCTGAATATAAGCATAAACGTTAGACTAGGTGGTCTTGCTATCCTTGGGATCTGGAGGCGAGAGATGTCGCGCTGAGATACTACAAGTGCGAGGACCCGCCTGATTGGAACGAAGTTCGCCTAATCCTAGTGGATGAGTGAGGGGTGCGACTCGCAAAACCCAGTGTAGGTCACGCCACAATAGCGGCGGTAAGGCCCATATAGGAGGAGTGGCTGGAGAGTCGCCACGGTGCTGTCACCTACCTGCTGATGCAGATACCCTCAGGGATGCTTCGGGAAGTACCTGTGTCGCATAGGCCCAGAGCCTTGAATATAGTTATGATTGGTGGGTTTCTACCTTTTAAAATTCTAGCCAGCCTGCGAGAAATCTTCTGAATAATTAAACACGATATTTTTCTTGACAAGGGGCGAGAGAAGTGGCGGCGAGTAGGAAGCTAGTGTTCTATAGAAAATATTTTTTACAATCTTGAACGAATGAAAGGGCGCGCGGCGCGGGTGTAGTAAGAGCGAGACAAAGCTATCTATGAAAGAGCGCGACATACTTCAGTGCCGCGATGCGTGTTCCACCACTCCTCAGCTCAACATTTGTTGCATTAAAAACCAAAAAACACTGGCATTATTAAAAAACATAATATATTTCACGATTAAATCAGCGACTGTCGTGCATAACATGTATATTATATCTAAAATATTAGATTATCTTATATTCTGTTAAAGCTACTAAGTACTGAACTGTTGAATTTAATATTACCTACTATTTGATATTCTGTCTGTGTGTCTGTCTTGAATTGACTATCTGTTCGGAATAAATTGAAATCAGAAAATTAATAATTATTCAGTCGCAAACTTAATTATTACATTTCTAAACTCAGAGGCGAATGTCACGGGTTATTTGTGCCACAACTAAAACTATCTAGTTCAGAGAATAGCATGTTCTTTTATGGAACAGGATGGCATTTTTTTTAAAGCATCTTTCTCAGAGCAAAAGAATAAGATAGACGGAGTGCGATAGAACTAGCGAATGAAGTCAGAAAAAGTATTACAAAATGGCAAAGTAGCAGTGGCGACGAATATTTTCAGAAGGGAAGCCGTACGTACCTAAAAAGCCTGAAATAGCTTAGATCGCACTTTGATCAAATAAAATAAAGTATTTAACAACTTTTAATATAATTTTACATTCATTTATTGTAATTTAGAACAATAAATTAGCATAGAAAAGTCGTTGATCTGTATTTATGCAATTCCTAAAGGGTGCAGCCGGTGGGAATCGTGTTATATGGACACTTCGCCACTACAAAGTAGTGCTTACTATTTCACCCACAGTTTTTGGGAGCCGCGAGTTTAATTTGTGGATTAGACTTACGCTCCAGATTGCGGCTCGCGAACACTGTGGGCGAAATAGTAGGTACTACTTTGCTATTTTGTATTCCTTCATTCGCTGGTTCTACGCCCTGCGTCTATCTTATTCTTTTGGTCTGAGGCGTCTTTATAGTATGTACTTCTAAAAGCTCACACATATAATTATGTATAATCAACATAAGTCATTTATGGCCCTTTAAGGCGAAAATATTACATTTTCATACATTGAATTAGTTACTTTTACAAAATTAACCTCAAAATATTAAATACTATAAGTATCTAAAAACAATTTTAGTAGTTATACGCAAAACAGTATTTTATTCTCCTTCGAATATACTGGATTTGATTGTACGACATCGACTTTTGATGGGAAGACAAAGCGCCATACATTACACGTCATTGTCCTTTCTCGCTTAATTTTACCTAACACTGGCACATCCATACAAAGTAAGTACGTCCAAACTGACCACTTTCAATGGAAGATCTCATTAACGCCATAATCAACTAGCAAATGGGGTTCGGTCCTAATTTCCCGTCATGTGAACCCGGCCAACCGTACCCAACAGATAGTGTGACCTGACCCTTAACATTTCAATTGTTTCTTGCTGACCGACCGGCATTTGTTCATAAATTATGTATGCGGACATTTTAGACCTTTTTTTTGTTGCAAATGGATTTAATTTGAAAATTTGCGTTTTTGTTGATAAGGGGGCGTCCATAAATTACGTGAGGTGTTTTTTTAAATTTTCTGTCCCTCCCTCCCCCCCTGGTGAGATTTCGTGAGATTTTATTCAACCCCCTCCCCCAACCCCCAATCTCACGTGAGATTTTTCAAAATGTGGGTTTCTTACGTAAACGCGTTGGATTGTTATTGTAAAAAGAAAAAAAAAATTGCTTCGTGCTTTTATTTACGACTAGTTAGTTAATAAGACTAGTAATCAATATTGCTGAGAGTTTAATTATAAGTGTAACGTCGAAGTATGAATGAAATTATTTTCTTTCGAACGAATTAGTGAATGATCATAATCGTATTACGATTACGCTTAAGATTAAATCTTAAGCATGTACAATCTGGATTAAATGGACCAAAATAGTATACTTTTTTTTGTTTCAATCAGAAAGAAAATTGCGTGATATTTTCCTCCAACGTAAGATTAGATGAGATTTGACTCGACCCCCTCCCCCCCTTAAACAACTCACGTATTTTATGAACACCCCCTAAGATATAGGTCATGAGGTTTTTCGTGGATGAGGAATTTTATTAAATTCTAAAATGGCTTGGCGTTAGACCACTACATGAACGATCGTGCAGTCGACAATGGTGCACGCTTACCCAGCAAAAACCAATTAATTCGTGCCTTGAAGACTACCAGATTATACCTATCGGGAAACATAGACAAGGCTAAAAGGAATTCTACTCCTTAGCAGTGCGTGTGATAAAAGAGCAAAACGCTTTGTTTAAATAACAGCCATTTAAGGGTGGCGCATAACTGTGCGTCTGGTCATCCAACGATGGAATGGGCTAGGGGGAATTAAATTATGCAATTCCAATTCATATATGATCCTTAGCATACAAAAATATATCGTAAGGGTATACAATGGTTATAATGAAATTCACAATGGAAAACATAACATAACATCACGCCTGTATTTCCCCGAAGGGGTAGGCAGAAGTGTAATAGTACACCCACATTTCGCCAGTTATGTTATAGTCCCATGTAATAGGGGGCGAGCCTATTGCCAATACCTAAGCCTATTGCCTTTTACAATGGAAAAACACTATAAAATTATTAGAAAACTGTTGTGACCATTCTTTTCCAGTTGGTACTTACCGGTGACTATTCACAGCAAAGTTAATTTCTAAGAGTTCTTAACATGAAAAACATGTTAAGCAGAGCGATTTACGTGTCGTGAATAATTAAAATCCGTTTGACTGAAGGCCAGTTCAAGATCAAAAAATAATTCTCGTAGTCAACACGCTGCGTGGCAACCACGTAGCCCGTCGTATGTAGCGACGCGTAGCCCACATCACGGCTCAAAGAGATTAGCGGTCCGATTTTATCACGTCCGAAAAATACTTGAAAGAACCGTATCCACTGGCCCGTTCCGTTTTAAAACATGACCGTTTTATGTTGCTTCTCACGTTTTTCTGGCAGCCGGTGTCACTACGTTTTAAACTTTGTTACTTTTTAAAGTACCAGAGTTTCAGTGTAGATGGCCCGTGATTTTATTACCGCGAAAGTGTGCGAACGAATCTTTTCGAAGTTTCCGAAAGGCAATTTGAATGTTAATTGTAAGCTGGCTGTGCCGAAAGCGGTACATTATCGTTTATACATATATTAATTAGTTACTGTTATTGCGGAGTGACCGACACAGCTTGTAGGGTCAGTAGGCTGAAGTGGCAGTGGGCTGGCCATGTCTGTCGAAGGACTGACGGCCACTGGAGCAGATGAGTCCTTGAGTGGAGACCGCGAATCGGCAAACGCAGCGTAAAGCTTTTAAAACTGGAGTGAATCGGCACTTAATAGGTTTGCTCGCTCCATCGTCGACCACATCCTGACAAAGCTGTCTAGATTGCGGTCAAGAGCAGATCTATATATCATAAAAAAAATAAAAAATAAAAAAAGCACCCCCCCACCAGGTGGATCGACGACCTGAAGAAGGTGGCTGGATGCGGAAGGCAGAGGACCGAGTGTTGTGGTGCAATTTGGGAGAGGCCTATGTCCAGCAGTGGACTACGACAGGCTGAGTTGATGAAAGTTATGTAATAGTATAACAATTTATTGTAAAAGAATTAATGGAGTAACCATCTACGCGGGATTTATTAAGGTGGGCACAGACGATGCATCCATTCGGACGCCATTTTTTGACTGACTACATCCAAAAAGTATGACTTGTTTCAAAAATAACATACGTCTTCAACATTCACGTACAGTACATTCGCCCTGTTGGATACATCGTCAGTGGCACCCTTTATAGTGCACAAGTGTGTGCGCAAACACAGGTGCACTCTCTATTCCCTCACTCTCATAATCCGATGCGACGACAATCCGATACGACCGGAGAGAGATCATGCGCAGGATCGACGGCTTAACGGGCTCTCCGAGACTCGAAGGGGTCTCGATGTGTAACGAAACGGTCACCCATGGAATAAAGAAAATAAGTGGAAGTGCCCTTACGATTACTTAGTACGGGAAAAGGTGTCGCCAAAATCATATCATCATCCTCCGAGCCTTTTCCTAATTATATTGGGGTCGGCTTCCAGTCTAGCCAGATGCGGCTGAACATCAGTATTTTACACGGAGCGACTGCCATCAGACCCCCGCAACCCAGTTACTGGGTAATACCGACATTCGGAGGTTAGACCAGTTGTCAGACTTTCAGGCTTCTGACTACCCGTAACGACTGCCATAGATATTCGTATGACAACCGGGACCGACAGCTTAACGTGCTCTCCGAGGCACGGAGGGGTCTCGATGTGTAACGAAACGGTCACCCATCCACAGACTGACCGCGGCAAGTGCAGCTTAACCTTGCAATAGTACGGTCGACCGCACGTCGGTGGTAACACTTTGACATTAGAAGCATCTTTATTTCGTAAGCAGTAAGGGCGGTTTTCGAATTGAAGTGTTACCACTGTCATGCAGTCAACTGTACATTTATAAAAAAATACTAATAAAAACAATTATGTGATTCAGTCTATTTAAAATTAAAATGGGGCCTAGCAATTATGTAATGTTTTTTGAAGTAAAACTTCTTTACGCACGCTTGACTTGGGGAGTAAGCTGGCGCGCGGGACGGCCGGCCACGACACAGTGCCGACAGATGTACGTACGCGCGCCGTGCAGCCATTCCTTTTTCCCATTAAAGTATTGAGGGAGACATAAGTTAGTGAAATTTTACTTCAGTTGTGTGATCTAAAGCACACTCGTTTTTTGTAAATTAAATCTTAAATAATTCATGTTGTTAAAATAAAACTTGTTTTATTGAATCAAAATTGTACACATAGCGCTGATATAATACACCTCTATGAGAATCATTTTTGGTTCTGCTATAATTTTTACACGTTAAAATTACACAATAAGGTATAATCTAATATTTCACGTCAGGGGGTCTACTCCCGTTCGACGATATTCGATAAATCGTACGATTCATCGCACAATTTGCTACTCCGGTCAACCATCGTTCCCTTATCGCATGCGATGATCGTGTTTTGACGTTTGTTTTTCTCATCTCCGGTAAATTGTATACGACTATGAACCGTAGTCTATCTTAATTGTGCTTTTTTTATGTGCCTATCTTTATTATGTAAGTATCAGTTGGAACGAAACTTCGTACTTCGTTTGTCGTTCGTAAAACGCGAGTAGACCTACAGCATTCAAGACGTCGTGTTAATGTTGCGCACATGGACGAATAAAAAAACGGACGGAATCTCGCTAAACAATAAGTGAAGCATCCATAGTAAGACGGCTCGCTTAAAAGTAGGGCTGGCACGCACAAATTCACATCCATAGTATGCAAAAAGCCGCGATTACGCAAAAAATCTAGTGTAACGGTAGTCATTGTTGTAGTGTCACAAATGAAATAACAATATCAATCTGGTGTGTTAAAATGCTTTCAAAATTATAGTGGGTTTAGGAAAAAACCAAGTGCTTCAGTCTTTGTTTAGCCACCGTCCGCCTTTTTTATTCGTCCGAGGTTGCGCAGTGCCACGCGTGCGGTAGCCGTATGCCTCTTCCCCTTGTTTTCTTTATTCCGTGCGGTAACCCATCCACGGATTAACCGCAGCTAGCACAGGTTAACTTCGCAGACCGTACAATTCACGTGATTATTACTTAGCCACTATAGCCCCTTACGTTTGGTGATTTTAATACCGCAAAAGTGTCGTGCGAACGAGTCTTCTAGAAGTTTCTGAAAGGCGATTTGGATGTTAATTGTGAGCTGGCTGTGCCGATAGCGGTACATTATCGTTTATATAGGGATTAGTTTAAGTTATTGCGTAATAGTATAACAATTATTGTAAAAGTAATTAGGTGTTGGTTAGTACAATTTTGCTAGCTGAAAGGTGGGTTTATGAGATGAATATTTTAAATGATTAAAACAGTTATTCGCGCCATTTCTATATTGTACAGGCGGCGACAGACGGCGTGGGAGGCATCCCTTGGGTAGTTCTGGCGTCATTTGTTTTGATCATACGACACGAGCCCACGGTGCGTGATTTTACTCTTTGGGGGCTGTATTTACAGTTACACGTACGCAGGTTTATGTGTATTATGTAATAGTATGCATAGCTAATAGAGCGACGACCTAAAGAACGTGGCTGGGGGGGACTGGATGCGGAAGGCAGAGGACCGAGTGTTGTGGCGCAACTTGGGAGAGGCATAAGTCCAGCAGTGGACTGCGATAGGCTGAGTTGATTGTTGATTGATGCATAGCTAAAATTTATAATAACAATTTGTAATGTTACCTTTATAATGTCTTTATTAGTTTTTTCAATGTTGATCATGTTTTTTACATTTATGTCACTTCTTACTATTTTATTTGATGCGGATAACAATCGAAGGTAACACCTTGAGCGGCTAAAGTAACTCGGATTGACGTTACTTGCAAAAAGGTATAAAAAACCGGCCAAGTGCGAGTCGGACTCGCGCAGTAAGGGTTCCGTACCACCCGGTGACCTGGCACCCCATAGCGACTGATTTAATTTACGAGAGTTCATCAAAAGACATCAACGCACCGTGCGCGCAATATGAATTTTTGCATATCTTTCTTACGTAGGTACCACCACATATGTCTATGTTTGTCCTATTTTTTAAACTATATAGTATGCACTATAATCACACCAAGTTTGACGCTAGTATGTATTACCGTTTTGAAGATAGAGCAGGAACAAAAACGTTAAAAGAAATGCATGTTTTTTGAGGATTTTTGTATGGGGACAACCTTTAGTTTTAAACTTCTTTATATTTTTAGTATTTGTCGTGATAGGCACTATAGTAACACATATTCTGTGAAAATTTCCACTGGTTATCTCTTACCGTTACAAAGATACAGCCCTGTGACAGACAGACGGATGGACGGACGGATTGACGGACGGACGAACGGACGAACGAACGGACAGTGTAGCGAGAGTAATAGGGTCCCGTTTGGCACCTTTCGGATACGGAACCCCAAAAATAACATAAAAACATGAAAATAACATGAAAATTGTTTAATAAAATTATTCAAATCCAAAAAGACCCTAATAAGTGTCAGAATACAGTTCTTATCACTTAAACAGAAGTTCGTTGAAACTAAATTTTCCTAACAGACTTAAAACTAGTTTAAAATCACGGAAGGTAATAATTATGTGGGTCCTTTAATTACCTCCGACAAAAACCTTACCCTTATATATTATATCCTAATAGGGTAACTCGTGGACCACAGACTAAATAATAGAGCCGTTTAGGTAGACTATTTGCATTAGACACGTACTGCCTAAGTTGGTATACTGCTAGTTACCGTTAATTAAATTTTATCTAGTTAGCTGATTCAATTAAGATTAATTTTAACATAGAGAATGTAATCCCGAATATGGCACTATTTCTAATTTAAAGGGGTTTGCTTTAACTTTTATTAATTATCTGAAAACAAATGTGTCTGTCATTTCACCGGTGGTAAGCAATCTCTGTCGCCCATGGACATCCGCAACACCAGGGGAGTCGCCGATGCGTCGCCGACCTTTTAAAAAGACGTATGCTCTTTTTTTGAAGGCTCCCATGTCGAATTTGTTCGGGAAGACCGCTGACGGAAGTTGGTTCTACAGTTTTGCAGTACGAGGCAAAAAGTGGCGTGTGAAACGTAATCAACAATAGAATGTCATAATTGTTTTGAATTTAGAATGTTATAGTTTTTGCGTAAAAAGGTTTTAATCACGAATCTTGGACCATGCAGGTTTAATTTTAATTCAAAGTGGCCACTACGTTAAAACGGCAACTTCACACTTTAACTCCTATATTATAAAGTTGCTAGTTTTCCGCCAGGCTACCTCCAAGCTTGTAGATATCATGGAGCATACAAGGCGGTAGCACATATGAACACCAGTCACTTGTCATGGCGAGGAGACACACTCAGTATTTTGTCAATGTCATTATGTGACTCCACAGCCCAAATGTATGGCGGGACTCGTGTGGGCATCCATTTGAAATATGTTCACATTTATAAAGCTGAGTTTATTTTATATTTTATAATGATTAGTGATGTGAAATTTTCGCGGGATTGTAGTCGATTTAGAAGATGATGTTAAAGTATCATTTAATGTGGAAAGCGAGCCATTATATCCAGTATACAGACCCAGTTTAATACCACCCACCGAGCACAATTTCGAGCCTGATGTTGCTAAAAGCTTTTCCTTACAAAGAAGCAAATCCTACTAATATTAAAAATGCTAAATTATGGATGTTTGTTTATCTTTCAGTCAAACTGAAACAGATGAATGGATTTGGATGAAATGTGGCACACAAGACCATAACCCGGATTAAAATATAGGCTTCTTTTTATCCCGGGAAGACAAACAGTTCCCGAGGGATGCGGGCAAGTTATGATTAAAACACTCAGAAATAAAACACCATTATCGAGAGGATGCTTCGATATATTTACGGGTGATATTATTTTAATTACATATAAATAATAAATATTTTGGGACGAACTTTTAACTAAAAATGTCAAGGAGAAGTTAATTTAAAATAGCAAAATGACGCCTTTACATTTGTTTTTTGGTAATTTACCTAACATAATTCTGAAAATGGTTAGGTTTATAAAATAATAAATAAATAAATATTTTTTGGGACATTTTCACACGGCACCATCTAGTCCCAAACTAAGCATAGCTTGTACTATGGGTACTAGACAATGGATTCGTGATCAGCAGTCCGACACTCGAACCACTAGACCACAGACGTCGTCAAAATCAACAGAAATACATAAGTAGCAAATGTCATTAATATTATAAATTTTATGCTCTAATATTAAATTGAAATGTAATTAAGTGTATTCCCGAATATAATGGTATTAACATAACATAACATCACGCCTGTATTTCCCCGAAGGGGTAGGCAGAGGTGTATAGTACACCCACATTTCGCCAGTTATGTTATAGTCCCATGTAATAGGGGGCGAGCCTATTGCCATTAACCGGGCACAAATCCAGACTACGGGCTGCTACTGAGAATTTCGCACTGAAAAAACCCAATAACACTTTGACCGACCCGGGAATCGAACCCAGGACACCACGGTCAGCAGTCGCGCTTGCGACCACTAGACCAACGAGGCTAGGTATATAGGTATATATCATAATTTTCGATTATTATGATTAAGCAGATTAATTTAACTTGTATAATTTAACTTGTATAATTTGATTGTTAAATACTTGTATGCCCATGTGAAGGCAGAACGTGGTGAAATATTAAAGATAAGATCTGTGTAAAACTACCCATATTTGAAAAAAAATAAAAAAATAAAAATAATTATAAAAAGAATAAATTATTATAAATAAATGATTTGATTTGATATTCTTGAGTAGATTTAAAAATCATGTTATCGATAGAGCAAGCGCAACCCTACGTAACGATATTCTTTTAAAATTCGACTTAATAAAATCAAATACTTATATTGATGAAACAGGTCCATCCCGTCCTTCGACGTAGAAATAATTTCATAATGAGATTATATTTGAGATTTTTAATGAAAATTAAAACGGACGTAATAAAATTATTTCTGTCAACTTTAATCACGTTATTCAGTTCTGTAATTTACTGGTTCTGATGAAATTCTTCGAAATTATAATGGGATTTTAATCAAGACTTTCTGTTAAGGATTATTGTTTTTTCTTTGAATATTTTCAGTTTACTTTATTTTTTCTTAGAAAGTAGACACGTGTTTTCAGAAGCTTTTTGTTTTTGTTAATATCTTTGCTTGTAGTGTGTATTTTAAATTCAATTGATTCACCTAACGTTAGTTCCGATTGCATTTAAATTAATATTTCAAGATCCATGTTCCTATCGGCTGAACGGGAAAAGCTTCAGATTGCTTATTGCTCAAATACCTTTTGGTTTTTCAATGAAAAGTTAAAATCGACAACGTGGTAGCCTGGTTTCCTATTTCATAAGAACAGATGACGTCATTTATGAGCTGTAGATGTACGCTAGTTCGCCATGGCCTTCGCTTTCGGGGCATATAGTCGTGGTCGTGACGGCATTGAATGGAAAAATATAAAAAGATGTATTTTTTTTTTTAAATCTGTTTTCACGTCTAAATAACTTCAATATCTATCTAACGTTTGTTAACTAAAACTGAATCCTGTTTATTTAACAAATAAAGTAATATTTATTAAATTTATTTTGTAAAAAACTAACGCATCCGTGTACAAAATAAATATTACTGGTACATACTTCGTTTTAAATTTCCAAAGAGCTGGTGATTTTAGTAAAACCATGATTTTTTTTAATTCAAGTTAGTAATAATAATTATTTTATTATTTTTTAACGCATGTACGCATGCGCATGCATGTATGCATCCTGCTCGTGAGCGATTTTTTCTTTTCACAATTTAAATCTTTAGTAATAATAATTTCATATCGATTTGAAGGAAAATATGGTACGTACCACGGTATATAAAAGAAAAATAAGAAAAATATGTGTCGTATATCACTGCAGCGATCCAGCAGAATACCAGCGTCTGATATAATACCTGACACATGCTGAGCTGGACAACCATTTGGTACAATCCTGAGACACATCACACTTATTCATGCAAAGACTGCAAGATATAAAATTAGTGTGCTTTTGTTTTGTTTTTCATGTTCTTTTTTTGTTATTTTGTGAAATATATCTTTGATATGTGTAGTTTTACTAGTATGTCTTGTCTTGTTTTTAACCGACTAAAACGGAGGAGGTTATGTATTCGGCGGGTTTTTTTGTGCTAAGTAAATGTTTAATCTATTTATCTACAACCGGCGACACAACAGAAATAAAAATTGTGTGCACCCCGGCTGCGCCAAATAAGTACAGTTCAGTTGAGAGCTGCCTATTATCCAACCATCTTGGCAAGTCATGTCTTAAAGTCTTCTTCATGTTTAAGAGCGACCAAAAACGTTGCGATTTTGGAGTAATGTTCAAAGGAATAATTAATGACGTGAATGTAAGCATTCCATAGCACACTTTCAAAAAAGAAATTGGGTGATAAAAAAACATGTTTATAAACGTTCGTCTTCAATTTCAGGCTCTCAAAGCAGTTAAGGTTAGCACACACCGACGGAGTGGTGGTAAAGAGCAGTTCACTAGTCACAAGGCTCACCGAGCGGCGCGCAACTTACCTCGCACCACCCCGGCTCTCTTGTGCCCACTCGACCGCTCGTCGAGGTTCTTGGAGTTTACCAGTTTGATTTTATTTTTTTGATATTAGAATTCCAGACGTATACAGAAGCATAGTAAATTGAATTCCAATTGTTACTAAATTAGTCGCATCACCGCCACTCTGTCGGTGTGCGCTAACCCTAAGTCCGTTTTAATTATTCAGTTTATATAAAACCGTTTTGAGAAGTACGGAAGTCAGCTTTCATTATCTTTATTTACCGTTTCAACATTGATATCGTGTTGTAACAAACCTAAATAGATGCACTAAACACTGAAAGAAAAGTCATTCAACTTCAAAACAAGGGCTGGCAAGCCTCGCAAACATAGCGCTCTCGTAATGAAATTCTACAGTTCAATTGTTGTGCAAACACGGAATTCAGGACAACACTATTCTAAGAGTGTACAAGCCTATTGTTCGAGTGTACACCCTATTCTGTTCTGTGTTTTCTTTGCAAGATGTGAGGTGAAGTGTGTTTTCTGAGGGTTGTGGTCTTAGGTATTAATAAGACAAGCTATAAAGAGCGGATTTACGAAAGAATACTTGAAGTTGTCAATGTTAAAATCTTCAACAATGCGTGACAGCTGACAGCTGCGCGAGCGGCTCCCGTTTTGACAACTTGATACGATATTGCCTAGTTGTTTAATTTTGTTTAACAGTATTTTATTATGGAATAACAAATTCTTGTATTTAAACTTACGTATGTAATATTTTATTGCGTATTTATCTTGTACTTAATCTAACTTATTTTATTTTTTAAATCAATTTGTTAGTCGACTGGTCAGATGTGGATCGTTCGGTACTTTTGAGACATTCAGTGATATACTGTATGTGACAGTAGGTTAATATGGCTGCAAATAATCCGTTTCTCTATAGTTCATTCATACTCTACGGTATTGCCTAAGGGACTGCGGTGAGCGGTGTTCAATAGGTACCGTTGCGGTAAGGGATAGGGATGAATTAGTTAAATAAGTGTGCATATTTCATTACAAGATTGAGTTGTAAGGGAGTTTTAATTGCCGTGGTAACTTTAATAAACCGTAGTTATATATTTATAACGTATATGCTATGGGAACTAATATTTATATTTCTTAATTTAAAGGGAAATTGTCATTGTTGATACGGGTGTTGATTCTTTTGCTTACAAACAAAAATTTATTTTTATATCTAATAGGCTCGCGTTTGTTGTCGCCACCTCACCTGACTTTAAGCGATGGTACAGTCGACGATGATACACGCTGGCCCAGCAAAAAAACGTATTCACTCGAGTCTTGAAGGCCACCAGATTATACCGGGAAACAGACGCCGGCAAAGAATTTCACTTTTTAGCGGTACGCATACATACATACATATTATCACGCCTGTTTCCCATTGGGGTAGGCAGAGACTATGGATTTCCACCTGCTACGATCCTGACACACCTCTTTCGCTTCATCTACGTCCATTAACCTCGTCATGCATGCTCGTCGGTTTAGAGAACTCTTAACCTGGCATTTTTTGAGAACATCCGCGATTTGATCAAAAAAAAAAAAAATACGCCTGATAAAGCTATTAGCAAATCAGTTCGTGCGTAAGGGTGGAATGTCTACCATATAACGGTGGCGCATCGCCGTGCGACTGGTTGTCCGATGATGAAAGGGGCTTGGGGGAATTAGATCGTGCAATTCCAACGCACACTCGCTGAAATACAAACTAAACTTATTTAAAACTATAGCTCTCTTTTACTAATATTACATACAAGAATGGGTGGCAACAATTTTAGTGCTGTCAAATTAGTTAACGTAATAATTTCATAGGTTTTCGTAATAATTTCATAGGTTTTCGCGATCACTACACATTATAATAAAACAAGTTCTGATAATAATCAAGTCCCAAACAGCACGCAACACTGTAAAAGACAGTGACATTGTGAGTGATGATGATGACAGTGACACGTCAGGAAACCAATCTAAATAATATACGCGATATAATGTGTTACATTTCTTCGTATTTTTAACCGACTTCAAAAAAAGGAGGAGGTTATGTATTCCGAGGGTTTTTTTATTTTTATTTTTTATGTATGTACACCGATTACTCCGAGATTTATGGGCCGATTTACGTGGTTGCTTTTTTATTTAGTAGAGGAAGCCCGCGCGGTGGTCCCATATAAATTTTATCGACTTAGGTTGAGTAGTTTTTTAACCAGCTTCAATAAATCAGTTTATTTTAGCTTCGCCTATCTAGATGATCTGCTCATTGGTTTGTTTTTTCTGAGAATTCTTGGCCGATTTGCGTGTTTTTTTTTACGACAATGATTGGAACAACAACAATAACAACAAAAACAACAACAACAACAACTAAAAAGTATGAAATAAAAACTTTTTAACAAAAAAAAAAAAAACCGACTTCAAAAACCTTAACTAAAAAGTAAAAAATAATCCTTGTATGTATTTCAAAATCTTTTCATAAACCAAAATTTTGAAGGCGGCTTGTGACTTTCATGCACGTTCACTTATACTGTTTATTACTAAAGATAATGCGCTCGACTGTACATTATCACGCAAAGGGTCAATCACGCGCCGCCTTCAAAATTTTGGTTTATGAAAAGATTTTGATATACATACAAGGATTATTTTTTACTTTTTAGTTATATTTTTTACTTTTTAGTTAATGTTTTTGAAGTCGGTTTTTTTATGTTAAAAAGTTTTTATTAGTTGGCACATTCCGAGATCATCACGAAAGCTGTATGGATAATTCTGACAAATTTTACAGCACTAAAATTGTCATTAAAATCCAAAAGATATATAGACCTATAGGTCTACATACGGAACAACGGTCATCACTCGCAATAACTTGATGGAACAAATTGACAGCGCTGTCGTAAAACATAGTTCATTGTAAAAATGTGCTGGTCGTAAAATAAATCCTTATTACCGACACCTGGTGTCTGCTGCGAGGACATTATTTGTACTTGTAGTTACATACAGGTTGTTATATTTGAGTTACAATGACCAGTAGACTTACTTCAAAAAATTATTCCAGTCTCAAATAATAATAAACGAAAAAAATGCGTGCACTTGTTCGAAAATATACACCGTTTCAATTATTTATTTATTTTTCAACACACTTGCTCGTAAAGTGGCTCTTATTGCACCGCTTTTAGGTTCATAATGTAGCTTATAACGCACGCGTGCTTTTAACATTATATTATCGCAAGTGCTTTTTACTTTACAGTTTATTTTTAAATCGTAGCAAAGAGTTTTTATGCCTGAACGAAATAAAACATTTTTGGGAATAAATCAAAATAATTAATAATAATTTTTAACTGCCTCGTTGGTCTAGTGGTCGCAAGCGCGACTGCTGAGCGTGGGGTCCTGGGTTCGATTCCCGGGTCGGGCAAAGTGTTATTGGGTTTTTTCATTAGGGAATTCTCAGTAGCAGCCCGGAGTATGGATTTGTGCCCGGTTAATGGCAATAGGCTCGCCCCCTATTACATGGGACTATAACATAACTGGCGAAATGTGGGTGTACTATTACACCTCTGCCTACCCCTTCGGGGAAATACAGGCGTGATGTTATGTTATGTGTTATGTTTGATAAATAAACATTTCATTTCATCAAATTATTAATTTTTGTCAATAAATTAATATTAATTTGTGTTATAAATAAATAAATCAATTTATAATATTTTTATATTAGGCTGTATGGCGGTTTCCTTCGACCACCTGCGCGCGCATAGCTGTGTGTCACCGCACCACAGACCTACCACCGCACGGTCCGCGCGCCATTTTTATAATTTTTCACAAATTCAATATTTGTCTAAAATGTGGAATTTATGTTTTTTTCCTCGCAAGTGTGTTGAAAAACGTCGTATGACACGCGTGAGCATTGACTATTATACTCTCGGCTCCATTACGCCCTCGCCTATGGCTCGGGCTGTAATCCAGCCTCGGGTATAATAGTCAACTTAGCTCACTTGTATCATAATGTACTATTATTGTTTTAAGAAAACTTACAGCTTTTTTATGTAGTAAAAGCAAAATATGGCAGAAAAAGGCCAATGACAAGTTTCCACAAATTGAAAATTTCTACAAAATTAAGGATAACACATAGACAACAACAAATGTAAAAAAATGGATACAAACAACAAACCATCATTAAGAAGGATGGATGGATGTTCCAAACTAATATAGGTAACGACCTAACTAATAAAGATACCATAAATGAACATTTTGATTAAAAAGTTTGTGTGAAGCAGCTTAGGAAGTAGAGGTGTCTTGGATTCGGATTGATTTAAAAAAAAATTAGCTTTGAATCTTAAACTGCTTCACACAAACTTTTTATTCTTTTTGAAGTCGGTTTTTACTTTTTAACATTTATTTTATTTTTCTATTTTGTCAGGCATGAATCACACGAAAAATACATAGACAAGCGATGGTTGTAATCGCGGGTGATTTGCTGTCATCCATTGAAGAGTTCTCTTTATCTCCAAAAATCTTTATCAAATCTTCATCTTAGATAGGACCATCTCGGGAGAACATTCTATCAAACAAAAAAGATTCGTCCAAATCGGTGCATATGTGTCAGACTTATGCCCGAATATTATACATTAAAACACTATGTAGACTCTTCTTTTTAAGTCGGTTAAAAAAACATATACACAGACGAATTGACAACCTCCTCTTTTTGAAGTCGGTTAAAAATCTGGTAGGTTTATTCTACTAAATATTTATCATAAACAGTATCATCCGCACCTAGTTGTTTATAGGTTAAACAAAACACCTTCCACGAAAATAACTATATTTACTAATACCCTATGCTATGTTTAAGGCTTTTGTGAAACCAGTTACGAAGCAGACAGCTTTGTCTGTAATAGATTTGTCTCCAACGTATGTTTAAAAACATATTTAGAAATACATTTGTTTCTATTTTCGGTTCTTATTCACAACGTATCACTTCTATGTCTCATTCCAATTTAATTCTGTCCTCAAAAAAGATCTGTAACAAAAATACTTAGGCGAATTCATTCACTCATTCGCTCAATAGTACTTGTGAATGACAGACATATAACGACAAATTACTGAAGACCTTTTCACGACGATTGAGTACCGTCTAAGGCTTATAATCAATATTGTACTGAAACATTGAAGGAGCAAAGTGGAGTAAGGAGTGAGGAGAAATAGGTACGGAGCGAAACGAGTACTTCTCAGAGGAATTTGGCGAGACGCGGACTTTTCACATCTTTCTAAGTGGTCCAACCGTTTAGTGGCCATTGTGAAATATTTTTAATCAAAATAATCGTTCAAAAGTGTCCCCATTTTTTAGGGTTCCGAAGTCCTACAAGGAACCCTTATAGTTTCGTCATGTCCGTCCGTCTGTCCGTCTGTCCGTCTGTCCGTCTGACCGTCTGTCCGTCTGTCCTAATCCTTTACAGCTTAATAACTTTTACAGTTATAAACATAAGTAAATGAAATTTTGTTAAAAAATAGTCTGCATATAGATCTCAATTTTAAAAGAATAAAAAAATAGTTTTTACGTTCTTTAGGGGTGGCGCCCATACATGTGAAATGGGGAAAAAATAATTTTTTTCACTGCACCCCATCGTGTGGGGTATCATTGAATAGGTCTACTAAAATAAAGGTAATGTTTCATACACCACTTTTTTATCAGGTGTACCATCTGCGAAATATAGCCCGCCAAAGTGGCTTGCAATGTGTCCCCCCCCCAGCCATTTCTAAACTATGCAACGTAGAAACTTATAATCTTTCATATTGATAGACCTTTGTAAAAACTCTCTTTTAAAATTATTTCGAGTATAATTTGATTATTAATTTTTGAGTTATAGACAGAAAACCGAAAAATACTTAAAACGTCCTAGTTCAAAGGTCATTGACCTTAGAGAAAAATTATCATGGCAAATAATGCTCCTTTAGCTACTTTCTATTTGAAAAAATCACAAAAAGTAACTTTGACATCAATCAGACTTCTTAAATTTGGCTTCTTGAATTTATCGCTAGATGGCGCTACTAACAACACGCTCTGAGTCGCGAATGCTGCCGATTATTGCAAAAACTAAAATAGCCGTGATTAATATTCGATTTGATTCGTTTGTACACCTACTTAAGGAACCCTATAATACTGAGCATGGCCCGACATGCTCTTGGCCGGTTTTCTATTTTCTCGATGAGAATTGTTCTTTTCAATCGTTTTGCTCCTACATTACAATTGAACAGTGTCTGTTTTGTTATAGAATAAGGTTTTTATTTCGGGATTCTTTCTGTGATCATAGAGTATATTTTTACGAAAGGAATGTAGAAATCTTTCAGGATCAGGTGGTCCTTAGAGCAAAACGTCCTTTGTAGCAGGTGGTCCACAAGTCATAATGCCCTCTTAGTATAAACGACCACAGAGCTGAACGACCAGGGAGCAAATCGTCCTCAAATAAAAATGCAGAATAACATATTGCCGAGTTAAAAGTTTTTGAGGGTACCTACTACCTCAAAGAGGAAATGTCTATCACATGTCACACCACCGGGGAAACGGTGTGGTTATGTGGGGCTCGTACCTACAAAAACTCCCCCGTGAGCCTACTTTCCCCTTGGGTGGATGGGCCACGAGAATTGCTACGCATGACTTTGCAACCCATCCAGCGCGGCCCACTTTCGGGCTTACCTACTTTTTTGTACACTCTTTCAACGATGTCCGGGCACACCTAGGACATCACAATTCCAGGGCCGTACAATGCGGACGATCGACTCCCCAACCAATCGCTCGCTCGCCTCTTTTAGGGTGGCATCAGGTCTTCATAAAGACGCTTGCGACGACCAAAAAGCTAGCTTTAACGTCGATGAAATTAAGGTAGTTACTAGCCTGAAGTACCCTTTTAGGAAAACTGTCTTTATGAATGGGGTTGCGTTTGATCGCTACCTCACCTGGTGTTAAGCAATCGTCCGATCGACGATTTTTCATGCCTGTCGGCTCATTTTCGTACAAAACACAATTTTAATTTATTTTCAATATTTTTTTATATAAGGGTCCTTCAGGCTATGCTACGATAAAGTTACCTTGGCTTTTTGGTCGTTAGGTCTCTATATATAATACTAGTAAAACTGTGATAATACTTTATTTATTTTCTCAATTTGATTCGATACGCTGACCTTTTCAACTTATTATTTCCTCGTACCATTTTATTTTCATGGTAAAATTCTCCTATTACATTCTTAAGAAAACCCATAAATATTATTATACTTTATTTGAAACCTTATACCTATACCACTAAATTTTATTTATCGAAAAAACGTAATTTCAGACTTTGTTCAATATTCTTCATAACTTTTACTTTTGACACAAACCAGCTATTTGCTAGGTTTGTCATGTCAGCCTCAGATTAATAAGAGTATTATTCTTCTAAGATTTCAGCACAGAAAAATTAAGCGGTACTTCAAGGCGGATGCACACGTAGGCACCCGTCAAAATTATAATAAATCGTCGACCGCACCATCGCTTAACATCAGGTGAGGTGGCGGTCAAACGCAAGCCTGTTAAGAATAATAAAAATAAATAAAATTTTTTTTTATGAAATAATTATCACACATACACACAATTTTTATTATTTATTGTTATTATTATGTAATTTATTTTACTATGTATAATTATTATCTATGTTCGTTCATTTATTTGTCCGTGGCGTCACTATCGGGATCAATCCAAAAACCAGCGCTGCATCATTTCTGTGTTGCAGCATATGCTGAGTTGCGGGCCTTTTTAGTCTTGTTTAGGCGTGTCTTATTTTTATTATATAATGTTTTATTGATTTTTTTAGTTTTCACTTGTAACCAGACTTTAACAATTATTTCTTTCTTTTCTTTCTTTCTGTTCCATACAAAAGTAGATACCAAACTCGATCGTAATGTATGGAACAACTGACCTTTACAAAATTGGTGACCACGAGAATTATGAAAAATTTTAAACGTTTCTCAAGTTACTCGGGCAGGTAAGTGTTAAGTTACTGTTGCTTTCAAATTCAAATTAAATTGTGACGTTATTTATGAGTGTCGTAATGCATAGTAGATTACTGTGATTATAACTGAATTTCTTGTATGTATAGTAAAAAAATCGGCACAATAGGAGTCACACTCGTGCATTAATGGTTCCATACCACCACACCTTTGGAATTAAACTTTTTATTATTTTCAACACACATTTTTTGTTAAAAATTTAACTACCAATTACGGTTAAAAGATACAGCGCTGTGACAGACAGATGGACAGTCGAGTGGGGTAGGTAATATGGCCCGTTGGTACTCTTTGGATATGGAAACCTAAGAGTGAAGGCGAGGGAATAATTATTATTTCTTCTCTTGTGAAGAGCTCATGTCTTGGTAGAATTGGTGAGAAGCGTAGCCCAGATTAGAAGCAAGGCTTTATTTATATTTTTGTTTACTTTGTCCTTCAATCACGCTGAAACGGCTAAACGTATTTGGATGAAATTTGGCACACAGATAGAACATAACTCGTATTTACTAGGCTACTTTTTATAAACAGTTTCCAAGGGATGTGTGATAACGTCATTCTGTAATAAAACCGAATTATACGTGGGCAAAGCCGCGACCAGCTAGTATTATGGAACAAACAATATGGAACTTTAACAACTCTCATACAAACACACACATAATTATACATATAAACATCCACACTTGTTTGTCAACCTGCATGTACTTGTATTATATTGTTCTTTCTCTTCCATCAAGTCATATTTATGCTTAATTACTTTTTTATTACCTGTAAAGTGACAAAATAATGTACATGTATTTAAAACTAGGGTGAGGGCCTGGTGATCCGTAACACAGGGTTCTCCCTAGTACGGACTCCAGTCTCTCGCAAAGGAGCTTATAAGCACCTATTTGTTACATAATTCTAAGGTACCTATTTATATTATTAAGCCCACCTTTGTGAAGAGAGAAATAAATTTTTATTACTATTACTATTATAAATGCGAAAGTATGAACGTTCGTTTGTTTCCCCTCCAATCACGCTAAAATGGCTGTATGGATTTTAATAAAATTTGGCACACAGATACAACATGTTCTGGATTAACCATTAAATATGATACTTTTTATCTATAGAGAAGCTGCAGGCATCAGCCGTACGTAGATAAAAATTGTGTACGAATTTTCTTCAGAATAAAATTACATTTTCTTTTAATATATAGAACAACAGTATTACAACATCAGCGCAAAAACCGTTCCAATCGTAGTGCTAACCTTGCGGAAAATTCGGGTCCAAGATATTGTATAACTGGCAATCAGGATCAGATGGGACCTTCTGTAATTGAGGCTGATGTCAACAATTTTTGTCACGGTATTGTTGCTGAATAGAAATTATTTTAGTTTTTTATTAATAGTCTATGTCGAAAATTATAACAAGACTCATACGCCGCGTTTAGAACGCTCTATGAAATTATATGCAACAGATTATATTAAGCGCTTTTGTATGTCAAACAATTATCATAGGGCCTGCGCCCAGCGCGCCCCGGGCGCTTATTGTTGTAACTTCATCCTATAGTGACTTGCTTTTTTAAACGCTTGCTTTTATACGCGCTTACGTGACATGATGAGAACTATGGTTACTCCTGTCTTTTGTATCGTGGCTTACAAGTACAAATCTAAAACAAGCAGACCCAGAAGAATTATCTCTAAGCGAAATCCAAGTAATTTGTTGGATTGATAATTGTATGTAGTACATAATCCTAAAACTGCTACGGCTGTTTTGGTATCAGCCTTCTGTTATATATGAATAATAAATATTTTCATTGCGGCAACAAACTAATTTTAATGCACAATTACTATGGCAACCCAGTGTGAAATTTTTGGCCATTGTCAATTATTGTCAAAATACCTGAAATGTAATTCTCTTTCAATCACTGTAGAAAAGTATTTTCATTTATAAAACTAATTTTAAACGACCCACCAATAAAGGATTTGGCTAACACGGACCCTTAATAATCCCGTCATTAGTGACCTGTAATTGTGTGTTCAAAGTCAACACACATCTTTATATGTACACCTTCAAATACAAGCATGATGTATTCTTTGATTATTAAATGAATTGTATGTACTTACTTAATACATATTAAATCAATAACCTCGTTGTGTGATCATCAATTGATTCAAACTTCCCCGAAACAGCTAATTACTTTGTTAACATAGGCGAGTTTGGCGTTAACTATTGTCCAATATTCCAATGACGCAATACAATGTCTTGTATGTCCGAAAACCCAGATCCCACCTTCTGTCCTCAAGACAATAGGTCAGTCAACAAGGCCAGCCTAACCTTACGAGACTGTAGCTTCTGTAGCCCAAAGTTAGTCCATCAATCATGATCAAGGACCTTAAAGTTGTGGCTATTGTGGCGCCCCCTAGCGCCGCAATTATCCCGTTTATTATTGTTTGGACTCTTTTGTTAACCGGCGGCGATTTTATCAGACCTTCAATAGGACAGTATAAAAGGTTTCATGTTAGAGTATCTTTATTATTTGGGCTGCTCCGCGGATTTTTGAGGGTTTCCCTTTTCATCTGATTTTAGTTTTGGTTTACTGGGATTTTTATATATTAGTGTTGTTTCTCTTGTTAAACATACTAACTTAATTTAACTTGTTCATATACTTTTCTAATAGTGAAAACAAGAAAGAGATAGCAAGAATTTTGGGGAGAAGGGAAAATTGTGTGAAAATATGTTTTTGTGCACAAAAATAAAAATTATAAGCATTAAAATCAAAGACACAAAATTTGAGGTTATTTTTAACCATAACGCAGCTGCATTGATTTGAATAAATCTGCACACCAGTAGACTGGACTTCATGTAACTGGTGCGGGCTACAAGCGCGGGCTACACGCGCGGGCTAGTGCGGTGCCTGGGCAGCCGGGGCAAGTGCCTACGTGCCGTGTACAAGCACCACAGTAAAAGGATTTTCTCTCTTCTGTGACAAGCACCATAAGTCATGTTTTGACATAGTAACTACGTAATAGTGAAATCAGTGGCGTAGCTATGGAACCAAGGGCCCCGGGGAAAAAAGTTAAAAGTCGAACATTCTTTATTCAACTAGGATATGCAAGGTGTTGATCTGTAATCGTGCCATATTTCTAGATCTGATGATAAATAATGTGTTTAGTCACCTAAAAATACTTAAAAAATTCCACGATTATTTAATACCTAAATTTTCACTTAGAAACATAGCGAGGGTTCGAGAATAAATCCCGAACGACTCGGAAAATATGTCATCGGCGGCATTGTCAAAGGGTGGAAATACCTGCAAATTGTTTTGGTGGTGTCGCACGCATTGTTTTTGTGTCGCACGTGACACACGGGGGGAATTTGTTTGTTTACAAATAGGTATTTAATAATAATAAAAAAAAATTGGTATTGATTTTTTTACTGATTCGTGTTCAGTATCAGTGGTATAGTCACCTCCTTAAATATGGCACGAATGCAGAGCAACATGTTGTATATATAACTTTTTCGAACGTCTTTCATAGGGCCGAGGGGCCCTTTGAGCTTGGGGGCCTCGGGGCACTGCCCCACTTAGCCGTACGGTAATACACCACGTACGAAATACGATGTCACAATCACTAGAATTTGAAACCAAATACGATTGTAATTTTTTTACACGCAAGATTTGTGCTCGCTATTCCCTGCATATTTGTTTTGCTTTTGGCGCGCGAACTGACCAAATATAACCTAGTTTTATTATTCAGGCATTTTACACGTATTGTCTTTGTTATCCGGGATTGAAAACTGTAATAAAGTAAACTTCGTATACATGTTGTTTAGAAAATTGTTTAAGCAAAATCTGACTTTAACATGTTGACGACGTCACTGGTCTAATGGTTCGAGTGTCGGACTGTTGATCACGAGGTCGTGGGTTCGATTCCCACAGGACACAAATATTTGTGTGATGAACATAAGTGTTTGTGTTGATCTGTGTGTTTCTTTGTGTATTATAAGTATGTATTTACAACAAAAAAAAGGTACATAAGTATTATATCAATTGTCTAGTATTCATAGTACAAGCTCTACTTAGTTTGGGACTAGATAGTGCTGTGTAAAAAAGTCCCAACTATTTATTTATTTGTTTTGTATATATTTTATTATATAAAAAATTAAGATCGTAACCTATAATAAAAAAATCTTATCGCAACATACATGTTATTTCAATACATTTTGCCATAAAACCATATAGCAGCTACACATGGTAGCTATGATGTATATTTTTACATCTTTTACCCTTAAGGCCTTAAGGTAAATCTATATCTCAATATATCTCGATCTGCGTAAGCAAGACGCTTTACAGGAGTTATTGAAGGAAATATATAATATCCATTATATACGTTATCTGCTGCGTATGCGATACCTTAAGATAATGTAATATACTTTAATACATTACCCATATACTCAGAATAAGATATGATGCCCAGAATTAAATAAGTCAGAAAAACATTGTTCACAAAAATCGCAATTACTTACCTGTGAAAAAACATATTTTTACGACTGAACGGCAAATATTATAATGATTCCAGGTAAATGTTAAACCATAAAGAATAAGCATCCAATTTTCGAGCAATTTTTCACGCAGAATGGAAGTTATTATTTTGATAATATTGGGTCTAAAATACGACCCAATAATGTTGTCCCTAATAAAGAAAATATTTGAAAACTGAACTGAGTTGGAACCATTTGGAATATTGGAAGTCTCTTAAATCGGCAAGACCCATGTATTTTAGTTTCGAGGTGACGGGTCTGTGTTTATTTCTGGAATAGACTAGCCCAACGACCCATTAATGGGCCAGAAACAGCGTGTTTTACATGGAATATGTTTTGAAACATACACAGAAAATCCATCACGGCCACATAACTCGCCTCTCCATTAACAGTCGGTGGGCTGTCCGTGTCCCTAATTGAACCACTCTGTCAGTAAATCTATCATCGTGTCGATTAAATAAGATTTAAAGTTATCTGGACCCTTGTAATTTCGTTTATGTTGGCAGCCAATTGAAACATATATACGTACGAACCTAACAAGCTATACCCACCGAATGTTGGGAACTTAATTTAATTTCAGTACCCTGTGTACGAATCCGAAATTTAGAAAAGTTTGGAACCTCAATTATATGAAGATTATGCCAAAATATAGGCAAATTTTCCTCTCCTGGGTGAGCTAATTAATTCAATGCTTAACCTTAATACGGAGAATATCGGGGCTTGTTTTTGAGTTTTCTAATTTAGAGGCTCTCTTGTGGGGGAATAACAAAAACTTAGGCCAATATTACACGTTCCTCAAGCGTTGATTACTGTTTAAAACTAGTTTTGAGTTGGGATTTAATTTTAGAACATTCCTCAAGCATAGATTCATTTATCACAGTTCAGGCTGAGTTTAGTTTTATCCTACACTGTCATCTGTTTAGGTGTTTGAGCAGAGATTTGATCTGTAATCACTCAAGTGTGGTCGACACCACACTTGAGTAGAGATAGTTAAAGGTGATTAAAGATCAAACTGTACTTGGGGAACCTTCTGTAATAGGGACCGTAGAGAAGAAACTGGGTAAAACGGGCAAAATTATTCATGGCTTCGATGTTTGTTTTCGTCATTTTGTTGAAGCCATTTCCGTGATTCTCATAAGGTTGTTATCTTTTTTTGCGGAACCTTGTCCGGCGGGCGTTGAGCCGGGAAATCGGGCCTTTCATTATAGTGGTCGATGTGACATTGTCACGGGGTAAATCGCTCGTCATATGAACACTATGGTGGATAAAATGCTGATCACGCACGGCCGTAAGATGAGTTATAGTGCTCATAGTGACATGAGGAAGTGTCGTCATGAGTTGAATACATCTTTGTAGGAACCTCGTTTTGTATTTAAGATGCGTATGCTGGCAGATTTTGACATTGTTATGTATTTTCTTTTACTTCTATTCAGTTACGTAACAAAGTCTGGGGACATTTTAATTGTGTATTACGTAATTATAAGTAATATTCTTTGCAATTACTTGGGTGTGAATAAAGCCATAAACTTTTATATGAACACAAAATATTATACTAACTTACATTACATTAAAGCAGCACACACGATGAAGACATGTAATACAAAATAAATTTATTTCTCAAAAGTCGGAGAAGTTACGGTACGTTTGTTAAGATATACTACACTACGAAAGACTATATTACACTATCTTAAGATATTACATTACTACGGATTACATTACAAAGACTTAAGATAACATTCACATTTTTTTATATATATTAAGATATGGAGAAGTAAAATATATATATTATCTTCATCTTATCTGACGCTTCATTAAAATGTATGGCGAGCCATATTGCGAAGGATGCTTTAAGATAAATAGTATAAGCATCTTCACCGTTTGTGATGGCCTTTAGGTATCAAGAAGACGGTTATTCAAATAAAATAATTATATTCGGTTCAGATGTTCTCAAGTTAAGTACGAAGATTTGTGCACACGCAACACAGAATACCTTGCTCGTTTACCGAACAAAATACGATTTTAATTAACAATTTAATATGAAACAAAACTCACTATTACAAAAAAACCCTCAATTTACCAATACCCGGGGGCAAAATTCGCTTCACTCGGCAAAAACGGAAGGTGTTACAATGAGCTCCGTTATAGGAAATTCTTTGGGTATTTACCAAGTTTGTCTCATCCGATGAATGTTGGCCCTTAGAAATCGCTTACCACTTCAACACATCTGAACTATGAGGGGTCAAATTTAACTGGTTGTGTTATAATGATTTCCTCGACACAATAGACCAGTGGAGCGGTTTGCCGTTCTAATTATCGTTGTTAAGAGTTTCACTCAGTCATAAGCCAGAGTTTCATTCAACAATGGTGACACGTTTCAGTTTCATTGTTCGTTAATACGCCCGCAGAACTTCGACTTGATTAAGATGGGCGCCGTGCACACCGTAACGTAAAGTTGGAATGCGCGGCGAACGTTAATGAGCAACGCCGAGCGTCTTCGAGTGTCTTCGACTGTTAAGGTCACAGCTTATTAGAGCCACCCGACAGTCCCGGCACCCGACCAGCACCACCTCGTCATTCGGCTTCTACTCGTTGTCGACAGGTGGTCCATGGGTGGGCGCCGCGTTGTCACCAGTGAACGGCGCGTGGTCAACCAGAGAAACTCATATGGTCAACGAGTGAACGTCGCGTGATTAACGAGTGGACATCGCTTGGTCCACGAATTTTCGAATAGTCTGCACCAGGTCTACACGTTAGTTTTGTTATATGTAAAATTTTACAATACAATACAATTCAGTATTCCGGCGTCAGTGTTTCCCGAGAAATATAATCTGGTGGTCTTCAAGACTCGAGTGAATAGGTTTTTGCTGGGCAAGCGTGTACCATCGTCGACCGCACCATCGCTTAACATCAGGTGAGGTGGCGGTCAAACGCAAGCCCGTTAAGAATAAAATATAAAATAAAATAAAATAATTACAATACAATTACAATACAATTTTTTGTCGCTTTGTCCTCGCGTGAATCACTCGTGGGCAGCGCGCGGTCTGCTCGGGACTCGTGTGTTGGCAATGCGCAGCAACGCAAGGCAAGCATACGAGTAGCGAGTTGTCACCGAGTGGTCCACTTACCGTCCTTGCGTGGACAGCTTACGACCGAGGCGATCCGGTGACGCTACAGTGTTGATGTAGTGAGCGCATTTTTTTTTTTTTTTTTTTCGAATGGGCTCTCGCAGGTGGGACCGAAGTCCCATTTCTGCTTAACCGGGCTTAGTTGGCGGAGAGTCCCATGTGGGACTCCATTCGCCGAAAGTTTTTCCCTAACTTATAAACTAAATACGCGCGGTATCAATACCGCGCGCAAGCGGGCGCCCCCCGAGGGGGGGGCTCGAACCTCGCTGGGGCATTGCAGGGGGACCCCGCCGTTCCTATGTCCCCCTAGCAGCCGTTGCTGCATCGAATTGGTTTACCTCGAAAGTAGCGGACTTTCGGTTCCTATCGGGTGACGTGTTAAAAACGCCGTGAAGCGGCAAGCCTCGCCGGCGAGGCTAAGACCTACCTAGAAAACCTAACCAGTGGCTACGCAATAGCCTGCTCCTAGGAACTACTCTAGAGCATAGGGCCGGTCTCGCGTGACGAGATTATCTCCGGTTGCTTACACCGTGAGGGCGTCCCCAGGGGGGAGCTCGGACCTCGACTCAGGGTGCAGCAGGGGGACCCCGCCACCGGTCCCCCCAGCAGCCGGTGCTGCGTCGGCATGTGTTTCTGTTTCTCGAGAGTCGGACTCTCGGATTCTGTGTGTGTGTCGCGTCGGTCCTCGCCGGCGGGGACGATATTTTGGACGACGGCGTCGGAGTGTGCTTGTACTTTTATCTGACTCCTGGAGGAGTGTAATAGCGTCATCGGGCTCAATGAGTGTGTGTCTGGGACGCCGGATTTTGCTAATAGCAGATGGCTGGTAGACTGTGGCCGCCACGACCAAGGGGTTGGGGTGCTTGGGAGCGGAATCGAAATAGCGTTTAGAGGCACGCTTGAAAAACTGCTTGATGGTCGGCAGTTTGAGGTCAAGGTGGAGGTCGACATTGCGTACGTACCAGGGGGCGTCTACGGCCCTTCGCATGAACCGGTTTTGGATGGTTTGGAGCATGTGAATTCTCACCGGCTTAACGTGTGCGAACACAACGCTAGCATAGGCGAGTATGGGGCGGATACAGGTGGTGTATATCCTTACTTTGAGAGGAGTGGGCAACTTACTGTGCGCATTGAGTAGGGGGTGGAGGCGTCCGAGGACGAAGGCGGCACGGTTTTTCACCCTGCGGATATGCGGACGGAAAGTCAGTCTACGGTCAAGGATCACTCCGAGATATTTGGCTTCTCGTTGCCATGGGATCTGTTTCCCGAACATTGAGACTGGTACGCTCAATTCTTTACGGTACTGTGACAGGGGTCTCTTATCGAAGAGGACCGCTGCACTTTTTTCGGGATTTACTTCGATTCTCCATTTCCGGAACCATTCACCTAGGGTGTTGGCCGCGGATTGGAGGGTACGAGAAATAGCGACATGGGTCATGCCGGAGTAATAGATTGCCGTGTCGTCGGCGAAAAGGGCCATACGGGCTGCACCGCATTTTGGAATATCGCTGGTGTACAGCGTGAACAGTAGGGGGGAGAGCACGGAGCCTTGAGGCACACCGGCGTGAATGGGATGGGGGGAGGAGAGAGCCCCTTCTATGCGATAGCAAAAGGTACGATTCGATAAGTAGTCTCGGATGATGAGCACGAGACGATGTGGCACATTCATAGTGTACAGCTTATATAATAAGCCGTTGTGCCACACTTTATCAAAAGCCTTTGCTACGTCGAAAAAGAGAGTACCGGTCATTTGACCGCGTACGAAGCCTGCACTGATGTGTTCTACAATGCGGTGCAGTTGATTAACGCAGCAGTGCTTTGTACGAAAGCCAAACTGCTCGTCGGGAAGGAGTTTATTTGAGTCGGCGAAATCTTTGAGTCGCTTATAAATAAGCTTCTCGTAGATTTTACCGAAGACATTGAGGAGACTAATCGGCCGGTAACTACTCGGCTCGGCTTTTGGTTTGCCCGGTTTGGAAATACCGATTACCGTAGCCTGTTTCCAAGCCTGGGGAAAGATGTTGTTTTTAAATGCCGCATTGAAGATGACGGTCATTAGAGCGATTAGGGTGGCAGGGAAACGTTTCAACACCTTATTGGTGATGCCGTCTGCGCCGGGGGCTTTTTTGGGCTTAAGATCCTTGACTATAGAGAGAACTTCGTCAGGGGTGATCGGTGGGAGCGGGTCATCAGGGTCATCTATTGGGGGGGGGGGGAGGGCTGACCTACGCTCTACTTCTGAATTAACCTTATCAAGGTGGGTTTGGCTTACGGGAAGCGTACTGAGAGTGCATTGAGACTCCAAACTGTCGGCTAAGCATTCGGCTTTTTCGTCGTCGTCAAAGGCCGGCCTTTGATTGGGTCGATTTAGGGGGGGCATAGTTGCCGTGGTCTCGCATTTAAGTCTGCGTTGAAGGGCCCAGAATGCTACATGAGACGGTTGGATTGCGCTGACTTCCTTGTCCCAATGATCCTCTCGTACCTGAGCTACACGTTTCTTTACAGTATTCTGTAAGGAGCGCATATGGGCACGATTGGCTTCATTGGGAAAAGCGTCATAGGCACGGATGGCCGCGTTCCTCTCGGTCCTCAACTCATTTACATCGTCCGGCAGTTTCAGACGCTGGTCATCCAGCATCGGAACCTGCCGTGAGCATTCGCCCACTACGGACTGCACATGGTTGGTGAGCGAGGTGATCGCGGCCACCGTGTCCGCGACTGTCTCAATGGAGTCAGGGATTGAATCTAATTGGGGGGATGAAGTAGATTTGAGGCGGTCCTCTAATCTCTTCCAATCGGTTATTGTTTTAGTTACGGGCGGTATACCGGGATCCGAGGGACCACCCCGGGGACCCAGTTGAATGATCACAGGGCGATGATCAGAGTCTAGTTCTTGGATTACCTCAATAGAGCGAATACCGAGGTTTACGCGCTTTAAGAGGGCTATATCTAGGATGTCGGGCCGATGCCCTACTGTATCAGGATAGTGAGTGGGACGCATCGGGGCGATGACGTCGAAGGAAAGTTTGTCGCTAAGTGCTCCTAATTGAGTGCCAGCGGCGTTATTGGAGACACAGCTCCAAGAGCGGTGTTTGGCGTTTAAGTCGCCTGCAATAATAACAGAATTACTAAGATCGAGTAGGGATTTGAGGTCGTCTTCGAGCAGACTCGCGGGTTTGTTTGCGGACCTATAAGCCGAGACTATGGTGATGGGCTGGTGCCCTGTCATGCCTAGGCGACAGATTGAAGCCTCCAGGCATGCTAGCTCTGGGGGATCAATGGGGATGCAATATAAAGAATTGCGGTAATAGATTAGCGTACCGCCTAGTGCGGTGTACGTTCTGTCGTTTCTAATCAGCCTATAATTGGCTATGTTGGGATTACGACAGTGGGGCTTGAGAAAGGACTCTTGAACGAGTAATATGTCAAGTTGGTGCTCACGCAAGAAGACAGCTACGTCATCGCGTTGACCACTAATGCCTCGGGCATTAAAGAAGCCTAAATTTAGGGAACGGGGTTTGAATCTTTTGGGTGGGGCCGTATTATACATTATAATTGGAATTAAGTATTCTATAAATGTCTTGGTACTTGGTAAGTACCTGAAGGCGCTGCTCGTGGATGCCTTGGGTAAAGGCCCAAAGTCTAGAGTAGGCGTCAATACGGGTTTCCCCTGACTGGGGTTCGAGGTATTCTCTCGGCAGAAGGCCGGGGTAGTTTACCGGAGGGGGGGTTCTCATGGGGGGGGGGGCTTTAGCTGCTGGTGCAGTTTTGGGCCTGAGAGAAGGAGCGGGGATGGGTAAGTTCATCAGCGCGGGGGGCTCTGAGGCCGGGGGCGCGAGACGAGAGGTCGGAAGAGGTGGGTATTGGGGCTTTTGATTACCCTTAAACCAGGGGTTGGGCCCGAGTGGGCCGTGGAAATTAGGGGAGGGCCCGAGTGGGCCTCTAGGGTTCGGTGGTTGGTAATGGAAGGGGGCTGCGTAGGAGGGGGCTTCCCTCGCAACGCGGTCGGAGGCGCGTTTTGCCGTTTTGGCGTTGCGCATTTTGGGGGCTTTGGGGCATCCGCGATAGTTTGCTGGATGCCCGGCTTTGCGGCAAAGGACACAGCTAGGGGGCTCCGTGCACTGGTCCCTCTCCTTGGGACGCTCGCACTCGGTAGTCCCGTGATCGCCTAGGCACTTTACGCACCTGGGCTTAGCGTAACAGTTACGCTGGGAGTGACCATACAACTGGCAACGGTGACATTGACCAGGCTGGTTTGATTTGTGGGGGCGCTCGACCGTGATGCCTGATAAATTGCATACGGTCTTTATATTATAAATGTTTTTGGCGTTTTCGCCAGGGTGGCAAATGACAAGGACCATGTTATAGGGTTCCCCGTGCTTACCACGGAACATACGGCGGGTTATTGCAACCGGGATCCCTTGACGATCGAGGTCGGCGTGCACTTCCGTGCAGCTGACTTCGGACGGAATCCCTCGGATCACAACTCTAAGGAGTCGGTCCTCTGGGAGTGCGTAGGTGTGAAAAGACACACCACGCTCGCGTAGCAACCTGGTAAGGTTGCGGTAATCAGTGGGGGTGGGGACAACTACTTTAATGCCCTGCTGCGTGGGGCGGGCACTAGTAAAATTTATCTTATTTTGATTGCACCAGACGGATATCCTGGTCCAATATTCCTTATCCTGGATGAATAAGGGAGGCGGGATGGGCACCTTCTTCTGGGAAGGTAAGGTATGTTCCTGAGGGGAGGGGGGCCTGTTATCCTGCGAGGAGGAGTGAGAGGCGGGGCGGGGGGTAGGGGCCGGGGCAGAGTTTGCCTCGGAAAGTTTAAGAGTTTTTGAGGCGAGAGCCTCGGCCTTGTTGGTTTTGCGGCTGCGTTTTTTGCCTTTACCCACTACTGTGGTAAAGGCATCGGCCGCGTCCGAGTTGACCTCACTGTCCGAGGACATCTCTTGGTCTGACGGGATAGGGGAGCGATCAGGGTATTGAGTGGGGGCTGGGGTGGGGAGAGGTGAGGGGGTGCGGTCCTTATGGTCCAGGCTGGCTGAACGCCTAGGCGGACCACGTGGAGACCTCGGCCTCTCCTCATCGCTGTCGGAACGGGCGGGGCGCCTATTCCTCCTTAGGGGCGGGGGGGTATCGGGCGACTCTGGAGAGTCGGGGACGTCAGGTTGTTTGGCGGCAAAAGCGCTGCCAAACAAGTCGCCATAGTTGGCGATAAAGGTGGGGTCCTTGAAGAGGACGTTTTTTAGTATGCTGAGAAACTCGGCATCAGACACCATCATATAGATGGTGACTAAGCCAAGCCTAGCAACAACGAGAGGGGGAGAAAATTAGTGGCGTACTAACATGGGGGTTTGCTCCTCGGGTGGGTGTTCCCGGGAGTGTGTTCAAACCCTCCCCGTCGGGTATAGACGGGGAGGTTGTGTGCCTACTGGTGAGCCCTAAGCTTGCACTCCTGATTGCCAGTCTTAATGTGCAACCAGGTCCCTAAGTCTCTAGTGTGCAATGGGTGTTAACCCCTAGAGAGTGCTAGATAGGACGAAACGGGGTTAAAGCTAGGGAAGACTAAGAGATCCCCTAAGGCCTTCTGGTCCTAGCTCCTTCCGATTTTTGCCTTGCTCTGACGGAGCGCAGCTGGCGTGTCGGGTCAACGCCCCTCGGTTTGTTATCACCGTTAGGTATCCACCGAGAACCACAGTAAATAAGTGGGTTTTTTCCTGAAGGGACACAACGTTTTGACTGACTTCCTCAGACAGAGACAAAAGCGCGCCCGCTGTCTTGAAAAAGACAGCGAATGTGCTTATCGGGCTGCAGTCGGCGGGGCGACTGCGGAGGGCGCTACGGTGAGCCGTAGCGAAAAATATTCGAGCACTTAATTCGTCACGAGAGGACGGAGCGGAGCAGCACGACCTCTCGGGGCGAGTGTCAGAGCGTGAATGTGCTTAATAGTCAAAATAGTGAATTTCGTGAGCGCATTTCCATAGAAGTCCATATAAAGAATACTAACCGTACGAGGCGGTGCGGGTCGGGTGCTGGGTGGCCTTAATAAGCTGTGACCTTTAAACTTCTAGTTATTAATACATAGAGTTTTCTGAACTTCCTTTGGTTGCTGAAATCGTGCAGTTACTGTGATAACAGCTTTCGGAATGGGGAGGGTGATGTATGCGGTGGAATGTGATTTTCTCATTTCACGCTTGGCTGTGCTAATTCACTGTGTAACAGGTAGCCATATTTTGCGAGTAATGGAGGTGCGTCGTTCATTGTAATGTTGTGAACAAAACATTATTTCTTATTACTCCCTCGACGCATTGCAGTTTGTAGTTTTTCTTTTTAGGGATTATCTCATTAAAAGTTAATCTTAATATGTTATAATAAAACAAAGTTTAAGCGGATTTAATCGCGTATATTATTTAAATTGGTTTTCCTGACGTTTCGAAAACTTTGCAGCATATCGTGGTCGCAGGTAGACTAAAATGACAAGCGTCTTTACAGATTTTTCCAAAAAAAATATTTTAATCAACCGTACAATATTATTAATTAAAATCGTTTCGATGCACGCAGTAATCACTCACAATATCATTATCTTTTACAGTGTTGCGTGCTGTTTGGGACTTGATTATTTTTAGGACTGGGTTTCAAACAAAATAATAATAAAACTGGTTAGTATGTTATGTTTAGTTAGCCATGCCAGCCATGAACACGATATTGAACCTAATAAATAATAATATTTTTTTTGCTCTCGGAAACTGGAATACTATACAGCATAACTGGTTGAACGAAGGACATATTCAAGAATATGGAAGATTTTGTAAAAATATATAGAGAAAAAAAATTGATGACAAAATTTCCGCGATAAGTTCACGCGTACAAGAGAAAAATGCTCGCACAAGCTCCGACTGTCTAGTTGTCTGCTGGCTAGTACAAAAGGCAGAGAGGGTAGAAATAGCTTCCGATGGACACAACCGTGTGCTAGGTCCATCACCTCACCGCATGAAACTTTGATCTGTAAGCGCGGAATAGTGTCCACAGTTGATAAAATCGATTGGAAAAATATTTCAATAAAAAAATTAATTAACAAAAACTAAAAACCCGACTGCGTGTAAAAATAACAGAAAAGATATAATTTTTATTTGTTTTTTTTTAGTTTTGTCCTCATGTTTTATTTATCATACTATTAATGTTTTTTTTGAAAAGTCAAATTCATTTTTAACGTTGAATATTTTGTTGTTTTTTAGCATTTTTCATTCTAAATTACATTTAAACATATAAGTTGTCTACATTTTTGAAAAGCATTTATAAAACCCTTTATTTTGATACCCCACTCGATAGATTTCGAGGGAAAAAAAATTTTTTTGAAGCCTTAATTCGGTGCCAAAAAGCGGCCATTTTAATTTTTATAATTTTGATATACCCAGTGTCACTCTCACAATTAAGACGAATCTAACGACACCTCATAAGTTAAAATCCATCAAGCCGTTTAGGCTGTAGGGCGTGCCAAAGTAATATACATACATACATACATACATACATACATACACTCGAAAAACATTACCCTCCTTCTGGCGCAGTCGGGTAAAAATTAAGGTGCCATTTTTTTATACATATTTGGAACGAGAATCAAAAACATCAAATACATACATACATACACTCGAAAAACTGAACATCTTCCTTCAATAAATCCCTCGTTCAACCAGTCAACCTGTATATTACCAATACCATCAAATGAATATAATTTCGAGTTTTATTTATTATCCAGTGTAGTCAAATATCGGCAGTTATATATTTTATTCAAGAGTACGATAGCGTCATTCAGGTATTTGGGTTATAGAACTCTACACAAAAATTAACATAAATTCAATATTTTCTGTTTTTCAATTCTCCACTCACTCACTCCTTCACTTAACTTCAAGCAGACCTAGTTATGTCAAAATAAATTTAATGTGATTGAAACAAGATTGAAATAAAAAGATTGCCAGACACAAAAACACATTCAAATGCTCAGTGTTGTCATTTCTTTGTCTCTGGTTATTGATGAGGTCTCGTTCCACTATTTGGCACCAGGTGGCATCAATCACGCGATCTAATCAGTTCAGATGCCTTCAATCCTCGACGTTGACTGATGCGCTTTTTTTGAAATGTTCTACAATCACGTTAATGTGTTGAGGTGTCTGCTGGGGAATACGTGTCACTATTTAGGATTTTTTTTGAATGTATCTTGTTTTGTTATAGAAAGTATTGTTTGAAATTTGGCAATACATTGATATAATAGAAGAAAAGCAAGCATTTATAGCATAGCTTGTAGGATCAGTAAGCTGAAGTGGCAGTGGACTGGCCATGTCTGTCGAAGGACCGATAGCCGCTGGAGCAGACGAGTCCTTGAGTGGAAACGCGAATCGGCAAACGCAGCGTAGGGCGCCCCCCACCAGGTGGACTGAAGACCTGAAGAATGTGGCTGGGGGGGGCTGGATGCGCAAGGCAGAGGACCGAGTGTTGTTGTAACAGCAGTGATAGCCTAGTAGTTGAACGCTTGCCTTCCGTGCACGGGGGTCTGAGTTCGAACCCGACCCGCATCTTTGGCTTTTGGAATGTATGTGCGGATCAGAATTTTATTATCACTTGCCTTAACGGTGAAGGAAAAAATCTTGAAAAATCCTGCACACTTGAGACTGCTCCATACAGTTCTCGATGGTTTGTGTAATCCGCCAACCCACACTAGGCTAGCGTGGTGGACTTAGGCCTGAATCCTTCTTGTTCTGAGAAGAGGCCCGTGCCCAGAAGTGGGACAATAATGGGCTGATGATGATGATGATTGATATAGATAATGTCAGTTCGCTTAGTATATCGTTCGTATCGGGATCGTTGTACACACGACTACACATCAAGCTGTACATTTCCAGTAAAAGCTGACCTCGCATTATTTAGGCTTTCCGTACAATGCGAGATCAGCTAATACTGGAAATGTACAGCTTGATGTGTAGCCGTACGTACTTTGAAACTTAGCATAAATAATTTGCCCATATCATAATAAAATTATTTATCAAGAGAAACAGTTTTCTTATAAGAAATATCGAAAGAACTTTCATACAAACATTCCTTTGGGATTGTACCTACAGTACCGAGTTCATCTTGATGGATAGCATACGGAATGAGACTGAGAACCAATACTACATTTCATTTATTTCTTTATTCTGAACTGTCTGAGGAAATATCGGGAAATCGTATTGATAAATCTATTTTTGTCCTTTTACGTTATAAAATAAATAATTACAAGATGTATGTAGGTACGGTCGACCGCACGTCGATGGTAACACTTTGACATTAGTAGCATCTTTATTTCGTAAGCAGTAAGGGCGGTTTTCGAATTTAAGTGTTACCACTGTCATGCAGTCGACTGTACTAAAAGTGATGTGTAGTGACCCACACCAGCCCCCCTAGCCAAGTTGACAATCTATAATCTTCAACGCTAATAGAAAACAACCAAAATGTCATATCTCAATGAAAAAGTCATTCGTTGAGATATGCCATTCCCATACATTTTTGACGATTGTAGATTGTCAACTTGGCTAGGGGGGCAGGCCATCTTAGTGCCCAAAGGCCTTTCTCATTCTGACTTTGAGTCTCTTTAGACTCGTTCCCGGCAGTGGGACAGTAATGAGCTTATTATCTTCAAAGATAAAATGAACAGCCAAGAGATATTCTCGTATTAGTCCCGATAGGAAAAAAAAAAGAATGAACGGTCGTGAATGGTCGTGAACCTCCTTTCTAGTAAAGTTTATGTTCTCACTTGCAGAAGTATAAACTAGCTGACGCCCGTGGCTTCGCTCTCTTTGACGCCTGTGGCTTCGCACCTGTGTTTTCTTCATACAAACTTTACCAACCCACAAGTTCAGTCGTGTACGGAGGACTGCTCTCATCTTTGGTATAGTTCAACCAAATACCAGTTGGCGTTTCTCGAGTAGATAGAAAAACGCGCCAAGAGGCTTGTTGGCAACGATGTGCTGATCGGTGCCAAACAACAAAGCCTCGAGCATCGGCGAAGAGTTGCTAGCCTAACCGTTTTTATCGCATGCATTTCGGCGAGTGTGTGTTGGAATTGCACGATCAAATTTCCATAGAATAGAATAGAATAGAATAGAATAAATTTATTTGCTTAAAATGTAGGTTACATGATGATGGAAAATTGAACATTCAGTGCCAGATACATTTTGTCGTTTCACGACATGCAAATATTAAAATGAAATAATTTAGTTTATCTTTGACATCAGCATGTTACATCATTACTTATTGAATAATTCAGATACAGTATAAAAACATTTCTCAATTAGCCATATTTTTAGTTTTTTTCTAAATATATTTATAGGCAATTCTTTGATATTACAAGGAATGGCATTATAAATACGTCCACACATCACATTACAATTTTTTAAATACATTGTTGTCCTAGGTACATGTGTCAGAACTATTCTGTACGGGTTTCTTGTGTTTCTAGGAAACATATCTTTAGCTGTTTTAAATAGGTTAGGATTTAACTTAACAAACTTAGCTGCTTCCAAGATGTACATACAAGCTAGTGTGAGGATTCTAAATTCCTTAAAGAGTGGCTTGCAAGATTCCCAAGGTGGTATACCAGCAATGGCTCTAACACATTTTTTTTGAGCTAGAAAAGCTTTATAAACATCCGTGGAGTTACCCCAAAGTAAGAGACCATAATTTAAAACGGAAGATACGTATCCATGGTACGCCGCTTGAACAGTTTTGATAGTAGAGGTTTTACGTAATTTGTATAGCACATAGACAAATCTATTAATTTTATTACACACTTTATCGACATGAGTTTTCCAACTGAGGTGTTTATCTAAAGTAAATCCTAAGAATGTTGTTTCATTTACCTCAAATATTTGCTGATTTCCATAGCTAATTTGTAATTGCTTGTGTGGTCCTCCATATGTGCTAAATTGGATAAAATTTGTTTTGGTCAAGTTAACTTGTAAATTGTTATTATTAAGCCATTTTATTACAGATTCTATAGAATTATTAATGTCAATGGTATATTTATTAATGTCAGTTTTTTTATCACATGTCAAAATTAAAGAGATATCGTCAGCAAATAAAATACAAGGGTTCAAGGTTATGTCAGGGAGGTCATTAATATATAGCAAAAACAACAACGGACCCAGAACGCTACCTTGAGGGACACCATACTTATTCTCCATAGAGGTAGAACGGTATGCGCGAAGTTCTTTGGCTTGATCGATATTTGTGATTTCTATAGATTGTCTTCTGTTTACCAGGTAGGTTTGTAGCCAGTTTAATGCAGATCCTCTAATTCCATGTTTATCAAGTTTTTGTATTAGTAGATCATGAGATACATAATCAAAAGCCTTTGACATATCAAAAAAGATCACGGTAACTATCTTACCGGTGTCTAAGCCTTCCACTATATTATTAACAAGGTCAAAGCATGCCAATGTCGTGGATTTTCCCTTCTGAAATCCGTATTGCTCTCGTCGTAAAATCTTGTGTTTTTGAATAAAATTTGTAAGGCGTTTATGCATCGCTGATTCAAAAATTTTGGACAGGACTGGTACCAGGGCTATGGGTCTATAATTACCTAAACTTGTTTTATCCCCCTTCTTATATAAAGGCTTAACTATAGATAGCTTAAGCGGGCTTGGAAAACAACCATCTACAAATGACAGATTAATTAAATGTGTTAGTATCGGGGTAATTTCTCTGGAACAGGCTTTGATAATTTTGGTTGCTATTTCGTCATACCCTTCAGCATTGGTGTTATTCAGTGACATGATAATTCTGTAAGTTTCATCAAAACTACATGGATATAAGAAGATGCTGCTATGTAAGCTACTTGTGCATGTGTTGTAAATAGAGTCAGTTGTGTGTGGTAAATTAACAAAGAATTCATTGAAAGCCTCTGCTATATTATTAGAGTTGTTTAACAGCACATCACCCTTTTTGATACTGTTAATAAGCTCCATTTGTTTATTGGGTTCAGATTCACGTTTGATTAGTTGCCAGGATGTTTTACATACATTTTTAGAATTAGTAATCATATCAAAATTCCGGTTTTTTATCGATTGGTCTATGCATTTATTTAACAGTTTTGAATATTTTTTATATTTAATTTTGGTTGATCTAGATTTTTTTATGTAATGTTTATAACGTAGCAAACGTTTTGTTTTGCAACTGAGTTTCAGACCTTTAGTTATCCATTTTGATTTACAAACTTTGTTAGATATCTTAATTTTGGTTTTAGGAAAACATAAATTATAGAACAATATAATTGTTTCATGAAATGAGTTAAACGCACACTCAAGATTGTCTTCCTCATATACCTCATTGAATGAGAGACTCGACAAACATTCCTTAAATTTATGTTGATACTCTATACCATAATCCCTTTTGTGTATAAAGTACTCTAACAGTGGTGTTTCTTTATTCGTCATTGGAAAATTGAGTAATTGGGCAGTGTTATGGTCAGAAATATTTAAATGTAATAGTTCACCTGTTGCATGAGCCATATTACTTATAATGTGGTCAATGCATGACTTTTTACGGGTGGGGCTTTTTATGTGTAGGTGCAGGTTATAGTTTTTTGTGAGATCTATCAAACGTCTGGATTCTTTTATATTTGGTCGTACCGTGTCAATGTTTAGATCGCCAGCCAATACTATTTTCTTTTTATTATATATATAGGTAATTCTATGCAACAGAGTTTCGAGTTTTGTAAAAAAGATATTTAAATCAGAATCAGGGGTTCGATATAAGCAAATGATAAACATATTTTGAGAAGTTAGTTCAATCGCACAACATTCAAAATGTTTATCTATAGAAAACTCATTGTTAAAATTAACCTGCCTGCATTGAAATCCTCTTTTAATTAAGATACACACTCCCCCCCGTTTTTGTTTTTTCTGTCTACTGTAAGAAGCTGCTAAGAAATATCCGGATACATTGGCCATTTGTTCGTGACCTCTTTGAATAAAAGTCTCAGAAAGACATATTATGTCCACTCCTTTATTTTTTCCGGATAGTTCGTCTAAATGAATTTCTAAAATGTGACGTTTATTAAACAATCCAGCAATATTTTGATGCAAAATTCTAAGATACGTTTTATTTTCCTTAAATGTTACGAAAAAGATTTTTATTTAAAGTGGTTTCTTGTACTATGGGTATTTCGGATTCAGTTTGAGTGCTTTGGTTACTGGTAGGAATGCAATTTTTGTCAACACCTGAGTGAAATTCAAGGTTTTTTTTGTATTTTATAACTAAACGCTTCTGTTTTTTACATGTTCTATAAACATCTCTGTCTGTTGAAGCCAAGAATCTGAGATTATAATCATTTCGATCTAGTACAGAATTAATGCTATTACATAAGTCGTTTAAAATATTATCTGAGTTTTCATAATCAATATCAATGTAAGTACATCTAGTATATTGTCTACAAATCATACGTAACATATAATTAACTTTATATTCATTTATATATCTATTTTTATAAACCTTTAATACAAATACAGGACATTTTGACGACTTCATGAATGAACATAATTCAGCTTTAATATGGAATGGGTTGGAGTCATTTTGACCTATAAATAATATCACTCTATCTTGATCTGTTATGTCGAAGAGTTTGACACTACTCAGTATGTCTTCTGTACTGGCTTGAGATTTAACAAATGACATGAATTGATATTTCAAGTAGGGATTCTGTAGTCTTGATTTAATAAGATGTTTTGTTAATCCTGAACAAAGTTGTCCTCCGAAAATGAATATCTTCTTTATGTGTTTATTATCTTCATTTTGTGTGCAGATAGTAGGACTTGTGGTGATTTTGTCTTGTGTAGATGTTTGTAAAATAATCTCATGCTGAATCTCAGAATTCGTTACACAAACTTGAGCACAAGGGATTTCCAACTTGTTTTCAAATTGCTGTTGCTGTTGGATTTGTGCATCAGGAGTAAGTCCAGTGCTACTCTCAGGTTGATGGGTTTCTGGTATAGTGCAGGTTTGTGGAGATGTATTTCCATTAGCTTCATGTTGAGTTCCAAAATTAGTCTCAAGATGTTGCACACAATGTGGGTTTTGCGTGATAAGCGGAGAGTTTTTAAACGAATCTGTTAGTCGACGTTTGGCACTACATTTCTTCGTAGAAGACTGAACTTTACGAAGTGATGATAAAGGACTTCTACAGATTTGTTTCAGTATTTCAATATCCTGTGATAGCTGAGATATTTGTTTTTTAAGATCAATATTTTCGAGTATAACATTTTCTAATTCATTTTGTGTGGTTAGCAAGTTGGACTTTAGACTATTTATTTCAGTTTTCATTTCTTCTCTGTATAACGCCATTACATGGGTTGATACGTCTAAGCTTTTGCCTAATAGTTCATCCGAATATGAAGAGTCAAAAGACATGCTTGAGTCTACTTTGTCCAGTGATTTACATTTTGCTAATGGTCGTCTATGAGTTATGTTACTTAGTTCGTCCATCTCCCAGCGCCCTCTAGGCTTATATTATGAAATTAGTTATCTTGGTGCTATTGGTATCGTGGCCAGTAATAAAATGTTGGCACGTGCGCATTCACACTCTGGTTAACTGTGATTTGCAGTTATTCGGCAATAGATGTCAGTTTTTGGGGTTAACATGTCCCAGATGATTTGTGATTAATCAATTGGCAATTGGCAGAGAGCGTAGTGCAGCTACTCGTTAATAGATGTCGTGCCTGATGCCTCTTTTGAACAACAGAATTCAAAGAAACTACTGCCCTCTATTAGTGGGATGTGTCAAACTCCACATTAACGGACGACGATTCAAATAAACAAACTACAGCTATTTGACACTAGCGGCGCTAAAGTCTATGATAATTTAGTTTAGTTATTGTTTATTTATCACTTCCATTCAGCAGATAACACTTCAAGCTTGCACGTTATACAGTTTACTTCAGTTAATTAAAGTAATTCAATAAATAGTACATACGGAAGTTGGCGTTGTGAGTGTTTTTTGTGGTCCACTTCTGTCACTATAATAACTTTTGTCACAAGCTTGATTAAGTGAAGATAACGTTTCTGCACAGAGTTTTGTTTCTACTCGGCATTATTTTACACAAAAAAGCACTAAAACTGTGTGGATTACATTTATAAAGAATATTAAAAAATATATTGACAGCACACGATGTTTACTTAATCACGCCCTCTAGCGGAGTTTCAACCATCATCAGAGGACCAGACGCACGGCCATGTGGCACCGTTATATGGTAAACAATCCACCCCTACCTACGCACGAAGCGATTTGCTAATAGCTTGATCATGGGTACCGCTAAGGAGTAAAGAAGAAGGAATTTCTTGTTAGCGTCAGTGTTTCCCGATAAGTATAATCTGGTCGTCTTCAAGGCTCGACTGAATAGTTTTTGCTGGGCAAGTGTGTACCATCATTGACCACACCATCGCTTAACATTAGATGAGGTGGCGGTCAAACGCAAGCCTGTTCCTAATGGTGAGTTACGGGTTTGTCTTGACCCGCGACCATTGAATCGTGCTATCCGTCGTGCGCACTACCCACTTCCCACGTTGACAGAAATGGCTACAAAGTTAGTTGGTACGCGTTTCTTTAGCAAACTTGATGCTAGATCTGGTTTTTGGATGATCAACCATGACGTCTATCATTACATAATATAAAAAATAGTATTTCAAAAATCCTTCCTCCTTAGTGCACCTCTAAGGCTTCTACTTAAGGAGTATTTCCTCCCAAATTTCAAATCTCTCTAGGTATTAGAAGCGTTCCGTGTATTATTTGTTAACAAATATTATGTGACTGACGGGACAAGCCACAGAAATAGATAGAATGGTTCATCACCTCAGCCTATCGCAGTCCACTGATGGACATAGGCCTCTCCCAAGTTGCGCCACAACACTCGGTCCTCTGCCTTCGTCGGTCCACCTGGCAGGGGGGCGCTCTACGCAGCGTTTGCCGATTCGCGGTCTCCACTCAAGGACTCGTCTACTCCAACGGCCAGCGGTCCTTCGACAGACATGGCCAGCCCACTGCCACTTCAGCTTACTGATCCTACAAGCTATGTCGGTCACTCCGGTTCTTCTCCGGATAATCTCGTTACGGATTTTATCCTTCAAAGAAACTCCAAGCATAGCTCGCTCCATAGATCGCTGCGCGACTTTGAACTTGTGGACTAGCCCAACTGTCAGTGTCCACGTCTCGGCACCGTAAGTCATGACAGGCAGGACGCACTGGTTGAAGACCTTTGTCTTCAAACTTTGCGATAGAATGGTTGTAATTACAATTTAACTTGCGATTTATGCATGGCAACTTTCGAACAAACTACGGCTCCCATATTGACGTCATTATTTAAAAAAAATTAACTTTAATCAAATGTACTTTACAGTTTTTGTTTCTGCAGTTAGAAACAGCACAATAATAAAGCATTTTTGCGGGTTTTTGTAACAGTATTTACAGAAACAAGTCATAAGGCGTACTGAGAAAGACTTTGAAATGCCCTGCACTTTGGTGCAGAGTGTTGGCACGCGCGCTCTGCCCACTTGGCCATTCTATCTATTTCTGTGGGACAAGCATTGTGGGCATTGTGGGCAGTGTGGTGGGCGCAGAAGTACCGCTCGCTTGCAACGCATGTCGTCGCGATCAAGTAACGTGTTTTCGTCCTAAACCTGCGTAAACCTAAACTGAGTAACTCGCTCGGCCAAGTACTCGACTCGGGGAAAACAAAACCGAGTAAAACTCGGTATTCGGTTATTCGGTACAACCTGCACTCTGTATACATCTCTAGTATACAGATAGATGATTGTTTTCCATTCTCGAATAAAAGCTCACCATAATTACGATTGTTATCACACTGAATAGGATGATTACCTAAACTCTATTGCCTAATTTAAAAGAAAAAAGAACGGCGATAAGCCTGGCTCCAATCAAATACCAATCTTTTTCTACTTTGAAACAAAGAGAATTTCTATCCGTAGAATTTATTTTATCGTTATAAATCACACGGTTTTTCAGTAGAAAACGATTCGATTCTTTTTTTTATCTTCACTGAATTATTCGATAAAGGGCTTTCGATTCGAAGCTTTAGGATATTTTAAAAATCACAGAAATGTCTAAAAGCCTGATTATGTTGGATTTTTTATTATCTTTGGTATGTATGGTGGCTTGTAATGCAATGTAACTACATTAACTAGGTTTACTGCGAAAACTTGCTATATATAAATTTTTTTGCTACGTTAAGCCAATCTTACCAGTACATAAGCAACTTCATGTGTCTAAACGATGTTTTGAAACAACAACAAAATACAGGTTTTCGCAGAAAACCCTGTTCGTATCCAAACATAAAATATAGACAAATATTGATTGTATTAGATGGCAATAATAATATAGTTTTTTGATGTCTTGCAACTCCAGTAAAAGTAGGACTTCCGTTTTGATATTAGAGGGAAAAAGAGTTTTTGTACAATGTGTTTACCAAATTAAAAACCGTGTTTCTATCACAAGACTTTATTTTATGTTAATCCCCAACATAAAATTGGTTCCGACACCGGGAATCGAACCCGAGCCTCCTGGGTGAGAGCCAGGTATCCATGTAAAAAACAATCGTTATTCGTAAACATTACATTGAATTATTTCATAAGCCTAAAAATTTCAGTAGGTATTATGTTAGGTAAATTACCAGAAAACAAACGGAAATGCGTCATTTTGCTATTTAAAATTCACTTCTTGACATTTTTAGTTAAAAGTTCAAGTTCTTTCGGTGAGAGCAAAGCCACATCTCAATTGACATGTGAAAGATATTGGGTCAGGAAATTAAACAAGTAACGTTTTCACAATTACTACCTTTTATTCTTTTAATACACATGTTATAATAACACTTGTTACTTCATACAGTGATCCAGCGCGACTGCCCCCGCTCGAGGCATCCCCGCCATTATATGTGGAAGATGTCGTCATGTGTCAAACCATCCCACCATTTAAGTGGGGAGGCCTCAATCAAATCAGTAGCTAGTAAAAAGTCAATTGATCTACTGAAATACATTGACAAACTATTTAATTACTAATAAATTCGGCTAACAAGATATAATTAAAATAATTAATTAATCAACCATCAAAAATATAACAAACAAATTAATTAGTCAGTGCTTAACTTTCTAATGTAGATAGATTGATAGACTATTATAATACTTTATAAAACCAAAGTAGACAATACAACATCTTTAATATACTAGGACCTTACAGCTCGGCCATCCTACTTCATGCGAGTCCCATCGCATTGCTTTTTCAAGCGAGTCCCATCGCATTGCTTTTTCAAGCGAGTCCCATCGCATTGCTTTTTTTATAACAACAATTCTGTCATCAAACATTACAATAACAACTACAACATACATACATTAATAACATATAGAACTAGCACGCTTAGCTCACAATTAATCATCAATACTTACTTTATTACTACTACTGTTTTTACTTTTACTACAAATTATTCAAAACATACATAATAAATTATTGCTTGTAATCATAATCAAATATTGTACATAACTTAATACTATGGAGCCTTCTTTTATAGTGTCAACATGAGCTACATAAAGTTAAAAGCTAATGCCGTCAGCAGGTTATATAGGTCTCTAATACACTAAAATAGTCCTACAAAAAAAATTAGTCCGCAACACCGTACTTCTAACTTTTATATTTTAACAGAAAAAGCACACTAAGCCGGTGGGTCTACTCTAGAATCATGAAATTTTACACAGGAGTTCCTTATTGCCGAGGTGAGCACTAAGAAAGGGGTTTTGAAAATTCACGCCCTATGGGGTTAAATACGGGGCTCAAGACCTCTCTTAACTACTACACTTCCTAATCAAAGCGCAGATCATTATTGCATGTTTTTTTTAACAACATAATGTAGATTTCTGAATTTCACGCACGCGAAGCCACGGGCAAAATCTAGTTAACCAATATTATGAAGAGGAAATATTTGTTTGTTTGTAAACGATAAAGGCTGAAACTACTAAAAACTGATTTGCTTTATTCATAAGTAACATAGGCTACATTTATTTCAGTACTCGGGTGAAGCTGCTGGCCCAGCTAGTTATTAATGTATCAGGCCTCTGTGAATGAATGTCCCAACAAAATGGGATGTACTAACAATCCTCTACTACGTATATGTCCGCGCGTAGCTCAAGGTTTCATCAGGATTCATCACGAAATAAATTTCTCTTTACTACAAATTATTTATTTTCCGATTATTACATGAACTGACCAGAAGAAGAAGTTCTACAACAAGAATGACAGCCCGCGCAAAGCACAGTGTCTCCATCTTTATATTACTACAATCAAATAGACCCAACGGAGTCACTAAATACATTTTAATTTATAAATGAACACTAAAATAATTAACCACTCGTCGTGATAAAACTAATATTAATTTAGATAATCTCTAAACATTATATAAACCAACAAATCATGCCAGATATTAAAATATGAAACAATATAAAGCGGAATTATCAGAACCACAAAATTAAATTAACAACATTTAAATTAATAATTTCATTAATTTAATTAGAATATTCGAATTATAATTATCATAATATTAACATTATTTACAACATTAATTTAATTAATACGGATCATCAAATATTAAACTTTGCTAAACAAAAAGGTATCTTCTTTGATCTTTGATGATCTTTGCAAAGTACAACAAATACAACTTTGATGATCTTTGCAAAGTACAACAAATACAACAGCAAACTACATAGCAAGCAAATTCTAGAAATAATGGATATTTATTTCAAAATACTTCATAATCTAAATACTTAATTCATCGTATAAACTAGTTACCTCAAAATGGCAATAGATTGCGTTGTAAGCATCGATATTCGATATAGCATAGACATTAATTAGTCTGAGTCCGAGTATAAATTAATATTTTAATGTTATAAGCTATGGAAAGCTATATTACTCTCAAATTACACTAGAGGGCGCAATGTTCAACCAACGCCAGGAAGAAACATTCAATACTGACCAGTAATAAAGATTAATATATTATATATAAGTTTTGTCAAAAAAAAGTGTAAACAAATTGATGGCAGCACTAGCGCGCCCATATATACATAACATAACCGTGTGTCTTCAGCAGTTACTTTCTATACTCGTTTTGGTGTCTGATCATTACCTGGTGTTTTGTGTCAGTATATTATCAGATCCAATTGTCGTGTTTCTAAAACAATTAGTGGTCTGATGACCAAGCCGGTCACAATTTCTGCATTTTGCAGGAGGCTTATCACATTTAAAACTTGGGTGTGCAACCTCGTTGCAATTGTAACATTTTAAATTAGATTTGGTATTCATACCTGGTTTTAGATGGGTCTGGTCGAATCAGATTACTTCCAAATCGTTGATCGTATGGTTTCCGCGTAGTCTTGAAGGTCTCTGCTCTGATCACTTTTAACAGTCCTAAAATACTTATGTACCTGTTCAGGTTCATCCAACTTAGCTGCCTGAGCGCCAACCTTCACAGCACGATCCTCTTTTTCATACCGAAGGCCTGCTATATCCTTACTCCTTGATACTCCATAATCTGATTCTGACCCATTTCTTTGAATTCTTCTCCCCCTTGATTGGTCATATTACCGATATTCCTCAACCCTTTACCTTGGGTTTCTTTTATATTGGGTCCCTTACCTTGGGACCCCTTTCCAATCTACCCTTTACCTCGGGTTTCACTTCCATCGGGCCCTTTACCTCGGGTTGCCTTTCCATTAGACCCTTTACCTCGGGCAGATATGCAGAATAAACAAAGTTGGGGATAGCACACAGCCTTGTGGGACAGCATCCACGGGCATCAATTCAGAGCATGAACCGTCAGCCACGACCTTAATGCTCCGGTCCGTAAGGAAGGTGGCTATCCATGAACATAATCTCTCGGGAAGTCCGTACGCAGGAAGCTTAGACAGAAGAGCTTTGTGTCAGACCCGATCAAAAGCCTTCGCTATATCCAAACTAACTACTAAGGCCTCTCCCTTGCCCTCCACCGCCTCTGCCCATCGGTGTGTTAGATACACAAGAAGGTCACCAGCTGAACGACCACTACGAAAACCATATTGGCGGTCGCTTATCAACTGGTGGTCCTCTAGGTAATTTAGTATCTGGCGGTTAATTATACTTTCCATTACTTTGGAAAGTAGGGAGGTGATGGTGGTGATGATGGTGGTGATTTACGACGCAAAACATAAAATAACAGATGCAATATACATTAATCTCAATCTCCTCTCAATCGATCCCGTTAATCTTGCCAAATAAATCATTGTTTTTTTTTAAATCTTTTAATTTAGATTTTAAAATTAACTTTCGTTAAAATCTAATGTAGTTCGCAACACCTACAATCGGTGTACTTACATAATCATCATAACAATCTGTCAAATTTAAATACATTTATTGTGGATCACAGGTTCATAAGATGTATACAAATTAATATATAAGGATCAGCCATGTCCCGCCATTGAGGCATATAATCATAATTAATTAAATAACATAACATAATATACATTAATAAATAAACAACAATTTTTTTAATTTCATTCTTAAGCATGTCCAATTGATTTACCATCAATAAATAAAATATCTATTGATCTATTTCAACAAGCTTCTCGTAAAGTTTATTTTTAAATCTTTTTTTATATCAGTAATATTTCGCAATGAAAGTGGAAGATTATTTACAATACGCGGACCCATACAAAAAAATGCTCTCATTTAGGAAATAGTTGCGTTTTACTGAATTTAATTTTATGAATATTGCTGTTTCGTATATGTTCATAAAATGTGGCTTACATGAATCAGTTTGTTGTAGATCGCAAATAGATCTAATGCAACGTTTTTAACATAACTGGCGAAATGTGGGTGTACTGTACACCTCTGCCTACCCCTTCGGTGAAATACAGGCGTGATGTTATGTTATTTTGTTGTTGCAACGTTTTTGGGCTCTAAATGCACGTTCTTTTTCTACAGAGTTGCCCCAAAAAAAATATTCCATAACGTATCTAGTTGACGCAGCTTAACCGTGATAGGCAAAAAATCTGATTTTTATGTTATTTTTTTTGTGCTTGCCTTGCCACTTGCTTATATATAGATATATTTTAATACAAAAACAGCACAATCTTAATCATTTTTTAGGTACATACTTTGTCAAGTTTGTATCCTATTTATCAAATTTAAAAACAAAATTCCTTTATTTATCTGTAAAGGTAATTAAAATCAACTATCGATAGCCGAGTATTCAATATAAATATCGAATTTTACGAACCCTGGTAATTACACAAATAAAAACACGGATGTTATCAGTACTACTCTACTCTACTTACTCTCTCTCTACTCTGAAGAGATCTCTGTAGAGTTTTGCTAAGCAAGAAATTGTCACTTGTGTTGCTGATTCTAAGCTGCAGGATCAACAAAATAGTTTTATCTGTTATTCAGCCTTGTAGTTTGCAGAGTTAGTTCATGTTGAACATTGATGCGCAAGTTGTGCATTGATATTTTATTGCGATATATTGTGATTATTTTACTATTTATATTGTATTCATTTTAGAATGTATTAATGTTTACTAACTAAATCAATATTCATTTATCCTGTTTTTTTTATAATGTTACTTCTGATGAATAGATAAATAAATAAAACAAATAAATGTTTTTGGGACACTTCTACACAGCACCATCTAGTCCCAAACAAATAATAACTAGATAGTAGTAGATAATTGGTTTATGGAATTATGTTATTCATGTTTCTTATTACGATTCTGTACCAATATACATTATTAATCATGACTTATAGCAAATTACTTATGTTACTTTTCTTTAGCTTTTCTTTTTATTTCACAATCTCAGTCTCTGTACTCTACTTCGATCAATAATTATTATTTTATTACTACAGTCATACATCCTTACCTTAATTGTAAATAACATTTTAAGAGTAGGTACACCGACGAAAATAAAATTAAGTAACAACATTAAGCATTGAGCATTTTACGTTATTCCTTTGAACAGGTTTTAAGAGAAATATTTAATATATTTTTATTTATTTGAGAATAGTAAACTATGTCTCCACATAGCGAAGACAACACTGATGCACAAAAGTGTCTGCTGTACGGCGCCAGTGTACCAGTGTTAGAAGGACTTGAATACAACGCTGTTTAAAAAAAAGGTTACGATTTTTTTTAATTTTTAACTAGAGCGTATTACAAAATTAATGGTTTTCGAACGAAAAAGATTTTGTCAACTATTAAAATGATGATACCTAATAATGTATTTATTTGACTTCCGATTTATTGATTTTAATTTTTAATTAACTACGGACTTTGCATATTTTTTTAATTACAACATAATGTCTTTTGATAATGAAATATATAGTATACTTAATAATATTCAAAATACATAAAATTTTCGTCGTGCTTACACATTTAACAATTTTTTTTTTTTTTTTGCATGCCAACTAGTAAAATATGGTTGAACTTTATTTATTATTTTTACCACCATGTAATGTACCATGTACCCATATTTATAAATTAGATATAGTTATTTATCTTTAAAAATTAATGAAAGTATTGACTTTAATCATTGTATCATTTCAATTAATGATTCACATGATAAATTATAACGATATACGTAACCAGAAAATAAGAAAAGAAAAAAAAAAGGTACTTATTAACTCTTTAACTGTTGTACAGTAAATATTGGAATTTAATTACAAAAACAACACATGTTGATCAGAATAACTACAGTTTCACACCTTCCAAGAAAAATATTTTGTTACAAATATTTTAAGTTACGGAAATAATAATTAAAAAAAAAACACGGTAATTTACTTAAAACGGGGAAAGAAAGATATTTAATCACGTTACTTACGTTTTCCGAGCAGTGGACGTAGCAAGAAAATGTGGAATTTTCTTTGTGTTCCCACTTCTGACCTATTGGGTCAGGAAATTAAACAAGTAACGTTTTCACAATTACTACCTTTTATTCTTTTAATACACATGTTATAATAACACTTGTTACTTCATACAGTGATCCAGCGCGACTGCCCCCGCTCGAGGCATCCCCGCCATTATATGTGGAAGATGTCGTCATGTGTCAAACCATCCCACCATTTAAGTGGGGAGGCCTCAATCAAATCAGTAGCTAGTAAAAAGTCAATTGATCTACTGAAATACATTGACAAACTATTTAATTACTAATAAATTCGGCTAACAAGATATAATTAAAATAATTAATTAATCAACCATCAAAAATATAACAAACAAATTAATTAGTCAGTGCTTAACTTTCTAATGTAGATAGATTGATAGACTATTATAATACTTTATAAAACCAAAGTAGACAATACAACATCTTTAATATACTAGGACCTTACAAAGAGTATGTCCGAATACTGTACACAAAAATAGTACCATATGGGAGAGAGACTGAATTGATAGAGAGTTCTCAGGGGTTTTAATAGTTTATTGGTTAACACTTAGTAATTACAGTACAGAGGGAACGAAGCCCTAATCCCAAAAAGGTAACGTGTGACAAACTATGGTGGTTAGCGTGTATATCGACCGGCGCGTACCTACGCGTGACACATGTACACAGCTAAGTGTCGGGCGGCTGACTAACTGGCGAGCGGTGCCAACGCCTAACAACGGCAATCCGGCGCGAAGGCAGCATGCGCGCGCAGCTCAATTCGGTGCGTGGGAAAAGAGAGGTACTCATACGAGTGACACGTACGCACCGTCGACGTACCGCGGCGGTATATGACCGTGGGAACGTCTACCGTGGGAAACTCTATTCGGAAAGGTAGAGCGCGCGCGGGTTGCTATAACCATAAACACGAATACACGAGGTAAAAACTGACCTGAGCATTCGATTCATCAACTCAGCCTATCGCAGTCCACTGCTGGACATAGGCCTCTCCAAAGTTGCGCCACAACACTCGGTCCTCTGGCTTCCGTATCCAGTGCCCCCCAGCCACCTTCAGTCTTCGAGGTCGTCGGTCTACCTGGCGGGGTGTGCCCTCATAATTTTTTCATCATTTCAGCCAAAAGACGTCCACTGCTGGACAAAGGCCTCCCCCAATAAGGGGGGATATGCCATAATCACCACGCTTGGCAGGCGGGTTGTGGGCGGGGTGTGCCCTACGGAACGTTAAAAAAAAACAGTTAAAACAGTATTATACTTTTTTCCGTTCGTTATTACTGTTTACTGTTCTAACAAAAAAAAAATACAAAATACTGTTTTCACGACGGCTGGTATTCGGAGCGAAACTTTAGCTGTTGATATGATTCGGGCTAGAAGCTCAAAAAATATGTTTTATAAACTTAAAAAAATAAAATAATGTTTACTTTTTTAAAATACTGTTCATTTTATTTCTCCGACCTTAGTATCCTATATAATGTACGAAACGTACCTACTTTTACACCGTAACTACCCACAATCGGTTTCCATTCTTCTAGTTCATCCAAAGGTTGTCTGGAAGAGATTGCCTTGTGCGATAAGACCGTCCATTGTACTTACATAATCTATCTGTAAACTACCCACTGTCTTTGATTTTGTTTGGTGTATTGGTGTACACGGCTACACATCAAGCTGTACATTTCCAGTATAAGCTGACCTCGCATTGTATAGGTTTTCTTTACTACGCGAGGTCAGCCTTTACTGGTTTTGTACAGCTTGATGTGTAGCCGTGTGTACAATAAACGACTAGGACAAGGCGACTAAGGGATTCACCAGAGGATGGGCAGCAGCGTTCTCTGTGTATTTAACCAACCAACTACGATCGCCAACCCGCCTGCCAAGCGTGGCGATGATGGCATATCCCCCCAAACTACTTGGGGGAGGCCTATGTCCAGCAGTGGACGTCTTTCGGCTAAAATGATGATGATGATGATGATGTACAATAAATAATATAATAAATACATAAATAAATATACTTTAATAACGCTCACTTTGTTACACATTACATTACATGTGAATGATACAGGTCATTACCACATTATACAAAGAAAACTAACTTATAACATAACGCAATCAAATAATAAACAGACCGGTAGACACCATCAATCATCCTTCGCAAATCTAGGTACAAGGCCTTTCTACGGCGTTTCCTGGCATTCACAGCCAAATAAATATACTGTAAAGAGAATATATTCGAAGGTCAGAGAGCCCTTCCGGCAGATGTCTGTCAGCATTTCTATCAAAGAAAGAAAGGAGATATTATATTATTTTAAATAAGTGCCGAGTCTGCCTACCGGTACTGAAGTATTGAAATGGGTTAAAATATCGACACTCATTTCGAGTTGACCTAGGCAGTAATTTATGTTGATATGATTGGTTGTAGGTATTCTGTTAACCAATCGCATGCCATAAGATTAAAAAAAAACCGCCCAAGAGCATGTCGGGCCATGCTCAGTATTATAGGGTTCCTTAAGTAGGTTTAATTACAAACGAATCAAATCGAATATTAATCATTGCTATTTTAGTTTTTGCAAACAGCGCTACCTAGCGCTGAATTTAAGAAGTGTGTCATACATTCATATGACACACTTCGTAAATTTAGCGCTAGGTGGCGTTGTTACTTTGTGTTATCAATATAACACAAAGTTTATTTTTGTGATTTTTTTAAATAGAAAGTAACTAAAGGAGCATTATTTGCTAAGATCATTTTTATCTAAGGTCAATGACCTATGAACTAGGACGTCTCAAGTATTTTTCAGTTTTCTCACTATAACTCAAAAAATTATAATCATATTACACTCGAAATAATTTTAAAAGAGAGTTTTTATAAAAGTCTATCAACGTGGATGATTACAAGTTTCTACGTTGCATAGTTTGGAAATGGCAGGGGGGGGGCACATTGTAAGCCACTTTGGTGGGCTATATTTCGCAGATGGTACACCTGATAAAAAAGTTATGTATGAAACATTACCTTCATTTTAGTAGACCTATTCAATGATACCCCACACGAGGGGGTGCAGCGAAAAAAAAAATTTCATCCCCTTTTCACATGTATGGGCGCCACCCCTAAAAAACGTTACCAAAATTTTTTTATGCTTTTTAAATTGAGATCTATATCTAAACCATTTTTTAACAAAATTTCATTTACTTATGTTTATAACTGTAGAAGTTATTAAGCTGTAAAGGATTAGGACAGACGGACAGACGGACAGACGGATAGACGGACAGACGGACAGACGGACAGACGGACGGACATGACGAAACTATAAGGGTTCCTCGTAGGACTACGGAACCCTAAAAATTTAATAGATTAGTCTTTGAAAAACTAAGGGCTTTTTTTGTTATTGGTAGTACGTACTAAATGTTAACCGGTTACATTTGCCCATAACAACTGCAATACCACTTAAGCTGTTGCCTAAATGGTGCCGCAAGTCACGTTAACCAAACTGAGATGGGGAAATGGGTGGTGATGGTGGTATGTGAATTTAATTTAAAAAAAATCGTTCTATGAAAATGGACATTGTTGGTTATCAGAACATTTTTGCTCAGTCATGTTATGGTCCACCAAAATCTCTCCATGCACAGACCATAGTACTACAGTAGGTACAATCTTTGACTATATAGTCCAAGGGTACAATATTGAGGCTTCAAATGTCATAAGTCTGGCATTTTCCTCTTTTCCGTGTTTTGAGGTCAGCAGACATTCTTCAAGTGACCGGGACGGGCAGTGACTCGGAACACCCTGATAATACACCCAAGCAAAGCTTTTATTTATGTGAAAGTTTTGCTTTGAAGTACCATTTGTAGATATGGCATGTTTTTATGGGAAAAGGATTTATATTTATATTCAATAGAGTTTTGATGGGCATTGTTAGATGAAACATATTTGAATATGTGAAAAAGTTTCGTGGTTACCTGCTCAGGGATAGTTCTTTTCATTTTACTGCTTTCTGTACAATATTGCGATGACATTGTGTTTGTCAGGTGGACAGTATAGTACGCGTTTTATAAAATCTAGCAAAAATAATTTGACATTCCTTTTGCGTCCATGAAATTGAAGTAAGTAAAAAAAATATCTTTCATTGATTTAGATTTAATGAAAACAAGACAAATTGGATGAAAAAGATTTTTTTTAATAAAATCGAGTTAAGATGCTGCATTGAATTTGCAACCGTCCCTTTCTAACATACGGCAAATTGCGCGTGTGAGAACAGAGCGGAATCGCGCTGTTTTGATGTTTTTTTACATTTTTACAAATATCTCAGCGAATAAACATTTAAATAAAAATCTGTTATATCTTATTCACAAAAAAACAATAGTAAAAATTATTGGAATTTCTAAATGCAATGCGAAATAGTGCAAAAACAGACCTTACTTTGGAAAATAAACCTATCCAGCAAATTTCATTAAATCATGTTTTCCCTACACCGAAATCTAGTAAATTTAATGAAAAATCTTAAATATGAAAATTTGATCAACGTCGTATCCACAAATGAAAATATTTTCATTCTAAAATCCCTATTTTTCCCAATGCCGCCCCTTAATATTGCATTGTCATCTGACAGACAGGAAAGAAAGTGCTATAATAAAAACATAAGTTAAATATAAAATCCTTTCTAATATAAGGTCAGAAACACACAAGAATTCACACGAAGATCCTCATCTAAGCCCAACAAAGATACGAATCCGTATTAACAAACTTGAACTCCAATTTCCTGGTTAACAAGAACATTTAGCCAGCATCGTGGGTAAAGTTAGTTCTGTACGGCTTGTAGAACACGGAGACTCGTTTGTGGTATGATAAGTAGCAGTTGTTCCACCGATACACGCTGTAGAGATGTAGATTGTGAAGCTGTTGTTGCTGGCTGTACTCCAAATTAGCTAACTAATGTGTGTAATAACTGGTTCGGAGTGACTCGGGTAGTTGGTTTGGCGACATATATTTTATTTACGTTTGAAATAGAAAAAAGATTTGTTAGGTTATCTTACTTATTATAATGTGAAAGTGTGTTTGGTGGGTATCGATATATATGTACGGTCGACCGCACGTCGGTGGTAACACTTTGACATTAGCAGCATCCTTATTTCGTATGCAGTAGCAGTTTTCGAATTGAAGTGTTACCACTGTCATGCAGTCGACTGTACTACGTTCTAGATGCGCTGTTTAGAAGAACACCATGGTTACACGAGTTATGGTTCCGGAACCACACTGTCATCTGTCATTAGTTCACTTGACAGCCGTCTCGTGAACACACGTAAATTTTATCAACGGTTGTGTCAACTGAATTTGGAAAATGCTGCTTATATGAGATCGCGTGTCTATTTATTGACGTCGTTGTTGTTGGGTTGATTATTTACGCAGCCATACTGAAAAGATTATGTGACTAATTTAACTACTTCAAAAATTGCCATATTTTAATTAGTAGAAACCAATTGTTTTGTTAGAATAGCTGAACTGATTTGCTTCCACATCTCAAACTAGTAAGCTACTAGTAGAGTCAGTTTATTAGTCGCCTTTTTATGTTACTCATGTTACTAGCAGCTACAGCATTTTAACACACTGTATATCGTTATTTTATTTGTGACACTACGACATCGACACGAAATTTGTTGCATAATCGCGGCTTTTTGTCTTACTATGGGTGTGAATGTGTGCGTGCCAGCCCGTACTTTTAAGCGAGCCGTTTTACTATGGATGCTTCACTTATTGTTTAGCGAGATTCCATCCGCCTTTTTTTTATCCATCCATGCCTATACATTCAACCTGTTTTTCGATCGATACACCCCAATATGTTGAAAAAGCATTGTAATTCCCGTGGGAGCCTACGCCTGCGATGTATACGTAAAATATGTATATTGTATACATTGGAATCTCGAAATACATTAACAAAATAAATATCGCGGGACGCTCCAGTGAGTCGCATTTCACTAATACCACATATTATTCTTTATTTATCTTTGATTCGCCAACATGTCCGTACCACGAAATTTCATTGCCAAACGTGTATGTACCTATTTATATACCTAGGTACCTACTCGTTTTTAACTATTTTCAAAATAAGTAAGTAATATCAGAATAGAATAATTATTTATTCAGAAATATTAATAGTAGTGTAGTGTGTTCAGTAGTATTTCTTTTTTTTCTATGGTATATTAGTACGTACTTAAAACTACTGTTAGTAACAAGTTTTTATAAAACTAATATAAATCTACGTTTTGCCTGGATTTTCTTTCGTTGTTTAAAATGATTCTTGTACCTACAGATAATCAAGACAGCCTGCTATCATATAATGCCATAGAGTATCGGATCGTTGGCTTCCTTGCCTAAACTTAAAAAAATATTATTAATCTATAATTAGTTTACTTCAGTGAATTTGTTTCAGTCATTAACCTACATTATTCTCACACAATTCGTTTTAATTAATTATGGTACAAATAATTGTACGGTCGACCGCACGTCGGTGGTAACACTTTGACATTAGATAGATAGAGTATACTTTATTGTTTGCACACCATAAAAATTCAAATAAAGTTGAAATAAACATGAGCACAGTACTAACAATTGGCGATTGGTGATTGGTTGATTAGCAGCATCTTCATTTCGTAAGCAGTAAGGGCGGTTTTCGAATTGAAGTGTTACCACTGTCATGCAGTCGACTGTACCTACTATTATTAATTGAAAAGAGTATATCCATGGAGTTTCTTGTTCTCCAAAGAACCAACTTTTTGGAAACGTACAACTAGATCCATAATTAACGTTTTGAAAGTGCATTTAAATGCTTATTCGACATAAAAACTTTTGACTTTGACTTTGATAGCCCTGTCGCGGTTGGGTTAGTGAGTAGGTACATGATCTCTTCTATTGAGTGTTTCTATGTATACCATAAGAAAAATATTTAAGTTTTGTCACTATAAATCTGTCTGTCATACACTATATACGTCGTTTTGGCTGTTGGAACCGGGCAGAACAAAAAGTAACGTAACATATACATTTTTCGATTGTATGAGGATATAATTCGACATAAAAAGTTTTTCACTCAAAACAATATACATTTTTAACAGCCAGGTAGATCAATCTACTGACTGCAATTCCGTTGCAGCGCTGCATAGCATATGAACGTGAAATACAGCCGCTAAAGTAAATATATGAACCATTAATGCAACACATGGTAGGTGCCCAATATTCCTATTTGTCCGTCAGAATAATTTTATTACTATTTCATGTAAAAAAATTGAAAAACAAAAAAAAAACTCATTTTCACAGATATTTCGTGTGTACAGTCAACATAAAAAGTAAGTAACGGCGTCTCTCATCCTCTTCGCCTTTTCTCAACAATGTTGGGGTCGGCATCCAGTCTAACCAGATGCTGCTGAACATCAGTATTTTACACGGAGCGACTGCCATCAGACCCCCGCAACCCAGTTAGGTACTACCACATTCTAAGGTTAGACCAGTTGTCATAATTTCGGGCTTCTGACTTCTGACGAATAAAAACTTTTGACTTTAACTGGTTTGCGGGGGAGCCAGTTGAAGTCAAAGTCAAAAGATTTTATTAACACGCTTTTACAAGGTCGACCTGTATGTAACTAACTATGTAATGGAATCTAAGGTAACTAATTTAACCATCTTCCAAGGGTCGTAGCGTAATGAAAATTGGCATCTGTATGTAGTTCTGATGACAATACAATAATATGGTACTGTCGAACTGATCTGATGATGGAGCTGGAAGATATGAAATGGAACTTCATGATGGAATATCGTATCATAGTCGTGTTTGCACTTGTGAGAAAGGCCACGTAATGAACTTTGAAGCGTGTTTTTCTAGTGTTTTTTAAACTATTAATTTATTTCGAATATCATTTACATGCACTTTCAAAACGTTAATTATGAACCTAGTTGCACGGTTCCAAAAAGTTGGTTCTATGGAGAAGAACCGGCAAAAACTCGGATAATACTGACTTTCGGAGGTTAGACCAGTTGTCAGACTTTCGGGCTTCTGACTACCCGTAACGACTGCCATATATATTTGTATATCAACCGGGACTGAAACCGAGGCACGGAGGGGTCTCAATGTGCAATGAAATGGTCACCCATCCACGGACTGACCGCGGCAAGTGTAGCTTAATTTTGGTGATCATACAATCCGCGTAGTTGACTTGTTACGGTGTATCTTTGTTTCAAAAACAAACAAGTAACGTAGTAGGTACAAAATAATATTATGATTTTAGTTACACAATTTTTTTCTCACTGGGCACTGTTTTTTCTACCGTTTCTTGGGCGGCGCGACGGTTAGTTATGAAATCCCAAAACATTCATCGACTTTTTCTGCTGTCCATGCAGAACATTATTTATGAACAATGTTTTTATTTATGTCGCATGTCTAATATTAATTATATTTTTATGCCTCGTATAGTCGTTAGATTACGTCGTGTAAATGTATATGAGGTGTATGTATGAGATTATTTTAGTGTTGTTGGCAGAAAATCAGTATTTAGGTAACTAGAATATTTATGTTGGTTCATTATAATGTGTGGAAAATATTAACAAGACTAGAAACAAAATATGAATAAGATGGGAAAATTAGGTCAAGAAAACGTGCCTCAGTTTTGAATGCAATTAATAAGACTTTATAGTTAGGTGCCTATGTTATCCTACTATCCTACTAATATTATAAATGTGAAAGTTTGTGAAGATGTTTGGATCTTTGTTACTTAATCACGCTGCAAGGGCTGAACGGATTTGGATAAAATTTTGCATACAAGTAGGAAATAACGGGTTAACCTATTGGCTTTTATCCCGGGAAGATGAACAGTTCCCGAGGGATGTGTGATAAATAACATCCACGCGCGCGAAACCGCGGCCACAGGCTGTTATCCTAATAAGCAGCCTATCTAATGAGCAGTCTATCCTATTTGCGATCATTTTCAAGAAATCTCCAATCAAGCAAACAAAAAATCTAGGAAAAATTATGGGTTTATCAAGCAGCCATTTCCCAAAAAAATCTGTAAATATATTTCGATTTTACCATGAGAGATATAAAGTGTGGAAACCGTGGGCACGCATGCGAAAAATTAATTTAGTCAAAGTTTGCTCAAAAAATTATAAACTTGAATGTATTGACATCGCAATACAACGTCAAAAGTCAATTAAGAAGTGCCGAATTCGATTCCCGGATCTACTTTTTGTTTCGCTAACTGAATTCCAATCTCTGCGGAGTTTTGTGTTTTGTTTGTTAAGGTTCCGCAGTAAGTGTCATGAAACCTTTTATCAATTATTGGCACTATTGCCACACCCACATAAAATATACATATTAAATGAAATGGTTAATGTGTCGAACTAATCTTAGTACCCTACTACCTGTAATCATTGATTTGATTTTAGAAAAGGTAACAGGACAAATTACAGAGAACACAAAATGTATACTACATAATATGTGTAGCAAGGGATCCAGCTCAGTATTTGCTGTTCATGTAGGTATGCACAGCACTGATTTTCAGCTGGTCCCTCCCATCTGTATCACTTTAATACATATTACCTATGTTAGGGTACCTAAGGGCACACCTCGGACACTCAACACAATATAAATGCTAGCACTTCCTACATACACAAGTTCAGCTAATTATACAGACGGTATACGAACGCACTCACACTTGTAGGTTAGGGATGCTGGCCGTATTTTACTTTTTGCTCGCCGCTCGTAATGCCAACTGGGTTCCAAGTGCAAGTAGTACTCAGAGATTGCGTGTTTGTATAGCGACTGGCGATTGACATCCATTGCAATCTTGCCATCCGATCCATTGCAGTCAAACTGCGGTTGCATGCGGGACACGGGCGAGGAATCTTAAATTGGCGGGGGGCGGTTCTGTGCGTAAATACTATTAGATATTCTATGCTAGGGGTGGGGACCAGTGGCGGCTGCTGCCTGAGAGAACCGGTGGTGCACTGTACTGTTTTATTTAGTGTTATGATTTAAAATACTATAAAAATATTTGATACCAGTTTCCGTCCAAATCGACTATCCACCAAAAATGTGCAAAGAAAACAAAATAAATCCATACAAGCATTGCTTTTTATTGTTTAATTCAATGGTCTAGGCGGTTCAGCTAATTATTTTATTCCCAATTTGGTTTGAAAAGTTTTATTATTGATTTTAGTAAATACTACCACTATAGTAATTGATATTAAAGTTAATGCTTATTTTTACACAATTCACAGTTTCAGTAACGTAAAAACAGTAAATAATAAACAAAAATAAATTTAAACGACCGCGGCAACTATGACAATGAGAGGGCCATGCCCCCACCACCTCGTTCGTCAACGATCAGTCAATCCCGGAAATCGTCGGTGCCGTGCGGCGCACGAATCTAGGCTAGTTCTTCATAGTAAATGTACTAATTATCTTCCGTCTCACGCGCCAGGTGATGTAGCTCGTATTTCATAGAAGTTGTATGAACGTTCTGCTTGCGCTCCGCGAAGCGCACTGGACTACTTTGTTCGAGCGAAAATAAGTTTTAACTGCTTCAGTTTAGAGATTAAATTGATTTGTCGTTACTTCATAACTATTCGTAAGTATAAAGTAGGTGCGTAATATTGATGTTATAGATAATTTCGTGATTCTTTTTAAAGGTATTATGAATTTATGAACTGGTAGTGCAGCGCACGAGTGCACTTAAGGTACAGCCGCCACTGGTGGGGACTGCCTCGTTGGTCTAGTGGTCGCAAGGGCGACTCTGAGCGTGGGTCTCGGGTTCGATTCTCGGGTCGGGCAGTGTTATTGATTAGGTTTTTTCATTAATTATTCATTGGTTGTTCAGGTAAGGTGGCGGTCAAACGCAAGCCCATCAGTATCAGCCTGGTGTCTGGCTTTATGCCCGGTTTATGGCAATAGGCTCGCCCCCTATTCGGTAAATAGAACTGCTAACATAACTGACGAAATGTGGGTGTTACCATACACCTCTGGCTACTGAAATGTTTATTTATTTAATAAGTAGTTAATTATTATGAACGATAAGAAGTGACTCTTTTGTAAATTATCAGTTTTCCGCAGCATTTTACGACATTTAAACGTTTTTTTATTTATTTATACACCAATCATCGTTCAACAGAACCCAATAAAAGTTCATTTATTTAATCCAGCGAACGGAGTCAGTAGCCACGACTATACTTAATTTGTTTACGCGATGATAGCGCCCTTGTTTCGTGGATGATGGATGGCCTGACAGTGCGACCATGATTTACAAGATGGCAGACGAGCGTTGTTAGAGAGATTGTGATTATGAAGAATATAATGTCGACGTTTAGGTGCAAAGAAGATCCTAATAATAGGGATGTAAAATTATGTAGATGTATAATTTTAACAGCGTTGTAAAGCAAATTATGTAAACTAAGTCATAATGATTTCCCAGAAAAGTGGAGCAAAATGCTGTAGGTTCATATTTTTACAAAACTGGAATCTCTGGAACAATAATTAGAGATAGATTGGATAAATAATAATGAGGGGTACGGCCGTACGGAATCAAAACCCGCTAAAGTGAATTTAGACCACGGATATAGTAAAAAATATAGATCAAGTGCTGCGAACGATCTAGTGAAGCCAAAATAACTATGCTCCTTCGTGTACAGCCAGCGCTCACGCACACACATGCACTCCAACGCGTGCTCACCCATCTCAGTGCACATGTCACGGCATGGTCCAGTTAGCATCGCGACAGCAAATATCCGTCAGGTGCATGGTGTGTGCGTGAGCGCTAGTTGTACACGAAAGAGCATAGTTTTTTTGGCTTCACTATGATTATTCGCAGGACTTCGTATTTGAACCAAATTTTAACTGTAGCAAACCTCACTAGAAAACTGCTTGTAACAAGGGAGTTCTGAATGAAGTCACATCAAAATCTAATTTTTTTTTCATTTTCCATTGATTTGAAATTGAGTCACTATACGAGTAAATAGCGTGTTTTGATGCTTAACACTTCGAGAGCTGATAAAGAGATCAATATAAGTTTTATTGTAATAACGAGTACGTATACACGTCATCACCGTTTAAAAGTACCTACCATACCAACACTTCATCAAACAATAAATTCAAACGTTTCAGGTATATCAGAAACGTTTGAATTTATTGTTTTGAAAACTGATGAATAAAACCTATATTGTAAAGTTTTTGTTTTGTTTTGCCCGTTTCTGTTCCCATAATATGAAAATTGAAACTACTAAACTTATCCGCTCTATTGTTTTGTTTACATTGTAACAAGGAAATAAGGTGTGTTTTCATTAGACTACGGTGTCAGGAAATTGAGAATTTCACAAAAAAAACATGTCAGCCTACTTTCGCGTAGAGGGGCAAAAATAGTTATTCATAGAGGTTTGGCGTGATGCATTATAGATTTTCTTGTTAGCAATTTTGAGAGAAAATAGTGTAAGTATAAGAGGAAAATGGCGGGATGAGTTCGACATAAATTATAATTATTTTACCAAAAAATGGTTTCGAAAGTATTAAAAAACAATCATAAGAAATTACAATTACAGATGCGAACGTGCCTTGAAATATCATTTAGGCAACAACCTGGCTGGTATTGCAGTTATTATAAGGTCGAAACACAAAACTGCGATGCGATATCGCATCGCAATTCGCTTCTTTGCGGTCTGCGTTGCGAATTCGCATCGTGCCTATTCGCCGTTTTGTGATTTGACCCATAGGCAAAAGGTTTATAACCGCTTAAAATCACGTGGGCCTTAAGTTCGTTTCGCCATCATAAACCATATAAAATAGGATACTTTGTATAGACACCACACTGCATCCACGGGAGCTTAACCGCGGATGTCAGCTAGTTCATAATATTAGTAGTATAGAACGTGTTTTCAACAAATTATCTTATAAAGCTAGGCACGGCTCGTTTTCTGACATATCAGTAGCCTGATTCAGAAGGATTCCTTAAGTCAGTTGTCGAAAAACTCGGTTTGTTATTTCTTTTTCTCCCGTTACGTGAATCGTAGACAAAACGAGATAACAAACCGAATCAGTCAACAACTGTTTATCAAAAGTGTTTTGAATCGGGGAGCAGGGCCGCGCAAAGCCATACCGACGTGTCGCGCAGTGGTACCGGTCTCGTGCGTTATCGTCTATCATTGCCTGTCCTCACCCGTCCGATCCGTCGCGAGTCGGTAACTTCAAAAGCGCATTGTTTTTTAAGTAAAACTTCTTAACGCACGTGTGACTTTGAGAGCAAGCTGGTGAATGCGTTACGAAAAGTGTGATTGGGTAAGGCGAAAAGACGCTTGACTTGGGGAATAAGCTGGTGAATGCGTTACAAAAAGTGTGATCGGGCGAGGTGAACGGAAGTTGAGAGGGAGATATAAGTTAGTGAAGAAGTGTTTTTACTTCAGTCGTGTGATCTAAAGCACACTCGTTTTTTTTTTGGAATTGGAAGGTGTTTATTGGAATAGCGGCTAATAGGCCGACACCATGAATCTGTACATAAATAATAAATAATACATTTATTTGCCAAAAAGAAATAGTACAGTATTTTACAGTTTAAATGCTATCCTATAAAATTGTAGGTACATGCACTACAGATATGAGCTTCTGAAGCCAAACTAGGCATAGTCTGTATTTCAGCATTCAGTGCTTCCCCTCGGATGTCAATTACAATTTAATTTACTTAAGTTTTAGCATATTAAAATTATTTAAATTGACTTGACTATCAGTTTCATTTTTTAATAACAATAAAAGAAAATAAAAACTACGATAAAAATTAAAAAAGATGTTTAGATTGTGTGTGGGATGTGTAATGTATATGTGTGTGTTAGTAGTGTTTGTGTTGTCTGAGTGGGGTGTGTAAGAGAGCATACGTGCATTTCGTGATTGTATGATGGATATTGCTTGTAAATACTAGCCTTTTATCTCGGTACAACAAGCAGCTCTTCCGTCTCCTCATACGAAAGTTTCTGTATATAATCTGATACCTTTTTCTTGCATTGATCTTTGGTCAAGGGATATATGTTCAGTATTTTATTGAGTTTATTGTAAATGTAGGGTCCAATAAAGCTCACGAATCTTGTGCTAAATGTAGTTTTAAATGAAAGGGGTTGTGGGCACATACATATATAATGTTCTTGGCCGACACACGCTGTGGGAATTTCTCGACATGGACTGTACGAGGCATTGACAGGCGTGGCAACGTCCGGTACAGCCTGTCAGTTAACGGGCCGTGTCTTTTTTTTTTTTTTTTTTCGAATGGGCTCTCGCAGGTGGGACCGAAGTCCCATTTCTGCTTAACCGGGCTTAGTTGGCGGAGAGTCCCATGTGGGACTCCATTCGCCGAAAGTTTTTTCCCTAACTTATAAACTAAATACGCGCGGTATCATAATACCGCGCGAAAGCGGGCGCCCCCCGAGGGGGGGGGCTCGAACCTCGCTGGGGCATTGCAGGGGGAACCCGCCGTTCCTATGTCCCCCTAGCAGCCGTTGCTGCATCGAATTGGTTTCCTCGAAAGTAGCGGACTTTCGGTTCCTATCGGTTGACGTGCTAAACGCCGTGAAGCGGCAAGCCTCGCCGGCGAGGCTAAGAACTACCTAGAAAACCTAACCAGTGGCTACGCAATAGCCTGCTCCTAGGAACTACTCTAGAGCATAGGGCCGGTCTCGCGTGACGAGATTATCTCCGGTTGCTTACACCGTGAGGGCGTCCCCAGGGGGGAGCTCGGACCTCGACTCAGGGTGCAGCAGGGGGACCCCGCCACCGGTCCCCCCAGCAGCCGGTGCTGCGTCGGCATGTGTTTCTGTTTCTCGAGAGTCGGACTCTCGGATTCTGTGTGTGTGTCGCGTCGGTCCTCGCCGGCGGGGACGATATTTTGGACAACGGCGTCGGAGTGTGCTTGTACTTTTATCTGACTCCTGGAGGAGTGTAGTATCGTCATCGGGTTCAATGAGTGTGTGTCTGGGACGTCGGATTTTGCTAATAGCAGATGGCTGGTAGTCGGTGGCCGCCACGACCAAGGGGTTGGGGTGCTTGGGAGCGGAGTCGAAATAGCGTTTAGAGACACGCTTGAAAAACTGCTTGATGGTCGGCAGTTTGAGGTCTAGGTGGAGTTGGACATTGCGCATGTACCAGGGGGCGTCTACGGCCCTTCGCATGAAACGGTTTTGGATGGTTTGGAGCATGTGAATTCTCACCGGCTTAACGTGTGCGAACACAACGCTAGCATAGGCGAGTATGGGGCGGATACAGGTGGTGAATATCCTTACTTTGAGATGAGTGGGCAGCTTACTGTGCGCATTGAGAAGGGGGTGGAGACGTGCGAGGACGCGGGCGGCACGGTTTTTCGCCCTTCAAATATGCGGACGGAAAGTCAGTCTACGGTCAAGGATCACTCCGAGATATTTGGCTTCTCGTTGCCATGGGATCTGTTTCCCGAACATTGAGACTGGTATGCTCATTTCTTTACGGTACTGTGTGACCTTATCGAAGAGGACCGCTGCACTTTTTTCGGGATTTACTTCGATTCTCCATTTCCGGAACCATTCACCTAGGGTGTTGGCCGCGGATTGGAGGGTACGAGAAATAGTGGCATGGGTCATGCCGGAGTAATAGATTGCCGTGTCGTCGGCGAAAAGGGCCATGCGGGCTGCACCGCATTTTGGAGTATCGCTGGTGTACAGCGTGAACAGTAGGGGGGAGAGCACGGAGCCTTGTGGCACACCGGCGTGAATGGGATGGGGGGAGGAGAGAGCCCCTTCTATGCGATAGCAAAAGGTACGATTCGATAAGTAGTCTCGGATGATGAGCACGAGACGATGTGGCACATTCATAGTGTACAGCTTATATAATAAGCCGTTGTGCCACACTTTATCGAAAGCCTTTGCTACGTCGAAAAAGAGAGTACCGGTCATTTGACCGCGTACGAAGCCTGCACTGATGTGTTCTACAATGCGGTGCAGTTGATTAACGCAGCAGTGCTTTGTACGAAAGCCAAACTGCTCGTCGGGAAGGAGTTTATTTGAGTCGGCGAAATCTTTGAGTCGCTTATAAATAAGCTTCTCGTAGATTTTACCGAAGACATTGAGGAGACTAATCGGCCGGTAACTACTCGGCTCGGCTTTTGGTTTGCCCGGTTTGGAAATACCGATTACCGTGGCCTGTTTCCAAGCCTGGGGGAAGATGTTGTTTTTAAATGCTGCATTGAAGATGACGGTCATTAGAGCGATTAGGGTGGCAGGGAAACGTTTCAACACCTTATTGGTGATGCCGTCTGCGCCGGGGGCTTTTTTGGGCTTAAGATCCTTGACTATAGAGAGAACTTCGTCAGGGGTGATCGGTGGGAGCAGGCCATCAGGGTCATCTATTGGGGGGGGGGGGGGGCTGACCTACGCTCTACTTCTGAATTAACCTTATCAAGGTGGGTTTGGCTTACGGGAAGCGTACTGAGAGTGCATTGAGACTCCAAACTGTCGGCTAAGCATTCGGCTTTTTCGTCGTCGTCAAAGGCCGGCCTTTGATTGGGTCGATTTAGGGGGGGCATAGCTGCCGTGGTCACGCATTTAAGTCTGCGTTGAAGGTCCCAGAAGGCTACATGAGACGGTTGGATTGCGCTGACTTCCTTGTCCCAATGATCCTCCCGTACCTGAGCTACACGTCTCTTTACAGTATTCTGTAAGGAGCGCATATGGGCACGATTGGCTTCATTGGGAAAAGCGTCATAGGCACGGATGGCCGCGTTCCTCTCGGTCCTCAACTCATTTACATCGTCCGGCAGTTTCAGACGCTGGTCATCCAGCATCGGAACCTGCCGTGAGCATTCGCCCACTACGGACTGCACATGGTTGGTGAGCGAGGTGATCGCGGCCACCGAGTCCGCGACTGTCTCAATGGAGTCAGGGATTGAATCTAATTGGGGGGATGAGGTAGATTTGAGGCGGTCCTCTAGTCTCCTCCAATCGGTTATCGTTTTAGTTACGGGTGGAATACCGGGATCCGAGGGACCACCCCGGGGACCCAGTTGAATGATCACAGGGCGATGATCTGAGTCTAGTTCTTGGATTACCTCAATAGAGCGAATACCGAGGTTTACGCGCTTTAAGAGGGCTATGTCTAGGATGTCGGGCCGTTGCCCTACTATGTCAGGATAGTGAGTGGGACGCATCGGGGCGATGACGTCGAAGGAAAGTTTATCGCTAAGTGCTCCTAATTGAGTGCCAGCGGCGTTATTGGAGACACAGCTCCATGAGCGGTGTTTGGCGTTTAAGTCGCCTGCAATAATTACAGAATTACTAAGATCGAGTAGGGATTTGAGGTCGTCCTCGAGCAGACTCGCGGGTTTGTTTGAGGACCTATAGGCCGAGACTATGGTGATGGGCTGGTGCCCTGTCATGCCTAGGCGACAGATTGAAGTCTCCAGGCATGCTAGCTCTGGGGGATCAATGGGGATGCAATACAACGGATTGCGGTAATAGATGAGCGTTCCGCCTAGTGCGGTGTGTGCTCTGTCGTTTCTTATCACACTTTCTTATTGTATTTTTACCTGTATGTCCTGTGTCTTGTTTTTGTACTAAATAAACGTTTTATCTATCTATCTATCTTTATCTATCTTATCAGCCTATAGTTGGCTATATTGGGATTACGACAATGGGGTTTGAGGAAAGACTCTTGAATGAGTAAAATATCGATTTGGTGCTCACGCAAGAAGACAGCTACGTCGTCGCGTTGACCACTAATGCCTCGGGCATTAAAAAAGCCTAAATTTAGGGAACGGGGTTTGAATCTTTTGGGTGGGGCCGTATTATACATTATAATTGGAATTAAGTATTCTATAGATGTCTTGGTACTTGGTAAGTACCTGAAGGCGCTGCTCATGGATGCCTTGGGTAAAGGCCCAAAGTCTAGAGTAGGCGTCAATGCGGGATTCCCCTGACTGGGGTTCGAGGTATTCTCTCGGCAGAAGGCCGGGGTAGTTTACCGGAGGGGGGGTTCTCATGGGGGGGGGGGCTTTAACTGCTGGTGCAGTTTTGGGCCTGAGAGAAGGTGCGGGGATGGGTATGTTCATCAGCGCGGGGGGCTCTGAGGCCGGGGGCGCGAGACGAGAGGGCGGAAGGGGTGGGTATTGGGGCTTTTGGTTACCCTTAAACCAGGGTTTGGGCCCGAGTGGGCCGCGGAAATTAGGGGAGGGCCCGAGTGGGCCTCTAGGGTTTGGTGGTTGGTATTGGAAGGGGGCTGCGTAGGAGGGGGCTTCCCTCGCAACGCGGTCGGAAGCGCGTTTTGCCGTTTTGGCGTTGTGCATTTTGGGGGCTTTGGGGCATCCGCGATAGTTTGCTGGATGCCCGGCTTTGCCGCAAAGGACACAGCTAGAGGGCTCCGTGCACTGGTCCCTCTCCTTGGGACGCTCGCACTCGGTAGTCCCGTGATCGCCTAGGCACTTAACGCACCTGGGCTTTGCGTAGCAGTTACGCTGGGAGTGACCATACAGCTGGCAACGGTGACATTGACCAGGCTGGTTTGACTTGTGGGGGCGCTCGACCGTGATGCCTGATAAATTGCATACGGTCTTTATGTTGTAGATGTTTTTGGCGTTTTCGCCAGGGTGACAAATGACAAGGACCATGTTGTAGGGTTCACCGTGCTTACCACGGAACATTCGGTGGGTTATTGCAACCGGGATCCCTTGACGATCGAGGTCGGCGTGCACTTCCGTGCAGCTGACTTCGGTCGGAATCCCTCGGATCACAACTCTAAGGAGTCGGTCCTCTGGGAGTGCGTAGGTGTGAAAAGACACACCACGCTCGCGTAACAACCTGGTAAGGTTGCGGTAATCAGTGGGGGTGGGGACAACTACTTTAATGCCCTGCTGTGTGGGGCGGGCACTAGTGAAATTGATCTTATTTTGATTGCACCAGTCGGATATTCTGGTCCAATATGCCTTATCCTGGATGAATAAGGGAGGCGGGATGGGCACCTTCTTCTGGGAAGATGAGGTATGTTCCTGAGGGGAGGGGGGCCTGTTATCCTGCGAGGAGGAGTAAGAGGCGGGACGGGGGGTAGGGGCCGGTGCAGAGTTTGCCTCGGAAAGTTTTAAAGATTTTGAGGCGAGAGCCTCGGCCTTGTTCGTTTTTCGGCTGCGTTTTTTACCTTTGCCCACTACCGTGGTAAAGGCACCGGCCTCGTCTGAGTTGACCTCACTGTCCGAAGACATCTCTTGGTCTGATGGGATTGGGGAGCGATCAGGGTATTGAGTGGGGGCTGGGGTGGGGAGAGGTGAGGGGGTACGGTCCTTATGGTCCAGGCTGGCTGAACGCCTAGGCGGACCACGCGGAGACCTCGGCCTCTCCTCATCACTGTCGGAACGGGCGGGGCGCCTATTCCTCCTTAGGGGTGGGGGGGTATCGGGCGACTCTGGAGAGTCGGGGACGTCAGGTTGTTTGGCGGCAAAAGCGCTGCCAAACAAGTCGCCATGATTGGCGATAAAGACAGGGTCCTTGAAGAGGACGTTCTTTAAGATGCTGAGGAACTCGGCATCAGACACCATCGTACAGATGATGACTAAGCCAAGCCTAGCAACAATGAGAGGGGAGAAAAATTAGTGGCGTACTACCATGGGGGTTTGCTCCTCGGGTGGGTGTTCCCGGGAGTGTGTTCAAACCCTCCCCGACGGGGAGGTTGTGTGCCTACTGGTGAGCCCTAAGCTTGCTCTCCTGTTTGCCAGTCTCAATGTGCAAACAGGTCCCTAAGTCTCTAGTGTGCAATGGGTGTAAACCCCTAGAGAGTGCTAGATAGGACGAAACGGGGGTAAGCTAGGGAAGACTAGGAGATCCCCCAAGGCCTTCTGGTCCTAGCTTCTTCCAATTTTGCTTTGCCCTTAAGGAGCGCAGCTGGCGTGTCGGGTCAACGCCCCTCGGTTTGTTATCACCGTTAGGTATCCACCGAGGACCACAGTAAACAAGTGGGTTTTTCCTGAAGGGACACTACGTTTTTGACGAAACTCTGTCTAAAGAGACAAAAGCGCGCCCGCTGTCTTGAAAAAGACAGCGAATGTGCTTATCGGGCTGCAGTCGGCGGGGCGACTGCGGAGGGCGCTACGGTGAGCCGTAGCGAAATATTCGATCACGTAACTCGGCACGAAAGGACGGAGCGGGAGCAGCACGACCTCTCGGGGCGAGTGTCAGAGCGTGAATGGGCCGTGTCGCCGTGTGCATAGAATATATACTAACGACAAGAAGCGACACTTAAGCATGTGTGGTCGTAAAATTTCTCGCGGCTATGTGTGCGGGTCGGGGCGAGCGCGGGGGCCGTGCGCGGTGCGCGGCGTGTGGAACGGGCAGTCTCTCGGCTGCCCAGCCAAGGCACAGCGGTGACAATTACATTCACGCGCTCGCTCAAGGTCACCGGCGATCGAGCTCACACGTACACGGAGTGTCACCACTGTGCCGTGGGACCACAGCTTAACACGGTGCACGGTGCCCTTATCACCTCGCCCGTCTGACATAGGAAGTGCGCAGACCCGGAACAGTATTTCACACTTCGCGTTAGAGCGATTGTATCTAAGAGTTGATTCATCCATGTTACATTTCGCCCTCACTCTCTCGTGACGCCATACATGTCAGAGGAAAAACCCTTGTTAGTGAATGCTGACGTCACTCGTGTGATTTTAAGGGAAGTTGCTATACGAAAGGAAAGTAATTGAATTAATTTGTCGAGTACGTTCCCTTGGTTTTTTGGCGTCGAAAAATGGACGTGTTTCGGATAGAAGGACTAGCTTTTATTGAATTTTTTTGTTTGTGTATTATAGGGTGGTTTGCCACTGGTAAATGTGACTTTGATCAAAGAAATTGGATGATTTTTATCAAATGTTGTATTTATTTTATCACTAATCATCAAATAAATTGGATTGGACAAAGAGATTGGAATATCATTGGATTGGACCAAGAAATTTGACGAGTGGCATACCACCCTATGGCCTTAGCCTTCTCGTACTGAGAAGAGGCCCGTGTCCAGCAGTGTGACAGTAATGGGCTGGTTATGGTTATGGTTATACCACCCTATGGGTCGTAAACTATTGTTTAAAAAAAAAAAATGTGTACGTTTTACAGTCAATGGTGAGAGAAAAATAAGGTTCGATATGAAGTACGCTGACATAGACAATAGTAAAGTCTATGTCAATCACAGACCAGTAAGTCTCTAGACGCCAATTAACCGGGTACGTCAGGTCATGGTATAATAACACCTGGTAGTCTCTTCCCGTGACAGCTAGGTCACGTGATTGCCTCCGTACTACGTCATCGGCCGTGGAGCCAATAGCGGGCTGTTAGCCACTTGTCAGTTTGATGTGCTGCCACTTTGTGAAAATAAATTACCCGAGCAAAATGCATTTTTTCATTTACTTTCTTCTATAAAGAATCACTTTTTAACTAGTAATTTAATATAGTTTCCTTTATTAACTAATTAGATGAATAACACGAGATAACAAATAGTTAGGCTAGTTAGGAATTTATTTTATATTAATTATGAACAAAAATCTCCTTAAGTATATTGAAGGTATCAATCAATGGCAGCACTGATCGTGACGTAGCTTCGAGGCATCGCGCTGTCATTGCGGGAAGAGAATACCTGGTGAAACATCTTATTATACCATGTCCCAGGTCACAAAGCATATGCAGTAGCACTGCATATCTTACGCCCAGCGACCAATCGGGACGTCACTCCGACAGCGAGCGGCACCAATCATATCACCGAACATTTGAGCCGACCAATCATAACGCGCCGTCCGCCCCCGGTCCCCCGCCAACATTTTACGACTGTGTTCTCATGCAAAACTATGTTTATGTGGCGTCTTGAGGCTTACTGGTCTGTGATGTCAATCAATTTGTATGATTTCGGATTAGAAATTCTATTTAACAAAACACAAACATCGGTTTCCTTTGCAGCGTAAATATTTCAATGATCTTTTTAACCGTTTTTGTCATTCTGAATTCAACTTAATTTTCATGTAGGTTAGGCTGAAATTTGTGTAAGTGATAATAAAATCAATTATTTAATTGGATCGACACAGACTTTAGATTCTTCTCAGAAATTCTCTGGTCCAGTGTGGGACCAGCGGTCTTGTACGAGTCTATTTATCCCAAATAATATTATAAGTGGGAATGTTAAAAAAATTGGTTATTTGTGTCTCAAAAACGCATAAACGGGCGAAAGAAAGGATTTGGATGAAATTTGACACAAAGAAAGAAAGAAGAAAGGAAAAATATTTATTTGCTTCAAAAGTGACGCACAAAATTACCAGAAAAATTCAAGAACACAGAACAAATACAGGTACAGAGCCAAGAAGTGTGAAGTGTGTGTGAGTGTGTGTGTGAAGTGTGGTGAGAAGAAGAGTATCACATATGATATTTAATTTCATTTTTCATAGTATTCTTATTCACGTGCGAAAAGCCACGGTTTTCAGCTAGTTACAGCCACATTCATGTTATTTATACTTATTTCGCAAGTCATGCTTAAATATTACTTGTTACAACAGTAACCTTGGGTTCTTAATAACATAAACATTTTGGGGGAACTCAGAAACGACATGCAGTTTACACCTTATGTTTGCTTATTATATTCATGTAGTATAATAATCTAGACGGCGATTCACAGACGTCTCATTTAAGCAGGTAAGCAAAGCAAAAAAAAGGTAACAGGACAAATTACAGAGAACACTACATAATATGTGTAGCAAGGGATCCAGCTCAGTATTTGGTCCAAGTCTCTGATGAGCAGGTTTCGTCACGATGTTTTCCTTCACCGCAAATGATAAGCAAATTCTGATCCGTACACGAATTCGAAAAGTCAGAGCTGCGGGCCAGGTTCGAACTCACACCCTCCTCCTCACTCCTGCATGGAAGTTGAACAAAACAAACTGAGTTATAGAGTAAAAAAACAAAACGAGCGTGCCTTACAGTAGTCCCATATGTGTGTGACATCTGACATCTCACACCCATCTTGGCAACTCACGAAATTATTATAATTAAATTAAAATTATAAATATTATAATAAAACAAAGTTTAACCGGATTAAATCACGTATATTATTTAAATTGGTTTCCTGACGTTTCGAAAGCTTTGCAGCAATTCGTGGTCGCAGGTAGACTAAGATGACAATCGTCTTTACAGATATTTCTAAAAAAATATTTTAATCTACCGTACAATATTTATTAATTAAAATCGTTTCGATGCACGCAGTAATCACTCACAATATCATTATCTTTTACAGTGTTGCGTGCTGTTTGGGACTTGATTATTTTAAGGACTGGGTTCCAAACAGGTGGCAGCTGCCAACCATCTTCTCTATTAAAATTAGGATATTTTTTAATTTCAATAGCCTCAAGGAGCATTCTAGGTACATATCGGTTTTCCTTCGCCAGAACTTGTGGTTTATCAAATCGAAGAAAATGGTTGGGTTTGTCTAGGGCATGTTCACACACTGCAGACTTTGTGGAGCGTCTGTTCTTGACGTCAGCTATATATTATTTAATTCTAGTGGCTATTATAATGTGTAGTGATCGCGAAAACCTAAGAAGTTATTAAAATTATAAATATGGAAGAAATTATTATTATCAAAGAAATTATTAACCATGTTATTTTTTTTCAAATCAAAATTCAACTTCCAACACAATACCGACACTGGCCAGATGAAGTTTATTTTGGTAATCAACACAAGCTAGAAAGCGAGGAATATACTACCTAATTAGAAAGATTTAAATCGAAAATCACATTGACAACCGAATGACAGAATATCACCAGACAGGTCAATGACATCAGTGCACCATGAGAACATGGCAGAGGCGGTACAGTGCGACACTGGTGCTTCGCATTCGCATTAGGCCTGCACAGCTGATGGCTGACAGTACCAACATCTCGGGAAATGGGTTGGTACCATCTGACGGTCAAATCTAGCAACGCGCGCGTTCATTGGGCAAATCAAATAGCGCGCGTATCCCCAGCTTCCTGTAACACACGTCCGTCCCTTTTCACAAAATCACTCCCACAGATTGCAGGAAAGCGAGAGGAAAAATTTCATACAGAAATAAAATAAAGTTTCCACATAATATTGCAAAAAGTTCTCCATTCAGATTCCATTGTAACGTTTACACGCACGTTTGCGCTAAGCCAATGCCAAACATTTGTTGTCCATTAATAAATGGTAATAGACATGATGTACGTACCTGCAAGGTTTATATTACGTTCAATGTACAATATGTAAATGCTGAGTCACCTTATTGGAGTTTAATAATTATAGTAAAGTAAATAAGTGTTTTTTTAAATTAAAAATGGCTCGTGATGTAGCTATCATTATGGTTTTGTAATAGTACATTACTGTTGAGCCGGCCTCGTACACACAGTATAAGCTGATCTCGCATCGTACGGAAAGCCTACACAATGTGAGGTCAGCTTATACTGGATATGTACAGCTTGATGTGTAGCCGTGTGTACTACTGAAGTGATTTTAAAAGGACGAGGCGCGAGCCGAGTCTTTTTAACCAAACGAGGCCTTTAATTGCTATTTCAGCCGAGACTTGTATAGCACTTTTCTCTCATTTGCCAGGAAACAATACACAAATTAATTCAACAGTATTTAATTTTCATTGGCGCCAATTCGTCCGCGCGTAGTTCTTGTTCTAATTTCAAAGTTGTGAAAACAATAACTGCGCATTCAGCCTTTATAATGATAAATATTTTGTATCTAAAGACACCTAAATTATGTAGGTGTGTACTTAAAAACCTCGCTAGCATAATTTAAAAAATAAAACTGCCCAGCAATTTATATTATTGTCGTGTAGGATATTGCTGGCGTGTTAATTCATTGCGTATGGAAAAGTGCCGATTGATGTATTCTTCTTTTAAAATAATGAACCAATTTCCGAGCAAGTGGGAGAAAAGTTATTTACAGAAATTAGTGGTATATTATCCATACTAATATTATAAATGCAAAAGTAAGTCTGTCTGTTTGTTTGTTTATGTTTTCACGACTAAACCTCTAAACCGATCGTAATGAAATTTGGCAAAGTGGTAACCTGGGACCTGGAAAAGACCATAGGCTACTTTTTATCCTGGGATGATAAACACACACAAGTTCAAGACAGGCTATATATAGTTACTGAAATATTTCTTAAAATAAAGTACCTATATAATAAATTATAAGCTTCCATACATTTTAATACGAATACAAATTCCCTAAAACGCGACCTTCTATTAAACCACCTGTATTTGAGTCAGCCACTAATTTAAGTTTTCGCTTACAACCTCCAGAACACGACCAGAATAAAACGACCTCTCTATTACGTCTCATACTTAAGATTTTCGAAGAAATAAGTAGATTAAATGGCCTTGCAGAGGTCACATATTCTGGACACGTAAGTCTCCCATCTGGAATTAACCCTAAAATTTTAGAGGCGCTGGAATTCTGAGCACCTCATTAAGTCAAAGATTCTTTCAAAGTTTTTCGCCGTATTTCGGCTATGTTTAATTAAATCTTGTTTTAGAATTCCTAGACTGTTTTGTCTTGGGTTGCATCCCGTTATTAAAGTTTTCTTCGCTTTGAATCTTGTTTTTAAGTTTCTCAGAGGCAAGTCTTTTTGCGTCATTTAGGTAAGTATGTTGGAGTTTCGAGGAAATGTGAGGTGAATGTTGCGCTGATATTTATCATGAGATAAATGAGTCTATCTCAACAAAATTATAATAATAAATAATATTGGCGTCCTATGAAATGACGCACATTGCTCGCAGAATGGATGGCCGATGGGGCAGTAAAGTTCTGGAGTGGTGACCGCGTATTGGAAGGCGCAGCGTGGGTAGGCCCTCCACAAGGTGGACCGAAGACCTGGTGAAGGTCTCGGGAATCCGCTGGATGCGGAAAGCGCAGGACCGGTCGTTGTGGCGATGCTTGTGGGAGGCCTATGTCCAGCAATGGACGACTTTCGGCTGAAATGATGATGATGATGATGAAATGACGATAAGGTATTTTACCCGACTACGACTCCTAAAAGAGGATTGTGATTTTAGCAGGCTATGTATGTATGTATTTATTGTATAGCAGTGTGATTACAGCTGTACGAAAACCGATATTTGTTTTAATGATTGGAAATCGACCTCTTATTCGTATCTTTTACAAAAAGCCTTTCCAAACACTTTAAAAAAAATGGTGCTATGCCTAGATAATATCCGTATCTATATGTTTGGCGGTAGAAATGGGTACGGTGGTGGTTCTTTCACAAGAAGTTCTACTACAACTTTATCTTTACCAAGTCGTTTGTCCATCTGTTAGGAGGTCTTCTTGTTAGGCGGTCGCTTCGCTAGCCAAGAGTTCACCTTTATAGAACTTCAAAGAATACTCAAAAACCAATTTCCTATTCACTTAATACCCAGCTTACTACCAAACTCAACATTCTATTACTCCACCCGGATCGTTTGTTGATGTCGTTTATATTAATTTGCATTAAACTCCACGTTGATATGCCTGCGGAACCCATTTATTTTGTTTGAGGTTAAGTCAATTTCACGGTAAGCGATGCCATAACGGTTTCTATTGCGCACATTACACCTTGTCCTATGTGCGTAACAAATCTATATGTATGTATTTATGCCTGATTGGGGAGTATTGAATTGAGGGGCCAACCGTGTGGATTCTACGATCTGCGAGGTGCGCTTCCCGCGGTCCGTCTGTGGATGGGTGACCGTTTCGTTGCACATCGAGACCCCTCCGTGCCTTGGAGAGCACGTTAAACTATCGGTCCCGGTTGTCATACGAATATCATTTTTTTTTTTTCATTATCTTTATTATTTATGGGACTTTTATTCTACAACAAGAACATGCCAGTCTCATTGTTCCTTTCATATAACTTATGCTTAACAAATTGATACAAAACTAATACCAATGTAAGATCTAACAATGCACAAACATCTTATATAAACATATTGCAGCACTTGATGAGGGATTTGCCAAAATAGATAGGAAAGTTCCAACATCCAACATATTCAATTTATGAACACGCACTAATATTTCCCTTTGTCTTTTATATTTGACATAATCCGTTATTAAATGTTGGACGTCATCAAGTACTCCACACACGTCACAGTTTGGTGAATCTACTTTTTTCATCAAATAGCCAAACTTTCTGGAAGGCTAATGTCCAGAACGCAATCTATGAGCAACGACTAAATGAATCCTATGATTATCTATGGCAGTCATTACAGGTAATCAGCAGCCTAAAAGTCTGACAAATGGTCTAACCTCCAAATGTCAGCATTACCCAGTAACTGGGTTGTGGGGGTCTGATGGCAGTCACTTCGTGTAAAATACTGATGTTCAGCCGCATCTGCTCCCCGATTCGGTTTGTTATCTCTTTTTCTCTCGTTACGTGAATCATGAGACGAAACGAGATAAAAAACCGAACAGGTCAACAACTTGTTATCGTGTGGTTCTGAATCAGGGAGCTGGTTAGACTGGAAGCCGATCCCAATGTAATTGGGAACATGTCAAGGAGGATGACGATGTTGATGAGGAGAGTAGAATTCAAATGGAAAAAGAAGTTAGATAACATAATAGGAAAAGGTTATTAGTCTATAGCCGGAACAATTTCAAAATAAAAGAAAAAAGAAAGAAAAATGGTTTCATCATTTAAATATCTTTCAGAGTAACGAACAGGTACACAAACAGATAACTAACAGGTAGGTATAGGTACAAAGAAAATAAAACTAAAAATCGCATAAAATATAAGGAAAGTAGGTACATGCCTAAAACGACTTCATCATCATCATCATTTATCATTTCAGCCGAAAGACGTCCACTGCTGGACATAGGCCTCCCCCAATGGGGCCATACATGGCATACCGCCATAATCGCCACGCTTGGCAGGCGGGTTGGCGATCGCAGTTGGTTTAATAAATACTCAGAGCACGCTGCTGCCCATCCTCTGGTGAATCCCTTATTTGCCTTTTACGACACCTATGAGAAGATATAGGGTGGTGCAATTCTTTACGTCCGGCACCACACGGAACGACTTAATAAATAAATAAATAAATAAAAATTAACCTCCGTTAATTCTTCAGATATTGGCAAATTGCACGCCGTAGCCGTGACGATGAAGTTTCCACTCAGCATGATGCTGTGTTACAGAGCTAGCCACAACACAGCGCTGATGTTCAGTTGGGACCCCAAGTGCGAAACAGAAAAAGTTATCGTTGTTTGTAAAACATCAAAGTAAGTGATAATTCTTATACTTCTTCCTGTATTATATCCTCATCGGACGTCAGCGACCACTGCACGGATCTCGTTTTTATCTTCAGATGATGTTGGGTGATGATTGTTTAATGTTTGGAAACTGTTTTATGAATGAAAACTTGCCAATCATAAATTCTGTAATGTTGTTATTCTCAGAGCAGCCCGGAGTCTGGATTTGTGATAGGTTTGCACCCTATTACATGGGACTATAACATAACTGGCGAAATGTGAGTGTACTATACACCTCTGCCTACCCCTTCGGGGAAGTACAGGCGTGATGTTATGTTGTTGTTGTTGTTATTGGCAAAATATAGGTAAACCAAGATTTTAAATTTTACTCGACATATTCCTATCTAAGATGTGGTAGATCATACCATTTGCAACAAGTAATAATTAAACGTAGTGGTTATGTTCTCTTTGGTAATAGTCACCACATATTCCCATAGACGAAAGTCCACAGATTTAGTATTTTTTTTGGAAATTTCCCAGAATTCTCTATTAAACATTAGTTATCACTATTTTGATCAAAAGAAGGGCTTTGCTTTGTATAGTTAACTTGTAGCTGATACTCTTTTAAATGCATCCCCCTGTATCCTAAAAAGGGCTCTAAAACATTTTCTAAAAGTGGTCTGACTGTAGTGCATACTTTATAGTTAAATTAAAAATGATAAAATCAGTTTATTTCATTTCACAGACATGTGGTGGTATAAAACCTTTAGGGCCGAGTCCGACTTTCACTTGGCCGGTTTTTATGTTATTAATATACTCTTGAAATCACTTAGCGGCAGAATTGAAATCTAACCCTATAACGATGTTGGTCCAGTCCTTAGGACAAAAATCACTAGCAAAATTTACCTGCAATATAAAGTCAATGAGTTAGGTAGCTCAGAGACGTAATATATGGCAGTGTCTTCCCATATAGACCATATTATATTGGAGACTTCTTAAAGAATCCATTTGGCCAACTGTTAAGGAGTGTTCTCGCTGTGCTGGGATTAGTTTTCGAGGTCAACTAATATCCGATCTATCCATGATTTGCCAAATCGATTTTTCCTATCTCTATAGGAATTTGACATAAGCTCGTAGCATATTTTGTACGGAGCTTATGTCAAATTCGTATCTCTAGTAGGGCAAATCGTGGATAGATCGGATATTAATTTTGGCCGTAAATGTCTTCCTGTCTTCCTTTTATCTACGAGGTATTTTCACTTTTTAGTTTCGTGGCTAGGACAGCTTAACATAACAGATCTTGCAACGTACGTGGTTATTATATTAGCCTCGTTCGAGGATTGTATATTTTTTTATATCAAGGTAAGTTTAAGTACTTGACGGTAGGTACTATATTAGCTGACCTAGTTTTAGATGTAAATATACCAAAGTACGCAGCTGTTACTTGTGGAGGATATATGCTTATATGCGAAAATATGTATTAAAAAAAAAAGCAAACGAAGCAAATAAAGCAAAGCAAGCAAGCACAAGCATAAGCATTTTGTTTTTTAATTTTGAGCAAATAAAGTTAATTTGAATTTTTGAATTTGAACAATATTTTTACCTCGCTTGAAATAATGCGATAAAAAAAGCACAATAGGTTATTAAATATTAGTATCTTTAATCGTAAACTAGAAGACAGAAGCGAAGCTTATTCGCATTTGCAAGCGCGGATAGAGTGCGCGTTCGAATTTTTTTCTCAGTTTATCATTTATCAGGATCAATAGAAATGTTCGCGTAGTAAGAAACCACCTTTAAACTATCTATATCCCTTGTTCATTTCCTTTGAGAAGGATGAAAAATCCCTAATAACGAATGGGCAGGAGCAGAGCGCTGGCCTTTATTGATGACCGCCATTATTATATGGTTAGGCGTCCTCCGCACCAAATTATTGGCCAAATCTGTTATAAAGAATTTAATCTGGGATATCCTGCTGTGATCCATTGGTATAGTAATTTAAAGCGCTGTTTTGTTATTGTGTGTGAATTTATTCCTGTTCTTTTGTTACATATTATATTGATATTAAATGTAGCGATGTATTTTTTAATATTTCTCTGTGTGTGCATAAATTTAATAAATAATTAAACTAACACTGACGTAGTCGATGAGGACAGAAATCCTGAATCGCGCAAGCGGAGTATGACACGCAACCTATTATATATACAAGCGCCCAAAATTAACCGTTGGTCCCGCCCGGTTAAGCAGTTAGGGTATCCATTTTGGGTACACATTCTGCAGCAAGAGTCATCATCATTCGAAAAAAAAAAAATCCGTTGGCCCACCCGATATACCGAAAGTCCGCCACTTTCGAGAAAACTATTCCCGATGCAGCAACGGCTGCCAGGGGTACATAGCGGCGGGGTCCCCCCGCAATAAGCCGAGGTTCGAGCCCTCCCTTGGGGGACGCCCATGCGGTTATGCAACCGCGATTTTAGTTTATAAGTTAGATTTAAGGAAATTTTTCGGCGGATGGAGTCCCTAACGGAATTATCCGCCACCCGCCCGGTTAAGCAGTTAGGGTATCCATTTTGGGTACAAATTCTGCGAGAGTCCATCCGAAAAAAAAAACAAAAAAAAAAATTACCGTTGGGTAGTGGAGCCCGTCAGGGCAGACCCAGCCTGATCGGAGGATCCTCCCTTTGTTTTGGGAGGAACATCAGAACATGATACCTTGTTTCAGTGTTGCTAACCGTTTGGAGTTATTTTCAAGAGTAGCCCTACTGACCTGGCTGTGGGAATATTCTTGAAAATAATTCCGATTCTAATCCAATTACGATCTGAACTAATGCCAAGAAATAGTAATGTCTAATTTTGAAAAAAAAAAAGAATGATCAACTTTCATTGTAAATTGGATGAAATCCTTCAGCAAAACACAATGTTAAACAAATTTGGCCCTAATTTTGCTTTCAAAAGTTCGGATTGACATAATCTAATGACAGTCGATCGGAATTTTCAGAATAACCTACACACGTCTTTGAAAGTGTAATCAATATAATAAGTGAAGCAATTTTATTGACGTTGACAGGCAGACTCTTTATATTTTTTACCATCGTGAGTACATACTGTAGCGTTAACCCGCTACGGATAAAAACTTTTTGCATTTTTTTATTACTACCTTTTTTTGTAAATTCTTTATAAAAATTCACTTGGCGTGTCATTTTTGAACTTCGATTTCGTAAATTTCTATCGTCAATTTTTTATTTTCAAAGCGCGTCATTGCAGATTTGGTAGCCATCAGAACTGGTTTTCTTCTTGTGTTCGTTCATTTACACCAAAATTTTGCTGATGTGATCATAATTGTCCGGTTTTACACCGTTGTTTGGTTATCCAGTCGGCTACATTTTGTACTTGTAAAAAGGTGTCGATGTCAGTTTGTTCTCTCCTGTTATTTTGGTATGTATTTCATATTTTTTTTCTGTTATTTAATCCCATTTACTAATTATTCATTCTCCCAATAATTCAAAAGATTCTGCTTGTGTCCTTTGTCTGAACGTCCTATTTGTTTGTCCTTAGACGTTCATATTAGTACACAAGCCGGGTTTCGGCTTCACCCCGTGGGACCAGCTGCATGGGGCCTGGTTTTGATCCGGCACCAAAGCAGTGTTGCTGAGGGTCCAGGACGGAAGATTTGAGGAAGAAAGAGCCAAATCTTCGTCGCTGTACTCCACCCAAATTGCCTTCCGGGAGTGCGAAATCCCTACCATCTTCACAAGGACAGCAGTTTATTTCAAGACCTCACTTTTATTTTCTTTTATAGTAGTGGTATATAGCAGCGTATTTTTTTCCTGTTTAGTTTTACATTTCTTGCCATCCGCGGTATATGATATTTTATTTTATGTAAGGGGACGGAAAAACGAAACGTTGCATGCAATCTTTTATTTTTTTCGAGACAGTTTGTGTTTAGCTCGATTAACATCCCGGTCAATCTATATGTAAAATCTCGACTCTGCAGTGCCTTTTTTTTCGAAGTATCTTTTTTTTACCCTTTTGTACATTTTAAAAAAATATTTCGACCCGTTATTTTTTACCTTAAATTAAACGTGTTTGTGATGTGAAAAGTGTTTTCTTCCTGTATTTTTTACGTTACAATACTTATTTAAGTAGGTTAGGAGGTACCTACCTACAAAGGTATATATTCAACTGATGGCAAGCTATGTTGCTTTAAATACTTTATAATAAAATGGTTTTAGCGAAATATACATGTTGAGTTTTTAGCTATTTTAATTTCCTTAAAATTAAAAAAAAAAACCACAAATTAAATCAGATTTTACTCCGCTCGCTAAAATAGTAACTAGTTATTTTATTATTTTTAACGCATTTATGCATGCGAAGCGAAATCTAAAGAAATAAATTGTGGAAAGATTGTTTATCTTTGCACAATTTACGCGTTAGAGCCGCGCGGCATGGTACCTCGCAGTCGCAGAGCTACCAGCCAAGTTGATAATCTACAATCGTCAACGCTATAGAAAACAATCAAAATGTATGGAAATGACATATCTCAACGAATGACTTTTTCGTTGAGATATGTCATTCCCATACATTTTAATTTCCTGACGTCAGGAAAACCAATTTAAATAATATACGCGATTTAATCCGGTTAAACTTTGTTTTATTAAATATTTGTGATGAATAACGTATTTATTTGGATAAGGGTTAATATCATGTTTATAAAAACATTGAAAATAATGCATTATTTCAGAACAAATTTGATTACCATAAAAAGGGTTATATTGAGTTAACCTTAAAAGATACACATATGTTGTTGCGGATTTTGTTTAGAACTTTTAAAGGGAAACAATTCTGTTAAACATGATTTTTGCGTAACTTTAACCGTTTACGCAGCGCACGTATTGGAAGCTCTCAAAAGGAATTATTTTTATCCTGTTTTTGCAACATTATTCATTTATGCTGCGCTCCTATTAGTTGTAGCGTGCTATTATACAACGTGTATCAGAAGTGCGTGGTCATATTTTAAGAGCTTATTCAGGAGATGCTATCGAACAACTTTTACTATGGGACCAAGCCTGAAATCGCGAAAAAAAATCAGCTGTTCCTTACATTTGTCGAGGGACATCGATGATTTAATAGGGATCAGCTGACATTTTTTTCGCGATTTCAGGGTTGGTCCCATAGTAAAAGTTGTTCTATGCTATGTACTGAATGAGCTCTTAAAATATGACCACGCATTTCTGATACACGTTGTATAGCCTAAAGCCTTCTTCGATAAATGGAATATCCAACACAAAAATATTTTTTCTAATCCAACCAGTGGTTCCTGAGATTAGCGCGTTCAACCAGACAAACAAACAAACTCTTCAGCTTTATAACACAAAAAAAAGTAAATAAAGTATAGATTAGCAATAAGTAGCATAAATGCTTACAAATTAATGACAACATCTAATAACTAACGAAACTTTGAATAATAGATGTAAAAAAAGTAACGGAGATTTTGTTCCTCGAATGTTTATGATTTCATTATTTAATTGCACTTCTGATATTAGCAATCACTAGCAAAAATGTATAAAAATAGCGGTTGTAATGTAAAATTGTTTATTTAAGATAAATTAAAAATCTTTGTTATTCAGAATGTGGTTCAACGTATCTAGTACTTAGATATTATAACAGTATTGTTTTGTTTGCTCATAATAGTCACATTATTAACTTCTATAATTCCAGCTCAGCTACTGCGACTAGTGTAGTAACTATCTAATAGGGATGTGACTTAGCTGTAAAAAATAGATTTTTTAATAATCGATTATTAAATAATAATAAATATTTTTGGGTCATTTTTACACAGCACCATCTATTCCCAAACTAAGCTGAGCTTGTAATATGGGTACTAGACAATGGATATGATACTTATAAACTTTTTTTTTGTAAATACATGCTTATAATACATAAGAAACACCCAGACCAACACAAACACATATGTTCATCACACAAATATTTGTGTCCTGTGGGAATCGAACCCAATTCTTTTAAGTTTAATTAAAATCGATTAATAAAAAATCGATTTATTTGGAAATAATAATCACTTTAAAAAAAACGATTTTTTCGTTTAAATAAATGAAAAATATCAAGAAATGACTAAATAAACTTTAAAACAGTAATTATTTTATTACTTTAGTGCGAAAGCTGACGCTTTCATTTCTTTTCTTAATTTTTACTACATATTGCTTGGTAAGGAATTAAGAAACAAAAGCTTCAGCAACCTATTTGGTTTGGTGCTAGATATTCTGTGCACAAAAAGAAGCGTCCGAACACAAATTTATTTTCCAAACAAAACAAACCAATGAACGAATCAAGAACGCGGAAGGAGCACTTGAATTATACTGAAGATTGGAACAAAATAAATGTACTAAAGTCAGTGTTACTAAAATAATGACTTTTGACTTGGCCTTTACGAAGACATAGTAAAAAAAAATCAAAAACACATGACGCCTTAAATAAGAAATCGATTTCTAAATAATTGTTTTTTTCTAGAAATAATAATCGACCCAAAAAATCGATTAAAACATTAAAATAATCGATAAAAAAAAACATCCCTACTATCTAATACTCGCTCGCAGATTGATGTCTACTTCGATACTAGAAATTTAACGAGGGCGCGGGCTAAGTCAACAAAATCGCAACTTAGTAAATAATTTTAAAGGTACACTGGAGGAGAGATGTTGTACAACTTTATGCTTACACGCACCTTGTAGTATTAACTGAGATTCTAGTTTATATACAGGTATTAAGCTAAGTAGTCTGAAAACGAACAACCACAGATAACGGAATAAAAGGAGATCGGGCAAACCGCCTAGTTTGCATATAAACCAGGTGTCGCAAACTGAACTTACACACACAACGCAAGAAACGCATCAATAAATTACAACAAAAAGCACGCACACGTATAAAACACGCACACGTATAAAACACGCACACTTATATCCTTGCGGCATTTTGGAAATAAAAGAAAGTTTTCTCTCAAACTAGTGCGCATACTCACTCAGGTGCAAGTGACGGTGAACTAGGGGCGATGTATGCCCGCTGTGCATACAACGGTCAGCCTTTACGCGGCTGGGCCTCTCTGGTATTTTGTTGCTCTAAGCGAACAACATTTACTACTGAAGCAACCCTGAAATCTCTAGTAAAATACCAGCTGTTCCACACAATGTCATTAATGTCGCTTGACAAAATTTAAAACAGAAATAAAATGTGAAAATAAAATATAATTTAAATGTGCTTTTTATTACATAGGTATATTACATTATTTTAAGCCCTTGCTGCCATTATTTTCATTCGCAACGTCACTGTTCCGTGTGGTGCCGGACGTAAAGTATTGCATCACCCTATATCTTCTTATGGGTGTCGTAAAAGGCGACTTAGGGACTTTACTCATGACGCGACGCGATGCGAGCGATATCGCATCGATTGTCGACTCGAGTTGTACGTACGTTCTGATTGATACCAAAAATATTTCCAACAGATGACTAGTTGCGCAACAGAAGTCGCTCATCGATATCCCGAACAGAGAATCGCGTGCAAGTCGTAACAAGTGCCAGCGCTCGCAGTCGCACACCCCCGTACAAGTACATTTATTTGAAATAGAATCGCAGGTCATTAGAACGTACACGCAATTCGATATCGAGCAGATCTGTGAGCGATATCGTCAATCCATGCGATCTTGTCTGAAGACATTTGCGATTTTCAATACATTTTCTTCGAACACAAGTTGTTGCTATATCTGACCGATATCGGCAATCGATGCAATACTGCGTCGCGTCGCACCATGAGTAAAGTCCTTAAGAGATTCACCAGAGGATGGGCAGCAGCGTTCTCTGAGTATTAACCAACCAACTGCGATCGCCAACCCGCCTGCCAAGCGTGGCGATTATGGCATATTCCCCCCTTTTTGGGGGAAGCCTATGTCCAGCAGTGGACGTCTTGTGGCTGAAATGATTGATTGATTGATTGCAACGTTACTTAATTAGGTGTGTATTACGCACAGATTTCACATCTACCGGCTTGTACGGCCGGTAGATGACAAATCTGTGGTATTACGTATTAGTTAAATAATACTCTACAGAATTTTCCTAGCCATAGTTATTATATTTTTATTAAGGTTTGGGGCCGAACCCTAAACCTCTATAAACTACTTTACCCTAGGTCAAACTAGTGCGTCCGAAGTAGGCTGGGAATGTTAGGGCCAACTCATTTAACCTAGGATTGCAAAATGTGTTCTAATAACAATTTAGGACCAGTCTGCGTTCCGCCATTTTGTCTCTAAAATATAAACTTACATAGATCTCGTAGCTAAACAATAGCCGCATTTATCGCAACCAATCGCAAGATCAGGTTAAGTAAAGCTAGCCGCGGTCAGTCTTTGGATTGGTGATCGTTTCATTGCACATCGAGACGTGCCTCGGCCCCGGTTGCCATACGAATATCTATGGCAGTCGTTATGGGTAGTCAGAAGCCCGAAAGTCTGACAACTGGTCTAACTTTAGGATGTTCGTATTGCTCAGTAACTGGGTTGCGTAGGTCTGATGGCAGTCGCTCCTTGTAAAATACGGTGCTCTGTGGTTTAGCCGCAAGACTATAGACTTTAGCTGTTAGACTGGAAGCCGACCCCAACATGATTGGAAAAAAGGCTCGTAGGTTGTTTTAGGCTTTTTCCGAAGATATTTAAGTAATGTTTGTGATAGTTGTGTGAAATAGTAAATTTTTTACATAGGCCCTGTTATAATTTTTCTCATAACATTTACCATATTATTAGAATTGAAAGTTTTTTAATTTGAAGATGAAACCGTTAGTAATAATAGTATTTATGATATAATGGTGATATTCGAGGGAGATTAGAAGGTAGAGAGAATTATCTGATACGAGATAATACAGGCAAGTGTTCTTAAGTGGAGACCGCGAATTGGCAAACGTAAGTTAGGCGTAGAGATGGCCAAGGTCAGGTCGAAGAAAACCGGGCCATCCGAAAGCGCCAAAGCCACAGGAAACACCTGGATGAGGGATGCGCAAGATCGAAGAGGCTAGCAAAAACGAAAGGAGGCCTATACCCAGTAGTAGGTGATACCAGGCTAAGATGATGATGATGATGAAGGTAGGACGCCCTCAAGTTCGGTGGAGAGATGATATTGGCAAGGTAGCTAGTATGAGCTGGATGCTAGTGCTGGGTGTGGGTGCGAGTGGCTGGCGGCGGCGGAGGAGGAGGAGGAGGAGGATGGATGTCAGTGGCGTGCCATTGGAGATGCCTTTGTCTAGCAGTGGACAAATATAGGTTGATGATGATGAAGACAAGCTGAATAGCCTTGAAGTGTTGGAATCTACGTAAATGTTATAATTTGAAAAAGTTAGGGATTTTTTTATGTCGTTCACTCAAATACCCGCACAATAAAATCCACAATAAAAATTCACCCCGAAAAGTAGCCGAAGTAAATATATGAGGGGCATGTCACATCATTCTATACGAAGCCCAGCGCCAGAGGTCAAGGATGGCAATAAATAAGGTGAGGGATGACCGACCCTCACTGCATTCTGATCCCGTCAATAATATCCCTTAATATTTACTTCACATAAAGATCATCCCCCATATTTAGATCACATAAGGACGTGTCTCTTAATTCATACGTGTCTGGTTTGATAAGTTATGGATATGAAATGTCTTTTAATTTATTAGTAGGTAGTTCATTTGGTTATCAATACTTTTTTTTCCGTGTGGTGCCGGACACAAAGAATATAGCACCACCCCATCTCTTCTCGTGGGTGTCGTAAAAGGTGACTAAGGGGTTCACCAGAGGATGGGCAGCAGCGTTCTCTGAATATTTATTCAACCAACTGCGAACGCAAACCCACCTGCCAAGCGTGGTGATTATGGCATATCTCCTCCTTTTGGGGGAGGCCTATGTCCAGTAGTGGACGTTTTTCGGCTGAAATGATGATGATGATTATGTTTTTTTTTTTTTATTTAGTGTCGAAATGTTCTTTTACGGTATCTATAATCATATTAATAATACGATGACGGGAATCTCGTGAAAGCTGACACAGATAAGCAAATGAGTTATTTGGACTTAGCACACAAGGTTGTTGACATGTGGGATGTGGATTCAGCAATCATAGTACCGATAGATGTCACAGCCAATGGCCTAATGGCCAAGAGCTTCGACCAACACCTTCAGAGGCTTTCCTTAGATGGCTGGGTCAAGGGCCAGATTCAAAGAGATAGAGCACGTATTGTGAGGAGGTTCCTGTCTCTGGAGCCATGACCAGCCGGTAGCTTTGACCTTGTTCTCGATGCCGGTCGAATGTTATTTTTTTGTCAAAAATTTTAAAAATAAAATTTATAAGTTATATCATTGAATAAATTGGTTAATAATACAAGAGTTAAAAAAGGGTTCCTCGGATAACTTCGAAATCTTTTATTCATGTGGACCTAAGAAACGTAAATAGGTTTTACTAGGTGTCAACCTCTTTGCCGCAGCTACGACATGCCAAGTTACTTTTGTTATGACATTACAATTATTAAGTATGTTATCACTGTAATTCCTAAAGTGTAGGTACCTAATGAAGTTACTTTTATATTCACCTACCGCATGTCGTCTTGTTGTGGCAATAAATCATTTTTTATAACATTCTACCAAAAACATTTTCAATACTCCTGGAAACAACGGAAGCGTACTAAAAGTTATTGAATAATAAAGAAGCTTTATTATCTTTAGAAAATGTTCTATAAACGACAAAGTAAGTAGGTTACAGAAATCTTACTATCTTTTCTCCAATAAATATTTATTCGTATGCCTATCGTGAGATGGCGAAAGAAACAATTTATCTTTTATGACGTTTCGGGAAGAAAAACCGGGAAATCGCTGTAGAATCGTAAATTTTGATTGCTTATTTGTATTCATCCAATGTACAAGGTTTTGGATCATCGTTTCATTTTCAGAACCTGCAGTTTTTTTTTTTTTTACAATTAAATATTACTTTCTGGTATTCTGTTAGAAAGTATCCAGATACTTTCTAACAAGATACCAGAAAGTAATAGTAGTAGTTGTATTTCCAGAAATAAAGTGGAAAGTATTAATAAATATATTGGGGTCCAGAGCATAATCAACATAAAAACTTAAAACCGTAAAAACTAAGGTCCGTTTTACAAAAAGTTCCTCAAGTACTGTAAGGTGCATTAAAAGAGCCTGCACGAGTGACCATATTTAATTAATCGTCCGGCGCACCCTGGGCTTTCAGCCCCGCTACCAACCTGCTGACTGGCTAATCTTTTTCTCATGAATGATGATTTCAATGAGTACACAAAATTCAGGGTGGCGCCACTAGTCATACATTGAAAAAAATTATTGTTTAAAATCGCATTTTTGGCAGAAGTTTGGATTGTCATATTGCTTTTAATTATATTTAAGTGTTTACAGGCCCATTTTTTGTATGATAAAACAGAGATTGACGGAATCCTGACAAGGATAGAAAATTAATTCCGATTATAATGTTTTCGCCAGACTATATTTTATTATCTGTGTGGGTGCGCGGGGCGCGTGCGCGGCCGCGCGCCATGACCTACTGGATTTGGCCATCGTTACTTGTAAATTTATTTTTAATTGTTTACGTTATTATTATGGTTTTGTGTGTCTAAAGTTTTATTCTGGGCAAAAATATCTGACTACAGCAGTGATACTGAACTGAGGAGAATATGACCCCGCCTGAATTTCTGGATGCAGCAACGTAAATGACGAACAATCTTTTACCAGAAAAATCAAGAAAAACTACAACAATGTTACCTAGATTTTGACTTTGGTATTTTATTTAAAATTGTATGAGTTTAGATAAAATAGTGTATGAAACTGACATAACTAGGTATTAAAACACTCGTGTGATACTATTAAAAACCTCGCCTACGGCTCGGTTTTTAAACTCACACTCGTGTTTTAATAACCCTTGTTATGCAACAGTTTCATAAACTACTATTAAATTATAGGATGCATTAAAAGAGCATCTACGTGTGAAGATATTTAATTGTAATTAAATATTAATTAATTATACAATTAAAGAATTGGAATAAGACCGATGCTCCGGTCAATAAAAAAAATAAACCTTAACACTGGCTACTTTGTAACCTAGCTAGGATGCCAGTTCTAGTATTGTATTTGTTACTACTATTGAAGTTCGATCCCTAGCTTATACTATATTTTTGTAACAGACTGTACCACTTTTTTATGAAATAAATAAATATGAAATTGTTCGTTCGGCGCACCTTGGGCAGTCAGCCCCGCTACCGTCCTGCTAACTGGCTAATCTTTTTCCCACGGCATAAGCTGTTATCCACGGAATAACAAAACCTTTAGTTATTTTTTCTGTGCTTTTATCATTATGCAGCTCATTTTGACACAATAACGACGACCTCTGTAGTCTAGTGGTTCGAGTGTCGGATTGCTGATCACGAGGTCGTGGGTTCGATTCCCACAGGACACAAATTTTTGTGTGATGAACATATAAGTGTTTGTGTTGGTCTAGTTGTTTCTTATGTATTATAAGTATGTATTTACAAAAAAAAAGGATATAAGTATTATATCCATTGTCTAGTAGTACCCAATAGCACGAGCTCTGCTTAGTTTGGGACTAGATGGTGATGTGTAAAATGTCCCAATTTTTTTGTTTTTTTTAAATAGAAGAATAACAATAATCTTAACTATTATAAAATTGTAAACGTCTGTTTGTTTATTTGTTTGTTTGTTCCAGCATCACGCTAAAACTACTGGACCGATTTTGATGTTTTTTTTTGTTGTTTGAAAGCTGATGATCTGACTTAAAAACTGGTATGGGTTTTGAGAAAGAAAGAAAGAAAGAAAAAAAGAAAAAAAAAAATCGTGGGTTGCGTACTCACCCGACAGATCGAAGCTTCTATGCATTTGCACGAGCGGATAGTAATGTACGATGGAGTGGAGTGGAGTGGACAGGGGATGGGACTGGGGATGGGACTGGGGATGGGACTGGGGATGGGACTGGGGACGGGACAGGGGACGGGACTGGGGACGGGACAGTGGACTGGACAGGGTACGGAACATGGGACGGGAAATGGGACGGGACATGAGATGGGACAGGACAGTGGGACGGCACATGGGGCTGGACATAGGATGGGACATGGGACAGGACATGGGACATGGGACGGGACGATAGTGATATAGTGAGATAGTCGGACAGTGGGCCAGTGGGCCGTGGGACAGTGAGATAGTGGGACAGTAGGACAGTGTCAGTGGGACGGTGGGACGGTGGAACAGTGGGGCAGTGGGGCATTGGGGTATTGGGTCAGCGGGGCAGCGGGGCAGTGGGGCAGTGTGCCAGTGGGGTAGTGGGATAGTGGGGCAGTGGGGTGGCGGGGTAGCGGGGCAGTGGAGCAGTGGGGCAGTGGGGTTGTGGGGCAACGAGGCAGCAGGACAGTGGGGCAGCGGGGCAGCGAGGCAGTGGGGCAGCGGGACAGCGTGCCAGCGGGGCAGCGCGGCATTGGGATAGTGGGGCAGTGGGGCAGTGGGGTAGCGGGGCAGCGGGGCAATAGGGAAGTGGGGCAGCGTGCCAGCGGGGCAGTGGGGCAGCGGGGCAGTAGTGGAGTGATGCAGCGGAGCAGGAAGTGGGGCAGTGGGATAGTGGGGCAGCGGGGCGGCGGGGCAGCGGGGCAGTTGGTTAACGGGGCAGCGGGGCATTGGGGCAGTGGGGCGGTGGTGCAGCGGGGCAGTGGGGCTGTGGGGTAGCGGGGCAGCGGAGCAGTGGGGCAGCGGGGCAGCGGGCTAGCGGAGCAGTGGGGAAGCGGGGCAGTAGAGTGGGGCAGCGGGGCAGGAAGTGGGGCAGTGGGGCAGTGGGGCAGCGGGGAAGTGGTGCAGCTGGGCAGTTGGTTACCGGGGCAGCGGGGCATTGGGGCAGTGGGATAGTGGGGCAGCAGGGCAGTGGGGCAGTTGGGCAGCAGGGCAGTGGTGCAGCGGGCAGGATGTGGGGCAGTGGGATAGTGGGGCGGCGGGGCAGTGGGATAGTGGGTCAGCGGGGCAGTGGGTTACCGGGGCAGCGGGGCAGTGGGGCAGTGAGATAGTGGGGCAGCGGGGCTGTGGGGCAGTGGGGCAGCGGGACTGTGGGGCAGCGGGGCAGCGGGCAGTCGGGAAGTGGGGCAGTGGGGCAGTTGGGTAGCGGGGCAGTGGGGGCCTGCGAGGCAGGCAGTGGGGCAGTGGGATCTTGGTGCAGCGGGGCATTGGGGCAGTGGGGTAGCGGGGCAGCGGGGCAGTGGGGCAGCGGCGTAGCGGGGCAGTGGGGTAGCGGGGCATCGGGGCAGTGGGGGGGCAGTGGGGTATTGGGGAAGTGGTGTATTGGGGCAGTGGGGTAGCGGGGCAGTGGGTCAGGGGGGCAGCTAGGAAGCGGGGCAGTGCGGCAGCGGGCAGCGGGGCAGTGGGGCAGCAGGGCTGTGGGGCAGTGGGTAGCGGGGCAGTGGGGCAGTGGGGCTGCTGGGCAGCGGGGCAGTGGGGCAGCGGGGCAGCGGGGAAGTGGGGCAGCGGGGCAGTGGGGCAGCGGGGCAGTGGGGCAGCGGGGCAGCGGGGCAGTGGGGTAGCGGGGCATTGGGTCAGTGGGGCAGCGGGGCAGTGGGGCAGCGGGGCAGTGGGGCAGTGGGGCAGCGGGACAGCGGGACAGTGGGACAGTGGACTGGACTGGAATGGACTGGACTGGACTGGACTGACGTGGGTTAGCAGAATTTAACGCGAGCGGAGCCGCGGGTAAAAGCTAGTATAATCTAAAATAGCAAATAAATCTATACCTACTCAAGTGCTGTCTCGACCACACTTGAGTGATAACTGATAACATCTAGTTGTAAAGAAAATAGTATCGTACTTACATACATTAATAACAAGCCAAACCTACCGTAAAAAAAATTGTATTTTAGGTCGTTTAAGGTTGCATTTAAGAAAGAATTGCCAAACTTAAGTGGCAGTGGGCGGGGCACATTGCGGGGAACGGATGGCCGATGGGGCCGTAAAGTTCTGGAGTGGCGACCGCGTACTGGAAGTCGCAGCGTGGGTAGGCCCCCCACAAGGTGGACCAGACTTGGTGAAGGTCGCGGGTATCCGCTGGATGCGGAAAGCGCAGGACCGGCCGTTGTGGAGATGCTTGATGCTTGCCTATGTCCAGCAGTGGACATCTTTCGGCTGAAATGATGATAAATAAATAAATATTTTTGGGACATTTTAAACAACATCATCTAGTTCCAAACTAAGCAGAGCTTGTACTATGGGTACTAGACAATGGATATAATACTTATATACTTTTTTTGTTTGTTTCATACATGATGATGATGAAGGTTGCATTGCAGTATCCTCTGGACTAGTAGACACTGTATCACGGCAAAACATAAAATTACTGATTGTGTAAACTGGCATATCGTCTTTCTTATAGAGATCTTGCAACAAAATGTTTTGTGTGTTTTAAAATAAAAAACAAAAACATACAATAACCGTTTTATGGCGCTTCTAAAATAGGGAAAACATCCAGGAAAATCGTTGTACAGTCATAAAGTTTGATTGCTTGTATGTCTGCAATGTACTTTGTATTGCGAGAATGGCGTTGAATCAGCGGCTCATTGTTTTATGTTTATTGAACCAAAACAGAAAGCAATAATGCCTAAAATACATTATTGTATTATTAAAATAATGACATCAATGTTTTGGTTACCCCATCGACTATACAGCCCAATAGACGCGTGTTGTTGAATATAATGCGTTTTTTTTTGTTTGTTTTGTTAGAGTATGCAATGTCTATACTTTTAAATATAAACAAGCTAAGCTAAGCTCTGAGTTAAAAACAGTGAACACTGTAGAAGTGGAATGTTGAACTGTTGGATTCCACCAAGCGTATAACGTTAGACTACCTATGCTCTCGAAGTTATAGAGGACAATCTGTGCACGTATAGATACTACACCAGTCGAATTGGCTGAGCTGAACTTTCAGTGGTTTACAATCATCATCATCATCATTTCAGCCGAAAGACATCCATTGGACGTAGGCCTCCCCCAAGCATCGCCACAATGACCGGTCCTGCGCTTACCGTTCACAATATAAACAGAAAAAAAACATTGGTAGTCATGGGGACTGCCGACAGAAGTGAGAACTTAAAACTGTCACACAAAACCAGCCCATTACTGTCGCACTGCTGGGCACGGGTCTCTTCTCAGTATGAGAAGGCTAAGGCCTTAGTCCACCACGCTGGCCTAGTGCGGGTTGGCGGACTACACACACCATTGAGAACTGTATGGAGCACTCTCGGGTGTATAGGTTTCCTCACGATGTTTTCCGTCACCGTTAAAGCAAGTGATAATTGAATATAAATCCGCTAAAACTGTCACTATTATTACTTAATTTTTGAACTGCCACATTAGCATTTCGCATGCATGATTCTATTAATACATACATATATATAATGTTCTTGGTCGTATGTATCCTATTTGGTCATATGTCGATGACGTAGGGTGTAGGGTGACTAGAACTCATAAGTTTTGCCCCTACCAAAAATCGCTCAACGCGGCTAAATAAATTTTCACTTACCAACTACTAACAATAATACTACTAATACATTGCCATTTTGCTCTTATCTCGCAAATCTAATTATGATTCAGTTCCTCCTGAACTATTAAATCATCATCAACATCATCATTTCAGCCGAAAGGTGTCCACTGCTGGACATAGGCCTCCCAAACCATTTGGGGGGATATGCCATAATCACCATGCTTGGCAGGCGGGTTGGCGATCGCAGTTGGTTGGTTAAATACTCAGAGAACGCTGCTGCCCATCCTGTGGTGAATCCCTTAGTCGCCTTTTACGACACCCATGAGAAGATATAGGGTGGTGCAATTATTTACGTCCGGCACCACACGGAACATAAGAACTATTAAATACCTCTCAATTTGATTGCACCCCAAGAACTGTGAGTACAACATATATAATGTGTTTCACGGTCACGCACTCTGTAAAATTTTTTTTATATGATAGGATGGCGAAACGAGCTAAATGCTCACCTGAAGGCCAGTTTTTGACGACCTCTGTGGTCTAGTCGTTCGAGGGTCGGACTGCTGATAACAAGGTCGTGGGTTCGATTCCCACAAGGCACAAATATTTGTGTGATGAACATAAGTGTTTGTGTTGGTTAGTACTATTAGATATTCTGTGGTGTTGGTCTGGGTGTTGTTTATGTATTATAAGTATGTATTTACAAAAAAAATAAAAATATAAGTATTATATCCATTGTCTAGTACCCACAGCACAAGCTCTGCTTAGTTAGGGACTAGATGGTGCCGTGTAAAAAATGTCCCAAAGGTATTAATTTTATTTATTTATTTATTTATCGTTTATTTGTGACACTTAGGTCATTAATCTCACCAACAAACACGGTTACACGAGTTATGGTTTCGGAACCACATTGTCATCTGTCATTAGTTCACTTGACAGCTGTCTCGCCAACACACGTAAATTTTATCAACGGTTGCGTCAATTGAATTTGGAACATGCTGCCCATATGAGATCGCGTGTCTATTTATTGACGTCGTTGGTTTACACAAACCCCAGCGCCCTTGTATAAAAAAAAACTAGTGCAGATACCTGAGAAGAACGCTGTACCTATACAAATCACTCTTACTTTTTGGTTGTGTTATACAAACAGCTCAGTTTTAACAACTTTTATTTTAGGATGATTGGGCCAAATTAAATATAGTATTTTCCTTTGAATACTTTTAGTGATTTTAGCAATATTTTTTGTTCTACAATATTTCCTTTGTCTATCTAAACTTAAGTACAAAAGCCTAATAGCTTACTTAAAGTTCAATATTTCTACTTAAGAGACCCTTTATATTCTTTTTCGATGTCTGCTTTCTAAATTATTAGAAAAGTATTGTATTACTTCCGAACAATAACTTTTGCAAAAGAAATATGTCTTTGTAATATTTGTGTTGTTTTACCCGACTGCCCCAGAAGGAGGAAATGTTTTCGACATTTTATTATGAAGAGACACAATAGAAGTTTTATTGTTATTAATTCTATGTTATGTCTCAAAAAGTGTACATGCCAGAATTTCCCCTAGATGCATGGATACCTACGTTTAGAAACAAAAATTTCATGTACCTACCTACGCAAAGTCAAAAATGTATTGTTAGGTATCGGCGGAGAAAAATGGCAACACTGCGCTATGAAATATATTCATGGAACTGATTTACATCCGTTACAGTCACTACTCACATAAGTTCACTTGAAAACCAGCGTCAGGTACTAGTGACCTGACATACGCTGAACTGGACCTATTTGGCACAGCCGTGGGGCATACAATTTATTATAAGACTACATTTTTTTTTTCTTTTGTATCCCTAGTTTGTGGCAAATAAATAATTTATTTCTTTCTTTCTATGATACCCCAAAGTCGGCCATATTGATAGTCGGCGGTTGGAGTGGAGTGGAGAGCGCGGCGCGCACTTAGCTACGAGTTGTCGAAGAAGACGGACGTCCTTGACTTTTCCTTTTATTTTGTAATATTATTGAAGTAACTTATTAATATTTAACCTAAAAATACAATGCTCTAATGGTTGGTTTTAAGAGTCTTAATGTGACTATTACTGATTAGTTCTAACTTTAAAACTATGGTCACTTCTATCCAATCAAATTCAATAAATGTGGCCGTCTCTAATGATATTGAATTGATTTTGTGCAGAAATACTCGCGACTCTTAGACCATTAGGTTTTTTACAAATTTACTGCACTAAACTCACCGTCAAACGCACCTACATACATTTTCTCAACAAACTCTGTTCTTGGTTACATCGAAAGTGCATTGCATGAAAAATTATTAAATCTTTTCCGATTTGTAGCAAAATTATCGGACCTTCTTTTAATGAAGTACTTATACTTACTACTTAATAAGTCTGTATTTCGTATTAAATTGACATTACTACAGATACAGTGAAAGTATTAGGCTAGCAGAAACCGAGAGGCGTGTAATCAGTCGTTTGTTCAATCGGTACAAATGCAAATCTGTCCGGGAACCGGCTTATGTCACGTCACGAATTGGCCCAGTTAATTGATGAACCATGTTGTCGTTCAATGAATTAACTTGTTTGTCTAAACGTGCTTTAGTACAATTCTTGCACCCTGTTTTTAATGCAATTATATTGATCGCGGTCAAGAGTAGTTAACGTCACGTGATCGCCCGAGGTCGACGGTGTAAGGTATCTACTTAAGGAAATAATAAATTGGATGAATGAGGAAGATAGTATTTTAAACGGTAAAGAAATAGACTGTCCACGTGTAGTAGTGTGTTAGTTTTTTGGCTTCAACTAAAAACAAAGGCCATGAAATGGTTTTTTTTTTAAATCTTTGTTTAAGGGGACTTTATCAGCCTTGATTATGTCGCCCCGTAACAACAGTGTACAATTTATTTAAAAACCAACAACTTTCTCTTATCTATCTAATAAATAATGCAATTCACCCTAAGTATAATCTGTGTTCACTGTATCAAACCTTGTGAGATACAATGAACACAGATTCATGAAGTAGTTATGAATATCTTCTTTCAATATCTACCAAAAGCGATTTATATTATCCACAAACATGACCTCTGAAACGCAATGTATCGGCTTGTTGCGTCACAGCAACGAGTACAAACTTTATCATAGAGACCCATTATTTTCTCACTGCTGGACGCGGGCCTCTTCTCAGAATGAGAAGTTTAAGGCCTTAGTCCACCACGCTGGCCTAGTGCAGGTTTTGGCGGACTACACACACCATCGAAAACTGTATGGAATATTCCTAGGTGTGCAGGTTTCCTTACGATATTTTTCTTCACCGTTAAAGCAAGTGATTATCACTTCATTAACGTCGGCTGCACCATTCTCAGTGACGCTAACGTTACGGGCCTTGACTGTTCGCCCGTAGGCCTTATCCTCTTGTAACTTTTATATTTTCTTCTTTTTGATCTGGGCGGTGAAGCCAAGACTCTCGGTGCCAATAAAAGCCGCGAGAACATAACCACAGCATTATTACTGGAGTTAGGAGATCGATGGGGGTAGGAAAAGGACACAGTCTCCCCGTTGTCTGTTCAGTGGCAAGGTGAGTGCACACTGGGCTCCTCCCTGGTCTTACTATTGCCCTTTGCTGACATCAGAGGGATACGCGGAGCGACGCTTAATTGGCTCAGATCGGGCCTCCCCATTTCTTGGCTTCACCGCCCGGACCGTGAGGAAGAAAACCTCTATACAAAATTACGAGAGGTAGGGCCTGCGAGCAGCAGACTCGGAGTAGTCTGCTGCCCGACCAGCAGCTGGCGTAGCTGGCACAGCCGGCGTAGTTGGCGCAGCTGGTAAAGGCCCATGAGGTGAGGTGGCGTGCAGTGTTCCGTGTGCGCCACAAAGGAGGGTGCGGCCAACGTAAGGCCGCACGGGGAGAAGGGGCTCGCCTGCTTGTGGCGGGCCAGGACCTGTCGGGGGTGGTTGTGTGAATACTCACGGGTTCCCACGCCCCCGGCTAAGGTAGTTGAAGGAACACCGTGGTGGTTTTAGTCGGTAAGAGTCCAACACTGGCTCCGCCTACCCCGGGCAGAGTGCGTCCATGAGGATTTCCCCAGGCAAAAAAAAAAAAAGGCCTCTCCCATTTTCCAGAATATTCACCTCGTAAGTTTCCCGAAGAAGAATAATTGCCGGGGCCTAGTGTGCACTAGCTCAAGAAACTACTGTTCCTTCTAGACGTATCGAGAAGGACCAGCAGCCATCAGGCACACGAGGTGGTTTTCTAGCTTAGCACTCCCATCAAATCAACACTACACCAACCATCCATCCTTTTACTACATAGGTATTTCGTTAATTTCATCCATTTGACCAACTCAAAACATCGAATAATCTAAAGCCAATAATAATTGAGGTGATTACCACCTCACGTTATGTCGAGACTTCAATTTGGTTCACGTACACAATAACAAGAGCTCTAATTCCAATTCAAATTCAGAATTTCGTAATTCAAAATCCGAGGCTTACCGCGTGATTTGTCCGGACAATCGGCTCGAAATGGCTTTTAGGGTGATGTCACATTGGGTGCGAAATATACTAAACATAACAATGATTAAGATATCGTGGTCGACAGATAGTTATTAGATGAATCGTGGCAAAAGCTGGGATTAGTAGTCCAACAGAAAATATATTCACTAAAGGCCAAAATTGGGACAAATCGTGGATAGATAAGTTATTAATTTTGTTTGTACCTATAAGAAAAACATACAAAAACTATTCAATTGCTAACTTATTTTTATCTGGATAGTAGGATAATAGGTAGGTATCTACTTTGTATGAGTGTTGCTCTACATAATCTTTCATGGAGTTCTAACCATGATACTGCGAGTTTTTATTATTGGTTTTGTTTTCTCGTCCAACGTGGCCGTGTTCCGTGTCGTGCCGGACGTAAAGAATAGCACCACCCTCTCTCTTCTCATGGGTGTCGTAAAAGGCGACTAAGGGATTCACCAGAGGAGGCCTTTGTCCAGCAGTGGACGTCTTTCGGCTGAAATGATGTGGCCGAACAGTATAAGCTTTTGCATTCATCATCATCAATCACCATAAACTCAGCCTATCGCAGTCCACTGCTGGACATAGGCCTCTCCCATGTTGCACAACAACACTCGGTCGGTTTAGCATTCATTTGATTATAATTATTACGAAATATCAATTAATTGATTATGTCAGTTAATTAATGTTATTTAAAATAAGTAACAAAAAAAATTGTTTGTTAAAAGTACACTAATATAGCCTTTTGAACTTCCAAGACCACAAAGGTAGAATTTATATTTGTCATCAAATATGAAAAGTTAATAAGTAGGTAATTAGTTTTTTTTTGCGTGGGGAAATCTTCATGGACGCACTCTGCCCGCGGAAGACGGTACCTAGTATCGTGGTAGTTTTACGTCCAAAATTAATATCCTATCTATCCATGATTTGTCCTACTAGAGATAGAAATTTTCCATATTTTTTTGTATATTTTTTCGTATGGAGCTCTATTTCTACTAGGACAAATCGTGAATAGATTGGATATTAATTTTAGCTGTTAGTTGACAAGAGTCCGACATAACCCTTTGTCGATCACAGGGGGATTGTATCCATGAGGACTTCCTCACGTAATAAAACACATTTCTGGTGTTTTTGTTGAACCTAATGGACGATCGCCTTTATCCAATGACAGGCAGCGGCCGAGCAGAGTACATTAAGCGGGGAATTATTCCAACCGTAAACGTTGTCCATACATTGTTGTTTTTATTTTGAAGAGCAAAGGCTTAATTTTATTTACTCTAACATTAATTATTATATAAGAGCAAAGATGCAGAAGATGTAAAAAAATATGTTTTTCTATTTAGGTAAATAAACCAATCGATTCATAAAATTGCAACATAAAGGTACCTACTTACATACGTAAACCACGGGCAATCGCCTGTAAAGTAACGATTCAAAATTCGATGTTGAGCATTCAATTCTCATTTTTCTTCACCATTTCAATTCTAGTTTCAATTAAAATTAATTTAATAAACGCACTATTAAATATTAAACTAGTTTGGTAGCACCAAACTGGTGTTTAAAAGATACGAACACAGATAATTCCAATATCCGGTCGGATTAATTTCAAAGCGAAATCAAGTCATCTCCAAACATTTCTCACATTGTTATTTACATACATAATAATCAAGCCGCCCATGGTGGTGGCTGGAGAGGAGCCATGGTGCCCTCACCTACAGGTTGACGCAGATACTCTCGGGGTATGGTTGCTTCGGGAAGTATCTGTGTCGCATAGGACGGGAGCCGACGCTCGAGAGTCATCACTGCGGGACCTCCCTTGAGGACTTGGCGCAACACACACTGGCGGAATACCCAGCTTGGGCTACACAGCGCCGTGATCTTATCACTGCAGTAGGGGGCAGCGGTCTCTCCCAGCCGTGGTTCTGTCTAGGGTCGGGAGCGAGAGCGCTTGGGATGGCGCCGTCTCTTTCTGCGACGACGAGGTGATGCTCGCTAAAGAGACGGCGGAGAGGGTTCGAAAGACGGATGATGATGATGACGGACGGATGATGGAAGCGGTACGTTAATGACGTTTTTCTGCATACTTAAGTATGCGTGGTGTGCAAGAAGTAGAAAGCTAAAATCTTATCTGGAATCCATTCATCCGAAGATAAAGTTCTCTTATGAGGTTGAAGTGGACAGGGTTTTGGCTTTTCTTGACGTGAAGGTGACGGTAAAACTGGATGGATCCTTGGCACACTCAGTTTACAGAAAACCAACACATATGGACAGGTATCTGGATGCTTCGTCACATCACCATCCCCGCCAATTACGGTCTATTGTGAGATCGTTGGTGGACCGAGCCTATGACCTATGTGACCCTGAACACCTACCATCGGAGTTATCGCATGTTCAGGGGGTACTAAAACGCAATGGTTGTAAAGTAAATGGGAGGCAGCCTAGGCATAGATTCCATAAGAAGACGGGCTTCGATGTCAGCCGACAACCGGTGTTTATGCCATATGTGAAAGGAATAACGGATAAAGTTGGAACAGCACTGAGAAACTACTCCATTAAGACTGTATTTATTCCGTTATCTAAAGTAGCACATCAGGTCAGGACAGCGAAGGATGTGATACCATTCCAAACACCGGGGGTATATAAGGTTGACTGCAGCTGTGGTAGCTCCTACATTGGACAGACAAAGCGTACTATCGCGGAGAGAGTGAAGGAGCACATCACAGCGGTAAGGCGCCGTCAAGTGCACAAATCTGCCATAGCCGAACATTTGCTCGATTCAGGACCAAACCATTGGATTGAGCTACACGATCCGAAAATCCTCTCCATTGATCGTCATTACTATCCCAGAATTGTACGAGAAGCGATTGAGATAAAGAAATATAAAAATTTCAATCGGGAAGATGGATATAGGTTGTCCTCCTCGTGGAATCCGGTAATCGAGAAGTGTTCGTGTCGTGGTATGTCTACATGTATGTCCGCTGAAACTGTCAGCATTGTGTGTCGTGATTCAGCATATCTTGTTACGGAGAGCCACGTTACGAAAAACCAACGGCGGGTAGTTCGAGAAAACACCCGCTGCTCAAGACGATGACACCCACATACTTCAGTCTGCTCGTGACCACGGCCAATGCAACTTGACCGAAACGTCGAGGTTAGTCAAAATGTTTGTTATATTTTGATTTAATTGTGCGCAACAAGTCCCGTAAACTTAGTTCAATATTTGTTAAAAGATGTATTTTTTTCGAATAGATTAGCAAAAATAAAACTCAAACCAGCAATAGCCCGATGATTTCCCCATTTCTCTATAATGTATAGTTTTGAGGGTTCCGTACCCAAAAGGTGCCATCGGTATGCCGTATTAATATACCTAGGTACACCGTTTGACTGTCCGTTTGTCCGAATTCAAAAATTCCGTAATAACGTAATGGTTCTAAATTTTCTGTTCAAATTCCATTTTAGCGCCAAAATTACATCGTGTCATGGCAATAGCGATAATCTTTCTTTTCTAAAGGCGACCGAGTAAACAACACAATTTTAATACATCTACAGTAAATATTATGGAAACAAGCCTCCAAGCTGAGTGCTAGTGAAATATTCTCTCATTTATTTCAGAGAAGTGACTCGTCAGATTAGATTATTGCCGTCTACAGTGTCGTCGTCGTGAAAAAAAAAAAACAAAAAGTAGGTTTTATTTTAAAAGTAGGTCTAACGGGTAAAGCTTTTAGGAATATTTTTTTGTTGTTAATGGTTGCTAAGCTGTTTAATTCATTTATTTATTCTGGGAGTGAAAGTGTTGAATTGTAATTAGGTTCTGCTGAACCGATTTGATTATTGGCGTTTGTTGTAATTAAAACCCGGAAAAAGACATAGAGTAAAAAAAATGCATACAAAGAGCATACAAAAAGACAAGATATGACGGACTTGTAATTAATTGTACTTTGTACACGATATCTTGTGGCGAACAAAATATTTGATTTGATTTGAAAATAAGGAAATACTTGTGTATGAGCAGGAGAAGATGATTCAATAATATTAGAAACTAGCTGACGCCCGAGGCTTCGCTCCTGTGGTGTATCGATAAAAAGTATCCTATGTTAATCCAGAACATGGTATCAGTCTGTGTGCCAAATTTCATCCAAATCCGTTCAGCCGTTTTAGGGTGATTGAAGGACAAACAAACTTCCACGTTATATACAGGGTTACTAGTTATTGGTCGCGATCCCGTGAAAGGGGTGTATAACACGTTATGCCCTCTATGATAACTCATAAAATATACGAGTTTGAAAAGTTTTGTTTTATCTTTTGCTTATAATAATTAGAAAAACAAAACATATCTCCACTAAATGGTTACTGATAAAATTATATTAGTTATTTATATAGGGCATAAAGTGTCCTACAACTACAACCCTTTCACAAGATCGTGACTAATAAATAACCAGTAACCTTGTAAATAGTTATTCAGTTGAAGGCGTCGCTGGTAGTAATACAAGCGTACTATTTTCTCGCCCACACTCACACAGCTTTTTTAGTGTATCTTATTCTCTATTATACATTATGTTAATTATCGAAAGGCGTTCCTGTAAAAATATAGCGTCCGTACATACTAAAACCGGCCAAGTGTGAGTCGGACTCACGCAGTAAGGGTTCCGTACCACCCATCGACCTGTTACCCCATATAAACTGATTTAATTTACGAGAGTTCATCAAAAGACATGAACGATCGTACGCGAAATATGAATTTTTGCATCTCTTTCTTACGTAGTTACTACCATATATGTCTATGATTGCCCTATTTTTAGTATTTATTGCTAAAGTACATAGTATGCACTATAATCAGACCATGTTTGATGTTGATATGTATTATCGTTTTGAAGATCTCTATCTTCAAAACAAAAACGATACACAAGAACAAAAACGTTGAAAAAATGCATGTATTTCGAGGTTTCTTGTGGTCACAGATAATAATACTGCTTGTGGTAAATAAAAAAAGTCTAAAACCAAAGGGGACCCCACTTTTTATTTTTAGTATTCGTGATAGGCACTATAGGAAATCTATTACCGTTAAAAAGATACAGCCCTGTGACAGACGGACGGACGGACGGCGGAAGCACCCTTTGGGTACGGAACCCTAAAAATGATATTCTCAACAAAAATATTATTATTTTCAAATATCATACATAAATATTTTTACGTTCATATTTTTTTTTATTTTTTTTGGTAACGGGGACGCTTCTCGTGTATTAAATAATATGAGTGTCAAATTCTGGAGTGGCGACCACGTACTGGAAGGCGCAGCATGAGTAGGCCCCCCACAAGGCGGCCCGACGACCTGGTGAAGGTCGCGGGTATCTGCTGGATGCGGAAAGCGCAAGACCAGTCGTTGTGACGATGCTTGGGGGAGACCTATGTCCAGCAGTGGACGTCTTTCGGCTGAAACAGCCAGAACAGCCTGAACAGCCTGAACAGTAAAGTATACTTAAGGTTCAACATCAAGCCTCTCTACCTGTTTAGTCTGTCACTCAAGTACGAAGAAACGTGTCTCGAACATTTGCTCCAATATTTGCAGACGCGCGACATGTCTCGACAAGGCTAATTTATTTGTCTTACGTCTGCTGTCACTTGTTAATGTCTGTGAGAATATAGCTGGTTGCTGTGTCTTTTACTCGTAGACAGTTCTTAATCGTATTGTTACAAGTTTATTTAGGTACATTATTTCATGTAATTGTTTCTACTTAGTGCTGTTTCTTGTCATGTCAAAACATCACCACGTCATTGGTTCAAAAACATTTATTTATTTATTTATTTATTATTCCTCCTTAAATCTATCTTTACAGGTTTAAACCTAATGCGATAGTGTGGCTATCAACTATAATAATATATTACAAACAATCCTAAAATTATAATAAAAAGTACTTCCATGCTTCTTACTATACTAACTTAACAAGTAACAACTAAAATACCAATGTACACATTTAACTTACATTATAACTAACTAAGTTTAATAGAACTTTTGCGAATTCACTCAAATTGCACGAAAATATATCGAGTCTCTCATGAACTTCGTTTACTACGCGGATTGTTCGTGTAAGGGGTGCTTTCGCCAATAAATTGGTCCTGGCTACTGGCACGTCTAGCAGTTGCGGGCGCCGCCGCCTCCACACGTATCGGTCCGGTACGCAAAGCTTCAGGTGACGCAGCACTCCCGGGTTATGCGCTACCCCACACAGTAGCTGTACTACATACGCGGCGAGTGTGAAGTCCCGTCGCACCCTCAGCTCATTGTACCCAGTACAAACAGTGTTGGGTACATCAACGGGTAGAATGGATATACCCCGTAAAGTTTGAAATACAAGTGTCGTGTAAATTTATTTTGGACACGCTCCAGCATGACACTGTATTTCTCTTCATGTGGAGCCCATATGAGCACTGTGTTCAAGATGACTCCTGACTAGAGCGTCATACAACACCTTGAGTGTGGTAATATTTGTAAACCCCTGTGACTGCCTCAGTACAAAAGCTAGGTTTCTGTACGCCTTCTTGCAAATCTTAATTATATGTTCACGAAAAGTTAGGTGTGGAGTGAGAAATATCCCTAGATCACGTACCTCTGATACTCGTTGCATCGGTGCCGCTTCTACCTTGTACTCATAGAGCATAGGGGTCCGCACGCGACTGAATGTTATCACCGAGCATTTGGAGACATTGAAGCAGAGTTTATTCTCATGGCTCCACTCGACCACTCTGTTAATATCCTCCTGCAGGCGGTCACAATCCGGCTTATCCTTAACCTCGAGCAGCAATTTAAGGTCATCTGCAAACAATAAACATGAACCATGTCGGACGACCTCCGGTAAGTCAAAACATAAGTTACAATGTGTGTTTAATAAACATAAAAGTCATTAATTAAATTATTATATACCTAGTTACAATATTTTTTTATAAATGTGTAATTTATATTGATTGACAGTGTTTTTAATTATTGATTATCGTTAAGGCATTAGTGTACACCTTTCTTCCCCTGACTTTGTGTTGTTTGGCTAACCTGTCAACGGACGAAAAACCGCTGGCAGCGGCAAAACAATTAAGCCCAAAACAAATTATCGGACGCGACTTACGGTCGCGACCGACAGTCGCGTCTTATTAGTGTGCACAACGCATCAGACGGCGTGTTCAGTCGCCGCGTCTATATTGTCTTTGGTCGCCTTACTCGGACGTTTCACCGTCTTACACGGAACCACAGACTACATAGAGATACTACGTATTGAATTGATAGCAGCTTCTACATGTTATTATTATGCCAAAAGAAAATTATAAAGTACTGACTGGTTATTAATAATTTTTTGTACGTTAGTCAGATGCATTAAACAACAAAATAAAGCAAAATACTGTGAAAAACATACAATATTCGTCAAAGCAGTGACCAAATGTACTCTGTGGCAGTGACAGTTGGCGACTGACAGCCGCTCGGACGCGACCGATCACTGTGCACATGCGGCTAAGGCGTCCGCGACTTATTGAAACATCCGGCGAGCCAGATTTTCGTCAGACGTCCGAGCGCTCAAGGTCATGTCAAGGACATGTCCGCGACTTATAGCTGACAGTTTGCACACATAGGTGTAACTTCATTGACCAGATACAGCATCAGCCGCCACCGACGGTCGCGACTGTAAGTCGCGACTTATAATTTGTTCCTAGCTTTACATATCGATTGTGTCTCATTAGCCTTTCTTTGTTAATTTAAGTAAAAAAAAGAAGTCTGAACTTTAGAGTAAATGGTATTTTTCTTTCTGGAATGCTAATAACTTCTTACTTGAGCAGAAGCGTGGGCACAGCCAGTTCTAAATATTATGTTTGCAAGAACCATTCTAACGCCTACGAATATTTCATCTAGTTTGTTAACTTTATCAACTTGCGTAGGAAGTACCGCTGCCACTTTCTTAGACTTGACAATATTTTTAGCGCTCATTCATCACTTGGTTTTCTACCGAGCAGACGAAAGTAAAGGCTTAAAGAAAATAATGTTATTTTTACATCACTAAACCTTGTTATGAAAATAGTTGAAGTTAGTGTTTCTTATGTATTATAAGTATGTATTTACAAAAAAAAAAGAAGTATATAAGTATTATATCCATTGTCTAGTACCCATAGTACAAGTTCTGCTTAGTTTGGGACTAGATTGTGCTGTGTAAAAAAGACCCAAAATATTTATTATTTATTTATTTAGTGCGGGATAACAAGGCAATGCCCTTACTTATGCGTTCTGAGTGACATGTCAACGATAACCACACATGCTATTGTTCTGCGAAACGTGTTTAATTATTATCACCGGCGTGTTGTGATAGTGGCCACGTTGATAGAAAGAAAGAAAAATGGTTTATTGTCCCAGTTAACGGCGCGCAACATTTAAACAACAGTGATACAGAACAGGGGTGTTATGGAGCTCCGTAACCGTAACCTAAACTATCGGATATCCGAAATGAAAATATATCCGTAACCGTAACCGTATACGCTTTACAAGTTTCGGATAGTTTCGGATAAGGGTGGAGTCGTAAAACGACATGTTTTGACAGGATTTTGTTTCACCGCTCGCGCGCCACGTGAATCTTGCAGTTTTTTTGTTATTTCTAGTCATAACATAACCACTTTCATAACCAGTTAGTTTTTTATTTAAGAGTTGATACTTAATTTAAGAAAGTCTTGTGTTATGTATTACATTGATTTTATAATACCAAATGATAACATAGACTAGATAAAACCTATAAATAAAACCAAATGATTACATTCTATTTGTGTTTATATTTTACTTCAATCTAATATGTATCCGTAACCGAAACTATCCGAAACTAACGGATAATCCGAAATAATTACATATCCGTAACCGTATCCGAAACCGATTTTTTTTTTCCTGTATCCATATCCGTATCCAGATCCGAAATATCATATCCATAACATCTCTGATACAGAACACAAACAGGTAACTAACAGGTGGGGTTACAAAGAAAGTCAAACAAAAAAACACATAGGTCAAATATTAAGAAAGGACAGTCGAAATAAAATATAAGAAAAGTATAGTTGACCGCATGACAGTGGCAACACTCGAGTCAGAAAACCGCTCTTACTGCTTACAAAATGAAGGCTCATCATCATCATCATCATTTCAGCCGAAAGACGTCCACTGCTGGACATAGGCCTCCCCCAAACATCGCCACAACGACCGGTCCTGTGCCTTCCGCATCCAGCGGATTCCCGCGACCTTCACCAGGTCGTCGGTCCACCTTGTGGGGGGCCTACCCACGCTGCGCCTTCCAGTACGCGGTCGCCACTCCAGAACTTTACTGCCCCATCGGCCATCCGTTCTGCGAGCAATGTGCCCCGCCCACTGCCACTTAAGTTTGGCAATTCTTCGGGCTATGTCGGTTACTTTCGTTCTCCTGCGAATCTTCTCATTTCTGATTCGATCACGCAGGGACACTCCGAGCATAGCCCTCTCCATTGCCCTTTGAGTGACTTTGAGCCTTCTTATCAGGCCCATTGTGAGCGACCACGTTTCAGTACCGTAAGTAATTACTGGCAACACACACTGGTCAAAGACTTTCGACTTGAGACACTGCGGTATTTTGGACGAGAAGATATTGCGTAGCTTCCCGAACGCTGCCCAACCGAGTCGGATTCGACGATTGACCTCTTTCTCGAAGTTGGACTTACCTAGCTGGACAGTTTGTCCTAGGTATACATAATCGTCAACAACTTCGAGTGTAGATTCTCCGATGTTTATGGGAATGGGTGCTATATGGGAATTCGACATAACCTTTGTCTTGTCCATATTCATTTTAAGACCCACTCTATCAGAAGCTCTACTGAGGTCATCGAGCACTGTACCGAGGACCTCCATGGTCTCAGCCATGACTACTATGTCGTCGGCAAACCGAAGGTGAGTGATGTACTCGCCGTTTATGTTAATGCCTAGCCCCTTCCAGTCCAGAACCTTGAAGACATCCTCCAATGCAGCAGTGAACAGTTTCGGAGAGATCACATCTCCCTGTCTCACACCTCACTGCAGAAGGATAGGTTTCGAGACTCTGAAGGCTCTGTCAATGTCAAACTGTTACGACTGACGTACGGTCGGCCGCACCTAAATAAAATATATCCGTTAATTCTCAAGACATCTGGCCAATTGCACGCCGTAGCCGCGACAATGAGTTTCCCACTTTCCTACTCAGCATGGTGATGTGTTCTACATGGTGATAGCAACTCATGTAATAAGATACGCTAGCTAGATAATATTAATTATGGGTACTTTGTCGTTTATGAATTGCAAATTTGGAATAAAACTCGAGTCAATCTCCGCTATTGCCGTGTTATCCCGCTCAAACTAAAAAAGTGATGACTCTATGTGACTCTACTCACCATTCCGCTTGGTTGTGTGTTGATTCGAATTTATAATCGTGAAAAAAACAGCCATTCCAGCGCACAAAAGTGGATGTCTAACTATGTTTCACAAAATCAATAGGACAATTTTTTTTGCTATTTTCATAATGTACCATTTTCCTACAACACAAAAAATTCGCACAGATTTAGATTAGACTAGCACAATCTCCGAGCACCGGAAAACGTCACCGAATCCCGAAAAATGGCGCTTTTAAAAATCCAATTTACAAAATCTGTGCGTTTGCATATCCCTGTTTTAGTAACAAGAATTTATGTTAAAAAAACCGAGAGGTGTCGGGACTCCGTAGGTGTATAAATCAAGAGGGGCGTCGCTTTGCAAATTGCGCTTGGAAATATATGCCAGCTTTTAAAGCTACAAAAGCATATGGCCACTGGAAATAATGCATGCCTGTGTTTTACCACCCTCTTTAATCGTATAGATGTCTAATTTTCTTATATACGTTGCGCATAATTTTTAGTGGTGATTTAAAAAGTTTTACAGGATTTTTCGGTCAGATTCAAAGCCAAGATACTTTGTATTATTTTTTTGTAGGTGTGTTTACAAACACAAACCTTTGACGCCCTCTGTGGTGTAGTGGTTTGAGTGTTGAACTGCTGATCACGAGGTCGTGGATTCGATTCCCACAGGACACTAATATTTGTGTGATGAACATATGAGTGTTTGTGTTGGTCTGGTTGTTTCTTATGTATTATAAGTATGTATTTACAAAAAAAAAGTATGTAAGTATTATATCCATTGTCTAGTATCCATATTACAAGTTCTGCTTAGTTTGGGACTACATGGTGGTGTGTAAAAAAAGTCCCAAAAATATTTATTATTTTATTTATTAAAAAACAACATCCTACTATTAGAAGTTTTTAAACTTTCGCGAATTTCACTCATATTGAACTAAGTTTACGGGACTTGACCAAAACGTCGAGGTTAGTCAAAATTTTTGTTATATTTTGATTGAATTGTGCGCGACAAGTCCTGTAAACTTAGTTCAATATCCTACTATTACTCTTCTCTTGTCGTGTCGATATGAGCGATATACTAAAAGCTCATAAAAAATATTAGCCACTCAGGCCAGTCAGCAGGTTCGTAGCGGGGTGGGGTTCTCTGGCTGTAGTGGGTTGTTACGTCTCTCCCAACATCTGCCTTGCCGACTACGAGGCATACTTGGACGGGGTGGCACGCTGCGTCCGTAACACTTGCTTACCTCGTCCAGTGCTCGTCCTGGGTGACTTTAACGCTCACTCAAGAGTGTGGGGAAACCGTAGGGACGGGCCCAGGGGAGAGACGTTGCAAGATTGGGCGGCTGGATTGGACCTTCACCTTCTCAATCAAGGGTCCGTGGCCACATGCGTCCGGTGGCAGGGGGAGTCGATCGTCGACTTGTCGTGGGAGACTCCTCTTGCTTCCCGCATGGTGTCTGGATGGAGAGTTGCGGAGGAAGTGGTCACTCTATCTGACCACCGCCACATCGTTCTCGAGGTGACCTTCCGTCCTCCAGACCGCTCCAGCCGCCCAGATCATAACATTTTGCCGCGGCGTTGGTCCCTCAAACTGTTAGACCAAGATCTACTGGTTGCAGCTGCCTACGTCGCGGCGTGGACGGAGAGTTCAGACTCTGAAGGGATCTTGCCCGATCCGGAGGTGGAGGCAGCCTGGTTCCGTGAGGCGATGACGGCAATTTGTGATGCCTCAATGCCCCGAGCCAGGCGGGGTGGGTTTCGGTCGGTGTACTGGTGGTCGGATGAACTTGCGCAACTTCGCGCGGCATGCTTGAGGTCTCGACGCCGGTACACACGAACCCGACGACGACGTCGAGCTACAGCCGAAGAAATAGCCATCAATTATGCGGCATATCGGGCGGCTACGAAGGCGTTCCAAATAGCGATCGAGAACGCCAGGGTTCGGTCCTGGAGCGAGCTCCTGGAGGGCCTAAACAGGGATCCGTGGGGGAAACCATACAAGGTAGTCATGGGCAAGCTACGTCCGTGGGTCCCCCCACTTACGGAAACTCTGGAACCGGACTTATTGGGCAGAGTTGTCCATACATTATTCCCAGTAGTCCGGGACGGCCCTTCAGTGCCCCTAATGGCATCGTTAGATTGGTCTGAGGACTTGGAGGTGACAGAAGGGGAACTGGACCGAGCCGTTAGTCGCCTGAGGGCCCGTAACACGGCACCTGGACCTGACGGTATTCCGGGTCGGGTCTGGGTGCTGACTATGGCTGCTCTGGGGGACAGGCTGAGGCGGCTATTCACAAGCTGTCTCCGTCACAGCGTGTTCCCCTCCGGCTGGAAGGAGGCTGGATTGGTCCTAATAAAGAAGGAAGGCAGGGCTGCGGATTCGCCCTCTGCATACCGTCCCATATGCCTGCTCGATGAGGCATCCAAGCTATTCGAGAGAATAGTTGCCGAACGCCTCGTTGAGCACCTGTCGCGGGTCGGTCCCGACCTTGCCGAAAGTCAGTATGGCTTCCGGCAGCGGCGATCAACAGTGGACGCGATCTTACGTGTCCGCTCGCTGTCGGAGCAGGCAGTACCCCGGGGGGGAGTGGCGTTGGCGATAAGTCTTGACATCGTCAACGCCTTCAACTCCTTGCCCTGGGGAGCTATTAGGGAGGCACTTGTACACCATTGTGTGCCCTCCTACCTGCAAGGTATTGTTGGGGCCTATCTTCGCGACAGGCACGTTCGCTATGTGGGCAGGGACGGTTGCGTTCATCGCAGAGGGATTAGTTGTGGGGTTCCACAGGGATCGGTACTCGGCCCGCTCTTGTGGAACCTTGCATATGACGCGGTCCTGCGTGTCGACCTCCCCGCTGGCGTCAGTGTCGTTTGTTACGCTGACGACACTTTGGTGTTGGCCAGTGGGGATACCTTTGATGGGACCATCCGGCTTGCTGAACTCGGGGTGGCAAAAGTTGTGGCCAAAATCCGCGAGCTAGGGCTGCAAATAGCGCCCCATAAAACCGAGGCGCTATGGTTCCACAACCTGCGACGGGGTAGAGAACCACCCAGCTCGACGGTTCGCGTTGGTGATGCGCAAGTCCAGGTGGGCCGATGTATGAAGTACCTTGGCCTCTTCCTGGATAGTCGCTGGGCCTTTGGGGAGCATTTCAATCGCCTGGTCCCCCGGATCGAGAGGGTAGCTGGTGCACTGCACAGACTGCTGCCCAATCTTGGCGGACCTCGGGAGGAAGTTCGCCGCCTCTACGCGGGAGTCGTGCGGTCCATGGCCCTTTATGGGGCGCCTGTATGGTCGCACCGACTGTCAGGCGTCCAGCGCTCAAGGGCAAAATTCAACAGCCTGCAGCGCAAAGTGGCCATACGGATCGCACGAGGATACCGAACGGTATCCTTTGAGGCAGCAACTGTCCTGGCACGCTTCCCGCCGTTGGACATCTTGGCGGATATGGATGCGAGGGTCTACGACCGGATTCGTGTCATCCGCCAAAACGGTGGGAGCGCGCCTGCGAGGGCGTTTGAAGTGCTGAGGCGGCAGGAGCGACGACACGCGCTCGAGATGTGGCGCGAGCGGCTGGAAGAGCCGCAGTATGCGCACAAGCGAGTGGTTGAAGCTGTCCTGCCGTGCTTCGAGGCCTGGCTGGAGAGGAGCGAGCGCGTCACCTACCGGCTTACTCAGGTATTCACCGGGCACGGTTGCTTCGGTGAGTACCTGAATAGGATCGGACGCGAAGCCACGGCAAATTGCCACCATTGTGGGTGTGACCAGGACACCGCACAGCACACGCTGGAGGAGTGCCCTGCGTGGGGCTCCGAACGGCGGGACCTGGTCAGCCGGATCGGGCAGGATCTTTCTCTGTCAGCAGTAGTGTCGGCTATGCTGGCAGATCCGACGGCTTGGAGGGCCATGGCTTCCTTCTGCGAGACCGTTATGCTTCAGAAGGAGGCCGCAGAGCGAGATCGGGAGAGGGCCGATCCCGCTCGGAGAAGGAGGCGCCGGGGAGGCAACCGCCCTGGCGCAAGGCCCAGATAGGGCTATGGGCCGCAACCCTGCCGCTACATCTGGCAGGGGACCTTCGGGATCGTGGACGCTAAGAGTTGGGGGACTCGAGGTGTCTGTTAAGCGACCCTGGGGAGGACAGCAGTACGTGGTGGTCGCGAGCTGCTGTGGGGAAAACAATATTGTTTTCCCGGGACGCGCCAAAGGCGTAGCACTAGAGGAGCACCGGCGCGGTCCAATGGAGTTCCCGGAGCTCCTCTATTTTGTGCAGAGGATGGCCACCGTGTGGTTTTAGTCGGTAAGAGTCCGACATACCCCTCCGCCGTCCCCAGACGGAGGGTATCCATGAGGATTTCCACCCGAAAACAAAAACAAAAAAAAAGGTTCGTAGCGGGACTGACTGCCTAGGGTGTGCAGAACGTCAATTAAATATCGCAATACGTGGAGGCTCTTTTAAAGCATTTTTTTGCTATCCTACAAATTTTATGAATGTGAAAATTTGTGAAGATGTTTAAAAAAGAAAGAAAGAAAAAAGAAAAATGATTTATTGCCACAACAAAACGACATGCGGTAGATGAACATAAAAAATGACTTTATAAGATTTTAGGAATTATATTAATACACAGTAGTAATATCTTATGAAAAGTAACTTTGCATGTCGTAGCTGCGGCAAAGAGGTTGACACTCAGCATCAAGCTGTGTTTTAACGTGAGTGTGAGTGTGTGTTTTAACACAGTGCTGATTTTCAGTGTAAACCTCAAGTCAGTGCCAGTGTTTGGATGTTTATTACTCAATCACGTGTAAACCGCTGTACGGATATGGATAAAACTTGGCACACTTGGGTTCCCTCCTATCATGGTCGAGCCTAAACTTAAAAATCATTATTAATCTTTAATTAGTTTACTTCAGTGAATTTGTCTCAGTCATTAACCTACATTCTTCTCACACAATTCTTTCCAATTAATCATGTAACAAATAATTATACTATTACTATTCCTTTATTCATTTATAGAGTATATCCACTGAGGAATTATAACGTATATCCATGGAGTTTCTTGCCATCATTTCAGCCGAAAGACGTCCACTACTGGACATAGGCCTCCCCCAATTAAGGGGGAGTTTCTTGCCAGAAACCGTGCAACTAGACTCATAATTGACGTTTTGAAAGCGCATGTGAATGCTTATTCGAAATAAAAAAAATTACTTTGACTTTGTCACCGATAGACCATAACCCTAATAAACATATAGGCTTTTTTATCTTGGTATTATAAACCGGCAAAGCCGCGGGCAAAGTCTTTAATTATAATAATAGCACAGTCTAAGGAACTCTAGCTCTGCTGTAATAGTATGTGAAAGGTTCAGTTGAAAACCAGCGACAAGCACTAGTTGCCTTTCATTTATGCTGAACTGGACCTATTTAGCACAGTCGCTTGACACAGCATCTATGAACCGTTTTGTACATTTTATTGTGTTCCTGTTGAATTGTGTCTGTGTATCTATGTGCTTTGTGTATGAACCGTTTTGTAATTGTGTCTATGTATCTATGTGCTAGCATCTATGAACCGTTTTGTACATTTTATTGTGTTCCTTTTGAATTGTGTCTATGTATCTATGTGCTTTGTGTCAAGTAAATGTTTCTTTCTTTCTTCTTTGTTTCTGAAAGTCTGTGAAGGAAGATGTTTGAATGTTTGTTTAAAAAACAAACTTTGTTACTCAATCACGCTGAAACAGCTGAACGGATTTAAATGAAATTTGGCACACAAATAGACCATAACCCAGATTAATATATAGGCTAGTTTTTATCCCGGGAAGATACACAGTTCCCGAGGGATACGCGATAGTGTTTTTCTGTGTTAAAAAGAAATATACGCCGGCGAAATATGCCTCTGCGGATAAAAAAAAAACAATATCGGTTCTAATAACAAGCTTTCATTTCCCCAATTTATTAGCGCCTATATAATAATAACATTAAACACACCACACCTTTTTGTTGCCGATAGCATTTATGACGTCATATATCCTACATAAATGCTCGTGAAAGGCTCCTGGCTGCTCTAAACGCGTAATCATGGCCGTTCGACGGTCGAATATTAAATTTAATAGGCAGGTGTGACGTAAAATATATTTAATTGAACCGATATGTTTTTATGTGACCCTTACATTATAGGTGATAAATATTGGTTATTGATTTCTTGTAAGATTTTTGTTTTTCTTTCGTAAACTAGAAATACACGAAATACACCGTAAAACAATAAACATTTTAAATAATAACATGATTGGCGATACACCATATGACTTCATATTTTTTACCAATCCCTTGTGTTTTATGTTTTTTTTTATGTCCATATTCTCGTATTATTTTGTTGATTAAAACCATATAAATATTGTAATGGTTTTATCATAAGTTATCAGTTGGCACCACTGTTAAAGCTAACCAATGATAGCAACCTCTTTATGGCACCTTTACATCTACAGGAATAGAAGAATAACTGTTAAGTTGCTAGGCAACCACTTGTTTGACATAAGTTTTGTAAGCAAAACATAACCTAAAAATAGTTAATATTTTTAATAATAAACATGTGTGGAGTACTACCCGTTTATTAAAATGAATTGCAACACATTGCCTTCATCGAATTTTGTATAGTGAGCATCATCTTTTATTCATAACTTCTCAAGGCTGGGCAATATGGAACTTTAGCAATGTCCTTTGACCCACTAAAAAGTATAGTATATGTGATAGTGTAACGACTAATAGGTTGTACTATAGACCATAAAAATCCCAGTTGATCACATTAATTTCACCGTCAAATGCTCCGTTCGGAAAACCTCATGCATACCAAAATGAAACAAGAGGATCAACCTCCGATCTTGGAAGGGAGTGACGTGGTGACATCTATTGCACTACAGGCGAACTACCAGTGGCGTACTGGATGATGTCACAAATCCTGGATCGCAAGATTGAAATTTGACGCCCAGCATACAAACGCCCAACCACACCTCGTCGCATCATCATTTCAGCTGAAAGACTTCCACTGCTAGACATAGGCCTCCCCTAAGCAGTTTGGGGGGATATGCCATAATCGCCACGCTTGGCAGGCGGGTTGGCGATCGCAGTTGGTCGGTTAAATACTCAGAGAACGCTGCTGCCCATGCTCTGGTGAATCCCTTAGTCGCCTTTTACGACACCCATGAGAAGATATAGGGTGGTGCAATTCTTTACGTCTGGCACTCACACGATATAACTATGACTCGAGGACCCACCAGTGGGTCCACGAGTCATACGATATTCACTATTACTCGTGGGCCCACCGGCCAGTGGGTCCACGAGTCATAAGTTTTCGAGCCGGTGGGACCACGAGCACTAGTGGTACAAAGCCAGTGGGTCCACGAGTCATACATCCACACGGAACCTCGGACACTCAGTACAATATAAATGCTAGCATCACCTATATACACAAGATTATGTCTGTATACGAACGCACATGCACGTGTACACAGAAATAGATAGAATTGCCAAGTGAGCAGGGCGCTCGTGCCAACACTCTGAACCATAGTGCAGTGCATTTCAAAGCCTTTTCAGTACGCCTTATGACTGGTTTCTGTAAATACTGTAACAAAAACCCGCAAATATGCCTTATTGTGCTGTTTCTAACTGCAGAAACAAAAGCTGTAAAGTAGATTTGATTAATAGTACATTACTGTCGAGGCCTGAAATGAAGCAATTTACGGCCGAGTAATATAAAACCATTTAAACCATTTATATAATACTGGAAGTACGAGGCGAAGCCGAGTACTTCCCAAGTGATTTTGAAAGGACGAGGTGCAAGCCGAGTCCTTTTTAACTAAACGAGGCCGTTAATTGCTATTTCGGAGACTTGTATAGTTCTTTTCTCTCATTTGCGAGGAAACACAACACAAATTAATTCAACAGTATCTCATTTTCATTCACACCAATTCGCCCGCGCGCGGTTCTTGTTCTATTTTCAAAGTTTTGTATCTAAAAACACCTAATTTATGTAAGTGTGTACTTAAAAACCTCGGTAGCATAATTTAAAAAATAAAAAGTGACCAGCAATTTCTATTATTGTCCTGTTGGACATTACCGGCCTGTTATTTCATTGCGTACGGAAAAGAGCCGATTGTTGTATTCTTTTTTTTTGAATAATGAACCAATTTCCGAGCAAGTGGGAGAAAAGTTATTTTTAAAAATTTAATGACGTCAATATTGGAGGCGTAGTTTGTTCGAAAAGTTGCCACGCATGAATCGCAAGTAAAATTGTGATTACAACCATTCTATCTATTTCTGTGCACGTGTAGGTTAGGGATGCTTGCAGCTTGTGTTACCCACTGGGTTCCAAGCGCATCTCAGTAGTACTTAGTCCATTGCAATCGTGCAGTCCATTTTCCGTCAAACTGTGGGCGACTGCGTAGCGCGGGCGAGGAATGGGGGGTGATGAGTTAGTTCTTATAACATTCTTCTTCATATTCCTGTCGTGTGTGTTTGAGGCAAGTACATAATTTATTTCTGTCTTTCTTTCTTTATCAACGTATTCAAAGTTTTCCAGGCTAAATGTGGATACCTATCCTAGATTTTATGCTCCTGTTAAATTACCTTATGACTTGGTCATTCTAGTAACAAACATTCGTAAAAACCTTTGCTGTAGTTAGGTTTAAAGAAATTCATTCTCAATAAAACTTACTTGAGATCAATATTACTTAAGCTGTGATGGTTTAGTTCGTCGAATTTAAAAACGTTTTTTTTTTTTTTTTTTTTTAAATTTGATGTACCCATTCAGTGCATTCATTATTTTACAAAAGAGTTGTCTGAAATTACATACTTATAGTGCTAGCTCAGTTTTGAATGCATTAAATGAGCTTAGATTTTTAATACGTGAGGGTATTTTATTATAGAGTTGTGCTCCTTCATAAGTTATAGTTTTTTTGCCATAGTTGGTTAAAATTTTTGGTAAAACTAAGAAACTAGTTCAATATTTCATAGGCCAAAAATATCTTGAACTCAAGAAAAAAATACACTTAAAATCAATCTCTGTATCTTACGTTAAATCGCACGAGAAATAATGAAGTAGACCGTGAAATATCAAGTAACTGAAAATATTGAGTTCCGTTACTTGTGATACGGATTTTCCGTGACGTAACTGCTAGGCCGGCCCGAATTTACGAGTCCCTGCCGCCAATATGCACAAATCCCTTTGATATATCATTTCGCCTTTTATTTGATCAGCTTTAGTTCCTTATGTTAGCGAGTTGCTTTGTTTTTTTTCTTTCAAATTTTTGCACTGAATTATAACATAATAATATGAAACTTGAATTAACGCGTGCCAAGGGGCTTATTTGCAACGATACGCTGGTCGATGCCAAACTACAAAGTCTCGAGCATCGGCGCAAAGTTGCTAGTCTTTCGGTCTTTTATCGAATGCATTTCGGTGAGTGTGCGTTGGAATTGCACGATCTTATTCCCCCAAGCCCTTTTCATCATCGGACAACCAGACGCAAGGCGATTGACCACCGTTAAATGGTAGACATTCCACCCTTACGCACGAACCGATTTGCTGATAGCTTTATTTCACGTCTGTGTTTCCCGATAAGTATAATCTGGTGGCCTTCAAGACTCGAGTGAATAGGTTTTTGCTGGGCAAGCGTGTATCGTCGTCGACCGCAACATCGGTTAACATCAAGTGAGGTGGCGGTCAAACGTATAAGCCCATTTGATATATAAAAAAAAGCGCACATACCTATTTTAGACAAAAAATTACCTATTGTGGCAGTGAGCTGGCCATGTCTGTCAAAGGACCGATGGCCGTTGGAGCAGATGAGTCCTGGACTGGAGCCCGCGAATCGACAAACGTAGTGTACGGCGCCCCCCAGCCAGGAGGACCGACGACCTGATGAAAGTAGTTGGGGGTACTGGATGCGGAAGGCAGAAGACCGAGTATTGTGGCGTAACGTGGGAGGGGCCTATATCCAGCAGTGTAGTCCCGTGTGGCACCTTTTGGGTACGGAACCCTAAAAAACTAACAACAATAACTAATTAAATATTGTAGTTACGCATCTCAATCAGCTCACTACAATATTTTTATTTTACTCTTCTGGTGTTATTGGAGCAAAAATTGAGGTTACTGAATAAAAACTCGAACTAGTGTATTATAGGTATAGAATCCACTGTCATAAAATATTTTATAGCTGTGGTTATAAAAAAAATATTGACTAAAATTTTTCTATCTACATTTTTGCGGACCAACCTAAAAATCGAATAAATCGAACCCAGTTTGTTGGCCCCCGAATGATGCTACTTTTATTCATTTTATTTTATTATCTTGCTTTAGTATGGCACTCCTCTAGTAGTATTAGTAGATACGTAAGTCATACAGAAGTTGGCGGGAAAATACGGAAACAACGTGTTGTGGATTTTGTATTATTTTCATGGATGTATTATTTTCGTCGATCCATTGCTCCGTTGCTGCTTGAAAAAGGAACAAACCAACAAGCACACTTATTCTTATTCTTTATTGCACACAAAAAAATCACAAAAATACAAAATAGTTTTGAAATTACATGTTCAAAGGCGACCTTAACTCACAATTGAGTTTTCTACCAGCAAACCTTTGAGTGATAGAGCAAATATAAAATGTAAAACTGAGGGTAAACTTTCAGTGTACTAACGTCCATCTAAAATTATAAAATAAAATACCAACAACATATAATATTGCCTATAATATACCTACATATATAATAAATAAATATGTATTATCAATATTGAGAAAGAAAATACTCCTTAATTCTTTTGAACATAAGTAACACTTTTGAATATACTAATATTATAAAGAGGAAAGATTTGTTTGTATTCGATGAACTCTGAAACAACTGAACCAATTTTAATAATTCTTTCACTTATATAAAGCTACTTAATACAGAAGTAGCATAGGCTATATTTTATTTCAGTACGTGGGCGAAGCTGCGGGCAAAGTCTAGTTTAATAATATATTAGAAGGATTTTATATTGCTGCTCATTATTTTAATGAAATCCTTTATTTATTGTATCGGAATGGCATACAACCTCTACATGTCGTAAGGAAACTTATCCAACATTTGATAATAAGCGTATATGCACTACTAAGGCTTGATTTCAACAACGATAATTCTCTAATTAAACGACCGTTTACCTACAATTCTAGAACATTTTGCGAGTAATCGGCCGTTTAATCAGAAAATTAAAGTTGATGAACACAAGTTGTGGAACTTTTTAATTGAGAGAATTCCAACACGAGGAAGATTGTTAGTATATAGTTTTCCATTCAACAACAGCAACGTTCGACGAATAAACAACCCACACATTTTTTTATCTGTGTTAATTTTACCGCCACACTGAGCTGTCAAGTACAATACACGTCATACCATAGACACGACCCAGATGTTCAAATGTTTGTTGTTTCATAGATAATAAAATATCATCTTGTGCGACTGTTACAATTTTATATTCTGCCCACTCTGCCCAATATAATAGACAGCGGCGCATTGCAGTTGTTACAAAATTGTTGTAGTTTATTGTGTAAATGATTGTGTTATAATAAAAATATTTATTTTATTGTCAATGGATTGCTAATAATTGCAAACCGTACTCATTAATCAATGTAGCAGCCTCAAATTCTTCTTCACTGTTTCTTAATAAGATATCGCTAACGTCACCCAAAGACGTACCATAGTGGAGGATAATTTCGATACCACGGCAGTGTTTACGGTAGGTAGCTTAGTGACTAAAGCACTGGCGTACTGAGCCAGGAGTCGCAGGTTCGAATCCTGCTCGTTAGCGATTTTTTGTTTCCACAATTTAAATTAGGTATTTCAACAAAATAAACTTGATGTCAAAATCTAGATTATATCTAACCCCAGCCTTTTAAAATACAAACAAAGCATGGACAGTTAATTAAAAAATGATTTACGTGATAAATATCCCGTATTGAGTAACAATATTAACTATTCAGACTTTGTGTTTAAAGAGGAAATGCGGGTGGCCTTTTCTTCATACAAACGCTCTCGACGGTTTTCTTTCTGGTTGATATCCCTAGAGCAATGATTTTTTACAGTAAAATAAATATCAACTTCTTCTGTGCCCCTATGTTTTCGTTTTTGTTGATAAATTATTTCTAGAATCTCTCAAAATTTCTCAAAATTTCCTATTTAGACCGCTGTCTACAGAAGCCAAATCTTAATAAAATAGAACAAAAAAAACATAGTGACACAGTACATATTTTTCTTATTCAGTTTATGAAATATCTTTTAAATTGGTCCAGTTTTAGAGAAGAAGCGAGAGCCAAACTTCGAATTATGACTTTTTTACTAAGGCTAATTTGTCGGAGCTGCAGTGGTCCTTATGGTCCTTGTCCTTATCGCACTGATTTGAAGTCGCTCGCATAGCGACAGTGATAGTTTCTTCAAATACCTAATTTTCAAAAGGCTCTCTGCCCTGATGTTAGATATAATCTAGATTTTGACATGTTTATTTTGTTGAAATACCTATAGATTATAGAGGATCATAGTGAATTTATCGTGCGGTCCACGTCACGGCTTACTCGCTTGGAAAACAATATCTATTGAACTCTGTTTCAAAACACTCTGATATAAGCGATAATACGTTAGGCATTAGTGGTTTTAATATTTAGTAAAATTAGCGCAGTGCGGCTTCGAAATATTTTATGGCTTAGTACGTTATTGCATAGTTATAATTTGATAGTTAGTTTACATTTATTTTATGGTTTTATTAGGATAACAGTAATTAGGTTAGTTTGGATAATGTTTGTGTAAAAAACAAACGAATTTGTTTTACGTAATAATGTCCTACGGACGAGGCAGTACATGTATAGTAGGTACAGTCATGACAGTGGTAACACTTCAATTCGAAAACCGCCCTTACTGCTTACGAACTAATGATACTGCTAATGTCAAAGTGTTACCACCGACGTGCGGTCGACCGTACGTAGTAGTAGTAGTTTTACGTAAACAGTGGATATAAATTAAATAAAAACACAAAAGCTATTCATATTATTTGAATTGGGAATTACCGCACATACCTATTTTAAGCGCTTCATTTCGACCAGGTTCCATGGTCGTGGTCACGAGCAGATTGACCAGTCAAGTGGAGTGGAGTGAGATGAGAGGAAACTTGGTGCCTAGTACGAGTTTGGCGCTTTACCACATACTCAAACGAATGCGTCGACTTTAATTTATAAATCAGTAGCGCCCCTGGTGGAAACTGGCACTCTGATCGAAACGTCGGGCATAAATTAGGTTATGCGCGTTAATTCCCGTTTCTTTTAATATTAATAAGTTATTATGCAACGCGAAAGTTTCATCATCATCATTTCAGCCGAAAGACGTCCACTGCGAAAGTTTAAGAGTACTTATACAAAAGCTATTTATGTAGTTATGACAAGGCATAAATGAGTAAAGGTTAAATATTTTCAACGTTGAGTCATATATCACATTCGACATGACTATTAAAAAATCTCATGAATGAATGGAGTAGCTGACAAGCATAAAATTAAACGGCAATATCTAATATTTTGTTTAAATATGTTTACTTAAATTAGACTATGATTAAGGGACTTTTCACACACAGAAAAATCTAAACAAACATTTTGTCTAACCTCGACGTTTGGGCCGAGTTACATTGGCCGTGGTCACGAGCAGACTGAAGTATGCGGATGTCGTCATTTTGAGCGACGGATGTTTTTTCGAACTACCCGCGGTTGATTTTAGGTGTTTATTTTGAATCTGACTGACCTCTCACATGCCGCAATTCTAGACAGTCAAAATTCCATTTTGTCTCGCGTGGATCCAAGTTTGGGCAGACAAGAGGTTAAAATAGTTTCATGAATTAAACCTTGCCGCTAATAGCCATTAGTATAGTCGTTATACGCATTTTTTACTTATTCTAGACCTTAATCTAGCCTTGAGGGTAATGACGCGGTCGATGTTAGATCGAGCTTACCCAGACGGATGAAGCCTTTGGCTTTTTTCTGCGTTTTTTTTATTATTATTTCTCATGGACTTGCGTTTGATCGCCACTTCACCTTTTTAGGGTTCCGTAGTCAACACACAAGTAACCCTTATAAAGTATCCCTTAAAGTTTTCCTTAGTAAGTACCCTTATATAGTAGTAGTACAAGGAACCCTTATAGTTTCGTCATGTCCGTCTGTCTGTCCGTCTATCCGTCTGTCCGTCTATCCGTCTATCCGTCTGTCCGTCTGTCCTAATCCTTTACAGCTTAATAACTTCTACAGTTATAAACATAAGTAAATGAAATTTTGTTAAAAAATGGTTTAGATATAGATCTCAATTTTAAAAGAATAAAAAAATCTTGGTAACATATTTTAGGGGCGGCGCCCATACATGTGAAATGGGAATGAAAATATTTTTTTCGCTGCACCCCCTCGTGTGGAGTATCATTGAAAAGGTCTACTAAAATGAAGGTAATGTTTGATACACCACTTTTTTATCAGGTGTACCATCTGCGAAATATAGCCCACCAAAGTGGCTTACAATGTGTCCCCCCCCTGCTATTTCCAAACTATGCAACGTAGAAACTTGTAATCTTCCACGTTGATAGACTTTTATAAAAACTCTCTTTTAAAATTATTTCGAGTGTAATGTGATTATAAATTTTTGAGTTATAGTGAGAAAACTGAAAAATACTTAAGACGTCCTAGTTCATAGGTCATTGACCTTAGATAAAAATGATCTTAGCAAATAATGCTCCTTTAGTTACTTTCTTTTTAAAAAAATCACAAAAAGAAACTTTGTGTTATAATGATAACACAAAGTAACAGCGCCACCTAGCGCTAAATTTAAGAAGTGTGTCATATCAATCTTAGACACACTTCTTACATTCAACGCTAGGTGGCGCTGTTTGCAAAAACTAAAATAGCAATGATTAATATTCGATTTGATTCGTTTGTAATTAGACCTACTTAAGGAACCCTATAATACTGAGCATGGCCCGACATGCTCTTGGCCGGTTTTTTTATAGTATAGGATGGCGAAACGAGCTAAAGACCCACGTGATGTTAAGCGGTTACCTTTGCCCATAACAACTGCAATACCACCTTAGGCTGTTGCCTAAATGGTACCGCAAGTCGGTTCGCCAAACTGAGACATGAAGATGGATGTGTGTCTCATGTGATTTACCACATAAGAAGTTAGCATCTTGGAAGCCATACCTAATTATCGTATCTGTTGAGATCAAATCCTCAAACCCCAAGGCAATAAATTCGATCGATTTTATGATTGGCCTGCGGCTAGGGGAGGTATTGTAAATATGCTACTAGAGGCGTAAGAATACCTAGATCTTTTAGGTCGCAGTGACAAAGCGGCTTTCAAGGACCCCACTTTCTCCAGTAATATAAAAAAACATTACACTCCTTTTGGGCTCCTCCGCAGTCAGGTAAAAGCTGAATCTATTTTTTAAACCAACTTTTATCACCCCCACCTCTAAAATACCTGACCAACTTATACAAAAAATAATAACTCCCACCTATTTTTAAACCAACTTTTAACTCCTCCATCCCTAAATTACTCGACAAACTTAAAAAAAAAATCCAATTTCTACACGTATTATTGGAATAACACAAAACCTCAGACACCCCAACTAGTTTTTATTATAGTAAATTGATATGGAAAGTAATTATTAATTTTCATTTATTATTGTAGAAGATATTTGGAATTTTTGGTATCATGGTTACTCTAATCAATTCATGGCGCTACATTCATTCACGAACGTGCGACGCTCTCGACGTTACTGTGTCGGGAGGTGAATAACCTCTTAAAATTAAGCGAAGTTTTGATAATTTTAGGAAACAAATGTTACCTAAAAGTTTCCATCACATTTTTTTACTGGGTCTCGCTCGCCTTTGCGCTCAGCGCCGCGTCATCGTATGAAACTTTTAGACTCGGCATGGTAAAAAATTTTTTTTTTGGTAAAAATTAACATAAACTTAAAAATTAAATGTTAAAAAGTAGTGTAATTCTACTCTCAATTCTGAACAAACTGGTTTCAGGTTTTAAGTTTAATTCAATAACATGTTGCATAAGAATTTAATTAGAAAACTACTGAGACTGTAGTTAATTTCAGTTTTATATTACCACAAGTGTTACTAAAGTCGTTCTGGATAATCTTACAGTGACAGAGGGGCTTTGAAGGACTCTTTTCTCAAATAATATAAAAGACCTAAAAAGAGAGCTGTAAAGAATAACCCCCATCTATTTTTTAAACATGGGACTATAACATAACTGGCGAAATGTGGGTGTACTATTATACCTCTGCCTACCCCTTCGGGGAAATACAGGCGTGATGTTATATTATTTTTTAAACTAACTTTTAAATCCTCCATCACTAAATTACTCTACAAACTTAAACAAAATTAATCCAATATCTATAAGAATTTAATTAGAAAACAGCAGAGACTGTAGTTAATTGCAGTTTTATATTACCACAAGTGTTATTAATGTCATTCTGAACAATCTTACAGTGACAGAGGGGTTTAAAAGGACTCCACCTCTTTCCTCCAATAATATCAAAGAGCTTAAAAGAGAGCTGTAAAGAATAACCTCCATCTATTTTTTAAACTAACTTATAACTCCTCCATCACTAAATTACTCTACAAACTTAAACAAAATTAATCCAATATCTATAAGAATTTAATTAGAAAACAGCAGAGACTGTAGTTAATTGCAGTTTTATAATACCACAAGTGTTACTAAAGTCGTTTTGAACAATCTGAACTTGTTTCCCGGGAACTCAGCGGCTGAAACTAAGCGGGTAACTTTAACTGCCTCATTAAACCCCTCCCCATGTTGAAACTATTCTAATTATGTAGCCGTAATCCCGATTAGATTATCGATATTATTATTATCGTTTGGAATAACAGTAAATTGTGGTTTTAAGTACCTGTGATGGAGGTTGGAGGGTTAATACGTATTGTAGGAGGATGAAGCTTTTGTAACTGGGTGTTGGGAATTACGATGGTAAGAGGTGAACAGTGAACATATATAATTCCATCGAAAAAATAAATCTTTATGTTAGTAGCTTTGACAAGTACTTGGTCTGAGGTTAGTATGTAATTTTTTTATTTTATTATATGGGTCTGTCTTTGGATAGTGACGTTGAAAAAGAAGAGACTAAAGAAAAGACGTAAAAAAAAATCTTAAATAATCTGTAAAGGCCTCCTTACTCTCCTTCTACTTCTCCCTGTGTGTTGCTAAAAGAGGCCAGTATTTTTGCAAGGAGTCCAGCTTATCCCGCTATCTCCGTCTGGGCCTGCCGCGCTGACGTCTGCCATGTAAAGGGACCAGGGACCCATTGAATTGTCAGTTTGGCCCAGTGCAGCAGTGGTCGTCTGACATGCGGCAGATATGTCAAGCCCAATTCACTTTAGAGTGAGTGACATCAGTTATTTTTCTTCTGAAACGAATCGTTGTATTCCTGATCCGGTCTATAAGTTTTATGCCCAGAACACTTCGTTCCATAGCTCTCTGCCAAACCACGAACATGGACCTCAGTTGATTCGTCAAAGATGATGTTTGGGGTCCATATGTGAGGATGGGAAGAATGCACACGTCCATGAATCTTCTCTTAAGGGATAGAGGTAGATCACCCTTCATTAGTGGCGGCTTCGTTGGCTGGTGCGCGCTAGCTCCAACAGCCTTGTTGCGCTTGTGGCAGGTAAAATGAACAGCCCTATAATGTGGCATTGGATGACGACTCACCGAGCGTCATCTGACTATGTACAGTAATATATATATATATATAATAATATTATATGTTTTGTGTATATTAAGAGTAAAATGTTTGTGTTATGTGTGAGTTTATGGTATATATATTTTTCTAGTGTATTTTTAAATATGTGTATGGTAGTTTATGTGTAATTTGTATTATGATCTGTTGTGTTTTCTATGTTAGTGTGTTTTATGTAATAATTCTATGGGCTATTTATTGTCTGAAAATAAAGATTATATTATATTATTATTATTATTAGATCTTTCATAGCCCAATAGCTCCTAGTCTTGCAACTTCTTTGTTTTGTCTATTGGAGACTATTTGACACAAATAGAGATACTCATCGACGTATGCATTTTCTACTCAATGCGTACTGTTCGTCATTAGTTTCGTAATTGTAAAGAAAAATTACTTCACTTAACAAAAAATATGGCTTCTGTCCTCGATGACATTTAACGACTATGAAATTATTGATTAAACAATCCCAAACCCAGTTACTTTTGATGTAGGTAAAGAAAACGAAAAAAACATTTTTTGTTCAAATTCACGCGTAACATGCATTGAACTTGTGTACTTACATATTTTCCCCTAACACGAAATTGTATATTTTCTTCCGCATTTCCACTACCACCTTATTTGTCAGAGAAAAGATAACAAAAAAACACGTTTACATTACGCGTCGCCTTGTTTTCAAGATTCCAGTTCAAAGGGCCATACTTTTTATTCAATTTGTCGCATCTTTGACACAAGTGTGACAAAGGTTTGCTCATCTTATTCCTTCCTCTCTTCTATGTAATGGCGCGAAGCTTTGTCGTTTTTACAATGGACTGATCATAATAGGTATTCAATTCAGCGTATTCAGCCTCTATTTTTCTAAGAAAAGTATTCAAATTTCGAATATTTAATTTTGTTTTTTCGTAATTTTTTTTGTGCCAGGATTTTATTACAGCGTAATTTTAAGAGCCCTGCAGACTAACTACAGACATGATGCATCATCATCATTATTATCATTTCAGCCGAAAGTCGTCCACTGCTGGACATAGGCCTCCCCCAAGCATCGCCACAACGACCGGTCCTGCGCCTTCCGCATCCAGCGGATTCCTGCGACCTTCACCGGGTCGTCGGTCAACCTTGAATAAGGTTAAGAATAAGGTTGTATAATTTTTGTATGGAAAATTGAGCCGGTGTGCGCACTCGCGTATATCGTCGTACACATCGTAACCACCACATCGTTTACCACATTTTAAGAAAATTATTTGATTTGATTACTAAACTATCGGCCGATTAAATGTCTGTCTCGAAACGTCGAGGTTAGTCAAAATATTTGTTATGTTTTGATTTTATTGTGCGCGACAAGTCCCGTAAGTATAGTTCAATATTAATGTCTGCAGCCTGCAGGCTTAAGAATTATAAACAATAGACATTTTCAGTTTGCTATAAAATGACATTGTCAAAATACTCTGTCGAATCAAAAGTTAGAATAAAATTTGAAGTGAGGCCAAAGTTCACATAAATCTCCTATACAATGACCAGAATAGGATATATCTCAAGGTATACAGATATATTTCCCTTTTTATTTTTAAAGTTCTTTATTTTGGACACAGTAATTTCTAGAAGTTGTTAAGCTTTCGCGAATTACTCAGACATACAGACATGCCAGTGACAGTAGTTACTGGTAGCATCTTCCCTCCAAAAACGTCAAACCACTGTAGAAAATAATATAATCCTTTTCTCTATGGTCAAGACTATCCAGGCCAATTGTAACGAGGAAAATTTGATCTAACAACATAACATAACATCACGCCTGTATTTCCCCGAAGGGGTAGGCAGAGGTGTATAGTACACCTACATTTCACCAGTTATGTTATAGTCCCATGTAATAGGGGGCGAGCCTATTGCCACTAACCGGGCACAAATCCGGACTCCGGGCTGCTACTGAGAATTTCCTACTGAAAAAACCCAATACGCCTTTGCCCGACTCGGGAATCGATCCCAGGACCCCATGCTCAGCAGTCGCGCTTGCGACCACTAGACCAACGAGGCATCGAGCAACGAACATCATTTAGTCATTTTATCTATCTGTGTGTATTTATGCGACATGGCCAGCGCGTGTAGTGTAGCAAAAATGGGACAGTTCAACAACTCGCAAAAACGTAAGAAGCAAAGCGACAGATCAGTCTATAAACAAACAGAGCTGTCACCATGAACAAAGACATTATTCAATCCAGAGTTTCCTTCCCCCGATACAAGCAACAAAATCCTCGTGCTATTCATTACATTGTAATTAAATGAAGACGGTTGCCGCGATATTTAATATTGGCTCCAACTACCATCAGTCAACGTCGTTCAGTCCAACAATATTAGGTATAACAGGAGATTGATGCGACCTCCCGCGCTTTGTCTGTCTCATTGTTACTAGCTTCGGACGCTGATATTAAAAAAATCACAATTGCTTATGGTTGCAAACTTGCAGAGAATATTCAACGATATCACAAAGTGTTACGGTTGGAAGTTCGTTGAAGGTATAACCAATCGATTCGCCTCTTGTCCTGTCGACCTGTGTAGAGTGCTTAAGTTCAATTTTTTTCTCATTTTATGGCATCGCTGAAGGGGATGTCTATGTATCTATACTGAAAGAAATATTAACCTAAGCCTTTGATGCTCCTGTGTTTTTTTTTAAATTTCATCAAGTTTTACGCATTTAAGTAGCCTCGACTTTACGTGGTATTTCTTTGTGTCTGCCTTTTAGGTTGCCGATTAGATTAGCTCAAATTTGAAAATAATTTGGCCGTTTTATTCATTTTTCATTTGCAATTTAAAATTTCTATCAAAATAGAATTGCTTATTATTGCTTGAAAACTTGCAACACGTTTCGAACCAAAGGGTTAAATTATGTTGATTGAAATTCCGGTGCAGTTTGAGGGTTTTATTTACATATTTTGGTCATGGAATTAATAAAATAATTTTCTATAAAACGTTTCTTTCATACAATTGAAATACTGACGATATTTTCCAGATTTTAATTTAAATGCATTGTATTCGAAGGCTCGGTACTAATTATTTTCTGTAGGTATTATTTGTCTTCAGTAAGCAGTTTGACAATCATTTGAACGCCATGTTGATTTCAATTTAACAAAAGGCTTTGAAACAATAGGTACATCAATAATAGACAAATACTAATATTGGTACTGGTTAAATTGACTTGCTGAAATTATAAAGTGATTTACTATTGTAAAGTATTAAGTAAATCCTACCAATAATATAAATGCGAAAATTTGGATGTTTGTTTGTTTGATTGTTTCTCCATCGATCACGCTTAAATGGCTGAATGGATTTGGATGAAATTTGGCACACAGATAGAACATAACGCGAATTAACATAAAGACTACTTTTTATCTCGGAAAGATATACAATACCGTTTCTAATACATCACAGCTTATAGTAAAACCCTCACTGCATGCTTGGATTCATTAATATTAGTACGAATAGTAATTCTGAGCAATATTTCGGTATACGTGCCGACTATGATAATTCGTCATATTATGATCTTATAGGTACGTACCATGTTGTCTTGACGCGAAACAAAATGGCTGATGTAATTAATTTCTGTTGAGATGTTTTTGTAGTACCTACTTATTACATGAATATGTTTGCGGGGTCCCTACAAAAATGATCTATTCCTCAGAGCAACAGAATACTAGAGAAAAGACAAGCTGCCGCGTATATGCTGACCGGACTCCATGCAAACTAGGCGGCTTGCCTGATATCCTTATATTCCGTTATCAGTGATCTATTCTTAGTATGTAGCTTTAGTTAGTTTCATGAATAAAATTGGTATTAAAGTGTTAATGAGTCCAGTTTCAGACGTAAGTGCTTTGTGGTGTCTAGAATTGCAAATACCTAACCTTATTTTTCTACCTCAATGCAAAAACATATTTAAGTTTACATCAGCCACAATTGTTTTAACGAATTTTGGCATATTACTTAACTTATTTACTAGACTCAGTCCGTGGTTTCGCGAAATTACAACATTGCTCAGTAAGATCGCATTAAAAGACTACCTCTACACGGTATTTTAAGTTTTCGCGAAACATCTCGCGTCTTCGCAAATAAGGATTACGCGATTCTACGTCAACATTATAAACTATCACTGTATTAGATAATAATACCTTTTACTTTATCAGGGACCAAGGGGTAATAAGTAATAGTCACACTAAGACTCAACCCTAAAGCACTGTATTTAAGGTTAGTCAGTCAATCAGTAACACAATAACAATTACAATCATTTGAAACAATATTTCACAACATTATTACAAATGAGGACAAGGTATGTCAGGTCAAACTACGTCAATAACTTGAACCGAAATGCCTCGCTCCCTTGAATAACAACTGTTTTTACCCAACTGCCCCAGAACCTAATGTTTTTTTTTTACAAATTCAAAAGTTGAATTTGTAAAAAAAACACACTCACGCTCACCCTCACCCTCACCCTCACATTCACCCTCACACTCACCCTCACCCTCACACTCACCCCCACACTCACCCTCCCACACACACACTCACAATCACGCTCACACACACTCACGCTCACCCTCAAGTTTACCTTCACGCACACACTCACGCTCACGCTCTCCCTCAACCTCACATTCACCCTCACACTCACTCTCACACTCACCATCACACTCACACTCACCCTCACACTCACCCTCACACTCACACTCACCCTCAACCTTACACTCACCCTCACATTCACCCTTACCCTCACCCTCAAACTCAGCATCACACTCACCCGCAACCCCTCACACTCACCCTCACGCTCATCCTCACACTCACCCTCGCACTCAACCTCACAGTCACCCTTACCCTCACCCTCACACTCATCATTACACTCACCCTCACCTCACACTCACACTCACCATCACACTCACCCTCACCCTCACACTCACCCTCACATTCACCCTCACCCTCACACTCACCTTCACGTTCACCCTCACCCTCTCACTCACCCTCACCCTCACACTCACTCTCACATTCACCCTCACACTTACCCTCACACTCAGCATCACACTCACCCGCACCCCCTCACACTCACCCTCACGCTCACCCTCACGCTCACCCTCACGCTCACCCTCACACTCACCCTCGCACTCAACCTCACACTCACACTCACCCTCACCCAACACACTCACCCTCACCCTCACCCTCACCCTCACACTCACCCTCACACTCACCCTCACACTAACCCTCACACTCACCCTCACACTCACCCTCACACTCACCCTCACACTCACCCTTACACTCACCCTCACCCGCACTCTCACCCTCACACTCACATTCTTTGTGTTTTTTCATATTCATTCTTTTTTTTTTTTTTTTTTGGTTTTTTTTTTTTTTTTTTTCTTTGTTTTTTTTTTTTTTTTTTTTATTCATTTGTTTTTACATGTAGGTGCTTCAATTTATTTTATATCTTGCATGCTTTAATTTGTATGCAAACGCATGTTTGACAAATAAATGATCTTTATCTTTATCTTTATCTTCATCCATTACTATCCGCTCGTGCGAAGGAATTACGAATTTAGTTTTTTCTTTCTTTCTCAAAACTCATACCAGTTTTTAAGTCTGATCATCATCTTTGAAACAAAAAAAGTTTCATCAAAATCGGTCCAGTAGTTTTAGCGTGATGCTCGAACAAACAAACAAACAGACATTTACAATTTTGTAATAGTTAAGATCAAGAAGAAGAAGATAAGATAAGAAGAAGAAGGTAATTAAAAATTGTAGACTGATAATAGTATTTTTTTAGTTACACCAAGATAACTTTATGCTTACTCGTATATTAAGATGGATACAATATAACAACGTTTAGGTACTTCTACTACTATTATAAAATTGTTAAATGTCAGTTGTCTGTTTGTTTGTTTGTTTGTTCCAGCATCACTATAAAACTACTAGACCGATTTTGTTGAAAGGGTTTGTGACTAAAAACTTATGATTTGACTTAAAAACTGGTATGTATTTTACCTCGCTACGATGACGGGAACCGGTGATTTTTAATTATATTTTTCTACAACATTTTGCATACATCAAGGTGAATAAGGCGCTCATATCCAGCTGTCATTCACACGCATGCGCTCTAGCGCGCGCCTCCATAGAGAAAATACGGCTGCTAAGAAATTGCATTAAAAACTTTTTGGTCGGGCCGAATTTTATAGAGTAGAAAAAAAAATCCTGTCGTATGTGGGTGGTGCCATCTTGGAAATGCAGTCTTTTGAGCCAACCGAAAATCAGAATCTTTCGACTTACTGACAAGGACCGGAAGCTACCTCTAAATTGCGATTTCTCTAATTTTTTGTATGAAAAGCAATAAAATTTAGAAGTACCTAAACGTTGTTATATTGTATCCATCATAATATACGAATAAGCATAAAGTTATCTTGGTGTAACTAAAAAAATACTATTTTCAGTCTACAATTTTTCTTCAAGTATATTATCTCATCTTCTTAACTATTATAAAATTGTAAACGTCTGTTTGTTTGTTTGTTCCAGCATCACGCTAAAACTACTGGACCGATTTTGATGATTTTTTTTTGTTTGAAAGCTGATGATCTGACTTAAAATCTGGTATGGGTTTTGAGAAAGAAAGAAAGAAAGAAAAAAAGAAAAAAAAAATCGTGGGTTGCGTACTCACCCGACAGATCGAAGCTTCTATGCATTTGCACGAGCGTATAGTAATGTACGATGGAGTGGAGTGGAGTGGAGTGGACAGGGGATGGGACTGGGGATGGGACTAGGGACGGGACAGGGGACGGGACTGGGGACGGGACAGTGGACGGGACAGGGGACGGGAAATGGGACGGGACGGGAAATGGGACGGGACATGAGACGGGACATGGGACAGGACAGTGGGACGGCACTTGGGACTGGACATAGGATGGGACATGGGACAGGACATGGGACATGGGACGGGACGATAGTGATTTAGTGATATAGTGAGACAGTGGGACAGTGGGACAGTGGGCCGTGGGACAGTGGGATAGTGGGACAGTGGGAAAGTAGGACAGTGGCAGCGGGACGGTGGAACAGTGGGGCAGTGGGGCAGCGGGGCAGCGGGGCAGTGGGCCAGTGGGATAGTGGGGCAGTGGGGTAGCGGGGCAGTGGGGCAGTGGGGCAGTGGGTCGTGTGGCATTAGGACAGCGAGGCAGCGGGACAGTGGGGCAGCGAGGCAGTGGGGCAGCGGGGCAGCGTGCCAGCTGGGTCGTGGGGTACCGGGGCAGCGGGGCAGTGGGGCATTGGGATAGTGGGGCAGCGGGGGCAGTCAGCGGGGCAGCGAGGCAATGGGGCAGCGGGGCAGCGAGCCAGCGGAGCAGCTGGGCAGTGGGGTACCAGGGCAGCGGGGCTGTGGGGCAGTGGGATAGTGGGTCAGCGGGGCAGTGGGGCATTGGGGTAGCGGGGCAGCGGGGCGGCAGCGGGGGCGTGGCAGCGGGGCAGCGAGGCAGTGGGGCAGGGTGGCAGCGGGGCAGTGGGGTACCGGGGCAGTGGGGCAGTGGGATAGTGGGGCAGCGGGTCATTAGGGTAGCGGGGCAGCGGGGCTGTGGGGCAGCGGGGCTTCGGGGCAGTGGGGCAGCGGGGCAGTAGGGGAGTGGGGCAGCAAGGCAGGCAGTGGGATAGTGGGGCAGTGGGGTAGCGGGGCAGCGGGGCTGTGGGTTACCTGGGCTGTGGGACAGTGGTATAGTGGGGCAGCGGGGCAGACGGACAGTGTGGCAGCGGGGAAGCGGGGCTGTGGGGCAGCGGGGCAGGCTGTGGGGCAGTGGGGCGGTGGGGTAGCGGGCAGTGGGATATTGGGGCAGCGGGGCAGCGGGGCAGTGGGGCAGCGGGGCAGCGGGGCAGTGGGGTAGCGGGGCAGCGTGTCAGTGGGGGGCAGCGGGGCAGGCTGTGGGGCAGTGGGATTGTGGGGCAGCGGGGCAGTGGAGTAGTGGGGCAGTGGGGCAGTGGGGCAGCGGGGCAGTGGGGCAGCGGGGCAACGGGGCAGCGGGGCAGCGGGGCAGTGGGGTAGCGGGGCAGCGGGGCAGTGGGGCAGCGGGGCAGCGGGGCAGTGTGGCAGCGGGGCAGCGGGACAGTGGGACAGTGGACTGGACTGGAATGGACTGGACTGGACTGGACTGACGTGGGTTAGCAGAATTTAACGCGAGCGGAGCCGCGGGTAAAAGCTAGTCTAACATAATGTTATTGCTTTTCATACAAAAAATTTTAGAAATCGCAATTTAGAGGTAGCTTCCGGTCCTTGTCTGTAAGTTGAAAAATTCTGATTTTCGGTTGGCTCAAAAGAGTGCATTTCCAAGATGGCACCACCCACATACCACAGGATTCTTTTTTTCTACCCAGTACAATTCGGCCCGACCAAAAAGTTTTTAATTCAATTTCTTTAGCAGCCGTATTTTGTCTATGGAGGCGCGCGCTAGAGCGCATGCGTGCGAATGACAGCTGGATATGAGCGCCATAAATAAATGCAAAATTTTGTAAAAAAATATAATTAATAATCACCGGTTCCCATCATCGTAGCGAGGTAAAATACATACCAGTTTTTAAGTCAAATCATAAGTTTTTAGTCACAAACAGTTTCAACAAAATCAGTCCAGTAGTTTTATCGTGATGCTGGAACAAACAAACAAACAAACAAACAGACAACTGACATTTAACAATTTTATAATAGTAGTAGAGTAGATAATATAACAATAATTATCGTAAACTATTAATAGGAATTCCGTGTGGTGCCGGACGTAAAGAATTGCACCAACCTATATCTTCTCATGGGTGTCATGTCATGTGTAAAAGGCGACTAAGAGATTCACCAGAGGATGGGCAGCAGCGTTCTCTGAGTATTTAACCAACCAACTGCGGTCGCCAACCCGCCTGCCAAGCGTGGCGATTATGGCATATCCCCCCAACATATGCTTGGGGGAGGCCTTTGTCCAGCAGTGGACGTCTTTCGGCTGAAATGATGATGATGATGATTAATAGGAATTTAACAACTATAATTGGATTTACTAACAAATAAAACATCAGCAACGTCCTAAACAGAACCAACAAAACTACTTAGGGACTTATATCGAAATAGTTTGTCAAAGATATGTAACTAATGTACTCCTGCCAAGCGTGGCGATTATGGCATATCCCCCCAATATATGCTTGGGGGAGGTGTGTCCAGCAGTGGACGTCTTTCGGCTGTAATGATGACGATGACGTAACTAATTCATAACAAATTCGGAAATTGTGACAATAGATACTGAGACCCTATCAATAAGTAGCTATGAACGTGTAGGTACATGAAAATTGAAAAGTTTCAACAGAAATGCAACACCCTCCACTTACGTTAAAGTATCAACTCTCTTTAGTATGACAAAATTGTAAAGCGAACTTCCAACTTCCAAACAGAATAGAGTCCGAATTCCGAAAGCAACCTCGCTAGTAGTTCACCCGTCACACTTGATGCATGAGAGCGGGGACGATTCCGGGACACGGCCGGGACGGGCGACGTGCCCCGGGAACTAATGTAACTACACTACGGTGTTCGGATAACAAGGAAAACATTGTGATACTGATGCTGTGTGCCTGATTGGGAAGTTCTGTTTTATGTTTGGTTCTATTCGAAAGAAAAGGGGGAGCTCGTAGATACATATGCGTGAATTCGTTACAATCATAGAAATCGAAATAATAGGGTAATAGAAATGTTATCATACTATACGCGATGTAATCTGGTCAAACTTGTTTTATTATGATGTGTAGTGATCGCGAAAACCTAAGAAATTATTATGTTATTTTCTGTCTTTTAATACCGGAACGCATGTTGCAGGTTCACCGCTACCAAAACATAAATACGCAATTACGCCCACCATGTTTTTAGCATTCAATGCAAAATTAACTAAGCCTAAAAAATCCGCTGTTAGATATGCTGTTATATACAATTTTAGTGACTCTGCGTCCAAAACAGCACTGATGATCAAGCAAACGGCTCGCACACTAGTGTCCTACGAGACATCTGCACTCGGCGACAAGTTTACGCGCCTTTATATTATTATATAGATTTCTAAGGTTTCAACTATGATAATTTAAAAAGTACAGATATGTTGTTGCGCGCGCAATCTGAAGACTCGAAAACGTCATCTTATTATACCATGCTAATTGGGACGTTTTGCTATTAGTCTCCGTCAAGCAAGGCGCCGAGCGGTACGTGTGCCAAAAAATGCCGTCATGTGTGTACAGAAAGTGTACTAATTATGACGCGAAACTAACTTAAAGTAACTAATTTACTTACTTTGCACTAGTTTATGTGTATTGTGCTGCCGCTGCGTACGGAACATATTTTTCGTTGGATTTGTTAGTGTATGACATTTCTATACTTTTAAATATCATCAGTAGGGCAATTGTGTAATGCATTCACTTTGTTGTTAGCTTTCATTTTGAAATTAAAGCAATATTCATTGCGTGGTACGAACTTAAGTAGTTGCCGATAACACGGATTGTCAAAACACACGAACACACGGAGCAATGAACATTGACATCCAGATGATTGCAATCGCGAGTGACTTACGCAATTCGGCAGCAGGTTACAATTAAAAGTACTGTAAAGACACAGTGCTATTTAATTCTGAACACTGACTAAGTAAGCACTGGTTAAGTGGGTAGGTACTGGTAAGTTGAAGCGGAATTCCTAGCCGGTGTCTGTGTTTTCCGATAAATATAATCTGGGTGGTCTTCAACTCTTCAAGGCTCGAGTGAATAGGTTTTTGCTGGGCAACTTGTACCATCGTCGACCGCACCATCGCTTAACATCAGGTGAGCAGCGGTAAAACGCAAGTCCATTTTCAAAAACAAAATAATAAATAGTTTAACGTAGTTGGAGTAAGCTATTTTGGAAAACAACGGTGTCAAGTTTTTGTCACGTTGTTTTCAAGATTGTGAAAGTAATTTTTTTTTTCTTTTTACAGCTCTACGCAAGACTGCAAGACCAATATTGTGCAACACTTACAAAAATGTTGTAACTTATTCTAAGCTCTTTTCATTGTGCTAGTATTTTTTTGCAGTGGTAGAACGCGGAGGGGGAAGCAAATTCAAGTTGGCCTTAAAATGCTACGTTCAGTACAGCTTACGCGCGTCTATATGTGTCTCAGCGAACATCCCACGTGTCACTTGCGGGCACACATTGATTTTGTGCTTCAACTTTGAGCGTAACCAGGATACTTTACTCGACCTGTAGATCAAACTCAAAATCATAAACTAAACACATGTCTGGGGTGCATTAAAAGAGCCTCCATGAGTGACGATATTTAATTGATCGTTCCGCGCACCCTGGACAGTCAGCCCCGCTACCGACCTGCTGACTGGCTAATCTTTTCCCCACGGCATGAGCTATTATCATTATGTAGCTCATGTCGACACGATAGAAGAACACATATCTGAAGAATTGAAATATAGACGATTTCTAAACAATCAAGCTTCCTTCACACTTTGTTCTAGGCCTTTCAAAATTATACCAAAACCAATCATGAATTTTTCATACTCAGTGATTACACTACACAGAAACGTACCTTAACTATATTACACAACACTTTTAATCATTAAACACACTTACAGCTGTCTCACACAAATTAAAGTAAATTGCAACATTTGTATACAACTTTACCTCAGAGCCCGCAGCGAGCTTGCGTTTCCAACAAAATACATTTAAAGTGACGTTGTACACTCGGAAAACGAGTTAAAAAGACGCGTAAATTTGTACTGATCTTGCCCCACGACATGAGGCTCTTATCGTTATGTAGCTCATGTCGACACGATAGAAGAAGAGATTAACAATGAGGCCCGGACTTCACCAAAGCGGAGATGTGTAGCGGAGAGGAGAGGAGACGCTTAGCAGCTAGGGTGTATCCACCGAAGCTGTGCGGAGATGCGTACTGACTAGACCGGAGCAGAGAATCAGATGTGTACTGGCTGGAGCGGAGCTGCGAGCTGTGTGCGGCGAGCGCTGGATGTTTTTGGAGTAGAAATTTCGTTCCATTTTTAAATAATACGACAGATATACAGAGATACAGAGTTTTCATAGTAATTTATTTGGCCGCTAAACAGGACAAATATGGATTTTCAAACTAAGATTGCCGGCCGCTCCTCGCATGTATTTGGCCAGTACAGCATTTTAGATTTATCTCGAAGAAGGTTGTCAAAATAGTGTTCGAATTTCGAAGCATGTTTGAGAAAAAGCTATTATTAAATACTTACTTACACACTTAAATCTTTAGCTACCAGTACGCTACCTCTGTAGGAAATGTACAGTTTTCTCTTGGGAACAAGCAGAGATTCGAGTCACATTTGTGAGAACTGGGTAATAACATGTTAGGTCGTAATGCCATTTGGTATATTATGGAAGCTGCAAGTATAGATTTCTAGCATTATAAGTTATAATAAATTGTAGGTGTGTCATGTAATGCTTCTGGGTGTCAAAATTGCACCCGATTGCTTCTGGCTTCGATATAGCAGCTTCACCTTTTTGGATATGCTACCTAAAATTGTACTTGTGCATTATGAAATAGAAAAACAATTCGGAAATCGCCACAGGCCAGATGAAATAACCTCTCAATATTGTTTTTCAAAAACAGTTTATACTTACAAAATAAGTTACGAAAATTGTGTCGGAGGGCCAGATCCAAAACTAAGGTATAGAGAAAAGCCATCAAAAGAGACGTGAGCTTGATTTTGGAGAAACTAAAACTGCATTTTTAGATTTTTGAAAAAGCAGCTAGTTGCCAGGAATCAAAACAAACCTTTTTTGCACAAAAATACTAGCCAATAATATTATTGGAACAATCGATGTAAGGTTACTAATAAGGAACAAATGCTGCAAATTAAATCAAAATCAAATCAAATCATTTATTCGCCACAAGATATCGTGTACAAAGATATTACAATTCAAATAACGTTACGTGCAAATCAAAGGAAATGGGATTGATTGTAAATACAAAAAAAAAAACTGATAATAAAAAAGGGCGACGTTTTTTTAAAAGACAGTAAAGTTTTTTTGAAAACACCTGTTTTTAAAATACTTTGTGGAAATATTAGTTAACTTTTGTATAGTGTGAACGAAAAGAAATGGAAATAAATTTTCTTCCTACTCCTCCTAACTTTCTTACTGATTAATTTCGTTGCGGGTTTCGAGACAGTTCCATCATTTCCCCGGGACACGCCGAACTTAATTGTTTCAGCGTTTTTTTCTGGTTTGTCGCCATTGTAGATAATAATATAACATAATATTTTTGGGTCATTTCACAAACACAAACACATCTGTTCATCACACAAATATTTGTATATATTGCAAATATTACAGAAGTTGCGGTGGTTAGGAAAGTGTGGCGGATTTGTCAAAAAAAACCTCTGTTTAATTCAGGATTTTACTAGTTTTTGTGTACACTCTTCGACTCCACGTAGAACACAACGTTTGAGGTGGAAAGCACGGAACACGTAAAACCTAAACGTGTTGTATATATGCTCAAAACTAACAATAACATACATAAAGTTACGGTACGTCACTTAGATTAAACTTAGCTTAGCATTTGCTTTGGATACTGTAAGAACACACCTAATAAAGGTTTTTTGCTATCACAGTGACAGCAGAACTCTGACTCCTAAGTCACAGGTCCACCTAGTTTAGGAGTCAGGGTTTACTCTATTCGTGTGACCTTTAACTATAAAAATCAATGTATTCTAGTCTTAAGAATTCTTTAAGGTTTTTTTTGTATCAATAAATTTATATTATTAGCTACAAACAGTGTTAAAACATTGCTTGGTATTGTGTTTAGAATAAGAAAGTTAAGTTTTTATGCAGATAAATTATTGTAAATTTACTTGAATGGCCTGAAATTAAGCGAACCACCTTATTTACCATCTATATGAGAACTAGACTTAGCCCGCGGCTTCGTCCGCGTACTGAAGTAACCACTATGTCCCTGCATTTTAAATCTGTAACATCTTCGAAAATGTTCATTTAAATAACATGCTGTAATGAGCCATATTGATCTATATTAAATGCACAATGTATTTAAGGTACTTAATTCGATAAGGATTAATGCTGTATTGCTTAAAATCGCTTCGTAAATAAGCCATTATTTCTCGTTACAAGTAAAGGATAAAAAATGATTATTGTGGGTTATCCCTAAGAGATAGACATATACTATTGCGGATTTTTTGTGGACCTTTTTAAGGTGTACAATACGTTTGCAATGTAAGCGCAAAAAAATTTGTTTATTTACGACATCACATTAGAAACCTCTAAAATTATCAGTGTTTCTCTGCTATATTATGCATGTTTTATAAATATAAACCTTTCTCTTGAATCACTCTATCTATTAAAAAAAACTGCATCAAAATCCGTTGCGTAGTTTTAAAGATACAATAGGGACAGACAGACAGCGGGAAGCGACTTCATTTTATACTATGTAGTGATGATGTATGTATTTGCCCTTTTTGACGAAGAGGAAACCTTCAAAAGGCTGCCAATCTCCATGAGGTACGAAGGCCGCGGTTTGTGGGATTTTTACTTCACTAAAACCTCCCCGGTGGCCATTTTTAGCACAATAAAGGGAGACTCCGGGAAGTTGATATACCTCCGGAGTCCTTCCTGTGGAACGCTTGTATGACACGTCTCAAAGACTTTTGTCTCCCTATATGTATGTTTTGTTAATTCTTTTCTGTGAAGCTAAAATAAGCTCTAAGGGAGATCGCCCACGGTGACTTTTTGCAGCGATTCAGTAGCGTTTCGTTAACGCGCGTCTGTATCGCTCATACTTTTGGCTTCTTATCGCATTCGCAACGCGCGACAGAAGCGATACAATCGCATAGTATCGATTCAGCATCGCTTCTACAACGGCCGCCCGGTTAAGCAGTTAGGGTACTTATTTTGGGTACCAATTCTGCGAGAGTCCATTCGAAAAAAAAAAAGGTTCTACAACGATGCAAGCGCTCGACAGTACTGATTCAGCATCTCCACTAACGCGCGACATTTTTGGGCGACATTGGATAAAGGAAGAATGGGGGGTGCCGCATACGATCATATCAATGATGCATCGCGACTGTATCGTTACTGTGAGTGGTAAAGAATCATGGCTACGTGGGTGAAGGTATACGGTATAAGACTAGCGACAGCATCGCGTGCTTTTTGCAATTGTATCGCTACTGAATCCTTTTTTAACAATTGAAGTACAGGTCCTACTCAAACTTTTAACTCTGTAAATAATAGTTCGCTGTAGTTGTAGATACAAAATATGCGAAAAACGGCTACGATGATCTGTATTCAGCGAGTAATATTTTTTTTACTGATGGGGGCACCACTTGGCTGGGTACTGCATTCCCCTTAAATCAAAATATTGCATAGAAATAACATAAAGTCTAAGAAACCTTAGACTTATAAATAAAAATTTCCTTATATATTGAATCTACTCATACATAAAGGTTTGCACAGAAAAACCATGTAAACTAAAGCAGCGGGCTCACAGGCGGAGCTATTTAAATGTAAATAAAACTTATTCTTATGTACATAAACGAGTATTGGAACCGCGCTTGGCGACACCTCCCAATATCTGTAAAACACATTGAATTTTGTCTTTGTGACTTGTGTGCGTGTATGAGATGAGTCTGAGTGTACCTGTCGAAATTATATTGTCGGGTCAATGAACTGACACAGGTTCAAGAGTAAAGTCTTTTATTCTTTGTGGATCTAAGAAACCTATTCTATTATAATCCTAAATGTAGTTATACTTTGATACTTTCTGGATTTGTGCCCGGTTAATGGCAATAGCCTTACCCCCTATTACATGGGACTTACTCATAAGATAACTGGCGAAATGTGGGTGTTACTATACACCTCTGCCTACCCCTTCGGGGAAATACAGGCGTGATGTTATGTTGTTGTTAGTTTTACTCTCTGTAACTGGCTGTGTGGATAAATATGTAGTTAAATAAATCCTACTAATATTATTAATGTGAAAGTTTGGATGTTTGGAAGGATGTTTGTTACTCAATCACGCTGGAATGACTGAACGGATTTGGTTGAAATTTAGCACAAAGATAGACCATAACCCGGATTAACTATAAAGGCTACTTTTTATCCCGAGAAGATAAACAGTTCCTGAGAGATGAGCAATAAAATGTCTTTCTGTGATAAACCGAATTATACGCGGGAGAACTTGGGAGAGGCCTATGTCCAGCAGTGGACTGCGATAAGCTGAGTTGATGATGATTAAGCCGCGGGCAAAGTCTAGTAAAATAATAAACCTAAATAAAATTATAAGTGAAATGATCAAACCAATTTACTTAGCTGATGTGTATATGTGTGGGGTTAGGTACTCTTAAAAATAATTCCAATTTTCAATCCAATTTCAATATCAAAAAGTTACGAAAATAAATATACATAATACACGACTTTAATTCTAAATAAGGATTAAATAATAAAATTCTAAAAACAATGAAATTTTTAAACCAATCCAATGCTGATTTTGCATTCAAAAGTAAGTCGTGGATTCACAATAGCTAGTCCAAGGGCGATTGAAAAGAGTAAAAAATCAAATTAGTGAGCATAAAATCAATAGTAAAATTGATTTTATGCTCAGATATCACTAAAGAGCTTTTTTTTCCCGTGGCGAAATCCTCATGGACGCACTCCGCCCGGGGTAGGCGGAGCCAGTGTCGGACTCTTACCGACTAAAACCACCACGGTGTTCCTTCAACTACCTTAGCCGGAGGCGTGGGAACCCGTGAGTATTCACACAACCACCCCCGACAGGTCCTGGCCCACCTCACGCTGGCGAGCCCCTTCTCCCCGTGGGGCCTAACGTTACCCGCACCCTCCTCGATGGCACACACGGAACACTGCACGCCACCTCACCTCATGGGCCTTTACCAGCTGCGCCAACTACACCGGCTGTGCCAGCTACGCCAGCTGCTGGTCGGGCAGTAGACTACCCCAAGTCTGCTGCTCGCCGGCCCTACCTCCCGTAATTTTTTATAGAGGTTTTCTTCCTCGCGGTCCGGGTGGTGAAGCCAAGACCCTCGGTTCCAAGAGGCGCGAGAACACTACTCAGCGGGCACTCCTGGGGTTACGAGATCGACGGGGGCAGGGAAGGACAGTCCCCCCGCTGCCTGCCCAGTGGCAGGGTGAGTGCACACCGGGCCCGCCCCTGCTCCTCCACTATGCCCTCTGCTGATATCAGAGGGACACGTGGAACAACTCCCTACTGGCCCAGAACGGGCCCCACCCGCGCCAGAATATTCGCCACAGGCAATAAAATCCCCCGAAGGTTAATCCCTCGACAGGATTTTATTGACCGTGCCCTGGATGCACCGGCCAAACAACTGCCGATCCCTCCAGACGTGTCCAGAAGGACAAGCAGCCGTCAGGCACACGTGGAGGTTTTCTGGCCAGCACCCCGATATCACTAAAGAGCTACTTTTATACTCTGTGTGGTTTGCCATGATGTTTTCTGTGAAACCGGGTGCCGTAGCCATGTCATTGTCTTGTGGCCTAAATTAATATTCTATCTATCCACGATTTGCCTTACTGGAGATAGCAATTTGACATAAGCTAATTTGTTATATATTTTTATTTATTTGTCAAAATTTTATTATTACACTTTTTTGTTGCTATTGTTGTTGTGTGTGTTTGTCGGTTTTTGTGTCCAATAAATGTGTTTCTTTCTTTCTTTCTTATAAGCTCCATACATTTTATGCCAAATTTTAATCTCCAGTAAAGCAAATCTGGTTATTAAATTTGGCCGTTAGTAAACCTTTCTTGCAAAAACTTCTAATTCATTCTATAAATTAATGCTTATTAGGATTTGGAAAATCAATAAGTAATCAATCGAAAAAACTAAAAAAACCAGCCAAGTGCATGTCGGACTCACGCAGTAAGGGTTCTGTACCATCGACCTGATACCCATAGAAACTGATTTAATTTTCTTAATTTGAGTTTATCAAAATACATCAACGAACCATCAGTGAAATATGAATTTTTGCATCAATTTCTTACGTAGGTACCACCACATATGCCTATGTTTGCCCTATTTTTAGTAATTATTGCCAAATAACATAGTATGCACTATAATCTGACCAAGTTTGACGCTGGTATGTATTACCGTTTTGAAGATAGAGCAGGAACAAAAACGTTGAAAAAAATATATTTTTCGAGGTTTCTTGTATGAGGACCCCTTTGTTTTTTTTATTTTAATTTTTAGTTATTTTCATGATAGGCACCACAATAACACATATTCTGTGAAAATTTCATCTGGTTATCTATTACCGTTACAAAGATACAGCCCTGTGACAGACAGACAGACGGACGGACGGACGGACAGCGTAGCGAGAGTAACAGGGTCCCATTTGGCATTCTTTGGGTACGGAACCCTAAAAACATGGATCACAACACAACTTCACAAAAAAAATTGCTCTTACTATTTTGTATTTTCTCACGTCGCCATTTGATTGAGCCCGTGACGTCATAACAGACCTAAAGTTTTCGTTCGTCCGGCGTCCAAGTCTAACGGCCGGTTCCCACGATCCTATTTCCACATAGCGGTATCTAGAGACGACAGATCCGCCGTCCCCGGGGAACGATTTCCCTAATGTTGTTCGTCGAACTTCCATAACATTTGAATATCTCATCATATTTCGATTTTTTATTTTGTCGATTTCCTTTCGAGTAGACGCCGACACTTTGATATTTTTATGCCGATTTAGAATGTGTGGTGTAGTGAGAATAGTGATAGTTTTCTGAATGTTTCTTCCAATTAAATTGGTTCTTTGTCTGGAATGCGGGGGGAATTCTAATATATCCGGAATTTTCATAAAATTATGGAAAAAAATATACCTAAATCAAATAAATCGAATGTTTTTAATGGAGCGGTTCGCAGGGCAGATACGGGTAGGTGAAGTATCTATATTATCATTAGTTAAATACTTCACTTACTCCCACCAACAACCGCATCACACATACATGCATCGCTTCTCGCAATAAAACATAATGCCGCGAAAAATATTTTTATTTTTTATTTTTTTGATAGATTTTTCTGTGAATGTTCGGAATTTTCTCCGGATTTTCTTTTTTTATCTAGTAAGTAACCTTTGCAATAGATTCATCAAATTATTTTGCACTATTTTTACTTTAGTAATGTTCTGTTTAACATCGGAAGTCTATACTTAATAAAGATGATTGATTTAAATTAAATCCGACTTTTTTATTGTCTATGATAATAGACCGCCACAGAACAGCACTGGTCGTTTAGGTACCCCGTTTGACAAACCGATTATGAATTGCAGCTATTAGCTAATAGAAGAATGTTATTGAGCAGCTTTTTAACTTTAAACCTGAAGGCTCATTTACACGGGGAGAAGTTCGCCAGGCGAGTTTCATGTTGTCTGTTTTCTTCTCACCAAGAAAAACAAAGTCAGAACGAGTCTCGCCTGGCCAAATTCTCCCCGTGTAAATCAGCCTTTAGTTTAGTTTAGCCTTTGAGTAAATATGTACTACGTACTAGAGACGACACCTCAAAGAAATTTTTTGTAGCACGCCTTAGAGCTCCCGCACTCTCACTCACTTAGTCTGTGCCAGGCCGCTTGCCGCAACGTGACGTGACCAAGTGCTCAGTTTCATTACCTAAATATGCCTTCGTGTGTATTGAGATACTGTTCTAACAACTCGAGAAACATAGGTAAAAGTCAAGGAATGACTTTTCATCAGTAAGTTCTAAATATTATCTTTTAACAAACGTAATTTAATTTAATTGTATCAATTGTGAATTGTGGTGACGCATCACAGAGGTGGCGGCCATGTTTCGGTGATAGTCTAAGCGCAGACGTGACACTATCGAGTTATAATACCAAATGGCCATGTATTTTACCCGTATTTTCTATTAACTTACGGTATTTTTTCGTATTTAATTTTTAATACGATTTTAGTAGGTTTCATTTAGAAAGAAGTGTCATCATTAGTGACATTAATATGAATTTAATTAATAGAATAGAATAGAATATATTTACAGTAGAATTCATTTATAACGACTTCGATTATAACGACTAACCGGTTTTAGCGACGATAATGTTTACTCAAGTTAGGTTTCATAGTTAGGTACTGAGAAAATATAACCGTTTAGTGCGACTCCGGTTTAAGCGACCAACTGCTTATAGCGACCATTATTTATGATATTACGTCCGGTTAAAACGACGCGCAATGTTTTGTTTACACAACCTACGCACCAAAAACTTGGCGCCCCATCTTCACCCCGCCCCGCGCGCTTCACCTCTCCTTATTGGCGCGCGTAAATCACAGTGTTTGTCACCTGTTATGACAAGTTCTTAAAGCTCGACAAAATAGGTTCTGTGAAGCGAAAGTGTTTTACAATTGAAGAAATTTTTTTTATTAAAGCATATGTGATTCCTACAAAATGTTTTATTTACCTTAATAGGAAAATCAAACATTCGCATTTATTGTACATATGTATTCATAAGTTAAGTACATGTATACTTGAGAAATGATCGTTTTGTACGTCATCCGGTTAGTACGACATAGTATCCCGGTCCCTTGAAGGTCGTTATATCCGGATTCTACTGTATTTGCTTAAAAAAATGTTATAAAAAGGTCTTATAGTATCTTATAGTGAGTATTGTATTGATGATCATCAGATAATTACTGGGTATTTTCCATACTTTTTTTACACCCTAAAGCATTTCATCGAGAAAGAAGTGTTTACAAATTTAAATCAACATTCACAGAATCAGCCATCAACATTCAACCACAGAATCCATTTAATTCGGGCCATAATAAATCAGTACACAAAAATTAGATTGCACCACGAAGCAAGATTACCATACTAAACGCCAGAAACTAACTAAACTTATTTAATTTAAAGGAAATTAAAATATTGTGTTGCAGTTTAATACTCCTTTTATTTATACGCCTTGTAGACACAATAGGTACCTACCTATCAAGTAGGCAGAATAAACAGACTGTCGCATCTGCGCGCATGGATGGGCGTGTTTATGTCCTATGCTGACATAAACACGCCCCGCTCACCCCGCGCTTGCCCCGCGGTGAGCAAACTGCGCGATATTTTTTCTTTGTGATGTCGTCTCTAGTACGTAGTACATATTTACTCAAAGAGTTTAGCTGGTTATCATCTTTTTGCGTTACCCACGAAAAGAGTTATCCATTCTTTGTGTACTGTATTATAGCCCTTTAGTTCCGCTACATATCCGCAAATTCTAAGCATCAACTACGCATAAGTTGTGTACAAATTATATTCTAGCTACGATTGTATTGGATATAAATGATCTCTACTACAATGGACGCCTTATAATTATTGGTACAACTACAAAGGTTTTTTCTGCCATCAATCAACCGTTTTTGATACAATTACAATTTGAGGAAAATTAGGTATTCAGGTATCGCATTTTGGTAAGTATTTTTACCAACATTATTTTACTTTGATTTTTTTAAACATTCTTTTTTATGCAGAACATGTCATGTAAACCCACTGAGGTAATATGTACTACGTACTAGAGAAGACACCTCGAACAAAATGTTTGTAGCACGTTTTAGAGCTCCTGCACTGAGAGTGCTTACTTAGCCACGCTCGCAGCGCGCGTGCTCCGCGGCCAGCGAGTTGCGCGATTTTTATTGTTCGTAATGTCTACTCTAGTACGTAGTATCGTACATATTACCGCAGTGTGTAAACCCTTTGATTAATAATCAAAGTGTAAACACAAATTTGCGTCTAAGGCGTGCCCGGACGAAAATTTTGACCAATTTTGAACAAAAACATAATTATGTTTCAATTTAATTATTTTCCATGCCCGACCAACGTTCCAAACAAAAATGTATGCGATACTTCTTCACCATTTGTTCAGAAAAATAAATACCTACTTCCCACATTTTTCTGGAAGTATCAAGGAGGTATTTAAGTAGGTAAAAAGAACTACTGTTCCTACATAAAACTAGGCACTCAACCTTCTTTGAAACATTACTCAGGCCTTTAAGCGCTCAAGACTCAAGCATCCTCACAATTTGTTAGAGACTGCTCGATTAATAAAACTCCAATTGACCTCTTTTGTTATTTTTATTACTGTCACAGCCCTTGTTTCAGTAATACGACCGTTACTTTCATTCGTATTTGAAGATGGAACGTCAAAGTTACAGGTTTTGTTTTTTATTGTTTCTTTTTTTGTGCCTTGGTAATAGCTGTAATACAGTCTTAAATGTTTGCGAAGCTTATAATGTTCTTAAGTAGGTATTAGGTATGTAAACTTTTTGAAGAAATTGTTTGTTAGAAATTGCTGGACCGTTTTTTAGTAATAATTATTCTTGGAGTGTTAGCGAGTTATGGTACACACTATTAGGTGTTTTTAGTACACGACATATATTGCGCATTTCTTAAAAAAAAAAAAAATACCGCGCGCGGTCTTATTGGTGCGAATGAAAATTAAATACTATATGGTGGATGTTATTTGTTTATTTTTTCCTAGCAAATTAGAGAAAAGTTACTATACGTTTGTTTGACGACGTCTGTGGTCTAGTCGTTCGAGTGTCGGACTGCTGATCGGTCGTTGGTTCGATTCCCACAGGACACAAATATTTGTGTGATGAACATGAGTGTTTGTCTTGGTCTGGGTGTTTCTTATGTATTATAACTTACAAGTATGTATTTACAAAAAAAAGTATCTAAGTATTATGTCCATTGTGTAGTACCCATAATACAAGCTCTGCATGGTTTGGGACTAGATGGTGATGTGTAAAATGTCCCAAAAATATATATTATTTTATTTATTATTTATAAGTCTCGGCCGAAATAGCAATTAAGGCTTCATTTAGTTAAAACATCTTTTCTGATGTATGAGCATGATGATGATGATGATGATGTTGGAAGGACGAGGCAAAGCCGTCAATTGCTACATTTCAGGTCTGAGCAGTACCTAGGTAATGTACTATTTTCTGAATAAGCTGTTATTATGATGACGATACATAAGTAAAAACTCAGAGTTTAAAACTCATTGATTTGTTTTGTTTTTAAGTTTCAAATAGCTTTATTTTTAATAAAATTAACAAAAGCTACCCATTGGTATTGTAGATGAAAAAATAATTACAAAGAGTACAGATGAATTTCGTGATACCCCAAAAAATATCCATTCGAAAATTTAAAGGTAAGCGTTTTCAGGTTTTTTTGCGTTTGAAAATTTCCAGCTAGCATTAAACGCCAAATGACATTAATGCTGCTGGCGATTTGGCAGTAAATCGTAAAAGCTAGACCAACAAAAATGAGAACCTGCCTTGATTTATAGGCGTGGAATCGGAGTTCAGCTTATACTTTGACGGTTTGAACTGAGACCCTTAATAAAGTACCTAATAAACGACCGCGTTTCATGCCGTGGTTTTTTAGGGTTCAAATTGACTTTTGTGTCTTGAAAACTTGAGTTATGGCGTATATTATTACTAAACTCAATTTTTAAAACTGACCAAAATCATGTACCTAATGGAAAAAGTTTAGGAAAAATTAAATTCTAGTTTTTTTTTGGCTGGAAAATAAATCATATAGATATCCATTGTTTCTAAATAACTGTATGTTCATGTTTTTACCGATATAAGCACGAATGAATTACATAGACTGCAAAGAATTTCGATTTTTCCAACATTTATTTCAAAACAATCGAATATGAGTCCTCGAAGTAATGTCTCGCATCAGATCTCAGAAAAATAATACAAAGGATGGTTTCAGAGCGTATATACAGTTCGTACGGACTGCCCGTCTGCATGCTGGATGAATTCCACGTGAAGCGTACCCGTGTTCCGTACAAAACAACCCGCGTCACTGTTAAAATGATATTACGTCACGAGTGTGTCTTCGCTCCGGAGTTCCGTGCGGATGGTACGCCGATAAATACGCACTGCTCTGAAATCACCTTTAGTTGATTACTCAAGCTTGACAGACTCAATGTGAAGTTAGGACTTTGGTCGAATATAAAGAGCAACTTTAAAATTTAAACAACATCAACACTTTTTAGCTTACATGCAAAACAGTGAAAATCACCTACATTTAGCAACAGAGTGAAGTTTCCACAACAACGACTTAATATCAAATTTTCGGCTATATATTAAGAGGTCGGTGCGTTCTAACAATTTATATGAAGACAGAGGGCAATCCGTCTTCTTCCCTCAGAGGGTGGGATAACTTGAGACTTAATTAATTTGCTAAAATGCTCTCGTCGACGTAAAGACCTTAGTGTTGTAAGTCTTTAGGAAATCACACTTTCGTACTCAGACGTCGAGATTGCGTTGCTCCCTTGTTTGCCTTTAAGTCGTTTATAAATGTTCGGTTCATGTCAGGTTGAATTCAGCTTCACAACTTGGAGTTGCTGTGGTTTTTTTGACTTATTTATTAGATAGTTCAAGAACTGGATGGGAGATTGTGGGCTCTTATTTTCGTTTTTTAAAGGTATAAATTATGGAAAGAAAATTATACGGTAGCTTAGCAGATAAAGCACTGGTGTACCAAACCAGGAGTCGCAGGCTTGGACGAATACAAAAAGGCGGACGGAATATCGCTAAACAAAAAGTGAAGCACTCATAGTAAGACGGGTCGCTAAAATGTACGGATTGACACGCACACATTCACATCCATAGTAAGACATAACAAAAAAAAAAACCGACTTCAAAAACCTTAACTAAAAAGTAAAAAATAATCATTGTATGTATTTTAAAATCTTAACATAAACAACATTTTTAAGGCGGCGCGTGTTAAACCCTTTGCGTCATGTAATGTACAGTCGAGCGCAATATCTATAGTAAAACACCTGCCGAATACATAACCTCCTCCTTTTTTTGAAGTCGGTTAAAAACAGTTTATGTGAACGTACATGAAAATCACGCGCCGCCTTCAAAATATTGTTTATGTTAAGATTTAAAAATACATACAATGATTATTTTTTACTTTTTAGTTAAGGTTTTTGAAGTCGGTTTTTTTTTTTTGTTAAAAAGTTTTTATTTCATACTTTTTAGTTGAGGGTTGATTAATAAATGTTTATATAACCAATTTGAGAATATATTTTTTATTAACCTTTGCTATCCCACTGCTGGGCAAAGGTCTCGCTCATGTTCTTCCAAACGTCCAATCACTATCTTGAAAAAAAAACACGCATATCGGCCAAGAATTCTCAGAAAAACGAAACAATGAGCAGATCATCTAGATAGGCGAAGCTAAAATAAACTGATTTATTGAAGCTAGTTAAAAAACTACTCAACCTAAGTCAATAAAATTTATATGGGACCACCGCGCGGACTTTCTCTACCAAATAAAAAAACAACCACGTAAATCGGCCCACAAATCTCGGAGTAATAGGTACTAAATGAAAAAAAAAAAAAAAAAAAAAAAAAAACCTGCGGAATACATAACCTCCTCCTTTTTTTTAAGTCGGTTAAAAAAGCCGCGATTACGCAACAAATCTCGTGTGACGGTAGTCATTGTCGTAGTGTCACAAATAAAATAATAATATATATCTAGTGTGTTGAAATTCTGTCGAAATTATAGTGGGTTTAGGAAAAAACTAAGTGCTTCAATCTTTTCTTAGCGAGATTTCGTCCGCCATTTTTTATTCGTCTAAGGTCGCAGGTTGAATTCTGCTCGTGAGCGAATGTTTCTTTCCACAATTTATATCTTTAGAATTCCTACAAAATATTTATTATTTTAATTTTATTTTCAGCCTTTATTGTCCCACTGCAGGGCAAAGGTCTCCCTTTCCTTATTACACTCTTTCCGGTCAAGTGCAAGTGTGGACCGGTCGTTTCTATACGAGTCCAGCTCATCCTGCCATCTTCGCCTGGGTCTGCCGCGATACCGTTGTAAGTTTTTCGGGACAAATTTTAGCCCAAAAATTTACCGACATCCGGCAAACGTGTCCCGCCCAGTCCCACTTAAGCTTGGCGGCTTTTTGAGTGACGTCAGCAATCTGTGTTCTGGAGCGCAGTATTATGTTCCGGATTCGGTCTGTAAGTCTGACTCCCAGGATACTACCCTCCATTGCTCGCTGGCAAACCTCAAGCGTGGACCTCTGGTGAACTGTCAAAGACCAGGTTTGGGCACCTTAGTGAGTACGGGAAGAATGCACATGTCCATTAATTTGCGTTTATGGCACATTGGAAGGTCGCCCTTCATGAGTTCCTTCATAGACCAATGGCTCTTCCAGGCGTTTACAAAATGTACTAAAACTATATAACTATATGATGTAATATGTATGAGTGTTATTGGGTTTTTTCATTAGGAAATTCTCAGTAGCAGCCCGGAGTCTGGATTTGTGCCCAGTCAATGGCAATAGGCTCGCCCCCTATTAAATGGGACTATAACATAACTGGCGAAATGAGGGTGTACTATTACACCTCTGCCTACCCCTTCGGGGAAATACAGGCGTGATGTTATGTATGTATATGATGTAAATGGACAGCAGACGTAAACCATAAAAATCTTAGTACCATTCACTTTTAACGTATGTACGTTTGCTACTCGTCGTAATAATAAAACCATCAGCCAAGTGCGAGTCAAACTCGCGCAGTAAAGGTTTTGTACCACCCAGCAATCTGATACCTCATAGAAACTGATTCAATTTATGAGAGTTCATCAAAATACTTCAACGCATCGTGCGCGAAATATGAATATTTGCATTTCTTTCTTACGCAGGGACCACCACACATGTCTATGTTTGCCCTACTTGTTGTTAAACAACATAGTATACACTAAAATCACACTATCTTAGATGCTGGTTACGTATTACTGTATTGAAGATAGAGCAGGAACAAAAACGTTAAAAAAAAAATGGAATTTTTTTTAGGGTTCTTGTATGGGTACGTACGGTCGACCGCAGGTCAGTGGTAACAGTATGACATTGACAGTGCCTTTATTTCGTAAGTGGTAAGGACGATTTTCTAATTAAATTTTTACCACTGTCATGCAGTCGACTCTTTTTTTTTCTGTTTTTTTTTTTCCCTTTGGTTTTAGACTTCTTTATTTTTAGTATTTATCGTAATAGGGATCATAGCAACACATCATCAACACATATTCTGTGAAAATTTCAATTGGCTACCAGACAGACGGAAAGACAGCATAGCGAGGGTAATAGGGTCCCGTTTGGCACTCTTTGGGTATAGAACCCTAAAACGTACATCGTTTCAAGAAGCGACGTTTGCTGAAACCTGTAAAGACCAACTCCTCTTTTATTGCACCTTGTCATCTAGATAATAACCTGCCTGTTACAGAGAGGCCGTTAAGCCTGCTATAACATTGAAGAAAGTAATGGTTAATTGTCCGTCGGCGCTATGGTGACCTAAGACACTTCTTTCTTACTATTGTTTTGGTATGATATGGTTAAAGTGAAAAGTCGTGGATATCGATTAAATAACTATATATTTGGCACAATAATACACAAATTAACACTTAAAACTGGTAAACTATATTCAGACTAAACTATTAAACTGGTTGAAAATGGTTATAAATGGTTATTGGTGAAATGGTACTGGTTTTGAGCACGCGATGTCTCAACGAGAATCGAACGCGAACTGTCCTAAAATTAGGTGAACTCGCTAATGTGCATAAGTTGCATGCGATGCACTTATGCAAATTAGCGAAGTGTTCGATTTTAACTCGAACATATTCCCGAGAGCGAGATGAGACGTGAGATGAAGATGTATGAAAATAATACAAAATCAAAACACATAAAAATACAAGAAAAACATAATAAAATGGTAAAGTTAAGATCAACAAAACATTGGTAAAAATAAAAGTATAATGTTATAAATTTTCTTAAATTAAAGAATAGAGTCCTCCACCGAGATTCCTTCATTATGAATCCCCCTGTCCGTATTTCTGTCCCGTTTTATCGAACTATAGTTAGCGCTACGCCAACGTTTCGCATAGCTTTGTAAGTGAAAGTCAGAAATATTTTCATTTAAGCCACTAGCACTAAGCACTTCACTATTTACTGGTCTATTGGTTAGCCACGGCGTTGGAACCGCCGATTCTTGCCGGCGGTTACTCCCGCTGCGACGCTGACTCCTCGGAGGCGGCGGGGTCGGCGCAGACCCCTGCCGGCTTCGACCCTCGCCGCGATGTGCATCAGCAAGCTCCCGGCGCAGGCGACATCGCCCGCTCTTCCAGATATACTACTGCCTACTGCGCACAACGAGTCGTATAGTTTTGATGTCGTTGAAACATTGTACTGGTCTGCGAAACGTAAATCCAATACTCCAAATAGGTCATTCGCCAGGTGTCCGATATAATTGATAATGCCTCGTCGGCACCTAGCTGTCTGGGCCACTGTACGACGACGTCTAGCGTAAGCGTAAAAATGCCGCGTTGACAAAAATTCATTGTAGTATTCGAGTTCCTGGTAATCATATCGGACTTTTTTGTATGAACGTATTACAATAAGATTGTTTATTGATCTGGTCTTGATTCTGGTTTGTTCTGGTTAATAGGCAACACGGAGATTTTAACAATAGGGCGTTTCATGACCCCATTTTTTGTTTTTAATGAGACCGCTCTGGTTAGGCCATCATTTCTTGGGGGAGTGTCAATTACACGTCCGAGAATATTTTTCTGTGGTTTTAACCACCTGGTTTTTGATGAAAGTTGCATCAAGTATTCAGTCTTCCATCTACTTCATAAGCCTCGAAATAACTTTGAAGTGGAATGCCATCTGGTTCTAGCATCTCGCTCCGTTTCTATCACGGTTGCCCCTGGTTTTTCTGTTAGGAAATGGGTTGGTGTCAGGAAATCGAGATCGTTGGGACCCTCTGTTAGATCGCAAAGAGGTCGAGAGTTGCGGCATGCTTCCTGTCTAGCCAACAATATGGAGTACTCATAAATGGTTTCTGGTTTTTCTGGTTTTTCATAATATGATGGTAGCCATGGCGGCCCTCGCCACCATAAGTTGTGGTTAATGACTTGCTGGACAGTTAAACCACGACTTGCACAATCTGCTGGATTATCTGTGGTTTTTACATATTGCCAGTGGTTTGATGGTATGGTTTTGATGATGGTTGTAACCCGGTTTGATACAAATGGTTTCCACCGGGCTGTATCTCCCTGTATCCATTCTAATACTGTGGTAGAATCAGTCCAGCAGTACACCTCTCTCGGATAATCTGACAAACATTCTAAATCTTTTCGCACGAACTGTGCTTGAAGCTGGACGCCCATTTGCACGTGAAGATTCATTAGAATATTTGGGTCTCTGTACAGTACATAATTCAGACAGTTCCGCGATGATGACCCTGCTAAGGCGTTGGAAACCACTTTCCCTTCAGTAGTGGTTGTTTCAGCTTGAGTTACTACATGGTATGGTAAGTAGCACTCGGGCGATTGGTTATTGGTAGATGGTTTCATGTGGTTTGAATGAAAATATTCGGTCACGAACTGCTGGTTGTCTCCTTTTTCATATTCCCTTGGCTCCTGGTTTTTCTCAAACTCCTCCAAGTTTTTAAATTGAGCTAAGGCTAGTGGTTTAGTGACGCCCAATTTCTCTTTGAGCAATGGTAAAAATGGTAGTTGGACCTCGTCGTATCTTCTGTTTTCGAGTTTAGTAGTGGTTTCTAAAACATATGGAAGACACTCGTGGTCATCGTCGGTCTTCGTCAAGTCTTCCGTGTTGTTAATAATAACGTTGCAATGGTACTGCGGTTTCATCGATCCGCATAGCAACCATCCTAACTGAGTCTGTTGAGCGATAGGTTCATCTTCTTTGCCTCTTAATATGCCACCCAACATTATCTTGCTGTAAACCTCTGCACCAAGCAGCAAGTCGACTTTTTGGTTCACGTTGAATTCCGGATCAGCCAAACTAATCCCCTTGATATGGTTCCATGACGATGGTGTGGTAAACGTGGTATTCGGCAAGCTTTTTATTAGACTGCTCATAATATAAACAACACAACATTCATCACAACATTCGTCTTTAAGGAAAAATCGCTATGGTTGGATTTTATGATTATTTCTATCATTCCTTTCGAATTGCTTGATTTTACGCCAACTCCGAAAACTTGTCCTTTGAAATATGCTCTCTTTAACCCTAAAATCTGAGCTGCATTTTCACTGATCAACGATAGCTGAGATCCTTGATCTATTAACGCTCTCATCTTGTGCTGAGTGCCATCTACTCCCAGCACTTTGACAACAGCGGTGGCTAAAAGTACCTCTGTTGAGTCATCAAAAGATACGTGAGATGACCTAGATGAGATTTCTTCGGTTGCTATATCGTTGTTGGGCTCGTTATTCGGTTTTGCTGACGTCGTTGGACTTTGGTATATAATCGCCTCGTGCAATAATGTGTTATGAGCACCTAAGCACTTACGGCATCGCTTAGCTGATTGACATGGTTTATTAAAATGACTGCGCAAACAGTTTTGACAATAATTTAATTGTTCAATTTTGCTCAATTTTTTCACATGCGTCATTTGTAAAAAATCAGGGCACTTCCACAGCCCATGATCGGAATTGCATAATACGCAGGTAGCTGACCGCGAGATGTGAAATGAACTCATGTTTGATTTGCAAGTTTCATCGCCCAATTGATTATTGTTGCGATGGTAATTTTTCTTTTGGTTTTGGTAGTAATGGTTTGGTTTTGTTGGTTGAGCTGACGTGGTTTTCTGGTTGTGTGGTTCTTGTTTGCGATGAGACGCTTCTAATGCTATGAATTTCATCTCAAGGTACTCCAGGAACTCCTGTAAAGAGGGTAGCTCTCTGGGCTTTTTGATGGATTCTGTGTACTCAGTGAAGGTCTCGTTGTCCAGCTTCTGTGCTAGCAGATGTACTAAAAGTGGATCCCATGTAGAAATATCCACTCCTAGGTTCTGAATAGCATGCAAAGTCTCCTTGGCCACGTCGTGCAGCTTCTTAATCATGTTCAATGATAGCTGCTGTATATTGGGAAGGCTAAGCAGTGTAGTGATATGAGACGTAAAAATCAGTTTCATGTTTTCGTAACGATGGTGAAGAATTTCCCAGCATGCCTGATAGTTGTCAGAGCTAATCTGTAAATGGTGAATCAGACGCTCTACCTCTCCAGACACCTTACTCTTCAGAAACTGCATTTTCTGTGCGTTGGACATCGACGGATTTTTGTCGATCGCTTCACTGAACAAATCCTTGAACGGTAGCCACTGGTTGTAGTTTCCGTGGAACACGGGAATACTCATCTGTGGTGTTGACTTTTCTCGGTGTTTTACTGCCCACATCTTGGTGTTGATGTTCTCCGTCAACTCACTGTAAATCTCCTCGTGCTGGCTGAACTCTTCTTGGTAGTCGATGTCATCAGCTCCACTCTCACCTTCTATCTCCCAATGCAGCTTATCTATCTGACTCCAGCGGCTGTCTAATGATTTTAACGCGTTCTCAAATTGCCATTTATTTTCGAACTTGTCAACTTGTATTTTACTTACGGTTCTCAGAAACGCCTTAAAGTTGACATACTGCTTCCTAATCAACTCGTTCATTTTGCTGAGCCCTCTCGATGGGCAAGAGGAATCTTCATAATGAGATGACATACCTAGTTGTGGCTGCGTAGCCTCTTCCTCCGGCCTGCCCTGGCCGGCGCTCAGCTGCTGCTTAGCGCGGATACTTGGTGATGGTTGTGATACCTCCGCTTCTGGTTTACGGGGGCCTCTGCCTAGTAACTGTTTGTTGCTCAACTGATCTATGGTTCGATCAATGATTTCTTTGATATTCAAATAAATTTCCTGAGCTGTATCGAAACAGTTCTTAGTAAAATATACGTGGTCAAAATTTGCTAACTCGCACATTTTTCTATGGTTGGCCTGGTAATCCTGCCAATAAGCTTCCAGCGTATCAGCCTTCCGCCTGTAATTGACGACAGTTTTTCTCTCGGACCCATCCTTTTTAATGTTGGCTAGAAGCTGTTTTAAAGCCTCATAAAGCTCAGTTTGGTTTATAAAAAGAGTTCCGGAATCCATATTTGGTTTTGGTATGGTAAATAGTTGGTGTGGTTATAATAAGGAAATGGTTTAATCTGACCTTATTTTCTCCAAACGACAGCCTCTGCAGTCTGACTTACTCCCTTCTGCTAGTTGCTGGTATCGTTGGCACTGTTTCACTTGGTTAGCACTGGTACGTGAGTGTTCGAAGGACCATGAAGAAAGTAATGGTTAATTGTCCGTCGGCGCTATGGTGACCTAAGACACTTCTTTCTTACTATTGTTTTGGTATGATATGGTTAAAGTGAAAAGTCGTGGATATCGATTAAATAACTATATATTTGGCACAATAATACACAAATTAACACTTAAAACTGGTAAACTATATTCAGACTAAACTATTAAACTGGTTGAAAATGGTTATAAATGGTTATTGGTGAAATGGTACTGGTTTTGAGCACGCGATGTCTCAACGAGAATCGAACGCGAACTGTCCTAAAATTAGGTGAACTCGCTAATGTGCATAAGTTGCATGCGATGCACTTATGCAAATTAGCGAAGTGTTCGATTTTAACTCGAACAAACATGCTTTTACATCTAGACGTTGTGCTTCCATTAAATATATTTAACTATAAACCTAACAAGTATGTGCTCAAGCTATGTAGGACTACTTTTTATGAGATACTTTACTATCTCTTAAAAGAAGATTCTGTTTTTATTCTGGAAGTTCTATCACCTCTATAGGTCCAACTTGGGTTGAATATCTTAAGCTGATGTCTTGATTAGTAATTTTATGAAGGCTGATTGCCATGAGACTTATATAAGAGAAACGAAAAAGTATTAGTCAAAGTCAAAAATCATTTATTCAAAGTGGAATAAATTGGATTAGTTATTTTCAAACGGCAGACATTAGGACAGTCCCCAAAAACGCCCGCCCTTCACCGCTTCCTAGTGTTTAAGCTGGGAAGAAGCAGCGCGCAAAAAAGTCCTCAGCAACACGTCTTTGTCTGTCACTATTGATAACGTGATTCATGCTGTTGCATTTTCTGTTGCTGTTAGCCTTTAAAATCCTACTGCTGAAATTCGATTAATTCTTTTCGAACGTCGAATATCAGGACAGTCCCCAAAAACGCCCGCCCTTCACCGCTTCCTAGTGTTTAAGCTGGGAAGAAGCAGCAGCAGCGCGCAAAAAAGTCCTCAGCAACACGTCTCTGTATGTCACTATTGATAACGTGATTCATGCTGTTGTATTTTCTGTTGCTGTTAGCCTGTAACTGTGGGTTTGCACCAAAAACATTTAACATGTAATGTCTCGAAAATTGTCATATGAAACTAATGTCACAACTTTTTTTGTTGATTGTTACGTTCGCACTGCAGAAAACTGGGTAAATTCTTTGACGGATTTCAAGATTTGTTGTTGGCTGTGTTTGCACTGACTAAAAACTTATACATTGACATGTTTGTCTATAAATTTGTCACGGCTGACGTTCGCACTGATGCTTAATCATGTCTCACAACTTGTATAAATCTCGTTTTTTGTGTTTTCTAATGAGGTCGGTAAACATGTATGGCCGAAAGCAGATACTTTGAAGTGTATCGAAATTTATTGTGAAACATGTCAATAGACTATGAAATGTCAAACAAGTTTCGTTTCAACAAGTTGTGTGATAATGCGAACGCGATTCGATACATTGTCAGAAAACTGACTTAACAACATGTTTTTATGTGAATGTTTCGTCAGTGCAAACTCACAGTTACATCGTACTGCTGAAATTCTATTAATTCTTTTCGAACGTCAAATATCAGGACAGTCCCCAAAAATGCCCGCTCTTCACCGCTTCCTAGTGTTTAAGCTGGGAAGAAGCGGCGCGCAAAAAATCCTCAGCAACACATCTCTGTCTGTCACTATTGATAGGATATCAAATTTAGTTAGATGGGGATACACAGACGAGTCACAATGTGACTGTGGAGTCATCCCACAGACGATGCCTCACCTCTTAACCTGCTCACTGTGCAATTCCACCTGCACAATCAAAGACCTATGCGAGGCTACTGAGAGTGCTGTAGACGTGGCTACATTTTGGTCCAAAATTATATAATAAACTCGAATCATTGACACGAAGAAGAAGAAGAAGATAGCATGATTCATGTTATTGCATTTTCTGTCACTGTTACCCTGTAACATCCCACTGCTGGGCAAAGGCACCCCATCTAGATTTAAAATGCAAAACTGATTTACGAACAAGGTGCCCAACCTGCGCAACATAAACCCACTATTATTGGTACTTGCGAGTAAAATAGGCAATTTCGAAAGTCATTACTTTTTCTGATAAGTACCCAAGAGCTTCCCGTCAGTTTGGAATGGGCGTAAATCTTGGACAGCGGTAGACTTTTAAAACGGACTTTTTTATGAAACGTAACTGTGTAATAAAGTGCATTGGATTTATTGAATACTTTATGTTTCACGGCTTTTTATTGGCGTTTTAGCCAGTTATTGGGTTTGGTGGAATTATATATTCAGGTTGATAAAGTGAGTAAAGTAGTAAAACACTCCTTTTTATCTAGTGGAGTTAGTCTAACCACGGCTCTACACGTTGGCCCGAACATTCGCGCCAACACTGTTCGGCTAACGTGTGGATCGGGAAAATGGCGTTGGTACGACCGTATGGGTGAGCGTTGGCAGTTGGCCGTCACGTGTCGGTTTTATCAAAAGAATAAATTATGCGCCAACGTTCGCGATTTGCTCAAACTTGCCGCAGCACTCATGCAGTAAGGTGCATTGAATGATCTTGTTCCTGCGGTAACCGCTACTTGAAAATGGCATCCGAGTAGATGAACGCAATAGTTATAGAATATCTTGAAATAAATATTTTTATTTATTAAGAATTAATAATGATATCCTCTTGTCTTTCAAATTTTTTTTAAAGACTACGTCCATTGTTTAACTATCGTGTTATTTTAATTGACAGTTGAGCTCTTAAGCACCCAATAATCTTTAAGTGCCCAGTGCAACTTCTTTTTTAGACGTCTTTTGCTCTGAAGGAACTAATTTAACATTATCTCATTTTAACGTGGGGACGCTAGGCATAATTTACGGGACAACGCTCGTACCAACGTTGGGGCCAAAGTGTGGAGCCTGCCTTGGAAGACCATCAGTAAATCTGAAAATGTTAGCATTCTAATTTTAATCGTGATTCGTGACCAAATGTAAGCTTCTTCTCTTGATGCCAATATTTTGAATTGTCAGGTAACGCCAATGAGTAACGTATGGTAGGGTATCTTTTCGATAGATTTTCTTTATAAAAATTGACAAAACGTCAGATTTATTTCCCAGTATCACAGTATCTGACAAGCTCGAGGGGCTCGTAGCGATGCAACGACTGCGCGGATTGTACGATCTGCAAGGTTAAGCTGCACTTGCCGCGGTCAGTCTGTGGATGGGTGACCGTTTCGTTACACATCGAGACCCCTCCGTGTCTCAGAGAGCACGTTAAGCTGTCGGTCCCGGTTGTCATACGAATATCTATGGCAGTCGTTACGGGTAGTCAGAAGCCTGAAAGTCTGACAACTGGTCTAACCTCCGAAAGTCAGTATTACCCAGTAATTGGGTTGCGGGGGTCTGATGGCAGTCGCTCCGTGTAAAATACTGATGTTCAGCCGCATCTGGCTAGACTGGAAGCCGACCCCAATATAATTGGGAAAAGGCTCGGAGGATGATGACAGTATCTGACGATTAAAAGAAAACTTTAATTTTACTCTTGGTGTAAACGACTTTTCCATTTTGATAAAAATCTTGGCGTTACTCCACAATATTATGAAGCAACCGTATTTACTATACACAAATAATTCACTCTCACAGATATTTATTAACCCTAAACTAACCATTCACCACATTATGTCCGGAGTCACACGTAATGGGTAGTTGTCACGGTAACGCATATATATTTCGTGGACCTGATGAATTGAACGCCATCTGTCTTGCAACCACTGAACTAATGGGTGGCTAGAATGCGGACGATTTCAGCCTGATTTTGATATATTATCTCCAAATAAGGAAATTGGTACTATTTGGGAAAGGCACTCTTCACATGATACTAAATTCAGTGCAGCGATTTATAGTCTAAAGTTAGAGTAATGTTCAAGGAAATATAGTTCGTGCAGTATATCAAGGCAATAGCAGACATTGACTCCTTCTTATTAATGCATTCTGGTATTTCATGCATGATGCATAGCAACCTGTGTATTATTATTCGCTAGCTAGGGACCATTACATGATCATCAGCCTATCGCAGTCCACAGCTAGACATAGGCCTCTCCAATAGCACGTCACTGTCTTCGAACCTCAGTCACGCTCATCCGGTTTCTACCAGTCACCTTGCGTAGATAGTTACTCCACCATATGTCTTCCAATTCACGGTCTCCACTCAAGAACATGTTTACCCCAACGGTCATCGGTTCTTCGGCTAATATGGCAGGCCAATGCCAGCTTGCTTATTTTGTGGGCTATGTCGACAACTTTGGTTCTTGACATGACAGATTAGTATGGGTCCATAGCGATATCGTTTATAAAATGCAACTTCGGGATAAAAGTCAGGTCACTATTGCCATATTATTCCGGACAAACTAGAGTATGAAGCCGTCGTGTTGCAATAAAAGCTTCCATGAGTTTACGTATAATGTACCTTGAGCAGTCAATCTCGTTGACAGGTGAATTTTTCACCACGGTATTGAATAACTTTGGGGTTTTAGTATAGTTCATTAAGATGCATGAGAAGAAAGATAAATTGTTCTAAATTCTAAAGTATCAAGAGCTCTCCTACATCTACAATAAAAATATTTACACTTTTTTTTAAGTGGGGAAAACCTCATTGTCAAGCTTTTCATTTGGGGAAGCCGGAGCCAGTATCGGACTCTTACCGAGTTAAACCACCACGGTGTTCCTCCAACTACCTCTGCATTCACCAACCACTCCCAATAGGTCTCGACTCGCCACTAGTAGGTGAGCCCCTTCACCCTCGTTCGCCCTCACCCTCCTCACTGGCGCGCGTGGAACACTAGCGCACCGGCCCAATAAAGTGCTGTTTCTTCCAGACGTATCCAGGAGGATCAGCAGCCGTGGCACACGAAGACATTTTATGGCACAACACCCCAAAACATGTAGGTCAGGGATGACGAACATTTTTACATCAACCTTGGATCAACTGCCAATTTTTTTAACAAAATGGTTAGTGTAGACTTAACGTGCCATGTGCGTACTACTACTAATTTTGGTGGCGGTGAGGTGGGAGGGGGGAGGCAGTAAAAAAATCTTCTACGACCTAACACATTTAAAACTATTTCCATTAGGTTCCTCAATAAAGGCTTTTTTTTTTTTTTTTTTTTGCCTTGGGGAAATCCTCATGGACGCACGCCGCCCGGGGTAGGCGGAGGGAGCCAGTGTCGGATTCTTACCGACTAAAACCACCACGGTGTTCCTTCAACTACCTTAGCCGGGGGCGTGGGAACCCGTGAGTATTCACACAACCACCCCCGACAGGTCCTGGCCCACCACAAGCAGGCGCTGCACGCCACCTTACCTCATGGGCCTTTACCAGCTGCGCCAACTACGCCAGCTGTGCCAGCTACGCCAGCTGCTGGTCGGGCAGCAGACTACCCCGAGTCTGCTGCTCGCAGGCCCTACCTCCCGTAATTTTTTATAGAGGTTTTCTTCCTCGCGGTCCGGGCGGTGAAGCCAAGGCCCTCGGTCCCAAGAGGCGCGAAAACACTACTCAGTGGGCACTCCTGGGGTTACGAGATCGACGGGGCAGGGAAGGACAGTCCCCCCGCTGCCTGCCCAGTGGCAGGGTGAGTGCACACCGGGCCCGCCCCTGCTCCTCCACTGTGCCCTCTGTTAGCAACAGAGGGACACGTGGAGCAACTCGTCACTGGCCCAGAACGTGCCCCTCCCGCGCCAGAATATTCGCCACAAGCAATAAAATCCCCCGAAGGTTAATCCCTCGAAAGGATTTTATTGCCCGTGCCCAGGATGCACCGGCCAAACAACTGCCGTTCCCTCCAGATGTGTCCAGAAGGACAAGCAGCCGTCAGGCACACGAGGAGGATTTCTGGCCAGCGCCCCGTCAATTTAATGCCGTGCCCATAATTTCTTGTCACGTGCCATCTGTGACATGCGTGCCATTGGTTCGCCAACCCTGATTTAGGTGTACCGCATGTACGGTGTACGCATGTCACAGATTTAGGTGTACCTAAATCAGGAAATCGCCTAATTCAGTGTACTGAATTAAGCGTAATCCATAGGCGGCTTTAGTCCAGCAATCAATGGCGAGATATGCTGGTTGATTGATTGAAACAGAGTAAGAGGGAGATTAGCCAGTGATTGATACGATATTTCATACAACTCGGTTACTTTACAAATTGGTTGTCTCACTAACGAACTGAATTGGACGGGAAGATGGATATAGGTTGTCCTCATCGTGGAATCCAGTAATCGAGAAGTGTTCGCGTCCTGGTTTTCTACATGTATGTCCGCCAAAACCGTCAGCATTGTGTGTCGTGATTCAGCATACCGTGTTATGGACAGCTACGTCACGAAAAACCAACCGCGGGTAGTTCAAGAAAACACCCGCCGCTCAAGACGATGACACCCGCATAATTCAGTCTGCTACTGACCACGGCTAAAGCAACTTGGCCGAAACGTCGAGGTTAGTCAAAATGTTTGTTTTGTTGAATTGTGCGCAAAAAGTCCCGTAAATATAGTTCAATGACGATGACGAGCAAATGTTTGGAACTTGAACTTTACTAAATAGTACAGTCGTTTGCACATAATTCGCACTACGCACTGACCTTGAGAATGTCTTTGTTATATTGTAAGCAGTAAGGACAGTTCTGATAATTCAAGTAGTCACGTGCGGTCGACTGTGCCATTTAATTTAAATCATTGATTCCAGATTATTATTACTGTAAATTACCTATTTTTATTCTTGATTAATATTATTTTTCGAGATTATGAGGATTACTGTTATTACAATTTTCAAATGTCTTTTCAAATATGAATTTTTTCATTTTTTACTGTCTGTGACTCCGACATGAAAAATCGCATATTAAGTGCTGCGAACAATCATAGTGAAGCCAACAAAACTGTGCTCCGTCGTGTACAAACCAGCGCTCACCCACACATATGCAACTCAAACCGTGCTCACCGCTCTCAGTACATATGTCGCGGCATCGTCCAGTAAGCTTCGCGAAAAAAAAAGACGTGTGGCACTCGGAGACTGCTGCGGTTAAGCTATTGCATAGCATTTTTTATGTAAATACAAAGAGCAGGTGCCCTAACGCCGAAACTCAAAGCAGGCATGAGTCACCAGATTGCGGGGCGAAGAGGGGGATTACGCATGCGCAGTAACGCCGATACAACCAATGCCACCTAGAGGCGATTTGCAGAACTAAAGAGACAAGCGTGATATTTCAAAAAGTCATTAAAAGTTCTGCTATTCATCGATAGGTGGCAAAACTAAAAGTATCACCGCTGTGCCGGTCGGAGTGGGGTGTTAGGTTATTTTCGTTACGGAATTTCTGGATTCGGTCTCCACGCTCAAGGCCCGCGATAGAAGCTATGCAATAGCTTATGCGCAGTAACGCCGATACAACCAATGCCACCTAGAGGCGATTTGCAGAACTAAAGAGACAAGCGTAATATTTCAAAAAGTCATTAGAAGTTCTGCTATTCATCGATAGGTGGCAAAACTAAAAGTATCACCGCTGTGCCGGTCGGAGTGGGGGGTGTTAGGTTATTTTCGTTACGGAATTTCTGGATTCGGTCTCCACGCTCAAGGCCCGCGATAGAAGCTATGCAATAGCTTAAGCGCAGTAACGCCGATACAACCAATGCCACCTAGAGGCGATTTGCAGAACTAAAGAGACAAGCGTGATATTTCAAAAAGTCATTAAAAGTTCTGCTATTCATCGATAGATGGCAAAACTAAAAAGTATCACCGCTGTGCCGGTCGGAGTGGGGGGTGTTAGGTTATTTTCGTTACGGAATTTCTGGATTCGGTCTCCACGCTCAAGGCCCGCGATAGAAGCTATGCAATAGCTTAAGCGCAGTAACGCCGATACAACCAATGCCACCTAGAGGCGATTTGCAGAACTAAAGAGACAAGCGTGATATTTCAAAAAGTCATTAAAAGTTCTGCTATTCATCGATAGATGGCAAAACTAAAAAGTATCACCGCTATGCCGGTCGGAGTGGGGGGTATTAGGTTATTTTCGTTACGGAATTTCTGGATTCGGTCTCCACGCTCAAGGCCCGCGATAGAAGCTATGCAATAGCTTAAAAATCCTTCAGGTACGTGGTGTGTGCGTTAGAGCTGGTTTGTACACGGAGAAGCACGGTTTTGTTGGCTTCACTATGATTGTTCGCTTCACTATGATTGTTCGCAGCAATTAGTCTAATGTCTGTGGTCGGAGTAGGTATAATATACTTTATTTAGCGTGAAGTTAATAGTTTGCTGAACATAATTTAATATTTTCCGAAAAGTTCCTGATCAGATCAGATCAGATCATCGGTCATCAAACTCTTGTTCAATGACCGATGTTCTTCATAATCTTAATTCATAGATTATATTTTACAATGTTTTTGCCTCCAGCCAAGAACATTATATATGCCTCCAGCAAAACATCCTGAATGTGTCTATTAGCGAGAAATATAAGACAAGTAAGAAAGTTTTTTCTTACTTGTAGATACTTGTACTTGTAGATTGTATAATTGTATATACGTGGGACACTCAGAAAGTTTTGCGAAACTAAAAAAAATTGTTCTATACGTACATATATTTTTATCAAGTCTTTTCAAAGTACTTTCCACCAGCCTCTATACAAAGATTCATGCGCCTAAACCAGTTTTCAAAACACTTTTTCCAGTCCGCCGCAGACACCTCGTTTACAGCCTGCTCGAACGCAGCCAGCGCATCTTCCGGCGACGAAAATTGTATCCCTTTGAGCTGATTTTTTATTTTTGGGAATAAAAAGAAGTCACACGGTGCTAGATCAGGGCTGTAAGGAGGGTGACCCAGGAGTTTGACTGGCGTGCTGTCCAGGAAGTCCCTCGTTTTGAGTGCGGTGTGCGCAGGTGCATTGTCGTGGTGGAGCAGTAGCCCGCGGAGCCCTGTGTTTGGTCGCTTGTTGCTTATAACAGAGAAAACTTCTGGCAAACATTTGGTAGTATACCATTCGGCATTAATGCTTCTTTGATCCCGTAAGGGAATTGATACCAAGTGGCCAGTCAAATTAAAAAAGCTAGCGATCAAAATCTTACCCCCGCTTCTAGATCGCTTCACTTTGGTAGGCGTTGGCTCATTTTGAAACACCCAAACAGTCGACTGGCGCTTGGTTTCTGGGTCGTATTGATAAATCCAGGACTCATCACCTGTAACGATGTCGTAAACACGCCGAGACGAGCCTGCTTCAAATTTGTTAAGCATATCACGGCACCATTCCACCCGGGCCTGCTTCTGAGCATCGGTGAGGTTGTGCGGCACCCAGCGTGATACTATCCTCCTCACGCGAAGATGGCTGTGTAGAATCTCGTGAACGCTTCCCGATCCAATCTTCAATATGTGTTGAATCTCCTGATATGTAATTCGCCTATTGTCTTGGATTAAATTTTTCACTGCTAGCACGTTTTCTTCGGTAACAGCCGTCAAAGGGCGACCGCTTCTTTCGTCATCCCCCAAAGTTGGTCGACCGCGCTTGAATTCGTTATACCAACGATACACGGTTGCCTTGGAAGGGCCTTCATCCATGAATGCCATTTGAAGTCTATCGTACGATTCATCCGGTTTCAGGCGACACTTGAAATCGTATAAAATCATAGCTCTAAAATGTTCCCGGCGCAGATCCATATTTCAGTGAGACACAATACTTTGAATTAACTCGCAAAAAATGTGGAGGGAAATTTTGAAATTGGAACTTACTTATTTTTACTTATAAATAATCATATTTTCGAAAAACATTATAACTGGCCAGTCTCCCATATATAAAAACTTTTTTTCGCAATACTTTCTGAGGGGCCTGGTACCTATGTATCTACGGGAGCGAAGCCGCGGGCGTGATGTATGGTTGACCGCACATCAGTGGTAACAGTTTGACATTAACAGCGCCTTTATTTCATAAGCAGTAAGGGCGGTTTTATTATTCATGTGTTACCACTGTCATGCAGTCGACTGTACTACATGAAAACTTTTTTTACAAAATATAGAACAAAAAAATGGATATACAAAGGCACATGTGTAGCAAGGTCTGAATCCGTCGCGTGACTGAATCATGGCGATTCTTCTTCAGGGCTTCCAGTGGTATATTAGGGGATTTGGAGACAAAAAGAATTGCCCTCCTCAAATTATTTATGTATGTTGCTCCAGATGAATGTTATATTAAACTAAGGACCCGTTTACGTATGGTTCATATTATTTTGCATAAGCTTTATAATGTAATAGAATATTTACCTATCTACATAAAATAATATGTTACCTTTATAATTCAATTCAATTCATTTCCAAAATATAATAGTATAATTCAAACACGAAAAATAGGGTCATTGCTTCCCAAAGTAGAGCGGTGAGGCTTTCCATATTAGTGTATAATCTATGGGTGAGGCCCTGTGTTATGGGATAATCCAGTCATTTCGCGATCTAGTCTTACGGGCAACGTAGACATATCGAGATAGAGACCAAAAGATACCAACCCATCAAAACGCTCTTCCCTCCAGAATTGTGATGAAGAAAATTATTGAGACTGATCAGTGTACAAAAACAGATTCACTGTATACAAGATAAAATTATTAAAATTAGTACAAATGTGAGGTTATTTGAGTGAGTGTGGGTACTGTGGGTAGTGTGTTTGTGAATGGGGGTGGGTGTCAGTGTGTAATAAAAATAGTGTTACCGGTTTACATCGCGTATATTTTTTAAATTGGTTTTCCTGACGTTTGCAACTTTACAGCATTCGAGGTCGCAGGAAGACTAAGATTATAAGCGTCTTTACAGATACTTCAATTTCTTTTTATTTTAATCTACCGTACAATTTTTAATTAGTTAGAATGGTTTCGATGCACGCTGTAGCTACTCAGTGTCATTGTTTTACAGTGTAGCTTGGTATTTGGGACTTGATTATTTTGAGAAATAGTTTCCAAACTGGTGGTAACTGCCAACCATCTTCTTTATTAAAATTAGGATGTTTTTTTAATTTCAATAGCCTCACGAAGCATTCTAGGTACATACATTGCAGACTTTGTGGAGCATCTGTTCTTGACGTCAGCTATATGTTCTTTAATTCTAGTGGGTGCACAGAAATAGATAGAATGGCCATGTGGGCAGGCCGCGCGTGGCAGCACCATGCACCATAGTGCAGGATATTTCAAAGCCTTTCTCAGTACGCCTTATGACTTGTTTCTATAAATACTGTAACAAAAACCCGCAAAAATGACTTATTGTGCCGTTTCTAACTGCAGAAACAAAAGCTGTAAAGTACATTTGTTTTTTTTTTTTTTTTAATAATGACGTCAAAATGTAAGTAATGTAGTTGTTGTTCCTGTTGCATGCTGAATGGCAGAATATAGCTGCACAAAGATTGTTTTTATGACAATATTCATGTAACACCTACCTTACCTATATTCGCAATAAACGATTGAATTGAACTGAATTGCCACGCATGAATCGCAAGTAAAATTGTGATTACAACCATTCTATCTATTTCTTTGAGTGGGTGGCTACTACGTTTTGTTTGCTCGGTAACACTCCGGTAATCAGGTTAAACCTTTAGAGCATTTATACTCTAAGGGTTAAACTTGTTTTATTACGATAATTACAATTTATTTAATTTAAGAAAAAGTGTTACAATAGATTACAATAACACTGAACCTCACACTAGGATACCCTGTGTCGTGAGGTCCATCATCATCATAATGTGTAGTGATCGCGAAAACCTAATAAATTATAATGTTTTTTTACCTTCTACTTCGTTTTTTACCCGACTGCGCCAGAAGGAGGGTTATGTTTTTCGAGTGTATGTATGTATGTATGTATGTATGTATGTATGTATGTATGTATGTATGTATATTTCTTTGGCACGCTATGTGGCCTAAACGGCTTGATGGATTTGAGATTGAGAGGTGTCGTTAGATTCATCTTAATTCTGAGAGTGACACTGGGTACATCAAAATTTAAAAAATTAAAATGGCCGCTTTTTGGCGCCTTATTACCTCTTAAAAAAATTTTTTTTTCCCTCAAAAACTATCGAGTGGGGTATCAAAATAAAGGGTTTTATAAATGCTTTACAAAAATATACACAACTTATATGTTTAAATGTAATTTGGAATGAAAAATGCTAAAAAACAACAAAATATTCAACGTTAAAAATGAATTTGACTTTTCAAAAAAAACATTAGTAGTATGATAAATAAAACATGACAAAACTAAAAAAAATAAAATAAAAAAATTAATTAACAAAAACAAAAAACCCGAATGCGTCTAAAAATAACAGAAAAGATATAAACAAGACTTATCAAAACGCAGGCGGAGGCTACCTATGAACTATTATGTAATTCATGACCAAAAACATACGTAGCCTCCGACTGCGTTTTGATAAGTCTTGTTTATATCTTTTCTGTTATTTTTAGACGCAGTCGGGTTTTTTGTTTTTGTTAATTAATTTTTTAATGTTGGGTCTCTCATACATAGTTGACCTTAAAATTATCGTCTTTAATATAACACGTAGTAAACCTCATTCTCTCTAGTCTAAGTACGTGTGTAGTATCGATCTAGTTATAACCGTCTGTTGCGTACTCAAGCGTTATTTATTAAGCCGTTTAAGCAGGCTTAAGCCTCCAATTCAACACAATATAGATTTCTAAGCGTGTTATCTTAAGAAGTAAAGAACATTGATAAATATGTATGGAATATAAAACAAGGGATTTGGTTTTGGAATTTTTCTCAGAAATCGTTTCTTTTCGTACTCGTGGAGGCAGTTTCTGGGTTATAAATAAAATACTCAATTGTTTCAAACATAATGTTGTCAGTTATAAATCTTTTATTGGAAAATAAAAACTTGATTGCGAGCAGGATTGGTATGGGAAGATGAATTCAATGTGGAAGGGAAATTCGATACAACAAGCAAATACCATAGTAGCTTAGTTAGCTAGAATGACTGATGTATTTAGTACAGTGATTCAGAGGGACACAGGCAAAATAAATATTATAATAGAATAAGCATTTATATGCACTTTCAAAACGTTAAGAATCTAGTTGCACGGTTCTTGAAGTTGGTCCTATAGGGAAGAGCTGGCAAAAACTCCATGGATATACTCTTTTCAAATAATAAATGGTATTTTAGAAATATTTGTGTTAGAAATTCACTGAAGTCAATGATTTTACATACTTATGTAATATCATTGACTGAAGTCAATTAATTATGCTCTTTACAGATATGGTTATCTAGAATCTAGGTAAACAGTTTGCGCTTGAAAACAATAAAACTGAATGGTCTTGAAATACAATGTCAAAAAAGTTCATAATAAGACATGAAAATGTCATAAAATAAAAACGTTAAAAAATATTACAAATGTCAAGTTGTAAAAAAATTGTAAGATAGGTTCATACATCCCAGATATCATACCTAGTATACATGACATGGTATACTTGTTTCACTAGGTATTCTCTTCCTGTGATGGTCCCAAGACTACATCGCGATCAGTGTTGCCATTCATTACGATTAAGGAGATTTTTATTCATAATGAATATAAAATAATTTCCTAACTTATCTCATATTATTAATCTAAATAAAGCTATATAATCTATTTATTCAAGGAAACTGTAATATTACTAGTTTAAAAGCGGTTCTTTATAGAAGAATGTAAGTGACTAAAAAATGCATTTTGCTCGGGTAAGTTATTTACACATAGTGACAGCACACCAAACTGACAAGTGTAATACTAACAGTCCGCTATTGGCTCCACAGCCGATGACGTAGTCTTGGAGCAATCCCGTGACCTAGCTATCACGGGAAGATAATACCTGGTGAAACGTATTAATATACCATATATCAGTGGCGAAGGGTGAATATTTTCAGAAGGGAAGCCGTAGGTACCTAAAAATCCTAAAATAGCTAAGATCGCACTTTAATCAAACAAAAAAAACAATTTATTAACTTATACCTAATTTTTTTTTTTTTTTTTTTGTTTGTAGAATAATAAATCAGAATAGAAATGTCGTTAATCTGTATTTAAGCAATTCCTAAAGGGAAGCCGGTGGGAATCGTATTATATGGACCCTTCGCCAATAAAACATTGTCTGTGATCAATCCAATATACCTGATGTAAAGGGAGTGTTGAGAATGACTCATGGAAATAACCACAGGCTGCCAGGAAAGCTGTATGTGCAGAAAATGCCGTTATCTAAATAATTATAATAAAACGTGACAACATGTCCATGACCAACCTACACTTTTATCAACTATCATTGTCATTATCATTATCAACTGTTGAAATCGAAGGCTGAAATCGTGTGCTGTTATTACTAAAGCCAATAGGAGGAAATCTACAACTCATCTCATCATCATCATATCAGCCGAAAGACGTTCACTGCTGGACATAAGACTCCCCCAAGCATCGCCAACATAACGACCGGTCCTGTGCTTTCAGAATCCAGCGGATTCCCGTGACCTTCACAAGGTCGTCGGTCTACCTTGTGGGGGGCCTACCCACGCTGCGCCTTCCAGTACGCGGTCGCCGCTCCAAAACTTTACTGCCCCATCAGCCACCCGTTCTGCGAGCAATGTGTCCCGCCCACTGCCACTTATGTTTGGCAATTCTTCGGACTATGTCGGTTACTTTCCTTTTCCTCCGAATCTCCTTATTTCTGATTCGATCACGCAGGGACACTCCAAGAATAGCCCTCTCCATTGCTCTTTGAGTGACTTTGAGCCTTCTTATCAGGCCCATGGTGAGTGACTACGTAAGACTCATCTACACGGTTTAATTCCTTGGTCGCGTTTATAAAAGTCACGGTATGATAGGGTTGCCCCAATCTCTACTGGGGTTTACACGGCACGCAAACTTACCAGCATTATCTTTCAGAAAAACGAAACGTCGTTAAATTTCCCGGACTCATTTTTCTCTCCAGTACCTACCAAAGCTCTTTCATAAAACTACGTACCTAAATGAGCTTTAGGTATAGCAATAATCCGGACTCGGCTCAACATCCAATACCTATGCAAATCGACCCCTCCGACGCATAAGGTCGTAACGCGAATATGGTAAGTCTTCAGCATTTAAAGTTTAAATTTGTGATTGCTTAAAATTGTGAATTTAGTTTGAACTTAAACCTGTGACTTAAACCTAGCCTTTAAATTAAGTACCTTTGTAATATTACAAGGTACCTCTGCCATAATCCAACACTATATACTTATGACCTTATGCGTAGGGATGAATGCATTATGCCTACGTCATATCATCGTATATACAATATACGACGAATAGATACTGTTTTTGTTAATTTACAACGATGCATATGGTCGTAAGTGCTACTTAATTTTTACTTTTAATTTAAAAGCAAACCACGCATATTAATAATTATATTCGTAACTACTGGCTGAGACATTATGCGTGTAACTTAGTTAACTTTAAATTACAACGTTTTCAACGCTCATCGTCGGAAGACGTAATTCGACCTTATGCACAAGAGTTTTGAAACGATTAAATGTTTGGCTCATCATAGTAACAATTAATAGCAGTTATTAACTATATTTCTATAGAAAATACTTTTTTTTCATGATTAATGAGTTCTGCAAACACATAAAGTCGTAGGACTAAATAATAAATATTTAATTTTCTATAAAAAGTGACTTAGGACTTTGTACATGGGAGGTGTCAAAATAGAGTATAATAGGGATTATTTAAATCAACATGGGATTATTTTGTTATAGCGAGGATTGGTGGCCGCGATAAGCATGCTTGGTGAAGGAGATAAACAGATAATTGTTTCAAGTAAAATTGTACGTAAATGTTGGTGTACACAACAGCTTAAGGTGGTATGCTACTAGTCAAATGTCTTTGTTCAATGTGACTTTGATCAAAGAAATTGGATCATTTTCATCAAATGTTGTATGTAATAAAACACTGATCATCAAGCATATTGGATTGGACAAAGAGAATGGACAAAGAAATTTGACCAGTGGCATACCACTCTTAAATGTAGATATGTAAAATTGGGCTGATATATGAAAATAGATTTGTAGTTTAATTTTAAATAGTTGTTTTAATATATATATTTTTATCCTAAAACGGGCTGTCGTTTGACCGCTACCACACGACACGACGTTGACACTCACGCTTGCTTGCCCGGCAAAAACTTGAACTTAAATTCTACGTCGACTTGACAACTTCTTGACGACGTCTGTGGTCTAGTGGTCCGAGTGTCGAACTGCTGATCACGAGGTCGTGGGTTCAATTCCCACAGGACACAAATATTTGTGTGATGAACATAAGTGTTTGTGTTGGTCTGGTTGTTTATTATAAGTATGCATTTCCAAAAAAGTATATAAGTTTTATATCCATTGTCTAGTACCCATAGTACAAGCTCTGCGTAGTTTGGGACTAGATGGTACTGTGTAAAAATGTCCCAAAATATTATTACAAAAAAAATAAAAAACCTAAACTCGTTCTAGAATAAAGTCTCATCTCCATTTTCTTTTGATCCTATAAATACGAATTTATAAAATAAAACGTAACACTTTTTGAGTGTATCAACGTCTAGATTGAAGTGAAGGAAATAAGGTCCGAAACTAATTTCCTCCCGAGCTCTTAGCAATAGGGTAGGGACCATCGTCAATTGTATTTTACTTAAAAAGATTTTTAACTTTTTGGATTATGCCAAGTAAAGGTTTTCATCTCCACTTTGTATATGTCGTTTTCTCACGGTCCGTTAAGAAAATAATTGGAAACGGGTGCATCGTCACACACTATACCGTTTGTGAAGTTAGATTAATTTTCAGTTTGTTCCACAGATTACATAGATATACTACCGTACAGTTTGTCAAAGAATACTATATTCTTTGCAATAGATAATACACTTAAATTATCTATGTCATCCTAGCTGTGTCCACAGATTGTTATCTGTAACGGATCGGACCGCCAACGGGTTGTTTGTGGCGATAAATGACAAAACATTGTAAGCCACGCTTCTTTCTTACCGGCTTTCAACGTACCAGGCCCCTCAGAAAGTATTGCGAAAAAAAGTTTTTATATATGGGAGACTGGCCAGTTATAATGTTTTTCGAAAATATGATTATTTATAAGTAAAAATAAGTAAGTTCCAATTTCAAAATTTCCCTCCACATTTTTTGCGAGTTAATTCAAAGTATTGTGTCTCACTGAAATATGGATCTGCGCCGGGAACATTTTAGAGCTATGATTTTATACGATTTCAAGTGTCGCCTGAAACCGGATGAATCGTACGATAGACTTCAAATGGCATTCATGGATGAAGGCCCTTCCAAGGCAACCGTGTATCGTTGGTATAACGAATTCAAGCGCGGTCGACCAACTTTGGGGGATGACGAAAGAAGCGGTCGCCCTTTGACGGCTGTTACCGAAGAAAACGTGCTAGCAGTGAAAAATTTCATCCAAGACAATAGGCGAATTACATATCAGGAGATTCAACACATATTGAAGATTGGATCGGGAAGCGTTCACGAGATTCTACACAGCCATCTTCGCGTGAGGAGGATAGTATCACGCTGGGTGCCGCACAACCTCACCGATGCTCAGAAGCAGGCCCGGGTGGAATGGTGCCGTGATATGCTTAACAAATTTGAAGCAGGCTCGTCTCGGCGTGTTTACGACATCGTTACAGGTGATGAGTCCTGGATTTATCAATACGACCCAGAAAACAAGCGCCAGTCGACTGTTTGGGTGTTTCAAAATGAGCCAACGCCTACCAAAGTGAAGCGATCTAGAAGCGGGGGTAAGATTTTGATCGCTAGCTTTTTTAATTTGACTGGCCACTTGGTATCAATTCCCTTACGGGATCAAAGAAGCATTAATGCCGAATGGTATACTACCAAATGTTTGCCAGAAGTTTTCTCTGTTATAAGCAACAAGCGACCAAACACAGGGCTCCGCGGGCTACTGCTCCACCACGACAATGCACCTGCGCACACCGCACTCAAAACGAGGGACTTCCTGGACAGCACGCCAGTCAAACTCCTGGGTCACCCTCCTTACAGCCCTGATCTAGCACCGTGTGACTTCTTTTTATTCCCAAAAATAAAAAATCAGCTCAAAGGGATACAATTTTCGTCGCCGGAAGATGCGCTGGCTGCGTTCGAGCAGGCTGTAAACGAGGTGTCTGCGGCGGACTGGAAAAAGTGTTTTGAAAACTGGTTTAGGCGCATGAATCTTTGTATAGAGGCTGGTGGAAAGTACTTTGAAAAGATTTGATAAAAATATATGTACGTATAGAACAATTTTTTTTAGTTTCGCAAAACTTTCTGAGTGTCCCACGTATCGACGGCAACGCTTAGGAGTTTCCTTACCGGCCTTTCTTAACGGAACGGAACAGGCGTGTGTATGGTGGTACCTATATGAATTTTGTATTCAGTTCAGTCCTTCCGTTTGCATTTTTTTCTTGACTGACCGGGTGAAAACGGGATGTATATAAGGGCCGATTTTATCAACGTTGTGTAAACCTTACTCCAATGGAAAAATCCATTTTACAAGAGGGCAGACAATATTTTCATTTCACCAACGCTTTACGTCAGGTTAAGTTGGTTAGGAGAGTGTAACTCCTTACACCGTAAATTTTGGCGGTGTAGTATCCCTATACCGGGGTAATATTCAATATGGCGTCTGTTTCTATTAACAGCTGATTGTTGTAGTATTGTCCAATATTTTTTTGGGTTCGGCCATCGAGACGGCCGCGGCCCCTCGACCCAAAGGAGATCCTTTTGTTTATGCAGATGTGCATGTAGGTAACTATTGTTCTACGCTACGCTGTTTTGATTAGTTAAGTATCTGAATGTGACAGATGTTATTCTACCAAATAAAATATAAACCCAGATCTCATTGCTGAAGTAGGAGCATGGTTACTTTTTAATTTCGTCGGTATCTGTTTTAATTCATTCCATTCATTCAATAAAAAATAATAGTTTTCTGAGATTATTTATTCACTGAATTAGCATGGTGAAATGGAATCGGAGTTACGCAGGGGTATAATAATAAAACCGGCTAAGTGTGAGTCGGACTCACGCAGTAAGAGTTCCGTACCACCCATCGACCTGATACTTCATGGAAACTGATTTAATTTACGAGAGTTTATCAAAAGACATCAACAATCGTACGCGAAATGTGAATTTATGCATCTCTTTCTTACGTAGGTACCACCACATATGTCTATGTTTGTCCTGTTTTTAGTATTTCTTGCTAAACTACAAAGTATGCACAATAATCAAATCAACTGTGATGCTGATAATATGTATTACCGTTTTGAAGATAGAACAGGAACAAAAACTTTAAAAAAATTGCATGTTTTTCGAGGTTTCTTGTATGAGGACCCCCTTTGGTTTTAGACTTTTTTATTTTTAGTATTTGTCGTGAAAGGCACTATAGTAACACATATTCTGTGAAAATTTCAACTGGTTATCTATTACCGTTACAAAGATACAGCCCTGTGACAGACAGACGGATGGACGGACGGACAGCGTAGCGAGAGTAATAGGGTCCCGTTTGCATCCTTTGGGTACGGAACCCTAAAAAGGTAAAATTACCACTGGCATAGTTACCCTAGTTTAAGTCGACTTTTATTGAAATAGGCCCTAAGAGGTTTATATTTTATTTATTGATATACTATGAAACGGGATTAACTCGTGAACACCTATTTTAAGCCCGACATTTCGACCAGCTGCCTTACTCTTGAAAATAATTCCGATTTATTGGCATTGGATTAATGTCAATTCGTACTTTTAAATGCAATTTCTTTAAATTTATTGCTTTAAAATTAATTTTTGTTAGAATTAATTAAACCTTTTTAGAATTAAAATTATGTATTGTGTATATTTTTAACCAAAATTAATTTAATCAATTTTTTAAGGATGGACGAGAGGAGATTGACGAAACAAGTATACGAAGCGAGTGTGGATGGAAGAGTTGGAAGGGGACGACCTCGGCGAACGTATCGCGATCAAATCGCGGATGTTCTCAAAAAATGCCAGGTTAAGAGTTCTCTAAACCGACGAGCATGCATGACGAGGTTAATGGACGTAGATGAAGCGAAAGAGGTGTGTCAGGATCGTAGCAGGTGGAAATCCATAGTCTCTGCCTACCCCAATGGGAAACAGGCGTGATAATATAATATATGTTTAACCAAAATTCCCATTTATTCTTGTCACTTTTTGACATTGGTATTGGATTGAGATTAGAATTATTTTCAAGAGTATGGGGATACTCTGGATCAGCGGGGATCAGCCCCCTCCACTGATCGTGGTCACGAGCAGACTGATCGTGGTCACGAGCAGACTGATCTAGCAGTGTCACTCCGATTCCGAGCTTCATCCACCCTCGGTTTTTTACTATTCATTGCTATAAGGCCTGTGCTCACTACACCCTGTGTCTGTATATTTTACCGATTGCAAATAACGAGGTTTTGGCTTCGATCAAATATACTACAGATACACGGTCTTGTACAAAATCAAACGCAAAAACGATTCCGCGATAAAATGTACTAGTAATTATGTTTACGACAACCACAAGTACCTACGATACTCCATCCTTTGTTTGCACATTCGGAGTTTAGTTTTATTATTTTTTCTAAACCTTTTAGCATAGTGAAACGTCTCACCGCTAGCGCGGTCGTGATGTGACTAAGAACGAAACTGTGCACGTGACTGATTATTACACAGTTTTGATGGGGCCGTTTTTCCAGTGGCAATCGTGCATCTATAGTATATTTGATCGAAGGGTTTCGGTATATTAATAAGTTACAATGCAACGCGAAAGTTTAAAAGTAAATATTATATCTTATTTACTTTTTAGATTAGGTTATTAGGGTTCCGTACCCAAAGGGTGTCAACGGGACCGTATTATAAATAAATGTAAATATAAATATTTTTGGGACATTTTACACAGCACCATCTTGTCCCAAACTTACTGAGCGAGCTCAATAGGGCTGGCTATTACACGCAAGGCTACGCGGACAATCTGGTAGTGATTACCGTTGGCAAAAATGCCAATCAGTCATCTCCGATCTGATGCAAACGGCCTGTAGAATAATCGAAAGATGGTGCAAAGACTCCCAACTCTCCGTCAATGACGACCTCTGTGGTCTAGTGGTTCGAGTGTCGGACTGCTGATGACGAGGTCGTGGGTTCGATTCCCACAGGACACAAATATTTGTGTGATGAATATAAGTGTTTGTGTTGGTCTGGGTGTTGCTTAAATATTCTAAGTATGTATTTACAAAAAAAAATTATATAAGTATTATATCCATTATCCATTACCCATAGCACAAGCTCTGCTTAGTTTGGGACTAGATGGTGCTGTGTAAAAAACGTTCCAAAAGATATTTATTTATATTTAATGCAGACAAAACTGTCATTGTACCTTTTACAAAGAAAAGGAAGTTGGATGGCTTAAAACCACCAACCCTCTTCGGTAAAACGTTCAACTTTTCGGATGAGGTCAAATAGAATATAGAATTTCGCAACTATAATACACATAGAAGGCAGGAAGCGTCTTGCGTCGGACTGAGATACCACAGGGTCTAGGTTAGAGCCCCAGTGAAACATGTCTTTATGTATGTTTTATTTAATAGTTAGCTGTAACTTTGACGTTACCCACCAGATGGCGCCTGAAGGTGAGGTCAGCTGACAACTCCATGTCCGTATGTTCAATGTACTGTATGGGAATGACGCCAATCTTAGCGTGACGTGACGCTACATTTCTCCCAAATCACATCAGCCGCAAGTCCCCATAATGAACTTCGTTCCAAAAATAAGCTGTTCTATACATTTGATTGAATTAGGTATCCACCAATGTATCGAACAGTTGTTTTTTTTTACAATTTCAGAGTTAACATGTTTGCAATCGAATGATAGATTGATTGACAACCTTATAACGTCACCTAGGTAACAAACAACAAATACTTAACATTGATATTTACCAAATTTTAATAGCATTTTATATCAAAAGACATTGAAATGTTATTAAGTAAATACATTACTTAATAAGGTCATAGTCACAGTCAAAATGTTTGATCATTATTCATAAAGTACCCTCTTTATAAAAAACTACAAGTACGTCATGTTATTTAAAATGAGTTTATTTCACATATTATTATATGGTGATAATGTAATGTGCGTCTATAGAAACTATATGTTTTTAAATAAATCACAAAAAATCATAGCAATTATACGTATACTTATAGAATTATCTGTTTCTGCAATTATTACTGTAAACAACATACTTTTGACAGAATTTTTGGATTGTGACCTAAGCAATAAGGACAGGTTGATGTCAGAATTGTTCCAAGTTCTAGTGTTATTGAAAAGCTTTGTATTAATAATTGGTGGAATAACAAATTCAGGAACGTTCAAAAATTTCTACGACAACGTTCACAAACTCCATGACCAATTTAAAGATGAGATTTCCCTTATAGATTCTGAGAAAAAACTAAAGATACGATCTTTGGTGGGCTTCGTGGTGTTTACTTTGATGTCCATCTGTGAATTAGCGGCGAGAGTAGTAGCCTGGTGTTCTTTAAATATGTTTTTTTGGTCACAAGTTATATTGCTGGACGTCCATGAGTTTTGGGTAGATATTCGCTACACTATGGAGCATATGGTCCTTTATTCTGCCATAGCATGCATTTATGATTACCTGCGGTGTTTAAACAATTCTGTACGTGAGGTTTTGGAGAAATACAATCAAAAAGAAGACGATGAAACATCATTGGATGTTGTGGATTCAGAAAGTATTGATTTAATAGAGAAAGTGAACTGTTGGACGATGGGCTATCAATACATCATGGCCTGCTGTAAAAATATATCTGAAGGCTATCATGCACTGGTGAGTCTTTATATAACCCCCCATTCTTACAAACTTACACATTTTTCTTTTACTATGCGTAACGTAACATCACAACAACCAATCATCAACACTTTAAGGGACGATCACAAATGTGTTTTTAAATACATATTTGGTTTCGTGATGATTTTTTACGTACTTGTGGTGCACTATGTAACAGTTCAATTTTCCTGACGTTTCGAAAGCTTTGCATCGTTCGTGGTCGCAGGAAGACTAAGATGACAAGCGTCTTTACAAATATTTTTAAAAGATTATTTTAATAAACCGTACATTTTTTTTTTGGTTGGCAGCTACCACCTTTTTGGAACCCAGTTCTAAAAATAATCAAGTCCCAAACATCACGCAACACTGTAAAAGACAATGACATTGTGAGTGATTACTGCGAGCATCGAAACGATTTTAATAAATTAATAAAAATTGTACGGTAGATTAAAATATTTTTTTAGAAATATCTGTAAAGACGCTTGTCATCTTAGTCTTCCTGCGACCACGAACGCTGCAAAGCTTTCGAAACGTCAGGAAAACCAATTTAAATAATATACGCGATTTATTGCGGTTAAACTTTGTTTTATTGTAATGTGTAGTGATCGCGAAAACCTATGAAACTATTATAATTTTGCTCTTATTTTCTGAAGTTGTTTTTTTTGTCGAACATTGGGGCACTGTCAGTAACTGGGGCTTTTACTAGAAGCTATTTATATGTGTACTTTTGTATCAATGCAGGTACTCTTCAGTTGCATTACATGTACACTTATCTTGAAGAGATATCTGGTTTTAGCCTTTTATTTTTTTCCATGGATTTGTGTTCTCTGATTTTGCAGATTTGCGAGAAAAAAAAGTTGGAGAAAGCTCCTTTGATAATTGTTTTTGATAGTTAACTTCAATAAAACCTTCGATACGGTGAGCAGAGGTCAATATTGCAAAATATTGGATAAAATGTCTCCAAAAATGATTTTGAACCTTGCAAAATATTTTTATATCCATATGAAAGGTAATACTGTGACTTTCAATGGTCAAACATCTGTCATATTTAAAATGGGGGAAAAGAGTTCCCCAAGGTTCAATCCTTGGACCCAATTTGTTCAGATATTCTTCTTTCTGTGGTTTTAAGTTATTTATCTTCATGGATAACATTGTATCAGTGAGTCCATCTGCATATGAATCTTTCCACCTATTTCTGTCTGTCTTATCGATCCTCGTCTTCTTGAGCATAATAAAATAATTAAACAACTTTAAAAACGAATCATTTTTCAGTTGGGATTTTCGATTGCCGTAGCGTTGCTTCAGTGTGTTTCTTCAATGTACGACATTATTGGAATCATTATTAAAAGTGTAAGTCATGCATATTATACTATATCAATAATTATTTCTTAATTAATTTAATAGTAGTTTATGAAACTGTTGCATAATAGGGGTTATTAAAACACGAGTGTGAGTTTAAAAACCGAGCCGTAGGCGAGGGTTTTAATAGGATCACACGAGTGTTTTAATACCTAATTATGTCAGTTTCATACACTATTTTATCTAAACTCATACAATTTTAAATAAAATACCAAAGTCAAAATCTTGGTAACATTGTCGTTGTTTTTCTTGATTTCTCTGGTAAAAGATTGTTCGTCATTTATACGTTGCTGCATCCAGAAATTCAGGCGGGGTCATATTCTCCTCAGTTCAGTATCACTGCTGTAGTCCGATATTTTTGCCCAGAATAAAACTTTCGATTTACAAATCCATAATAATAATGTAAACAATAACAATAAATTTACAAGTAACGATGACCAAATCCAGTAGGCCGTGGTGCGCGGCCGCGCACGCGCGCTGGCGCGCTCCTACACGGATAATAAAATATAGTCTGGCGAAAACATTATAATCGGAACTAATTTTCTATCCTTGTCAGGATTCCGTCAATCTCTGTTTTATCATACAAAAAATATGCCTGTAAACACTTAAATATAATTAAAAGCAATATGACAATCCAAAGTTCTGCCGAAAACGCGATTTTAAACGATAAAAATTTTCAAAGTATCACGAGTGAATTGAATCACCCTGAATTTTGTGCACTCATTGGTGCCAAACTGTACGACTGCTAAAAAAAAGGTTTGAAAACTCCTTGGTTGGGTCGAAGTGGCATTAAAAACTCCTTAGTTGGGCTGAAGTGTGCGGTTATGGAAAAAAAAATTAATTACCGCATTGTTTTGTTTAGCAAACTGTATCGTAATGAAACTTTTTAAATTCATTACAGGTGCATGTGCGTAAAGTATGTCATTATGACATGACTTTCGAGTTCATAATTCGAATTTTACGATACGAGTGTAGATAAAATAACATAACATCACGCCTGTATTACTCGATGGGGTAGAAGGGGCAGAGGTGTAATAGTACAGTACACCCACATTTCATTTCGCCAGTTATGTTATAGTCCCATGTAATAGGGGGCGGGCCTATTGCCATTGACCGGGCACAAATCCAGACTCCGGGCTGCTACTGAGAATTTCCTAATGAAAAAACCCAATAACACTTTGCCCGACCCGGGAATCGAACCCAGGACCCCACGCTCAGCAGTCGCGCTTGCAACCACTAGACCAACGAGTTTTAAGAGATTTTTTAAGTTCCAAGTAATAAGGAGCGAGCCTGTTGCCTTCTCCCTCGGATCGCCATAAGGTGTAGACGTGCATAAGACCCGTTACAGTGTTTGTAATAAAATCATAATCCAAATTGTTGTCAAATTAAATACAGTGAAATAATCGGACTGCATAAAGCGCAAGAGGTAAATGGACGTGCTTCAAACTACGTGAGTACTGCGCAAGATACTACTCATTAATTCTGTTGCCCTGGTACTCCTGAGACAGCTACAACTAATCAGCGCACACGCATCGTGTCGTCATTATACGGATCACGCCCATAATTAGTCACTGGTCACCTGTACAAGGACGCCAACCCGTCAAGGTCAAGCGCCGCCTTTCACAAGGACAAGCACCGCCCACCTCGAGCGTCATTGATCGGTTGCCCTGCTCTGCGCCTCCTCCTAGCTGTGACTAATTAAGTATTTGGCTTAGAGGCAAATTAGCTCCTTGTTCTCATTACTTCCTAGTACACCCGGCTATATGGCGATGGATAAATCTCTCTCTGATACTCATATCAATAAAAAGGGCTTGAATATTACCCCCCCAAATTTTATTTCTTCACGTAGTAAAAGGATGAGAGAAGAAGATCTGCCTGGAGAATTTTGTAAATTTAAGGATGAAATCAAGGAGTTATTAACTTCTTTCATGTCGACCCAACAATGTGAACTAAAAGTAATTACTTCAAATCTCAAGGAAATTCAACAAACAAATAATAATATTGAATGTTCCATCGCTAATCTGTCGAGTCAAAACGAGGAATTTCGTAAGAAAATTGAAATGCTTGAACTACAAGGCAAAAGGGACCGTGAGTACATCGCCGTGCTGGAGGACAATCTTGAAGACCTACAAAGATGCACTAGGAAAACCTGTATTGAACTAAAAAATGTTCCTAGGATGCCTAAGGAAAGTAGCGACGACTTGATTGCTATGGTTTTGAACTTATCGAAACACATAAGTCTTGATATTGACTCACGTGATATCAAGGATATTCTTAGATTGCCTGTGAAGAAGGAAGGGGTATCGAATACCCCCATAATTGTGGAACTTGGTTCTACTATATTAAAAACTAATCTATTAAAAAAGGCGAAGTCTTATAACATTAAAAACAAGACCAAACTTCAAGCTAAGCACCTAGGTCTAAACAGCAACGCGGAGGTTCCTGTGTTTATTTCGGAGCAACTCACTCATAAAGGTGCTCGCCTGTTCTTCTTAGCCCGAGACTTGTCTAAAACTAATAAATACAGGTTTTGTTGGACAGCACATGGTCGGGTCCTCGTAAAGAAAGATGAGAACTCACGGGCTATTGTCATTAAAAGTGAGTCACAAGTACACCATTTGCTGCAAAGCGCATGACTGCTGCGAGTTGTAACTATTATTGTGTTCTTTTTAGTACTGTTAATCTTTTCGTATATTATAAGCCTATATTATGGTTGCAACGCCATAGTAAAGCAACAAATATATACTGAAAAATATTGTTATAACTATAAGCATGCTCGTTGCACTATTATACACATAATCCCTCCTAAACTTCACACACCATACCCAGACTCTCTCACACAACATACACATCTCATCCACTTACTACACACACAGTCACACTCACTCGGTTCAGGTCTTAATACACAATTTCCTCACAAACAAATAAATAAATTAAAGTACACGCAAGTTATGACGATTACCACTCATATAATCCGCAAGAAGCACCTTTCTTTTACGTTAAAAAATAATGGATAGTAACAAGTGTATATTTCAGGAATTGGACAAAGTTGAAATAGCGAATGCTGCTTTTCTTGACGTTTACCAACTATCTACTTTCCTGCAGCGCGATAATTTTAACTTAACTGTCTTGACCCAGAACATAAGAACTGTTTACAGTAACTTTGACGATTTTCAGATAACATTGTCTCAGATAGGATTTGATGTGGATGTGCTAATTCTGACTGAGTGTAGACTTGTTACAAATAAACCAATACCAGTGCTAAATAACTATACCTCATTTTTTACAACTAAACAATTAAATCAAAATGATGGCGTGGTAGCATATATTAAAAACAGCCATTTTTCCCAAGCAACTGAAATTAACCTAACACATGCTTCCGCGTTACAAATAAATATCTCTAACTTCACTATAATCGGAATCTACAGGTCCCCGTCTAATGTCTTCGCGGATAATTTTATCAACTCATTAGATCAACATCTTCAAACTATTCAAACGCATAAAAATATTATAATTACTGGGGATATAAATATAAACTTAATTGAGAACCTGTCGGAGGCATCGCACACACGGACTAATAGATTAAATTATTTGGACATGTCGTCTATTCATGGTTTTCTCCCGGGACACTGCCTGCCTACTAGGGAGGACAGCTGCCTTGATCACGTGCTCCTGAAGCTGGACAAGTCTAAAAACACGGCTTCTGTCGCGGTTTTGAACACATCTATCACTGACCATTTAACGGTTTTGTTAAACGTAACTCACACGTACCAAACAAAAACCTGTGTAAAATCTAGAACTGTTCTTAATTTTGAAAATGCTTATAAACACCTTGTGAATACCGATATATCGTTTTTTAATACGTACAAAGACCCTAACTTTTTAGCTGACAAGTTGATAGATGTGATCAAAACGTCCCTCCTTTTGAACACTAGGATTGAAACAGTATCTAGCTCTAGGCGCACTCTAAAGCCCTGGATATCTACAGGAGCTTTAAGATGTATCAGGCTTAGAAATAAAATGCAGCTACGGTTGAAAAAAGACCCTTATAACGCTGTAGTGATGATAACATATAAACGTTACCGCACGTTTTGTTCCAACTTGATAAAGAAACTGAAAAGACAATTTCATAAAAATAAAATTGAATCTTCTATAAAAAATCCTAAAAATCTCTGGCGTAATATTAATAATATCACCCACTTTAAAAAACCTAAAACATCTAATGAACATCTTCTTCAAATCACACCGCACCCTCTCGATTCGTTGAACCGTGTGAATCACTTTTTTGTTACAATAGGTAAATTATTAGCTGAAGAAATCTCAAATCGAACTGGATCTGGGTCTGGATTAAGCATAAATTCCTACACACACTCTCACGCTTCCTCTTTTGTGTTGCTGGAGACTGACCCAACTGAGGTGGATGGCATACTCATGGCTCTTGATTCTGGAAGTGCTTCTGGTTGGGATGGCATACCCGTAAATTTCCTTAAATTATCCAGAGACTTTATAGTTCCTCTTATCTGCCAGCTCACTAATTTGTGTTTTGAAATAGGAATATTTCCCAACGCTTTAAAGCGTTCCCTTATTACGCCTGTGCACAAGGGGGGGAACTTGAGCGATGTCAACAACTACCGACCTATATCTGTCCTACCATCAATTTCAAAAATTCTAGAAAAAATTCTAAATAAAAGACTTATCAGTTACCTAAACAGATACAACATTCTTTCAAACTCTCAATACGGTTTTCGGCAAGGGTTTTCAACACAGGATGCTGTTACAGCGTTGACTTCTGAAATTGTTGGTAGGGTAGATAAGGGATATAAATGCTTAACAGTGTTCCTAGATCTCAAGAAAGCTTTTGACACCGTTTCTGTTCCCATCCTTGTGCAGAGGCTTGAGTCTATAGGTATAAGAGGTACGGCTCTTTCCCTCTTCCATAGTTATCTTCGGAGTAGGAGGCAACAAGTAAAAATCGGTAATACAAATAGTGACGAAGAAGAAGTTGTTTTTGGTGTCCCGCAGGGGAGTGTTCTCGGCCCGACGCTGTTCTTGGTGTATATCAACGAACTGTGTAACCTCCGGAACAGTGGTGGGAGGATATTTTCCTACGCAGACGACACGGCAATTGTTTACTCTGGAGATACTTGGGAAACCGTACGCTGTACTGCCGAACGAGGTCTAACAGTAATAATTAGCTGGTTAAAAGCTAATCTCCTAACCCTTAACATCTCTAAAACCAACTACATTTGTTTTTCACCAAGTCAAAGATCAAAACCAGGCGCTGACTTTGGAATAGGAATCCATGAGTGTGCCAACCATCTTGATGGAAGTTGCAACTGTTATGCTATCCAACAAGTTAAGTCTACAAGATACTTGGGTGTTATTATTGACGAGTGTCTATCGTGGCACTCACATATCGATGTTTTTAAAGCCCGTGTTAGGAAATTGATTTGGATCTTCAAGACACTTCGTTATGTCATGTCTCCTCAGTTGCTCAATAAAATTTATATTGCGTTGGCTCAATCAGTTATTACATACTGCATACCTGTTTGGGGGGGAGCCACCAAAACTAAATTTCTTGAGCTGGAAAGAGCCCAGCGATCGCTTATAAAAGTGATGTACTTTAAACCATACAGACACTCTACAGACAACTTATATAGAACTAGTGGTTTACTAACAGTACGGAAATTATATTTTTTAAATATGACCTTATATCTGCATAAATCAATACCATTCAATCCAGCTAATCAGGATAGAAGACGGAGTGATATTGTGGCTCATTCCCAAAGGGTACGCACTGCTTTTGCAGGTCGCCAGTATGTAACTCAATTTGCCTATATTTACAATAAAATTAACGCAAAACTAAAGTGTTATCCTATGGTTCTGCATGAATGCAAAAAAGTAATAACTGAGTGGCTAAAAACTCAAACTTATGAGGAAACTGAGTACCTTTTAGTGAGACTTAGTTGAAAGTTTTGCCTATTTACCTCTTCAACACTCAAATACAAACAGACAAACACATACACACACCCACCCACCCACCACACACAACACAACACACACACGTAATATTGCATGCTTTTCTAATTCTAATTGTTTAATTTAAATAAAATAAAATTGAATTGTATTTAATAATGGTCTCATTGTTATTATGTATTAAGTATAATTTAAGGGAAGAAGCGAGACAGCCCCAACACAAGTATTGTTTATTACTTAATGGGACTGCCTCAATTTTATGTTACTGGTAATAATTTGAGACAAAATAAAGAATTTTGAATTTTTTGAATTTGTTGCCGGTCCGGTACCAGGCACAAATCCAGAGATTGAGGTGCTACTGAGAATTTCCTAATGGAAAAACCGAATACCTACAACTTTTCCCAAGCGGGAAATTAATTGTGAATTTAATTATATTAATAAAAAAGAAATTGCTTTGTTGGTTGCTTAAAATATAATTTCAATGATAAATCTCAGAGTACTTTGTGCTGTTTTGGCAGAAACAGAAGAAGATTTCAAGGCATGTAAGGATACAAATATTTTCAGTGATGCTTTACAAATTACCATTTTTACTTAATCCTTTAGAGTTTTATATAGTCATTTAAGTTAAATAGGAAGGGGAAATGTGCTGTCCTACTACTGCCATTCAATATTGCTTAGCAACAAACTGGCTATGTAAAACCACAAAACTTTTTCAGGAGATACACAGAAATTTGGGTACAAAAAACACTGTGTACGCTTTAATGTACCATATGCTAGCAACTATTCCACTTTTATTTGCTGGTCAAAAGTTGGAGAATGAATTTAATAATCTGAATAAAGCATTGGCAAAGCTTGCTTCTGAAGTATCTACACGTAAGTTTATGTTCAAGTATTGTGCTGTATTATTTTAAGTGTAGTCCGCTATATCACGATTATGTAATTTTTCATCATCAGGTGAATTAATGTGCAATTAGAACATAGGTTCTAGGTTGCAGATAAGCTTACATTAATGGGCAGAAGTCCAAGATTAAATAAGAAAAACGCAAAAGAGATCGTACGGTATCCCCGTATTACCCTGATGGTCATCAAGCGCTGCGGGCGCATAGTGGCCTGCGCAGTAATGCGAAGTTGCAGGGCGACAGGGAGTCCGAATTATTTGATGCTAACTTATCTTAAAACTGCATTTTTCTATTCAATTGTAACATTATTCTGATTCTATAGATGTAGTTCATTAATATCATCAACTCAGCCTATCGCAGCCCACTGCTGGACATAGGCCTCTCCCAAGTTGGCCATCGGTCCTTCGACAGACATGGCCAGCCCACTGCCACTTTAGCTAATCTTACAAGCTATGTCGGTCACTCCGATTCTTCTCCGGATAATCTCGTTATGGATTTTATCCTTCAAAGAAACCCCAAGCATAGCTCGCTCCATAGCTCGCTGAGCGACTTTGAACTTGTGGACTAGCCCAACTGTCAGTGTCCACATCTCGGCACCGTAAGTCATGACAGACAGAACGTACTGGTTGAAGACCTTTGTCTTCAAACTTTGCGGTATAGGCGACGAGAACATTAATATATTTTATAATAATATTTTTCCGTGTATACAACGTTACTTTTTTTTAACGCAATTTGAGAAACTAGTTAGTTTAGAATCACGAGAAGAATCGATGGGCATAGTATTTTTTTTTTCGAAATAATAAAATTACATGCTTTTAGAGCTACATTAAGTTTCCAAGTTGGTAACGGATAAAGTGAAAAATATCGTTTAGTGCCTACCTGATGCACGGAATTTAATTGAGCTGAACTTGCTGGACCTTATGGACCTATTCACGACCCACTGATGTACGGATTTAACCAAAATAAATAAATTGAGTTTCAAAAAAAAATTTGGTTACAATATAACATGGTATAAAAAAAAACTATCTCAATCGATTATCCTCCTAATTCTAAACAAACTAGTTTCCCAAAATGCGTTAGCAAAAAGTAACGTTATATAATAATATAGTAGGTATAATATTTGTAATAACTGTTTTTCTTGTTCTTTTTCAGATAACACAAAGTCCGAAATGAGACAAATAAAAGACCTAAATCGTTTAGTTACTACAAATCCTATCATGATAAAATTTGGCACTTTTTCCTTAGGAATGTATTTGCTTCCTATGATGCTATCTTTAGCTGCAACATACATTGTTGTTATGTTGCAGTTTAATCATGTTATTTAATTAATGCTCATGCTTAGCTCATCACTGATGTATTTAAGTAATGCGTTTTAGGTAGGTTGGTATATATTTTCTTTTTTTGTATACAAGGCCTCGGAAATAGTCGAAAGATCCTGCTGTCAATTAACAGTAGTAGTAATAGAAAAATAAATATACTGAGTAAAGAAGTAAGACTCACCGCAAGTTTAGCGTCCCCCGGAGCTGAGGGTCCCACCACAAAGGCTGTGTGCTTGACGTTATAAGCTAGAAAGAGAAGCACATTTTTTTTTCGTGTGAAAATCTTCTTGGACGCGCTCCGCCCGGGGAAGGCGGTACCATTTAGGCAACAGCCTAGGTGGTATTGAAGTTGTCATTGGCTAAGATAACCGCTTAACGTTTCGCCATCCTATAATATAAAAAAAACAGTGTCGGAATCTTACTGACTAAAAAACCAATACGGTGTTCCTCTAAGCGACCCTTGGTCGGGGGCGTGGGAAACTCCTGTATTCGCCCAACCTTCCCCAGCAGGTCCCGGTTCACCACTATTAGGTGAGCCCCTTCAACCGTGCGGCAATCACATCTGCCACACCCGCCTCTTGACTTGCATTCGCGGAACACAACGCGCCACCGTAGCGGGCCTTGACTGGTCGGGCGGACTACCCACGGCCCGCATACCCTATGATTCTATAATTTTTTGGAGAGATTTTCTTCCGTGAGGTTCGGGTGGAGCAGCTATAATTCCCTCGGTCCCAATAAGAGCCGCCGCCAAGTCCCTTGGTCTCAATAAGAGCCTCGATAACATAACCATTGCACTCCAACTGAGTTACGAGACTGATGAGGGCAGAGAAGGACACAGTTCCCCAGCTCCCTGTCCTGTGGCAGAGTTCACACCAGTCCAGTCCCTGCTCCTCCACTGTGCCCTCTGCTAAAATCAGAGGGCTACGCGGAGTAACACCCCATTGGCCCAAATTCGGCCCTTACCGTGCCAGAATATTCACCACGGACAATAAGGTCCCACATAGAAAAGTTATTGCCCATGCCCAGGGTACACCGGTCGAACTAAATGCTGTTCCTTTCAGACTTATTGAGGAGAACCAGCAGCATCGGGCACACGACGAGGTTTTTTGGTCCTGCACCCCATCAATAAGTGCACCTATTCTATCCCTATCACTCATGTAAATGGTTTTGAACTTTACTCAAATCAACAAACAATTACTAATGAATATTTTTCTGCACACTGTAGACATTTAGACATGGGTTATTCGTAAGATTTTCCTTACAACCTTAATTACCACGGTAAATCGACTTGAGATTTTTTCAAAGTAAATTACACGGTTCAATTCCAGCGCACTGTACCAATTTTTTTTGAAATTATTGATTGTAGTTTTTCATAACTCTGAAGTCGACGACGTGACGTAGTTCCTTAGAGCTTTCATAGCTTATTATTTCTCCCCATTTACTTATTAAATTTACATTCTGATGACACCTTGTAAAATAATTTGACTGGTGTTCCATTTTATTTACATAACATGATATTTGACTGATTGGGACTAACATTTTATTTTGATTGGGTAGTAATAACGTAATGTAGGGTAATTTAATTAATCAATAGTAGCTTCCGACATTTTTATTTATTGAGCAGAGATATTCAATTCAATTCAATTCAATTCATTTATTTCAGATAAATTACAATATTTATAAATCATCCATATCTATATTACTAGCACAATAATAATTATAATATCATGCAAATATATAATAATCCATACAATAAAAATTTAATAAACAATATGTCATGCAACAAAAATAAAATAAAAATAAAATGTCATACAAAAAAAATACAATATATGTCCTAAACTAATGGAAACACTGTTTCAGGAACGGGCTACATGCATTTTTGTCCAGCACTCCATAAAGGAGCAGTCAGTGTCCATTCTTCCAGCAATGAGTTGCAGGAAGCTGTTGGGGCTGCCCCGCAAGCGGCGCATCAGGGACGCTATTCTCTTGCGATGTATCGCTGTAAAGCCATCTACTTTTGCGTCTGCGAACATACCTGATGCGCTACAAAAGCGTGGCAACCCCATCAACATTCGGAACGCATTATTGTATTGGACACGCAGGGCATTATAAGTCTTCTGCGTATGCTTCACCCATAGGCTGCACGTATAAAACGACTGACAGTACGCCTTGAATAAGGTTACTTTCACCTGTGCAGTGCAACGTGCGAACCTACGGGCCAACATATTAGCTCTGACTGACAATGCCCTGCGTTCCCTCTCTACATCCACATCGTCTGTGAGGGCCTCGGTGACCCAGTATATAGCACGGTATCGCTCACATCATTTCTATACTGCACACGTGATTGGGTGTTATCGTCGAAATGATAGAAAATAATATGATTAAAAAGTTTATACAAACAGAAAATCTAGTGGGTGTTTACAGAAATTATAGTTTTGTAGGAAAGTGTCGCAAATTTTGCATCGTAAATCATATTATTATTGATATAGTCTTTTCCGCGTTCATTTTTTTAAGCAACATCTTTGTATATACTACTCGTATAAAACTCCGTTATGAAATGCCGGAGTTAATGATTGTATTTCACACTGTGAACATCTTGAGTGGTTTCATTATTATAATATGTGCAATACAAAACTCGCATTCTTACAGAATCTTCATAAAAAACTTCGTGGCCGTCGAATATTGTTTTCAGAATGAGCCAACTTATGAGAAGTGTTTGAAAAAGTTGAAAGTAGTTATAATAGTAGCTGCAGCAGTATTTTGTCCTACAAGTGTTAGTTTTATTGCTATGAAAATATACCACAAAATTAATCTAGGAAAGATGCATGTTAGAATTGGTTTCTTAGGATTACTACTTCTAGAAATTTTCATTGAAATACGACATATTGTAGAAAACATTATATTATATGCTTATATTACTACATTACAATATTTTTTGAAAAGTCTTAACGCTTGTATATCGGATATTGAAGAGAAACAAAATAATATAGAAAATAGATTTAACAAAGATAGAAGACAGAGTCATGATATTTTGACGGTTAAGCAAGTGGAAGAGTGGGCTGTAAAATATCAATATTTGGTAAGCTGCAGCAAGAATCTGTCGGTGTGCTTCAGTAGTCAGGTAAATATCCACACGGTGACTGGTTGAACGAGGGACTTAAGGGGAATGTAGTAGCCAAGTGGCGCCCCCATCAGTAAAAAAAATATTACTCGCCGAATACATAATTTATCGAAAATCATTTTTAAACGATTGAAGTACAGGTACTACTAACTCTGTAAATTATACTTCTATCTTACATCCGAGATATTTATTAACAAAGGTAGTCCATCCATGCATATCGCATCGGTTCACACAGTTTAAAGCTTGCTAAAACAAACAAAAATTAAATTAAAAGAATCGATAGCCTAATCGATTCCGTGTATACATACACCCCTATTTCAACCGGTACAGCTCTAATAACCTCATTCATTTTTTGTGTGTTGCGTCGGTCACACGAATATTTTTTATTTTTAGGTTTTTTTTCATGTATTTCATTGAAGTTATGAATTTAATGTAATTTACAAGACATATTCTTAAAGAAATACATAAGAAAGTTCGTTATATACTTCGTAGATAATCGTGAAGACGAATTTTACATTCCACCATTTTGTGAAAGTGAAAGTGTAGTTTCCGAAAAATCATGATAAATACATGAATTTCTACCATCTTGACGTGATAACACGAGATGTTATCCTGATGGTAAATGTCTTTTGTTCCCTAAAGTGGTAATACGTGATATTATCCCGGAACAAATTAATTGTGCTTTCTTAACGTGATGGTACGTGATGCTATCCTGAAAGTAATAAATATTTACATGCAGAGCAGAGCTAAGGTGACACTCTGACCCAGAGTGGGCTTGTTCCATTAGAACGTCCTCGGCCTGTTTGTCTCCAACTACCACCAAATTGGGAAATATACCTACATAATCATGAAGATGTTATGTTGAAGGAAGCCATCTCCATCACGGTTAAAATACCATCAGATCTAATCAAAATCTTTCCGCCTATAATGGTACCCAAATAGTATTATGTACTTGGCAAGGCCAAGAAAATTGAACTTGGAGGATAAATTACCTGATGAGACATCTGAACGTTGGGGTTGAATCCTGTTGGAGGGGTTGAGGAAAGAAGGAGGCCCTCATAGGAGAAATATTGGTAATACATTTTTGTTATTAGTATAAAAACCATAACTGATCCCGGAGGCGGCTTCAATCCAGTGTAATGGGTCCTTAAAATGGATTCAGGAAGATTTTGAGATAGATGGAACTGTCATACTAATAAACTAATGACAATAAACCAAAGCAATAATAAAACTACACTTAACATACTTAATTGGGTTCTTATAAGTTAAATTCTTACCGGATTATTACCAGGAAGAAACAATGAAGAGAAACTGTAGTACTTTTGTTGGATAACAAATCGTATAATACTATTTAAAGAATTGAAAGAAATTTTCTTTTATACTGATGAAAACACATTAATAAAACTCCAAGAATTCCTTATTGGGAAACAAGTGGTTTCCTTCTAATCAGCAGAACACAAAATGATGTCAGCAGCCTGCCACTACTACAATGTGCAACTAGCAGCTGGGATGAAGAAGATCAACATAAAACAGGCATGCAACTGCAACCGAGTGACAGCCGTGCTGCATACCTACCACAGCTACCAGAGGCACTAATAGAGGTACCACATGCTGAATGCATATAATTTACCTTTTGCATACCTAATTTATTGGGTGCTTAAAACAGGTCACCCTGTTTTCTTGCCTTATGTAAAGGATACAAAGTCCATTTCTTCATCATATTGCAAAAAACACTGCTAAAATATTAGCTTTCCATTTTCAAAAGTAGAAATGAATAATAACATTGCAGAATTACTATACTCAGATGTAATATCTAAAATATAATGATGAACCTAGTTAGTTGTTTGTTCTGTATTTTAAACCATAAATTAACTATGGGTTTCATACATACAGAGAAGATATATTATGTACAACGGGCAATCTTATAACACCTACTAAATTTACAAATGACATGTTTCATACTTGTAAATAGATACACCACCCATAATGCTGTATGAATATGTAGGTAAACACCCATCATTTTAAAATATGATGATATTTATGCAAAGTTAATATCTGAAAACTTCTCGGGTTTTACTTCACTACACATAGCTTTTACAAAAGTTTTTATATTAAAATTTGATCAATGTTTTGGTTGAATTTAACCCCTTAGGAACCTACCTCAATATTTATTTCCTTGGTTCTGCTTCATATTATTATTTGTTCCCATTAAACTAAAAACCTCTAGTTTTATACCTCTGAAACAAGGGGAATATAGTGGTAGCATACTATATAACATAACATCACGCCTGTATTTCCCCGAAGGGGTAGGCAGAGGTGTATAGTACACCCACATTTCGCTAGTTATGTTATAGTCCCATGTAATAGGGGGCGAGCCTATTGCCATACTAGTATAATATATGCATATGAGTATATTATATGAGAACACTAAAACTTTTTATAGAAAACCTGGGGTTTATTTTATTAATAACAAAAGATATAATATTAAGTTAAATGGAACCTTGGCCTTCTACTGAACACAAATTTATGTGTTTATAATAATTGTAGTATAACCTTTTGAAATAATATAATATATTTATTTTGCAAATTTATAAGTAGGGAATTAACAATAATTTCAAGTTTATTGTTAGTTACATTAACCTATTGCTACATGCCCTGCTGTTACTTATGGGTGATATTTATAATAGCTCTTATGGTAGTGAGATGGATATACCTACACATGATGTAGGTACTTGATTGGGAATGTGCTTAGCTTTGCCATAACATAATGGTAAATACATATGATTGAGATGTCCCTAAAAATTTATTTAGCTGAAGTTACTTGCATCATAAACTTATATTAGCTACAAAGTTAGGAATAAAATTAATGAAAATAATTTTAATTTTCTTATATGAAATATTGTAACGATGAAGTGACTGCTAGAGGCCACTGATCAAAGAGAGGGAACTTCACATAACTTACTTAAAACTACTAACCACATTCTTAGAATTTTGCAGAAACGTAGACATGCTGCTTAGAATCCACAGCAAAACTGCCATCTCATACATTAATAGAGAATGGGAATATAATATCCCCATCTCAAATGTTTAGACAAATATGGCAGTGGGGTGAGCAGCGGTATATTTTTTATTCTTCTTCATTAAATCACATGTCAATCCTGACGTCGCCCAGTCCTCTAGACACATCAGTGGTGACACTTAATGGGGCTTCAATGTGGGCATTTCCAAGAGGCACTGAATAAAATTAGAGAACTAAACTTAGATTGATTGCGTCTCTGATTAATGAGAAATGTAGTCTATATTATATTTCTTTTGGAAAAGAGATTGAAAAGCACATGACATTGTCGCTTTTACTATTCATGTGATATCATTTATTTTATTTTTTGTCTTTCCCTAATTGCTCTCGTTTTAAAATACCAACATTAGGTTAGTTATATTTATGTCAAATTTTTTGTTGTACCATACCGGCCAAAACAGCCATGGTTCCCTTATTTTTCAATGGTGGATTCAGATAAATCTCCTTTTCAAATCTTTATCTAGTTTAAAAGGAATGGATATTCCGAAAGATACGATAAACATAATGAGTAACGCCTTTTCTAAAAATACCCTAAAGCAATATGATGTTTTTTCAACAAAACACTTGTGTATATTTTATCAATAAAATTTTATAATGTCATTATTTAAATAAAATAAATTTATTTTCATAAATGCACATACACAGCGACTTAATCTCAAATATATGATCTACCATATTATATAAATAAATAAATACTTTATTTATTTTATACTTTATGCTTAATGAACAACACAAAACTAATTTAGTACTTACCTTACACTTATTTTTAAAATCAACATGATTAAGTACAGTACAGTAAGTTATATGGGTTACCCCCTTATACTTATTAATTTCCAATCTACTTAATTGCGGACTAGGTAATAATGGTAAAGATGTACTGTAACATCTGTAACAATGATGATGATTGTATTGCAAGTTGAAATCCAGAAGATGATTGCATTAAAATGAAACCTAGTTTCCCAAGATGCCTTGCAGTGACTGGATCAAGTTTATTTTTTAAATATTTTAATTTAATTTCCTTTTTTTTATAAATTTATTTCGATGATAACCTGCCATTGTATACCTTCTGTAACTAATTTTGAACTGTCAACAGGACAACGAATGCAGACCTCATTTTTTTTTTAACTTTAATGGTATTTGCGCAAGATTCCTATCTTGCATTGCAATTTCAAATCCATAATACATATTATTAAAGATTCAGCGCCTACTAGTCACAACCCAAAACTGATTGTTCCATCAGTTCGAGAACGCAAGGCCATTTGCACCACAAAAACTCCGCATTTTATGGAGATAAAACGGCTTGGTACCATTTACTCAACACTGGTAATATTTTCCTAATCATAAAAAGCCTGTCTATAGTGCAAATTTACAGAGCCGCTGGACTAAGCAGATGCTAAATGACAACGGCGCGGCGCGGCGCGGCGTTGTCATGAATGTGTTCACAGCACACGGCACATGTCACGCCTTCTCAACCTCGGCCAAAAGTAATGGCCTGTTTTTTCGATTAATTAAGAAAATAGCTGGTGGACAGGTAGTTCTTTGAGTTTTATAATCAACTTCTTGCCAACCTCGAAGAAGACATATCCTTCACCGGGGCTGTGTTAAATGTATTTGAATATTATAAAAGTTAGGTTTTTTTGTTGTTGATAAATTAACAAGAAAAACCATTATTTTGATGTAAACTTGACCTTACATTCCGCAAAAGTCGCTAAACATCTACCTTTGTTAATAAATATCTCGGATGTAAGATAGAAGTATAATTTATGGTTAAAATAACTTACCTGTAAGTGAAGTTCAACCATAATTATACGAGATCTTACATCCGAGATATTTATCACCCACCCACCCATTAAGACAGAGCGCAGCTAAAGGTCGCGCCCTGCCATCCCAATTTCTTTTTGCAGAATGTACATTAGACGACTCCAAACTGAATGAGGTTATTAGAGCTGTACCGGTTGAAATAGGGGTGTATGTATACACGGAATCGATTAGGCTATCGATTCTTTTAATTTAATTTTTGTTTGTTTTAGCAAGCTTTAAACTGTGTGAACCGATGCGATATGCATGGATGGACTACCTTTGTTAATAAATATCTCGGATGTAAGATCTCGTATAATTATGGTTGAACTTCACTTACAGGTAAGTTATTTTAACCATAAATTATAGTTCGCTGTAGCTATAGATAGAAGAAGTACCAAAAGTGGCCGTTTTTTGCATATTTTGTGTCTACAACTACAGCGAACTATAATTCACAGAAATAATAGTTTCTAATTAAACTACAGTGCTTTTCAATATCAATTTCAATTTTATTTATTTGCTAACATGGGTACAAAATGGTGTTATAAATTTTATAATAATATAAATCATCGCCATATTATAGCTTTCGCCATGCAAATTTTTTACAAAACAATCAATTATGTCATGTTATTATATTATGTTATTATTATTATATATAAATCTTAAATCAATTAGGTATTAGTTATTTCTTAAAAAATATATTATTATTATCATATATTGTGAAATATTAAAAATGTTACCTACACACAGAAAAACACACGAATAAGTTAAAGTTTGTCATCAAGAAACTCTGTAACACTGTAATATGCTTTTTCTTTTAGTAATTTCTTTAGTTTATTCTTGAATAGATTGTTACTATTGTACAATCTAGTAGCCATGCAAAACACACTATTATTCAAGAGAGTGGTTTTGTTCGGCATGAAACTTATTTTCAAATGATGTCTTTTGCTTTTCAGTTTATTAAATATACCAATGTTACTCTTAACAAACGTTACAATTTCCAGTATATAGATACGCGGCAAAGTCAAAATGTCTAACTGCGGAAATACAAGTCTACAACTATCTGTCTGTTTCATTCTGAATATAGCCCTCTTGTACTTGTATTTCAATTGTTAAAAAAAGGATTTTCGATAAATGATGTATTCAGCGAGTAATATATAAAATCATTTTTAAACGATTGAAGTACAGGTACTGTAGTTTAATTAGAAACTATTAACTATGTAAATAATAGTTCGCAGTAGTTATAGATAGAAGAAGTACCAAAAGTGGCCGTTTTTCGCATATTTTGTATCTACAACTACAGCGAACTAAAATTCACAGAAATAATAGTTTCTAATTAAACTACAGTGCTTTTCAATATCAATTTCAATTTTATTTATTTGCTAACATGGGTACAAAATGGTGTTATAAATTTTATAATAATATAAATCATCGCCATATTATAGCTTTCGCCATGCAAATTTTTTACAAAACAATCAATTATGTCATGTTATTATATTATGTTATTATTATTATATATAAATCTTAAATCAATTAGGTATTAGTTATTTCTTAAAAAATATATTATTATTATCATATATTGTGAAATATTAAAAATGTTACCTACACACAGAAAAACACACGAATAAGTTAAAGTTTGTCATCAAGAAACTCTGTAACACTGTAATATGCTTTTTCTTTTAGTAATTTCTTTAGTTTATTCTTGAATAGATTGTTACTATTGTACAATCTAGTAGCCATGCAAAACACACTATTATTCAAGAGAGTGGTTTTGTTCGGCATGAAACTTATTTTCAAATGATGTCTTTTGCTTTTCAGTTTATTAAATATACCAATGTTACTCTTAACAAACGTTACAATTTCCAGTATATAGATACGCGGCAAAGTCAAAATGTCTAACTGCGGAAATACAAGTCTACAACTATCTGTCTGTTTCATTCTGAATATAGCCCTCTTGTACTTGTATTTCAATTGTTAAAAAAAGGATTTTCGATAAATGATGTATTCAGCGAGTAATATATAAAATCATTTTTAAACGATTGAAGTACAGGTACTGTAGTTTAATTAGAAACTATTAACTATGTAAATAATAGTTCGCAGTAGTTATAGATAGAAGAAGTACCAAAAGTGGCCGTTTTTCGCATATTTTGTATCTACAACTACAGCGAACTAAAATTTACAGAAATCTGTTTCTAATTAAACTACAGTACCTGTACGTCAATTGTTAAAAAAGGATTTTCGATAAATTATGTATTCAGCGAGTAATATTTTATACTGATGGGGGCGCCACTTGGCTACTAAATTCTCCTTAAGAGGAAATGCGGGTGGTCTTTTCTCCATACAAACGCTCTCGACTGTTTTCTTTCTGCTTTATAACCCTAGAGCAATATTTTTTTACAGTACAATTAATATCAACTTTTTCTATGTCCCTATGTTTCCTTTTTGTTGATAAATTATTTCTAGAAGCCCTCAAAAATTATCAAAATTGCCTATTTAGACTGCTGTCTACAGAGGCCTAGTGTATAAATTTGACAACTACTAATGAAAAAAGAAAAACATAGTGACACAGTACATATTCTTCTTATTCAGTTTATGAAGTATCTTTTAAATTGGTCCAGGTTCAGAGAAATAGTCGAGAGCCGAACCTCGAATCATAATTTTTTTATTAGGATATTCAGTTAGAGCTGCAGATGTCCTTATCGCACTTATTTGAGAACGAGCACTTGCATAGCGACGGCGATAGCGTTGAAATACTTAATTTTCAAAAGTCTCTCTACCCGCATTTCCTCTTATTGAAGATGGATTCAGTACAGTCAACATATAAATTTGGCCCATTTTAGGGTAACTTTGATCACCATTAAAAGTATGATTTGGCTTTTTATGTCGTAAAATTATCATTAAACTGAGTATCTTTGGATTCTAAACCGACTGGTAATTACGTTTTAGAAAAAAATGAGTTTTTTGATTTACTTCTTACTATTTTTAACCGACTTCAAAAAAAGGAGGAGGTTATTATTTGAGGCGGACATTGTTACCCTGAAAGGTCAAAGTTACCCTGGCTGAATATGATGTATTCTCGTTCCAAATAGTTACCATTATTAAGTAAAAAAATATATCTTAATTTATGAAATATTTTTCCAATCGATTTCTACAATTATTGTGGTTACTGCCCCCCTAACCAAGTTGACAATCTACAATCGTCAACGCTAATAGAAAACAATCAAAATGTATGGGAATGACATATCTCAACGAAAAAGCCCAGTTTGTCATTTTTTTTAATAAAATAGATTGCAAACAAGCTGGTCGTAAGCAATCACCGTAGCCTATTTACCAGGGAAGTCGCCGTTGCGTTGTCGACCTTTTAAAAATACATAATTATGCTATTTTGTAACTTTTTTTTTTTGAACGAAAGTAACCGACATGGCCCGAAGAATTGCCAAACTTAAGTGGCAGTGGGCGGGGCACATTGCTCGCAGAACGGATGGCCGATGGGGCAGTAAAGTTCTGGAGTGGCGACCGCGTACTGGAAGGCGCAGCGTGGGTAGGCCCCCCACAAGGTGGACCGACGACCTGTTGAAGGTCGCGGAAATCCGCTGGATGCGGAAGGCACAGGACCGGTCGTTGTGGCGATGTTTGGGGGAGGCCTATGTCCAGCAGTGGACGTCTTTCGGCTGAAATGATGATGATGATGATGCTATTTTGTTGGAGCCTCCCTTGTCGAATTTGTTCAGGAAAACCGCTGACGGAAACTGATCCCAAAGTTGTGCTGTACGAAGCAAATATTGATCAACTGGGCATTTATGTAATTTTGACGTGTCAATACAGGTTAAATAGGAAAATATTTTAATTTCTGTAATACAATTCTAATTGTAAAAAAAATGTGTGTGTATTTTCAGATGTTATCTTCATTGATATTGTCATCAGTTCATTATGTTATGGCATCGTATGAGCTGTTCAGAATATTTATAAAAGAAGTAAGTTTTAATAAAATATGACATTTTCTGTTCATATGTTATTGTAAAAAAATTGATATATTTATTTATTTTTACAGGAAAAGAAGTATTCCTCAGCCACTGGTACTATTGTCATTATATTTGTTCTGATATATTCTTTATTTTGTACATATTTTGTTGTCATTGCGGGTCAGAATCTGCTTAAAGAAAGTTCAGCACTAAAAAGAGGTCTATCAAAATTGTACAGCACATTGTCGATAAGTAAGTGTCTTTTTATAATATCCAAAACATATCTTCTTTACTAATGAATTATCTATGAAATCTCTGAACATTTCCGGTATTATTTAACGAAGATGGTTTCCGGGCTTCGGCTTTATTCAGTCAATAAAATCACCATGTTTAAACATGTCGCACTTTTTAACCGACGAAAGAAAAGGAGGAGGTTATCAATTCAACGCGTATCTTTTTTATTTATTTTTATTTTATGTACGACCACGCATAACTTTTTACATTTTGATAATTTTTTTTTTAATGGATAGGGTATATCTTGAAGTTGGTCCCATTTCAATTTGAAAATCAAAATCTACCCCTAAGGGTAGGAATACAGGGGATGAGTGTTTGTTCACCCACTGAATTCTTACCTGTTAACCGATTCTGTTGAAACTTGGCACACAAATGTAGTTTTAGACACTACAAAATAATGGAGACCTGAAGTTAGAAATATCTAATAAGCCACAAGAAAAAAAAAAAAAAAAAAACTTTTTAACAAAAAATTGAACCAGCGAAAACAAAACTGAAAAGCGAAAAATAAAATGAAGCTTTTTAGTCTTAATACTATTCTCCTAACTAAGCTTATGTAAATAACTAATTGGGTATGAGTTGGCGCCAAACAAACTATCAACGAAGATCATTAACTTACTTCTAATAAAAACAACATAACATCAAACTTTCATATCAATTTTTCACGATAAACAATAACTTTCCAAAAATGCGTTCACCGCTCGACCACTTGCAACTCGCAGGTAATTTGCTTGTTTGTTTGGCGCCGACTCATACCTAATTAGTTATTTACATAAGTTTAGTTAGGAGAATAGTATTAAGACTAAAAAGCTTCATTTTATTTTTCGCTTTTCAGTTTTGTTTTCATCGGTTCAATTTTTTGTTAAAAAGTTTTTTGAATAACCTAAATGAAAATTAATGAATTTTGAGTTACAGTTACAAAACGACCTTTAAATACGTACGTACTTACGTATTTCAAAGTCTTATTAGGACCTTTAAATACGTACTTGCGTACCTATTTCAAGGTAATTTTATAGCTGTAACTCAAAATCCCGAAATTTTGATTTCTCTAAACTCTAAACAATAAAAAGTTGCGTAAACGAATGAAGATTTAAGAGTACATAAATACCTATTCTTAAAATATATTTAGAAAACAAATAGTAGTTAAGACTTGCTTAGGATGTTTTTTCGCTCCCGTGATGTCGATAAAAAGACGAATCCCATGTAGGGTTGCCAAACGTCCGGGTTTCCCCGGATTTGTTCTTGAAAACATTTAATATGGTTATTTCCATGCCGGGAGCACAACGAACATCACAAAAAAATCAATCAAATACATGACGTCCCCTATCGTCAGTTTTTTATTTGAAGGACTTTGTCGCTTAGCGACCATATCATCCAATTGCGGAAAAACAAAACATAATATAGAATACATAGGTAGGAGGATAGGTATAGATATACAAAGTTAAAATCCCTTATGATCGAGAGTGCAAACAAAAATTATGATTTTTGCAGTTTATCCGAATTTTCGCCCGAAGTTTGTCAGTTTTTTTTTTCTGAAAACTTTTCCAGGACAGTAACACAAATCCATCGTTCGAATCGCGAGTTATGGTCGCAAGCTCACATAAAAATTCCATGAAAAAAAGCACTCAGTTTTTTCCTAATTTAAAACTTGTAACTTTTCTTTTTCATTCTGTAAAAACCTTATTCGGACACACATTAAGAAAATCAGTCCAGCCGTTCTCAAGTGATGCGCTTACCAACGAACAGCATTAAATTGTTGCTTATATATATAGAAGATACGTTATGTATGTACTTATTCTCTTTTTTCAGATCCAGAAGCCCCAGAAACAAAATGTTTAAGAAATTTGATTCTTTTTGTAAAAATAAATCCTATTCAAATAGAGTATACCAATAAAATGATCTTGGGGATGTACTTAATTCCGATGATTCTATCTCTTTCTGCCTCGTACATTGTAATTGCATTGCAATTTAATCACGTTATATAAGTAAATTTAAAGCAAAAAAAATATTAAAAAAATATGTAAGTTAACATTAATGAGTGTGTATTTAAAAAAATATAATGTAGGTACCTCTATGTTTAAAATTACATTTGAGGAAATAATAGTTTTATTCGTTTTCGAGGTTCTCATAATAGTGACTTAAGCGTACATATTTTATTACGTAGTAAGTATCATTAAATGTCTACACAATTTGTTGGCTACAAATTGTGTACGAATATAAAATGTATATTGCTCAGACAAAACTTACACTTGTGTATTTTGTTTTAAGACTAAGGCCCGTATTACAGAACTTTCCTCAAGTAAAGTTTAAACTTCAATCATCTGATCACTACTTAAGGATAAAAACATTACTTGAGTATCGGTCTTATTCCAATACGGTAATTATAAGCTTTAATTCAACAACATAACACACGTATTTGACCTGAAATAGAATATAAATCTCTACTCAAGCGTAGTCTGGACCACATTAGAGTGATTTCAGATCAAATCTCTGCTCAAATACCGAAACAGGTGACAGTATAAAATAAAGCTAAACTCAGCTGAACTGTTATTAATAAATCTCTGCTTGAGGCATATTCTAAAATTAAATGCCCACTCGAAACTAGTTTTAAACAGTGATCAATACTTAAGGAACTTTCTTTAATACGGACCTAAGCATGAAATAAAATGTTTGACTCACATTATTGTTTTACTCAATAAAAAAAAAAGTTTTTTTACACCTTTTATGTATGTCAAAATGGAAGTACTGGAAGGCGCAGCGTGTGTAGGACCCCCACAAGGTGGACCGACGACCTGGTGAAGGTCGCGGGAATCCGCTGGATGGGGTGCTGGCCAGAAAACCTCCACGTGTGCCTGACGGCTGCTTGTCCTTCTGGACACGTCTGGAGGGAACGACAGTTGTTTGGCCGGTGCATCCTGGGCACGGGCAATAAAATTCTTTCGAGGGATTAACCTTCGGGGGATTTTATTGCCTGTGGCGAATGTTCTGGCGCAGGAGGGGCCCGTTCTGGGCCAGTGGGGAGTTGCTCCACGTGTCCCTCTGTTGCCAATAGAGGGCACAGTGGAGGACCAGGGGTGGGCCTGGTGTGCACTCACCCTGCCACTGGGCAGGCAGCGGGGGGACTGTCCTTCCCTGCCCCCGTCGATCTCGTAACCCCAGGAGTGCTCGCTGAGTAGTGTTCTCGCGCCTCTTGGGACCGAGGGTCTTGGCTTCAACGTCCGGACCGCGAGGAAGAAAACCTCTATAAAAAATTACGGGAGGTAGGGCCTGCGAGCAGCAGACTCGGGGTACTCTGCTACCCAACCAGAAGCTGGCGTAGCTGGCACAGCCGGCGTAGTTGGCGCAGCTGGTAAAGGTCCATGAGGTGAGGTGGCGTGCAGTGTTCCGTTTGCGCCATCTAGGAGGGTGCGGCCGACGTTAGGCCGCACGGGGAGAAGGGGCTCGCCTACTCGTGGCGGGCCAGGACCTGTCGGGTGTGGTTGTGTGAATACACGCCACCGTGGGGGTTCCCACGCCCCCGGCTAAGGTAGTTGAAGGAACACCGTGGTGGTTTTAGTCGGTAAGAATCCGACACTGGCTCCGCCTACCCCAGGCGGAGTGCGTCCATGAGGATTTCCACAAGGCAAAAAAAAAAAGCCGCTGGATGAGGGAACCGCAGGACCGGGAAAGTGGACAGGGAGGCTATGGCTTATATTTAGAGACGAACTTAAACGTAAACTCATGCTTCCAACTATCAAAATGCACTGCTATTTGACAGTTGGAAGCTTAGATTCGTAGAGACGTTACATTCAGAGGAATCTAAGCCTAAAAGTCTACCTTAAGCTGTGCTTTATGGGCGTACCATAGTAGAGACTCCAAAGCCATATCACATTCCCGGAGTCCCCCCTTATTGTGCTGAAGATTGCCACTTTTTATCATCATTATCATCATTTCAGCCGAAAGACATTCACTACTGGACCATAGGCTTCCCCCAAGCATTGCCACAATGGAGTGTGTATGGCCTCTGTCTCCCATGATGCCGGCAGCCTTTTGAAGGTTTCCTCCCCACAGAAAAAAAAGCACGGACCTCGGACCAGCGCTGTGGCTTTGCTTCGTGAATGTGGCACAGCAATATGCTGAGCGATGGCCATTTTTCCCGGGACTGACGCATATTATCTTATGTAGCGTTAATCCGCTACGGATAAAAACTTTTTGCATTTTTTATTACTACCTTTTTTTGTAAATTCTTTATAAAAAAATCACTTTGCGTGTCATTTTTGAATTTCGATTTCGTAAATTTCTATCGTCAATTTTTTATTTTCAAAGCGTGTCATTGCAGATTTGGTAGCCATCGGAACTGGTTTTCTTCTTGTGTTCGTTCATTTACACCAAAATTTTGCTGATGTGATCATAATTGTCCGGTTTTACACCGTTGTTTGGTTATCCAGTCGGCTACATTTTATATTTGTAAAAAGGTGTCGATGTTAGTTTGTTCTCTCCTGTTATTTTGGTATGTATTTCATATTTTTTTTCTGTTATTTAATCCCATTTACTAATTATTCATTCTCCCAATAATTCAAAAGATTCTGCTTGTGTCCTTTGTCTGAACGTCCTATTTGTTTGTCCTTAGACGTTCATATTAGTACACAAGCCGAATTTCGGCTTCACCCCGTAGGACCAGCTGCATGGAGTCTGGTTTTGATCCGGCACCAAAGCTGTGTTGCCGAGGTTCCGGGACGGCAGATTTGAGGAAGAAAGAGCCAAATCTTCGTCGCTGTACTCCACCCAAATTGCCTTCCGGGAGTGCGAAATCCCTACCATCTTCACAAGGACAGCTGTTTATTTCAAGACCTCACTTTTATTTTCTTTTAATGTAGTGATATTTAGCAGCGTATTTTTTTTTCTTGTTTGTTCGGTTACTTATTTAAAATTGTTTTACTTTTTTCGCCATCCGCGGTATATAACATTTTATTTTATGTAAGGGGACGGAAAAACGAAACGTTGCATGCAATCTTTTATTTTTTTCGAGACAGTTTGTGTTTAGCTCGATTACCATCCCGGTCAATCTATACGTAAAATCTCGACTCTGCAATGCCTTTTTTTCGTATTATCTTTTTTTATCCTTTTGTACCTTCTTTTTAAACATTTCGATCTGTATTAATATTATTATTATTATTATTATTTAATATCTTTATTTTACCTATGTACCACAATATAAAATAAATTGAAATTGAAATTGTATTTTTTACCTAAATTAAACGTAATTATGTGATGTGAAAAGTGTTTTCTTCCATATTTTTTACGTTACAAATTGGCGCCCGAATTTAAAGTAAGTATTTAATATTCATTAATACTGATATAACGATTTTTTTTGTTATCTCGTGTGTGGTGCTCCTAGCGAGCAAAATTTTTATCGATTTTTTTTTTCCTCTTTCTATGTTTCAGGTTTTAGAGTCGTACAGAGTCCTGAATAGAAGTTGAAGGAATAGCGTGTTTCTCGAAAGATCCATTTAATGTTTCTCATCTCACGAAATTGCTTTAAGTAATCATCATACTTTGCTTTAATACATTGTTTGTGAAATACAATTTTTAATAAGAACCTTGTAACTATTCCCAATATTGAACTCTTTTATTATTCCTTCCAAATAATAAATTTTAACCCGAATTTTATTCTGATCCTGTTGTTAGCCTTAGTTAGTTTCCCGTAGCGTGTGTTTGGTGTGTGGATGTTTAGGCGTCGTGACCAAAGGTAAGCTTTTTGTACGATTGTTTGTGTCTGTTTATTTTTTATTTTTAGGACCGTTTCCAATCGTACGTGTCTGTTCGGTGACAAGGTGTAATTATACACCCCGCCGTCAGGTCCACTCTATGCGCCTGCACGACGTCAAGGTTGTCACACAAGTACACCCATCGTGTCACATGTCAAACAACGTTACACGTTAACTTTTTATGGGTATTAATATATTTTATCTTTGGTTGATGTTTTTTCTAGGTATGACTGGCTTGTTCCTCTTAAGAGGATTGACACCAGTTCGGTTGTTGAAGCCCTGGAATCTGAATTTTTTTTTTTGGTTTCAGAGATCCCCGGTCTGTTATCTGTGACGATGCTACCGTTTTTCGTAGTTATCAGTTTTTAAACTATCTTAGGTCTTTTCACATTGATTCCCCGTCGTTTACCCCATATTATACACCTCAAGCTAATACTGTAGATCGCTACAACCAAAGTGTCATTACGTGTTTGGGACCTTATTACCCATTGATAATTATTTTATTCTTTTTGAAGACGGTTTTTACTTTTTTTAAAGCTTATTTTATTTTTCTATTTTTATTGGCATTAAAAATAGAAATATAAGCGATTGCTGCAATCCCCGATGAGTTGCTGTCATGCATTGAAGAGTTCCCTTCTTTATCCGAAGATCTTCATCAGATTTTCACCAAATGTTACTTTCTGAATGCAAATGCTTGATTTGTTGATTAAAATACTTACCAAAGTCGTAAATGTATGCCTATAATATTTGAGGAGTTCCCTTAATTCCACATGGATCCTATTATCAAAACTGGATTTGATAAAAATACGAACAATTTGGAAGTATATTCTTGATAATACAAAAATAATTTTCCAAATCGGTTTATAAATGACGGAGTTCTGAGGTAACAAACAAAAAAAAATACTATCGAATTGAGAACCTCCTCCTTTATTTGAAGTCGGTTAAAAATAGAAGTCGTTTCCCGTCAATTATTTTTGCATAAATATTATGTTACTTTCTTCGATACGATACGCGTATATTTTGGCTTTGTATGCTTGCTTTGCATGAGGCACAGCAATATGCTGAGCGGTGGCCGTTATATATCTTACCACACTTCTTGGCTCTGTACCTGTATTAATTGTTCTGTGTTCTTGAATTTTTTTGGTAATTTTGTACGTCAATTTTGAAGCAAATAAATATTTTTTCATTTCTTTCTTTCTTTGTGATGGTTTTTTATACCCAGTATAAATAGGTTGCTATACATAAGATACGTAATAATAATACGTCTACCTAGGGCAGGCAATTCAGCTTGGTAGACACAACTTCGAGAAAGAAGCCAACAGAAGGATCCGTCTGGGCTGGGCAGCATTTGGCAAACTTCGCCGAGTCTTCTCGTCGCCTATACCGCAAAGTTTGAAGACAAAGGTCTTCAACCAGTGCGTCCTGCCAGTCATGACTTACGGTGCCGAGACGTGGACACTGACAGTTAGGCTAGTCCACAAATTTAAAGTCGCTCAGCGAGCTATGGAGCGAGCTATGCTTGGAGTTTCTTTGAAGGATAAAATCCGTAACGAGATTATCCGGAGAAGAACCGGAGTGACCGACATAGCTTGTAGGATCAGTAAGCTGAAGTGGCAGTGGGCTGGCCATGTCTGTCGAAGGACCGATGGCCGTTGGAGCAGACGAGTCCTTGAGTGGAGACCGCGTATCGGCAAACGCAGCGTAGGGCGCCCCCCTGCCAGGTGGACCGACGACCTAAAGAACGTGGCTGGGGGGGACTGGATGCGGAAGGCAGAGGACCGAGCGTTGTGGCGCAATTTGGGAGAGGCCTATGTTCAGCAGTGGACTGCGATAGGCTGAGTTGATTGTTGATATACATAAGATGCAAAAGTTTCAAAAGGGATCGCCGTTATTCTTGGCACTTTTCCTTCAAAGCCTGCCAGCATTGCTTACTAAAATGAAATGATATATTTAAAGACTAGGCCAGCGTATTTCATATTTTATTTTGTTCGAATGCTCTTTGAATACGAACAGAGCTCTTTTATATTCTGACCCGCTGTTGCTCTATTGATCGATTATGTACCATACGTCTCCTTTTTTTGTCCTATTCAATGATAACTTGTGCTTTTACGTTTAAGTTATCTGGCATTGAGAAAAGGATAAAGAATATTATTGGAGACTGCCACATTTATTGAATTTAGTTGGATAGAAGTGACCATAATTTATTCACCCTTTCGGGTAAGTTTGTTTCGGGTCAATCGCCACCTAAGTCAATTTTACAGTTCGAACTAATGTCTGCTTATCAGAAGCCAAGTGGGTATATTAAATAAATTAATGTCACATTAAGACTCTTAAAAACAACCGAGAGTGCTATATTATTATGTTAGTGGTTAATACGTAGGTACTTCATATATTGACAACAAAGCGACCAGCCTAGCCTAGCCTAGTTGACAATCTACAATCGTCAATGCTTTACGGCCAAAATTAGTATCTAATTTATCCACGATTTGCCCTACTAGAGATAGGAATTTGACATAAGCTCCATACAAAATATGTCAAATTTCTATCTCTAGTAGGGTAAATCGTAATAATAATCGTAATCGTAATCGTAGATAGACTGGATATTAATTATGGCCGATAGAAAACAATCAAAGTGTATGGGAATGACATATCTCAACGAAAAAGTCATTAGTTCAGATATGTCATTCCCATACATACATTTGATTGTTTTCTATAGCGTTGACGATTGTAGATTGTCAACTTGGCTAGGGGGGCAGTCAAGTTAGGTTATAGGACGTCCATCCAACTGCCAAGTGCAAAGAGAATATAACCACTACGTTTGAGTGAAGTGCGCGCCGACTGCTGACGATAAAGATGACCGACTTTGGTGGGGACCGCAGTGTTGCCATTTTTCTCTGCCGACTCCTAACAATATTATAAATCTACTTATTGTATGGATCTCAGACTAAAACATATTTATGTTTTCATGGGCCTGTATAATTTTTTAGTATTTAGGAATTCAAATTATAGTAGGTGTGTACTACAATCATCATCCTCCATCGAATATTACTATGCCAGTCTATTACTTAGAAAAAACAATTAGGCTATGATTGATGATTTTTACCAGAAGAATAACATACAGGGTGGTCGATAAAATGTCCAAAGGAAAAATTTAGATTTCTTATGTCGTGCCCCTTCCGAAATGATCCTATGTATTTTCCGCGATTTTTTCTTGTATTTGAGACATTTATTTTTTGAAAATGTACCTACTTAGTAACATAACATCATAACATCACGCCTGTATTTCCCCGAAGGGGTAGGCAGAGGTGTATAGTACACCCACATTTCGCCAGTTATGTTATAGTCCCATGTAATAGGGGGCGAGCCTATTGCCATTGACCGGGCACAATTCCAGACTCCGGGCTGCTACTAAGAATTTCCTAATGAAAAAACCCAATAACACTTTGCCCAACCCGGGAATCGAACCCAGGACCCCACGCTCAGCAGTCGCGCTTGCAACCACTAGACCATCGAGGCAGTCCTACTTAGTAGAACTTCTAAAACTACTAAAAATCGTGGAACATACTAAATGGGGTCAATTCGGATGGTACACGGTACATAAGAAGTCTAGATTTTTTATTTGGACGTCATTTTATCGGCCACCCTGTATATTTATTTAAAGGCAATGAAAAACTCTTTCTAACTTCATTATTTTATTAGTTGCAAAGGCTCCCGATCAATTCAATTATTACACTTTATTTTCGCTGATGGTCTGAACCGGTTGATTCTATAATAAAATAGAATGACATCATTAAATGTGATAAATAGATTGACTAAAGCAGAAAATATCATAGCCATTTACAGAAACTATACATATTATGGAAAATATTTTAGAATCTTCATTTGGATTCGTGTAATTGTGGAGATTTTGATTTTTGTTACACTTATTTTAAACAGGTGTTATTTTATTATAACAATGAAGAACGATCAGGAAACGCCTTACATATTTCTTGCGACCTATGTTATGAATTATTTCGGCAATATTATTTTACTTATGTTTGGTATCAGCAGTACAAAACATTTCACAATGTTTTTGAACAACCTCATGGCTGTTCACAACCATTACAAGGAAGAAGTACAGTATAAGAAAAGCTTAACAAGAGTGCAGATTATTTCTTTGACAAGTGTTGTAGTATTTGTTGGCACAAGATTACTTTTTATGGTTATGAACATATATAACAATATTATGTATAACAGTGTTGACTACCATTTAAATAAAAAAATTATACCTCTGTCAATATTTTACATAGAATCGCGATTCATTGTAGAACATTTTGTCCTTTATGCTTATATTACAATAATATGTAATTTATTAAAACTATTGAATGCTTCCGTATTTGCTACGGAAAAGATTACTCATAATAAAAACTCTAGTCTCTTACCCAATGAAAAAATAACAGGTACAGAGCTTCTCAAGGTAGAACAAATAAATGATTGGCATGAAAAATATCTGCATTTAGTGAATTGTAGTGGACAAGTGTCAAAATGTTTTAAATATCAGGTAAATTAGTATTTTTTTAAATAATTATGTTATTTAAAAGTTTTTATTTAAAAAGAGTGGCGCTGTGATAACCTAGCAGTTGAGCGCTGGCCTTCCATGCAGGATGGTGTGAGTTCGAATCTCTCGCTTCCTGCTGTGGTTCTGTCTATGGTCAAGAGCGAGAGCGATGGTGATGCTCGCTACGGATACGGCGGAGAGGGTTCGAGAGGTGATAACCTCTCTTCTCATCCGCAGGAGGCGACCTGGGCGTCGTAGGAGGGCGTATGCCGACCTCCAGCCAAACTAGTTGTGGGCCTGTGGGCGGCGGACTCGGGATGGCCCGCTGCCCGACCAGTCAAGGCCCGTGACGATGGCGCGTTGTGTTCCACGTGCGCCAGTCCAGAGGAGGGTGCGGCTGATGTGGTTGCCACACGGGAAGAAGGGGCTCGCCTACTGGTGGCGAGCCGGGACCTGCCGGGGATGTTTGGGTGATTACAGGAGTTTTTCCCGGCCAAGGGTCATTAGAGGAACACCGTGGTGATTTTTAGTCGGTAAGAGTCCGACACTGGCTCCACCTTCCCCGGGTGGAGTGCGTCCATGAGGATTATCCCCACGAAAAAAACCCGGCCCACACCACAGAATTTTCGAATTGGATCAGAATTTGATTATCACTTGCTTTAAAGGTGAAGGAAAATATCGTCGCCTGCATACATACCTGAGAGTGCTCCATATAGTTTTCGATGATGTGTGTAGTCCGCCAACCCGCACTAGGCCAGCGTGGTGGACTAAGGCCTTAACCTTGTCATTCTGAGAAGAGGCCCGCGCCCAGCAGTGGGGCAGTAATGGGCTGATGATGATGATGTAATAAAAAGAAACACCCAAACATTTTTTTGCTGTAGTAATTGTTAAAGCAAGTAAGTACCTGTGGCCTGATTCACAAACGTTCGAGAAGTTTCCGTTTCCGAAGTGAAATTTGACCGGTAAATAAAACAAAACGACCACTTCCTGCGACCATGATCGCTGTAAAGCATTCGAAACGTCAGGAAAACTAATTTTAATAATAATAGAATTACCTGTTCAGCATAGTAGTGATGCAGGCTGGATTAATGAGACTTCCCAAATGACAAACAATATTCCACAGATGGAGTTTGAATTTATACCAATAGACACATTTGTAGAAGTAATAAAACGAACGCATAATTGGAAAAGCCCAGGTACAGACAACATACACAACTATTGGTATAAAAAATTCACTAGCATACAGCCACACATATACAACTTCTTAAACACATTTATTAAATCACCACACTTACTACCGGCATACATAACACAAGGGGTAACATACATGATCCCCGAAGACATGAACGATACTAAAAATCCAGCTAAGTACAGACCGATCACCTGCCTACAAACCGTATATTGACAGCATGTATAAGTGAAGTTGTTTACAAACATTTAGATAATTTTAACATATTAGCTGAGCAACAAAAAGGATGTAGGAAAAATAGTCAGGGTTGTAAGGAGCAACTTACTATTGATGCAGTTGTTATGAATAGTGCAGTTAAAAATAAAACAGATATACACACAATGTTTATTGATTATCAAAAAGCCTTTGACTCAGTTCCCCATAGCTGGCTCTTACATGTCTTACACTTATACAAAATACACCCTACTCTTATATCTTTCTTACAAACTTCTATGACAACTTGGCAAACCATACTCAAAATAAAACAATCTTCAACCCAGTCTTTAACTACTGAACCGATTCGTATCCAACGTGGTATTTTTCAAGGCGATGCTTTAAGCCCGTTATGGTTCTGCCTGGCTCTCAATCCTCTCTCCCAACTCCTAAATAATACTAATATAGGATCTGCACCCCCAAATAATGGAACACAACACACTGTATCTCATCTGTTGTATATGGATGATATAAAACTATTTGCTACCGACAAAGACACATTATTCAAATTAGCTGATACCACACAACAGTTCTCACAAGATATTAATATGCAGTTTGGAGTTGATAAATGTAAAATACTATCAATTGTTGATGGAAAAATTCAAAACAACAGTTACACACTCGAATCTGGCGAAGTTATTGAACCTATGGATGAAAATAACACATACAAATACCTAGGTTTTAAGCAATCTAGACAAATCCAACAAAAAACAACCAAACAAGAATTACTAAATAAATTTTCTCATCGCTTAAATCTGATATTAAAATCTCACCTAAACTCTAGAAACACCGTAAAAGCTATCAATACATTCGCTATACCAATTCTTACATACTCTTTTGGCATTATAAAATGGTCAAAGACTGACATCATAAAACTACAGCGTACTATTAATACACATCTCACAAAATATAGAAAACATCATCCCAAATCATGTATACAGAGACTCACCCTACCACGCCATGAAGGAGGAAGAGGATTAATCGATATACGCAGCCTACACAACAAACAAATAAAAACACTTAGAAATTATTTTCATAACAAATCCGAACATTCAGTATTACATAAACACATTACAGAATTAGACACTAAACTCACACCCCTCAACTTACAGGACCTAAACACACAAATAAATGAAATCATCACAAACACACAACAAAAAATTGCAGCATGGGCTGGAAAATCTCTTCACGGGAGACACCGATCATTCTTGTGCCAACCACACGTCGACAAAGAGAAGTCGAACGAATGGCTCAAACGAGGTGAACTTTTCCCCGAAACAGAAGGCTTCATGTGTGCGATTCAAGATGAAATAATAGCTACCCGGAACTATAGGAAATACATCATAAGAGATCTCAAACAACCAACTGACTTATGCAGACATTGTAATACCGCATCAGAAACCATTCAGCACATCACAGGAGCTTGTAAATCATTAGCACAAACTGACTACAAACATAGACACGACCAAGTTGCCGTAATAATTCATCAACACTTAGCACACAAATACCAACTCATAACAAAAATATGCCCATACTATAAATACAAACCTGAAACTATATTAGAAAACAGAAATTACAAACTCTATTGGGATAGAACGATCATAACAGACAAAACGATTTACTACAATAGACCGGATATTACTGTACACGACAAATCAAACAAAGTCGTGTACTTAATTGATATAGCTATTCCGAACTCCCACAACATACAAAACATAATATCAGAGAAACTTAGTAAATATCAAGATCTTGCAATAGAATTAAAAACTCAATGGAGAGCACAAACAGTTCACATCGTCCCCATAGTCCTGTCTTCTACTGGACTTATACCAAAATCTCTACAACAAAGCCTGAACACCTTAAACATGCCTACATATACACTACACATACTTCAAAAAGCCACCATCCCTTAACACTTGTCGTATCACTAGAAAATTCTTAACATCTTCAACATTATCATCCACTTACTCCATTTAATTTTAATTGTCTCCTCTCACGCTTGGCTTCGGCCCGCCAACGAGGTTCTTCGCCCTCCCAAAAAGAGGAGAAAATAAATATATACCGATAATAATAATAATAATTAAGCCTTTATTTCCCAAATTTAACACAACTAACAATTCCTCTTACAAAATAACATTTTATACATTGTTTTATCTGTTGGTATACTTATATTTTAATAATAATACACGATGTAATTCGGTTAAACTTGTTTTATTAAGAAACAAAACTATTTGTGAACCGAACGATTCATGGAAACTCTCCCGTGAGCCATTTTTGTCGGAAAGCACTCGATGTAAAATTAAAGAACTATGAATAGCGTTTCCGAATGCGTTCGATTCTCAAATCGTTTTTTTTTTCGTAATAAAACAAGTTTGACCGGATTACATCGCGTATTATTATTAACATTGCTCTTCCTGACGTTTCAAATGCTTTGCATCATTCGTGGTCTCAAGAAGTGGTCGTTTTGTTTCGTTTGCCGGTCAAATTTCACTTCGGAAACGGAAATTTTTCGAACGTTTGTGAGTCAGGCCACTGGTCTACTAATTTATTTTTATAAATTATTGTAGAAGATATAGTTAATTTTGGTTGTCAATTACTTATTCTAATCAACGCGCACCACTTCCACCCCGCACCCCCTCGTCTCTTCCCAAAGAATAATAACATGCCGTGATGAGGTTTTTTTTTTACCGTGGGAAAATCCACATTGACGCACTCCGCCCGGGGACGACTAAGCCAGTATCGGACTCTTACCAACTAAAACCACCACAGTGTTCCTTCAACTACCTTTGGCCGGGAGTGTGAGAACCCTGTGTATTCGCACAACCACCCCCGACAGGTCCCAGCCCGCCACAAGCAGGCTAGCCCCTTCTCCCCGTGCGGCCTAACGTCAGCCGCACCCACCCCGGCAGCGTATACGAAACGCTGCGCTTCACTTCGCGGGCTCCACCATGACGCAGCTAACACGCCAATGTCACGGCCATGCTAGCCATGCCAACCAAGCCTGCCTCGCTAGCCTATCCAGCCACGGTGGCCACGTCAGCCACGCCAAGCTCGCCAGCTACGCCAAGCTCGCCAGCCACGGCAGCCACGCCAGCAACACCAACCACGCCAGCTACGCCAGGTAGTAGACTACCCTGAGTCCGCCGCACGCAGGGCCTATCCTCCCGTTATTTTTTATAGAGGTTTTCTTCCTCATCCCTCATCATCCACTGTGCCCTCTGCTAACTTCAGAGGGTCACGCGAAGACACGCCACATTGGCGTAGATCGAGCCCCTCCCGCGCCAAAATATTCGCTACAGGCAATAAGATCCCCCGAAGGAGAATAATGTCCGTCGAAAGGATATTTATTGCCCGTACCCAGGATGCACCGGCCTAACAACTGCCGTTCCCTCCAGACAGGTCCAGAAGGACTAACAGCCGTCAGGCACACGTGGAGGTTTTCTGGCTAGCACCCCGTGTCCTGTTTACCTACGTTGGCATCGATCTTGCGAATTTTTCTTTCCACAATTTATGTCGTTAGATTTCGCTCCGCATGCGTTTATGCGTTAAAAAAATACATATAATAAAAATTAGTGTAAGACATTTTACTCTAGATTCTGAACAAACTAGTTTTAAGTTTTGAGTTATTATATGTTCGTAATTCAATTCAATTCAATTCATTTTATTTTATATTGTGATACATAGGTAGTTACAGTTGTTATAACAGAAAAAAGTGCTGCGATGACCTGCCATATTGGCGTACAATACATTTAAGTTTACATAAAAAGCACAGATTAGATTTTAAATTTCAATCATTATAATTTGTCAGTGAGGTATAAAAACAGATATAGATTTTAGAATTTAGATTCGATCATTATAATTGGTCAGTGAGGTATAAAACAGATATAGATTTTAGAATTTAGATGAGTTATTGGTCAACTCGACCAACAAAATCTCGGCCAGGTGGCCGAGTTGAGACGATTTAGTTTTGTATTGGTCAACCCGGCCGACAGTAAAAATTTCAAGTACTTCTGTACAGTCAGGAACAAAAATAAAATGAAAATATTCTTATTCAATTCATTTCATATCTCCCGAGGGTTCTAGAAACAGAAAACATATCACTTACTATGCTATGCAATCTTAATACATATTCAGTATCTATCGCCGGAAGGTTCTAAAAAATAGAAAACATATCCCTTACTATGTTATGCAGTCCTGGTACATATTCAGTGTCTATCTCCCGAGGGTTCTCGAAATAGTAAACATACCCCTTACTTTGTTATGCAGTCCTGGTACATATTCAGTATCTATCTCCCGAGGGTTCTAAAAATAGAAAACACATCCCTTAATATGTTATGCAGTCCTGGTACATATTCAGTGTCTATCTCCTGAGGGTTCTCGAAATAGAAAACATACCCCTTACTTTGTTATGTAGTCTTGGTACATATTCAGAATCTATCTCCCGAGAGTTCTAAAAATAGAAAACATATCCCTCACTATGTTATACAGTCCTGGTACATATTTAGTATCTATCTCCCGAGGGTTCTAAAAATAGAAAACATATCCCTTACTTTGTTATACCAGTCCTGGTACATATTCAGTATCTAACGAATGAAAATGCAAAAACAATGTAGTCTACTGTTATGAAATCCGAATCGCGACCATTCTTGTTGCACGAAACATTAATAGATAGTCCTATCGAACGAGATAGTAGGTAATAGTTTTTATTTCAAAATAATATTGACATAAAATGCCTTAAGTATTCTGCAACCGACTGTACTTTAGATGCTTGGCCAGGTTGTCCAATACAAAATAAAATCGTCTCAACTCGGCCACCTGGCCGAGATTTTGTTGGTCGAGTTGACTAATAACTCATTTAAATTCGATAATTATAAATTATAAATTGTCAGAGGGGCTCGTAGCGATGCAACGACTGCGCGGATTTTACGATCTGCAAGGTTAAGCTGCACTTGCCGCGGTCAGTCTGTGGATGGGTGACCGTTTCGTTACACATCGAGACCCCTCCGTGCCTCGGAGAGCACGTTAAGCTGTCGGTCCCGGTTGTCATACGAATATCTATGGCAGTCGTTACGGGTAGTCAGAAGCCTGAAAGTCTGACAACTGGTCTAACCTCCGAATGTCGGTATTGCCCAGTAACTGGGTTGCGGGGGTCCGATGGCAGTCGCTCCGTGTAAAATACTGATGTTCAGCCGCATCTGGCTAGACTGGAAGCCGACCCCAATATAATTGGGAAAAGGCTCGGAGGATGATGATGAATTATAAATTGTCAGAGAGGTAATCATTAATAGTATAATAACATTTCGTTAAAAGTATTTTTTAAATATATTGTATTAATTTCAGATGATTCTTTTATTATCAACATCATCTATTCATTATGTGTGTTCAACATACGGAATAATAAGAGAGGTTATAAGAAATGTAAGTATTACGGAGTAGTTATAACAAGTGCACGGGGCGCGTACCAAATGCGCTGCGTTTTGGACGCTCTGAAAACTGCGCATGGTATTTTCGTAGCATACAATTTCATAGAGCGGAGCGACCGAAATGCATCGTATCGGGTGCTCCGTACACCAATTTTAACAAGTCCATTAATTTTGTTTTTTTTGTCATTAATTAATTATTTTGTGTATATTTTTGATTTCTTCGATTTGCAGCAGACGTTTCTATGTTTTGGAGTACAAAAACTCGTTTTTTCATTGGCTTACTTTATTTATTCTGCGGTTATGGTGGTTCGTGCTGGTCAAAAACTACTAAACGAAGGTGCTAAGACAAAAATATGTTTGTCGAAGCTCTATAGCTTGCTGGTAAAACGTAAGTAAATTTTTAAGATATTGTACGATATTGAATTATATTTACTGGACTTTTCGCGCACAATTAAACGTAGTGATTTATATTCTCTTTGCGCACTATTAAATCAACAAAACAAACATTTTGACTAACCTCGATGTTTCGGCCAAGTTGCATTGGCCGTGGTCACGAGCAGACTGTCCTTGTGCTGTGACTGTCTGCCCGTGACCACGGCTAATACCAGTTGGCCGAAACGTCGAGGTTGGTCAAAATTTTTGTTTTGTTGAATTAATTGTGCGCGATAAGTCCCGTAAATATGGTCCAATATGAGTGAAATTCGCGAAAGTTTAAAAATATGCTACTGAAACTTATCTTTTTAAGATGAACTACAAAAACGAATTGTTGACTTTGCCAAAAAAAACGACAGCAAAGTGATGAAAGTCCCACGTAGAAGCGGTTAATTGGCAGTTGACTCATTTGATTACTTTTTTTGTACATAAAAATATGTAGATAAAGATATCTGCCGTATCTTAGAAAAAATATAGTATATCTATACTATATAGATAATATATATTTTGTTGTACATATTATGTATAGACTATACATAATACATTAGTTGGCCTATTCCATTTCCTTGGTAATTTAATAAATATTGCTTGGTATTCTAAAATTATTACAGATTTGCGTTAAAAACGTTCTCCTGTAAAATCATGATTTTTTAGATATTCTTTTGTTCTTTGCAGCTCGATATGTTTATTGCTGAACATTTTCAAATCAATTTTCAGATCCAGAAACAAAAGAAATGAAGCTTGTAAGGAATTTGATACTCTACGTAACAACGAAACCAATCAGAATTCAGTGTAGTAAGCTGGTGTTGGGAATGTACTTGATTCCATGGGTTTTATCATTGACGGTTACATATGTAATCGTTATATTGCAATTTACCCATGAAATTTAATAGATGGAACGTTTAATATGGTTTTCAAGAAAATAGTTTAATTTTTAAAAGTCATACAAATGCATATCATAATTCGTCTAATACAAATTAGGAACTAGTATGAAATGCTTTTTAAAGTAAAAGAAAAAAATGCTTTCCACAATCCCACCTCTCTAGTGTTTTTTTAAATGTGTTTTGTTCAAACTGGTGTTATAAGCTCGGACCAAGACACCTTTAAAATTTTAATAAAGATATTTATAAGATTAAGATATAAACAAAAATACCCCTGATCACAAAGCATACAAAGTAGCACTGCATATCATACGCCCCGCCACCAATTGGGACTTCACTCCGTCAGCGAGCGGCACCAATCATACCACCGAACATTTGAGCCGACCAATCATAACGCGTCGTCCGCCCCCTGTTCCCTGCCAACATTGTAGTATTGTGTTCTCATGTAAAACTTTAAGCACCGTCTTGAGGATTGTTGGTTTGTGATTCTGCTATACTTTGTATGTCTCTTCAGTAGTTTGAGTAAAAGCTTTACTGAAATCGAAAACTAGTGGGATATTTCTAAAATTCGCTTTTGTGAAGTGTGTTTATTAGTGTATAATAAATTTTAATTGTCTATAAGTAATATTGAAACTTTCGCTGTTGTATACAATAAGTTAATTTTATATGTCTGTTAACGCTTAAGATACTACCGCGTGTACTCACTCATAAAAGTTACAATGAAGTTATTCTAAATAAAATACTTGAATGAATTTAATGCTTTTTGTCACTGATTTGCCATAATGTTACCCGATGAATTCCTCTGACCTCTTTCGAACTACGTTGAGTTAAAAAAAGTGAAAAAGCCTTACCATCACTGATACATCACCATCTTTCCATATCATCACCATCTTTTTCTTACCATCTTCTGTCCCCCTAGCCAAGTTGACAATCTACAATCGTCAACGCTATAGAAAACAATCAAAATTTATGGGAATGACATATCTCAACGAAAAAGTCATTCGTTGAGATAATTTTGTAATTAAAGAAGGAGTTCATTAAGAAGAGCCCTTGGGACTCCAAGAAGATGGCCAGTATTTGGCCCCTGTGGTTTCTGCACCCCAAACCGTAAGGTCCGATTCTCGATTCGCCGCGTTCTTGTACTCCCACTTTAGCGTTAAAGTCTCCCATAACAACGTTGTAGTGAGCCTTAGCGGTACTATTCATAGCCTTAGCTATGTCTTTGTACATCGCTTCGGCTATATCATCAGAGTGTGTCGAGGTCGGCACATATACCTGCCCCCCTAGCCAAGTTGACAATCTACACATATGAGAGAGAGAGAGATATGTCATTCCCATATATTTTGATCGTTTTCTATTAGTGTTGACGATTGTAGATTGTGTAGATTGGCTGCACTACTTTTAGCTTGTACCTATCATTTAGCTTTAGTACAAGGTACGCTACCCGTGTCGATACACTACCGATGTCCACAACGTTGTTCACGAGGGCCTTATTGACAAGAAAACCAACAGCACCTTGGGAGAGCTGATCACCTTCGCTTCGCGGAAGTAGAGTAAGTTTCCTGATTCCAGGGTTATCGTGTCCTCCCCCTCTCTACGGACTTCGGATAACCCCAGTATATGCCATTTTATATGACTTAACTCTACTTCAAGCTCGGCGAGGTGATGGTCCAGTCTCAACGTTTGTCCATTATACGCTGCCAGATAGAGTCGTCGGTTTTGGTAGCCTGCCGTAACCCGGGGATTCTTCGCACCCGCCGTCCCACCGTTACCACGACCGCTACCGTAGTCGGGAATAGAGGGACCACCGGGAACTAGGGGCCGTTGTATTGTTTGTGCGTTCATTTTGGGATGTATGCCCATAGTCACCACGCTGGGCAGGCGGGTTGGTGACCGCAGTGGGTGATGTTGCACGATGTTAGTGCACAGAAGGACGCTGCTGCCCATCCTCCTGATTTAAACCCTTAGTCACCTTTTACGACACCCATGAGTAGAGGGGGGGTCGTCTATTCTTTTTATTTGCCGGATACCACACGGCAATCAAAAATAAAGTCATCAATATTTACCTAATAACGTCAAGCCTAAACATGACAAGCAATTAATAAGTAATAGTATGATTCTTAAAATTCTACTTGCTTATAATATAACTTAGTCAAATTGTTGTTACAGGCTCTAGGTAAAACATTTCATCACTTTGTATAACTTCTGGCCTTTCAACAACAAGTATTATTCAAGCTGAACAAAATGCAATACATTTACACACTAATATTTTTCGAAAATATAATGTGTATTTATAGAAACTACACGTGTTTAAGCAAACTTAAAAAAGTTTTTGTAATAATGCGTGTAATATTGGAATTATGCATAAGTTTATGTATAACCGTGCATAATATTCTAAGACGTCTTGATATAGTGCGTGAGCCAAGTTACAGGACGTTCAAACAAAACTTTTTACAAGCAGTTGCCTTAGTAAAAAGCGTTGTTATAATTATTTCTCCAATTGTTCATTCGGAGTCTTATAAAATATACCACGACAATACTGAAAATCTGTATAACCGTTATAAGGCAGAGTCCTATCATATTCAGTCAGTGAAGAGACTCAGACGTCAATCAATTGCGATCACTGGGGTGTTTGCTATATTAGTGATACTGCTTTCGGCGATAAAAATCTGTCACTGGTATTACTTTGATAATGAAATTTTGATAGAAATTGTAATTATTTTATTATTTTAACGCATTTTACGCATGCGAAGCGAATTCTAAAGATATAAATTGTGGAAAGAAAAAATGCGTTAAAATAATAAAATAATTAGTAAGGGTAGGCATATCTATACGACTTTGATTTAACTGTAAAGTTAGTCGAGTCGGTTAAGGAACAATGTTTCTTAATAAGATATCGCTGACGTCACCCAAAGACGTATAGTGGAGGATAATTTCGATACCACGAGCAGTGTTCACGGTAGCTTAGTGGCGAAAGCACTGGCGTACTGAGCCAGGAGTCGCAGGTTCGAATCCTGCTCGTGAGCGATTTTTTTTTTTTTCTTTCCACTGTTTATATCTTTAGAAATTGTAATATTTGTGATCTATGAAATGTGTGTAGATTTTCGCTATATGCTCGAGCATACGGTAGCTTATTCTTGTCTAAGTAGTCTTTGCAATTATGTGAAATGTTTGAACATTTCTGTATGCGAAGTTTTGATGAAGCATAATGAAAAAGAAAATAACCAGATATGCGAAGACGTAAATGAAGTATTTCAAGATTTGTCTAAGAAAGTGAATCACTAGAAGGAGTCGTATCAATACATCATGGCTTGTGCTAAACACGTATCATTGTGCTGTAATGATCTGGTAATTATAATTAATAATTTACGTAATAATTTCTTAGGTTTTCGCGATCACTACACATTATAATAAAACAAAGTTTAACCGGATTAAATCGCGTATATTATAGATATTAATGATATTGTGAGTGATTACTACGTGCATCGAAACGATTTTAATTAATAATATTGTACGGTAGATTAAAATATTTTTTTAGAAATATCTGTTAAGACACTTGTCCTCTTACGGCCAAAATTAATATCCAATCTATCTACGATTTACCCTACTAGATATAGAAATTTGACATATTTTGTATGGAGCTTATGTCAAATTGCTATCTCTAGTAGGGCAAATCGTGGTTAGATTGGATATTAATTTTGGCCATTAGTCTACCTGCGACCACGAAATGCTGCAAAGATTTCGAAACGTCAGGAATACCAATTTAAATAATATACACGATTTAGTCCGGTTAAACTTTGTTTTATTATAATAATTTACGGTTTATTATAATGTAAAACCAAAAATACCTGTGTACACAAATGGTACATTACTGCAGCGACCAGACCGGACAAACATGAAAATATGGGCCGAGGCAAAGCCGAGGCAAACATACGTGAGTATGTGTGCCATCAATGCCTGGTTGCGGCCAAGGCTTGTATAGTACTTTTCTCAAATAATGCGTGGAAATTCAAACTAAGTAGTACCTATGTAAATTCTAGAATTAATGAAAATAGGTATTTTTTTTTTTTTTACTTAAAATACCTCTATTTGCAAGCCAATTCGAAATTTTAAAAATATCTTTGGTAACCTCATTGGTTGCTATTTTTCGAAGTAAATAGTTTGTTCCATTTTTTTTACTACACGACAGGATGAGTTCTTTTCATAGTAATTTATTTGGTCGCTAAACAGGACAGATATGGATTTTCATACAAAAATTTCCGGCCACAGCTTGCAAGTGTTTGACCAGTACAGCGTTTTCGATCTATCTCGAAGAAGGTTGTCAAAATAATGTTCGAATTGAAAAGCATGTTTGAGTTTTTTTTTTACATATTCTATAATCTACTAGTTCCTAACATTGTCATGAAAAAGTTATATCAGTGGTCCAAACAAGTGAACGTGCATTGGTTATACAATATCTTACTTAAACATAAGGAATCAACGACATAAAAATAAATCTATTCAAACTTCCGCCTTCTCACACATTTGGATTCTTTAAAAGCTTTTTGTCAAATTAATATTGTGCACTAACTTTTGTCATTTCAGATTTTATTGTCTTTATGTGCAGTATTACTGCACTGTGTATCTTCAATGTACGACCTTGTAGGCGTTATTACAAATAAGGTATGTACTGATTTTCTTAATACATAAATAATCTGGAAAAGAGCAGGATGTATAAGCATATCATCAAGGTAAACCGGACGTCAATCATAACGGCAAGCGAAGCACTGTGTCCGTGACAGACAAATCCCTGACGACTGATGGATGATGCAACATTACCCCACCTACCTACCCAAATACTCCAGGAGATTTTGACAGGAAGCAGCGTCAGCAGAGCGATACAGCCATTATCGTATGAAACTGGTTTCCCAATGTGGCCATACTAGCCATACCACCATTGGAGTGCATTAAAAGAACCTCCACAAGTGACGATATTTAATTGATCGTCTAGCGCACCCTGGGCAGTCAGCCCTGCTACCACCCTGCTGACTGAGTAATCTTTTCCCCACGGCATGAGCTATTATGTAGCTCATGTGGACACGATAGAAGAAGAAGAGCCATACCACCACACCACCATACCAGCCATAGCTTATGTTTGGGTGTTATCTAAATCTGGGTGTTAGGTAATAAGATTATGTTAGATACAATAATTTATATTGAATTTATTTTTATTTTGAAATAGTGAGTTTTATTATGTTCATTATGAATAATGAAATATGTACTTATATATAAATTGTGACGTATAATTTTAACTAATTATCAATAAAATGTTTATCTGTTTTCTGGCAGTGGTCTGTAATTGGTTGGTGATGTGGTTATGGTTAATGTAATGTTCTATTTGTGAGATTCAACTAATAGAAATAGTTGCAGATTCAGGAGTAGAATGGTAAAAAAAAATATCACTATTAAAAACTACAAAGTTCAGTTATAAGCCGAATCTAAAGTCAATTAGTGATACAGCTATATGTTTAAGAATAAATATTTTAACAGTTCAAAAATATTTGCAGGCAGAATATACACATTATAATATGAAAAACATTGTGTATATTTTAATATTTCACATGTCAGCATCAATTCGTCTGTTATTTGCTGGTCAGAAGATTCAAAATGAATTTGGTGCTCTCAAGAAGGCATTAGTGAGACTTTATAACGAAATTTCGACAGGTACGTTATTGTTTTAATTCCTTGCCATGAATATACCATGCATATTCATGCAAAATTTTGTGTTTGAATTAATTGAAGTTACTGTACTTACCCTAAATTACGACATGTAATCTTATGTTTTCAGACTATCCCAAAACTGAATCAAGACCATTAAGAGATCTTATTCGCATCGTTACTACAAATCCTATCGTTATTAAATTTGGCATTTTCTCTTTAGGAATGTATTTACTTCCTATGATGTTATCGTTGTCTGCAACATACATTGTGGTTATGTTACAATTCAACCATGTTATATAAGCTGTAAAATTATTAGCTGAAGTCCTTTTAAGTGGTGATTGTACTTTTTTACCTATGGGTCTAAAAAAAGAGGTGTCCCATACATTTTGTCGATTTATCCGAAAACATATGTTTTCTGATAAATTCATCTGAGCTGATTTTTATTTCGCGATTTCAGGGTCGGTCCCATAGTAAAAGTTGTTCACCCCTTAAAAGGACCTCAGCTAATAATGTTAAACCTTTTATAATATGGTCTTTCAATACATGTTTGGAGGTTTTTTAATATAGGTAATGTAGCTAATGTAGTAAGTAATGTAATGTTATAATGTGTTTTTTGTTCTATATTAGAATTAGGTACTTTATTATTCTTCTATCATCCATCTTGTATCCTTAGGTGTATTATTTTATACATAAGGACTGTCATTGGAAGATAGTAATCCGTAACTGTGTCATTGGACTGTTTGACACTTGTTACTTTTTTGTTACCTAAAGGTAATACATAAATGTAATAAGTAGGTAGGTAGGTGGTACATAAATGTAATGGCGTTGTAAATTAGTAAGTAATTCCATCACAATCCAATTCCTTTTGTGATTAGCATCAAAAAGACAGAAAATAAAATGATTAACTTAATTATTGACCACAGTTGAAAATGTTATGAGTGTTTACAGAAATTTAGTTTTTCTTAGTAAATAATGTTGATTCTTATTTATAAACTAAACTTATTTTTAAGTATCGCTCTCTTTTACTAAAAGTAGATACAAGAAAGAGATGGCAACAATTTTGGTGCTGTAAAATTTGGTGGAATTAAATTTTTCATACAAGTTTAGTCGTGATCTCAGAACGTACCGACTAAAAATACGGAGAACTGTAACATGTAAACTAATTTGACAGCACTAACATTTTTGTAATCCCTTTCTTGTATCACTATTAGTAAAAAATACATATTTTTTAACAATCTCTTGTAAGTAGGTACTCTATGGTTTTCGAAAGTATTCTTACTCCTTTTCATATTATAAGAAATTAAGCGAAAAAAAATGTTGGCACCACCGTTAAAGATACCCAACCTCTTTTTGGCACCTTTACATCTACAGGAATATAAGAGTAAAACTGTTTAGTTGCTAGGCAATCACTTTTTTGACATAGTTTTCTAAGCAAAACGTAACCTCAAAATAATTTATTATAAGAAAAGAAAAGAAAGAAAGAAAAAATATTTATTGCTTCAAAAGTGACGCACAAAATTACCAACAAAATTCAAGAACACCGAACAAATACAGGCACAGAGCCAAGAAGTGAATAAACATGAATGAATGAATAAACATCTGTGGAGTACTGTCCGCTTATTAAAATAGATTGCAGCACATCCTTCATCGAATGTTTTGTACAACAAATTAATGTTTATTACTTTTGACGAAATAAAGTTTGTATAGTTCCCGGCACGAGACGTGAGCACAAATTGTACCTGCGTTATAGTCTCTGTCGTCACCGTATTCTAGTATTCCGTTTTCTACGTATATTTAATTATGCATTATCATGTAATTAAGCCAATGCAAGTGCCAGTTTCTGGTCTGTTGTACTGTGAACAGAGATTCGACCACTTACGTAGTGGAATCTGTGCTCACGACTCGTGCCGGCAACTATAACTCGCGCAGATAAGGAAAGGGATTGGAAATGGCGGCACTTCTATTGTTCTATGTGACTCTCGCTCACACAATACAATACTTGTGAGCGAGAGGCAAATACAAATGCCGCCATTTTCAATGCCATTCTCTATCTGCACGTTTCCAATGTACCTATGTGTGTTTTAAAACTATTCAATAATTTTAATATTGGACGAAAGAGTAGGGAAAATTATTGATCACTTTAGTAGGTACTTTGATTAGACTAGATTTGTGAAACTAACGTATCAAGTGTATTTAGATAGATAGTAATATGACATATTGTATTGTGCACAGAATTTGTGATTTAGAATAAGAATATTTCACTATGTTACGAGTTCTTAAAATTAAACTAACATGGTCCGTTGGTCACTTACACTAATATTATTAGTTATCACGGAATATTTACCATGTAAATCATCTTATTTGTCCATTTGGTCATAACCGTGGCGCTTGTAACACTGCCGAAATATCGGGAACTCAAAGAAAAAATTTACATAGCACATATCCCGTGATGTCTAATAATATTAGTATTTCACTGTGCGTTCCATAGAAATTACGATTCTCAATAAAATATTTTTTGTCGTTTTTATTTATGCCTTTAATCTAATTATCAGCCCGTAAAAAACCTATGGATAAAAACCTGGAAAGTATATCTAAACCTCTCAATGTGCCTAAAACCTGAGAAAATTATAACCGCCTAAATTGTTGGCTCGGAATCTTGACTTGAGTAGTGCAAAATAATCTTTACTAACCAACTTTATTATGGTGTCATTATTCTGTTATTTCGTCGCCTAATATGTACTATACATTATTCTTAAATCATCAAAGTTTTAAAAATGTTTCTCTTAAATCAATAACAAACTAAACAAAATGTCTCCGGTAAAATTTGGTCAGTGGTCAGTTGGACATTCAAGCACTGAGGCGACGATTTGTCGATCAGAATATACAAAACAATATTTACTTATTACAAAAAAGTAGTAGAGGCTAAGGCGACCTACGTAACGAAATAAAAATTGAGTTTTAATTATCCGCCTTAACGACTGGTTTGCCTTGAATAAAATCTGCCATTAATATACGCTGCATCTTTAATTGAAAATCAGCCAGTCAGGCGAAAAGGTGGACCGACGACCACACGACGACGACGACGGCGGTGGTATCTGAGGGAGACTGGGTGCGGAAGGCAGAGGACCGAGTGTTGTGGCGCAACTTGGGAGAGGCCTATGTCCAGCAGTGGACTGCGATAATACTAATCCTAAGTACAACTTCGAATTTATCTCCACTTTTCTCATGGTACCTTACGCTGTGCTCACGATGACTACGCTGCCAAAGAAGGATTTTTATTACTACACACCGATGATGACAAAATGTGTAACTCACTGGCGTTCAAAATCACGTTAATTTAAGTTTTCATTGTTCCGTCTACTTTGACAATCAATCTTATCGGCAACTTATGTACACACAGATAATTATAATATGTATCATTATAAAGGAATAAAGTATACATAAGAACTGCTTATTTCATAAAGAAATCATAAATTACTTCCAGTAGACCGGCAAGAGGAGAATTTAATACAAGAAATGTAGGCATCCCTAATTAAGGAAAAAAAAAGTTTCAACATATTATACAAACAAAAGAACCACATGTATACATTATATAACCGTACACAATATAATAAACAATAAATTTACATCATGCATACATATAAATAGTTACAAGATTTTCATTAAAATAATCGCAATCAAAAGCAACCTAAGTGGTAAAAGAGAGATAGCTAACTTTAAGTAGTAGTTTTAAGTTAATATTAAATAACTTACTCATTAGTCTTTAGGCTACATTATAAGTATAAAAAAATATTACTATTACTAGTAATAATGTTATAAAAAGGAAAGATTTGTTTGTATGTAATGCATAAACTCTGAGACCACTGAACTGATTTGTTAGAAAGCTACTTTATCCAGAACTACCAGTCTATATTTTATTTCAGTACGCGGGCAAAGACGTGGGCTTAGCTAGTGTAATAATTATAAATATAACAGATGGCACTTTATCAATAAAAAAGAACTTGAGACAAGCCCCGTGCCCAGTGGAACAGTAATTGGCTGATAATCTAAATAAGATGATTGAATTGCAAAGCTGTTATGACGTAAGTGGCAGAAAGAGATAGAATGATCGGAATGAGATACATTCCCAGGATTACTTTACCGTTATATTCTATTTTAACAGGATTTGATTTTACTAGACGATGTAAATTCCTGACAGTCTTCGTTTCCTGCGATGATGGATCTGAAAAATGTTAGGATAATAATAATAATAATTTGTAAAAAAATGCTCCAGATGTTTCAAATACTATTTTATTTTTTGGTACATTTAATTTAGGTAACTAAAATAAAATGAACCTACTTCACGTTCATTTAGCTATATGACGTGTATCAGAAATGTGTGGTCATATTTGAAGAGCTATTTTTTATTTAGGAGATGCTATCAAACGAATTTTACTATGCGAACAACCCAGAAATCGCGAACAATTTGTCGAGCGACATCGATGATTTAGTAGGGAACAGCTGATATTTTTTTCGCGATTTCAGGGTTGGTCCTATAGTAAGAGTTGTTCTATGCTATGCTCTGAATGAGCTCTTCAAATATGCCCACGCATTTCTGATACACGTTGTATATTTGTTATTACTTTTTCCGTTGTTACTAAGATCTTACATAATATTTGAAACCCATTTCATTTTTAATACTATAATTAGGTACACTTACTAATTGATAATGTGCTGTATAATTTTGTCAGTCCTCTGTTTGTTTTGCAAGCTTCGTTTAGCAGTTTTTGTCCCGAAAAAATGACAAGATATTCAAAAAATAAAGAATTTACCAGGAGATATAAAACGTTGAATAACCCAATGATTTTACATTTTTCCTGCAAAGAATAAAGATAATATGGTATAATATTTTGGATTTAAAGAATAAAAATAACGTAATAAAATAAAAAAAATTGTGCATATTTACATCTCTTATAAATATGTGGAATATAGAATAAGATGCACCGATATAATATACTGAAGACACGGCTAATGAACATAACATCTGAAACAATTTTTACCAAAAATGTTAGTCTGAAGGCAAATTATCGTAATTAGAAACGTTTAAAATAATAGTTCCAAACACAGAAACAGAAAGAATGGAAAAGTGGGCAGGGCGCGCGTGCCAACACACAACACACCAGAGTGCAGGGCATGCAAAAGCCTTGCAGAGGACGAGCGGGAGGTCGCCGAGCTTACCCGGAAAGTTTTAACTGGGAAAGTGACTCACCCGTCAGTGTCCTCTGCGAGTGCCGAGGAGGTGGAGGCGGAGGATAAGACCGCCAATGCCCTCAACCAGCAGATGCAGGACGCCGTGGAAGCCATTAAAAAGGTCTCCAGGGTGTCCAAGGGCCTAAGCGGTGTCAATCAAAAGGCCCTTAAAGAGGCAACTGCCTCTATCGTTGAGGCTGCGGAAGCTTTGCTGAAGCGCACCTCCTCAGAGGAGACGGCCAAGCTCCAGGCCGAGAACTCCCGTCTGGCAGTTCAAATGGCCCAGCTCCGCAAGGAGCATAATGAGCTCAGGGCAGAGCTGGAGAAGGACCGACGCCTGCGTCAGGAGGAAGGTCACCCCGTGCGGTCGATGCAATCTGGGGAGCCCGACTTTATCCGTAGCATCGTCCGGGAGGAGATGGCGAGGATAAACGACGTCTCGGAGGGGAGGTCGTTGCGCCCGCCACTGGCTGCGGACCGCAGAAATGCAGAGCAAGCGCGTGCGCCATCATACGCGGCGAAAGCCGCAGCACCGCGCTTACTGAAGGCGTCGGTTCCGCCAGCATCGTCAGCTTCGACCACCCAGGCCTCGGCAGCCCCGAGCCAGTCCCTGGAGCCCACACAAGGGCAGAAGGGGAAGGGGAAAGGGAAGGGAAAGGGAAAGGGCAAGGGTGGATCAGCCACTGAGGCTGCTGCCACCAATGCAGTTGCTGAGGGGCGTCCGACGACCTTCGAAACCCGCGAGGGTGGTTGGGAGACCGCCGGCGCCAAAAATAAGAAGAAGAAGGCGAGACGCTCCGCTAAAAAGAAGGCGGAAAAAGCGGCAAAGGCCGCTAAAAAGGAGGCTAACAGGCTCCGAGCACCCAGATCCTCGGCTGTGGTGCTCACATTACAGCCTGGAGCGGCGGAGAGGGGTTTGACCTACGCCGGGATCATGGCGAAAGCGAAGGCTGAGGTTCAATTCGATGACCTCGGCATACCGGGCCTACGTTTGAAACACACCGTAACCGGGGCTCGCTTGCTAGAGATTCCCGGCGCCACCAGCGGTCCAAAAGCTGACACACTTGCCGAGAGGTTGAGGGCGTCACTTTTGGCAGAGGAGGTCCGGGTGTCCAGGCCCATGAAGTGCGCAGATTTGCGAATTTCGGGCCTGGATGACTCGGTCACGACCAAGGAGGTCGTGACAGCCGTCGCGAGGGTAGGCGGCTGTCCTCCAGAGCAGGTGAAGTCAGGCGAGATTCGCGCTGGCTTCACCGGCTTAGGGACAGCTCTCGTGAGCTGTCCTGTCGCGGCGGCCCAAAAACTTATGGAGGGCCGTCGGCTGCTGGTGGGGTGGGTATCGGCGCAGGTGAAACTTTTGCCAGCCAGGCCTCTGAGGTGTTACCGGTGCCTGGCGGGTGGTCACGCGGGGGCACTGTGTACCGCGGGGGTCGACCGCAGTGGTGTTTGTTTCCGCTGCGGTCAGCACGGGCACTTCGCCAGCTCGTGTCAGGCGGCGCCGCACTGTATTATCTGTGCGGCGGCAGGCAAGCCGGCGGAGCACCGGGCGGGCAGTGATGCCTGCGCCGAGCCCATCAAAAAAGGTAAAAGGGAGCGCAACAAGAAGGCCGCACCCAATGGCAGCAAAAAGCCGCCACAAGGAGGCGAGGGGGAGGCGTCGATGGATACCCAGTAATGGCTCCAAATCTGCGCCTCCTTCAAGCCAACATCAACCACTCCGCCAGGGCTCAGGACCTTTTGCTTCAGAGCATGGCGGAGTGGTTGATCAACGTCGCCGTGGTCGCCGAGCCGTACTATATCCCGCCCAGGGACGACTGGGTTAGTGATAGTGACGGCTTGGTGGCCTTAATCTCGCGGGCCGCTGCTGGTTCCCCATCCTTCGAGAACATCACGAGGGGTCGGGGACACGTAGCGGCTCTTTTCGGGGAGGTAGTGGTCGTGGGTGTATATTTTTCCCCCAACCGATCTCTCGCTGACTTCGAGGATTTCCTCGTGGGGTTGGGCATCGTCGTCAGCCGCAGCCAACCACACCCAGTGCTTGTCCTCGGGGACTTCAATGCCAAATCCACGGCTTGGGGTTCCCCGGCCACGGATGCGCGGGGTGAGGTGCTCGAGGAGTGGGCTGTGGAGTCTGGGTTACTGCTCCTTAACCGGGGTTCCGTCCAGACGTGCGTTCGGCGGTGGGGTGGATCCATAGTGGACATCTCGTTCGCTAGTCCCGCTGTTGAGCGCCATGTCCAGGGCTGGCGTGTGATGGAGGAGGTGGAGACGTTGTCGGATCACCGTTACATCCGATTCGACATCTCCGCCCAGACCTCTGTCAGCCCAGTCCAGGCGGCCCCGGTCGGGGTCGGTCCGCGTTGGGCTCTTGCCAAATTGAACCGGGAGGCCCTCCTGGAGGCCTCGATCGTACAGACCTGGGTGACAGCACCGGACAGGCCTGTCGATATCGATGTGGAGGCTGGGTGGTTCCAGGAGGCGATGACGCATGTTTGCGATGTGGGGATGCCTAGGGCTAAGCCCGGTCCTGTAAGGCGCCAGATGTACTGGTGGTCCTCGGACATAGCGCAACTGCGTGTTGCATGTGTGAACGAGCGACGCCGGTACACCAGGTTCAGGAGGCGGTTCAGGAGGCGTCCCCGCACCCCGGAGGAGGCAGACATAGAGGAGGAGCTGTACGAGGGGTACAGAGCAGCAAAAGTGGCCCTTCAGGTGGCCATCACAGAAGCCAAGGTGGCAGGCTTTGATGCCATGCGGGCGACTCTGGATGCAAATCCGTGGGGGCGTCCATACCGTATGGTACGGGGCAAACTTCGCCCGTGGGCCCCCCCACTATCCCAGAGTCTCCGGCCTGAGCTGCTGGAGGGTGTGGTGAGCGCTCTGTTCCCTTCAAGGGCGGAGCACACCCCTCCGCCGATGGTTCCTCCTCACATGGTGCCTAGCGCGGACGACGATGACGACGTGCCCGAAGTGACCCGGGAAGAATTGATGGCGGCGGTGAAACGGCTTCAAGCCAAAAACACCGCCCCAGGGCCCGATGGCATACCTGGCCGAGCATGGGTCCTGGCTCTGAAGGCCCTTGGACCCCGATTGGGAGGGCTCTTGAGCGCATGCTTCGAGCGGGGCCAGTTTCCAAGGAGGTGGAAGACTGGCAAACTGGTCCTGCTGAAGAAGGAGGGGCGCCCGGCAGACTCACCATCTGCATACCGCCCCATCGTGTTGCTGGACGAGGTGGGCAAGCTCTTTGAGAGAGTAATTGCAGACCGCCTTGTCCAGCACCTGATTGGGATGGGGCCGGATCTGGCAGACAACCAGTTTGGTTTCCGCCGGGGGCGCTCAACTGTGGACGCTATCATGCGCGTGAGGGCTCTGGCGGAGAGAGCAGTGGCCCGGGGGGAGGTTGTTTTGGCGGTGTCTCTTGACATCGCCAACGCTTTCAACACCTTGCCCTGGAGTTGCATTAGGGCGGCACTCGAATTTCATCGGGTGCCGACCTACCTCCGCCACACTATCGGGGCCTATCTGACGGACAGGGCCATCATCTACCCGGGTCGGGAAGGATGGGGTCGGCGAGAGATGTCGTGCGGTGTGCCACAGGGATCGGTTCTGGGGCCGCTTCTGTGGAACATCGGTTACGACTGGGTGCTGCGTGGTGCTCTTCTCCATGGCGTCGGCGTAACATGCTACGCCGACGACACGCTGGTCACGGCGAGGGGGAAGACGCTCCGGCAGGCGACCATGCTGGCGACAGCGGGGGTTGCGCAGGTCGTTGGAAGGATCCGGCGGTTGGGTCTCGAGGTGGCTCTACACAAGTCTGAGGCTCTGTGTTTCCACGGGCCTCGAATGGGGCCACCCCCGGGATCCAACATAATGGTAGGAGGCGTCCGCATCGGCATCGGGTCGACGATGAAGTACCTGGGACTCGTCCTCGATAGCCGGTGGGGCTTTGGGCCGCACTTTCAGCGGTTGGCACCCAAGCTGATGGGGGCCGCGGCTGCGTTGTCGCGGTTGCTCCCAAACTTGCGGGGGCCAAACGCCTCCTGCCGGAGGCTCTACGTGGGGATCGTACGGTCCATGGCCCTTTATGGGGCCCCAGTATGGGCGGACACCCTGACACGCTGTAACGTCGTGCTGCTACGTAGGCCGCAGCGTGCGATGGTAATCAGGGTGATACGGGGATATCGTACGATCTCCTTTGAGGCGGCGAGCCTCCTAGCCGGATCAATGCCCTGGGATCTGGAGGCGAGAGAACTTGCGCTAAGGTATCACCAGCGCGAGGACCCGCCTGATCGGAGCGAGGTCCGCCAGATCCTAGTTGCTGAATGGGAGGAGCGACTTGCGCAACCCAGTGCAGGGCACGCCGTTATCGCGGCGGTAAGGCCCGTCATGGAGGAGTGGCTGGAGAGGAGCCATGGTGCCCTCACCTACCGGCTGACGCAGATACTCTCGGGGCATGGTTGCTTCGGTAAGTATCTGTGTCGCATAGGCCGGGAGCCGACGCCCGAGTGTCATCACTGCGGGAGCTGCCCAGAGGACACGGCGCTGCACACATTGGCGGAGTGCCCAGCTTGGGCCACGCAGCGCCGTGACCTCATCACTGCAGTAGGCGGCAGCGATCTCTCGCTTCCGGCCGTGGTTCTGTCTATGGTCGGGAGCGAGAGCGCTTGGGAAGGCGTCGTCTCCTTCTGCGAGGAGGTGATGCTCGCTAAGGAGGCGGCGGAGAGGGTTCGAGAGGCGATGACCTCTCTTCCCATCCGCAGGAGACGACCTGGGCGTCGTAGGAGGGCGTATGCCGACCTCCAGCCACCCTAGGTGTGGGCCTGCGGGCGGCGGACTCGGGGTGGCCCGCCGCCCGACCAGTTAAGGCCCGTGACGGTGGCGCGTAGTGTTCCGCGCGCGCCAGTCAAGAGGAGGGTGCGGCCGTTGTGATTGCCGCACGGGGAGAAGGGGCTCGCCTGCCAGTGGCGAGCCGGGACCTGCCGGGGATGGTTGGGCGAATACGGGAGTATTTCCCACGCCCCCGGCCAAGGTTGGTAGAGGAACACCGTGGTGGTTTTTAGTCGGTAAGAGTCCGACACTGGCTCCGCCTTCCCCGGGCGGAGTGCGTCCATGAGGATTTTCCCCACGGAAAAAAAAAAAAAAAAAAAAAAAAGGGCATGCAAAAGCCTCTCTCAGTACGCCTTATGACTTGTTTCTGTAAATACTGTATAAACCCGCAGAAATGCCTTATTGTGCTGTTTCTAACCGCAGAAAAAAAAGCTGTAAAGTACATTTGATTAAAGTTAATTTTTAAAAGTTATGACGTCAGTGTAAGGCGTACTTTGTTCGAAAGTTGCCACGCATGAATCGCAAGTAAAATTGTGATTACAACCATGCTATCTTTATCTATTTCTGTGCTCCTGATAGTAGATATACCTGTTTGCTATTTATTTGTGACCAATAAACGGCAATCAGGAACATCTACTGTCAGGAGATCAATCTCCAAACTAATCTATTATATTTTGAACATTTTAAATAACGAGAATTGGCCTTCTTGTCAGCGAACAAATATTTTAAATAGTTTTTAACCAATACGTCCGGTTTCCAATTTGGTCAATAAAATCACCTACAATGTAAAATATTGAGAACTTTGTACGGCTCAACAGCATTTATTTTCTGAAATAAGAATACACCGAAAATATATTAAGCTATATATTTACCTGACTGCTGAAACACGCAGATAAATTCATACTGCAGCTCACCAAGTTTAAATATTTTGTAGCCCATTCTTGCGTTCGTGCTTCCGTCAAAAAAACATTATTTTGTTTTCTATCCAAGAATAATTTATTTTCCGTGTTAGCACACGAGACTTGCATCTCCAATATATAATTGTTCAAACACTTCAACCAATATCGTAGCTTCACAATGTAAATATATAATATAACATGTTCTATAATACAGCGTATTTGAGTTAGTATTTCCGACATGAGTAACAAAATGAAAATTACTCTAAGCTGCTTCTCCTGAACGTAGAGCTTATGAAGTATTCTTGTAGCTAAAATAACTGCACTACCAAAGCAGTACGTTACTGTGGTTATAATAAAAACTATCTTCAACTTTCTGTAACATTTGAAATAGGTTTGTTCTTTCTGGAAGCAATTGTGGACGACCGTGAAGTTGTCTATGAAGATTTTGAAAGAATGTGAACTTTGTGTACCACATATTAAAATACTAGAACCACAAAGAAAGTTCACAAAGCCAAACATAAACATTGTAAGCGGTGTCTCTTCGTCATGTGTTAAATCTGTAGCCACAGCGTAAGTGTTGTATAACATAAACACTGCAGATAATATTATTTCTGTAATGATACGCAGTTTAATTAGATGTTTAGGATATTTTCTTACAGAAACATAATTTCTGTAAACACCCAATACATTTTCAGTCCTTATAAACATGTTCATCATTTCATTTTCCATTTTGCCTTAAATGTGTTCACGTTCTTAGTTATTTGATGAACTGGACGCTTGATGATAAAGTTAATATTTAAAAAATTCATCAGACTTAATAGTTCAAATATCATTATTTTGATAAGTTTGACTGACAGTCGTTTTCAGAATTATCTTTCTTCATTATTAAAAGCGTAAATATAACGTTAAGTTATGGAAAACGCTACGTTAATGGCATTTGAACTTTTATAAAAAAAAAACATACTCGTCATGTTTACATGGTACCATCTAGTCCCAAACTAAGCTGAGCTTGTGCTATGGGTGCTAGAAAATGGATATAAAACTTATATACTTTTTTTCGTAAATACATACTTATAATATATAAGCAACATCCAGACCAAAACAAACACTTATGTTCATCACACAAATATTTGTGTTCTGTGGGAATCGAACCCACGACCTCTTGATCAGCAGTCCGACACTCGAACCACTATACCACAGATGTCGTCAAAGAACTCAAAAGGACATCATTCACTTGTGTACATATTTAGACCACAGATTAATATATTAGTAGTAACCTAGACCTAAAACTTAAAGTAACATACGCCAGCGAAAAAAAGTTACTTAATCTATACTTTTTATTTTTTTATCTTTTGTTATTTTCGTCTTGGCCGTATGACTGATTTTTTTTCACCAATATTTGAGCCAGTATCGAGTTCAAAACAGAAAAGATATATTTTTCCTCACTTATTCGGTGACGAGCCATAGTACTACCACAGTGTAATTATCTGTTCCATACAGTAGTTCAACGAAAATTGATATTGACAGGTTTTAAAGGCAGCTCGAGACATTGTTTGACAGTTTTGAAGGCAGCTTGGTACACTTAACTCTCGCGTTGGATGACTGTATTGAGTGGCTAGACTGTGGTACTATTATGTGTATTGTGGCTGAGCCTAAGCGTCATAAAAAAAGAATATTATACTGTGGTACTTTTAATTTTAAAAAAGCAAAAAAAAATATCAAAATAATGAAAATATCAAATCAAATACTTTATTTATCAGAAACAAGTACAATAATTTTATATCTTATAGGTAGTAACACAAATTTAATAGAAGTATTATTATCTAACTAGTGATGATTATGCAAGTGTGCACACTGCGCAGGTGGTGAAAGAAAAAGCCAAATATGAAAAATATAATAAATAGTTTTTTTTATTTACAAAACAAATTAATGTTAATTTATTGACAAAAATAAATAATTTGATGAAATGAAATGATTATTTATCAATTTATCATACTTTAACTAACACACTTGATTTATTCACAAAACTGTTTAATATTGTTTAGACATAAAAAATCTTTGCATAGATTTAAAAGCATTAGTGAGATAGTGTAAAGTAATAGTTTAGAAAATTTAAAAACACGCTTTGAGAGGTAAGTAATGTACTAAAAAGCCAAAAATTATTATCGAACCAGCTGCCGAATTGCGTAACTCAATCGCGATCGCAATCATCTGGATTTCATTGCTCCGTGTGTTTTGACAATCCTTGTTATTGGCAACTACGTACAGTCGACTGCATGACAATAACTTCAATTCGAAAACCACCCTTACTGCTTACAAAATAAAGATGCTGCTAATGTCAAAGTGTTACCACCGATGTGCGGTCGACCGTACCACGCAATGAACATTGCTTTAATTTCAAAATGAAAGCTAATGTCAAAGTCAATGCATTACACAATTGCCCCACTGCTCTCTCTGTTTACCCCGTAAGGGCCTTAGCGTAAACCATGTTTGTGATTAAATATAATATTTGAGTGTTTTTACACTTAAACTTAGCGTGTGGTGCTTTTGTTGTTAGATTTTTTTAAGAATCCTTTAATAAGAAAAAGCGCACCATGCTTGATTTTACAAAAGTAGTTAAATTAAAATAATAATTTTCGAGATTAATTTTGGAGTTTTTTTTTCTTTGAAGTTTTTACAGTAAATATAACTTAAAATTAAAAGTAAGTAACAGAACATAAAAGATAAATATTTTTTCATGTTATAAAAAACAAATTTTAATGATAATTTTGAGTATTTATGAATGTAATTCATTTTAATATACGTATATTATAGGAATATTTAAACAGTATTTTTAGTTTTTTCAGTTTGTGAAAGAGGACGTTCGAGGAGTTTTTGCTACTAAATGAGTTATGTGTTTTTACTAATTAACTAAAGTTTTAGTTTAATCACACAAAATACAAATATAACTATGTAGTTGTTAACATTTTGAATGGACGATACTCTAATACATTCAAAATTAAAGATATCCTATAACCAATTAACTAAAGTCTTAGCTTAATCACACGACACATATAAACTAGCTGTTAACATTTTGAATGAACGTTACTATAATACTATTACATACTATAATACTATATTTAAATAAGATGATTAAATTGCAAAGCTACTAACACATAGGTATTAGAGAGAGACAGAACTATCGGAATGATGTACATTCCGAGGATCAATTTACCAGTATATTCTATTTTAATAGGATTTGATTTTACTAGACGATGTAAATTCCTTATAGTCTTAGTTTGTTGCGATTTTGGATCTGAAAAGTTATAAATTTTTATCATATACTTAGGTACTTGCAATAGCAAATCTTAAATGTTTTAATTTTTGCATCTCATTGTGTTTTTAATAATATTAACTTACGTATTGATAATATGCTGTATAATTTTGATAGACCTCCAAGTGTTTTCGAAGCTTCATTAAGCAGTTTTTGTCCCGCGAGAATGACAAAATATGTACACATCGTAGAGTATAAAAGAATATGAAGCACATTAAATGTACCAACATATTCACGTTTATCCTGCAAAAAAAATACAATCTTAAATATGAAGAAAAAAAAAGGACAATGTATAAGATACAGTTCTATCACAGTCTAACTACGTGCTACATACAGTGTCCCAACGTCATTCATGTGATAGGTCTCCAGATAATATCAATTACATAATCTTTTTAAAACAAAAAATTTGCATAACTAAAATAAAAAATCCATGAAAACCATGAAATTGGCCCATTAACAGATAGCTACATTATTTTCACGTGTCATAGTTCAATATGAACGTGGATGGCGTGGTGAAACGAGGCAGACCAAAGAAAACATGGATGGATGGTGTGAAAGATTATATGAATAGCAAGAAAGTGAACACTGAGATGACGAATGATAGAGATGTGTTGAAATAAAATACATGCTACGCCGACCACAAACAAATTGGTATATATATATAATTGATCAAGTTAAGCTTCTAGCCATAGTCGTGCAGAATGACGTCATGCTGTCATGCAATCTGATATAAAGTACTAATGCTATTTTAAAAAGATGATTCTACTTTTAAACGTAGACTGTGGTTTCACTTAGTAATACTTCATTGATAATTACATATTCTTTATTGAAATCGAAGAGTGCATACGAAGAAAAAACATAGTAAATTGATGACAAGGCCAGTGAATATAACATCTGGAAGAAATGCATAAAAATATTGTTATTCGTCTTCAAAGACCACACCAAAAATAAACCACATTGTATAGTTTTTTTAGGGACAGCCCTTTTTTGAAGTACTGGACATCCTCTTGCTTGAGTCTTAGGAGTTAAAAAAAAAAAAAATTTTTTTTTATTTATTTAGGGTTTAACCCATATCATAAAAAACATCATGTCGTACAAAATAATAAAATCATACATAATTAAAAGTAATTAAGTTATTATTAATTAAGTTATGTTTTTTTTTTTTTTTTTTGAATTATAATTAGAATTGTATTTTGAAATTGATTATTTTAATTTCATGACATTCTAATTTATTGATTTTAATTTGATTTATTGACATTAATTTAATTGCAATTTAATTTATTCAATTTACATGTAATTTTAGTTAATTTAATTTAATTCATTTAGTCTGATAATTAGTTTCAATTGTATTGGTTCAATTTTTAATTTAATTTATGCTGATGTAATTTTATTCGAACTAACATAGTATTTTAACTATTACTAACACTATAGTCGACTGAAGTTGTCTGATTAAATAACTAAATAATAATAAAATGGTTTATTTTTGGTGGTAAATAAAGTATTCCATAAAAAATCATACCTCGATTACAGGGCTCAAACGTACCTGACTACTGAAGCATCTACACAATTCTTTACTACATCTCACTAAGTACAAATAATTTGTAGCCCATTTTTCCACTCGTTCATTCGTCAGAAGAACATTTCTCTGTTCTCTATCCAAGTACAATTTATTTTCTGTGTTATCACATGAGACTTGAATTTCCGTATTCAAACATTTCAGCAAATATTCTAGCATACTTATGTAAGTGTATAATGCAACATGTTCTAAAATAAAACGTATTTCAACTAATATTTCTGTCATCAGTAACAAGACGAAATCTACACTGAGTTGTTTATCTTTAGAACTGAGCTTTTGAAGTATTCTTGTTACTAAGATAACTGAACAACCAAAGCAAATTGCAATTGTGGTTATGATAAAAACTTTCTTAATTTTTTTTAAACTGTTGGTATACGACGGTTCTTTCTTAAAACAATCATGCACAGCCATAAAGTTTTCTAAAAAGATTTTGTAAGAGCACGAGTTTTGAAAACTCAATAACAAAACAGAAGAACCGCTAATGAAAATAGTTAAGTGATATAAAAACATAAGATATGGTGGATTTTCGTCACGTTTTAATTCGGCCACTACAGCGAAAGTATTGTTTGTCAACACTACTGCAAAAAACACGGTTTATATGTGTATATCCTCTAGCAGAAACAAAATTTCTGTAAACACCCATTATATTCTCAGCCGCAATTAACATTTCTATTATTTTGTTTGTCATTTTGACGTTAAATATTTTTACACTCTTAGCCCGATGGTGATTTAGACACTAAGTGAAAAAGAAACATTGACATAATTGGATTAGAAAATAAGCTTATTATTTTTTCACTATTATTCGTTTGATTAATGTCTTGAATGATAATGATTTTTACATACATTATAAGAACACATGTGGGCGACATGAAGAAAGTTATACATGCTAATGAAATTAAACTAAGTAAATAACATTAATCAGAAAGACATTATTATCTGTAGGTACTTTATGTGTACACACGGCTACATATCAAGCTGTACATTTCCAGTATAAGCTGTCCTCGCATTGTATAGGCTTTCCTTAAAATGAGAAGTCATTTTATACAATCAATCAATCAATAAAATATAAATATTTTTGGGACATTTTACAGATCAGCATCTAGTCCCAAACTAAGCAGAGCTTGTGCTATGGGTACTAGACAATGGATATAATACTTATGTACTTTTTTGTTGTTGTAAATACATACTTTTAATACATAAGAAACAACCAGACCAACACAAACACTCATGTTCATCACACAAATATTTGTGTCCTGTGGGAATCGAACCCACGACCTCGTGATCAGCAGTCCGACACTCGTACCACTAGACCACAGAGATCAATCAATCAATCAATCATTTATTTATTTTGTGAACATAGGGTATACAGTATAGATGATAGGTACACAATTTAGGTCCTTCCTATGTCCCGCCAAACGGCATACAAAATATTTAGTAACAATATTAAAATAATAATACTTTATAATACAATGTCAGATATGTGCTTATAGATAGATAGATAGATAGAATATTCTTTATTGTACACCAATAACATACTACTGGAAATACTATACTACTACTATTAGACTGGAATAATAGCTTGATGTGTAGCCGTGTGTATCTACAATAGAGTAGTTAGAGTAACTGTACAGTGTTAAGAGCCGTACTACACTTTTTTGACGAAAACAGCAACAAGAAGTAGATTTTTGGTTTTCTTATTGTATTCCATAGAAAGATCTATAGAAATTTCCTATTTCGTTATGGAAATTTGCATTACTGACTTAGATATCCCGATACTGAGTCCAGATCGCGTGATACTGAGCCCACGTCGCGAGCGCAAGGATAGTCTTTTGATTTAAAGTTTATGATAAGATATCATTTTCATTGTTTTCAAGTTTCAATTTAATTGTGTTGGCAAAAGTCAGAATTTTTATTTGTCAAAACTGAAGTACCTATTGGCTCATTTCTGCTTTATTTTTGTCAAAGAACATTTAGGTATAAAAGAGAAACTATGAGGTAACTCTGCACCAACAAAATTGAAGAATTAATTGGTAGTTACTACTTCTTTGACAAAAATAGGGCAGAAATAAGTCAATTATTCACTTTTGACAAATACAAAAGTGTGTTTAGTCTAGATCAGTAAGAAAGAAAATAACCGTCACTACTGCATTAAACATATATGTTGACTGGTGGAACGAGAGATTTAATAAAGGAGGATGTTAAGTACTTGATTCTCGTTACAAATATGTAAAAAAAATTATGACATATTTTTCAAATCGATTTCACCAATTAGTGTGGATAATCTTTTGAGCTTACAAATCTTTTTATAAAGTGAGGTAATGCAGCTAGCACGGCAGTGTCTATGGGTCACTATTTCCACCCTCTCTGTCTTTTTACTAGCCAGCATACAGAGTCCTAGTCAGTCAGAGCGTGCGTGAGCATTTTTACTCCTGTACACTTGTTTATCATGTTTTTTTTTTCATTATTTGTATGCACATTCTATCATATATTAAGTCCCTCGTTCATTATGTCACGCTGTACAGTACCAATATAACCATAATAATGTCTTTCTGATTAATTAGAAAATGGGACTTAGAACTGATAATATTGACTTAGTTTAATTACATCAGCATATATACTTTTCTTGATGTCCCAACACGTGTAAGAATCCACTAAAATAAAATAAATCGAAAATAATTTACTTACTTATTTTCTAATCCAATAATCTCAATGGATTTTTTTCACTTCTTGGCTCTGTACCTGTATTTGTTCTGTGTTTTTGAATTTTTTGGTAATTTTGTGCGTCACTTTTGAAGCAAATAAATATTTTTTCTTTCTTTCTTTCAATCACCACAGGGCTAGGAGTGTGTAACGTTAACATTAAAATGACACACAAAATTATTAAAATGTTATTTGCAGCTGAGAATATAATGGGTGTTTACAGAAATTATGTTTTTGCTAGAGGATATCGTAAAATTCTCATGATATTGCGTATCGTTGCAGAAATAGTGTTTTCCGCAGCAGTGTTGGCAAACGACAGTATTTTTTTAGTAACAGCAATAAGACCTAATCAAAGTCCACCATATTCTTTGATTTTATTTCACTTGGTTATTTTTACTGGCGGTTCTACTAATTTGATATTGGGTTTTCGCAGCTCGTGTTCTTACAAAAAATGTATAGAAAATTTTATGGCTGTGCATAATTGTTTCAAGAAAGAAACGTCGTACATCAAATGCTTAAAAAAGTTAAAGAAAGTTTTTATAATAACCACAGTTGCAAATTGCTTTGGTTGTTTAGTTCTTTTAGTAACAAGAACGCTTATAAGGCTTCGTGATAGAGAGAAACAGCTTAGAATAGGTTTTATCTTGTTACTGCTTATAGAAATATTTATTGAAATGCGCTATATTTTAAAACATGTTGTATAATACATTTACATAAGTATGCTAGAACAATTGTTGAAATGTTTGAAGACGGAAATTCAAGTCACATGTGATAAAACAGAAAATAAACTGTACTTGGATAGAGAACAGAGAAATTTTCTTCTGGCGAATGAACAAATGGAAAAATGGGCTACAAACTATTTGTACTTAGTAAGGTGTAGTAAAGAATTAATTCGATGCTTCAGTAGTCAGGTAGGTACCTATTTTTAAGCCCTATAATGGGGGCTGCGTCTTTTTAAGGAATGCTTCAATTTGATTCATAATATTTTTGTGCATTTGTTCCAGATGTTATGCTCACTGGCCGTGTCATCAATATACTATATTTTTTCGTCGTATACGCTGTTTGATTTCATTATTGAATATGTAATTATTAATTTAATCTTACTTATTAACACCACAGTCTACCTGCAAATAATGGTACAACCTTCTTTTTTAAATACCAAAAGAAGTTTATGTGAAGATTGCATGATATCATTCTGCACAAAACTATGGAATCCTTAATATAAAGTCGATATATTTTCGTGGGCCAGTTCTATAGTTTTCAAGGTTGCTTTATTTAGATAATGCTTATTTTTGTTTAATATTTTTTCTGTAATGTTTATTACCTGAAGACCTATCAAATGTATGGGCGTTGAACCACTGCATGTATATCGGTTGTCTGTGGAATAATTTACTAAATTCATTTCCGTTTTTCTTGAAATTCTGTATTTTCAGGATAAACGTAAACATTTTGGGGCTTTTCATGTGACTCATATTCTTTTTTACTCTATATTGTGTACATGTTTTGTCCTTTATGCGGGACAAAAACTGCTTAATGAAGCATCGAAAACACTCAGAGGTCTATCGAAATTATACAGCATATTGTCAATAAGTAAGTAAATATTTTTAGTAACGCGTGATTTGTCATAGTTCGAAAAGGTAAACTAAAGAAGGTAATCAGGTAAGTAGGTAATGGCTCACCACGTCTTCCACATGCCGTGTGAGCTGTGAGCCAAAATTTCCAGACGCTGGAGCCCTGACATGGCAAAGTGATGACGTCGAGGCAGACCGCGATAGCGATGGAGAGTCAAGCTGGACAAGAACACTACCGAATGGCCATCACTGGCACTTCTTCTTCTTCTATCGTGTCGACATGAGCTACATACTGATAAAAGCTCAAGCCGTGGGGAAAATATTAGCCAGTCAGCGGGTTGGAAGCGGGGCTGACTGCCTAGGGTGCGTCGGACGATCAATTAAATATCGTCACTCGTGGATTATCTTTTAATGCAAAACTCTCTCAATCACTCAATTTAAACTCTCAATTTTATTTTAATCACTGGCACTAAGCTGCATACTGCCTCGTTGGTCTAGTGGTTGCAAGCGCGACTGCTGAGCGTGGTGTCATGGGTTCGATTCCCGGGTCGGGCAATGTGTTATTGGGTTTTTTCATTAGGAAATTCTCAGTAGCAGCCCGGAGTCTGGATTTGTGCCCGGTCAATGGCAATAGGCTCGCCCCCCATTACATGGGACTATAACATAACTGTCGAAATATGGGTGTACTATTACAGCTCTGCCTACCCCTTCGAGGAAATACAGGCGTGATGTTATGTTATGTTACTAAGCTTATATTGAAAATTAATGGGGGAGGCTTTTGTCCGGCAGTGGGATGTTACAAGCTATCAGTAACAGTTACACAATGAGATGCAAAAGCTACAATATTTAAGATTTGTCAATGCATAAACTAATACTCCTCAAAGGACGTCAGGCTGCCGGCGGGGAAACAAGATATTATGTGTTGTGTCTCATTAGCGAACCTGTAATGAACTGATTATGATAAAATGTTTAAAACTTTTCAGATCCGAAATCGCAACAAACCAAGACTATAAGGAATTTACATCGTCTAGTAAAATCAAATCCAGTTAAAATACAATATACCGGTAAAATGTTAATGGGAATGTACACACGGCTACACATTACACAAGCTGTACAATTCCAGTATAAGCTGACCTCGCATTGTATAGGTTTTCCTTACAACGCGAGGTCAGCCTATACTGGTTTTGTACAGCATGATGTGTAGCCGTGTGTATCTCATTCCAATCATTCTATCTCTCTGTACTATCCATGTGATTGTAGTTTTGCAATTCAATCATCTTATTTAAATATTGTAGTATAGTATGTAATAGTATTATAGTAACGTTCATTCAGAATGTTAACAGCTAGTTTATATGTGTCGTGTGATTAAGCTAAGACTTTAGTTAATTAGTTATAGGATGTCTTTAATTTTGGACCAAGAACTGAGGGTCTTCTTTCACAAACTGAAAAAGCTGAAAAATGTAATACTGCTGTTCCTATATTACTCAAATTAAAATTACAATCATTCATGTATTTAAAATATGAATTCATTCATCTATTACTATCCGTGGAAACCTGTAATTGGCTTAATGTAACCTATGCTAGCTGCTTATTAATTTTTATATAGCTGTTGGTTTTCCTAATTATAAATAAATAAATAAATAAATAAATAAATAAACTAGCCTATGCCCTCGACTTCGCTTGAATGTCGTTTATCGCGTATTCCTCAGGAACTGTTTATTTTCCCGGGATAAAAGTAGCTTATTTATTATTCGGGTCGGGCAAAGTGTTATTGGGTTTTTTCATTAGGAAATTCTCAGTAGCAGCCCGGAGTATGGATTTGTGCCCGGTTAGTGGCAATAGGCTCGCCCCCTATTACATGGGACTATAACATAACTGGCGAAATGTGGGTGTACCATACACCTCTGCCTACCCCTTCGGGGAAATACAGGCGTGATGTTATGTTGTTACGTGTTATATGTTATTCCGGGCTATGTTCTATATGTATGGTAAATTTCATTAAAATCGATTCTGCCGTTCATGAGTTATAAATGGTGTAACTAACCCGACTTTGTTTTATATTATGATTAAAATGTGTTATACATCGTACAAAATTTATTTATTTATTTGGCTCTTCAACAATGAGTACACTGTACATGAATTTTTTTTCACATTTCAAACTTAATCTAAGTGCCCCATTACTTACAGAAGAGCACCGCATGCCATAAATTAAGCGCAATTAATATTAATACAAAAATTAGTTACTAATTGTTAGTTAAAATTAGTTATTAGTTGTTAATTATTGATCTTGTAGATCAAAGTTATTTAATTTAAAAACTATAAAGAAAAAGAACTGCCCCCCTAGCCAAGTTGACAATCTACAATCGTCAACGCTAATAGAAACCATGCATCATGTATGGGAATGACATATCTCAACGAAAAAGTCATTCGTTGAGATATGTCATTCCCATACATTTTGATTGTTTTCTATTAGCGTTGACCATTGTAGATTGTCAACTTGGCTAGGAGGGCTGTATCATTATTGAATAATAATTTTATAATGCTTTTAAAAAAAGTTTGTAATTTTTGTATTTCATTTTTCATTATGTCAGCAAAGTCGTAGTCATAACATAAAATGTTCGAACTAAAACGTTCTATCACGGCAAGCCGTGATCTGTCGGGGGTGGACTGCAGATCGTATCCCACGCCCCCGGCCAAAGGTTAGCAGAAGAATACCGTGGTGGTTTTAGTCGGTAAGAGTCCGACACTGGCTCCGTCACCCGGAGTGCGTACATCAAAAATTCCCCACGTAAAAAAACATAATAACTTTAACTTGTAAGGTGCGTCTTGCTGCTTGGCGGCACAACTCTGACCACGGTTGCGTGCCGCATGCCGCCGAGTGGCGAGAAATGGCGGTATTTTTCTTTGGCCGGTAGATTTTGATCCAAAAATGCATGGAAAGTCAACGATGTCCCTTTGAGTTCTTTTATCCAATTATTAGCAATATGTATACCTAACTAAACTAGATAATAAATGTAATTTTATATATACGATTATCGCCTTTTACTTTTAAATCTGAAACTTCTAATCCGACTCACTTTAATATTTATTGAATACTTGAGGGGCTCGTAGCGAAGTAATGACTGCGCGGATTGTACGATCTGCAAGGTTAAGCTGCATTTGCCACGGTCAGTCTGTAGATGGGTGACCGTTTCGTTACATTTCGAGACCCCTCCGTGCCTCGGAGAGCACGTTAAGCTGTCGGTCCCGGTTGTCATACGAATATCTATGGCAGTCGTTACGGGTAGTCAGAAGCCTGAAAGTCTGACAACTGGTCTAACCTCCGAATGTCAGTATTACCCAGTATCTGGGTTGCGGGGGTCTGATGGCAGTCGCTCCGTGTAAAATACTGATGTTCAGCCGCATCTGCCTAGACTGGAAGCCGACCCCAATATAATTGGGAAAAGGCTCGGAGGATGATGATGACTTAAGCTCTGTTGATTGTTTTCTTAATATCAAAGACATGTTTCATGAATGCATTCTGAAGAGTCAGGAGTATAAAGTAAGTCTGCTGTGATGCAAAAGCTAGTGCTAGTTGGCGGACTACATACACTATTGGAAACTGTTTGGAGCACTCTCGAGTGTGCTGGTTTCCTTACGATGTTTTCCTACTTCGTTGAAACAAGTGCAAATTCTGATCTGCACATTAATCCAAAAAGTATGAAATGCAGGCCGGATTCTAACTCAGACCTTTCTGCATGGAAGGCAAGCGTTTAACCCCTAATGGATTATATACACATTTATTATAGGTACAAGACTACATAGTTCACATTGTGAGAGCTGGTGCCTGTTGTGGGTTCGTAAAAACCTGTGTTACAGGTCACCAGGCCCCACTCAGTGGCTGCATACAATCTTGGCTTCCTGTGTTGATATTTGATCTAATACATCAAGTTGAAATAAACAAATTTACTAAAGCGCTAAGATGACGCTAAGCAAAAGATGAAGAATTTTTTTTTTTTTTTTAAAGTAAAGAGAAATAAGAAAGCAGATTGTGTCACAAAACTTATTAGACTGTTGGTAGGTATTGGAGTATGCGTGGTGCGACTGTATGTGTAGATTAATGATTTGTGAATATGAATGTTTGTGTAAGCGTTATATTGTTGTTAGAATCTAGATAAGCCATAAACACAATATAGGTACTTTATATTTATGAGACAACCATACAATACCTTACAATACGCGTAACTAAGGAGTTAATGCTAAATTTATATTTTAAATTAGGGGGTGAAGAAAATTTTCTGTGTCATCGTAGCTAAGGGTTTTTAAGAATGTGGTCACTTTTTGTAATGATATTGAATGGTAATGACTTATTTCTTATCTAACATAGTTTCTGTAATAGGGTCTTCTAAAGGAATTAAAATATCCGAAAGTACTTGTACCTCCATTATGTTGATCATAAATAGTCATTTATAGTGCGTTGTAACGCTTCTACTAATAATAAACTAGAATTTGCCCGCAGCTCCGTAAGCATATAATTCGGCTGGTCACAGAAAAACTTATAGCACTTCCCTCGGGAACTGTTAATTTTTCCGGGATAAAAAGTAGTTTATATGTTAATCCGGGTTATTTTCTTGTTAAAAATAATAATATATATAATAATAATAAGCCTAATTTCATTCAAATCCTTTCAGCCCTTCCTGCGTGATTGAGTAACAAACATCCAAAAATCTTCACAAACACATTCATAATTTCATAATATCAGTAGAAAGTAGGATAATTAGTAGGATGAACATAATTCTGAAAATGGCTGTGCATTAAACATTTATCAAAATAATGTAATTTGACGCATTAAGATTGATTAATGTTTAAAACATGTTAATGTTATCTATTATTGAGTGTCCAGTTCATCAAAGAACTAAAGAAATAAACACGTTAACATCCACATGGAAAACGGAATGATAAGCATGTTAATTAGGACTGAAAATATAATGGGTGTTCATAGAAATTATGTTTTTGTGAGAAAATATCCTAATCATCTAATTACACTGCGTATTGTTACAGAAATAGTGTTACATGCAGTGTTAAGGATAAGCAACACGCTGTGACCACAGATTTACCATATAACGAAGAGATACCGTATACATTATTTATATTTAACTTCATTAATTTTCTTTGTGGTTCTAGTGTTTTGATATTTGGTATTCAAAGTTCGCGTTCTTTCAAAATCTTCATAGACAACTTCACGGCCGTCCACAATTATTTCCAAAAAGAACAAACGTATTTCAAATGTTTCAGAAAGTTGAAGATAGTTTTTATTATAACCACAGTAACATACTGCTTTGGTAGTGCAGTTCTTTTAGCTTCAAGAATACTTCATAAGCTCTACGTAAAAGAGAAGCAGCTTAGAGTATTTTTCATTTTGTTGGTTATGCTAGAAATATTAACTCAAATACGCTGTATTATAGAACATGTTATATTATACATTTACATTGTGAAACTACGGCATTTGTTGAAGTGTTTGAATAATTATATATTTGACATGCAAGTCTCATATACACGGAAAATAAATTATTCTTTGATAGAAAAGAAAGCAATGTTTTTTTGACGGAAGCACGAACGCATGAATGTGCTACAAACTATTTAAACTTAGTGAGCTGCAGCATGAATTTATCGGCTTGCTTCAGCAGTGAGGTAAATATCCTAACACCCTGCTTGGTGGTTTCTTTGTTGTGGACTTAGGGCTACTCGATTCAATTCTAAGTATTTAACATTTAAATTGATTTTTACAACAAAACTACTGTTGCGCTAGCACGAACCATTTTGACGTATCAAAACTTTAATGTAAGTGAATTTTGGATTTAACACGGATCGACTGCCATCATACCCGCAACCCATTTACTAATTTAATATTAGCACTTTATTTTTTAATTTTAAATTTTACGAATTTATGTTGTGTAATTTTTTGAGTCAATAAATATTTTTACTATTTATTATTTTATTACTGAGTAACACTGACATTCGGAAGTTGACCAGTTGTCAAAGTGCACATTATCTATAAAATTAAATCAAAATGTAAACAGAACCTGTTGTATTTTTGACATTAAAGTTTCAATACATCAAAATTATTCGTGGACCGTTAAAAATTAGGTTTGTAGACATGACTAACATTTTCGGAAAAAAATGTTTCAGATGTTATTTGTACTAGCGGTGTCTTCGGTACACCATATCGGTGCATCGTATTCTCTATTCCATATAAAAGATGTAAGTAAATATGAACAAAGTATTGTATTAGTATGTTACTTTTTATCATTAATCCCTAAATAATATATACTTTCCCATTTTCACAGGAAATTTGTAAATTCATTGGCTTATTCAACATTTTATATCCCCTGACATATTCTTTAGTTTTTCAACATCTTGTAATTTTTTCGGGTCTAAAACTGCTAAACGAACGAACAAAAACAAACCGAGGATAATCAAAATTATACAGCAAACTATCAATTAGTGAGTACTTATACATTTGGTATTAAAATATAGCAAAAATAGGATTTAATCTACTTTAATTTCGATTGTATTTTGAATTTCGAAGAAAAATATTTAAAAAAATCTTTAATTTAAATAAAAATCATTATATTTTAGTTATTATAAATAAATAAAAAGTTAAATAACCTTTGAAACATTACATTTGGTATTAAAAATATAGCAAAAATAGGATTTAATCTACTTTAATTTCGAATACCAATGTATTTTGAATTTCGAAGAAAAATATTTAAAGAATCTTTAATTTAAATAACAATCAGTATACTTTAGTTATTATAAATAAATAAAAAGTTAAATAACCTTTGAAACATCTGGAACATTATTACTTCATATAAGTTTTTTTATTAAAATATATTTCCATCATTTTCAGATCCAACTTCGCAGGAAACGAAGATTGTCAGGAATTTACATCGTCTAGTAAAATCAAATCCTGTTAAAATAGAATATACCGGTAAAGTGATCCTGGGAATGAAACTTATTCCGATCATTCTGTCTCTCTCTGCCACCTATGTGATAACAGCGTTGCAATTCAATCATCTGATTTAGATATGCCTTACCCCGGCTCCACACGTTAGCCCGAACGTTGGGACGAGCGTTGGCAGTTAGCCGTCACGTGTCGGTTTTATCAATGAAATTATGCGCCAAAATTTGCGATGCGTCCACACGTAGGCGGTTTGCGCAGTCTTGCCGCAGCACGCGTGTGGTACGGTGCATCGAAAGAGCTTGTTCCGACGATCAACGCGTCGGAAAAATTATATTCGCGTATACGAACGTAATTTTTTTAGAATTTCTAGAAATAAATCTAGTTTTATTATAAATCTTCTTGTTTATTATCAAATAATAATGATATCCTCTTATCTGTCAAAACATTTTTCAAAGACGACGTCCATTGTTTAACTAATATGTTATTTTAATTGACAGTTGAGCTCTTAAGCACTCAATAACGTTAAAGTGCCCTGTGCAACTTCTATTTCAGACGTCTTTATATTGGCCCTGATGGGACTAAACTAACATTATCTCCAACGTGTGGACGGTAGACATAATCTACGGGCCAACGCTCGTACAATCGTTGAGGCCAACGTGTGGAGCTGGCCTTAGGATTATTACAATAGTCTCACGCCGAGATAAGCGATTTCATGATGGCCTTAAAATACTACGTTTAGTAAACTTTTGTCTCATCTGCGTGTTCGTGTTGGCGAACATTTTACGTGCCGCTTGCGGGCACATATTGATTATTTATGTACTTCATCTTTGAATGAACTTATCACTAAGTGTTAATACTCTAAAAGCTGCTACACACTGCCGCCAGGCACGTCTAGCGATTATCTATCCCGGCGAGCTAACCACGCAAACAAGCCCGCATTGGCGATAATGGTGGCTGGCATACCCGGCGGTCTACTGAAGCGGCAAAAACCCACCAACTACACTGCCAGCATTGGCCAGCCTAGTGTGCCTTAAAGATATAGCTTAATCTTAATAAATTCATGTCATGTCATGTTCATTTGACAACACGATTGGCGCAATGCTTGAATGATAGGCTACTGTGCTAAGAGTCTCAGGTTTGATTCCCGCATGGAACAAATATGTGTTTATGCATTTGAGATTTGTGTTTGTGAATGCACTAAAATAAAATACTATAATATACAGAGAATTATTATATTGATCCCATACATAAATAGGTAAAATGTATTTCTCCTTTAAAAAAATATCATCTCTTAGAACTAGTTTGAACACTAGGAATCGTTGAAGAGCGGGCGTTTTGGGGACTTCTTAATGTCTGGCGTTCGAATATAATTAATTGAATTTAATCCACTTTGAATAAACCATTTTAGACGTTGAAAACGTCTTAAGGGTTAATTTTTGGACGGGTTTAAGTTAAGCCATCACGTTGGCCTGGTCCAAGCTATAATATTATGTCATAAATTATCATGTTAAATCTTAGTTTTAGTACCATTATAATAATATTATAATTACCATCTAATTAAATAATATGTAATTAGTTTTTTATTTTTTTTATTTATTTGAAGGGCTTTGTCGCTTAGCGACCATATCGCCCAATTGTGGAACAAAATACAAAATAAAGCATACTTATGTATTAATAATTTACCTTACTGCTGGCATATACAAGGTGGAATTTTGTAATGCCACCTGAAGGGAAAGTACTCTTAATACTGTAGATAGAACATTTTAACATCAGGTGGGTCACTCCCTCATTTCGCCATGCTAAAATTTAATAAAGTTACATATACTCGTAGTAAGATAGGATATCGGTGAAAGAAAACATCGTGAGGAAACCTGCACAAAGTGCTCTATTGAGTTCTTGATTGTGTGTGGAGTCCGCCAACACGCAGTAGGCCAGCAGACTGAATCCTTCTCATTCTGAGAAGGGGCCCATGCCCCACAGTCTGAATCCTTCTCATTCTAAGAAAGGGCCCATGCCCAGCAGTGGGATAGTAATGGGCTGATTACGTAAGCAACTCACCCTTACTTTAATGATACCTACTTTTTTGTCCTATACGGTACATATCGTAGCTTCCATTTTCTCTCCGTCGCAATCAGGTGTCATGTCTGGTTGTAATAAAAAACCTTTTTTGGCAGCGCAGTCACCGTGAATACAACGTGCATCTTCCATTAAGAGAAAAGTTGAAATAAAGGTGAAGTTGTACTTTGAGGTTAAAACTTTTCGCGGACTTTCATAAGAAGTTTTTTTTTTTATAATAACATAACATAACATCACGCCTGTAATTCCCCGAAGGGATAGGCAGAGGTGTGATAGTACACCCACATTTCGCCAGTTATGTTATAGTCCCATGTAATAGGGGCGAGCCTATTGCCATTAACCGGGCACAAATCCAGACTTCAGGCTGCTACTGAGAATTTCCTAATAAAAAAACCCAATAACACTTTGCCCGACCCGGGAATCGAACCCAGGACCCCACGCTCAGCAGTCGCGCTTGCAACCACTAGACCAACGAGGCAGTCACAAATTAGGCTTTGTTTATTGATGCAGATATTTTATTTCGTCCCCGTCCCCTAGTGGTTGCAAACTAGACCAACGAGGCAGTCAGTTTTCTATAATAGAAAGAGGCAATCGAACAATCAATCAACAATCAGGTCATCTGATGGTAAGTGAGCACCACTGCCTATAAACACCTAAGACAACAGGGGAGTGGCCGATGCGTTGCCAACTATTCAAAAAGACGTGTGCTCTTTTTTTGAAGGCTTCCATTTCAAATTTGTTCGGCAAAACCGCCGGCGGAAGCTGGTCCCACAGTTATACAGTTAGAGGCAAAAACGCCGTGTGAAATGTATGTAGACCGCCAACCATCAAGATGGTGAAGATGTGACTTGTTTTATGGCCTACGATGATGGATGTCTGATATACGATATGATGAAGTATGTTCGTTTTTTTATGGAAATTCATTTTCTAATTCAGTGATATTATATACTGTACTGAAAGTTCACGGTAGCTTAGCGGATAAAGCACTGGCGTACCGAATCAGGAGTCGCAGTTTCGAATCCTGCTCGTGAGAGAATTTTTAACCAACTTCAAAAAAAGGAGGGGGTTCTCAATTCGATTGTATTTTTTTCTATGTTTGTTACCTCAGAACTCTGTCATTTATAAACCGATATTGTTTTTTTTTTATTTGAAAGGTTAGACTTCCAGATTGGTCCCATTTTTATCAAAATCCAGTTTTGATGATGGGATCTATGCGGAGTTGAGGGTACTAGATAGATAGATAGATAGATAGAATATTCTTTATTGTACACCGATAACATTATTAAACTTAGGACTAACATGTAAAATAAGGGTACAACTATACTACTATGCTATACTATAGGTACTACTCAAATATTGTAGGCATACATATAGCGATTTTGGTATTTTCATCAACAAGTTAAGCATTTGCATTCAGAAAGTATCATTTGGTGAAGATCTGATGAAAATCTTCGGAGATAAAGAAGGGAACTCTTCAATGGATGACATCAAATCATCCGGGATTGCAACAATCGCTTGTCTTTCTATTGTTAATGCCACTCAAATTAGAAAAAAAAGTAAAAACCGGCTTTAAAAGTTATAAAATAATTATTTGTGTGAAACAGTTTAAGAAGTCGGTGTCAATTATTTATTTAATCAAACCGAATCAGAGGCACCTACTCCTAAATGGTTTCACACAAATTTTAATATTTTATTATTTTTGAAGTTGGTTTTTACCTTTTTTTTAAGTTTTTTTTCCACAATCATATTATCTTTAATTTAGAATTTGTGAAAATATACTCAGGACCAAAATTAAATAGGTGATAGAAAAAAATTATTCTGCATTCGTATAGTCGACCGCACGTCAGTGGTAACGCCTTGACAGCATCTATATTTCGTAATCGGTAAGGGCTACTTTCTTAACTCAAGTATTACCACCGACGTGCGGTAGACTGTATAAAACAAACATAACAATACAAAACTTTAAAATTTTGCTACGACTAGAATGACTTCAGAAAATTTAATGCCAGCAATGATCCAACCAACAGAGTTATTCTGCGTTCATAAATTCTTCATACAGTCAATTGCATATTGATGGTAACAAAAGCAGTAAGCAGTGCACAGTGGCGTGCATTGCATATAGGCAATTAGGCAATACCCAGTGCCTTCCTCATTCAAACTCAACAGTGGTGTAAGTTATTATATTTTTTTTAAAGTACGATGATTCTTTATCCTTTATTAAACCTATTAATGCTGAATAAATCTTCCTACATAAAAAAAACAATAACTTACACCAAAAATAAATTCAAGTGAAGTAGGCCACTGCACGCCACTGGCAGTGCATGTCTTGTATGAAATTTACATACTAACGGCCAAAATTAATATCCAATCTATCCACGATTTACCCTACTAGAGATATAAATTTGACATATTTTGTATGGAGCTTATGTCAAATTCCTATCTCTAGTAAGGCAAATCGTGGATAGATTGGATATTAATTTTGGCCGTAAGTCAGTTTCGCTTGTAATGGTTTTTATACCATAGATACATATCTTAAATTACAATCACATGATTGACCGTACAATAATTGAATTGAATTTGATTTTATTTAGGTACTTTTAATTATAATTTGTTAAACTTGACATAGATCATGATTTTGTTAGTTATGAATAATTATAATGCATGAGTGTCAAATGACACCAATAAAGATTGTATTCTATTCTACTCCAAGACTTTCAACTGTTTCTATCGCAGAATAACTTCTTAAGAAATTCAATGATGGTTTAGTAGTAGTAGAGCTCTTTTGTGAAAGCTCGTCCGGGGAAGTACTACCACCGTATCTACTTCTCCGCCAAATAGTGATGCTTGCATTGCTGTGTTTCGGTCTGAAGGGTACGGGTGCCGGTGAAATTACAATCACATGAGACTTTTTATCTTCATGTCGCAGTTTGGCGAACCGACTTGCGGTACAATTTAGGCAACAGTCTAGGTGGTATTGCAGTTGTTATGGACAAAGGTAACCGCTTAACATCAGGTGGGCCTTTAGCTCGTTTCGCCATCCAATATCATTAAAAAAAAAGTTAACTCAGTGTGACCTCAACTTTGTTACAGAGTCACGAGACCGCATTTACGTAACATAATGACTGCAACATGCGGTGAAGTGTAAAAACAGTAACGCATCTCGACAGCTTTTAGTTTTAAATTTTTCCCAGGTAATGCAGATAGCGTCTAAAACAACAACAACAAACAACAATTTAATCTTATTATTTTGTAATATATGAAGTGTACATCGATCTATAAGTACTTCGCTATATTTCAATGGAGGTGTTATACTCTGTGGTGATCGGATGCATTGAAAGTAGGAACTTTCTAACCCTTGAACTAGTTCCATTATAATCATAATCATAAATCTTTATTTCACCAAATAATGGAACAACTTACAATTTTTTTATTTTTTTATTACTGTACTTTCTTGTGTAGGTACAGTCGACTGCATGACAATGGCAATAAATAACAATAAAACATAATTATCACTTACTAGCGTAACAAGTTGTATCAAGTCCGATTAGCACTATCCCCCTTACTAGTTAAAACTGTATTACGGAAAGAATAGGTCTTCTCCTTCTCGAACACAAACATCGTCATAAATAAATAGTAAGTCTCATAATAATATGGTTGGAGGAGCGCGCACTCACACGGTGTAATCATCATCATCATCATTTCAGCCGAAAGACGTCCACTGCTGGACATAGGCCTCCCCCAAGCATCGCCACAACGACCGGTCCTGTGCCTTCCGCATCCAGCGGATTCCCACGACCTTCACCAGGTCATCGGTCCACCTTGTGGGGGGCCTACCCACGCTGAGCCTTCCAGTACGCGGTTGCCACACCAGAACTCTACTGCCCCATCGGCCATCCGTTCTGCGAGCAATGTGCCCCGCCCACTGCCACTTAAGCTTGGCAATTCTTCGGGCTATGTCAGTCACTTTCGTTCTCCTGCGAATCTCCTCATTTCTGATTCGATCACGCAGGGACACTCCGAGCATAGCCCTCTCCATTGCCCTTTGAGTGACTTTGAGCCTTCTTATCAGGCCCATTGTGAGCGACCACGTTTCAGTACCGTAAGTAATTACTGGCAACACACACTGGTCAAAGACTTTCGTCTTGAGACACTGCGGTATTTTGGACGAGAAGATATTGCGTAGCTTCCCGAACGCTGCCCAACCGAGTCGGATTCGACGATTGACCTCTTTCTCGAAGTTGGACTTACCTAGCTGGACAGTTTGTCCTAGGTATACATAATCGTCAACAACTTCGAGTGTAGATTCTCCGATGTTTACGGGAATGGGTGCTATATGGGAATTGAACATAACCTTTGTCTTGTCCATATTCATTTTAAGACCCACTCTATCAGAAGCTCTACTGAGGTCATCGAGCATTGTACCGAGGTCCTCCATGGTCTCAGCCATGACTACTATGTCGTCGGCAAACCGAAGGTGAGTGATGTACTCGCCGTTTATGTTAATGCCTAGCCCCTTCCAGTCCAGAACCTTGAAGACATCCTCAAATGCAGCAGTGAACAGTTTCGGAGAGATCACATCTCCCTGTCTCACACCTCGCTGCAGAAGGATAGGTTTCGAGGCTTGGTCCTGTAATCGGATTGACATAGTGGCGTTTTCATACAAAGACTTTAACACTTCGATGTACCGATAGTCAATCTGGCACCGTTGAAGAGACTGTAGTACCGCCCAAGTCTCGATCGATTCGAAGGCTTTCTCGTAGTCCACAAACGCTAAACAAAGAGGCAAGTTATACTCTTCTTAAAGCCTTTTCAGAAACCGGCTTGTTCGGGAGGCTGGAAGTCGTCAAACCTGCGCGAAAGACGGTTCGTAATGACTCTCGAAAACAGCTTGTAGACATGGCTCAGAAGTGAGATGGGCCTATAATTCTTCAGTAGAGCATTATCGCCCTTTTTAAAGAAGAGTACCACCACACCTCTGCTCCATGCCTGTGGCGTTCTTCCCTAGAGAATGACGGAATCAAACAGCTTCTGAAGGGCCTTAAGGATCGGTTTTCCACCCGCCTTCAGGAGTTCGGCCGTAATTCCGTCATCACCCGTTGCCTTGTTGTTTTTGAGCTGCTTCAGAGCCATCCTAATCTCGTACAGGCTGACGTCCGGGATATCTTCGGTATAGTGTCGGGTCAATCGAGCTCTTGGGTCGTGAGCCCGATTTACAGTGGGTGTCCAGGTGGACGTGTATAACTGTCCATAGAACTTCTCGACCTCCTTCAATAGCTCTGGCTTGGAGGATACGACTCTGCCATCGTCGGTCCACACGGTGTAATATGGTTTATTAATTATATAATGGTTTATTACCATTGATATGTGTTTTAACTAATTGAATCTATAAGCCTACACATTCATATACAATATTTACAACACAAATATAAAATACCTACATGTACAAAATAAAATTATATAAAAAGGCGCGCTTAGGCGTTAAATACAACGTGTTGATCTGTATTCGTGCCATATTTAAGGAGGTGACTATATCACTGATACTGAACACGAATCAATAAAAAAATCAATATAAAAAAAAACATTCATTACATACCTCGTTGTAAACAAACGAATCCCCTCCGTGTGTCGCGTGCGACACAAAAACGATGGGTGAGAAACCACCAAAACAATTTGCAGGTGTTTCCACCCTTTGAAAATGCCACCGATGACTTATTTTCAGTCTTTCGGGATTTATTCTCAAATCCTCGATATGTTTCTAAGTGAAAATTTGGGTATTAAATAATAATAATAATAATTTTTCAAGTATTTTTAAATGACTAAGCACATTATTTATCATTTGCTCTAGAAATATGGCACGGTTGCAGATCAACAACTTGTATAATAATATATAATGTTCCTTGAATATTTAATTAATGCGATATTATTGTAGTTTTTGTGAACAAAGGATAAAACTTTTACGGGCTGATAATTAGAATAAATATAAAAATAAAATGACAAAAAAGTTTTTACAAGGAATTATAATTTTAATGAAACACACTGAAATTTTCTTATTCTGAAATCACCAACAATCTGATGAAATAGATTCAGTGCAGAATTTTATAACTACATTTTAAAATACACACGCTGCTAGTTTTAGCCCGGCTCCACACGTTGGCCCAAAAATTCGTACGAACGTTGGCGCGTGAATTATGCCTGACGTCCACACGTTGGAAGTCATGTTAGTATAGTCCAGACAGAGCCAATGTAAAGATCTCTGTAATAAAAGTTGCACTGGGTACTGGGGAAGTTGTTGAGTGCATATCATTGTTATTTATTAATAAAAAATACTTGAATTTAAAAAAAAAACAAGACATTCCATAACTCTTGCATTCGTCCCGCCCACTCTGATGACATTTTTACGATGCGGTGACCATCAGAACAAGCTCATTCGATGCACCATGCTGTATGCGTGCTGCGAAGACTGAGCAAACCGCCAACGTGTGGATGCATCCCGAACGTTGGCGCATATATCCTTTGATAAAACCGACATGCGACGGCCAACTGCCTACGCTCGCCCCAAGGTTTGAGCCAATGGTATTTCTCCCACACGTTCCACACGTTGGCCGAATAGCCTTGGCGCCAACGTTCGGGCCTACGTGTGGAGCTGGCCTTACAAATCTAAAGTGGTCAATTAATGTATGTATACAAATGAACAGACATGTCAAAATGATCAATTATTTTGTTAGTAATTGGTCGTACAAGATACAATAATCAATTGATTTTATTGATTTTAGAACGTCTTTAATAACATAAAAATAAAAACAAGTTAACATAAAGATCATAATCTTAGTAAAAACAACCATAATTATTACGACCATTGTTGAACAGACTATAAATTATCTCTTTTAACCTAAAACATGCCTTATACACTGGTGTTAGAAGTTTTTTTCATTAGGCTTGCATCATGCCCATTATTACCCATATTATTAATTACACGGATCCAAATAGCCAAAAAGGGTATTTTCAGACATGTCACAATCACAACCACACCACACCAGCAAAAATTGTCGCCGATTTTTTTTTTATGTAAACGCGTAATTTCATTCACAAGTATTATACCACAATTTGCAGTCACGTTCAACGGCTGTCACGAACATGTGTGGTCAATACCGATGACATCGTGGCCACAAACTCAACCATTCCGCGACCACCGTAAGTACGTAAGTACCGTACCCAATTCTGGATATTTTGAAGTAATTAGCAATTCTTTAAGGGAATATTATACTCATCACTTTGAACAATTTTTGGGGGACCAGCCCAAAAATCACAAAAAAAAGTACTATTTATGTGAATACAAAAGCTGTTTTTTTTTGTGATTTCAGGATTAGTCCCATACAAAAGTTGTTCAAATTAATGAGTACAATCATCCGTTAAAGAAATGCTAATGAATTCAAAATCATATACCTACAGGATAATATTTTGTTCCTTTCGCCAGTTTGGCGAAACCGCTGCCTGATGACAGTTTTGCCGCTTTGGTGTGGCCCGTCTGAATAGATCATAAAAATATCGACACAAACTTATTAGCTAAAACCATTGTACTCTACACTAGTTTTGTAATTGACAACCTTCTATAAGGACTCTTAACAGACGTTCTTTTTGCCCGATTGAGAACGAAACTTTTTACTTGACATTATTTTGTCAGCGTTCTTTTGGGAGACTCAATGCACACCACTTTTATTTAGTGTGGAGTTTAGTACGCAGCTATCCTTTCGAATGCCAATCACAGACTAAAAAGAGCGCCGTCTCGTCTGCGTTAGCGGGTGTGTTTCGGTACTTTCTATATTTTTGCGTACTTTTTGAACGACGTGGATAATGCCACGCAAAAAACTAATAACGTAAAAATCTTCGTTCTCAATCGCTCAAAAAGAACGTCGTCTGTTAGAGGCCATTGGCGTGGAGCTTCGCGGCATTCGAGAAATCAACGTTCATTTTACACGTCGTTCTTTTTACGCGCAGTATGCGAAGCTTCATAGAATTTAGTGTTGTATTTTCACGTGTAAAAAGAATGCCGTGAAATTGCGGGTAGTCTGTTAGAGGCCTAAAAATTGTCTAACAAGGGTAGTAGTTTTTTTCCAACATTAGTATTCTTGTTATTAAAATTATATTGCATTTTATTATTATTTTAAATCAGGTGAGTCAATTGCAAAGCAGTTATTATATAAAAGATAGAAAAAGATAGAATTATAGGTATTAAATACATTCCAAGCTTAATTTTAGAAGTATATTCTATTTGGATGGGATTCATTTCTACAAGAAGGCTTAAATTTCTGACACTCTTAGTTTCCGGTGCAAGAGGATCTAAAAAATACCAAATACATATTATAGTCAAACCGAACATAAGTGTGCAAGGCCAGGTTTAAAGTACACTTAACATTATTACAATGTATAGGTCCATTGTACATATATTTTGTATAAGTCATAGATGTTGCTTATTTTTTTTGTGTACAATAAAGGGTATTTGTATTGTATTGTATTGTAAAAGTCCGTGATTTATAGGTCAGTCCCCTCCAACTCTTCCATCCACTCGCCTCGTATACTTATTTCGCACTGAGGTAATATGTACTACGTACTAGAGAAGACACCTCGAACAAAATGTTTGTAACACGTTTTAGAGCTCCTGCACTCACACTCGCTTAGCCACGCTCGCAGCGCGCGTGCCCCGCGGCCAGCAAGTTGCGCGATATTTTTTGTTCGGAATGTCTACTCGACGAAATAATCAATCTCTTTTCATCCAAGCTCTCTACTTGCCCCAAGCATCTGTTTAGATAGAAGGTATGTTTATACCTTTCTCATTTCTTTTTGTGCAGTGATAGAAGATGAAGTGACAAAGATTCACTGCATCTTCTTTCACTCCACAACGCCGCTCCCTTATCGCGCTTTTTCTCACTCTATCTCTCAAACTTACACCACACATTATTCAAATACTGATCTACTTTACTGAATATACACTTACTTGTCGACAATGTGCTGTATAATTTTGATAGACGTCTTTTTATGTTGGCACATTCGTTAAGCAAATTTTGACCAGCTACAGTTACGGCAAATGTACAGACCAAAGAAAAAAAAAGAACATATCCTATGTTTATAGAATAGGCTAGTTTATTGAACTTCTGTGAACAAAAAATTATGGAACAGAATAATGGTAATCATCAATATATACAGTATGTAACAAAAACCCTGTTGTTTCTGTGAGCTACGTTATCAGAATCGATATTCATACGTAAGGACACAACTCATTTGGAAAAACTCTTCAATAAAAATAATCAAATTAAATATTAAATCATTATTAATTGTAAATTCAAAGTGATATAATCACATTTAATAATGATTAAATATTTAATTTGAATATTTTTATTGAAGAGTTTTTCCGAATAAGTGGTGTTAAGGACACCACTTATTCGGAAAAACTCGTATGAAAATCGATTCTGATATCGTAGCTCACAGGACCAACAGGGTTTTTGTTACATGCTGTATAAAAATAAAGTTAAAAGTTCTAAAGATTCATATTTACTTACATGCGTTAAAAATAAACTGGATATCAAGTACGTTGACGATATGTAATATATTGCGGAGAAGACCAATGAAAATAAAATCTAAAAATAACACAGATTAAAATAGCACAAAGATCAATATAACACATGATATTGTAATAATTATAACACAGATCAAAGTAACTTACCATTTCTATACTGAGAGATAACGACCATAAAACTCAGAAGGCCGCACCTGGTGGATTCAAGAGAGGTGGAGAAAAAATTTGAAATTATCTAGAAGTGTCGTATTTCTTTTTTGTTGCAAAATGTTCAGCTGTTTCCATTACACCTAAAAAATCATTTAAGTTGGTTGGTTGAAAGGTGTCACCAACCTCAATTATAATTTAATCAGCGAAAAATATAAATAAAATTGGTAATAGTTTCGTCGCTGGCTTTTTTCGGCTAATAGTATATATAATTATTACAGAAGCCAAAAAAAGCCAGTCAAAAATTGTTTTGGAAAAAAATTGAAAATGACAAAACACGAAATATTAGGTAAAAGTACCGTCATAAATTTTTATGCAAATTCTTCCGTTATGTTTCCAACACACATGAAAAAAATTCACAGATCTCGTGCATTACACGATCTTCGAGGTGCATTGAAAATGAACTCAGTTATAGCATTAGAAAAAGAAATGAATAATAAATACACTCGATAAAAAAAAAAAACGCATGATTTTTTGATCACACTCGCATAATATGAGACATAATACTGACTGACTTACTGACTGAACTGAGCTACTTACGGTCCGTTTTTTCTCTCTTGTCTTATTTACAAAACCATCTTGGCACGTCTCTTTATTTAAATAACTACTGATAAAATATTGTTATTGGTTCTACACATGCAATTAGGTTAAAAATGTTATTTAGTGTGTGAAATTGTTAACATTATGTCTGTTAATAATTATTATTGACGAATTGCATAGAAAAGACATGCTAAGATTGTTTACTAAATAAGACAAGTAAGAAAAAACAGAGATTACCTACACGGCACATATGCATATAATAAGTTCTTTTACATGTGTTTCAACTTAATCAATTGTCGCTCGCACCCTTTTTTTATCAAGTTTTATTAACACCATAGTTCTAGTCATTATTTTTAGGCGCGGTTTACCAGTAAACCGGCAGACAAATAAAAGGTTAACAATATGACATGAATATTGTTGTTATAACTAGTGTTATTTTTAAACATTTTATAATAATACTTATAAAGTCAAAGTCCAAATCTTTTGGTGTTTCGTTCGACCTTTGACTAACAAATGTTTGTCTAATCCTAGGAAAGACTAACTTGGACAGTCACACGCCGAAAATCAATTTGATGAAATTGGAGTTAGACTAGTCAGACCTAAATAAGATACCTATAGGTGTTACAGTCAAAACTCTTTTCCAATCATTTGGAAGTGTTTCCGAGTTTACTCCACCAGAAGACTAGCTTTGTCACCCCTTCACTTCCCTCGCACACTCGACCAGAGCTAAGCTTGAGAGATCGGAGGTCGGACCCCCCTTCTCGCTGCGCTATGGCATCGTGCACTTGTTACACACAGGAGCTCCTTCACGAGATTCTGGCTTCACAAATAATAAAAAAAAAACACTGTAGCGGTAGGACAAAGTCTGATCCCGTACAGTCAGGGTGCACGATTTTTAAACAAAACTACTTTCAACCAACCTCTTAGTCAAATCGATCTTTGAATGCCTCATTTCAAATTCTTCTAAGATGAATTAGCCAAAGTCCGAAATAGATAATTACACTTTTGACTACCAAGTTTAGGTATTTCTAGGATGAGACAAATAATACACCAGTCAAAAGCCGAAATTAGAATTTATTTCGAGGTTCGCCGAAAGGCATTGGTCAAACCTATGATAGACAAGTTATTCGGCGGAGGAGTCACATATCGACCTTTGATTATGAAAAATACATCCTACAATATTTTATTTCTGTAGGCGTAAAACTATACAGTTTCCATACTATGGTGCCCTTTTATTATTTGTGTAAACAAAAAAAGTAAATTATTTAATTTTCAAATCGCGTAACAAGCACCTCTTCAAAAATTCTATCAAAGCGCGCGCGTGCTCCACGTTAGGGTGAAGCTAGCTAGTCTTAATTATTGATATTTTTACATTTAAATTATTTTAAATTGTAGAGTAAAGTCATATCTCGGGGGGATATTTTCATTTTGAAAAAATATTTGTAACTTCTTGAATTATGAGCGTTTGCATGAGAAGAGCCTGCAAAAACGACCACATTTTTCAGTATTTTTCGATTTAAAAAAAAGATTTTGTTTTTTACTAAAAAATCTATTTTCATCTTGTAGCCCTTATTAATATGCGCATTTTGACATCTTAATTATTTTGATACTCCTAAAACTTCCGTAGATAAAGCGAAATCACATTATTTCTGAAAACTGGCCCCTACCGGACCGATCGAAAAAATATTTTCAATGTTAATAATATAAATTTTGAAAACCCCCGACACACCCATATATTCACTCATTCACTTTACACATTCATACGATTTACACAGGCGCAGCGCGTCGTAGCGGATGCGCGCGCACGCGGCGGCATCCGACTGTAGCTCGTACTTAATTCACCACAAACGGCACCACATCGTACACTATTTCACATCGATTAAACGAGTGAAAGTAGGTTACAATCCTTCACCAATTTATCCTCATTTCTCTTTCCTGCTCCATCATCAGACCCTGATCACCATCTGTCTATAACTAATTCATTGTCCCCAATCCAATGAACCCAAACACGATACCTCTGCTGTAAGTTGGTGAGGAGTTGGGTATCCTGCAGATTCCAGGTGATGCTGCAGCATCAACTTAAGATTACCATGTTCTTGCAATATTATTGAAGTAACAGGATATCAAATTTCGAATCGTTCAGACCTGTGGAAGTTGCTCAAATCCCTACATCAACTAGAAAAGAGCTGATTATCTTCAAACGGCTGAACAGATTTTCTCGTATCATAGCTAAGAACACTCTCGATCAACTCACCTTTCAAACAAAAAAACTAAATCAAAATCGGTTCATCCGTCTGGGCGCTACGATGCCACAGACAGACACACAGACACACACCTCAAAAACATAACACCCCTCTTTTTTGTCGGGGGTATGTTAAAAATGAAACCTGGCGACACCTTTCCACCAACCGACTGACTTGTTTTTTTTTTGGCTATATTGGAAACATAGCTAAACGTTTGCAACAAAAAAGGAATACGACATTTTTACCTATTTTTTTTCCCCCACCGCATAACTCCTAGATCCACCAGGTGCAGCCTGCCAGATCGACGGTTTCCGCAAAAGGGTCCTATCAGACTAGTAATTACCTGAGTTTCAACGACGATAAAATTACCTGAGCTTTTTGGTCGTTATCTCTAAGTCCATTTTGAATTTTAGTCATTCTGGAAACGAAACCATGAACAATAAAAAAACATTAGATAGCAATAATAGCACAAACACTCGTAATTTAGAACACCGACCAACAACGTCAATCCAGCAGATTCATATTGTTTCAAATCCACCCTCATCTTTTGGTAATATTAAATTAAAGAAACACATCGGTGCGTGGCATGACACAATAACCAACTAAGACAAACGATTATACACCGCGTTCTTTCTGATTGACTGATGAAAGAGTGCGATATATGGGTGTGTGTATGTGTTTGAAATGTCTTTATAGAAAAAGCAATTCATTTTTTCATTTTCAGCTTTCTTTTAAAAAAGCATTTTTTTATCAAAAACAAGATTATCATTTGACTTGGTGACAATAACTATTTTATAAAAAAATTACCCGCAATAATAAAAAAACTTCGAGCTAATATTCTTGCTTCGAGATAATAATAGTAATTTTACAGTAATTGATTCATAAGTAAGGCTTACAGTGGCATCACACAAATTATGGAAAGCATTTTTTGTAATATTACCGAAAGTAGTATAACGTTGGTACTTGTACTAACGTAGAACATTGTATCACAATGGTACAATTTGCTGCATTTAGATAAATAAGTTATATTGTAATAATAAATAAATAATAAATATTTTTTTATTCACAAAAAGTTTTACATCAAATATCTTTTTTTTTTTTTTTTTTTTTTTTTTTATAGTATAGGATGGCGAAATGAGCTAAAGGCCCACCTGATGTTAAGCGGTTACCTTTGCCCATGACAACTTCAATACCACCTAGGCTGTTGCCTAAATGGTACCGCAAGTCGGTTCGCCAAACTGAGACATGAAGATGGAAAGTCTCATGTGATTGTAAAGTCCCTGACTTCTGAGCTAGGTACAAACCTGTGTTACAGAAGTCAGTGTCTTGGGGTCCTGGCCAGAAAACCTCCACGTGTGTCTGACGGCTGCTTGTCCTTCTGGACACGTCTGGAGGGAACGGCAGTTGTTGGGCCAGTGCACCCTGGGCACGGGCAATAAGTCTCCTTTGGACCGGGGGACCTTATTGCCTGTGGCGAATATTCTGGCACGGGAGGGGCCCAATGTGGGCCAATGGGAAGTTGCTCCGCGTGTCCCTCTGAGAAAGCAGAGGGCACTGTGGAGGAGCAGGGGCAGGCCCGGTGTGCACTCATACTGCCACTGGGCAGGCAGAGGGGGGACTGTCCTTCCCTGCCCCCATCGGTCTCGTAACCCCAGGAGTGCCTGCTGAGTAGTGTTCTCGCGCCTCTTGGGACCGAGGGTCTTGACTTTACCGCCCGGACCGCGAGGAAGAAAACCTCTATAAAAAATTACAGGAGGATGGCCCATCTTCGGGATAACAGACTCGGGGTAGTCTGCTGCCCGACCAGCAGCTGGCGTCGCTGGCACAGTTGGCGTAGCTGACACAGCTGGCGTAGCTGGCATGCTGGCCTGGTGGCATGCTGGTGTAGCTGGCGCAGTTGGCGTAGCTGACGCAGCTGGCGTAGTTGGCGCAGCTGGTAAAGGCCCGTGAGGTGAGGTGGCTTGCAGTGTTCCGTGTGTGCCACCGAGGAGGGTGCGGCCGTCGTTAGGCCGCACGGGGAGAAGGGGCTCGCCTGCTTGTGGCGGGCCGGGACCTGTCGGGGGTGGTTGTGTGAATACTCACGGGTTCCCACGCCCCCGGCTAAGGTAGTTGAAGGAACACCGTGGTGGTTTAAGTCGGTAAGAGTCCGACACTGGCTCCGCCTACCCCGGGCGGAGTGCGTCCAAGAGGATATCCCCAAGGCAAAAAAAAAAAAATTAGTTAGTTTAACACAAATAGTGAGTAATAATTACAGTTTACAAAATTTATTTGTGATGTGGACTATGTGTTGTGTTTGTGTGAGAGTGTGAGCGGTGTTCATGTAGGTGTGGTGTGGGTGAGTGTGAGTATGAATGTGGAGTGAATATACATGGGCGCAGAAAGCAATAACATTTCTGTTTGTTCATAATCTAGTTCTAATAGCCAATTCTTAATCATAGTTTTGTTATTTTATTTATTTTGTCATATAAGTAGGGAGACCTAAAACTCTGTTGCCGCCGAGCAGCAGCTGTGCAGAAATTGGGAGGTAAGCAGACATTAATAAAACAAGTTTAACCGGATTATACCGCGTATATTATTTAAATTGGTTTTCTTGACGTTTCGAAAGCTTTGCAGCGTTCGTGGTCGCAGGAAGACTAAGATGACATGCGTCTTTACAGATATTTCTAAAAAAATATTTTTAATGTACCGTACAATTTTTATTAATTAAAATTATTTCGATGCACGAAGTAATCACTCACAATGTCATTATATATTACAGTGTTGCGTACTGTTTGGGACTTGGTTATCTTTAGAACTGGGTTCCAAACAGGTGGTAGCTGCCAACCATCTTCTCTATTAATATTAGGATGTTTTTTAATTTAAATAGCCTCACGGAGCATTCTAGGTACATACCGTAAACTGCCCTAACTTGGCCCACAAGCTTTGCCTAGTTATTTTTTGAGTAAACTATAATAGCTATGATTTCCGTACTTGGGGAGCTTTGAAAACTATGACAACGCTAACATTTGGTTCAGTTATAAAGTGTCAGTGCGTGTAAAAATTAAGTTAATGCCTTAGGCAAAGTAGGGCTTGTTGGAAAAGTTAGGGCATTTTACGGTATCGGTTTTCCTTCGCCAGGACTTTTGATTTATCAAATCGAAGAAAATGGTTGGTTTGTCTAGGGCATGTTCACACACTGCAGACTTTGTGGAGCGTCTTTTCTTGACGTCAGCTATATGTTCTTTAATTCTAGTGGCTATACTACGCTTTGTTTGCCATATTTATGATAACCTACAATTACAACAATCTTGTAAACCCCTGCATCTTGTAAGGGAATGTGACACTTCGGTCTGAGGAGTTGGCTGATCTTTCTTTGTGGCTTGAAATAGGTTTTGATAGAAGCAATCGCGAAAACCTAAGAAATTATTAAGTTATGTTGTTATAAGATCTATCAAAATTATTTTTATGAATACAAGACTAAAGAGAGAAAAAAATAAGAAAAATCTAAAGAAATAACATGCATGGAGCCCTCCCCGTGGGTCATGTTTGTATTTATTTGATTTGTATATTATGCGAGTAAGCGAGTGAGGAGTGAATGTTTTTTTTTTAAATGAAAATCGTTTGTATTATTAATATGAGTAGGTAGGATATTGTTCATGGTTTTCGTTTCAAGAACGGCTAAATACTCAATACTCAGCGGGTTTGAGGTCCCGGCTTCCTAAGCAGAAAATGGTTAGGTACATTTTTACCGTTTTAATCGAAATCACGAACTTCAGACTTTATATTCGTTCATTTTAAGAAATCTGTAAGATGAGTTTCAGTATATCTACTTTCAACTTATTCTTTAAGTAATAAGCTAGTTTATGGTATGATAATTTTACCTGAATTCTGAAACACTTCGATAGATTCTTGCTGCAATTCACGAAGCATTGATACTTTAAAGCCAGTTGTTCCACTTGTTCAACAGTTATAAAATCAATATTCTCTCTTCTGTCTGATAATAATCTCTTCTCCGTATCATATTTCGCTCGAAGATTCGATATATAATTGTTCATACATTTCAAAAAATATTGAAGCATAGTAATATAAATGCATATTAGAAAATGCTCTAAAATGAATCGTAATTCAGTGAACACTTCTACGAGTATTAAAATCACGTAAACTACACGAATACTTAACTTCAGTATAATAACTTTAATAAATATTCTACCTGCAATATGAACTGTACTAATAAAACAAGATAACAATACAGTTATTTTAAAAATGATCTTCAATCTTTTTAAATCCCTAATGTAAGTCGGCTCTTTTTGGATACATTTATGCACGGCCATGAAGTTATTCAAAAAGACTTTGTAATACCGCGAGCCATGGATCGCACAAATTACAATAACAGTACCGCTAAAGAGATTCACAAAGTGATAAAACAACACAAACGGCATATCTTCCTTAATATCTAAAAGTGCAGAAACTTCATAGGTATTCGTAAAATACACAAATGTGATAATCAATATTTCTATACAGATACGAATTAAACTAAAAATTCTACAACTTTTACTAAGAAAATCGTAATTTCTGTAAACACCCATATAATTTTCAACTATTGTTAGCATGTTAATAATTTTATTTTCTGCCATTTTTATGATTCATTGTAATTCAAGTTGCCAGCCAGACAAGGAGTTACTTAATGACGGAAATACTCTTAATAGTTACATTACATTAGCATAATAAGAAGCTACAACGCCACTTAAATGTAACGCAAAATAACAAAAGTTAAACAGACCAATGATACAATTACTGATTAGTTATCTTCTAATGACAGCCATTTTGGAAATTAAGTTGTAAACTTTGGATAGACGATAAATGATAACATAATGATAAAGTAGTACTAGTAAAGAGCAATCAACGTGAGTATATGTATATCTAATAGATAGGATGGAAGAATCTACTTCATATAAGTAACTATAATTATGTACTATATGCTTGAGAACAAGAATTACATTAAATGTACTTTTTTAGGGTTCCGTACCCAAAGGGTGCCAAACAGGATCCTATTAGTCTCGCTACGCTGTCCATCCGTCCATCCGTCCGCCCGTCCGTCCGTCCGTCCGTCTTCCTGTCACAGGGCTGTATCATTTGAACGGTAATAGATAACCGGTTGAAATTTTCTCAGAATATGTGTTGATATGAGGTGTATCACGAAAAATACTAAAAACAAAAAAAAGTCTTAAACCAAAAATGCATGTTTTTTGAGGTTTCTTGTATGGGGACCCCCATACAAGAAACCTCAAAAAACATGCATTTTTTTCAACGTTTTTGTTCCTGCTCTATCTTCAAAACAGTAATATATACCAGCGTCAAACTGGGTCAGATTATAGTGCATATTATGTAGCTTAGTAACAAATACTAAAAATAAGACAAACATAGATATATGTGGTGGTACCTGCGTAAGAAAGACATGCAAAAAATTCATATTTCGCGCACTGAGCGTTGATTTCTTTTGATAAACTCTCGTAAATTAAATCAGTTTTTATGGGGTATCAGGTCGTTGAAAGGTACGAAACCCATACTGCGTGAGCCCGACTCGCACTTGGCCGGTTTTTAGTAAGCACTATACAACGTTACTTTTTAGTAAGCACTATACAACGTTACTTTTTAGTAAGCACTGTACAACGTTACTTTTTAGTAAGCACTATACAACGTTACTTTTTAGTAAGCACTATACAACGTTACTTTTTGTTTACTCAATTTGAGAAACTAGTTTGTTCAGAATCACGAGGAGATTCGATTGCGATAGATAGATAGAATATACTTTAATGTACACCATGAAAATAGTAGTAAACAGGAACAACGTATAAATTACTACTACTATTGTTATAGACCATAAATTCATCCAAACACCCATCATGTAAATTAATTTATTTTTAGTTTTACTCACATTCACTCGCCTAATCCCATAATTATACGCTACACCCCCCCCCCCCACATACATACACATACACAACCACATGCACACCCATTCACACAGACACTACCCATACTCACTCAAATAACCTCACATTTGTACTAAATTTAATAATTTTATCTTGTATACAGTGAATCTGTTTTTGCACACAGATCAGTCTCAATAATTTTCTTTATCACAATTCTGGAGGGCAGAGCGTTTTGCTTATCCCATAACACAGGGCCTCACCGCTCTATTTTGGGAAGCAAAGTCTTAACCCTATTTTTCGTGTTTTTGATTGCATTATCCTTTGTCAAAAATTGTACTGTTATATTTATTTGAAATAAATTGAAATTGAATTGAAATTGAAATTATGGGTACATGAGCGGTCTTTTTTTTTCTAAATAACAAGATTATATGCTTTTAGAGTTACTTTGACTAGTGTGTGTTGCCAGTAATCACTTACGGCACTGAAACGTGGACGCTCACAATGGACCTGATAAAAAGGCTCAAAGTCACACAAAGGGCAATGGAGACGGCTATGCTCGGAGTGTCCTGCGTGATCGAATCAGAAATGAGGAGATTCGCAGGAGAACGAAAGTAACCGACATAACACGAAGAATTGACAAACTTAAGTGGCAGTGGGCGGGGCACTTTGCTCGCAGAACGGATGGCCGATGGGGCAGTAAAGGTTTGGAGTGGCGACCGCGTACTGGAAGGCGCAGCGTGGGTAGTCGCTCCACAAGGTGCACCAAAGACCTGATGAAGGTCTTTGGTGCACCATCGTCGACCGCACCATCGCTTAACATCAGGCGAGGTGGCGATTAAACAAAATCACGTTAAGAATTAAAAAAAAAAAGGTCGCGGAAATCCGCTGGATGCGGAAATCCGCTGGATGTGGAAAACGTAGGACCGGTCGTTGTGACAATGCTTGGGGGAGGCGTCCAGCAGTGGACGTCTTTTGGCTGAAATGATGATGATGATGAGAGTTACTTTAAGGTCCCTAGTTGGTAGCGGAGAAAGTGAAGAATGTTGTGCAGGGACACTACCTGTTGCACGGAAACTAATTGAGCTGAACTTCCTGGACCTTCCTTCACGATCCGCTGATGTACTGAATTTAACCATAATAACCAAATTGAGTTTCAAAATGTTTTTTTGGGTAACAACTAACGTGGTATAAAAACTATTCCAATCAATTCTCCTGGTAATTCTGAACAAACTGTTTCTCAAATTGCGTTAGGAAAAAGTAACGTTGTATCGTATACAGGGTTATTTTTTATTCACCAGTTCAACAAACCTAGAAACATTTACCTGTCATACATTTAGATTTACATTAAGTTGCCTGAAAGAAATCGCTGATCGCATTAACAGACAAGAAATGCATATTCAATGTAATATACAACATGTAAAAAACCCTGTTGTTCCTGTGAGGTACGTTATCAGAATCGATATTCATACGTGAGGACACAAGTCATTTGGAAAAACTCTTCAATAAAAATAATTAAAGTGATTTTATGATGATTTAAATTGTGGAAAGAAAAAAATCGCTCACGAGCAGGACTCGAACCTGCGACCCCTGGCTCAGCACGCCAGTGCCCCAGCCACCAAGCTACCGTGAACACTGCTCGCGGTATCGAAATTATCCTCCACTATACGTCTTTGGGTGACGTCAGCGATTAGATTTCGCTTCGCATGCGTAAATGCGTTAAAAATAATAAAATAAAGTGATTTTATGACTTTCAATTTACAATTAATAATGATTTAACCGCTCAGTTGCATGATTTCTTTTTTTTTTTTTTTGGGTCAATTACGCCACATGACGTCATTTGCCGTGCTGAGACAGACCCTAAAAAAAACTTAATTTACGACCGACTCAAGTGTCGTTCAAACAAATCTTTGATTGATTTGTTTAGCCAAGAAGATAATTTATTTATTTATTTGCCAACATGTACATCAACAATTGAACATAATAATATTATAACCATTACACATTACAATGATATTATATTGGAGTACATGAACCCTGTTAGGGCACTGCAAACATTGAATAGATGATAGATAAGGAATTTAAGCTAGTGTGTTTGTATAATGAATCTCATTCAAGTGATATTATATAATCGTTGAAAGTTGATGAACAAGCAATATTAGCGAAACTTCGGTTTTTTTATGAAATTAATATCGATAACACATAGTTTTTTATCGCATTCCTAAATTAGATAGTTAAAATAACATGGAACGTTAAACAGAGAGTAAAGATATAATCGCTTTAAATTTACAATTAATAATGATTTAATATTTAATTATACTATTTTTATAGAAGAGTTTTTTCAAATGAGTTGTGTCCTTACGTATGAATATCGATACTGATAACGTACCTCACAGGAACAACAGGGTTTTTGTTACATACTGTATTTGTTACATAAGGTCTACAATAAAGCATACACAACAACGTGGAGACCACAACACAACAATAAATGATACACGGTTATTACTAGTTTAAAGAAGCATTTTAAACACTTAAATAAGGCATTAATTTCTAAGGTTTTCGCGATCACTACACATTATAATAAAACAAAGTTTAACCGGATTATTATAATATACGCGATTTAATCCGGTTAAACTTTGTTTTACTTAAATAAGGTGTTTATCAAAAATTCAAAAATATATTTGAATACAGTATATATTAAAATATCGAAATTATAAGTAACACTATGTGTAATCATCTGTAATAATTGAGAAATAGAGTTTAAAAACATATGGATTCGCACAGGTCTTTGACCTAACGATGTATGCCAGAAAAATGGTCCTACATTCAAAATTTATAAAATTAATATATTTTCCTGTGCACAAAAAATCAAACAAATAGCTACACTATTTTTTTGATTTTTTGTGCACAGTCAGAAAACGTAATACTCTGTACGTGGTTTTATTTTTTGGTGTCGTATTGTCATCTACACTTTGTATAAATAAATATCGGGAGGCCGATTTCTTATTTCTATTTTAATTACCTACTATGTTTTTTTGAAGTCCTGAATTATATCACATGGTTAAATTGTAACATAACCACAATATATGTTGCAGACAACGATAATATCATAGGAAGTAAGTAAATTCCTAAAGAGAAAACGCCAAATTTAATAACGATAGGATTTGTAGTAACGATGCGAATAAGATCTCTTAATGGTCTTGCTTCAGTTTTGTGTTTATAATCTGGGAACAATAAGCAACACATTTTAAGTAAAAGCATGACATTTTTTTCTTTTTAGCACTGCCTCGACTTGAGTAATTTATTTGGATTTTTAAACTGTACTTAATCATGGCAGAAAGTAGGAATTTTCATCCTTACCCCGGCATCATACCACAGATTACCTATTAGTTACTGACCACACGTTGGCCCGAACGTTCGCGCCAACGCTATTTGGCTAACGTGTGGATCGGGAAAATGGCGTTGGCCTGACCGTTGGAGTGAGCGTTGGCAGTTGTCCGTTGCCGTTGCCGTTGTCGGTTTTATCAAAGGAATTATGAACCAACGTCGGCGATGCGTCCACACGTTGGCGGTTTGCTCAGTCTTGTTACAGCACTCATGCAGTAAGGTGCATCGAATGAGCTTATTCCAACGGTCGCCGCGTCTTGTTGTTGTTATCTAGTTGCTATTATATTATCTTTGCGTAATCATAATAATTTAGAATAATTTAAATGGACTAAATTAAGATTGAATGCATGAATATGCAGGGCAGACTATATTCAAGGCAAGGCAGACGTTAAGATATCTTGAATTTTATTATTTATAACTATAACTTACCAGTCGCAAGTTCATTAGAAAGCCTCACTAATGCCTTCTTAAGAGCAATAAATTCGTTTTGTATCTTCTGACCAGCAAACAACAGAGTAATTGATGCCGACATATGAAATATTAAACTATACATAATGCTTTTCACATCATGTTCTACCTGCAAACATTTTAGAACGATTAAAATTGCTAACCTTGAAATAAAAACAAAACTGGAGCACTTATTGAATTCAAGTTCAGCTTATTAAATATCTATCTTCTTATACTTAATAAAATTTATAGAAAATTTACTAGATGTTATTAGAATTTTAACTGTAAGCTCTCTCTATATCCTCGAAATTGGTTTGTTTGTAAGGAAACACCCACAATTGTTTGAAAAAAATTGTGAAAATAGTCTGTACAGCCAAAGGGATTACAAAGATAGTCGTGCCAAACTGTAGATTTACCCTTTACCACAGAAATTGTATGATTATGTGTGTTAAAGTTTATAACAAAATTAGCATTTTAAGTCTACTAGAATATTAATGCATCTTTACATGTCTGTTTTGGCTATTATTATTGTTATTTTTGCCTAATGTTTGAGGGGTATGGCGCTGTATACCGAGATACAGGACCTGTCCTACTTCGGATACAGATGCTCCCATGTTGTATACGTAAATATTAGCCCTTAAGTTTTGCTATAAGTGGTTGTATAAATTGTTGGTGAAATAAACGTTATTTAGTATTATTATTAAATACCTCAGACTATAGAATTACCCTTAAGATTATTTCGTTTACCGTTAAAAAAATGGCTAACTGAAAAATGCTTCTATACAATTAAGGATTTTTTTGAATGTAAAAATAATTTAATTTTTTTTATTATTAAGTATAATGCATTCTTCGATTTGACAACTAATAATATTACCTATCCTAAAAATGATTGTATGACCAATATGGGCTGATTGATATATCTAACACATACAGTTAGTACGTACGTAACGTATAGTTGTTATATATGTATAACAACTGTAACCACTCAATTAGAAACAATAAAGTTTACTTACTTACTTACTATAAAACTCTATCACTAGCTGACAAACAACGCACAGCCTAAAGCGGTGGACCAAGAGATTTGAAATTTGGAGGAAATATTCCTTTAGTGCCCTAGAGGTGCAATGAGGAGGGTATTTCTAAATTCTATCTCTAGAATGGTGAAAACGGGTGGTAAAGTTTTTATGAAGAAAACATGGGAGCAAAGCCACGGGCGTCAGCTATTATGAAAAAAAATACTAACTACAGGTAAACGCAGTTAAATACGCAACCTTCGCTTTTCAAACTCATTTGAAAGAGATTATCTCTTTACAGCCAAATAAGAACTGGCCAAAAAGCCAGGTGTCCAATGAAACATTTTGCGTTTATCAATTAATTGTTCAAACAATAGTCTGTACTTTCAAAGAGAATATTTATTCGATTTGAAGCCAACTACATTTTTCTGTTGTGTGTCTGCGTTTGTCTGTTAGTTGTGCCAAATATTTATATTTTCTATCTTTCTTTCTGTTTTTTTTTACCCGTAAGCAAAGCAGGCTATAATAATACGATGAAAATGTGTACTCACCTTATTTGTGATAACGCCTACTAGATCATACATTGAAGACACACAGTGCAGTAAGGCTGTAGTTATAGACAACAAAATCTAAAAAAAAAAAATTTTTAATGTTTATTTGACGAAAAGGTTTTATGTACCTAATCTAAATGAGTGAGAAGGTGAATGTTAAATAGATTAATTTTTTGTCGTTGATTTTTAACATCACGAAGTAGCAAATAAGATGCCTGTTAGTCATGTTTAACCAATGCACGTTTATTTGGTTAAAAAATTAAAATAATAAAAGTGTTAATTTTCTCTTCCACCTGACATACATCTGAGCTATTTAAGATGGTACATTTACACAGGTATAAAGAATTAATCTGTGGTAGACTGGTGCCTAAACGAAGCCGGAGCCTGTATTACAGGACCCCAGCTGCCCAATTGCGTATCTATTATCTACCAGAAAAATCAAGAAAAAAAAGCTAACGACAATGTTACCAAGATTTTGACTTTGGTATTTTATTTAAAATTGTATGAGCTTAGATAAAGTAGTGTATGAAACTGACATAACTAGGTGTTAAAACACTCGTGTTACTCATAAACTACTATTATTTCTCGCCACAATATCATACAATTATAATTACCAGATCATTACAAAACAGTGACGCGTTCTTAGCACAAGCCAAGATGTATTGATACGACTCCTTCCAATGATTCACTTTTTCAGACAAATCATTATTTTCGTTTACGTCTTCACATATCTGATGGTTTTCTTTTTCGCTACACTTCATCAAAACCTCACGTACAGAGATGTTCAAACATTTCACATAATTGGAAAGGCAACTTATACAAGAATATACTCCTATATGTTCGAGCATGTACCGAATATCGACCCACATTTCATAGATCACAAATGTTATAATTTCTATTAAACACTTATCATCGAATCGATACCAATTATTGATTTTTATTGCCGAAAGCAGTACCACTAATGTAGCAAACACCGCAGTGACGACAAAAGATTGACGCCTGAGTCTCTTCACTGACTGTATATGAGAGGACTCGTCCTTATATCTGTTATATAGATTTTCAGTATTGTCGTGGTATATTTTATACGACTCTGAATGAACAATTGCAGAAATGATTAGAACAAAGCTCTTCACTAAGATAACTGCTTGTAAAAACATTAACATGAACTTGAACTTCGTCTTGTAACTTGACTCGGGCCCTATGTTAATTCGAGCTAAAACATTGCTCACAGACATACCTACACATAGGCATAATTCTAATATTATACGCATTATTACAATTTTTTGTTTAAATTTACTAAAAAACGTATAGTTTCTATAAATACACATTAAGTTTTCGAAAAATATTAGTACGTAAATGTATTGCATTTTGTTTTTTAACTTGAGTAACACCTGATGTAGAATGGTCACGAAATTATATAGAATGATGAAATATTTTGATCTAGAGCCATAACAACAATTCGACCAAGTAATATTTTAAGTAGTAGGTATTTTGTTATCTTACAATCATAATATTACAATTATTGCTTGTCATGTTCCGGCTTAACGTTATTGGGTAAATATTGATGACTATATCGTTGCCTAAGCAATTATCTGTTAGTTTATCTTTCACAACTACCCTCTACCGGGGCTTCGAATGGTTTAGCATAGATTGGAATGGATTAAACTAGAATGGAATGGACTGAAATTGACTGAAGTGGATTTGCTTTTTATTTTTGTTTGAAATTTTTGTATGTTTAAGTGTTTGAAATAGACGAGAATGAACTGACATTATTAAAATTATAAGGTGATTAACCATCTAAGCCTTATTCGGCTTAGGTGGTTACTCACGCTATTAAAATCTCACCAACATGTGAGTTTCCCCTTTTTAGGGTTCCGTACCCAAAGGCTGTTACTCTCACTACGCTGTCCATCCTTCCATCCATCCGTCCGTCCGTCCGTCTGTCACAGGGCTGTATCTTTTAAAGGGTAATAGGTAGCCGGTTGTTTTTTTTTTTTTCAGTATATTTGCTTTATTTTCAAAACCGTAATACATACCAACGTCAAACTTAGTCTGATTACAATGCATATTATGATATTTATCAACAAATACTAAAAATAGGGCAAAAATTGACATATGTGGTGGTACGGTTGAGCGCACGTCGGTGGTAACACTTTGACATTAGGACGATCTTTATTTCATAAGCAGTAAGGACGGTTTTCGAATTGAAGTGTTACCACTGTCATGCAGTCGACTGTACCTGCGTAAGAAAGAGATGCAAAAAATCATATTTCGCGCTCGGTGCTTTGACGTCTTTTGATGAACTCTCGTAAATTATATCAGTTTCTATGGGGTAGCTGGTTCGGGGCAAAGGAATTAGTAATAAGAGTATGTACCTTGGCTATATTTGATTAACTATCGCCGTAGAAATAGGAAAAGGTATGGACACACCAATCTAAAAGACTTGTTCAGCGGTCAGCGGCCCACGCATGCGGTTACAGCAAATGTCTAGTTTTTTGAGTTCTGTCAATGTTTTTTTTATTTTTTTTCTATAACATAACTGGCGAAATGTGGGTGTACTATTACACCTCTGGCTACCCCTTCGGGGAAATACAGGCGTGATGTTATGTTATGTAATGTTATGTCAATGTTTTTTAGATCTCATGCACTTTATCTGATGTCGATGTAGATGACGGTTAGATATGTCATTCCCATACATTTTGATTGTTTTCTATAGCGTTGACGATTGTAGATTGTCAACTTGGTTAGGGGGGCTGGTCCACTTAGTTTATAATTAATCATCATTTCAGCAGAAAGACGTCCACTGCTGGACATAGGCCTCACCCAAGCATCGCCACAACGACCGGTCCTGCGCTGTTCACATCCTGTAAATTCTCGCGACTTTCACTAGGTCATCGGTCCACCTTGTGGGGGGTCTGTCCACGCTACGCCTTCCAGTACGCGGTCGCCACTCCAGTGGGCCTAGTATGAGTTTGGCACTTACGAATACTTTCAAAGTATTCGTCGACTTTCATTAATAAATCTGTAGTTCCTCCTCGTATCCGCCAGGGGCGCTACGGATTTATGAATGAAAGTCGACGAAAACGATGAAAGTATTCGTAAGTGTGAAACTCGTACTAGGCCCACAGAACTTTACTGCGCTATCGGCCATCCGTTCTGCGAGCAATGTGCCCCGCCCACTGCCACTTAAGTTTGGCAATTCTTCGAGCTATGTCGGTTACTTTCGATCTCCTGCGAATCTCCTCATTTCTGATTCGATCACGCAGGAAAACTCTGAGCATAGAGTTTATAATTAGCCTGGAATGATTATTTAGCGGTTATTAGAAGTTTTTCGCGGGAGCTCCGAGAGGCGTGTCCGAGTGAATTTTAGATTATAAAAAGTACCGTGTTGAAGTTGTTTCCTTACATCCGCTTCTAAGATCGTGACACTCCCTGTCTTCTTTCTTGCTCGACCATATGGGTCAAGAACAGGAGAGAAAGCGAATGGAACAGGATACGAATAAAAGCTCATCAAATAATAGCGGGGAAATACACAGACATGGGAAATAAAAAATATAAGTGGTTTGAAAAAAAATCGATAATTAATTTATAAACAAATGCAGTTACAGTACAGGTACCTCCTTTTGAGGGATCCGTGCCTCAAAAGGAAAAAAACTGAACCACATACCTAATCTTCAAAAGTCTCTCTGCCCGCATATCCTCCATGGATTACTTATGTATAAATTGAAAGTTCATAGTACTCGCTACCTAGTCATATGAGTAGAATGACTTACTGTCAATTTTATAATTTATTGTCAAATTGAATCTATTCTGAGTTCCAGACCGCTTATACGCTATTTTAGATTTACCTGATGAATTAAATTACCTTAGTCCGCGTCATTTTATTATAGGTTCTACCTTATTAGACATTCCAGAACCTAGCTTAATCCAAATTTCAGACAGTAAACTTAATATTTGGCAAAGAATATCTTCAGTTCGGTTCAGTATGGTGCCGGACGTAAAGAATAGCACCACCCTATCTCTTCTCATGGGTGTCGTAAAAGATGACTAAGGGATTCACCAGAGGATGGGCAGCAGCGTTCTCTGAGTATTTAAACAACCAACTGCGATCGCCAACCCGCCTGCCAAGCGTGGCGATGATGGAATATCCCCCGCTTTTGGGGGAGGCCTTTATCCAGCAGTGGACGTTTTTCGGTTGATATGATGAAACTGATGAACTTCAGAAAAACAACAATTTTGGAAATAATTTTACAAGTCATATTTATCTGAAACTCAGAGTCGACAAAAATGGTTTAAAGAATCTCGTAATTTAGAAATAGCAGATTTAGAATTATCAAAGATGCATGTACTCTCCATCATCTTGGCCAGTTGGCAGAATAATTAATGTTAGCATATCTGACGACCACTTAACCCGGTCTGTCACAGTTGTTAACAACATTTTAAACGCATTTGTATAAAAAATAGTCATTGTTTTTTTAAGCTATTAACTTTGTCACTTCCCTTCATAATCTCCACTCTGTAATGACAGGCATTCATCATCATCATCATCATCATCATTTCAGCCGAAAGACGTCCACTGCTGGACATAGGCCTCCCCCAAGCATCGCCACAACGACCGGTCCTGTGCCTTCCGCATACAGCGGATTCCCGCGACCTTCACCAGGTCGTCGGTCCACCTTGTGGGGGGCCTACCCACGCTGCGCCTTCCAGTACGCGGTCGCCACTCCAGAACTCCATGACAGGCATTGTTTCACTATAATTAAACCAAAATAATAAAGACCTAAAACGACGAATAAAAAAAAGACGAAAAAAAAAAGGCGGACGGAATCTTGCTAAACAAAAAGTAAAGCACCCATAGTAAGACGGCTCGCTTAAAAGTACGGGCTGGCACGAACACATTCACACGCATAGTAAGACAAAAAGCCGCAATTACGCAACAAATCTCATGGGACGGTAGTTATTGTCGTAGTTTCACAAATAAAATAACAATATATATTTGGTGCGTTAAAATACTGTCTAAATTATAGTGGGTTTAGGAAAAAACTAATTGCTTCAATCTTTTCTTAGCGAGATTCCGTCCGCCATTTTTTATACGTCCGAGACTTTGATATATTGTGCGAAAAGTGTTAAACTTCAATCATAATTGCGCCGAAACCCGAGACAGTTTTTTTTTTTTTTTTTTTAAGTTGTGATAAAAACAACGAAGGGACAATATTTGCGCCCTATACATAAACTTTTACCCGTTGAGTAAATAATAATTGCAACACAAAGTAGGTATCTAAGTAGAACCATTTATAATATTGAAATATTATAATCCTAACTAGGAGTTAGTGCTAACAGATACTTACCACCATTTAGTATGAGTCTAGATCTAAGATATTCTACCTAATCTATTAGAAAAGGACCGACGACCTGGTGAAGGCCGCGGGAATCCGCTGGATGCGGAAAGCGCAGGACCGGTCGCGGTCGTTGTGGCGATGGGGAGGCCTATGTCCATCAGTGGACTTCTTTCGGCTGAAACGATGATGATGATTAGAAAATAAGAAATCCACAATAAGGTTTTAACAACATTTATTTTACACTTAATTTGTAAACATAGTCTTCTTTGCATATGGAGTCTTCTACACCGTGGCCCAAAATAACGTTGACAAAATTAAAATACTAATATTTCAGAAATGGAATACTTTGCCTCCTCTTTTGTTTTTCTTAATTGTTAACTCATTCTTTGGCGTCATTTTAACATTATTTGTAAGCTAAAAATAAATAAATAAAAAACATATTTCACTGTGTCAGTGCAACATGAAGCCATAATTTCATTGCATGAGCGTCGAAAAAGGCAGTGCGAAATCGCAAAAATCTTAGTGTTAGTCGTCAGTTACTTTCTTCGGCAATTGAACGCTATGATGAGCTCGGTAACATCGGAGACCATCCTAGGAGAGGACGCAAGACAACTGTAGAACTTCTAGGAACCGACACATTATCAAACAAAGATTAGTTCGTAATCCACAGACCAAGGTGAGGAAAATGTCGCGAGACTTGGGGATTAGTCGCTCCACCATACAGCGTATAGTAAAACGTGATCTACAATTGATACCATATAAACTCAGATAATCACAATTGCTTACGGACAAAGACAAAATAGTTTGTCTTGAGAGATGTCGTTTGCTTAAACAACGATCCGCAGCGTCAAATTGAAAAAATATCGTAATTTCAAACGAAAATTTATTTATGATAGAACAAACCCATAACCACCGAAATGTCAGGATCTGGTCTTCCACTCGTCCTGGAGCTGCTGCAATTGTACCACATCACCAAAACGCAGAAACTGTTATGGTTTGAGGTGCGATTTGCGCCACTGCCAAAACTCCCCTAGTTTTTGTAGAAAAGGGGATCAAAATCAACCAAGAAAACGACCGACGAGTCATTCTTGAAAATGTGCTTCTTCCTTGGAGTCAACAGCACTTTGGTGACCGTCCATGGATATTTCATCAAAACTCTGCTCCAGCTCACAGGGCCTTAAGTGTTCAACAGTGGTGCAAAGACAATTTCCCTGGTTTTATCAGCTCGAAAGAATGACTGCCATACTCACCTGATCTAAATCCGATGGATTACAGTTTATGATCTATCTTAGAAGCATGATTTTGTGCTACGCGTCATAGAAGTGTTGATGAGCTAAAGGCTACTATTACACGAGAGTGGGACAAAATATCTGTAGAGAAAGTGCGGAAAATTGTTAATTTTTTTACCAAGCGTTCGTATCTGTATATTCGCGCTAAAGGAGGTTATTTTGAAGATAAATAGAGATTCTTGTATAACATTAGGTGTATTTTTATAATTAATAACCTTATTTAATTTACGCAAAAAACTTTATAAGATATTTGAAAAATCTCTTGTCAACGTTATTTTGGGCCACCCTGTACTTCACATATTTCAGGGCGACTGCCTCGTTATTTCTCGTAAATTGGTAAACGTATTCACACATTTCAGCGTGTGCTACACGGTGGGCAACCAGCCTCCCCACCAAGGTGACCTTAGTGGGAAGTTGGTCGCTGACAGCCGTCGTCAAACAAAATTTCGTGACAAACCACTGTCTACATGGTTGGAAACCAGCAAGGTCATCTTGGTGGGGAGGCTGGTTTGTCACCGTCTAGCAGACGCTTTACACTCTAGTTATTATTATATTCACTCTTTACAGCCATAGATTATACGTTTACAGCCTATCTCTTTAAGTTTAACCTAAAATTTATGTTAGAGAACGACTGACAGTTGATTTGACAACTGACAGTGACATTTTAAAATTACACTGACTGACAGATTGATCATCCAGATCCATCCAGATCATAAATTATTGTATCAACATAGACTGACACGTGACATGACACGACTTCGTTTTGGGTTTGTTTACTAAACTTTTAGTAAATTCGGTAAATTCAGACTTCGTCAGTGCGGTGGTGTATATTTAAGATTTATTTTAATCGACTACATATCGATTAGTAGCTGATCTATGACAATTGTTTCACTTTATCAGTGGTCTATTATATTTTTACAAATAAACATCCTTGCGGACAGTTAAAAATTTAATAATCAAACCTTTCATTTACAATCAATAGTACCTACATAACAGTGGGTTATAATAACATAGGTACTAAAGTAATCTAACCTAAAGGATAAATTTGCATGAAATAATATTAGGTCCTTACATATGAAATTAGCGTTTTGTCGTACTGACTACTTTGATCTGAAATATCTCCTCTTTGGTTAAGAATTCCAAATTCAAATTTATAAATTCATTTAGCTGGTACATTTGAGTTTTTTTCCGGAATTTAGACAACTTCTTACAAGGAAAAAAAAACAACTCTGAGGTGGCAGTCCAAACCACCTTCAAAGAGTTTATTGATTCTTGCCCCCATGGTTTTTTTACTAAAGGGATCAATGAACTACCTATGAGATGGCAAAAGTGCATAGATAACAATGGTGCATACTTTGATTAATTAAATATATTTAACAAAAAAAAAAAACTTTATATTCCTCCCATACAAAACGCCAATTTCATATGTAAGGACCTAATAATTGGACATTGTAAAGTGGGTGGTGTGAAAACAAAATCGCAGATTTATTTTTTTATTTTTTTAAATAGTGATTTAAATATTCTCATAAGTATGTGTTTATATCGGACATAAATATGCAATACACTAATACTAGTGAAATATATAGAAATATTTGCAAAGATTTATTTACGAGAGTGAAGAATAACAACTTATCTTTAAAAGTTGGTGCGTCTATTAGTAATCGTGTAACTTCTGAACGACTTGACCAATTGAGGTCATATTCACAAAATACAGAATGTAACAAAAACCGTGTTCTTCCTGTGAGCCACGTTATAAGAATCGATATTCATACGTAAGGACACAACTCCTTTGGAAAAACTCTTCAATAAAAATAATCAAATTAAATATTAAATCATTAATAATTGTAAATTGAAAGTGATTATATCACTCAAAACTCACTCAATCAGTGATTATATCAATAAAAATATTAAATTAAATATTAAATTATTTTTTAATATAAATTGAAAGGGACATAACCACTTTTATAATTAACTAGCTTTTACCCGCGGCTCCGCTCGCGTTAAATTCTGCTAACCCACGTCAGTCCAGTCCAGTCCAGTCCATTCCAGTCCAGTCCACTGTCCCACTGTCCCGCTTTCCCGCTGCCCCACTGCCCCGCTTCCCCACTGCCCCGCTACCCCACTGCCCCGCTACCCCACTGCCCCGCTGCCCCAGTGCCCCACTTCCCAGCTGCCCCGCTGCCCCACTGCCCCGCTACCCCACTGCCCCGGTACCCCGCTGCCCCGCTGCCCCACTGCCCAACTGCCCCACTGCCCCGCTACCCCACTGCCCCACTGCCCGACTGCCCCGCTGCCCCGCTACCCTACTGACCCTCTGCCCCACTGCCCCGCTACCCCGCTGCCCCACTGCCCAGCTGCCCCGCTGCCCCACTGCCCTGCTGTCCCGCTACCCCACTGCCCGCTAACCCACTGCCCCACTGCACCGCTACACCGGTGCCCAGCTGCCCCGCTGCCCCACTGCCCCGCTGCCCCGCTGCCCCACTGCCCCGCTGCCCAGCTGCCCCGCTTCCCCTTTGCCCCGCTACCCACTGTCCCACTGCCCCGCTACCCCACTGCCCCACTGCCCCACTGCCCCACTGCGCCACTTCCCCGCTACTCCGCTTCCCCACTGCCCAGCTGCCCCGTAGCCCCCCTGCCCCGCTGCCCCACTGCCCCGCTGCCCAGCTGCCCCGCTTCCCCTTTGCCCCGCTACCCACTGTCCCACTGCCCCGCTACCCCACTGCCCCACTGCCCCACTGCCCCACTGCGCCACTTCCCCGCTACTCCGCTTCCCCGCTGCCCCACTGCCCCGATGCCCCGCTGCCCCACTGCCCCGCTTCTCCACTGCCCCGCTGCCCCGCTACCCCACTGTCCCACTGCTCCACTACCCCATTGCCCCACTGCCCCGTTGCCCCGCTACCTCACTGCCCCACTGCCCCGCTGCCCCACTATCCCAATGCTCAAATGCCTGCCCCGCTGCCCCCCACCGCCCCTCTGCCCAGGAAACACACTGCCCCGCTGCCCCACTGTCCCGCTGCCCCGGTAACCCACTGCCCCGCTGCCCTGCTGCCCCACTGCCCCGCTGCCCCACTATCCCTCTGTCCCGCTGCTCCGCTACCCCACTTCCCCACTGTCCCGCTGCCCCACTATCACACTGCCCCACAGCCTGCCCCGCTGCCCCACTGTCCCGCTACCCCACAGCCCCGCTGCCCCGCTGTCCCGGCACCCCACTGCCCCACTGCCCCGCTGCCCCACTGCTCCACAGCCCCACTGCCCCGTTGCCCCACTGCCCTACAGCCCCGCTGCCCCACTATCCCACTGCCCCACTGCCCCGCTGCCCCACAGCCCCACTGCCCCACTGCCCCGTTGCCCCACAGCCCCACAGCCCCGCTGCCCCACTATCCCACTGCCCCACTGCCCCGCTGCCCCACAGCCCCACTGCCCCACTGCCCCGTTGCCCCACTGCCCCACAGCCCCACTGCCCCGTTGCCCCACTGCCCCACAGCCCCGCTGCCCCACTATCCCACTGCCCCACTGCCGCACTGCCCCGCTGCCCCACTGCCCCGCTGCACCACAGCCCCACTGCCCCACTGCCCCGCTGCCCCACAGCCCCGCTGCCCCACAATCCCACTGCCCACTGCCCCGCTGCCCCGGTAACCCACTGCCCCACTATCCGACTGCCCCGGTAACCCACTACTCCGCTGCCCCACTGCCCCGCTACACTGCCCCGCTGCCCCACTATCCCTCTGCCCCACTGCCTGCCCCGCTGCCCCACTGCCCCACTGCCCCGCTGCCCCACTGTCCCGCTGCCCCACTGCCCCACAGCCCCGCTGCCACACTATCCCACTGCCCCACTGCCCCGCCTGCCCCGCTGACCCACTGCCCCGCTGCCCCACAGCCCCACTGCCCCACTGCCCCACAGCCCCGCTGCCCCACTATCCCACTGCCCCACTGCCGCACTGCCCCGCTGCCCCACTGCCCCGCTGCACCACAGCCCCACTGCCCCACTGCCCCGCTGCCCCACAGCCCCGCTGCCCCACAATCCCACTGCCCACTGCCCCGCTGCCCCGGTAACCCACTGCCCCACTATCCGACTGCCCCGGTAACCCACTACTCCGCTGCCCCACTGCCCCGCTACACTGCCCCGCTGCCCCACTATCCCTCTGCCCCACTGCCTGCCCCGCTGCCCCACTGCCCCACTGCCCCGCTGCCCCACTGTCCCGCTGCCCCACTGCCCCACAGCCCCGCTGCCACACTATCCCACTGCCCCACTGCCCCGCCTGCCCCGCTGACCCACTGCCCCGCTGCCCCACAGCCCCACTGCCCCACTGCCCCACAGCCCCGCTGCCCCACTATCACACTGCCCCACTGCCCCGCTGCCCCACTGCCCCGCTGCCCCACTGCCCCGCTGCCCCACTGCCCCGCTGCCCCACAGCCCCACTGCCCCGCTGCCCCACTGACCGGCAGCCCCACTATCCCACTGCCCCGCTGCCCCGGTAACCCACTGCCCCACTATCCCACTGCCCCACTGCCCCACTATCCCACTGCCCCGCTGCCCCGGTAACCCACTGCCCCACTATCCCACTGCCCCACTGCCCCGGTAACCCACTACTCCGCTGCCCCACTGCCCCGCTACCCCACAGCCCCGCTGCCCCGCTGTCCCGGCACCCCACTGCCCCGCTGCCCCGTTGCCCCACTGCCCCACTGCCCCGTTGCCCCACTATCCCACTGCCCCACTGCCCCGTTGCCCCACTGCCCCACAGCCCCACTGCCCCGTTGCCCCACTGCCCCACAGCCCCGCTGCCCCACTATCCCACTGCCCCACTGCCGCACTGCCCCGCTGCCCCACTGCCCCGCTGCACCACAGCCCCACTGCCCCACTGCCCCACTGCCCCGCTGCCCCACAGCCCCGGTGCCCCACAATCCCACTGCCCACTGCCCCGCTGCCCCGGTAACCCACTGCCCCACTATCCCACTGCCCCGGTAACCCACTACTCCGCTGCCCCACTGCCCCGCTACACTGCCCCGCTGCCCCACTATCCCACTGCCTGCCCCGCTGCCCCACTGCCCCACTGCCCCACTGCCCCGCTGCCCCACTGTCCCGCTGCCCCACTGCCCCGCTGCCCCGGCACCCCACTGCCCCGCTGACCCACTTACCCGCTGCCACACAGCCCCACTGCCCCACTGCCCCACAGCCCCGCTGCCCCACTATCCCACTGCCCCACTGCCCCGCCTGCCCCGCTGACCCACTGCCCCGCTGCCCCACAGCCCCACTGCCCCACAGCCCCGCTGCCCCACTATCACACTGCCCCACTGCCCCGCTGCCCCACTGCCCCGCTGCCCCACAGCCCCACTGCCCCGCTGCCCCACTGACCGGCTGCCCCACTATCCCACTGCCCCACTATCCCACTGCCCCGCTGCCCCGGTAACCCACAGCCCCACTATCCCACTGCCCCACTGCCCCGGTAACCCACTACTCCGCTGCCCCACTGCCCCGCTACACCACTGCCACACTGCCCCGCTGCCCCACTATGCCACTGCCCCACTGCCTGCCCCGCTGCCGCACTCCCCTACTGGCCCGCTGTCCCGCTACCCCACTGCCCCGCTGCCCCGCTACCCCACTGCCCCACTATCCCACTGCCCTGCTGCCCCGGTACCCCACTGCCCCGCTGCCCCACTGTCCCGCTGCCTCGCTGCCCCGCTGCCCCACAACCCCAATGCCCCACTGCCCCGCTACCCCACTGCCCCAATATCCCACTGGCCCAATGCCCGGCCGCCCCGCTGCCCCACTACCCCACTGCCCCACTGCCCCACTGCCCCACTGTCCCACCATCCCACCGTCCCACTGCCACTGTCTTACTGTCCCACTGTCCCACTGTCCCTCTATCTCACTATATTACTATCGTCCCGTCCCTAGTCCCATGTCCTGTCCCATGTCCCATCCTATGTCCAGTCCCATGTGCCGTCCCACTGTACTGTCCTATGTCCCGTCCCCTGTCCCATCCACTGTCCCGTCCCCAGTCCCGTCCCCTGTCCCGTCCCCAGTCCCATCCCCAGTCCCATCCCCTGTCCACTCCACTCCACTCCATCGTACATTACTATCCGCTCGTGCAAATGCATAGAAGCTTCGATCTGTCGGGTGAGTACGCAACCCACGAATTAATTTTTTTCTTTTTTTCTTTCTTTCTTTCTTTCTCAAAACCCATACCAGTTTTTAAGTCAGATCATCAGCTTTCAAACAAAAAAAAAATCATCAAAATCGGTCCAGTAGTTTTAGCGTGATGCTGGAACAAACAAACAAACAAACAAACAAACAAACAGACGTTTACAATTTTATAATAGTTAAGATAATAATTTTAATATTTTTTTTAGAAGAGTTTATCCAAATGAGTTGTGTCCTTACGTATGAGTATCTATTCTGATAACGTAGCTCACAGAAACAACAAGGTTTGTTACATTCTGTCAATGATATTTAAAAGTATAGATATGTTACTGCGCTCGCAATCTGAAGACTCGAAAACGTCCTAATTAGAACTTTTTTCTATTAATCCGCGTCAGGTACGGGGCCGAGGGTGACCGGTGACAGCAAAAAAAACAAAATTCCGTCGTGTGTGTAGAGAAAGTGTTTCAATTATGTCGCGAAAGTAACTTGAAGTAACCAACTTACTTACTTTTTACTAGTTTATGTTTACTGTGCTGCCGCTGTGTAGTGCGTACGGTTTTTTTTTTCGTTTGTTTTGTTTGGGTAACTATGACAGTTATACTTTTAAATATCATTGCATACTGTAGGAATTTTTGTTTTGTCAAAAATGGTAAATAATTATGCTAGGATCCAATAATTGCGTAAAGTCGCTGGCAGCAGCTAGCGTATTATACAATATGATTAAATTGTAACAAGATCACAATGTATGTTGCAGACAACGATAATATCATAGGAAGCAAGTTCAATCCTAGGGTAAAATTACCAAATTTAATACCGATAGGATTTGTAGTAACAATACGATTTAGATCCCTTAACGCTTTTAATTCGGATTTTTGACGACCTGAAAATATAAAATAATAATTAGTTAAATATTATTAGACCATAGAAACATGAATAATTTCTATCCTTGAAATCCTTCATGGTAGGGCTGCCATCCGTCCGGGTTTCCTTGGATTTGTCCTAGTTTGGAGCCAACCAAACTGATAGGATGCCCATGCGGGGAAGCTCGGGTGGGGTTCTTAAGAAGAAGGTCCGACCCGGATGCTCGCCGCGTTGGTAAAACAACAATAAAATTAATTTATTTAAAAAGAAATAAGGGTGTTCGGGGGAATATCCTGATTTCGCCCAAATGTCCATTTGTAAGTCTTCGTCCGGTGTTGGTAATTTAGGTAATAAAATTTAGATAAATCTTTCTTCATATAAATACAACACGGGTAGATTTAAATAGATTAGATTAGAGCTCCTACACACTAGCGTTTCTCTGGCGTAAGCAATCGTTCAACGTATGTGCCACGCATACGCTGCGATAACGTGACGCAGACGTTGCGTTGTAGCGGCGTTTCTTCAGCGTAAGAATTCTACTAATGTTTACACAGCGCAGACGCCGCGTTAGCATACGCGATAGAATTTTTGTATTTTAAAAATTGCTGACAATAACGCGGCGTCTGCGCTGCGCATACGTTGAACGAATGCCTACGCCGGGAAAACGCTAGTGTGAAGGAGCTTTTAAAAACTGAAGCCTTAGCTTTCTCGTGAAGTTTTTTTCAAACCTTGAAAATCCTTTTTGCGAATCTCAAACGCTACATTGATTCAAAATATATTATATTTACCAAGGGACTTATTAATAAGTACCGGTCAATGTGATACTTTCATTAATTTTACCTTATTTGTTGGCTCGTATTAATATTAACCGGTAATTATTAATAATTTTTGATTTATTACACTGACCGTAACATTTGTAGACAGGTACACCTATATAATGAAATAACATTTGCTGTTTGCTGATTAAGAATAAGTATACCTAATTATTATGTAGATAACAGTAATATAAATTAATAATAGCTAAAACTTACGTGTCGAAACTTCGTTATACAGCTCCGCTAGTGCCATATTCACATAACTAAATTCATTTTGTAATCTTTGACCAACAATTAAAAGGGCAATCGTTGCCGCCATGTGACAAGACATAATATACGCAACGGTTTTTATATCATAATGCACATGTTCCGTCTGCAAATAATTAGAAATAAATTTTCAGGCTTTTATAATACAGGAAATAATAATATTTCACCAAATTTTTTTTTTTTTTTTCAATTTATTTAACTTAAAAACATACACAAAAATGATTATAAAAACATCACAAAAACCTTACACAGGTTTGTCTGGATGTTGAGACACTGAGTTTTAAAAATAGGTAATTCATACAAGTATCAGTAATTAATTTGCAATAATAAGTAATGCGTAGGTAGACACAAAAACATTGAAGGAACGTTTTAGATAAGCAGCCCGACACGTGGCGCAGATGGCCGGCCGAAGCGAAGCAAATGGAATGGACGGTTCAAACAGGGTGATGCAATTTTAGTGTTTGAGTTAGTTGATCAATTGTTTACAAAGAATTAAAGTATTGTTTATATTTATTCTTATAATTTTTATCTGTTATTTCTAATTGTGTTTTTGTTGGTATTTCATTAATGAGAGTTGGTATTATGTAAGCATTTGTTCGTTTTCCGTAATAATTCTTAATTCCACATATAAGCGTAAGAAGAACGAGTAAACCTAATTTTCTCCGGGTAAACCAATGATTATATTATCCAAGCATCCATATGCAGATGATTATGAAATGTATTTAAAATCAAACAAATAAACAAACTCTTCAGCTTAATTTACGATAAATTAGTCGATTAGTTAGTTAGTTATTATCCTGCTCGTGAACAATTTTTTCTTTCCACAATTTAAATCTTTAGATTTTGCTTCGCATGCGTAAATGCGTTAAAAATAATAAAATAAATTAGTATAGATTATGAAATGCAATAAACCATTGAGTATTGATTAGTATCGCAAATCATAACCGATTAATGTACAACGTGAAATAGATCTACAATTTGCGTAAAACACAAGAAATTTTGAATTTCGCGGTCTACTGCGTAACAATAACTTTATGCATCTTTAGGATCTAGTACGAGTTTTCATAACTAGCTGTGCCCGCGTGGTAGTCGGAAAATAATTTTACGAACACAATTTCTAACACTGAAAAAATACCATATGGCGCTAGGTCCGCCTTATACATAAAACAAAGGTACATTTATCCTCTGATTTGCAAATGAAAGCAGTTTTTAACAGTTTTTAGTCTTGCTCTATCTTAAAAATGATAATGCATATGAGCGTCAAACTTAGTGTCATTGTATGCATCACGTTATAACACGTTATAATAATATGCTTCAAGGCAACGTCACGATCAGTGTTGCCATTTATTGACATCTTCAACACGATTAAGGAGATTTTTATTCAGTAAATTCCTACCTAGCCTAACCATTCGTTATCTCGTGTTATTCATCTAATTAGTTATTTAAAAAAACTGTATAAAATTACTAGGTAGTTGAAAAGTGCTTCTTTATTAGCAAGTAAGTGAAAAAATGCATTCTGCTCGGGTAATTTATTTACACATAGTGGCAGCCACGAGTGCTTACGATTACTTAGTACGGGAAGAAGTGTCGCCAAAATCACAAATTGACAATAATTGAAATAGTACATTAAAATACGCAAAAAACAGTAATGTGTTTGGGTCTATTTAAAATTCAAATGGGGTCTAGTAATTATATAATGTTTTTTTTTCATTAAATCTTAATACAAGTTATTAAAATTAAAATTGTTTTATTCAAATTTATCAAAATTTTACACATAGCGGTGATTTAATAAACCTCTGCGTTCTGCTATAATTTTTCGACTTTATAATTACACAATAAGGTATAATCTAGTATTTCACATACGCATTCGAGACGTCATAGTGTCGCAGCGGGAAACTGAGTGTGATTAAGTTAATGTTGCGCATCTGCGCTTAATTATGCCACGCGTGCGATAGGTAGGGTTCCCAACCATACTGTAAAAACAGTTTTTTTTCGCTTGTTAATACTTATTACTGTTCTATAAAAAAAAAGTATACAAAATACTGTTTTCATGACCGCTGGTATTCGGAGCAATAATGAAACATAAAAAAGTAAACACACACTTTATTTCTTAGCTTTAAAACTGAAATAAAACAAAATACTGTTTACTTTTCTAAAATACTGTTCATTTTATATTTCTCCGACATTAATATACATTATTTCTCGTACAAAAAGGTGAGAACCCTAGCCGTATGCCACTTCCCCTTGTTTTCTTTATTCCGTGGTCAGCACATCAAAATGACAAGTTTCACGCTATCAGCTCGCTATTGTCTCCACAGCCAATGAGGTTGTCTTGGGCCAATCACGTGACCTTTTTTTTTTGCTGCGAGGAGGAAACCTTCAAAAGGCCGCGGCCTCACTGGGGATGGAGGCCGGGGTGTGTGGGATTCTTACCCACTAAAACCCCCACAGTGGCCGTCTACAGCATAATAAGGTGGGACTCCGGGAATGTAGGTAATATGCCTCCAGAGCCCTCCTTATGTTACGCCTGTAAGGCACGTCTTAAAAGAGACTATTTGTCTCTTTGTCTCCTTCCCGGTGCACATGGCGGCACGTGACTACACGTGACCTAGCTGTCAAGGGAAGAGAATACCTGAAGCATATTATTGTAACATGCATATGATTATGTGCATATACAACATGTATCAGAAATGCGTGGTCATATTTGAAGAGCCAATTCAGTGAGTGCTATTGAAATAGTATATTATGATACAAGTGAGCTAAGATGCCCATTATACTTAAGGCTGATAGCAGCCCGAGCCAAAGGTGAGGGCGTAATAAAGACGAGAGTATAAAGAACATTACTCACGCGTTTTATAGTACGTTTTTCGACACATTTGCGATGACAAGGAATAATAAACATAGTTTAGCCAAATATTAAATTTGTGCAAAATGGCGCGTGGATTTCTATAATCACACACCGTGCCTGTGATTGAGAGGCGTATAACTATGCGCGCGCAGGTGGTGGAAGGAAGCCGCCAAACAGTAAGAATTTTTATTTTATTTTTTTATAACACAAATTGATGTTAATATGTTGATAAAAATAAATATTTTGTTGAAATTCACAATTCACAAAAATGTTTAATTCTGTATAGACATAAAAACACTTTGCTGAGATTGAAAAATATACTGTAAAGTAAAAAGCACTAGTGCTATAATGTAAAGGAAAAGCACGCGTGTGTAATATGCTGCCTTATGAACCTAAAAGCGGTGCAATAAGAGCCACTTTACGAGCAAGTGTGTTGAAAAATAATTAAAAAACAAATAATAAAAATATGGCAAATAGAGACACGTGTGGTACGGAGTCCTAGTCCGACTAGCACTTGCATGACCGGTTTTTATTATATTACAAGTATTACTGTTCATAATTGACTTACTATTATTGACTTACCTTATTTACCATTATACCAATAAGGTCAAACATTGAAGACATCGTATGCAGAACGGCAGCAGCCACAGATAACAACAACTGTAAAATTCATTTTTGTTTTATATATTTTGTTTTGTAATATTATACAACCTGGAGATGACAATACAATATTAACCGGGATGTAGCAGCCACATGGCACCCCATCAGTAAAAAAAATATTACTCGCTGAATACATCATTTATCGAAAATTGTACAGGCATTGTAGTTTAATCAGAAAAATAAAGTTCGCTGTAGATTTAGATAGAAAAAACCGGCCAAGTGCGAGTCGGACTCGCGCAGTAAGGGTTCCGTACAACCCTTCGACCTGATACCCCATAGAAACTGATTTAATTTATGAGAGTTTATCAAAATACATGAACGTACAGGGCCCGAATATGAATTTTTGCATCTCTTTATTACGCAGGTACCACCACATATGTCTGTTTGTCTTATTTTTAGTATTTGTTGCTAAGCTACATAATATGCACTATAATCGATTATAACAAAAAACATCAACGTACAGAGAGCGAAACATGAATATTTGTATCTCTTTATTACGCAGGTACCACCACATATGTCTATGTTTGTCTAATTATAGTATTTGTTGCTAAGCTACATAATATGCACTATAATCTGACCAAGTTTGACGCTGGTATGTATTACCGTTTTGAAGATAGAGCAGAAACAACAACATACAAAAAAATGCATGTTTTTGGAGGTTTCTTGTATGGGTTAAGACCCTTTGGTTTAAGACTTTGTCGCGATACTCCTCACAGCAACACATATTCTGAGAAAATTTCGACCGGTTAACTATTACCGTTCAAAAGATACAGCTCTGTGACAGACAGACTGGACGGACGGACGGTCGGACGGACGGACGGACGGACGGACAGCGTAGCGAGAGTAATAGGGTCCCGTTTGGCACCCTTCGGGAATGGAACCCATAAAATGCCAAAAGTAGCCGTTTTTCGCACTTTTTCTATCAATAACTACAGCGAAGTTCACTTTCAAGATTTAATAGTTTCTGATTAAAATAAAGTATCTGTACTTCAATCGCCAAAAACGTTTTTTTTGATAAATGATGTATTCAGCGAGTAATGTTTTTTTTACTGATGGGGGCGCCACTTGGCTGGTACATTCCCCTCAAATAAAAACACTGTTATTACTGGTAGGTACAGTCGAGTTCGTTAATATCTGGACCATTCCAGATTTCATAAATATCTAAGCATATAAAAGTTTAATAAAATTGTAACAACTTAACGTTTCAATAACTTGTGGTCACGCATCTAGTTCATTAGTATGTGACAGCTCATACTCAATAATATGTGTACAGCCATAGGCACATATTTATATGAAGACCATTACGGTCATAATTATTTAAGCAGTATTGGATTCATAAATATATAAGCACACTAATTCAAAAATATCTGAACAATTAATGCATTCCAAATTCAACTTTACCTCATATTCTATAATGATTAGATCAGTTTACGATTTACCTACATTAAAACTTCATTGTCGAGCTTTAAATCTCTTTAGTCAAACGTTGCGATATTAGGTGCTGGCGTTAGATAGAAAAACTTCAATGACATATTTCTGCAAATCATGTCACATTTCTGTTTTCTAAGCCTAAGCGCGCACTGCTGTACGATTTCCTGTGAATTTCCACCACAAATTCTGTGTGGGTTATGTTGAATTTTAAACGATACATCATTATAGGATTATTTAAATATGAGATATAATATATTTGTATGTATGTTTGTTTTGTTGTGACCTTCTGTAGTCTAAACGGCTTGACGGATTTTGAAGTACGAGGTGTCATTAGATTCGTCTTCATCCCCGGTGTGTGGCTATAATTTTTATTTGGTAATTTCTTTGTAGTTGTCTGAGCGGAGATTTCCCGAAAAGTTTGCTTTATTTACATCTTTGAAAGACGTTCAGGCTGATTTTTCCAGACATTTCAGCTTTTCATAATTATTTCGTCCTTTAATTAAAACTGTTGGGAATCCGGACTACGTGAATAAATAAATAAGTAAGTGAACTTCATTTAAGCCCCTACTTTATTTTAATTGTTAGGTTTTTAGAAGAACAAAACAAAAGTATAGGTAAGTACTTATTTGCTAAGTAAATGTTATTTTTTAAACAAACTGAATAAAAGTTTCTACCTAATATAGTTTGCGTTGACCCTTAGATTTCCTTAAACCTAATTAATTAAATAATACAGCTGCTAAGCAACGTTGTCAGATTGATATAGTTCTATTACGAATTGGCAACATCGCATTTATTACTACATACAACAGCAAGCAAAAATAAATCGAATGCTAAGGGCCATATAGCTGAATATTCAGAGCTGTATAGATATTTATGAATCCTAGGCTATACCTAATTTATTGAAATCTAGAGTATTTCGATATTTTTATTCAGAAGAGTAGTCAGATATTATTGTCTGCACTACCGTAACATATTAATGAACCGTTTATATGATAACATTATATTGATCCTATGTTTGTAGAGAACTTTACGATCATTTTATCGGTTTAAAATTTTTTGAACCAATTGCCTTGCCAATATATTAATGAACTCGACTGTACATGAAGCTTTTTAAACAAGTACGTAAGTTTAACCGGATTTTACTTTGTTTTATTATAATGTGTAGTGATTGCGAAAACCTAAGAAGTTATTAAGTAAGTAAGTTGTTTATCGAATACTTTTATAACCAAATTCATAAACTAAATAAATATTGAAATATAAAAATAATAAGTAACACCATTTGTAATTGTCTATAATCATTAAGAAAGAGAGTTTAAAATCATTTGCACAGGTCTCTTAGCCTAGAATGATCTTTGCCTAGAGAAATGGTTCTACATTCGAAATTAATAAAATTAAAATAATTTCCTGTGGCTGATCTGTTATCTAGATTTTATTGTTTTTTTTTTGTATACGGTCAAAGAACGTGATACACGTGGTACATGGTTTTATTGAGTGTCGTATTGTCTCCACTTTGTATAATTTGGTACGCGCAAAGTTCACAGAGGGTACCTACTCTAGTACCTACTGTTACAAGATCGTGGATCAGCCAAACCAGAGAGCACTTCTTATCAGCGGAAGGAACGAATGAAGTCACTATGACTTGTATTTAGAGTCAATTATTATACTTTCAATTAATCATATTTATATCAAGCCAATTAAATTATTTAATAAATCTCGTCACTAGCCAACTTGATCATATTATATAATTTTAGCCTAATTATCAATTTACATAACGATGTATCGATTAAAAGTTTAATCAAGTTGGCAACACTAGATTCCTAGAAATTATAAAATAACGTGCAACTGTCATTTGAGTGGCTGTTCAGATTCGAACATTGAATAAATAACATGTCTTGACGCTTCGTATTACTGCATTCTTTACCTACACCCAGGTTCAGGAGATTCCGCACACCAAGGTTCACTTCCAGCAACCCCTTCGTTACACTACAGAGTCAGCACTGCCTGGGCATTGTCAACTTTGCCCACTGCCCAGGCCCTCTGGGTGAAATCCAAATATTGTACCATCTTATTTTTTTTGCCGGCTCTCGTCCATAGGACCAACTTTTTGGAACGGTGCAAATAGATTCTTAATTAAGTCGTTAGAGGAACACCGTGGTGGTTTTTATTCGGTAAGAGTCCGACACTTGCTCCGACTTCCGCGGGTGGAGGGACGCACGTCCACGAGGATTTTCCCGAAAAAAAAAAAAGGAGTCGCCGATGCGTTGTCGACCTTTTTAAAAAGACATATGCTGCTTACTTGAAGGCTCCCATGTCGAGTTTGTTCGAGAAAACCATATTACTAGAAAAAAATATTTTTACATTTAAATTACCTACGCATGGTTTGAGTGATAACGGTATTTACCATTACACCCAGTATATAATTTATAAATATTATTAATCTGATTCTAATTACGAATTCAATCAATTTTTAAGCGTTTTTTTTTTCTTTAGGCAAATCCTCATGGACGCACCCAGATCTGTTGCTAATAAAGTGCTCACTTGCTGGGTTAGCATTTGTAAACGTGCTTTAATAATAATTAAGATATTTTTATTTACCAATGCATTAAAGGCTTGTGAAATGTTTTTACTGCAGGTCATGATGTCTTGGTACACTTCCGTCCAAGTCTTCACTTTCTCAGATATTTCATAGCTTTCTTCATTAACCTCCAAACATATTTGACTGTTTTCTTTCTGATCGTACTTCTTCAAAACATTACGTACAGAATCGTTTAAGCATTTCAGAAAATTACAAATGCTTGAAATTGCAGAGTAAATAACCAAATGCTCTAGCATGTAGCGAACATCAAACCACAGTTTATGCGTGACGTATAATATTTCTTTTAACTGAATCGATTGCACAGAATACCAGGTACAAATTCTCACCATCGCAATCAGTAGTACTAGTATTGCAAACGCAACAGAGCTGATTAAACATTTCAGTTTGAGTTGTTTCACAGAGTTCAAATAAGCAGACTCATGTTTAAAACGGTTGTGGAGATTTCTAGTCGTCTCGTAGAAAATTTTGTATGACCCCGAAGTACTTATCCCGCCAATTATTATTACAAAGGTTTTAAATAAAACCAGTACTTGGAAACATGTAGGGACAAGAAAATTAAGGCCTGTCCTACAATATATATTCTGATTTAAAACTGTATTAAGCATAGTGAACCCAATCGATAGGCATAATTCCACAACTAATCGCGTAACTACCAAAACTTTTCGAAATTTACTCATAAACAAGTAATTTCTATAAATACACATAATATTTTCGGCGTATATTAACACGTGGCATAGTTTCATTTTGACCAACGAGTGACACTTGCTATAGAAATACCACGAATGATGAAATATTTTACTTATGGCCATAATAAAAACTACAGGAAGTCATTTATTTTCCTTATCTTATAAAAGGCTGTCTTAACAGTGCAGCATTACATAAAGTGTTAATGGATCAGCTAATTATTTACCTTACATGTATCTACCCTCTGTTATATGTAACAGAAGTAGGTCACTAACACGGAAAAAAAAAGTAAGACTCCGCGCCACCTATAACAATATAATATTGATGGTATTAACAGTACATTATGATACAAGTGAGCTAAGATGTTCATTATACTCGAGGCTAGATTGCGGCCCGAGTCGAAGGCAAGGGCGTAATAAAGCCAAGAGTATAATGAACGTTACTCACGCGTTTCATCCGATGTTTTTCAACACACTTGCGAGGAAAAAAAACATAAACCTATGTTTATGTTAACAAACTAAACTAATCCAAACAATTTTAGACAAATATTAAATTTGTGAAAAATGGCGTGCGGATTTCTATAATCGCACGCCGTGCCATACCTGTGGTTGAGTGACGTATAGAGCTATGCGCGCGCAGGTGGTGCAAGGAAAACGCCAAACAGAGCCTAATATTGGGGTGCCGTCCAGAAATCCTCCACGTGTGTCTGACGGCTGCTTGTCCCTCTGGACACGTCTGAATGGAACGGCAGTTGTTGGGCCGGTGCATCCTGGGTACGGGCAATGGAATCCTTTCGAGGGATTAACCTTCGGGGGATCTTATTCTGTGGAAAATATTCTAGTACGGGAGGTGCCCCATGTGGGCCAATGGGGAGTTGCTCCACGTGTCCCTCTGATGCAAACAGAGGGCACAGTGGAGGAGCAGGGGCGGGCCTGGTGTGCACTCACCCTGCCACTGGGCAGGTAGCGGGGGGACTGTCCTTCCCTGCTCCCGTCGATCTCGTAACCCCAGGAGTGCCTGCTGTGTTAGTGTTCTCGCGCCTCTTGGGACCGAGGGTCTTGGCTTCACCGCCCGGACCGCGAGGAAGAAAACCTCTATAAAAAATTACAGGAGGATGGGCCTGCGAGCAGCAGACGGGGTAGTCTGCTGCCCGACCAGACCTGCGTAGCCACGTGCGCGGCCGCGCGCCATGGTCTACTGGATTTGGTCGTCATAACTTGTGAATTTATTGTGATTGTTTAAGCTAACATCTTAGCTCACTTGTGTCATAATGTACTATTAACGCTTTCCAGGACACAAAACGAGACATAATAGAAGTTTTATTAAAAGTCAATACGTCATTTTTTATTTTATTTGCAGGAATTGTTGTGCATTACAGAGGGTTGGGTTATATGTAGGTAGGCTGTCTCACAAGGGGTGCTAGGCCAGAAAACCTCCTCATGTGCCCGACGGCTGCTGATCCTTCTCTATCCGTCTGTAGGGCAGAGCGGTTGTTGTGCTCGTGCACCCTTGGCACGGGCAATAACTCTCCTTTGAACCAGGGGACCTTATTGCCTGTGGTGAATATTCTGGCATGGTAAGGTGCCGATGTGGGCCAATGGGGAGTTGCTCCACGTGTCCCTCTGATGCCAGCAGAGGAAACAGTGGAGGAGCAAGGGCGGGGCCGGTGTGCACTCACCCTGCCACTGGGCAGGCAGCGGGGGTCTGTACTTCCTTGCTCCTGTCGATCTCGTAACCCCACGCGTGTTCGCCGAGTAGTGTTCTCACGCCTCTTAGGACCAAGGGTCTTAGCTTCACCGCACGGGCCGCGAGGATGAAAACCTCTAAAAAAATAAGGAAGGTTGGGGCTGTGGGCAGCAGACTCGGGTAGTCTGCTGCCCGATCAGCAGCCGACAGCTCACGTAGCTGCCATAGCTGGCGTAATATTTTATTGCTTTTTCTGGCAACACAGATTCCTAGAAATTATAAAATAACACGTAACTGTTATTTCGCTCTCTGTTTGCTGTGAAACTCTAAATAAACAACATGTCTTGACGCTTCGTGTTATTGCATTCATATCCTACGCCCAGTTTCAGGAGAACCCGCACACCATGGTTCACTTCCAGCAACCCCTTCTTAACACCTACTCGTAGCGGGCCGTCGTAGATGGTTAATAATAAATAATAACATTGTTAAAGCATCTGTAGCCGAACTAGGCAAAGCCTGTGTTTCGGCTATCAGCGCCAATCCCTTCCAATATTTTGGTTTGGTTGGTGAAAGCAGAGTGTTTCCCACGCCACCGGCCAAAGGTAGTTGGAGGAACACCGTGGTGTTTTTAGTCGGTAAGAGTCCAACACTGGCTCCGCCTACCCCACGTGGAATGCGTCCATGAGGATTTCCCCACGAAAAAAATAAAAAATAAAATGCTGTCTCCCAAAGCGTGTGTAATTGCAATGACCGGGATATTAAATAATATGATTCTGTACTAAGCTTGTAAAACAGGAACAATAAAGAGATTTTTACCATTTAACATTTTTTATTTGGATATATCATCATTTATATTCAACAAATACATTCAATAGTATCTTAAGCTATTAAGGTGTTCCCACACCGGAACATTCACCTATAATTTAACAATCCAAGATTATATTTTGAGTGTTACGTTGCAACACTGCCTCATGACTGGCGAGCGAACGTTTGTAATGTAATAATCCTAAAGTAAAGTAAAGTAAACTTTATTGTTTCTGATTGAGTGGTTACAGTTGATATACATATAATATGATAATGTTAGATAATTAATCAACCCGTTTTGGGCATACAATATTTTTTACAGTGCATTAGATTTGACATAACTAATAATATTACTCATATTATTAATTATTAGTTATATCAAATCTAATGCATTATAATAACAATCAAATTAAATTATTTTTACATTAAAAAAATCCATAATTGTAGAGAAACATTTTTCAGTTAGCCATTTTCTTAACTGTACACGTAATAATCTTAAAGGTATCTTAATGTCTCTCAGTGTCCTAGATTCGATTTTGTGCATAACGTTACAATACTGCCTCTCTGACTGACGACCATTTGCTTACAGTTGTGCGCATTCATGTTACAAATTGTATTACTTAAATCTGTTACATTACAGGCGAATGCTTCCGGTGAGTGTAATGTTATAAATTGTATCATTGCAGGTTACGGATTGTAATGCTCGGTAGTCCTCACTCACTGATGTAATGCTTGAATATGAACTGTTACATTACAGGTGCAAGCTCCCGGTGAGTATAATGTTATAAATTGTATTATTGCAGGTTGCGGATTGTAATGTTCGGTACTCGTCACTTACTAATGTAATGCTCGAATTTGAACTGTTACATTACAGGCGAATGCTCCCGGTGAGTGTAATGTTGCAAATTGTATCATTGTTGGTTGCGCACTGTCATGCTCGGTACTCCTCACTCACTGATGTAATGCTCGAATTTGAACTGTTACATTACAGGCGAAGTGAGGGAGCGCCTTTAACCTACTTTAGTTGTTTTTTAATAAAGAATATTGCTAATTATAATAAAACAAGTTTAACCGGATTATATCGCGTATATTATTTAGATTGGTTTCCTGACGTTTTGAAAGCTTTGCAGCGTTCGTTCGTGGTAGCAGGTAGACTAAGATAACAAGCGTTAGCGTTTAGCGTTATGTTTGCGTGTTTTATTATAATGTGTAGTGATCGCGAAAACCTAAGAAATTATTAATATTACTAATTCTTTAAGAAATAATTTGTATGAATAGGTATTGATTTTATTCACGTGCACATGTTAACCTGTTGTATGCCGCAATTCCAGACTATTCAAATTCCATTATTCTCGCGTGGAACCACGTTTAGACAGACAAGTGGCTAATTCAGGATTGTGAAACTAATTTCAACCTTGAATAAAAAGCCTTAAAAAGATTAAGCTTAAGCCTTTTATATGCTATCCTATACAAATTATCTTCTGAACATCAATGCTTATAGGTGCGCATATTAAAATTAAAACGATTAATTTAAAAATCGTTTGAAATCGATGCCCGACGGCAGACCGCAGACCACAGGTGACACTAGGTATTTGGTTTGTATTTTTGTAAGTGACAGTGTTGCCGCGTTTGGAATTAATTTCACATAGATTCATACAAACCAGCTGCCGAATTGCTTAACTCACTCGCAATCGAAATCATATTCAATGTTCATTGCTCCATGTGTTTTGACAATCCGTGTATCGGTACCACAGACCAGTAAGCTTCAAGACTCCGCATAAACAAAGTTTTGTATTCAAACGCAGTCGTAAAACGTTGGTGGGGTCAGGGGGGCGGACGGCGCGTTATGATTGGCCGGCTCAAAAGTTCGGTGGTATGATTCCTTATGATTGGTGCCGCTCGCTGACTGAGTGACGTTCCGATTGGCGGAGTGACGTATGATATGCAGTGGTAGAGCATATGCGTTGTGACCGGGGGTGTCCAGCTAAGCGGCGTCTAGAGGCTAACTGGTCTATGATCGGTACCTACGTATCACGCAATGAATATTGCTGTAATTTCAAAATGAAAGCTAATGTCAAAGTGAATGCATTACACAATTGCCCCGCTGTACTTAGTGTCACCTGCGGTAGCAGTCTGAAGACTGCAGTCTACCGCCGAGCTTCTAGTCATACCTTTATACACACAAAAGAGGTGGAAATAGATATTATTATCAAAGCCTAAAACTGGACGTTACGTTCGACGCGGCCGATGTGCTGTGGCTGACGCGACACTACAACAGTATTAAAATATATGGCGTCAACCGCATGTATCTGCCGTGGGTCTCAGAAGCGGTGCCATGATTTTTTTAAATCGCGTCAGCCGCAACGCATCGGTCGTATGCGTCTGTGTTGATTATATGTTTATTTTTTTGGTCACAATGAGACAAATTGCAACGCCGAAGAAAGCCGCCGGCTGCGCGTTGGACTTAGATGAGTCGCGGCTGGTGCGACAGATGCGTATAAATGTTGCGCTGTGGCTGACGCGACAATATTAAACATTGAAAATGTATGGCACCGCTTCCGGGAAACCGTAACAGACTCATGCGGTCAACGCCAAGCCCTCCCTTGGGGGACGCCCTTGTGCGGTTTTTGCAACCGCGGTTTTAGTTTATAAGTTAGGTTTAGGGACATTTTTCGGCGGATGGAGTCCCACGGGATTCGCCGCCACCCGCCCGGGTAAGCAGTTAGGGTATCTTTTTTGGGTACCAATACTGCGAGTCAATTCGAAAAAAAAAAAAAATTGTGTCGCGTTCGGCCGCGCACACCTGTAGCATCGACCTCAACACACGGAAAAAAATCTTAACTTCGATTTGTGGCATCATACAAAGGTACAACAACAACTAACAACAACAACTAAATAAATAACAACTAACTAACTTCTAATTCTTAATAATTATTCTTCACACGTGAGTTTCTTTAGCGACAGTGATCGAAATCTTATACAGAATTATTGTGCACATGATGCACGCCCACCGAAACACACCAATCAGTTTTTAGGGTTATGAACCCAAAAGGTGCCAATGGGGCCCTATTACTCTCGTTACGCTCTCCGTCCGTTCGTCCGTCCGTCTGTCACAGGGCTGTATCTTTGTAACGGTAATAGATAATCAGTTGAAAGTTTAACAGAATATGTGTTACAATGGTGCCTATCATGACAAATACTAAAAATAAAAAAAGTCTTAAAACAAAGGTGGTCCTCATACAAGAAACCTCGAACAACATGCATATTTTTTAACGTTTTTGTTCCTGCTCTATCTTCAAAACGGTAATACATACCAGCGTTAAACTTTGGCTGATTATAGTGCATACTATGTAGTTTAGCAAAAAATACTAAAAATAGGGCAAACATAGACATATGTGGTCGAACCTGCGTAAGAAAGAGATGCAAAAATTCATATGTCACGCACTGTGCGTTGATGTATTTTGATGAAATCTCGTAAATTAAATCAATTTCTATGGGGTTTTACGTCGATGGGTGGTACGGAACCCTTACTGCGTGAGTCTGACTCACACTAGCCTGGTTTATTTAATAATTTTGGCAAAAATATAAACAAAGTATTTATTTTTCGAAAAAAAAAAGAACTGTTGTTTTGACGCCGAAATGTCATAATCAACACAGAGTGCTGATTCCGAGTTTGAAACTTACGCATACGCTATCGAAATCGCTATTGAATGCGTCAACTTTCATTCATAAATCAGTAATTCCTACTCGTTCCCGCTAGGGGCGTTACTGGTTTATGAATGAAAGTCGACGCAATCGCTCGTGATATGCGTAACTTTCAATCTCGCACTAGGCACTCTGACTATGAGACCTTATTATTATTTAACTTTATTTTATTCTCAACTGTTATCTCAAAATTTTTTAAGCAACAACTGTTGCTTGTTTTGCGATTTCAGGATTGGTCCCAAATTAAAAGTTAGCACGTTAGCTAAGCTAGCGACAAAAGATTATAAAAAAAATGTCACGGTGTATTATTTAAATGGACAACTTATTTCCTTTCCATTGAGACCTCAGTCATTGTGATAGGAAATAGTATGGTTGTTGAGTTATTAACTAATTATCTTAGAATAATTAGGCTAAGAACCGCAGTAATTACACGTGGAGTGAACCAATTTTAAGTTGGACTTTAATGGCTACGTTACTGAACGTACAGCTTACGTAAGCCTACATGTGTGTCGGTGAACATTTTACGTACCGCATGCGAGCATGCATCGATTGTTTTTGTGCTTCAACTTTGAGTGGAATTTTGATTGAAACTATCACTCTATGTTTTATTACTCTAAGCTAATTATAGTTTTTGAATTTTTAAATTCATTCGGTTGGCAGTGCGATTGATATGTGCATAGTATTTGTGAAATACAAAACAGTTCAAAATCAATTTTAACTCTACACGTTTTTGTCACTGATGTAATTGTGAGCTGAATTATATAACATGGTTAAATTGTAACAAAACCACAATATATGTTGCAGACAGTGATAACATCATTGGGAGCAGGTAACTTCCCATGGAAAAAGTTCCGAATTTTATAACGACAGGATTTGTTGTAACAATGCGAGTTAGATCTTTTAGCTGTCTGTATTCTGATTTTTCACGATCTGAAAATATAAATATCTTGTTATTAGTTCAATACAACTTGTAACAAAATTATATCCCCCTCAGAATATTTTTCTATCTGATAATGTACTTTCTTTTTCATAATCACAAAATCACATGACTTTTTACTTTTTGCGCGGGCACATATTTTCCAGTCCGGGCCGGGTAGATTCTGAAAGAATCGCGCAGCATCAACACACACCTGCCGGCGCCGGGCATTCTGAATTTGCGGCAAATCGAAGCTCACCAGCCCGGACCAGACTGGAAGGTGTGTGCCCGCGCTTAGACATCAGTAAGTTCCCAAGTTGATTGCTGGATAGCTGCAGGATGCCATGACACATGGAAACCATTTTACTGGATCTTAAGGACCTACTCAGGATCCGCTGATGGGATACATAGTTATCCTTAGGGACTTTACTCATGGCGCGCCGCAACGCAGAATTGTATCGATTGCCGATATCGGTCAGATATCGCAACAACATGTGTTCGAAGAAAATGTATTGAAAATCGCAAATGTCTTCAGACAAGATCGCATGGATTGACGATATCGCTCACAGATCTGCTCGATATCGAATTGCATGTACGTTCTAATAACCTGCGATCCTATTTCAAATAATTGTACGGGGGCGTGCGAGCGCTGGCACTTGTTTCGACTTGCACGCAATTCTCTGTTCGGGATATCGATGAGCGACTTCTGTTGCGCAACTAGAAAATATATGTATCTTGGAAATATTTTTGGTATCAATTAGAACGTACGTACAACTCGAGTCGACAATCGATGTGATATCGCTCCCATCGCGTCACGTCATGAGTAAAGTCCCTTAGTAGGTACCAAAAATGTTTGAAAAATTAAAAAAGTGGGTAAAATGTAACATGGTTTAAAAACCATAGCAATTGATTCTCCTAGTGATTCTGAACAAACTACTTTCAGGACTTATGTTTATTCTGTTATCTACATGATAGGCGAAGTGCTGCGAACAATCATAGTGATGCCAAAAAAACTATGCTCCTTCGTGTACAACCAGCGCTCACACCATGCCCCTGAAGGATATTTGCTTTCGCGATGCTTACTGGACGATGCCGCGACATATATATTAATAACGTTGACACGGTTTGAGGTGCATGAGTATGTGTGAGCGCTGGTTGTACACGAAGGAGCATAGTTTTTTTTGGCTTCACTAGATTGTTTGCAGCACTTCGTCTATATTTTACTGTCTGTGTCTACATGTTGTATTTTTAAGATCCCATCAAAACATAAATGTGAAAAAGCCAAATTCGGTACAAAATAAGTGCAAGATCGAGATCCGAGATTTAAATGGGTACTAAGATTTATAGAGGTTCCTGATATCATAGCCACCAGGAATATATATTTGAACAGTTTTAAAAGAAAGTTTGTTGGGTTCCTTGCTAGCAAATATTTAAAACGTGGCAACTTTTCACAACTAAAGTTTCAATTATTATATCATACATGCAAATAATTGGCTCCGATAACTCTGGTTTTTTTTAATGAAATATTTCGTTTTTACAAACGATACCAATATTTCTTGAGCATTTCCACGGAAACATGTTTATCTTCCTGACATAAAAAGTAGTCAATATGTTAAACCGGGTTACGGTTTATCTGTGTGCCAAATGTGTTCAGCCGTTTCAGCGTTATTGAGTAACAAACATCCAAACATCTTCACAAACTTTCACTGTATTAGAAGGATAGAAAGATTAATACCGTAAACTGCCCTTACTTGGCCCACAAGCCCTAGTAAACTGCCCTAACTTGGCCCACAAGCCCTACTTTGCCTAGTTATTTTTTGAGTAAACTATAATAGTTATGATTTCCGTACTTGCGGAGCTTTAAAAACGATGACAACGCTAGCATTTGGTTCAGTTATAAAGTTTCAGTGCGTGTATAATTAAAGTTATTGCCTTAGGCAAAGTATGGCTTGTGGGCAAAGTTAGGGCATTTTACGGTACCTAGTATTGTAAAATTCAATGAATTAAAAGTAAAACTTACGTGTCGAAACCTCGTTGGAAAGTTTTGCCAATGCCATGTAGAAGGAATTAAATTCATTTTGCAACTTTTGACCGGCAAATAAAAGAGGAATCGTGGCCGCCATGTGATAAACCAATACATATACGATGTTTCTCGTATCGGAATATTGATAATTCAACTGAAAAAAAATAGGTTTGTTCATCATCATCCTCATCCTCCTCGACTTATCCCAATTGGTACCTATGTTGGGGTCGGCTTCCAGTCTAACCAGATAAATAAATAAATAAATAAAATGTTTATTTTAATAAAATATCTTTACAGAAAAAAAGGTAACGTTGGTAACGTTGGTAACGTTGGTATGCGGCTGAATATCAGTATTTTACACGGAGCGGCTGATATCACACCCTCCAACCCAGTTACTGGGTAATACCGACATTCGTAGGTTGTTGTTTGTTCTTCTAATAAAAAATTAAAGGCCATCTTCTTCCATATTAGGGTTCCGTACCCAAAGGATGTCGGTCCGTCCGTCTGTCTGTCACAAGGCTGTGTATCCTTTTAACCGGAGGTAGATAGTATTAGGTAGCCATTTGAAATTTTCACCAATTTTGTGTTAAAGTGCTCCCACACCGATCTTTACAAATGTTTGTCAGCATTTAGAAACATCTGGTGTGGGAAATACATTTCTTTCAACTGCTCCCACACCGAATGTTTCTAAATGTTGACAAACGTTTGTGGACACCGCTTTGGTAGCATATGGCCCCATGGCAATTACTGAAAAAGTAAAAAGTCCAACTTTTCACCCACTTGTCAACCCAGGAGGTTTAAGTGGTACCGAAAACTGCCCTAACTTGGCCCACAAGCCCTACTTTGCCTAGTTATTTTTAGAGTAAACTATAATAGCTATGATTTCCTTACTTGGGTAGCTTTGAAAACTATGACAACTCTAACATTTGGTTCAGTTATAAAGTGTCAGTGCATGTAAAAATTAAGTTAATGCCTTAGGCAAAGTAGGGCTTGTTGGCAATGTTAGGGCATTTTACGGTACTTTTTTACTAAATTTGATTGTGTATCTTATTAATAATTTAGTAAAAATAAAAAATAAACTTTTTTTTCCTCTCTATCTTAAAAACGCTGTAATAAAAAAAACAGCTGTTGGTCGATTTATGTGAACACAAATGTAGGTAACAGCTGTTTTTTTTTTAATATTTCTGGGTTGGTCCTATAGTACAAGTTGTTCACACTGATGAGTACAATGACCCGTGAAGAGGTTTTGAGTTATTTCAATAAAACCTTGTGAAGGCCTAGCTTACCTTCATAACCATTAGACCAATGAGTTCATACATTGAAGATACTGTTTGTAGTACGGCAGCAGTTATAGACAATAACATCTGAAAAAAAAAGATGTGTTGATAAAACTAATCATCAAAATAAAATGAGAATCTTATTATTATATTCATAGTATACCTATATTTTTTACATGTACACACATATTGTAGCTGTTTATTGTCGCTTAATAAATAAAATAAAATAGTAATATTTAGTGAAAACAAGATAGTGGTGTCGATTCTCTTGTTCCCGGACTAAACTTATTTTAAACTATCGCTCTCTTTTACTAATAGTAGACGCAAGAATGGGATAGCAACAATTTTATTGCTGTCAAATTTTTGGATTTAAAATTTCCATACAAGTTTAGACGTGATCTCGGAACGTGCCCACTAACAAACAGAAACACACTAACAAATATTCTCAAAACACTAAGAAATGTAACACGTAAACTAATTTGACAGTTCTAAAATTGTTGCCATCCCTTTCTTGTATCTGAAGAGAGCGATAGTTTAAAATAAGTTTAGTAGTAGATTAAATCTATCCACTTGACTCACAATCACTATGGACCAATAAAATACAATGAAGAATAATTAAACTGATTTTTTTTAGGTACTCTTCATTGAGTAGGTACCTACCCAATAAGTAATAAAATAAATAAATAAAAATAAATATTTTTGGGACATTTATAATAATAAATAATAACAACACATAACATAACATAACATCACGCCTGTATTTCCCCGAAGGGGAAGGCAAAATCTAGACGGGGTGCTGGCCAGAAAACCTCCACGTGTGCCTGACGGCTGCTTGTCCTTCTGGACACGTCTGGAGGGATCGGCAGTTGTTTGGCCGGTGCATCCTGGGCACGGGCAATAAAATCCTGCCGAGGGATTAACCTTCGGGGGATTTTATTGCCTGTGGCGAATATTCTGGCGCAGGAGGGGCCCGTTCTGGGCCAGTAGGGAGTTGCTCCACGTGTCCCTCTGATATCAGCAGAGGGCACAGTGGAGGAGCAGGGGCGGGCCCGGTGTGCACTCACCCTGCCACTGGGCAGGCAGCGGGAGGACTGTCTTTCCCTGCCCCCGTCGATCTCGTAACCCCAGGAGTGCCCGCTGAGTAGTGTTCTCGCGCCTCTTGGGACCGAGGGTCTTGGCTTCACCGCCCGGACCGCGAGGAAGAAAACCTCTATAAAAAATTACGGGAGGTAGGGCCTGCGAGCAGCAGACTCGGGGTAGTCTGCTGCCCGACCAGCAGCTGGCGTAGCTGGCACAGCCGGCGTAGTTGGCGCAGCTGGTAAAGGCCCATGAGGTGAGGTGGCGTGCAGTGTTCCGTGTGCGCCACCTAGGAGGGTGCGGCCGACGTTAGGCCACACGGGGAGAAGGGGCTCGCCTGCTTGTGGCGGGCCAGGACCTGTCGGGGGTGGTTGTGTGAATACTCACGGGTTCCCACGCCCCCGGCTAAGGTAGTTGAAGGAACACCGTGGTGGTTTTAGTCGGTAAGAGTCCGACACTGGCTCCGCCTACCCCGGGCGGAGTGCGTCCATGAGGATTTCCCCACGGCAAAAAAAAAAAAAGGCAAAATCTAGACTCCGGGCTGCTACTGAGAATTTCCTAGTGAAAAAACCCAATAACACTTTGCCCGACCCGGGAATCGAACACAGGACCCCACGCTCAGCAGTCGCGCTTGCAACCACTAGACCAACGAGGCAGGCTAATAAAATACAATAAAAAGAAAGAAAGAATAATTAAACTGATTTTTTTAGGTAGTCTTCATTGAGTAGGTACCTACCCAATGAGAAATACACAAGTAGTTTAAAAACCGTATAAAGTTAATGTAAAAGCCAATGTACATCTTCAAGTTTTATGAAAGATGTTTAATGGTATCCACAAAGTATGAATTCCGTACAATCGATTTTCTCAATAGCTACATAAAACTGTATATACAACTTTAATACTTTGCGAATGCCATTAAACATCTTTTGTAAAGCTTGGAGATGTATAATAGCTTTACCTTTAGATGGTTTTGTGTTACTTGGGCTAAGCACAAATAAGACGTACACTAATAAGAACTTATAATAATAAATATTTACCACTTCGTTATAGCATAGTGAAATATTTTTGCTGCAAGCCATAATCTCTTGGTACACCGCCGTCCAAGTCTTCACTTTCTCAGTTATTTCAAGGCTATCATCATTGGTATTAAAAACTATTTGATTGTTTTCTTTCTCATCGTAATTCTTCAAAACCTCATGTACGGAATCGTTTAAACATTTCAGAAAATCATAAATGCATGTTATTGCAGAATAAACTACCAAATGCTCGAGCATGTAGCGACAATCTATCCAAAGGTCATAGATGACGAGTACTATGATTTTTAGTAAATGTTGCTCTTGGTAAGTGTACCAGGAGCTAATTCTTATTGTCGCAAGCAATAGTGACAATATTCCAAACACTACGCAGCCCACTGAACATTTCAGCTTGAGACTTTTAACAGACTTCAAATAAGAGGACTCATTTTGAAAACGGATAAAGAGATTTCGTACCGTCTCGAAGAAAATTTTGTATGACTTACAATGCCAGATTCCGCCAACAATTATAACAAAGCTTTTCACTAAAATTAGTACTTGGAACAAGCTCGGAATTATAATATTGTCGTTTACGTCGTAATAAATTTTATAAATTAAAATAATATTGTTCATACTGATGCCTACTGATAGGCATAATTCCACAATTATACGTGTTATTATGAGAATTTTTTGATATTCACCCAGAAACAAATAATTTCTATAGATACACATAACATTTACAGCAAAAATTAATATGTTGAATAAGTGCATTATGACCAACTGACTAACACTTGTTAAAGAAAGACACCACAAACGATGAATGATGGAAACAGTTGCCAGTGACTTTACATTAAGTAATTGGACAAGTAATGTATTTCTGTAATTTATAAAATGTATAAACAAAAATAATTTTATTGTTTGTCTTATAAAGGAAGTACACGTCATACCACATTAAGGTAAATATGTATAAGTGTATGTACTTCGTTGCCTAGGCGACGAAGACTTTCATAAAGCGGGGTTTTTTACATAATGACACCGATGGATGGAAAAGATACAAAGGTTTTTGTTAATCACGTAATGGTGTTTGTATGTTTTTTGTTTTGTGTAATCTTACAAATGTGTAATCGTATAAAGATAATTATTTTATTTTTGTAAACTGCAAAATTACACCTACATATAATTTATTTACAAACGATAAGGCTAATTATTGATTGTTTTAGTTACTTTCAATGCAAAGAAGTTACAAATTACTTTATTTAGTGAAAATAAAATGCGATTCATAATAAGTTAATCACACATAATTGAGGAGTAAGTCTCAAATGAATAAGAGTAATAAATTCACAAACAAAAGTATATTTTTTCATTTCTTTTAAAAACCAGTGTGACAGGCTCTCACGGAAAAATAACAACATAACATCACGCCTGTATTTCCCGAAGGGGTAGGCAGAGGTGTATAGTAGGGGGCGAGCCTATTGCCATTAACCGGGCACAAATCCAGACTCCGGGCTGCTACTGAGAATTTCCTAAAGAAAAAACCCAATAACACTTTGCCCGACCCGGGAATCGAACCCAGGACCCCACGATTAGCAGTCGCGCTTGCGACCACTAGACCAACGAGGCAGTCGTTTTTTCTCACGGAAAAATGTCCGGGAAATCTGTTTCCGGCTTTTCTAGTTTTGGAACTGGCAAGTCTTCTTGCAACCATAGTACCTACATCAGAGCCAGTGTACAATTAAAAGCAAGAACTTTCAACGACAAGTAAAATAATTAAATCCTGTTTCAGTGGCACTTTTGGTACCACAATGGCACCCTCGAAATGTAAGCGGTTCTCGTTAGTAGATAGCTTTATTAACAAAAGAGATACGGAATAAAATACGAAGGATTTCACAGAAATTTTAATGTTGTCAGATCGTTAGAGGTTATATAATTATGTTGAGAATAGGCAGTTACGTACTGTTGTTTAGATTTACGATCTTTTTTGTTTTGTTAACCGAGTTCAAAAAAGGAGGAGGTTCTATGTTCGACTGTATGTATTTTTTTGAAGTAAAACTTCTTTACGCACGCTTGACTTGGGGTGTAAACTGGCGAGAGCGTTAAGAAGCATTATGAAAATTTTGATCGGGCGTGGCGAACGCAGGGGGTAGTGCGGGACGCGGGGAATGAGGCCCGCGCGACGGCCGGTCACGACACATCACAGGAATATGTACGCGCACCGCGCCGCCATTGTACGTTCACAGATTTCTCGGTCAATGGTCGGCAGGCGACATTATTAAAAAAAGTAAATCTAAATTATATAATTTTTGACTTTTTTTTTTCAAAGCGAAGATCGTATTTTATCTCCAATGGGTCCACCATTAAAAAAGGTTGTGAAACGCTGTTCTAGACTGATTAATTTGAGCTATTCTGGTCAACCTTTGACCATTTAAGGCACTTGGTCAGCAATGTCGCAAATATTTACGGGTATTTTGAGAGGATTCAACGAATCCAGTATGAAGAAAAAAAAATTGATTTAGAAATTTCAGCTACAATCATAACGTTAAATTATTTTCATAAAATCCAGTCTTATATATAAAACATACAATTGAAAAAAGTGCTTTTATCCTATTGAACTATGTTTACGGGACTTGTCGCGCACAATAATATCAAAACATAACAAACATTTTGACTAACCTCGACGTTTCGGCCAAGTTGCATTGGCCGTGGTCACGAGCAGACTGAAGTATGCGGGTGTTATCGTCTTGAGCGGCGGGTGTTTTCTCGAACTACCCGCGGTTGGTTTTTCGTAGCGTCGGTGTCCGTAACAAGATATGCTGAATCCCGACACACAATCACATGCTTTTATCCTGCTAAATTTGATATTTCTTCTAAAAGAATGCATCGATTAGTCTTTTTCTCTATTCGAATTGATTGTTGCTGGCTAATCTTGAAAAGGAACATTCCATTTTAAAATCATTCAATATCTTGATATCAAAACTTAGATTTTCCTATGATATCGTAAGAGCAGACGAGGCAAGAAAGAGATGAAACCATACAGGACGAATAGCACCATCACTTTTTAGTTTGCTTAAGATCATCGTCTTACCCAATCGCCTCCATAGAAAATGCAAACTTATAACATGAATTTGTACAAAGGTTAAACATAGCTTAGTCCTAACGCGAGTATTAAATATAATTTTAATCGCAATCAAAAAGAGATTATTACACATCACGTAACGACCCCGCCACGATGACTACGTGAACTGACTAACTTATAATTTATTTGCCTTCTGTTCTAAAAGTTAATTGTTGAACAAAATTATAAATTCATATCATACAAAAACAACAAATTGAATTCGTTTTGTGTTATTCATTGTTTGAAGTATTTCAGTTGCTGGTTTTGTGTTAAATAATTGTAAGTAGGTATTATGATTTTATGACTCTTTAATATTAGGACGCGTGAAGAGATTTGGCCACGAATCCCGGATTCAACGCACGTACAGTCGCTCGCACGTCAAAGGTAACACTTACGAAAACTCCTTACTGCTTACGAAATAAAGACGCTGTCAAGGTCAAATTGATACCACTGACGTGCGGTCGACTATCTCACGTCAGCAGAGCCTGATTATTAATATTATTGCGCGTTTAAATGGTAGCCCTGTTATTCCTGAACAACATAACATATAAATAAGATTGATAGATGGCTTTATCTCGTAGCAAAAGACGATAAGATAAGACTTGATAAGACTTGCCGCCAGGCGGCAGATATCGCTTTCGCCCAAAGCATTTTTTTACCGTCCGCAATGTCCTCCCGGCCGAATTTCGGTCACGGCGGCCAATCTCAACGGAGACTAGCCATCTGCGCGGGACATATTATAGTGCACAAGTGAGTGCGCAAACACAGGTGCACTCTCTATTCCCTCACTCTCATAATCTGATGGGACGGCAATTCGACACGACCGGAGAGAGATCAGGCGCAGGACGGACGGCTTTACGTGCTCTCCGAGGCACGAAGAGGTATCGATGTGTAACGAAACGGTCACCCATCCACAGACTGACCGCGGCTAGTGCAGCTTAACCATGCAGATCGTACAATCCACACGGCCGCTACTACGCCACCAGCCCCTTAAAGAGAGAGAGCCCGAGCCCCCTTAGAGCTTGATTACCCTAAAGGCAAAGTAGGCAAGTGCCTATGGGCCCCGCGTCACTTAGGGGCCCAGCGGCTAAGGTTGCATAAAAATGTATAAAGAAAAGAAACTTAGAAACAGCTAAAAAGAACATATTTTTTTGGAAGAAACAAAAAGGAGCTAAAGGAAGGTCAGCAATAGTCCGGGTTTTTTATTCTCTTTCTTCTTTGGCCTCTTCATTTAATTTGACCCTGCACGTCCGTGGTAACAATTTGACCTTGACAGCGTCTTTATGTCGTTTTTTTTCGCTTTTTTTTTTTAATCGCATAAGTACGAGTTTATTGCCTTTCTACACCTCATCATCATCATAATCATCATTTCAGCCGAAAGACGTCCGCTGCTGGACATAGGCCTCCCCCAATGGGAACTACCTACGCCTAACAAGAGTAAAATATTTATCTTTTATATCATAATAGGTATACAATCAAAGATCATAACATTATCAACATTAAATTAATTTTGTCCTATTATTATCCACAATACAATATTCTCGCTTAAGGAGATCTTGTACTTGGAAAATTATGTGAGAAAAATTAAAATGGCATTTATTCAATTTGGGCTATAAAGTAAATAAACACAGCCCCAAAAACGCGCGCCCCTCACCGCTTCCTAGTGTTTATGCTAGGAAAAAGAAGCATCGGCGGCAGAACTAACTCCCTAGCTTTTTGTACTTTTTAGAGTTCCGTACCCAGAGGGTGCCAAACGGGACCCTATTACTCTCGCTACGCTGTCCATCCGTCCGTCCGTCCGTCTGTCTGTCACAGGGCTGTATCTTTTGAACGGTAATAGATAACTAGTTGAAATTTTCTCAGAATATGTGTTGCTATGAGGTGTATCACGACAAATACTAAAAACAAAAAAAAGTCTAAAACCAAATGGGGTCCCCATACAAGAAACCTCAAAAATCATGCATTTTGTTCAACGTTTTTGTTCCTGCTGTATCTTCAAAACGGTAACATATACCAGCGTCAAACTTGGTCATATTATAGTGCATATTATGTAGTTCAGCAACAAGTACTAAAAATAAGACATACATAGACATATGTGGTGGTACCTGCGTAAGAAAGACATGCAAAAATTCATATTTCGCGCACTGTACGTTGATGTCTTTTGATAAACTGTCGTAAATTAAATTAGTTTTTATGGGGTATCAGGTCGTTGAGAGGTACGGGGTACGGAACCCTTACTTACCCTTCCGACTCGCACTTGGACGGTTTTTTTTATTACAAGTACTTCCTACTATGATGCCTTTTAACAACTATAATGAACCATCTTACATAACCAGCCCATTACTGTCCCACTGCCGGGCACGGGCCTCTTCTCAGTACGGGAAGGCTAAGGCCTTAGTCCACCACGCTGGCCTAGTGCGGGTTAGCGGACTACACACACCATTGAGAACTATATGGAGCACTCTCAGGTGTGCAGGTTTCCTCACGATGTTTTCCTTCACCGTTAAAGCAAGTGATAATCGAATATAAATGAACCATCTTATATTACTTCAATTCATTAAAAAACTAGCACGATCACAGAAATAGATAGATAGAATGGAAAAGTGGGCGGGACGTCAAAATGGGAGGCGTGGTTTGTCCGCAAGTTGCCACGCATGAATCGCAAGTAAAAAACATTGCTAAAGATCCTTAGTGACTCCGCCTTAAGGCGTTACAAATTAAAGTTGATGCTCACCATATACAACTCAATGAAGCCAATGTATTGCAATACATTCATAAACACGGACAGTACTAAATATATAGATTTTTAAAATATTTACTATTTTGACACATATAATCACAGATATCTGTGCTATTTCGATGTCATGTTTTGCTTTTTTTGTTATGTCAAACAACCTACATTGTCATCAAGTTGTCAGTCGATACCAATTTTTGGAATTTCTTGTGTGAAAAGGAGTCTATAATATTGAATCATAGACTATAGAGTATCAATATAAAAATATGGATGATACACAGATATCATAGACGATACAATTTTATCATGTTACTTCATTAATGTATTGATACTCCTTAAATTACAAAAAATGGTTCTTGTACTGTCCGCATTAAATACAATACCAGGCCCCTCAGAAAGTATTGCGAAAAAAAGTTTTTATATATGGGAGACTGGCCAGTTATAATGTTTTTCGAAAATATGATTATTTATAAGTAAAAATAAGTAAGTTCCAATTTCAAAATTTCCCTCCACATTTTTTGCGAGTTAATTCAAAGTATTGTGTCTCACTGAAATATGGATCTGCGCCGGGAACATTTTAGAGCTATGATTTTATACGATTTCAAGTGTCGCCTGAAACCGGATGAATCGTACGATAGACTTCAAATGGCATTCATGGATGAAGGCCCTTCCAAGGCAACCGTGTATCGTTGGTATAACGAATTCAAGCGCGGTCGACCAACTTTGGGGGATGACGAAAGAAGCGGTCGCCCTTTGACGGCTGTTACCGAAGAAAACGTGCTAGCAGTGAAAAATTTAATCCAAGACAATAGGCGAATTACATATCAGGAGATTCAACACATATTGAAGATTGGATCGGGAAGCGTTCACGAGATTCTACACAGCCATCTTCGCGTGAGGAGGATAGTATCACGCTGGGTGCCGCACAACCTCACCGATGCTCAGAAGCAGGCCCGGGTGGAATGGTGCCGTGATATGCTTAACAAATTTGAAGCAGGCTCGTCTCGGCGTGTTTACGACATCGTTACAGGTGATGAGTCCTGGATTTATCAATACGACCCAGAAACCAAGCGCCAGTCGACTGTTTGGGTGTTTCAAAATGAGCCAACGCCTACCAAAGTGAAGCGATCTAGAAGCGGGGGTAAGATTTTGATCGCTAGCTTTTTTAATTTGACTGGCCACTTGGTATCAATTCCCTTACGGGATCAAAGAAGCATTAATGCCGAATGGTATACTACCAAATGTTTGCCAGAAGTTTTCTCTGTTATAAGCAACAAGCGACCAAACACAGGGCTCCGCGGGCTACTGCTCCACCACGACAATGCACCTGCGCACACCGCACTCAAAACGAGGGACTTCCTGGACAGCACGCCAGTCAAACTCCTGGGTCACCCTCCTTACAGCCCTGATCTAGCACCGTGTGACTTCTTTTTATTCCCAAAAATAAAAAATCAGCTCAAAGGGATACAATTTTCGTCGCCGGAAGATGCGCTGGCTGCGTTCGAGCAGGCTGTAAACGAGGTGTCTGCGGCGGACTGGAAAAAGTGTTTTGAAAACTGGTTTAGGCGCATGAATCTTTGTATAGAGGCTGGTGGAAAGTACTTTGAAAAGATTTGATAAAAATATATGTACGTATAGAACAATTTTTTTTAGTTTCGCAAAACTTTCTGAGTGTCCCACGTATATATTATGAAACGAAAAAATTCGCATGTAATTTTCGTATATTGTTCATCTTTGTAACAGTTGAAGGCTATTTTTATCAATGTCCTTATGATTACAACCATTCTATCTATCTATTTATGTGAGCACGATGTTATAAACAAGGATCATCACATTCTACTGCTATGCATCGTCTTGACAGAATCCGTTATAGCCTTTAAAATCCTCATCCAAGTATTGGTTTCACCCACTGCTGGCCATAGATGTCCTTTCGTTTTAGCCAGCCTCTTTGATCTAGTGGAGATATGCACAGACTTATTAGGAAGAGCCACTCGGACAGACTTTGAACTAAAGGCACAATTAAAAACAACCCAAAAAATTCAATAAAGCTTGAAGAAAAATTAAAACGTACATTATTTTTTAATTCGAAGCATGGCATTGCATTGAGATAATATTTTTAAGTCTGCGCAGTCAAAGTTGCAGACAAAAACTAGTGTTAGATAAAATTAACAATTAAGTTTTATTATTTCTGTACTGGCGTCTTTCCTTTTAACCGACTTCAAAAAAAGGAGCAGGTTATGTAGTCGGCGGGTTTTTTTGTTACTTCAGTTCAACAGACCGATTGATTGACTCCAATTGGTGGTGTGGATTGCTAAAATAAAGCCCTTTAAACATTCTAAATTTCATTATTTAGGCCTCAAACATTGTCATTTAAAATGTAAAATCTCGTTCGCATATTTTTGTCGAGAGTGTTTTTCAATTACAGCCCTCCACGGAATATAAATCAGGGTACCTGCTATTTCAGCCTGTGACGTCATTCAAAGAAATATTATATTACCTGCAGACGTCTAGAATAAAAACGTGAATATTTCTCTTTAGTTGACAGTTATTTCCTGCTAAGTAAATCGAGTGACAGATCAAAATTATTATGAAATTGCTTTTTGGGACAGTGTTCTTTATTCATGAAGGTTTCTGTTTTTAGGGTTCCGTACCCAAAGGTTGTTCAATCAATCAATCAATCAACTCAGCCTATCGCAGTCCACTGCTGGACATAGGCCTCTCCCAAGTTGCGCCACAACGCTCGGTCCTCTGCCTTCCGCATCCAGTCCCCCCCAGCCACGTTATTTAGGTCGTCGGTTATTAAACGCAGCGTAGGGCGCCCCCCAGGTGGACCGACGACCTAAAAATGGTAATACATACAAGCGTCAAATTCGAGTTCCAAATTCTAGTTCATACTATGTAGTTTACTAACAAATGTTAAAAATAAGGCAAACAATAATGTATGGTGGTACTGTGTAAGAACGAGATGCAAATATTCATACTTTACTATAACAGTGCAATTTCGAGCGTTGATGTTTTTTAAGATATTGTAAACTCTCATGAATTGAATCTGTTTCAGCTATATAATTTAGATTTATGTGTTTGAAACTGAACTGAACCATTACCTTATTATTTAGATAATATTTATTTAATATTATAATATTATCTAAATAATAATGTAATAAACCTTATTATTTAGATAATAAGGTAATAGAAATGTTTTCTGCTGTCTTTTAATTAAATTTTCTTACTTTAATTTTATTACATAGAATACCCAGATGTTCTATAGAATGTCAAAAAAGTATTTCACATTACCGGTAACACATACTAGTGAATCTTGTCATGATTGGGCCAATCATATTGCACCTTTCATTTCGTTACTCGCAAATTCACGATTTGATGGTTAGAAGAAGAAGAAGAAAGAATGAAAAAGTGTTTATTCTCTGAAATAATAATTTTGCAAACAATATTACTTCTGCCAAACTGTAAGGCAGTTTGTTGGCAGATGTAACTGCCTTATTTCTTACATTTTAATATTCAACAGTTTTTCACCTACAAACTAACAAAAATATAACTTATACTTATACTATAATTAACTGCATTTCAAAATGCACGAAGGGTGACATTTGTGTACCTACTGAACATAAGAAATTGATATAGTCTTTATGCGTTTTCTATAGTGAGGCTTTGACAAAAATTACCAAAAAGATACTTTTAGACATTGTTAGATTAAAAACTATCGAAAATATATGCATTTATCATCCGTCGACAGTTTATAATCTCACTGGATTTGTTATGAACTAACGGCGCTCACTTTAATAAATATATTAGTGTTATTTTGTCAAATAAAATCAACGCAATGCATAATTTATTTTGAGCTACGCTTAGTGGCATATTGGTGTCGATTCTCTTGTTCACGAACTAAACTTATTTTAAACTATCGCTCTCTTTTACTAATAGTAGATACAAGAAAGGGATGGCAACCATTTAAGAGCTGTCAAATTAGACGAAATTAAAATTTCCATACAAGTTTAGTCGTGATCTCGGAACGTGCCCACTAAAATACAAAGAAATGTAACACGTAAACTAATTTGACAGTTCTAAAATGGTTGCCATCCCTTTCTTGTATCTACTTTTAGTAAAAGAGAGCGATAGTTTAAAATAAGTTTAGTTCGTGAACAAGAGAATCGACACCATTGTTTACTTTTATGATTATATAAGTTTATGTTTTCTCTGTAAGTGAATTTGTAATTATTTTGAGAAAATGAGGATCTTTAACCGTATATATTCAATTCAATTCAATTCAATCGGTTTATTGCATACATGTTGTAAGAATATGTTAACAATATTTGAGTTCCAAACATGCACCCTGTAAGGGCACTACAAAATAATATAATTACTTACAGACTAATAAAACAGGGAAGTATATAAAATCGAAGTTCCGATAAGTTACAGAGACATTTAATCACGTGAAAACCATTCCTTTAGCATATAAATCAAAAGATAGCGTATGTTATGATGTAGGAACTCGTTTTATTGGCTGTTCATCTTTTAGATAATTCAACGAAATTGGATAATTTAGTGTTGGACACAAATATTTTCTAAGCTACGTTATTTTCGTTATGAAACGAACCTTTGCCTGCGGCCTTCACCTACGTAAAATTCGGTTTATCACAGAAAGACTTTATCATGCGTCCCTCGAGAACTGCATATCTTTTCGAGACAAAAGGTATCCTATTTGTTACTTCAGTATATATTATATTCTGCGTGTGAACGAAATTTCATCCAAATCCATTTAGGCTTTTCAGCTTGATTTTTTAAGCTATTGCATAGCTTCTATCGCGGGCCTTGAGCGTGGAGACCGAATCCAGAAATTCCGTAACGAAAATAACCTAAAACCCCCCCTCTCCGACCGGCACAGCGGTGATACTTTTTAGTTTTGCCATCTATCGATGAATAGCAGAACTTTTAATGACTTTTTGAAATATCACGCTTGTCTCTTTAGTTCTGCAAATCGCCTCTAGGTGGCATTGGTTGTATCGGCGTTACTGCGCATGCGTAATCCCCCTCTTCGCTTCGCAATCTGGTGACTCATGCCTGCTTAGAGTTTCGGCGTTAGGGCACCTCCTCTTTGTATTGATAAAAAATGCTATGCAATAGCTTTACCGCGGCAGTCTCCGAGTGCCACACGTCTTTTTTTTTTTCATTAATTCGTTGTAGAAGAACTAGCTAACACCCGTGGCTTTACTCCCGTGGTACCTACGTCAATACGAGTAAAAACTATACTATGTGTTAATGCAGGACATTTTTTTTTCCGTGGGGAAATCCTCATGGACGCACTCCGCCCGGGGTAGGCGGAGCCAGTGTCGGACTCTTACCGACTAAAACCACCACGGTGTTCCTTCAACTACCTTAGCCGGGGGCGTGGGAACCCGTGAGTATTCACACTACCACCCCCGACAGGTCCTGTTCTGCCACAAGCAGACGAGCCCCTTCTCCCCGTGCGGCCTAACGTTGGCCGCACCCTCCTAGGTGACGCACACGAAACACTGCACGCCACCTCACTTCATGGGCCTTAGTATTTATAGTATTAGTAGGATAGCAGGACAGTAATCGTATTAAGTCTTAACCAAATCTAAGTTTAAAAAGAGTTTTTCATTATAATGAAACAAGTTGAACGTAAATAGTTATTTAAATTGGTTTTCCTGACGTATAGCCTCGTAAGGCCCAACATAAATTTAGGTCAATATTGACGACCCAATGTACTAATAACTTGCACCTAGCAAGTAGTTGCGACCCTGACTTCAATTTGTAGAAAAATATACCTAAATCGGCCCAAAGACCGAAAACAGGGACATCAAATGCAAATTAAGTTTAACAAAGATGTCCCTTTTTTAGTTCGTTCGGCCGACATTTGATGATTTAAAAAGCTTGCTTGAGTCTGAATTACTACTGACCATTATGTACCGACTTAAAGTAGGTTGTTGGGCCTTACGAGGAGAGAAAAGCCTTGCAGCGTTCAGGGTCAAGAGTTTTTCACTTTTTGAAAAACACAAAAATGAAGAGACCATTTATAAGTGAAGATATATCTGCTATAACTACGTACACCAGCTTTCTTTGATGGATTTACGTGATCGCACATTTTCGTTTTAAAAAGCGGATTTTCCTTCAATGGCCTCATTTCGGGACTGTTTGTAAAGCCTAGCAGATCCTCGGGTATTTCATGAAAATTTATTTAGAAGCCCAATTTATCTAAATGTTTTAAAGTCTCATTTCATTCCGGACGTTTTCTCTTTTTTTTCGAATTTTAAAAGTTGTATGAATGACAAGCTTCAAGTTGTCTGAGTAAGGAAATATATAGAATTGAAATAGTTGATATCTTTAAACATTTTTGTGAATTAATGTTTGTTTGATAATTTCTAAGGTTTTCGCGATCACTACACATTATAATAAAACCGAGTTTAACCGTATTAAAGCGCGTATATTATTTAAATTGGTATTGGTATTGGTAAATATTTTTTTAGAAATATTTCTAAAGACGCTTGTCATCTTAGTCTACCTGCGACCACAAAATGCTGCAAAGCTTTCGAAACGTCAGGAATACCAATTTAAATAATATATGCGATTTAATCCGGTTAAACTTTGTTTTATTATAATGTTTGTTTTTTTTTTGACGACGTCTGTGGTCTGGTGGTTCGAGTGTCGGACTGCTGATTACGAGGTCGTGGGTTCGATTCCCACAGGACACACATATTTGTGTGATGAACATAAGTATTTGTGTTGGTTTGGGTGTTTCTTATCTACTACTATTATAAAATTGTTAAATGTCAGTTGTCTGTTTGTTTGTTTGTTTGTTCCAGCATCACGCTAAAACTACTGGACCGATTTTGATGTTTTTTTTTGTTTGAAAGCTGATAATCTGACGAAAAAACTGGTATGGGTTTTGAGAAAGAAAGAAAGAAAGAAAAAAAGAAAAAAAAAAATTCGTGGGTTGCGTACTCACCCGACAGATCGAAGCTTCTATGCATTTGCACGAGCGGATAGTAATGTACGATGGAGTGGAGTGGAGTGGACAGGGGATGGGACTGGGGATGGGACTGGAGACGGGACAGGGGACGGGACTGGGGACGGGACAGGGGACGGGACAGGGGACGGAACAATTGACGGGAAATGGGACGGAACATGAGACGGGACATGGGACAGGACAGTGGGACGGCACATGGGACTGGACATAGGATGGGACATGGGACAGGACATGGGTCATGGGACGGGACGATAGTGATATAGTGAGATAGTGAGACAGTGGGACAGGATATGGGACATGGGACGATAGTGATATAGTGAGACAGTGGGAAAGTGGGAGAGTGGGACAGTGGGACAGTGGGACAGTGGGCAGTGGGACAGTGGGATAGTGGGATAGTGGGACTGTGGGACAGTAGGACAGTGGGACAGTGGGACGGTGGGACAGTGGTACGGTGGGACAGTGTGACGGTGGGACAGTGGGGCAGTGGGACAGTGGGGCAGTGGGACAGTGGGACAGTGGGTAGTGGGGCAGCGGGGCAGTGAGGAAGCGGGGCAGTGGGGCAGTGGGGTGGCGGGGCTGCGGGGCAGTTGGGCAGCGAGGCTGTGAGGTACCGGGGCAGCGGGGCAGTGGGATAGCGGGGTAGCGGGGCAGTGGGGTAGCGGGGCAGCGGGGCAGTGGGATAGTGGGGCAGCAGGGCAGTGGGGCAGCGGGGCGGCGGGACAGTGGGGCAATGGGAAGGTGGGGCAGCGGGACAGTGGGGCAGCGGGGCAGTGGAGAAGCGTGGCAGCGGGGCAGTGGGATAGCGGGGCAGTTGGGCAGTGGGGCAGCGAGGCAATGGGGCAGTGGGGTACCGGGTCAGCGGGGTATAGGGATAGTGGGGCAGCGGGGCAGTGGGGTAGCGGGGCAGTAAGATAGTGGGGCAGTGGGGCAGTGGTGAAGCGGGGCAGAGGGGCGGCGGGGCAGTGGGGCAATGGGATAGTGGGGCAGTGGGGCAGCGGGGAAGCGGGGCAGCGGGGCAGAGGGGAAGTGGGGCAGCGGGGCAGTTGGGCAGCGGGGGGCAGCGGGGCAGTGGGATAGCGGGGCAGTGGGATAGCGGGGCTGCGGCGCAGTAGGATAGTGGTGCAGCGGGGCGGCCTGGCATTGGGGCAATGGGATAGTGGGGCAGTGGGGCAGTGGGGCAGCGGGGCAGTGGGGCAGTGGGGAATCGGGGCAGCGGGGCGGTGGGGTAGCGGGGCTGCTGGGCAGTTGGGCAGTGGTGCAGCGGGAAAGCGGGGCAGTGGGGCAGTGGGGTACCGGGGCAGCGGAGCAGTGGGATAGTGGGGCAGTGGGGCCGTGGGGTAGCGGGGCCGCGGGGCAGTGGGTCAGTAAGATAGTGGGGCAGCGGTGCAGCGGGGAAGTGGGGCAGTGGGGCAGCGCGGAAGCGGGGCAGCGGGGCAGTGGGGTAGCATGGAAGCGGGGCAGTTGGGCAGTGGGGCAGTGGGAAAGCGGGGCAGTGGGGCAGTGGGGTGCCGGGGCAGTGGGATAGTGGGGCAGTGGGGCAGTGGGGCAGCGGGGCAGGGGGGCAGCGGGGCAGTGGGGCAGTGGGGTAGCGGGGCAGTGGGGCAGTGGGTTAGCGGGGCATCGGGGCAGTTGGGCAGTGGTGTAGTGGGGCAGCGGGGCAGCGCGGCTGTGGGGCAGTGGGGCAGCGGGGCAGCGGGGCAGCGGGACAGCGGGACAGTGGGACAGTGGACTGGAATGGACTGGACTGGACTGACGTGGGTTAGCAGAATTTAACGCGAGCGGAGCCGCGGGTAAAAGCTAGTGTATTATAAGGATCTATTTACAAAAAAAAAGTATATAAGTATTATATCCATTGTCTAGTACACAAGTACAAGCACAAGCTCTGCTTAGTTTGGGATTGGATGGTGCCGTGTAAAAATATCCCAAAAATACTTATTGATTAATTAAAATTAATTAAATAAATGTTTACGTAATATACATATTAACTTTTTAATCACAATCAATATTAAGTAAGACCTTTGCTGAAAGTAAAAAAATACGTATTTTACTTTTAGTATCAAACAGTACTAAAATAATTATTTTTATAATTTTTTAACGCATGCGAAGCGAAATCTTACGATTTAAATTGTGGAAAGAAAAAATCGCTCACGACCAGGATTCAAACCTGCGACTCCTGGCTTTTCCACAATTTAAATTGTTAGATTTCGCTTCGCATGTGTAAATGCGTTAAAAAATGATAAAAATAATTAGTAAGGGTAGGCATATCTATACGACTTTGAATTAACTGCAAAGTTAGTCGAGGCGGTTAAGAAACACTGTTTCTTAATAAGATATCGCTGACGTCACCCAAAGACGTACAACAAAGTGGAGATTAATTTCGATACCACGAGCAGTGTTCACGGTAGCTTAGTGGCTAAAGCACTGGAGTACTAAGCCAGGAGTCGCAGGTTCGAATCCTGCTCGTAAGCGATTATTTCTTTCCTCAATTTAAATCGTAAGTACTAAAATATTGAGATTAAAAGTTTACGTTCGACTTAGTAATCACTGTCTAAAAATAATATAAAATACGTGTTTTCCTTTTATAATCACTCAGAACTACAGTACACAGTATTCAGATATTGCATACCAAAAATGACGTTTGACTTAACATCCACACAGAATTTTATCATTTTACCGAGAAAATATTAAAAACCAATTATTAAAAAAAAATTAAGTCCTTGTATGAAACCTCATGTATTATAAACTCATTCTGTATACTTATAAAACAGTATCGTACCGACTGGCAGACAACACACAGCCAAAGCCAGAACAAACAACAGATTTGAAATTCGGAGAAAATATTTCTTGATTGTGGTGGCACGTGGTGGCACGTTGTAGCACAGGTGTAAGCCAGGCTTATGTATAAGCTGACTCTTTAGCCTTTCACTTTCGGTTTTTCTTTTGAATATTATTTACTATTTGCTCTAATACTGAAAACAATAAAACAATATTCTTTTCTCGGTACAAACGTCTGACGCTCAGAAAAATCTAGTGAAACTAGAAGCTAACCACAAAACATTTGAGAAATAACCCTGACTTTGCTGTCGCGCAGTCGGATAAAAAGCCACTGAGACTACGTCATTGACAGAACTTTCAGATATCATTAATTAATCAGCGAAAATAAGTTACCGTTAAAACCCGTGACTAGTTAAAGCGCTTTTCAACTAAGTGAAAAATAGTTTCAGAATGAACGCTTTTGTTGTAACTTGTTTCGTCTAGTTTTTTTGTTATAATAGAGAGGGGCAAACGGGTAAGCGAGTCACCTCCTACCCCAAGCCAAGTTGACAATCTACAATCGTCAAACCTATAGAAAACAATCAAAATGTATGGGAATGACATATCTCAACGAATGACTTTTTCGTTCGTCTATAGCAGATATTCATGGGAAGTTATCACTGCCCATGGATATCTGCTATACCAGAGTCACCGATGCGTTGCCGACCTTTAAAAAAAACGGAATTGAGTGCTCTTTTTTCAAGGTCCCCATATCGAATTTGTTTGGAAAAACCGCCAACAGAAGCTGATTTAACAGTTTTTCAGTTGTAACAATTAATTTGATTATATATGTTATTGTTATATGTTGTTGTTGTTATTATTCAATAGAAGAATTTTTAAATGCCCAATTAATTTAATAATATTATGATTAGTGACCAAGAATACCATTTGACATTTTTTATTTTATGACACCATTACATTTCATTATTATGTGACATTTCGAATTGTATAATTAAATATTTTTTTACTAGCATATTGATTCAAATTTCTCATTTAGATTTTAAATACACATTTGTACGCCTGCTGGCATAACATAGCGGACTCTTAATTGTATTTAAGAACTTTATATTATTTTTTGTACCTATGTTACACAAATGAATAAATGACTTATGACTTATGACTTATATGTTGGTACTGGAGCTCACCAGTCACTGCTGCGGCTGCGTTTCGCTCGCTCGGCTTGTACTGCATTTGTCATCATAGTTCTAACCTACTCTGACCAACTATTAAATTATTCGAAATAAACAATTGAACATGATCTTTTATCTCACCATCAAGCCATAATTGATAATTCATTCATGATTTGACAGATTACCCAAATGTTTGGGTAATCTAGATTTCGTCTTATTCTTATTCTTTGTTGTTCACCAGAAAAATACAGTACTAAATTATAAATAGAAATTACATGTAGAAAGGCGAGCTTAACTCAAAAATTAGTTTTCTTTTTAGTAATTTAAGTTATTATAGTTCTCACTTATTCTTTCATACTTTATTTTTTATGTTTTTAATTGGCTGATCATACAGCACTTAAAACTTATGTAATTACTAATTCATCATCATTAACTCAGCCTATCACAGTCAACTGCTAGACGTAGGCCTCTCCAAAATTGCATCAAAACACTCGGTCCTCTGCCTTCCGCATCCAGTTCCCCCCAGCTACTTTCATCAGGTCGTCGGTCCACCTAGTCGGGGGACGCCCTACACTGTGTTTGCCGATTCGCGGTCTCCACTCAAGGACTCGTCTGCTCCAGCGGCCATCGGTCCTTCGACAGACATGGCAATGGCATCCTACAAGCTATGTCGGTCACTCCGGTTCTTCTCCGGACAATCTTGCTACGGATTTTATCCTTCAAAGAAACTCCAAGCATAGCTCGCTGAGCGACTATGAATTTGTGGACTAGCCCAAATGTCAGTGTCCACAATCAGTGTGAAAGTACTACTTAATAATAATTAAATTATTTATTCAGAACACTTATTCTAAACAATAGCCATGTGTACGACTGAAACAGCCCCAGGTCGTGAAACACTGTCCCAGCCATTAGCGTCCATCCCCATACAACACACAACAAACTTGTGACTTCTAAATAATTTAAGAGTTAAGTGCTATACAAAATGTAACAGAATGAACGCAAGACCTCAGACACCTTTTTAGGGTTCCGAAGTCCTACAAGGAACCCTTATAGTTTCGTCATGTCCGTCCGTCTGTCCGTCTGTCCGTCTGTCCGTCTATCCGTCTATCCGTCTGTCCGTCTGTCCGTCTGTCCGTCTGTCCGTCTGTCCTAATCCTTTACAGCTTAATAACTTCTACAGTTATAAACATAAGTAAATGAAATTTTGTTAAAAAATGGTTTAGATATAGATCTCAATTTTAAAAGAATAAAAAAATCTTGATAACGTATTTTAGGGGTGGCGCCCATACATGTGAAATGGGGATGCAAATTTTTTTTTCGCTGCAACCCCTCGTGTGGGGTATCATTGAATAGGTCTACTAAAATGAAGGTAATGTTTCATACATCACTTTTTTATCAGGTATACCATCTGCGAAATATAGCCCACCAAAGAGGCTTACAATGTGTCCCCCCCCCTGCCATTTCCAAACTATGCAACGTAGAAACTTGTAATCTTCCACGTAGATAGACTTTTATAAAAACTCTCTTTTAAAATTATTTCGAGTATAATGTGATTATAAATTTTTGAGTTATAGTGAGAAAACTGAAAAATACTTAAGACGTCCTAGTTCATAGGTCAGGACCTTAGATAAAAATGATCTTAGCAAATAATGCTCCTTTAGTTATTTTCTATTTAAAAAATCACAAAAAGAAACTTTGTGTTATATTGATAACACAAAGTAACAGCGGCACGCCATATATTGATATGACACACTTCTTAAATTTAGCGCTAGGGGGCGCTGTTTGCAAAAACTAAAATAGCAATGATTAATATTCGATTTGATTCGTTTGTAATATGTAATTAGACCTACTTAAGGAACCCTATAATACTGAGCATGGCCCGACATGCTCTTGGCCGGTTTTTTTTTTATAACATAGGGCGGCAAACGAGCAAGTGGGTCACCTGATGGTAAGCAATATCCGCCACCCATGGACATTCGCACCACCAGGGGAGTCACCAATGCGTTGCCAACCTTTTAAAAAGACGTATGCTCGTTTCTTGAAGGCTCCCATGCCGAATTGTTTCGGGAAAACCGCTGACGGGAGTTGGTTCCACAGTGTTGCTGTACGAGGCAAAAAATGACGTGTGAAACGTACAGTAGTTGATCGCCAATCATCAAGATGGTGAGGATGGAATTCAGATTTATTGCGAGTGGTACGATGGTGGAAGTCAACGGCTGGTATAAGGTCGAACAATTCCTCAGAGCATTCCCCATTGTAATTCCCCAGTGTTCACCTCATGGGTGAGTAAAAGTAAAATGTGTTAAGGCTGCTCGCTGTAGTTGTAGATAGAAAAAGTGCGGAAAACGGCCACTTTTGGCACTTTTTCTATCTACAACTACAGCGAACTATAATTTACAGAGTTAATAGTTTCTAATTAAACTACAGTAAGTGTACTTCCATTTTTAAAAACTAATTTTCGATAAATGATGTATTCATCGAGTAATATTTTTTTTACTGATGGGGGCGCCATTTGGCTGCTACATTCCCCTTAAGATAATTTTCAATAGGTAAAAATCTATTAACTAAAAGCGAGTTTAAATTGTAACATAAACTTATTTCTATAATCTGAACTACCCTACCACTGAGTTAAGTACCTAAAAACTTGTGACCGAAATAAGGGTCGCAACTTGTAACAAAACTTCCAAACTTCGGCCAAAGGTTTATTGTAGCTGGTCCTTTTGTGTTTCTGATATATGGCCAGTAAATTTTCTTCGAACAATAAGTATTGGCAGCTCGGTATAATCTGTTACGTAGTACGTACTAAGTGACCTGCTAATTTTCCTCAGAATTAATTCTGCTCGACTTTGAAAATCTTTCAAAACCTTTGAAAATGACTTTGGGATTTGGGATGATATCTTTTAGATAAATGGTGAAACTTTCTTTTGTTTTTTTCATTTGTTACGTTGTTAAGTCAATTTTCAAGACCCAAAAAAGGTAGCTTGGGGGGACTGAATGCGGAAGGCATAAAACCAAGTGTTGTGGCACATCTTGAGAGAGGCCTATGTCCAGCAATGGACTGTATCGCAGTTATAAATATTTTTAAATATAAATATTTGGGACATTTTACACCGCATCATCTAGTCCCAAACTACGCAGAGCTTATACAAGCTCTGCGTAGATATGGGTACTAGACAATGAATATAATACATAGATCTTTTTATTTGTAAATAGATAGGTACTTATAATACATAAGAAACACCCAGACCAACACAATCACTTATGTTCATCACATAAATATTTGTGTCCTGTGGGAATCGAACCCACGACCTCGTGATCAGCAGTCCGACACTCGAACCACTAGAACACAGACGTCAATGTAATGTTAGGAGTCAGCAGAAAAAAATTGTAACACTGCGGTCTCGCCACCAAAGTCGGCTAGTTGATGTTGATGAGTCAATTTTAATTACGTGACGTGTGCTGATAGCTTCCTAAGTAGTGTTAAGAACAAGAACATCACTACGCCCGGGCGACCACGGGCTGAGGTATGCGGGCGCGGGCTGTGGCGGCGGCGTGGCTATACGCAGAGCTCGACCGGCCAGCACACCTACCGCGTCATCGTCCGTCTTACCCAGGGTGCAGGGTGCAGGGTACAACGCTGCAAAAAAACGTAGTACTTCGAATGCTTGTAGATAACAGGTAAGATGGTGGTTTTTAATTTAGTAGCATTATATTTGTTACTGTTACGGACTAAAAGTAATAGATGGCAGGTTTTACAAATTTACGAAACGAGATATTGTAATAGTTTATTCAATATTCGGTAGATGTCGCTACATGACCCCATATTTGATAATTGCTCCAAAGAGATTAAGATTTCAATTCAAGTGATAATTATTCTGATTTTTCACCAAATTTTACAATAATAAATAAGTATCTATTTCAGAGCCATTTTTGTTGTTTTTTGAACAATAAAGTATTCTACTTTTTTTGATTTTGACTGGTTGATTATAGTGCTAAAATTCGCAAGTCGGAAATAAGTATTGGTAGCAGTACGGTCTTGCGGTCTGCTTTATTTACACAGGACGTGGATTCGATACTCAAGAAGTTGCTACTCTTTTTGCATTTTTTATTTTTAGTTCGGATGATGTACTAACAGTAGTATCGCACTAAAAGTATCAGATGGCGCTAGTAATCGGTTACCTGTTTTGAGGTTGAAGATTGGTCTCTATTTCAGTATATTACAATGTACTCTGTGGTCTTACCGATGGCATATACACTTTTTTATCGCGTATAAATATCATTTGATAAAGTCTTTAAAAAGTGTGTGTTGCCAGTAATTACTCACGGCACTGAAACGTGGTCGCTCACAATGGACCTGATAAGAAGGCTCAAAGTCACTCAAAGGTCAACGGAGAGGGCTATGCTCGGAGTGTCCCTGCGTGATCGAATCAGAAGTGAGGAGATTCGCAGGAGAACGAAAGTAACCGACATAGCCCGAATAATTTACAAACTTAAGTGGCAGTGGGCGGGGCACATTGCTCGCAGAACGGATGGCCGATGGGGCAGTCAAGTTCTGGAGTGGCGACCGCGTACTGGAAGGCGCAGCGTGGGTAGGCCCCCCACAAGAAGGACCGACTACCTGGTGAAGGTCGCGGGAATCTGCTGAATGCGGAAGGCGCAGGACCGGTCGTTGTGGTGATGCTTGGGGGAGGCCTATGTTCAGCAGTGGACGTCTTATGGCTGAAATGATGATGATGATGATGATGATGATGATGATAAATATCATAGTTTTAAGATCAAAATGTCATACAAAACAAACGAAAAAAAAGTTCCATATGCAGCGGCAGCACAATACACATACCTAAACTAGGACAAAGTAAGTAAGTTGGTTACTTCAAGTTACTTTCGCGTCATAATAGGAACACTTTTTGTACACACGACTGCATTAGTTTTTTTGATGTCACCGGTCACGCTTGGCGCCTTACTTGACGTGGATTGATAGAAAACGTCCTAATTAGGACGTTTTCGAGTCTTCAGATTGCGAGCGCAGTAACATATCTGTAGTTTTAAATATCATTGTTGTAACCGTTTGTTGTTTCACTTTTATTATACAGTACAACGGACGAATTAAAAAGGCGGACGGAATCTCGATAAGAAAATATTGAAGCACTTATTTTTTTCCTGAACCCACTATAATTTCGGCAGCGTTTTAACACACCAGACATCATTGTAATTTTATTTGTGATACTACCACAACGACTACCGTCACATGAGATTTGGTGTGTAATTGCGGCTGTTTGTCTTACTATGGCTGTGTAAGTGTGCGCGCCAGCCCGTACTTTTAACGACGACCTCTGTGGTCTCGATTCCCACAGGACACAAATATTTGTGTGATGAACATAAGTGTTGGTGTTGGTCTGGGTGTTTCTTATGTATTATAAGTATGTATTTACAAAAAAAAACTATATAAGTATTATATCCATTGTCTAGTACCCATATCACAAGCTCTGCTTAGTTTGGGACTGGATGGTGCTGTGTAAAAATGTCCCGAAGATATTTATTATTATTTATTATTAATTATTAAAAATGCTTCACTTATTGTATAGCGAGATTCCGTCCGACTTTTTTTAGTTCACTATTATTACCAAATCTTGGTTTGGTTATAATAGTGAACTAAAAAAAGTGCCAAGCAAGAACCAAGAGTTTGACTCTATGACCACCCGTAGAATGTTAGCCCACTTCTTTGTAAGTAGGTAGGTAGGTTATTCTTTCTAATGCTTCAAAGTTTAGTACAGACATCCGTAAAAAAGCGATCCTCAATATTATACGACCACTAACGTATACTCTAGTTTTAGTTTATCTAAATCTACAAGAACCTACGTAGAGAACATAAAATAAACTATGCCTCTGGGATGGCGACCTTCTGAAATCAATTTCCCGAAACGTTCGACCTTTGCGGTCACCTATATTTTGTCTCAAGTCTATCAAGGACTTGTCAAAATGTGTTATTTACTTATTGGGTGTATTGATGTGTTTCTTTTTCAAAAGTTACTCTATACCAGCAGTAGCTCTCGAGGTTCGAAGGAATTACACGATCACCTAAAGAGGTTTTTTTTTTTCAAAATAATCACAAGCTTCGTAATCGTCTAATTTGAGGTCAAAAATACTTCATGAATATAAAATGTGATTGTTTTATTATGTACATACTGCACTGTTACGACCGTACGTGAAATTGTTTTAATGTCCACGTATAAAACTGTAGATTGGAAATCAACTAAAATCAATATAATCTAATTTCGATGAATGTATAGTCTATATTTAAAATCCTATTACCTATATTCATTACGTCCATTTTAATGAGAGTATGTCCAATTATACACGGTCACAGACAACAAAGAAAACAATATGTTTTCCAATTATTATTTTAAAGATAATATAAGCTTCTTTAAAACTGTTGTTAGAGTAAAAATAAAATCAAACGATGTCTAAACAAAAATCAAATTATAAAAATAGTCTATCATTATTTATTTTTAACAATATTGAATATGTGATATATTGAATAGAATGGTTACGTCTTTGTATTACTCATCACTATAAATACGATAAAAAGCAAGATCCAATAAGGCCTTCAAACTTTGAAGTCAATTAGTATTTTTTTCACTTTTACAGTAATTTTGTAACTCATTTTCAAAACTGTCTAGACAACGCTATTAAAACTACAGGCGCCGAAACTTAAGGACACATTGTATGTAGTTTATATTTTATTATGTGATTTAAGTTTACATGCTCATCTGAGATCTATTAAGCTGCAAACCCACAGTGAGCGGAACTGAAGCGTATCGTCGGCGGGTCTAGTGTTGTAATGTACTGAACATAGTAGTAGTGGAGCAAACATAGTACCTCAGTGTAGTGGAGCTCCTTTGTGAAAGAGCTCGTCTGGGGAAGTACTACCACCGTACCTACTTCTCCAACAAATAGTGATGCTTGCATTGCTGTGTCTGAAAGGTACGGGTGCCGGTAAAATTACAATCACATGAGACTTTACATCTTCATGTCTCAGTTTGGCGAACCGACTTGCGGTAACATTTAGGCAACAGCCTGGGTTGTATTGCAGTTGTTATGGGCAAAGGTAACCGCTTAGTATCAAGTGGGCCTTTAGCTCGTTTCGCCATTCTATACAAAAAAAAAAGTATTAGACAGTGCACACAGCGCCGTCTTGCCGGGCGTTTTGACGGCGTGACCGATCCACCGGACGGTAAGACAACGCCGAGCGGTGCGCGACCGATACGCTGGCGTATAATATGGGAATGCATAGTAGTAGTCACACAGACAGCGGAACGTTTACTTCTATCGCTGTCATTCCGCCCCCGTTCAGTCCCGAGCGCGATCCACCCGCAGTGTGACATGCACACCCCGTCCACGTTCGGTCGACGCTCCGCCTTAGTTCCGTCCCGCTCGCTGTGTGCCTGCACCTTTAAGAGTGCTCGCCCTTAAGCGGCTTTCACACATGAAGTTCGGACCGCGGGAAACATTACGCGCCATTCCATCCTTCGTTCCGAAACAAACGTGTAGGGCGCTGCAATATGGTTGGCAGTTCGATCTGAGATCCGATGCGTACGCCCATTACTAAAGTTTTGTTTGCGTCCCACGTCTGTGCACTTTTAAAAACAAAAATGTTGTTTTGGATAATGTAAGCTGTTATGGAATTTATTTGGTTGTACCAAAAACTTCTATGCCTTCACTGAGGTAATATGTACTACGTACTAGAGTAGACATTACGAACAAAAAATATCGCGCAACTTGCTGGCCGCGGAGCACGCACGGCGCGAGCGTGGCTTAGCGAGTGAGATTGCAGGAGCTCTTAAACGTGCTACAGACATTTTGTTCGAGGTGTCTTCTCTATGTATGCCTTTGGAAAACAAAAACTAAAGATTACAAAAACTAAGAGTAGCAACCGAAAAATTCGAAATATTGCATACAACGAACTACTCGATTATTATGCATAATAAATTATCCGCTGCTTTTTAAGATTTAAACCAACTGTAAATCCAGCTAATGTGACGACTAAAGCAGTTCAGACCATACCAGACCATAGTGGAACTTAACTACTTACGTAATTACTTCTTTTGAAATGGATCACGTTCTACGCACCCACGCCAGTCAAAACTCTTGGAAGTTCATTTACATACACAGTTTAGACTGCAGGCTTAGCAAAACATACATATGACCGCGTTTTTAAGCCCTGATCACATTTTTTTTGTTCTTCTTCTTCTATCGTGTCGACATGAGCTTCATAATGATAATAGTTCATGCCGTGGGGAAAAGGTTTGCCAGTCAGCAGGTTGGTAGCGGGGCTGACTGCCCAAGGTGCGCCGGATGGTCAATTAAATATCGTCACTCGTGGAAGCTCTTTTAATTTTTGCTCTTGTACTACTAGTACTACAGTTTGGAACGCAGTCGAAACTTTGCGTGATTAAATCACGTTTCGAAATGCAGTCTCAAATGCGCGGTCCGAACTTCATGTGTGAAGGCCGCTTTATTCATAAACTTTTTGTTTAGTGTATGAGAATTAATAATTTTATTGCTCTTTTATGTTACTGTAAATAAAGTGAATTGACAAACTTTTATGTATATCTAGATTGTGTAGATAAACTTGCTGGGTTTTGTGGATTTAGAATAGAATAACATTTACTAATTTCCATTAATTAGTACAATTAAGTAAGTAAGTTTTACAATAAAATAATGAACTACATGTTTCTCCATGGGCTGGTAGCAAACTACATGCTTGAGTGAAAACAAAATTTTGTTGGACTCCAAACACTAGATTTTCTATTGTGTCTACTTTAAGGTTGATTGTGTGGTTACTTTTCCAACTAATATAATAAATGCGAAAGTATGAATGTTTGTGTGAAGTGGTGTTGGCTTCCCCAAGTGAAGGAGCCAAAATACCATATATTTTCCTTAATTTTAAAAGTGTTTCTGACTTCCCCCTTCAAACATGCTGAAACGGCCCAACAAATTTGGATGATATTTAGCACACAGATTTTTTATTATTTTGAGGAAAGAGGTAAGGGGTTTTGAACGCCTCAAAGCCACTGCGACCTGATAAGATCTATTGTGACGCCTCTTGCAGCATTATGATGGCCAGTCGTCTGGATTCTCTGTACATGAATCATTGTATAGCGATGCATGTGCAGAGAATCCAGACAAAATGTAGATTTTAGTTCATTTTAGAGTCTGCTGACTAGCTACCCCCCTAGCCAAGTTGACAATCTACACAATCGTCAATCGTCAACGCTAATAGAAAACGATCAAAATGTATGGGAATGACATATCTGAACGAATAATTTTTTCGTTGAGATATGTCATTCCCATACATTTTGATCGTTTTCTATTAGCGTTGACGATTGTAGATTGTGTAGATTGTCAACTTGGCTAGGGGGGGCTAATCTTTTCACCGCGGCCTGAGCTATTGTCATGGTGTGGCTCATGTCGTCACGATAGAAGAAGAAGTTTATTTTATTAAATTGTTACTAACAATAGTTGCTAAGTTTGTACTAACACATTATGGGTCCTAGCCACCTAAATTAAGAATAATTTAATTTAATTTAATGTAATTACAGCACTTACCCAAGCTGCAAGTCAATCATGAAGTCGGCTATGACCTCGGAGGAGGAATATTTGATCTGCTGCGTTGAGATAGCGTGGCCTCCAAGATGCTGGCTTCTTATATGGTGCACTGCATCACATTCGCATAGGATATGGATGGGCGTCTCATCCTTTTCGCGACAAAACCTGCAAACTGAGGCCCATCCTGTAAAGGTGTTTGTTCAGCTTGCAGTTCCAAGTAAGGCTTCTTGTCAGGATTCTTATCTGGTGACTGTTCAAAGAAAGCGCTTTTTTCGTAAACCTTTTCTTGAACCTTACTTACTAGTAGCGCTTTCGAGTGTTCTTGGCCTAGGGATTTTTCCCAAAGGCTAACACTTTGGTCAGCTCCCCAGTTTTTCAAGTGGGCTATAGCACACAGATAGACCATGTTCTGTATCAACTCAACATATTTTTACCGAGATTCAAAAATCAATTTTAGAACTAAATCATTACCTAGTTAATTTTATTGTTGACAATACTTCCTGCTCCTTTCAACTACTCTATAAGCATCTAAGCTCTATCTGCATATATGTAAGCATGTATTTGTATATAACTATCAGTGGTTAAGTTTACCGTTGTATTGGATCGAGTTAGGGTAACACAAACACTCCTCGCTCCTTGTTAACCGCAACCCATTCGCTTGCGGCCGATATCCTGCCAGATAACATTGTAGGTTACGTTTCGTAAGAGGATTAAGTGGTATTATACCATTGATCCTACTAGTCATACAATATTATAAATGTCTGTCGGGACAGGTCAGCTCTTACATACCTTACATACTATTGCAACCCTTTTTAAGGTTCCGTACCCAGAGGGTTCCAAACGGGACCCTATTACTCTCGCTACGCTGTCCGTCCGTCCGTCCGTCCGTCCGTCCATCTGTCTGTCACAGGGCTGTATCTTTGTAACGGTAATAGATAACCAGTTGAAATTTTCACAGAATATGTGTTGCTATGAGGTGTATCACGACAAATAATAAAAACCAAAAAAGTCTAAAACCAAAGGGGGTCCCCATACAAGAAACCTCGAAAAATATGCATTTTTTTCAACGTTTTTGTTCCTGTTCTGTCTTCAAAACGGTAATACATACTAGCGTCAAACTTGGTCTAATTATAGTGCATACTATGTAGTTTTGCAACAAATACTAAAAACAGGACAAACATAGACATATATGGCAGTACCTACGGAAGAAAGAGATGCAAAAATTCACATTTCGCGTACGTTGGTTGATGTCTTTTGATAAACTCTCGTAAATTAAATCATTTTCTATGGGGTGTTAGGTCGATGGGTTGTACGGAACCCTTACTGCGTGAGTCTGACTCACACTTGGCCGGTTTTTTTATATTTATTTCATAAGGCAATATTCTCACTTTTAATGTTTTTGTTTATTTATCCACAGATTATAGAAATCACGGAGCACTTGAGTCGTCAATTTAACCCTAGAAATGTAATCATATTGTGATGTACTTAAGAGCGTATGTTCGATTTAGCGCAAGTCAAAATCTACACGATCTATCGCATGGCACACTCACTACGGCACGATACAATGGTTCCTCTGTGTGCGTGAGTGCTGAACCGTTAGCACGAATAATTTTGATACTTTAATTTTTTTAGGACCTATTTTGACTATTTATTTTTTATGAATGAAAATTTAAAAATGAAATACGTTTTTTTGTAAATATTATAACGGATTCGGATTCTACTTATCAATGCAAATATAAAATGCTGCCTCAGTGTTTTCATTTGACAAGTATTTTCAAAGATATAAATAGCGATTTGAAGTTTTTTTTTGTATGGAGAGAACTTTAAATTGGAGTTTTACGCCAAAACCTTACCTTACCTTAAAGTTTCGTGTAGGTATAGATCCACATAGTACTAGTGCCAAACTACACTAAATACATACTCTGTTGCTTCAAAAATCTTCGAATTGGTTTTAAAAATCATTTTTATTTTAAAAAAATCGTCAGTTAAAGATAAAATTAAAATTGGCGTTTTACGCCAAAACCTCACAATACCTCAAAGATTCATTTATAGATTCATATATTAGAGATGCCAAACTATAATAAATACATACTGTGATGCTTCAAAAATGTTCAATATGGTTTTTCAAGTATTTTTAGAGATACAGCCATTTGAATTTTTTTATGTATGGAGAGAAAGACGTTTTACGCCAAAACCTAACGTTACATCAAAGTTTCGTGTATACATATATTCATATAGTGTTTGTGCCGAACTACAATAAATGTATACTCTGTTGCTTCCAAAATATTTGATTATGCTTTTTAAAATCATTTTTATGAAGAAAAATGTATCGACAGTAGGAGATAAAGTGATAATTAACATTTTACGCCAAAAACTCACAATACCTCAAAGAGTAATTTATAGATTCCTATAGTAGAGGGCCAAACTACAATAAATACATACTTTAATGCTTCCAAAATGTTACGTTTTACAAGTTTTTTCAGAGATCTAGTAATTTGAAGTTTTTTTATGTACCAGGCCCCTCAGAAAGTATTGCGAAAAAAAGTTTTTATATATGGGAGACTGGCCAGTTATAATGTTTTTCGAAAATATGATTATTTATAAGTAAAAATAAGTAAGTTCCAATTTCAAAATTTCCCTCCACATTTTTTGCGAGTTAATTCAAAGTATTGTGTCTCACTGAAATATGGATCTGCGCCGGGAACATTTTAGAGCTATGATTTTATACGATTTCAAGTGTCGCCTGAAACCGGATGAATCGTACGATAGACTTCAAATGGCATTCATGGATGAAGGCCCTTCCAAGGCAACCGTGTATCGTTGGTATAACGAATTCAAGCGCGGTCGACCAACTTTGGGGGATGACGAAAGAAGCGGTCGCCCTTTGACGGCTGTTACCGAAGAAAACGTGCTAGCAGTGAAAAATTTAATCCAAGACAATAGGCGAATTACATATCAGGAGATTCAACACATATTGAAGATTGGATCGGGAAGCGTTCACGAGATTTTACACAGCCATCTTCGCGTGAGGAGGATAGTATCACGCTGGGTGCCGCACAACCTCACCGATGCTCAGAAGCAGGCCCGGGTGGAATGGTGCCGTGATATGCTTAACAAATTTGAAGCAGGCTCGTCTCGGCGTGTTTACGACATCGTTACAGGTGATGAGTCCTGGATTTATCAATACGACCCAGAAACCAAGCGCCAGTCGACTGTTTGGGTGTTTCAAAATGAGCCAACGCCTACCAAAGTGAAGCGATCTAGAAGCGGGGGTAAGATTTTGATCGCTAGCTTTTTTAATTTGACTGGCCACTTGGTATCAATTCCCTTACGGGATCAAAGAAGCATTAATGCCGAATGGTATACTACCAAATGTTTGCCAGAAGTTTTCTCTGTTATAAGCAACAAGCGACCAAACACAGGGCTCCGCGGGCTACTGCTCCACCACGACAATGCACCTGCGCACACCGCACTCAAAACGAGGGACTTCCTGGACAGCACGCCAGTCAAACTCCTGGGTCACCCTCCTTACAGCCCTGATCTAGCACCGTGTGACTTTTTTTTATTCCCAAAAATAAAAAATCAGCTCAAAGGGATACAATTTTCGTCGCCGGAAGATGCGCTGGCTGCGTTCGAGCAGGCTGTAAACGAGGTGTCTGCGGCGGACTGGAAAAAGTGTTTTGAAAACTGGTTTAGGCGCATGAATCTTTGTATAGAGGCTGGTGGAAAGTACTTTGAAAAGATTTGATAAAAATATATGTACGTATAGAACAATTTTTTTTAGTTTCGCAAAACTTTCTGAGTGTCCCACGTATGTAGAGAAAAGCGTGTTACGCCAAAACCTTACGTTACCTCAAAGTTTCGTGTGTATATTTGCATAGTATTTACTACTACTTACCGAACTACAATAAATGTACTCTGCTGCTTCGAAAATCGTCGATTAGGCTTTTAAAAAAAAAAAAAAATAAGAAAAAAAAATTTCGACTCTAGGAGATAAAGTGATAATTGGCATTTTACGCTAAAACCTTACAATACCTCAAAAAGTCATTTATAGATTCGTATAGTAGAGGTGCCAACCTACAATAATCCCACAGCGCGCCGCCGCCGCCAACGGTTTTTAGACGACGCCGCCGCTGATTTGCGTATCGGCGTAAAATCGGCGCGAGTTCTAAATGCTTTAGAACTTAGTTTTAGGAAACCCTACAACAGTACTCACACTCTTCTCTAATATATTTCTAACTTTCAAACATAGACACGTTTAAGTACCTAGACCTAGTACATAAGAATAATAAAACCGGCCAAGTGAGAGTCGGACTCGCGCAGTAAGGGTTCCGTACCTCTCAACGACCTGATACCCCATAAAAACGGATTAATTTTCGAGATTTTATCAATAGACATCAACGCACAGTGCGCGAAATATGTAATTTTGCATGTCTTTCTTACGCAGGTACCACCACATATGTCTATGTTTGTCTTATTTTTAGTATCTTTTGCTAAACTACATAATATAATATGCACCATAATCTGACCAAGTTTGACGCTGGTATATATTACCGTTTTGAAGATAGAGCAGGAACAAAAACGTTGAAAAAAATGCATATTTTTTGAGGTTTCGTGTATGGGTAAAAAAAGTCTAAAACCAAAGGGGGCCTTTGGTTTTAGACTTTTTGTTTGTTTTTAGTATTTGTCGTGATACACCTCATAGCAACACATATTCTGAGAAAATTTCAACCGGTTATCTATTACCGTTCAAAAGATACAGCCCTGTGACAGACAGACGTTTGGCACCGTTCGGGTACGGACCCCTAAAAAGTAAAGTAGCGACCAACCGACCGTTGCACCATTCATGTTCCATATTTCCGTACCATAAATTACAAAAACTAGTCCATGCCCAGCAGTGGGACAGTAATGGGCTGCTAATGCTTATGCAAGTCACAGGCATAGGGTTAAATAATAAAAAGAAGGCAATTTCATAGAGCAAACTTTGAACAGAAATTTTAACTTTTTTCGTTCAACAGATTCGGCTATGACAGACGGACAGACAGACAAGAGAGTGATCCTATAAGAGTTTAGTTTTTTCCTTCTAGGTACGGAACCTTAAAAATACATTATTTTTAAATAAAAAACCAACGGTTTTGTTTTTTTTTTCTATTAAACCCGAATAACTTACGTTTATTTTTATTAAAACCCTAACCTCTAATTTTTTAATCCAAAACCCTAAAACATGAAGTTCCAAACTTGAATCGATTGCACACTCTAGAACACTTGTAACATACCGAATTTCACACGGGCGAAGCTGCGGGTGAAAGCTAGTGTAACATAAATAAATATCTTCGGGACGTTTTTTACACAGCACCATCTAGTCCCAAACCAAGCAGAGCTTGTGATATGGGTGGGTACTAGACAATGGATATAATACTTATATACTTTTTTTTTGTAAACACATACTTATAATACATAAGAAACACCCAGACCAACACAAACACTTATGTTCATCACACAAATATTTGTGTCCTGTGGGAATCGAACCCACGACCTCGTGATCAGCAGTCCGATTCTCGAACCACTAGACAACAGACGCCGTCAAAAAATACCATTTAGATCTTGCATTAGCCAAATTTTCTGAATTTTTGCGTTTTCTCTTTCCAAAAAACACCATTGTTTAATTTCCCATACCGTCTAAAACATAATTTATTGTCACTATAAAACAATGTCAGTCATAAAAAATACTTACCAAGTACTTATGATAATACTATAAAATTTTGTCGGTCATCAAAAATAAAATATTTTATTTACCAAAGTACTAAGATTTGACGATCGCCCTAAAAACTTGCAGTATCCTTGTATAAACGCACGGCAAAGGTCGTCAACCCCCGTCGGAGCGCCGAGCGACGTGACCACTCTCTGGAAGGGCTCGCGGCGAAGTGATTTGAATCGATTCGAACGCGAAGTTTTATAGTAGTTTTAAAATATTTATAAAAAAATTATAGAGCTAATTTAGTTGAAATTTTTAAGTGTAAGTTTTTAAAGAATATGTTCTTCTATTATAGTAATTTATTATTATATTAAATTATGTAAGATATAGTGGTGAAAATAATAATTGTATCGACTATAATTTCTGAATAATTTCACATTGTTTGGATTTTTATTTCTTATGTATTTAGCCTAAAATAAAAAAATCCTTTTTAGTAACTATTTTTTCAAGGATCTTCCCAGTTGGTTAAAAAATTCTGTTTGTTAGGTCTGCCAGTGATTTCAGATATTTGAAGCTTCGAAATTGACGCTGAAAGTGAAATTAAGAAAACCTCTGTTCAGTTATCTTGATAGATTTCACAAATACTCTAATAATCGAACAAAATAAACTATCTACTATTTAGACAATAACATTTCCTAAAATTATTAGTAATTGATATGTTCGTAAGATAAGTGGTTGATGAATAATCTTGAAAAGTTACGTTTTTGAGCAAAACAGCCCACGGACCGAGCATACGCTCTTAAAAGATAATCATGCGTAAAATTGACGCATGAGTTTTAATTAGCTGTAATGTCGAGTGATATTTTTTGATTGAAAAAAAATCATTTTTATTATAATATTAACACCCCTATGATATAATATAACAACTACCATAATTTATATTTTATATTTATTTATATAGAAATATAACAAATTCTTTGAACCTCTTCTATAATTATTAAAACTTTAGAATATTTTTTCTTTCATATTTAAGTAGTTATTTAAGAAATTAATATAATCTTGTTGTGCAATAAAGAGGATTTGTATTGTATTGTATCGTATTGAACTAAGTTTACGGGACTTGTCGTGCACAATTAAATAAAAATGTTAGTCAAAATGTTTGTTATATTTTGATTTAATTGTGCGTGACAAGTCCCGTAAACTTAGTTCAATATGAGTGAAATTCGCGAAAGTTTAAAAACTTATATTTTTTCTTTCATTATAAATCACGGTTTTTTTTTACTGAAATCAGTATTTTTTACTTAAGCACAAATTATTTCGGATATGATAAATATTGTGATAACCAACCGTTGTCCGTGTGGTGCCGGACGCAAAGAATTTCACCACCCTATACGTGGGACACTCAGAAAGTTTTGCGAAACTAAAAAAAATTGTTCTATACGTACATATATTTTTATCAAATCTTTTCAAAGTACTTTCCACCAGCCTCTATACAAAGATTCATGCGCCTAAACCAGTTTTCAAAACACTTTTTCCAGTCCGCCGCAGACACCTCGTTTACAGCCTGCTCGAACGCAGCCAGCGCATCTTCCGGCGACGAAAATTGTATCCCTTTGAGCTGATTTTTTATTTTTGGGAATAAAAAAAAGTCACACGGTGCTAGATCAGGGCTGTAAGGAGGGTGACCCAGGAGTTTGACTGGCGTGCTGTCCAGGAAGTCCCTCGTTTTGAGTGCGGTGTGCGCAGGTGCATTGTCGTGGTGGAGCAGTAGCCCGCGGAGCCCTGTGTTTGGTCGCTTGTTGCTTATAACAGAGAAAACTTCTGGCAAACATTTGGTAGTATACCATTCGGCATTAATGCTTCTTTGATCCCGTAAGGGAATTGATACCAAGTGGCCAGTCAAATTAAAAAAGCTAGCGATCAAAATCTTACCCCCGCTTCTAGATCGCTTCACTTTGGTAGGCGTTGGCTCATTTTGAAACACCCAAACAGTCGACTGGCGCTTGGTTTCTGGGTCGTATTGATAAATCCAGGACTCATCACCTGTAACGATGTCGTAAACACGCCGAGACGAGCCTGCTTCAAATTTGTTAAGCATATCACGGCACCATTCCACCCGGGCCTGCTTCTGAGCATCGGTGAGGTTGTGCGGCACCCAGCGTGATACTATCCTCCTCACGCGAAGATGGCTGTGTAAAATCTCGTGAACGCTTCCCGATCCAATCTTCAATATGTGTTGAATCTCCTGATATGTAATTCGCCTATTGTCTTGGATTAAAATTTTCACTGCTAGCACGTTTTCTTCGGTAACAGCCGTCAAAGGGCGACCGCTTCTTTCGTCATCCCCCAAAGTTGGTCGACCGCGCTTGAATTCGTTATACCAACGATACACGGTTGCCTTGGAAGGGCCTTCATCCATGAATGCCATTTGAAGTCTATCGTACGATTCATCCGGTTTCAGGCGACACTTGAAATCGTATAAAATCATAGCTCTAAAATGTTCCCGGCGCAGATCCATATTTCAGTGAGACACAATACTTTGAATTAACTCGCAAAAAATGTGGAGGGAAATTTTGAAATTGGAACTTACTTATTTTTACTTATAAATAATCATATTTTCGAAAAACATTATAACTGGCCAGTCTCCCATATATAAAAACTTTTTTTCGCAATACTTTCTGAGGGGCCTGGTATCTTCTCATGGGTGTCGTAAAAGGCGACTAAGGGATTCACCAGAGGATGGGCAGCAGCGTCCTCCGAGTATTTAACCAACCAACTGCGATCGCCAACCCGCCTGCCAAGCGTGGCGATTATGGCATATCCCCTCATGCAAAGCACAAATAAAAATCGGCCCCTAGTCCCCGGCGGCCCCGCTAGCCCTGGTTACGGTAGCGGCCTAGGTAACGGCGGGGCAGGGGGTGCTAAGAATCCCCGGCAGAGAACCGGCTACCATAACAAAAAAAGACTGGACCTGGCAGCATACAACACACGTACACTGCGGACCGACGAGAAGCTTGTCAAACTCGAGGAAGAATTGAGCAAGTTACGATGGGATATCGTAGGGTTATCTGAAGTCCGAAGAGAGGGGGAGGACACGATAATCCTCAAATCCGGTAACTTGCTCTATTTCTGGGAGGGCGACCAACTTTCCCAGGGCGGTGTCGGGTTTATCGTCCACAAGTCTCTTGTGAACAACATAGTGAAGATCGAGAGTGTTTCGACCAGGGTGGCGTACCTTATACTCAGAATAACCGAAAGGTATTCGTTGAAGGTTATACAGGTATACGCCCCGACCTCGAATCACCCCGACGATGAGGTGGAGACCATGTATGAGGATATCTCGAGAGCCATGCATGGCTCTAAAACTCACTTCACTGTTGTCATGGGAGACTTCAACGCGAAACTGGGCAATCGCTACGATGATGAGCTGCGAGTGGGGCAATTTGGATATGGAAATCGGAACCACCGGGGTCATCTACTGGCTGGCTTTATGGAGAAGGAGGGACTCTATATGATGAACTCTTTCTTCAGAAAGCGTGAGCATAGGAAGTGGACCTGGTTGGGCCCTGATGGTGTAACAAAAAATGAGATTGACTTCATTATGTCGACGAAGAAGCAAATATTCAATGATGTCTCTGTGATTAACGCGGTCAAAACCGGAAGCGATCACCGTTTGGTAAGAGGCACATTGAATCTGAACATCAAGCTGGAAAGATCTCGACTGTTGAAGTCTACGCTCCGTCCAACACCGATCCAAATCCAAAACCCCGAGAGCTTTCAGCTCAAACTTCAGAATCGTTTCGAATGCCTAGGGAGCTCAGTGGACGATTACAACGATGGGTTTGTGGAAACTGTCCATACGGTCGGGTCTAGGATCTTTAGGACCCGTCGTACAAATAGAAACAAAAAGCTCTCTGACCACACTCTTGAGCTTATGGCGAAAAGACGCGAGATGATTCTGCAGTCCTCAGATGATGCGACTAAGTACCGGCAGCTCAATAACAGATCTCAAAGTCCTTGAAAAGTGACCTACGCCAATTTAATACGGAACGTAGTAAAGACGCGATAGAGAAGAACATGGGCTCCAAAGTCTTCGCAAGAGACCTGTCTATTGGGCAGAGCCAGCTTGCAAAACTGAGGACCGACGATGGCAGAGTCGTATCTTCAAAGCCAGAGCTATTGAAGGAGGTCGAGAAGTTCTATGGACAGTTATACACGTCCACCCGAACACCCGCTGTAAATCGGGCTCACGACCCAAGAGCTCGATTGACCCGACACTATACCGAAGATATCCCGGACGTCAGCCTGTACGAGATTAGGATGGCTCTGAAGCAGCTCAAAAACAACAAGGCACCGGGTGATGACGGAATTACGGCCGAACTCCTGAAGGCGGGTGGAAAACCGATCCTTAAGGCCCTTCAGAAGCTGTTTGATTCCGTCATTCTCGAGGGAAGAACGCCACAGGCATGGAGCAGAGGTGTGGTGGTACTCTTCTTCAAAAAGGGCGATAATGCTCTACTGAAGAATTATAGGCCCATCTCACTTCTGAGCCATGTCTACAAGCTGTTTTCGAGAGTCATTACGAACCGTCTTTCGCGCAGGTTTGACGACTTCCAGCCCCCCGAACAAGCCGGTTTTCGAAAAGGCTTTAGCACCGTAGACCACATACATACGCTGCGGCAGGTTATACAGAAGACCGACGAGTATAACTTGCCTCTTTGTTTAGCGTTTGTGGACTACGAGAAAGCCTTCGATTCGATCGAGACTTGGGCGGTACTACAGTCTCTTCAACGGTGCCAGATTGACTATCGGTACATCGAAGTGTTAAAGTCTTTGTATGAAAACGCCACTATGTCAGTCCGATTACAGGACCAAGCCTCGAAACCTATCCTTCTGCAGCGAGGTGTGAGACAGGGAGATGTAATCTCTCCGAAACTGTTCACTGCTGCATTGGAGGATGTCTTCAAGGTTCTGGACTGGAAGGGGCTAGGCATTAACATAAACGGCGAGTACATCACTCACCTTCGGTTTGCCGACGACATAGTAGTCATGGCTGAGATCATGGAGGACCTCGGTACAATGCTCGATGACCTCAGTAGAGCTTCTGATAGAGTGGGTCTTAAAATGAATATGGACAAGACAAAGGTTATGTTGAATTCCCATATAGCACCCATTCCCGTAAAGATCGGAGAATCTACACTCGAAGTTGTTGACGATTATGTATACCTAGGACAAACTGTCCAGCTAGGTAAGTCCAACTTCGAGAAAGAGGTCAATCGTCGAATCCGACTCGGTTGGGCAGCGTTCGGGAAGCTACGCAATATCTTCTCGTCCAAAATACCGCAGTGTCTCAAGATGAAAGTCTTTGACCAGTGTGTGTTGCCAGTAATTACTTACGGTACTGAAACGTGGTCGCTCACAATGGGCCTGATAAGAAGGCTCAAAGTCACTCAAAGGGCAATGGAGAGGGCTATGCTCGGAGTGTCCCTGCGTGATCGAATCAGAAATGAGGAGATTCGCAGGAGAACGAAAGCAACCGACATAGCCCGAAGAATTGCCAAACTTAAGTGGCAGTGGGCGGGGCACATTGCTCGCAGAACGGATGGCCGATGGGGCAGTAAAGTTCTGGAGTGGCGACCGCGTACTGGAAGGCGCAGCGTGGGTAGGCCCCCCACAAGGTGGACCGACGACCTGGTGAATGAATGTGATAACCAACTAACCACAGAAATAGACAGAATGGCCATGTGGGCAGGGCGCGATAGGAAAGGGCACGCCGCAATAGCGGCGGTAAGGCCCGTCATGGAGGAGTGGCTGGAGAGGGGCCATGGTGCCCACACCTACCGGCTGACCCAGATACTCTCGGGGCACGGATGCTTCGGGAAGTATCTGTGTCGCATAGGCCGGGAGCCGACGCCCGAGTGTCATCACTGCGGGAGCTGCCCAGAGGACACGGCGCAGCACACACTGGCGGAGTGCCCAGCTTGGGCCGCGCAGCGCCGTGACCTCATCACTGCAGTAGGCGGCAGCGATCTCTCGCTTCCGGCCGTGGTTCTGTCTATGGTCGGGAGCGAGAGCGCTTGGGAAGGCGTCGTCTCCTTCTGCGAGGATGTAATGCTCGCTAAGGAGGCGGTGGAGAGGGTTCGAGAGGCGTTGACCTCTCTTCCCATCCGCAGGAGATGACCTGGACGTCGCAGGAGGGCGTATGCCGACCTCCAGCCACCCTAGATGTGGGCCTGCGGGCGGCGGACTCGGGGTGGCCCGCCGCCCGACCAGTCAAGGCCCGTGACGGTGGCGCGTAGTATTCCGCGCGCGCCAGTCAAGAGGAGGGTGTGGCCGATGTGGCTGCCGCACGGGGAGAAGGGGCTCGCCTTCTAATGGCGAGCCGGGACCTACCGGGGATGGTTGGGAGAGTAAAAGTTTCCCACGCCCCCGGCCAAGGGTCGTTAGAGGAACACCGTGGTGGTTTTTAGTCGGTAAGAGTCCGACACTGGCTCCGCCAACCCCAGGCGGAGTGCGTCCATGACGATTTTCCCCACGGAAAAAAAAAAAAAAAAAAAGGGCGCGTTAGGAAAACAGATGTATACAAATCATTTCGAGTTTTTTTGTATACACATCAAAAAGAGTTAGATAAAATCTTAAAAGTAACACAAAAATCATGCGTCATTTTGACTCACGAGGTCGTTTTATTACAAAACCGGCAACACTTACCCGAGTGACACGTGTGCCTTATGGAAGTTCCAAGCTACGAGTGAGAGCAATATTTCGATTCCGCATGCGTCAATTTAAATAAAATAAATAAATAAAATTCTTTATTGCAGGCACGCAGACTCATATAAAAATTAAAATTAAATAATACATTTCCATAACCATAATAACGCAATAAATATATAATTTGACGTAGATTATATTTCTAGGGTTTATGGCCAAAATATGAACATTCAGAAATATGGTCAGTATTCTGACGACATGGTTAGCATAGTGGCTGGAAGCTTGGCTGCTACATAAGGGTTAGCGCACACTAAAGGCAACCAACCAAACCAACCAACCAACCAACCAACCAACCGACAACAACCAACCAACCAACCAACTGCAGCGCATCACAGCGCAGCGCGTCGCGTTACAGCAGGTGACGCTCTAATGTATGAAATCGTATGGGAGACCCACATTACAGTCACATAATTTGAATGAATTTGATGTAATAAATAACACGGACATAGTAAAAAATATAGAAGAAGTGCTGCGATCAATCATAGTGAAGCCAAAAAAAACTATGCTTCTACATTTACAACCAGCGCTCACGCACACACATGCACCTCAAACCGCGCTCAACCCTCTCAGTACACATGTCGCGGCATCGTCCAGTAAGCATCGCGAAAGCAAATATCCTTCAGGTGCATGATGTGTGCGTGAGCGTTGGTTGTACACGAAGGAGCATAGTTTTTTTTGGCTTCAATATGATTGTTCGCAGCACTACGTCTTTATTTTTTACTATGTCTGTGTGTAATAAACAATTACCTATTTTAAAAAGAGTATAATCCCCGAAGTTTTTTGCCGGTTCTTCTCCATAGGATCCATCATTTGGAATCATGCAATTAGAGCCTGACAATTCAAAAGTGCAAGTTCAAGGTTAATTTGAAATAAAAAAACATTTTAGTTGAATTTGAATGCGAAAGTAAGTAAGTTTGTTTCATTGTTCTGTGTGACAAATTGTATCCAAATAATAACACAAACTTTATAATATTAGTAGAAAGTAAGATTCTTCCAAATAAAACAACACAGAAAAAAAACATGGTTTTCACTTCAGTCCCTTACAAAAATAATACGAGTAAAAATTTCGAACTCGATTTAAATTCAATTTTGTTATACACCATACCGGAAACCTAAAATGCGGAAGAGATCTCAAAACTCTTCCACCCCTAGATCAACATGGTGCCCGAAATAAGGGCCATCGAACATCGCCATTACCAATGCGGGAAGGCACTTAACCCATCTCTGCTGAGAAAACAACATCCCTGTAATTTAATTTCTCGTGGACTCGTTAACTTTTTCCTTTTGCTTTCCTTATTTGTGAGTTGCATCGGAGGGGTTAAGGTGTTGTGTTTTGTCTCTGTTGTATACAATATACTTTAGATTTTTGTGTCGCCATTCAAAAATAAAAGCTATTTTTTTTTTTTTTTTATAAGTCTAGAGCAAAGTGTTGCTTTAAATAAAACGCAAAGTAATACATATTAATAGTAATACATCTAACGATTTAAATTGTGGAAAAAAAAATCGCTCACGAGCAGGATTCAAACCTGCAACTCCTGGCTCAGTACGCCAGTGCTTTAGCCACTAAGCTACCGTGAACACTGCTCGTGGAAACGATTTTTTATCCTTCCACAATTTAAATCGTTACTTTCGCTTCGCATGCGTAAAAATGCGTTAAAAATAATAAAATGATTAGTAAGGGTAGACATATTAATACGACTTTGAATTAACTGCCAAGTTAGTCGAGTCGGTTAAGAAAAACTGTTTCTTAATAAGATATCGCTGACGGCACCAGAAGACGTATAAAAGTGGAGGTTAATTTCGATACCACGAGCAGTTTTCACGGAAGCTTAGTGGCTAAAGCACTGGCGTGCGGAGCCAGGAGTCGCAGGTTCGAATCCTGCTCGTGAGCGATTTTTTCTTTCCACAATATAAATCGTAAGAAGAATACATAGTAACTAAACCATTAGAATAAAAATCTCTACATCGGGTGGCCAATGACATGATGTCCAAAGGAAAAATCTAGACTTCTCTTGTGGTGGCCCACCCGAAATGACCCCATGTATGTTCAGCGATTTTTAGTAGTTTTTGATAAATTCACGTTTTTTTAAATCTACTCCCGTAGAAGAGACGACCTCTGTGGTCTAGTGGTTCGAGTGTCGGACTGCTGTTAACGAGGTCGTGGGTTCGATTCCCACAGGACACAAATATTTGTGTGATGGACATAAGTGTTTGTGTTGGTCTGGGTGTTGCTTATGTATTATAAGTATGTATTTACAAAAAAAAAAAAAAAAGTATACAAGTATTATATCCATTGTCTGGTACCCATAGCACAAGCTCTGCTTAGTTTGGGACTAGATGGTGCTGTGTAAAAATGTCCCAAAGAATCTTCTAAGTACATTTTCTTTGCCGATTCGCAAGGAAAAATGTCCCATAAAATATTTGTTTTTTTGTAGGATTTGGAGAGTCTGTAGAAGTTTTTAATATCAGCCCCCCTAGCCAAGTTGACAATCTACATTCGTCAACGCTAATGGAAAACAATCAAAATGTATGGGAATGACATATCATGAGAGAGTGATGAGATATGTCATTCCCATACATTTGTCCAGATTGTCAACTTGGCTAGGGAGGCAGTTTCTGTTCCGTTCGTTCCGTTTCGTTACAGGTTCTGTGGTCCTAAACGATTTTGTACGAACAAGGGACGAGAGTATCCCCTTAATGTCGGGTTTCCTTAAACACGGTGTGAATTTAAAGCAATGGGGTTACCTTGCTTATAATGGGCGTGTACGGGCCACGATTTGCGAAAGGGTTGCCCCAACTTTCCTCCTTTACGGGCGTCAAGAGTTTTAAACTCGATTATTCTAGAACGGAGAACAGTAATATCAGCTTGTGTGTTTTGGCTTAATGTTAATTAATATGATTGTGAAAACATGGTGTCTGTGTGTATACAGGTATTTTCCTTGGGCTGAACTTTTGTTTTATTTTGATACTGTATTTATGTAGATAATAAATAAGACCACTCTTTACTAAAGTTTTCAGATTTATTATTCAATAACAAAAAATAAAACCGACTTCAAAAACCTTAACTAAAAAGTAAAAAATAATCATTGTATGTATTTTAAAATCTTAACATAAACAACATTTTTAAGGCGGCGCGTGGTTGACCCTTTGCGTCATGTAATGTACAGTCGAGCGCAATATCTATAGTAAAAACAGTTTATGTGAACGTACATGAAAATCACGCGCCGCCTTCAAAATGTTGTTTATGTTAAGATTTTAGAATACATACAATGATTATTTTTTACTTCTTAGTTAAGGTTTTTGAAGTCGGTTTTATTTTTTGTTAAAAAGTTTTTATTTCATACTTTTTAGTTGAGGGTTGATTCATAAATGTTTATATAACCAATTTGAGAATATATTTTTTACTAACCTTTGCTATCCCACTGCTGGGCAAAGGTCTCGCTCATGTTCTTCCAAACGTCCAATCACTATCGTGAAAAAAAAAACACGCATATCGGCCAAGAATTCTCAGAAAAACGAACCAATGAGCAGATCATCTAGATAGGCGAAGCTAAAATAAACTGATTTATTGAAGCTAGTTAAAAAACTACTCAACTTAAGTCAATAAAATTTATATGGGACCACCGCGCGGACTTTCTCTACCAAATAAAAAAACAACCACGTAAATCGGCCCACAAATTTCGGAGTAATCGATGACATAATGAAAAAAAAAAAAAAGCCGCGGAATACATAACCTCCTCCTTTTTTTGAAGTCGGTTAAAAACGATGACTATTACTATATATAGAACCAATGACTATTACTATATTTAGACGACGTCTGTAGTCTAGTGGATCGAGGGTCGGACTGCTGATCACGAAGTCGTGGGTTCGATTCCCACAGGACACAAATATTTGTGTGATGAACATAAGTGTTTGTGTTGGTCTGGGTGTTTCTTGAGTATTATAAGTAAGTATTTACAACAAAAAAAGTATATAATTATTATATCCATTGTCTAGTACCCATAGCACAAGCTCTGCTTAGTTTAGGACTAGATGGTGCTGTGTAAAAAAGTCTCAAAGATATTTATTTATTTATTTAATGACGTAATCCTTCTGATCGACCACATGCAGACATGCGCTGGGGGAATTGCGTTTAGTTATGCACATAGGGACAGTTAATGAGCTGGAGAGTGACATACGCTAGTTTTTATCCAGAAAATATTCACGGTTTCTGTAAGATAGCGTCCTTATAATTCTATTAATGTCAAGCTTGTAACCATTTTATATCAATGTATTCTAATTATTTTAAATTGTTAAACAATTAACATTATTGTTTAACAATTTTATTTTGTAACAAAAATATTTATTTTATTTATTAATTTTATTTTATTGTTCATTTGCAGTTCAATGTATTTTCGTTTTATGTTGTCTCCTGTCACGAACAGGGAGAAAAATTAGTTTTTTGTCTATTTTACATGCCTGCTACCTTGTAACTGATGACTAGTGCCGTGAATCGAGGACCTGGTGATCTGTATAACGGGTGCTTACACCTACTTCAGACACCAGCTTCTCACATAATTAAGAACTTCTTAGGTTTTCGCGATCACTACACATTATAATAAAACAAAACCAAAAAACCGTGCTTTTATCAAAACCTATTTCAAGCCCCAAAGAAAGATCAGCCAACTCCTCAGACCGGTGAAATGTCACATTCCCTTACAAGATGCAGGGGTCTACAAGATTGATTGTGATTGTGGGTTATCATACATAGGGCAAACAAAGCGTAGTATAGCCACTAGAATTAAAGAACATATAGCAGACGTCAAGAACAGACGCTCCACAAAGTCTGCAGTGTGTGAACATGCCCTAGACAAACCCAACCATTTTCTTCGATTTGATAAACCACAAGTTCTGGCGAAGGAAAACCGATATGTACCTAGAATGCTCCGTGAGGCTATTGAAATTAAAAAACATCCTAATTTTAATAGAGAAGATGGTTGGCAGCTACCAGGTGGTAAAAATTTGGAACCCAGTCCTAAAAATAATCAAGTCCCAAACAGCACGCAACACTGTAAAAGATAATGATATTATGAGTGATTACTGCGTGCATCGAAACGATTTTAATTAATAATATTGTACGGTAGATTAAAATAATTTTTTAGAAATATTTGTAAAGACGCTTGTCATCTTAGTCTACCTGCGACCACGAAATGCTGCAAAGCTTTCGAAACGTCAGGGAAACCAATTTAAATAATATACGCGATTTAATCCGGTTAAACTTTGTTTTACATAATTAAGACTTAGATAAGTTGATATGTAAAATTTAAAATGTATATTATCTCTTTCAGCCTATTCTTGACATGACTTGCATCAAAAACTCATCAACTCGGCCTATCGCAGTCCACTGCTGGACATAGGCCTCACCCAAGTTGCGCCACAACACTCGGTCCTCTGCCTTCCGGATCCAGTCCCCCCCAGCCACGTTTTTCAAGTCGTCCGTCGACTTGTCGGGGGGGCGCCCTACGCTGCGTTTGCCGATTCGGTCTTCACTCAAGGACTCGTCTGCTCCAGTGGCCATCGGTCCTTTGACAGACATGGCCAGCCCACTGCCACTTCAGATTACTGATCCTACAAGCTATGTCGGTCACTCCGGTTCTTCTCCGAATAATCTCGTTCCGGATTTTATCCTTCAAAGAAACTCCAAGCATAGCTCGCTCCATAGCTCGCTGAGCGATTTTAAATTTGTGGACTAGCCCAACTGTCAGTGTCCACGTCTCGGCGCCGTAAGTCATGACAGGCAGGACGCACTGGTTGAAGACCTTTGTCTTCAAACTTTGCGGTATGACTTGCATACCATTAGCGTAATTTAAATATCATTTTTGTCATTATATATCTCATTTATCATCATCATCATCATTTCAGCTGAAAGTCGTCCACTGCTGGACATAGTCCTCCATATCTCATTAATGTAAAATTATTCTTGTTACTCAATTATATATATTTTTTCTTTTTTTTCTTAAAGGGCTTGCGTTTGTCCGCCACCTCACCTGATGTTAAGTTATGTTAATTTCAAGTGAAATTGACCATACTAAAATAAATAATCACGGGAGCGAAGCCGCCGCTTTATAACTAGTAGCAAATATTAACGTGTAGTCCCTAAAGACAATAATATGATATAAACAGTTAATCGATCATTTACTATTCTCACATAACTTTGTTTTTCTTTCTTACTTTGTTCTTATAATAAATAAGTAATTAACTTGATCAATACCGAAGGCTTTGAGGAAATCTCATGTTTCTGCGAAGGTAAAATTTTCCTTTTAAGTGGCCTTTTGCCCAGTTCTATATACTTTTTACACAAATAACTATACTTTGCTCGCGGCTTCGTCCGCCTGGATGTCGTTTATCGCGCGTTTCACAGAAACTATTGATCTTCCTGGGATAAAATGTAGCCTTTATGTTAATCCGGGCTATTTTCTATTTGTGTGCCAAATTCCATACAAAACACTTCAGCTATTACAGCGTCATTGAGTTACAAACACCCAAACATCTTCGCTAACTTTCATATTTGTAATATTAGTAGGATAAGATTACATTACTATTATTTGATATCAAGGAATAAGGAATCCGCTAGATGCGGAAAGTGCAGAATAGGTCGTTGTGGCGATGCTTGGGGAAGGCTTATGTCCAGCAGTGGACGTCTTTCGGCTGAAATGATGATGATGAATGATGATCAAGGAATATTTACCATGTATTGACATTTACACATATTTACTTTTAGTTTCAGACATTACAAAGTATTATGTATACGAAACGTACCTACTTGTAGACACCCTCTCTTCGAACACCAAATCCCGAGAGCCCGGTTGAAAAGTCGCAAGAGTTTTATACGCTCCACTCGGACCTCACAACTCCATCCAAGCGCAATGAGGACGGAGTTGTTGAAGGAAAGGCACCACCTGATTTTGTAGTACCGCAAGAATACCTGCCCCCAGGTCACGATCTCCCGTGGCCAGTCTGGAAATCCCTCAACCGGCTCCGTACTCGAGTCGGTCGCTGCAGAGAAAATTTGTGCAAATGGTGAATTCGAGCCGCCTCAAAAACTGAATGCGATTGTGGGGCTCCCATTCAGTCCATGGCCCATTTGTTTACTTGTTCCTTGTGCCTTGTCAACTGTACAAGAGCCAACCTAAATGTAGCCACCACGATCACCGCCATAGAAGTGGCCAAATATTATATGTATAATATTATATGAAAAGTGTGAACCAATGACACGCAAGAAGAAGAAGACCTACTTGTACATGATAACCACCCACGATCGGTTCCCATTCTTCTAGTCCATCCAAAAGTTGTCTGGAAGAAATTGCGTTGTGCGATAAGACCGCCCAATGTACTTACATAATCTTTCTGTAAACTACTGTCTTTGTTTTCGTTTGGTATATGTATAATATAGAATATAATAAACAAATAAAGTATTAATGTCCTCCAATCATTCGGTCATGGCGGCCAATGTCAATGGAGGCTAGCCATCTGCGCGGGACATATAGATAGATAGATAAAACGTTTATTTAGTACAAGACACAGGACATACAAGTAAAAATACAATAAAAAGCTCAGCATGTGCCAGGTATTATACCTGACGCTGGTATTCTGCTGGATCCCTGCAGTGAAATACGGACGTCGGGCAAACCAGATACATGAGAAAAATTAAGAATGATTGCTTCGTGTTTGTGTGTGTTGTGTTTGTATTAAAGTGCATAAGTGTATGCGCAAACACAGGTGCACTCTCTATTCTCTCACTCTCATAATCTGAACGGACGGTAATCCGACACAACTGGAGAATGATAAGGTGTGGAACCGACGGTTTTACATGTTCTTCGACACACGGGGGTGTATCATCGCCAATTTCCTGACTCTAGGCTGCTACTGAGAAGTTTTCGTGACAGAAAAATCCCAATAACAGTTTTTGCTCGACCTGAAAATCGAACCTAGGACCTCACGCTTAGCTATGTCATGATTGCGACCTAGTGGTGCGGTGCGTTGCTCTAGTGAGCAACGGGGCTGTAATAACATAGTAACAGCAGTACAATAGCTTATAACGTTATATACGTTTCGTCTTCTTCGCGACAAAATCTGCAAACTGTGATATCTGTGAGGCCCATCCTGTGTAGATGTTTGTTCAGTCTACAGTGCCCTGTAAGGGTTCTAATCATGATCCTTATATGGTTCCTGTTAAGCGAAAGCGCTTCTTTTGTAAATCTCTTCCTGAAGCCTACTAGAAGCGCTTTTGAGTGCTCTTGGCCTGGGGTTTTTTCCCAAAGTCTAATGCTTTGATGAGTTCCCCAGTCCTTAAGAATAGCAAAGCGCTCAGGCTTGCTAGCAACAACACTCAGGAGACTACAATACCTTAGATTAGCGTTTAAGGTTAAATTTGTAATGTAGCTCAGTTTCTGAGTAGTGGTAATATTAATATCACTATCGGATCACTTAACTCCTATAGAAGCCTTAAATAGAACCTATTTACTTAGATATTACTGTAACCAATATAGAGACTACGAAACCTATGAAAAGTTCGCACGATTCAGTAACTCCAATAGTTCTATACTAAAGTTCCCAAAAATATGACACAAACATAACACACATAATTGCCAAAGTAAACATATCATCAAAGAACTTTTATAATAAAACACATATTTGCCCTATTATTACGCAAGTTTAATTATTATTCCCGAACAAAATTCCGCTTTATGTATAAAGTTTCACATAAAGAAACCAAATAAGGAACTTCTTGTAAAATATTAGACGGAATGTACAAGTTATGAATGTAATAGTTATTTCTACTAAGTATCACTTATGAGGCAAGGAGGCGTAGAAAATGTCATGCGTAGCACTCAGTCGTCTGCTGGTAGCGTAGCGCGCTACACGTAGCTTCGTAGCACCGTAGTCGCGTAGCCGGTTCGTGGTAAAGTTGTGCGCGGGAAGATTTCTGTGTTGTTTTGTGTTGTGTGTATGAAAAGATTTGTTGTTATATTTTGGGGTAAGTAGTTTTGTGTGTTGTATTTTTATGAATTTCAATTATTTTAAAGAAAAATTAACTGGTCTGTTAATTGTTATTTTTTAGTATTGAGGGGTGGATTTATAAATTTTAAAATTTATAATTAGTTGTGAATATAAGTTTTAAAGTATCTTATTATTATAAAAGTATTGTGAGGTTTTTGTTTCGTGTGGTGCTGAATAAAAATAATAGTACCACCCTATGTCTTCTCGTGGGTGTCGTAAAAGGTGACTGAGAGATTCACCAGAGGATGGGCAGCAGCGTTCTCTGAGTATTTAACCAACCAACTTCGATCGCCAACCCGCCTGCCTACCAAGGATTATGGTTTTTTTCGGCGGATGAAGGACCTAACGGGATTCTCTACCACCCACCCGGTTATGCAGTTAGGGTACCTATTTTTCGGACCAATACTGCGAGAGTCCATTCGAAAAAAAGCCTACATACCAAGCGTGGCGATTATGGCATATCCCATGGGGGAGGCCTATGTCCAGCAGAGGATATCTTTCGACTGAAATGATGATGATGATCGTAAGGTCTTTGGTCTTTACATTTACGTAGCAATTTCTTTTTAATTAATATAATAATTGCTGTCATATCTTTTAAAGTAAATTAATCAAAAATAATTTAACTTCCCGAACATTTGTATGTAGCAATTAGGGTGTAATTAGTGAAGTCACAGTTGAACAAACACTCCCAGAAACTGCACGCGATTCTACCATATATGTTCTAAGTAATTAAAAACAATTACGTAACGCATGGTTGGCTATTAATTGTAATAGTTAACGAAGTATTACTTGACCATTATTACGGAATTAATTACATTAATAATCAGTTATTATAAGTACTAAGTTAATATAATCACATATCAGATATATTTCTGTGAATATAATTTTAGTCAAGATATAAATTGTGGAGAGAATATATACCGGGTATGTTAAAACTTTTACTTGAGCAAAGCCGCCAACACAGTCAGTTCTTTTATATACCGTAAAATGCCCTATCTTTGCCCACAAGCCCTACTTTGCCTCGGGCATTAACTTAGTTTTTACACGCACTGACACTTTATAACTGAACCAAATGTTAGCGTTGTCATAGTTTTAAGCTCCCCAAGTACGGAAATCATAGCTATTATAGTTTACTCAAAAAATAACTAGGCAAAGTAGGGCTTGTGGGCCAAGTTAGGGCAGTTTACGGTACGCAACGCATGGTTGGCTATTAATTGTAATAGTTAACGAAGTATTACTTGACTATTATTACGGAATTAATTACATTAATAATCAGTTATTATAAGTACTAAGTTAATATAATCACATATCAGATATATTTCTGTGAATATAATTTTAGTCAAGATATAAATTGTGGAGAGAAAATATACCGGGTATGTTAAAACTTTTACTCGAGCAAAGCCGCCAACACAGTCAGTTCTTTTATATACCGTAAAATGCCCTAACTTTGCCCACAAGCCCTGCTTTGCCTCGGGCATTAACTTAGTTTTTACACGCACTGACACTTTATAACTGAACCAAATGTTAGCGTTGTCATAGTTTTAAGCTCCCCAAGTACGGAAATCATAGCTATTATAGTTTACTCAAAAAATTACTGGGCAAAGTAGGGCTTGTGGGCCAAGTTAGGGCAGTTTACGGTAATAGTTATCTTGCGCTCCAAGCATGGTATTACAAGATATACTAATATCGTTCACCAAGACAACCTGCAATAATAATTAGGTGGTTTTTTTAGTGGTTGCAAGTGCGAATACTGAGCGAGGGGTCCTGGGTTCGATTCCCGGGTCGGGCAATGTTTTATTGGGTTTTTTCAATAGGAAATTCTAATTAGCAGCCGCCGGGCTACTAATGAGAATTTCTTCATTAATCTTTAAGCGAAATTCGACCTAATTGTATTAGGATGTTTGTAGAAAATTAAGTTTATGGTGGGTGATGATTCCGTTTGGTCGAGTGTACATATAACTGAAAAAAATATCTCAAAAATCTTTGATCAAGTTCTCAGTAGCAGCCTGGAGTCTGGATTTGTGCCCGGTGACTGGCAATAGGCTCGCCCCCTATTACATGGGACTACAACATAACTGGCGAAATGTGGGTGTGGTATATACCTCTGCCTACCCCTTTGGGGAAATACAGTCGTGATGTTATGGTATGTTATGTTGTGTGTTTTTTTTAAAACCACGTTTGTAAAAAGAAAGCGAGTAAAAATTGCATTGTCATCCAGTCCTGGGCCCTAATTCACGTAATTTCATGACGCGCCGATCAATTTGAAGTGACGCTGCAGTTCGTTTCTGAAAGCGATCGCCGTACGTTTAAAAATACGGAAAGCATTTGATCGAAACTCAACTAAAACTGCACTATAGCTGCACTTCTTTAGTTAGGTGAATTGGTCTATTGAGCTATGTTAAGGTGAATGCTACAGGGTAGCCCGCGAAATTCAAAATTTCTTGAGTTTTTTGCAAATTGTAGCTCTATTTCGAGTTGTATATCGGTCGAAATATGATTTGCGGCAGTAATATAAAATAATATAAAATAATACTGATAAAAATTATTAACCTAGCTCGATAAGCTGTACAAGCTCGATAATATTAATTTACGAACAAATTATCGATTTTCGAGCTTGTAGAGCTTATAGAGCTAGTTTTATATTTTTTATGAGTATTATTCAGTAGATATATTGTTATTACTACCGCGAATCATATTTTGATTGATATACAACGCGAAATAGAGCTACAATTAGCAAAAAACACAAGAAATTTTGAATTTCGCGGGTTACCCTGTAGCATTCACCTTAAGGGTTTCAAGACTCTAGCTCATCAGAAAGTTAAAAATCGATTGTAAAATTAGTACCGAACAGACAGACATGTACCCCTATATCTTCTCATGGGTGTCGTAAAAGGCGATTATAGGATTCACCAGACGATGGGCAGCAGCAACCAACAAACTTCGATCGCCAACCCGCCTGCCAAGCGCGGCGATTATGTCATATTCCCCCGAACTGCTTGTGGAGGCCTATGTCCAGGTGCATGACTGAAAGCGAGTAAATAAAAACATAGTAACAAGATCATCAACTGTCAGTATATTTGCCTAATGGCGGTCGTTTTGCAAACAGGTATATTCGTCAAACGTTTGATCATTACCATTATTCAGCTAAACCTCCATTAGGCCTTATTTAAATAGGATAAGATAGATAGATAGATAGAATATGCTTTATTGTATACCATGAAAATAGTAGTAAACAGGAACAACACAATATAAATTATGGATACATGGGCGGTCTTATCGTTAAAAGTGCTATGTTCCAAACAACCTTTTGATGGGCAAAGAAGACGTAAGATCTAGCTCATGGAGGCAGTCCGTGGTATATATACTACTGCATGTTTTTAAACTAAAATACATAAATAGCACAAAATATATTACCCATATCATCATCATCAATTCAGCCGAAAGACGTCCACTGCTGGACATAAGCCTCCTCCACGCATCGCCACATCGACCGGTCCTGCGCCTTCTGCATCCAGCGGATTCCCGCGACCTTCACCAGGTCGTCACACATATAGTTATCATAAATATATTTAACATATTATAACTCGATGTCGCCCAAAATGTCGCTTCAAACAATTCGCCTTTCACCCCTCGATATATATATGTATAAATAATCTTACAATTTAGAATAGAGATTAGATAAAAAGGCAATCTCTTAGTAAATTATAATCTATTTGGAAAGGTAGTATTCTACAAATTGAAAAAAAAAAATTATAGTGACTGAGCTCGCCGTATAGACACAGGTAACTCATTCCACAGACCATAAGAACCATACCACCATAAGACCATATGCAGACGCAAACACTACAGTAATACTACTTGTGAAGGAGCTCGTCCGGGGAAGTACTACCACCGTACCTGCTTCTATCGCCAAACAGTGATGCTTGCATTGCTGTGTTCCAGTGTGAAGGGTACGGGTGCCGGTGCAATTACAATCACATGAGACTTTCCATCTTCATGTCTCAGTTTGGCGGACTGACTTGCGGTACCATTTAGGCTACAGCCTAGGTGGTATTGCAGTTGTGGGCTAAGGTAACCGCTTAAGATCAGATGGGACTTTTGGTCGTTTTGCCATCCTTTATTATAAAATAGAACTTCCTGAAGTTTGCAAGTAATTTATAGCTAATATTATAATTGTCAGCAATAAAAATTACTTGATGATGACAAGGGTCTTGTGGATAAGTATAACCACGTGGATTATAAGATCTACCAAGTTAAGCTGCGCTAGCCGCGGTCAGTCCTTGGATGGGTGATCGTTTCGTTACACATCGAGAGCCTCCGTGCCTCGGAGAGCACGTTAAGCTGTCGGTCCCGGGTTGCCATACGAATATCTATGGCAGTCGTTACAAGTAGACAAGCACGAAAGTTTGACAACTGGTCTAACCTTAGGATGTTGGTATTGCCCAGTAACTGGGATGCGAGGGTCTGATGGCAGTCGCTCCGTATAAAATACTGATGTTTAGCTGCATCTGGTTAGACTGGGAGCCGACCCCAAAATAATTGGGAAAGGGTGAGAAGAAAATAAAAAAACTGGCCAAGTGCAAGTCGGACTCGCGCAGTAAGGGTTCCGTACCTTCAACGACCTGATACCCCATTAAAACTGGTTTAATTTACGAGAGTTTATCAAAAGACATCAACGCACAGTGTGCGAAATATGAATTTTTGCATGTCTTTCTTACGAGGTACCACCACATATGTCTATGTTTGTCTTATTTTTAGTATTTGTTGCTAAACTACATAATATGCACTATAATCTGACCAAGTTTGACGCTGGTATACATATACCTATGCTCTATCTTCAAAACGGTTACATAACCGTTTTGAAGATAGAGCAGGAACAAAAACGTTGAAAAAAATGCATATTTTTTGAGGTTTCTTGTATGGGGACCCCCTTTGTTTTTAGACTTTTTTTGTTTTTAGTATTTGTCGTGTTACACCTAATAGCAACACATATTATGAGAATCTTTCAACCAGTTACCTATTACTGTTCAAAAGATACAGCCCTGTGACAGACAGACGGACGGACGGACGGACGGACGGACGGACGGACGGACGGACAGCGTAGCGAGAGTAATAGGGTCCCGTTTATCACCCTTCGGGTACGGAACCCTAAAAAAGAGCCATAAAAATTATTTAACTGTGTAATGGCTATAAAAACTTAGAGAAAAGATGCTATTTCATCATTCACTTTTATAATTTACAAAGAAGTAGAACTACTATCTATGCATGACAAAAAAGCGCCAACACAGGCTTTTTGAAACGAACAATAAAAATTCGAAATCAAATGTAATCCAATTCTATTTTAAAGTAATCTGTTCCGATTAGCAAAACGTGACGAATCACATTTGATTGCTACATTTTTTTTTTCTAAACGGTGTTGTGGAATTTTTCCACTCTGCCTGTTTTATTTTTATTTGGCAGTATGCTGGGTGTGCATCGCTGGTTTTATTTTATTAATGTGTTTAAAAATGGAATTTAGTGATGCGTGGTTGATTTATTATTTGCTTTTTTTTTAATTAATATCTGTTGCATATGGGTGAATGCGTCAATATTATTTATTGAATATTTAATTTTCTATTGTTTTCCGAATTTAAAAATAAACCTGTGTTGTTTTTATAAATAATTTCTGTGTATTTTTATTAGCTCAAAATAATAATATATTGTCGCACACATTTTTTTAGCAAAACGAGCTAAAGGCCTACCTAATGTTAAGCGGTTACTTTTGCCCATAACAATATATGGTTATGGTTCCACAATATTTTACAATTACTCCCGAAATAAAAGTTGCTTAAAAGTTGGCACTTCAAAAAGGGATTTATTTCACAATAGCAACCTACATTGGGACCTGTTCCATTTTTTTCCAGACCTTCACAACAGAATCGCTACTAACTAAAAAATAGTGCCGAAAAATGGCCGAAAAATCTGCGGTGACGCAACTGAATTCAATTTGCGGTAGTTCCCGATGGGGGAATATCCTTTATTTTTTAGGAGGAACTATAAAATTCTTATCTTTATTCCTTTTTTGTCCTTGTGTTGAAACAATGAGTAGCTGGTATGTGGTTCTGGCTACATTTCGTTGATTGGTGTTATACGGTTTTGAATTCACTTTATTTATATAGGTATGCTTTATTGTACACCATGAAATACATTACATTGAACATGCATTTAAACTATTGTACAAAGGGCGGCCTTATCGCGATCAGCGATTACTTCCAGGCAACCTTAGGGTGGACAAGAATGATCTGGACAAAAAATAGGGTTGTCAGTGGTGCAAATTAGATACATAATTTATTAATAAATTAAAATACTATAAAATAAAAATATATTCTATAAATCCTAATACAAGTAATTAAAAACCGGCCAAGTGCGAGTCGGACTCGCGCAGTAAGGGTTCCGTACCTCTCAATGACCTGATATCTCATAAAAACTGATTTAATTTACGAGAGTTTACAAAAAGACATCAACGCCAGTGCGTGAAATATGCATTTTTGTATGTCTTTCTTACGCAGTTACCACCACATATGTCTATGTTTGTCTTATTTTTAGTATTTTTTGATAAACTAAATAATATGCACTATAATCTGACCAAGTTTGACGCTGGTATATATTACCGTTTTGAAGATAGATCAGGAACAAAAACGTTGAAAAATATGCACATTTTTTGAGGTTTCTTGTATGAGGACCCCCTTTGGTTTTAGACTTTTTTTTGTTTTTAGTATTTGTCGTGATACACCCCATAGCAATACATATTCTGGAAAATTTCAACCAGTTACCTATTACCGTTCAAAAGATACAGCCCTGTGACAGACAGACGGACGGACGGACGGACGGACGGACAGCGTAGCGAGAGTAATTGGGTCCCGTTTGGCACCCTTCGGGTACGGAACCCTAAAAACGACCACATACAGGAGAAGAAACATGATCATAGTGACAATTAATGCTCCTTCACAAGCTTCTTAAACACGTGCAGCGATTGCGCACTTCTTATAGGCACTGGCAATGTGTTTTAAATATGTTGTACATTATGCTGTCACATTATTAAGAAAAAAGTACTTAAGCATAACATGTGAATACAATAGAAGAGAAAGTATACTTTTATATAAATATATGCAGTTGAACTAACAGATGTGATGTGTGAGTTGGTGTGTGTATGTATGTGGTGTGTTTGAATGAGAGGAATCCAGGTAATGAATGTAGTGTGTAGAGTGCAATTGTGAGTGAGTGTTGTGAGGTGGGATGTGCGTGTGTGAGTAGTCACGGTAGAATGTATTATTTTGTGTTTGTCACGTGGATGCGATTACGCGGTCGTATGAGTTTGTACGAGTTTGTGAGTTGAAACAGTTGTATAATTAAAGATTTAAATTGTGGAAAGAAAAAATCGCTCTCGAGCAAGATTCAAACCTGCGACTCCTGGCTCAGTACGCCAGTGCTTTAGCCACTAAGCTACCGTGAACACTGCTCGTAGTATCGAAATTATCCTCCACTATGGTTAGTGTTTGGGTGACGTCAGCGTTATCTTATAGTTAGTTGTATTATTGATTCTTGGTCCCGAAAGAATTATTTTCAGCATTTAAAATATTTTTAGAACTCCGGAATAAAAGATAAATTTTAAAGTAAATCATTTGAAATTGAGAAAATTTCTGAACGCGTCTTACAGCCAGCTGTCAATTTAGTCACGCTCAGAAATTAGCTCAATGATAACAATGGAATAATAAATTATATTGTACTTTCATATCGGGGTTTTAAAAGTATTTTAAATGCCGAAACTTATTATGGACAAAGGATCAATAGTGAAACTATTCCAAATTCTAAATTTTTTGGGGTTCCGTACCCAAAGGGTGCCAAACGGGACCCTATTACTCTCACTATGCTGTCCAGACACACCAACGGACGGACGTCCGTCGGTGTGTCTGTCTGTCACAGGGCTGTATCTTTTGATTGGTAATAGGTAGCCGGTTGAAATTTTCACAGATTATGGTGTTGCTATTACGACTATCACGACAAATACTAAAAACACAAAAGTCTAAAACCAAAAGGGGTCCCATACAAGAAACCTCGAAAATGATGCATTTTTTCCACGTTTTTTTTCCTACTCCATCTCCAAAACGGTAATACACACCAGCGTCAAATTTGGTATGATTGGTATTATTAGTGCATACTATGTAGTTTAACAAAAAAAACGAAAAATGGGACAAACACATACATGTGTGGTGGTACCTGCGTTAGAATGAGATGCAAATATTAATATTACGTGCACGTTGAGTTGATGTCTTTTGATGAACTCTCATGAATTAAAGCTAAAGGGTATCAGGTCGATGGGTGGTACGGAACCCTTACTTCGTGAGTCCAACTCGCACTTGGCCAGTTTATTTATTAATTTTTTACAATCAATGTATGGATCTTGCCATGATTCTTTGAAATTAGAACTGACAAAATCCTAACAAGTTCTGTCTCGCTCTTACCATATTGCTCTCACTCTATTTCTTGCAAAATTTCAAGCAGCTATAAATAGGCAGTTGCTATAAAAACGTGAATTCCATTTTCTTTACTTGTTCTGACGATATAGCGATCCAATTTTGCGGATTATGTACAAAAGTGTACAACATTTGAAAGACGGTATTGTTTTTAATTGACTTTTAAGCTTTTTATTTGAAAAGAAATGAAAACCAGCTTTGTTTTTTTTTCGTAGTTACTACGGAAACGACTTGGTATCGTTTTGTTTTTATGCCATTGTGTTTATACTGTCGTCAAGACGTTTCGACTTCATTTTTAGGGTTCCGTACCCGAAGGGTGCCAAACGGGACCCTATTACTCTCGCTACGCTGTCCGTCCGTCCGTCCGTCCGTCCGTCTGTCTGTCACAGGGCTGTATCTTTGTAACGGTAATAGATAACTAGTTAAAATTTTCACAGAATATGTGTTGCTATGAGGGGTATCACGACAAATACTTAAAACAAAAAAAAGTCTTAAACCAAAGGGGTCCCCATACAAGAAACCTCAAAAAACATGCATTTTTTTCAACGTTTTTGTTCCTTCTCTATCTTCAAAACGGTAATACATACCAGCGTCAAACTTGGTCAGATTATAGTTCATATTGTGTAGTTTAAGCAACAAATACTAAAAATAAGACAAATATAGACATATGTGGTGGTACCTGGGTAAAAAAGAGATGCAAAAATTCATATTTCGCACACTGTGCGTTGATGTCTTTTGATAAACTCTCGTAAATTAAATCAGTTTCTATGGGGTATCAGGTCGATGGGTGGTACGGAACCCTTACTACGCGAGTCTGACTCGCACTTGGCCGGTTTTTATTTAATGCACTTTTGTAATGAACAGTTTCTGTAAGAAATATTTAGTAGTTTGTTGCCAAATGTTATTGAATTCCGTTCAGAAATTTCAGCGTGATTGATGGACAAACAAACGGACATCCATACTTTAAAAGTTTGTGAGGGTGTATGTATGTTAATTAATTCTTCACACTGTTACAGTTTAACAGATTTGTATGAAATTTGGCACCGGGATAGACCATAACCCGGATTAAGATAAAAGCTACGAAAAAAAACTTAGGGATCCGCGACCACTACACATTATAATAATAAAAAAATGTGGTAAACTGTAATGTGTAATTATAGTGTGTATGGCTATTGAAATTGTACATAAATAATAAAAAAAAAAAAAAAAAAAAATAGAAAAGTTGGTTGGCAGCTACCACCTGTTCGGAACCCAGTTCTTAAAATAATCAAGTCCCAAACAGCACGCTACACTGTAAAACAATGACACTGTGAGTGGCTACTGCGTGCATCGAAACGATTTTAATTAATAAAAAATTGTACAGTATTTTTTTTTTTAATATTTGTAAAGACGCAAAGGAAGACTCAATCCTGGGACCACGAACGCTACAAAGCATTCGAAGCTTCAGGAAAATAGTATGAGGTTTAAAACATTTATTCTCACAAAGAACTGACAGAGTTCAATCAACTCATCAACTCAGCCTATCGCAGTCCACTGCTGGACATAGGCCTCTCCCAAGTTGCGCCACAACGCTCGGTCCTCTGCCTTCCGCATCCAGTCCCCCCCAGCCACGTTCTTTAGGTCGTCGGTCCACCTGGCAGGGGGGCGCCCTACGCTGCGTTTGCCGATTCGCGGTCTCCACTCAAGGACTCGTCTGCTCCAACGGCCATCGGTCCTTCGACAGACATGGCCAGCCCACTGCCACTTCAGCTTACTGATTCTACAAGCTATGTCGGTCACTCCGGTTCTTCTCCGGATAATCTCGTTACGGATTTTATCCTTCAAAGAAACTCCAAGCATAGCTCGCTCCATAGCTCGCTGAGCGACTTTGAATTTGTGGACTAGCCAACTGTCAGTGTCTACGTCTCGGCACCGTAAGTCATGACTGGCAGGACGCACTGGTTGAAGACCTTTGTCTTCAAACTTTGCGGTATAGGCGACGAGAAGACTTAACAGACTTGACAGAGTTCACTTAACATGAATTGAGAAACGTAAAAATTTAAATACAAAAGATGGTTAGTCGATGATCTTAAGAGCTATAGATACACGCGAGGTAATCCGGTTAAACCTGTTTTATTATAATAAAATTCTAGTTTAAAATACTAGTGGTTCACCCCAAACGGAGACCTCACGATAATCGTCTTCACGAATTAAATGTACATATTTCTCTCAAATAAAAAATTACATCGTGTGATAACTGTGAAATGTTGTGTGTATGTTTCCAAACATAAAATCTTATTTTTGTTGAATATTGACCCATGAATGTACAGCAGAGTTCAAAGACTCACCAGAAACTGCTAGTAAGAAAATGTTTTTGCTTTTATTGCTTTTATCTTGTTGTAATGAATGTCGACGGACCAAGCGGTGTACAGAAAAACTTAAACTGGTCTATGTTCTACACTGTATCTGCCAAATGTATGTATTTTTTTTGTCGGTATAAATAACTTTTTTTTATGATAATTAATTGATAAATAATTTCTTATGTTTTCGCGATCACTACACATTATAATAAAACAAAGCGATTTAATCCGGTTAAACTTTGTTTTATTATAATTAATTGATAAGTTTAGTGTTCGTTCTTGAAGCACAGGACATAACTTAAATCTTTCATAAGTTTCAACTTTTTATGTGGAGCCGTTTTTCAGATAGACCCTGAGACACAATAGGTCTAAAATCAGCGACTTTGTATACCCAAATCAATGACCTATACCTACGACTTTTACCTATATCTACTTTTAGTTACCAGGCAAACATGTTCGCGTAGGGATTAACGTCTACGTTTCTACCGTCAAACGCCGGAGGTAAGCTGCTACAAGAGTACATCAGCAATTCTCAAAGAGGTGTGTACGAAGCACTCACATGTTCTTCTAAATCGAACCGTCAATAATGTACTAGCTATGTTGTGTCACTAACATTATAAATGCGAAAGTGTTTGTTTGTTTGTCCTTCAGCACGCTAAAACGGATGAACAGATTTGGATGTTTGGCACACATAAACCTTAACTCTCATTAACATATGCGCTAATAATGAACTAGCTATGTTGTGTCACTAACATTATAAATGCGAAAGTGTTTGTTAGGTTGTCCTTCAATCACGCTGAAACAGCCACAGATTTGGATGAAATTTGGCACACAGTTCAACCATAACTCACATTAACATATGAGCTATAATTTTTCCCGGGAAGATAAACAGTTCTCGAGGGATGAGTGGTAACGTTTTTCTGTTCAGAGTTAATAGTTTCTGATTAAACTACAGTACCTGTACTTGAATAGTTAAAAACGAATTTTCGATAAATGATGTATTCAGCGAGTAATATATTTTTACGGATGGGGGCGCCACTTGGCTGCTACATTCCCCTTAACTGCTTACGAAATAAAGTCAAGATCAAACTGTTACCCCTGACCTGTGGTCGACTGTACTAAAAATAATAGATAAGTAGTGCTTACAATTCTTGATTTGAAAAATATTTCTCGTATTCTCGAAAATGATTAGATAACGTCCTTTACGCAGCAATGAACAGATAGATCCATATTTCATAAATAAACCATTTGGCTTTGATATAAGGAATACAGAATAGAATCAGTCAATACCGACTACCAATAGATTCACAGTGCCTATTTAGACCTAAACCTTAGAAAAGGGACATCGTTTTTTTCAGGGATATACTTGTTTGTGGCAAACCATGCTTTAACAGAACACAGAGCCTCTGTGAGGCATTTATAAGTCAATGAAATTTTAAAAAGATCTCGTATTTCTGGAGACTTTCTATGTAGTTATTTATGTTGGTACAGATTTTTATGATGGTAAAATTATTATTTTATGTTAAAGGTTGTAAAATTTAATAAGTTTAAACATAAGTATTTAATGATATTATAATGTAGTCATATCTAAAAATATGTATCAAATAGTAGTAATGTAGTCACAGAGTGGAATAAATTCCCTGAAAGTGTGATAGTGGCACCCACAATAAACTGCTTCAAAAACAGACTTGACAAAATCTCCAAATTGCAAGACACACACGCATCAGCTTACTGAGCTGCTACTGTGGTTTCCATATAATAATAATAATAAAATTTATTAAAGTGAATTTTAAAAGTGATTTTTAATGAATATTTTATTTGAATCATGAACTAGTAAAATGATTATGTCATAATTTCAATAGATACTTTCGAAGAAATTTGCTATTAAAGTTAGATTTACATACTTTTTAAAGTCATAATATAAAAAGGTGACATTTAAATTAATTGCTTTTATTTCCACAGCCACATGTAACAAATATTAAACAACAATAAGGCTACAAGATAAACTTGAGCTCCAAAACTTAAGACTATTATTTGTTATCTTGTTATAAACTTATTCAGTGGATTACTAAGTACCTGAACACAATGGAAAAGTTGTATTGTTATAGTCTGAACGTTTTCAAGCAGTTATTTAACTGTTAAAATAAGTCGTGGGTATTTTATGATTTATTTTGTGAGATCTTAATTTGATATTTAATTTAGTACTAGCCTAGCCAGCGTATAATTCGGTTTAACACAAAATAAAATAAAATAAATAAATATTTTTGGGACATTTTACAAATCACCATCTAGTCCCAAACTAAGCAGAGCTTGTACTATGGGTACTAGACAATGGATATAATACTTAAATACCTTTTTTTTTTGTAAATACATACTTGTAATACATAAGCAACACCCAGACCAACACAAACACTCATGTTCATCACACAAATATTTGTGTCCTGTGGGAATCGAACCCACGACCTCGTGATCAGCAGTCCGACACTCGAACCACTAGACCACAGAGGTTGTCACAGAAATATATTATCGCGTATCTCTCGACAACTGTATATTTTTCCGGGAAAAAAAGTAGCCTTTATGTTAAGGGGAATATAGCATCCAAGTGGCGCCCCATCAGTTAAAAAAATATTAACTCGCTGAATACATCATTTATCGGAAATTCGTTTTTAACAATTAAAGTACAGGAACTTTAGTTTAATCAGAAACTAACTCTGTAAAATATAGTTCGCTGTAGTTGTAGATAGAAAAAATGCCAAAAGTGCACTTTTTAACACGCTTTTATTAGGTCGACCTGTATGTAACTAACTATGTAATGGAATCTAAGGTAACTAATTCCAAGGGTCGTAGCGTAATGAAAATTGACAGCTGTATGTAGTTCTGATAACAATATAATAATATGGTACTGTCGAACTGATCTGATGATGGAGCCGGAAGATATGAACTGGAACTTCATAATGGAAAATCGTATCATAGCTGTTTTGGATTTCTTAGAAAAGTCTTGTAACGAACTTTGGCCACGATTAGTTTTTAAGGTCTGATGATGAAGCAGGAAGATAGGCACTGGCATTCCATGATGGAATATCGTATCATAGTCGTGTTCGCACTTGTGAGAAAGGCCACATAATGGACTTTGAACACGATAAGGTTTCAAGGTTATAAGCGTGTTTTTCTAGTGTTTTTTAAACTATTAATTTATTCTATCACAGCTACAGCGAAGTATAATTTACAGAGTTAATAGTTTCTGATTAAACTACAGTACCTGTACTTCAATCGTTAAAAACGAATTTTCGATAAAGTATGTATTCAGCGAGTAATTGTTTTTTTCTGATAGGGGCGCCACTTGTCTATTACATTTCCCTTAATCCGGGTTATGGTTTGGTTATGCAAATTTTCATTATTATTATTATTATTTATTAAATTATCAATAAGATACATAATTAAAATTAGTACAAAAGTACCACTTAAACCTCCTGGGTTTGAGTGTGGCACTTACAATTCATCCTCGTATCAGCACATTTATTTATGTAAGTATAAACGTGTTACTTCTATTAACAATCTTAACAAACAATATGAATGTAATAATTAAGGTGTTTATTACAGCATAAAAAAAAAAAAAAAAATCAGTTCAACAGTTTCAGCGTGGTTAAAGGCTTGGTCAAACCAACTGCAACGCAGCGCAGCGCGTCGCGTTGCAACAGGTGATTTTGTAATGTATGAAATTGTATAAGAGATGACTCACTAAGCGCCGCTGCGCGTAGTCGTGTAACTCGCACGCTTGGTGTGTCATCTCCCATACAATTTCATACATTTTCAGTTAATCATTTCAGTTGTTCAGTTTCACTTGCAGTTGATTTGACCCAGCCTTAAAGGATAAACATGCAAACATCCATACTCTCGCAATTACGTAAAACGGGCTGAATAGAGACTAAGGGTGAATAGGGACTTAGGGGTGAATAGGGACAAAAGTGGGCCAGCTTTTTAACAATAAAATAAGATAGTTTGTTGTCCACAAAGACTTCAAAAATGTTCTGCCATAATTTGGTAAACATTCTAAAGTCTCTGTGGGAAACAAACTATGTTAAAATTCTTGCCCACTTTTGCCCCTATGCACCCCTAAGTCCCTTTTCACCCCGTTTTACGGTAAAATATTAGTAGGGTAATTTATACACTTTCTAATAAATATAAATGCTAAAAGATTAATCCCGAGTCGGGAAAAGTGTTATTGGGTTTTTTTATTAGGAAATTCTCAGTAACAGCCCGGAGTCTGGATTTGTGCCCGGGTAATGGCAATAGGCTCGCTCCCTATTACATGGGACTGATAACATAACTCAGTGGTAGCGTAAAGAGTGGGCGATGGGGGCAGTCCGCCCCGGGTGCCAAAAACCAAGGGGTCTAAAGTGGGTGCGGCGCCGGCGCCACTTGGAAGCCACCAATATTTCATCCCAAGTGGCAGTCCAGTGGACTACCTTGGAGCTTCTGAGATTATTCTGTAAATAAAATAGGACTATTCTGAGTCTGTTTCAAGTCTAGTACTGTGTCTAAGATCTGTCGTTTCGGTGGCTTCAAGTAAAAAAAGATTTTCAAAATTAAAGATATTGAAATCGTACTTAATCCGGGTTATGTTCTATCTGTATGTCAAATTTAATTAAAATCAGTTCAGCCGTTCTTGAGTTAAAAATGGTGTTACTAACCCGACTTTGTTTTATATATTTAGATTAAGCGCTGAAAACACAAATTCAGTTTAATGGTGGAACAATTTTGATTAATAGTTCGAGGAGGCAATTATATCGGATGCAAGCTTTGAAATTTTGAGCCGGTTTTGTGCACTTTCCATTCGGTATTTATTCCTATATATTTTTAGATCAGCTGTCTCCTTGTGGTCATACTAATTTGTCATATTTATTTATTATTTATTTATATAAATAGTAGTAATAGTAGTATTTATTCAAACATATCAGTATTACTACAAAGATATAGATGTCCTCGTAGTCATACTCACATTTCTACACCTGCCGTAAAAAGTGAGACTTAAGAAAACAAAAATAAAGAGCTAGAAATAACTAGACAGAATTATAAATGCGAAAATATGGAGGTTTGTATGTTTGACCTTCAGTCATGCTAAAACGGCTGAATGGATTTGAATACTAGGTTTCTGGAATAACACATAGCATGTAGTAAAAGCCCCAGTTACCGACAGTGCCCCATTGTTGGATAAAAAAACAATCAACTTCAGAAAATAAGAGCAAAATTATAATTTGGTATACGGTTAAATATTATCTAATAAACATTGAACTGACATAGTGCATAATATATATGGGCGCGCTAGTGTTGCCATTAATTTGTTTACACTTTTTTGACAGGACTATTACTAGTCAGTATTGAATGTTTCTTCCTGGCGTTGGTTGAACATTGCGCCATCTATTGTAATTTTAGAGTAACATAGCTTTTCATAGCTTATAACATTAAAATAATAATTTATACTCGGACTCAGACCAATTATTGTCTAATTATAGCAATTCGATATTTATTGTTCCCTGTAAGTTTCATAAATTGTTATAGTTCTAATTATTGTTATATTTCTAAGTATATCGCATAAAGTTACTATACTGTCTATGCTACATCGATGCTTACAACGCCATCTACTGCCATTTTGAGTAACTGCCCCCGGCAGTTTACACAGTGAATTACTTATATATTACGAAATCGTTTGAAATAAATATCCTTTATTTCCAGAATTTAATATGTAATTTATTAATCATGAAATTCTGTGAATCATACTGATTTCTGTTGTATTTGTTGTACTTTGCAAAGATGATCAAAGAAGATACCTTTTTGTTTAGAAAAGTTTAAGACTTTGTTTAATTAAATCCTTGTTGTATATAATGTTAATATTATGATAATTATAATTCGAATATTCGAATTAGATTAATGAAATGATTCATTTAAATGTTGTTAATTTAAATTTTTAGTTCTGACACTAGTTCCGCTTTATTTTGTTTCATTTATATTTTAATATCTGGCATGATTTGTTGGTTTATATAATATTTACAGATTATCCAAATTAATATTAAGATAAGATAAGATAAAGTTTATTGGGCAACATTATTACAAGTAGTATATTAGTTTTATCACGACGATTGGTTAATTATTTTAGTGTTCATTTATAAATTAAAATGTTGTGTTGTAATAATATCAAGATGGAGACACTGTGCTCTGCGCGGGCACTCGTCCCTGTTGTAAAACTTTTTCTTCTGGTCAGTTCATGTAATAACCGGGAAAATACATAATTTGGAGTAACGAGAAATTTATTTCGTGATGAATCCTGATGAAACCTTGGGCTACGCGCCGACATGCACCACAAGTACGTAAAAAAACATCAGAAAACCAATGTATTTAAAAAAATACTTGTGATCGTCTCCTAAAGTGTCGATAATTGGGGATGTTACGTTACTTTTGGATAAACAGTTCTCGAGGGATGCGCGATGACGTATTTCTATAATAAACCGAATTATATGTGCGAAACCGCGGGCATAGGCTAGTAGAATAATAATAAGACAGAACGCTTAAAACTTAACCTTCACAATGGAATTAAAACAAAATATTGAAAGACTTTCTTCTATTTTATGTTAAGAAAAACAGGAAATCACAAAGAAAAACAATGGCTATGTACAGCCCGAGCGATCAAGTTTTACAGCGACGAAAAGGCTTGTTGCCAAGAGCCACGATCCAGCCAAAATGTATTGTATAACCCATATATTATGTTAGATTTTGAGTTGCATCGATGCAGGCATAGAAATCTAAATAAGAGAAATATGCATAGATATTAAATATATTGACTTCTGTGGTACTATAGGTACTAGACAATGGATATAATACTCATTTTTTTTTTGTTGTTGTATATACATACTTATAATACATAAGAAACACCCAGACAAACACAAACAATATGCGTTTGATTGTACGATTTATTCATAAACCTTTATAATATTGATCTCGGCAAACAGTTTTATAACAATTTAAATGAGATAACACAAAGAGGAGAAAAATAAACAACATCGTTTACCTTAAAAAAGTCTGTTGTGATTATAATTTCTACTCAGCTAAAATTCGGTTGGCACCGGAATATACCGTACGCCTTGAGCACTTCAAAACTGGGGCAAATCCGGAGAGCGCCCGAATACGGCCGGCGAATTTATTCTTAGGCCTTTCTTCTTAGGCCTAGAACTTAAAGGTATACAATATGTAACAAAAACTCTGTTGTTCCTGTGAGCTACGTTATCGGAATCAATATTCATGCGTAAGGACACATTTCTTTTGGAAAAACTCTTTAATAAAAATAATAATGTTAATGGTGAAAGAATTATTAAAATCGGTTCAGAAGATTCAGAGTTTATCAATTACAAACAAAGAAACCTTTTCTCTTGATAATATTAGTATAGACTAAAAGACAGAAAAAAAACCGACTGCGAAAAACACAAATAATAAGAACGTCAAAATAAGATCAATTTCTGCAGTCGGTGGCATACAATCACAGATTGCAGTAAAATAACTACCACTGACTATAGAATCTTGTTTACTCGGGTTGTTTTTCGGTATACACGACCTTTTCCTGAATTTAGCGATGTATAACCAAGTTGAGGGAATCTTTGCACACTATCATTTATCCTGGAATCTAAATTGAAGCTACGGGATCAGTGAAGCGATTCATCGTTTAGCGTCTTGATAAAATCGTAGACAAGTCGCTCAAAGATGTAGCTTAAAACCAGGTATACATAAATTGCAATTTGCACTTAGTCTTTCATACAAAGACTTTGCTATTTAAGCGGTGCTTTGCTATAGGTACTTATTGAGTTTAGATGAAACGTGGTATTTTAAATTTTTTTTTTTTTTACATGGTATACAGGGTTATTTTTCTATTACTTCTAAACATTTTCATGGTATGTCCACAGAAAAAATCTGTCAAAAAAATCGACGTCTGTGGTCTAGTGGTTCCAGTATAAAGATCGGACTGCTAATCACGACATCGTGGGTTCGATTCCCACAGGACACAAATATTTATGTGATGAACAAGTGTTTGAGTTGGTGTGGGCGTGTTTCTTATGTATTAAAAGTACGTATATTTACAACAAAAAATTAAAGAAGTATTACATCCATTGCCTAGTACCCATAGCTTTGCTTAGTTTGAGACTAGATGGTGCTGTGTAAAAAATGTGCCAACAATATTTATTTTTATTTAAATAATACAATGTGCATTTCCCAAATTAAACTTCTTTTAAACTATCGCTCTATTTTACTAAAAGTAGATACAAGGAAGGAATGGCAACAATTTTAGTGCCGTCAAATTAATCGGAAGTAGAACTTCTTTGCAAGTTTAGTCGTGGTCCCGGAACATGGCGATTAAAATACAAAGAAGTGTAAGACTGAAGTTATAAAAAGCGCCCGAGGCTCGGCCGTAGCACCTCATACGCCGCATTTCGAACGCTTAATGATATTGTTTGCAACGGATTAAATCAAGCGCTGTCGTCTGTAAAACAAAGTCTGCGCCCGGCGAGCGCCCGGCACGCGTCTAGCGCGCGCCGGGCGCTTATTATAACGTCAGCCTTACTCGTAAACGAATTCGACAATTCTAAAATGATTGTTGTCTCTTTCTTGTTTTCACTATTAAAAAAGTAATGAATAGTTTAAATTAAGTTGGTAGGCAAGGGAATCAATACCACTAGCACCTTTTAAACTTTTCTGATAAATTCCATAACCCTTTTTAGGGTTCCGAAGTCCTATAAGGAACCCTTATAGTTTCGTCATGTCCGTCCGTCTGTTCGTCTGTCCGTCTGTCCGTCTGTCCTAATCCTTTACAGCTTAATAACTTCTACAGTTATAAACATAAATAAATGAAATTTTGTTAAAAAATAGTCTGCATATAGATCTCAATTTTAAAAGAATAAAAAAATAGTTTTTACGTTTTTACGCCCATACATGTGAAACGGGGAAAAAAAAATTTTTTCACTGCACCCCCTCGTGTGGGGTATCTTTGAATAGGTCTACTAAAATGAAGGTAATGTTTCATACATCACTTTTTTATCAGGTGTACCATCTGCGAAATATAACCCGCCAAAGTGGCTTGCAATGTGTCCCCCCCCCCCTTCCATTTCTAAACTATGCAACGTAGAAACTTATAATCTTCCACATTAATAGACCTTTGTGAAAACTCTCTTTTAAAATTATTTAGAGTATAATGTGATTATAATTTTTTGAGTTATAGACAGAAAACTGAAAAATACTTAAAACGTCCTAGTTCAAAGGTCATTGACCTTAGAGAAAAATTATCATGGCAAATAATGCTCCTTTAGCTACTTTATATTTGAAAAAATCACAAAAAGTAACTTTGACATGACAGACTTCTTAAATTTGGCTTCTAGAATTTATCGCTAGATGGCGCTACTAACAACACGCTCTGAGTCGCGAATGCTGCCGATTATTGCAAAAACTAAAATAGCCATGATTAATATTCGATTTGACTCGTTTGTACACCTACTTAAGGAACCCTATAATACTGAGCATGGCCCGACATGCTCTTGGCCGGTTTTTTACTTAACCGTATTGAATTCTACAAATTCCAAGAAAAATATAAAAAAAATATAGTTTTAGCTTGAAAAATTACAGTCGGTGAATATGCACCTTTTATTATAAAAGATTATTATGAATAAATTTCTTCACAGATTTATAATATGATTAGTTCTTTACTTTATAACTTAATTATAATGTTCTTTAATAACAGTTATTAAGTTATTTCGGTGTTAGAGCTTCTGATTAATTTAAGTAACAATGTAAGAGTAGAATTTCAAAGTAAGTTACCTTTAATTAGTTTATTCTACTATCCTATCCTAATTATGTGGTAGGATAAACTAATTAACGGTACCTTATTTAATTATAAATGCGAAAGTGTGTGAAGATGTTTGGATGTTTGTTACGCGTTAACCGTTGAATGGAATTGGATGAAATTTGGCACACAGATAGACCATAATCGGTATTAACATAAAAGCACTATCACAGTAAAATAAACAGTTCCTCTTTCTGTGATGTTAAGTTTAGCGGACACTTACGGAATGTCACATAAATAGCCGTCACGCTGTTGCATAAAACATGTACTTAATATTTACATTCAAAATTGAATCTTCAATAATACTGGCATTTAAGGTTCAGAACTACTTTTAATACACTACATATCATCATCATCATCATTTCAGCCGTAAGACGTCCACTGGTGGACACAGGCCTCCCCCAAGCATATATTGGGGGGATATGCCATAATCGCCACGCTTGGCAGGCGGGTTGGCGATCGCAGTTGGTTGGTTAAATACTCAAGAACGCTGCTGCCCATCCTCTGGTGAATCCCTTAGTCGCCTTTTACGACACCCATGAGAAGAGAAAGCGTAGTGCAAGTCTTAATGTCCGGCACGACACGGAACAACACATGACATATCAACTCATAGAAAATGAAATCTTCAAGTATTTTGGGCTCAAATTTACTGCTAAAAATCTAAGCTTCTCATTTTATCATAATTTCGCAATAAATTCTACCTCCACGTGCAAGACGTACAAATATTTACGAAACACTGCAGCGTGGAACCGGACGTCATTTATAAGTCACGTCGCGAAGCGTTGCGGCCCCGCACTTCACGTCACACAAATAACTCTGTCACGCTGCAGCGTTTTGTGACGTCATGTCATCGTGTTTATTTGTTCAGAGATGTGTTGTAATTGTACTGCTGTACTTAACAGTATCACACAGCTGCATTTGGTCACGTCATGTCACCGTGTTTGTTTGTATACTAAACTAAGATGCATAGAGATCGTATTATTGAAGTAAAACTTCTTTAGGCACACTTGACTTGGGGAGTAAGCTGGTGAATGCATTACGAAAAGTGAGGCAAACGAAGGGGGTAGTGCGGGACACACTCGTTTTTTTTTTCGATGAAGCTGTTACTACCTAGTTGTAATCTATGAAAATTTTGAAAATTATTTGAATGTTGTTGTCGTTGTCACGCTGCTGCACTCGTTGCCGCCATGTCACCGTTTTTGTTTGTTTAAAGCCGGGTCAAACCAACTGCAGCGCATCACAGGGCAGCGCGATGCGTTGCAGCAGGTGACGTTGTAATGTGCTGCAGTTGGTTTGACACAGCCTAATTTAACATAGACATGCGTTGTATTAATTGAATTGTTTCGGTGTAGGTTTCTACTTGAAAGAGTTGTTATGTGTGACGATTTTTTTTTCTATCAATGATGCTGTCATGCTGGCAACAGCGATTGTTGTTTCTTGAGGTTACATGCCACCGTGTTTGTAACACGGAGACGCCTACGATTAAAGAACCAAGGTTCTTTCACGTAGGTAGACGCTTTGTAATTATATCGTTTTGGTGTATGCATCTGCTTGAAAAGATCCGACGATTTTATAACGATTTGTAAACAAGAATAAAGATGTCACGACGACGACGCAGTGGTGTTGCTATGTCTTTCATGTTTGAGTTTTTATTTTTGAATGAATTAAAATTGGATCGTGTTTAACGATTGACATAATATCGAGAGATTCATAATCAACAACGCATTTAAAGATAAAAATCGTAACAAAATACCGCAAAAATACAATTTCTAGAGCTACACCGTTAGGAAAATAAGCACGTAACAAAATACTTCTTCTTACAAAGTGGATTATTATAGTTTGATTCACGCTAAAGTATCTCGGAAGTCATTATTCACGAAAATTAAAACCTTCCCTTCCTGATTTTTAATTACAATTTTACTTAATATAAATTGAAAGTCCTCAAGAATAATATTTGACTTAATTGTCTTTATAATTGAATCGTTAATTTTAATGAATTTTAATTTTACTGTACGTGAGTCTTTTATCATTATTGACGGGCCATTTTTCATCAACTTTGTTCTCTATCCACTAAATCCGTTTCGATTAATTAAAGGAAAGCTCAAAGTCACTCAAAGGACAATGGAGAGGGCTATGCTCGGAGTGTCCCTGGGTGATCGAATCAGAAATAAGGAGATTCGCAGGAGAACGAACGTAACCGACATAGCCCGAAGAATTGCCAAACTTAAGTGGCAGTGGGCGGGGCACATTGCTCGCTGAACGGATGGCCGATGGGGCAGTAAAGTTCTGGAGTAGCGACCACGTAACTACTGGAAGGCGCAGCGTGGGTAGTGGGTATTCCTCCCACAAGGTGGACCGACGACACGGTGAAGGTCGCGGGAATCCGCTGGATGCGGAAAGCGCAGGACCGGTCGTTGTGGCGATGCTTGGGGGAGGCCTATGTCCAGTAGTGGACGTCTTTCGGCTGAAATTATGATGATGATGATGTAGTTTAGCAACAAATACTAAAAATAGGGGAAAAATAGACATATAAGAATGAAAGAAAGAAAAATGGTTTATTGTCCCAGTTAACAGCACACAACATTTAAATAATTTATATGTGGTGGTACCTGCGTAAGAAAGAGATGCAAACATTCATATTTGGCGCACGGAGCGTTGATGTCTTTTGATGAACTCTCGTAAATTAAATCAGTTTCTATGGGGTATGAGGTTGATGGGTGGTACGGAACCCTTACTGCACGCAGTAAAACAACCAGCCAAGTGCGAGTCGGACTCACGAAAACAAGGCAATGGCCCAGCTGATGAATACCACCTGCGCCATTGCCTAAATGGTATCGCAAGGATCGTGTTCGCCAAACTGAGACATGAAGAGCCAAACTGAGACATGAAGAGCCAAACTGAGACATGAAGATGGAAAGTTTTATGCGATTGCAATTTCACCGACACGCGTACTCTTTGCACCAGAACACAGCAATGTATGCAAGTATTGCTAAACAGCATTTAGCAAATAGGTACGGTGGTTGCACTTCCCAAGACAAGCTCTTGTTTAAGGAGCTCTACTACAACAATTCAATTACATTGTTAAGTGATGGTACTGCGGTCTTCAGAGCCCCCGAGATGGTCAAACGGTTTGATACAAACGTTACGTGTTTCATCAAACCTTTTCATAATAAAAACTTTTTAACAAAAAATAAAACCGACTTCAAAAACCTTAACTAAAAAGTAAAAAATAATCCTTGTATGTATTTCAAAATCTTTTCATAAACCAACATTTTGAAGGCGGCGCGTGTTTGACCATTTGTGTCATGTAAATATAATGTACAGTCGAGTGTATATCTATAGCAAAAACAGTTTATGTGAACGTACATGAAAATCACGCGCCGCCTTCAAAATGTTGGTTTATGAAAAGATTTTGAAATACATACAAGGATTATTTTTTACTTTTTATTAGTTAAGGTTTTTAAAGTCGATTTTATTTTTTGTTAAAAAGTTTTTATTTCATACTTTTTAGTTGATAATTGCGAGGGTTGATTCATGCATGTTTATAGAAACAATTTGAGAATATTTTTTTATTTACCTATGCTGTCCCACTGCTGGGCAAAGGTCTCGCTCATGTTCTTCCAAATGTCCAATCACTATCGTTAAAAAAAAATACGCAAATCGGCCAAGAATTCTCAGAAAAACTAAACTATTAGTAGATCATCTAGGTAGGCGAAGCTCTAGAGGAGCACCGGCGCGGTCCAATGGAGTTCCCGGAGCTCCTCTATTTTGTGCAGAGGATGGCCACCGTGTGGTTTTAGTCGGTAAGAGTCCGACATACCCCTCCGCCGTCCCCAGACGGAGGGTATCCATGAGGATTTCCACCCGAAAACAAAAAAAAAAAAAAAAAGGTAGGCGAAGCTAAAATAAACTGATTTATTGAAGCTGGTTAAAAAACTATTCAACCTAAGGCAATAAAATTTATATGGAACCACCGCGCGGGCTTCCTCTACCAAATAAAAAAACAACCACATAAATCGGCCAATAAATCTCGGAGTAATCGGTAAAATAAAAGAAAAAAAAAAAAAAAAAAAAACATACCCGCGGAATTCATAACCTCCTCCTTTTTTTGAAGTCTGTTAAAAATATGAAAATACACATTGATTTAAATTGTGGAAAGAAAATAGCTAAAGCTAGTGTTCACGGTAGCTTAGTGGCTAAAGCACTGGCGTACTGAGCTAGGAGTCGCAGGTTCGAATCCTGCTCGTGAGCGATTGTTTCTTTCCACAATTTAAATCTTTAGAATTCGCTTCTCATGCGTAAATGCGTTGTTAAAATAATAAAATTATACACATTGAGTTTCACTGTAAATCAAGTTTTATAAATTGTTCTATCAAACACTTGCTTTTGCACTGCACATCTGACTTGGCATTACTTGCTATTTAAAAAACATATAATAGAATCAAACAGGCTTCAAACCCGTAGGTAAATGTCTGATAAACCTTTGAAACTATTCACGTACCTACACGATCAAAACGGTCTCGGTCGATCAGACTCAAACAAAAATCTACGTATTTGAATCAAACCGTTTGACCATCGCGGGGGCGTTCTTATAGATCTTGTAGACAAAACATCAGGAAATCAGCTATAATTTCTAGTTCAATGACCTAAAAAACTAGGTAGCAAAGCTTAGGCGCCTTATAATCATAATATTGCTTGTATTCGCGGATGTCCATGGGCGGCGGAGATTGCTTACCATCAGGTGACCCGCTTGCTCGTTTGCTACCTATGTTATAAAAAAAAAAAAATGCTTATCAGGGCTAGGCGGGTATGTTCAATAATAGTCACATTAAGACTCTCAAAGCCAACCATGAGAGCACTGTATTTTTAGGTTAGGTATTAGTATGTAATTACATCAATATTAAATATTACGAAATAAAAGGACAAGTCGTGTCGGGCTATAGAACGGTTAGGTATTAGTAAGTAATTACATCAATATTCAATATTACGAAATAAAAGGACAAGTCGTGTCGGGCTATAGAACGTCCGTCTTGTTCAACGACCCGTAGCGAAGTGCGCGCCCCGCTCCAATCGCCGATAATCAATATGGCCGACTTTGGTGGGGTGTCAATTTGTCATAGCGAAGTGTTGCCATTTTATTCCGTCGATTCCTAATAATATGTATATTAATTTTAAAAATCCTAATTACTTCAGTTATAATAATTAATCCAACCTCTAGCTAATAGTTACTATTGTTCTATTTAAAACCTTGCTTGCATTCTTGTATTGAGTGCTACCTGCCCAACTTGTTTGACCTAGGAAGATACTGGACCTAACGACAGGGTATTCTAGTATGGGGCCCAGTGAAACTGTATAATTTAGTGCATGAGTGATAGTGATAGTGAGTGCTATGTAATACTGAGTTATGTAAATATTGCTCGTGTATTTGTAACTAAATTAATTTTAACTTTATTTTATCTTATATAAAATACGCTCAGTCCTAACTTTAACATAATTTCGGAACAGAACTATTGACACAATTAGGTATTTACCTTTGAAATACAAACTTTGAACTGCTTTACGCCTAAAATACCCTTGGGACTGTAATAACTTCAATTTAATTGGAAAACGTCAACTATCGATCTCTAGCGATCTGTTTTGAACATCTGAATAAAGTTAAGTCAATTTAAATGTGTTTATCACTAACCCTCCAAGGGTTGAGCGGCGGCCATTGACATGGTTGTGTAACAATGGACTTGGATTTTATAACAATTCAAGCTTTCCCGACAGACCTTATTTTGCTCTTTCCGGTAGGTGGCGCGATGAGTTTGATGATACATTAATTTACATTTAGGCCCGTTTGCAGACCGAAACGATGAGTTGTTTGATGATTATTTGATGTTTGATGACCAAAACTCAAACTTTGTCCTCTCGGCCCTCTGCCTTCCGCATCCAGTCCCTCCCAGCCACCTTCTTCAGGTCATCGGTCCACCTTACGGGGGGTGCCCTACGCTACGTTTGCCGATTCGCGGACTTCACTCAAGGACGTGTCTGCTCCAGCGATCATCGGTCCTGCAACAGAAATGACCAGCCCACTGCTTCAGCTTACTGATCCTACAAGTTATGTCGGTCACTCCGGTTCTACTCCGGATAATCTCGTTACGGATTTTATGCTTCAAAAAACTCCAAGTATAGCTCGCTCCATAGCTCGCTGAGCGACTTTGAATTTGTGGACTAGCCCAACTGTCTGCCTGTTCTCTTAATTTAAAAAAACATGCCAATCGATAGAACACGACATAAGGTAAAAAGAAAAAAATTGCTGATTTTCAGTCCATACTAGTCAAGAACATACTTTTCTTTTCATGGAAAATAGTCTCAATATTTTCTCATTCAACACTAGGAATAATGTATATCATTCTAACATAAACAACCTGACAAACAATTTTCACTAAAACAATGTCATCACGTAAGTTTATTCTGTAAACAAGTACTACTTACTTTTGTCTAGACAACTGTTTACATTACAGAATATGTTTATATCGTGTTGTAACAAGCAACTTCTAAGTAAAGTGATGTCACACAACACACCTACTTTTTGTACACTTTGAGAACCAAACATGTGTTTGTCTGGAGGACTTTATAGAAGTCCTCATTAAGAGGCCTTTCACGTTTCACAGGTTTAAAATTAGGGCGTCTCGCCCTTTTTTAAAGATTTAAAGAGTTTTAGGCGAAATTGAAAAATATATTCTATAAACATCCTTCAGAGAGTCATCACAAATATTTAACAAATTTTATCATTTTTTTTACAATGGTTTTATTTCCAATCAAGATTTATATTTAAAAAAAAATAAGTAATATTTTTTTCTCTTTCCTCCTTCTTAGCAATATATCAAGACGAAAATATGTTTAAAATATTTGTAATGTTACCCTGAAGAATGCTTACAGAATATATTTTTCAATTTCGCCTAAAATCTCTTGATATCTAAAAAAGTGCTAAATTAGAGCAAGGCGGCTGTAAAACGTAAAAGGCCTCTTATTAACCGGTCAAACTTGAACAGGTACGACGAATGGAAACACTAATTAGAAAAGAAAGAAAGAAAAGAGGTGCATGTATGGGTGTCAGGGAAACGCTTCCGAAAACGACGATAGGTGATAGTGCTGGTGATTACTGATACGAAACCACGAAAAAAAATGCGATACTTTTTTTAGATTTTTTAATTTTTTATTGCATTTTTCATTATGTATGAGTTTTATTTAACTGTCCAAAACTGGTTATGTATGAAAAATTCAAAAAAATATATATGAAAAAATCTAAAAGAAGAATCGCATTTTTTTTCGTGGTTACGTATCAGTAATCACCAGCACCTATCTTCGTTTTCGGAAGCTTTCCCCTTACACCCAGTATAGATTAAAAGGGATATTATCATAGTCATCTCTGCATCCAAGCAGCTTAACAGAAGCCATTGTTGTCATTGCTATGGATAGATACAAAGTTTTGCACACAGAGAACACAGTCGTAAAATGTTAGCGGGGAGCGGGGGGCGGACGGCGCGTTATAGTCGGTTGGGTCAAAAGTTCGGTTATATGATTCCGTATGATTGGTGCCGCTTGTTGACTGACTGACGTCCCGATTGGCGGCGGGACGTATGATATGTAGTACTACTGCATATGCTTGGTGACCGGGAGTATCCGGCTAATCAACGCGTCTAGAGGCTTACTGGTCTGTGGGATAGATTTACCTGTATCCACTTGCATAGATTAGTACCGTATGATTACACTCTGTTTTTTCTTACTTGTCTTATTTAGTAACCTAAACCATTACACTACGGTGTGATAGTCTCCCTAGGGAAGGGCACAAACTGTTTATGTTAACTGTATACATAATTTTAGTTACAAGTTGTTGAAGAACTTGTTGGTACAAGCCGATTCCATTATGGTAATTAGTGTGCGTGTGTAAAGGGCTTAGGATGTTAGGTTAAGAGTAGCTTCTTTATAAAAAAAAACACGGTGGCACATTAGGAAAAAAAAACTGGTCTGTAGCTTACAGCGAGCCGGTGTGATGACCACGGTAGGGATGTGTTAAAATAATCAATTATTTAAAAAATCACTTATTTTTATTTTTTTATTGATTTTATGGAGTAGATTATTATTATAATATTTTCTTAGGTTTTCGCGATCACTACACATTAATATTTGAAATATCTGTAAAGACGCTTGTCATCTTAGTTTACCTGCGACCACGAAATGCTGCAAAGCTTTCGAATCATCAGAAAAACAAATTTAAATAATATACGCGATGTAATCCGGTTAAACTTTGTTTTATTAGATTATTATTTATAGAAAAATCGATTATTCTGTAATCGATTTTTATTTTAAGCGTCGTGTGTTTTCGATTTTTTCTAGTTTGTGTTCGTCAAGGTCAAGTCAAAAGTCATTGTTTTATTGACACTAACTTTAACTAGTTCATTCATTTTGTTCTAATCTTCAGTATAATCCAAGTTCTCGTTCCGCGTTCGTTGGTGCGTTCATCTTTTTTGCTTCGAAAATAAATTTGTGTTCGTACGCTTCTTTTTGTGCACAGAATGTCTAGCACCAAACCAAATAGGCTGTCGAAGCTTTTGTTTCTTAATTTCTTACCAAGCAATATGTGGTAAAAATTAAGAAAAGAAACTATAGCTTCAGCTTTAGCCCTAAAGTAAGAATTACTGTTGCAAAGTTGATTTAATCTATTCTAGATATTTTTCATTTATTTTAACGAAAAAAAAAAACGATTATTATTTTCGATTTTAACGAAACATAAAATAATCGATTATTAATAAATCGATTTTTGTACTCCTAAGTCACATCCCTAGACCACGACCTTTTTTTTTTTTTTTTTGTTTTCGGGTGGAAATCCTCATGGATACCCTCCGTCTGGGGACGGCGGAGGGGTATGTCGGACTCTTACCGACTAAAACCACACGGTGGCCATCCTCTGCACAAAATAGAGGAGCTCCGGGAACTCCATTGGACCGCGCCGGTGCTCCTCTAGTGCTACGCCTTTGGCGCGTCCCGGGAAAACAATATTGTTTTCCCCACAGCAGCTCGCGACCACCACGTACTGCTGTCCTCCCCAGGGTCGCTTAACAGACACCTCGAGTCCCCCAACTCTTAGCGTCCACGATCCCGAAGGTCCCCTGCCAGATGTAGCGGCAGGGTTGCGGCCCATAGCCCTATCTGGGCCTTGCGCCAGGGCGGTTGCCTCCCCGGCGCCTAAAGCCCACCTAATTTTGAGAAGAGGTTCCTGCTTAGAAGTGGAACAGTACACCATATACACACACACCACACACATACAACCTTACTAACTGTCATGTTTGCACCACATATCCTAGTTAAAAATGAAGACAATTCTTTGTTAAGGTACTGGTATCGCAATCAGACAAATTACGTTAAATGGGCAGGATCATTGTCTGAGTAGTACAGACTGGAGTGCGGGGCGAGGCAAGGGGGGGATAACTTCGCCCCGCCTCTTTTATTAGTGGAGTTTGTGATAATAATATAATCAGTTATGCTGGCTGGGACTAAGTGGGACTGGATGCGGAAGGCAGAGACCGAGTGTTGTGTCAACTTGGGAGAGGCCTATGTCCAGCAGTGGACTGCGATAGGCTGAGTTGATTGACGACCTCTGTGGTCTAGTGGTTCGAGGGTCGGACTGCTGATAACGAGATCGTGGGTTCGATTCCCACACGACACAAATATATGTGTGATGAACATAAGTGTTTGTGTTGGTCTGGGTGTTGCTTATGTATTATAAGTATGTATTTACGAAAAAAAAAAAATTTTAGTATTATATCCATTGTCTAGTACCCATAGCACAAGCTCTGCTTAGTTTGGGACTGGATGGTGCTTTGTAAAAATGTCCTAAAGATATTTATTTATTTATTTATGATAATTTTACGTACAAAATAACAATATTCATCAAGTACACACCCAGCGCAATAATTACCGTATAGCATGTGTAATGGGGCTAAATAAATCTATAAAATGGAGACTCCTTTATCATGCGGGTAGTTATTTTGAATAATAACTGTTATGCTACGGTAAATGTGGTAAATAAATTCGTTATGGTATAAGTTTACATACATTATTTTCAGGACATAATACTCATAATAGCAATAAAGTATTGGTTATTATCCTATTTTTCGATTCGGATAAACACAACGAGATTTTAGTAGAAACATTTTCAGTGTAATGAATTTTCCATGCTGATTCCCTTAGAGGCTATTTATACGGAGAGGACGAAATGTGGACTTCGTGTTACTGCGGACGTGACACGGGTATGACAGACATGGTTCGTCGTCCATACGTCCTGCATACATTCGTGTCCTTCACTTCCTGTAATTTTACATTACATTTGGCGTAGTGACACAGAGGTTGGCTCGAATACCACACAAACATACATACGTATTATCACGCCTGTTTCCCAATGGAGTAGGCAGAGACTATGGATATCCACCTGCTATGATCCTGACACACCTCTTTCGCTTCATGTACTTTCATTAACCTCGTCATGCATGCTCGTCGGCTTAGAGTACTCTTAACCTGGCATTTTTTGAGAACGTCTGCGATTTGATTGCGATACGTTCGCCGAGGTTGTCCCCTCCATTTCTTCCATCCACACTCGCTACGTATACTTGTTTCGTCAATCTCCTCACGTCCATCCACTCTATATGTCCAAACCATCATAACATACCTTTCTCAATCTTTGTCACTACATCTTCTTTCACTCCACAACGCTCCCTTATCACGTTGTTACTTTATGTCTCAATTTTACACCACACATACTTCTCAAAGCTCTCATTTCCACTGGGTTTATTCTGCTTTCATGTTTCTTCAGCCATATCCAACTTTCACTACCATGCATAAGTGTAGGTACTAATACTCCCTATAAACAGCCAGCCGTGCCTTTTCAGAGACTTTGCGGCTGGTCATAAAGGTGTGTAGAGCCCTATTCACCTGATTACCAACAATCACTCCCCTTTCAATGTTCTTCAAATGCTTTCCATCTCTCGTAATCATGGAATCCAGGTATACAAACTCTTTCACTTGTTCCACCTTTTCTTCACCTATCAAAATATTGCACTCTGTCATAATTGATTCCTTTTCAAAAACCATAACTTCTGTCTTACTAACATAAACTTTTATTCCCTTACTCTTCAAAGCACCAACCATAATTTTCACTATTTTTGCTACACGAAAAGACTATTTATTACTCACATATTTATATCCGACCCCAAAAAAGACAAATTATTGCAAAAAAAGTGTCGTTTTTCATTCATTCATTTTGCCAACAAGTGCCTCTATATGAGGTCCCCATTGCAGTTTGGAGTCTACTGTGACGCCCAGAAAGACAGTTGACGGAACCAAATCTAAAACTTTTCCATCTAGTTTTACATTTAGCTCAACAAGAGTATGAATTTCTCAAGAGCTGGTAACGAGTACCTAGCAATGTCCATTGTCTTTTTGTTTCAAAGAAACTTGTACGAGTAATGATAAAAGTTTCAAAACTTGCACAAGTGTTTTTGTGAAACTGAAACAGATGTTTTTTGATGTAAATAAAATAGTTTCTTGCAACAATTGTTAAGACTCGTAGGTAAATAAATGAGGTACTTATAAAAATCTGAGTACTTTCAATATTTTCATTCATACTTTTACCCGCGACTTCACTCGCTTTTTATTCTGTTAACGCACGTGATGGATCCTGTTAATAATTAGGTGTTTTCCTGTAAGTATTACAACACCACTCCACTCCACTCCACTCCACTCCACTCCACTCCACTCAAATCCAATTTACTCCACTTCCACTTCCACCTCCACCTCCACCTTTGTAATAGTTAAGATAAGTTAAGATAATATAAAAAGTAGCCTATATGTTAATCCAGGTTAAGTTCTATCTGTATGCCAAATTTCATTAAAATCCATACAGTAGTTTTTGCGTGAAAGAGTAACAAACATCCACACATCCGTACATCCATACATCCTCACAAACTTTCACATTTAAAATATTAGTAGGAAGTGGGATAGGATAGGATAATGCGGGGAACTGACGACATAGAATATATGACGATGCATCCAGCACTCCGAATGGCGTGGCCGCATTTCAAAATCTGCCTGTGAACGTTGAAAACGTATGTTATTTTTAGAACAAGTCAAATTTTTTTGGATGTAGTCATTAAATAGGCGAACGAATGGATGCATCGTCTGTACCCGCCGTTAGAATTTAACTGATATTATTATGTGCGCCAAATAAACTTTATATTAGTATGTTGAAGGAACAAAACATAAATTCTGTCACATATACCATACAGCATAACTGGGTTAACGAGAGACATATTCAAGAATCTGGTAGAATGTCAAATATCAAAATGAAAAAAAAAAACAAGATACGATAAATCACGCGTACAGGAGAACAAATGCTCGCGCAAGCTCTGACTGACTAGGGGACTGCCGGCTAATACAAAAGGCGGAAAGGGTGAACATAGCAACCGATGGACACTACCGTGCTAGGTGCATCACCTCACTACATGCAACTTTGATTTGTAAGCGTGGAATGGTGTCCACAGTTATTGATGAAATCGACTGAAAAAATATTTAAAATATTAAGATGTTATAATTTTTATACAACATGGAACGAGAATCAAGTACTGAATGAACATTCTCCTTCAATACGTCCCTCGTTCACCCAGTCAACCTGTAGATCTGATTTGTATGGTCTATTTCCATAAAAATCAGATCTACGTGTGATAGATCAGATTTTTATGGTCTTTGAGCTGGTGTAGATTGAAGCATAATACATGACGGTCGCAAAAATAAGCTTGACTGAAACTTTCGTTAGAAACTTTACGAGTTCTACTTATATCTAATGGTTTGTAATAGGTCGGGGAAAAAGTCTTTTCGTATTTTGTATGTATAAAATTGAAGAAAAATCTCTTTGGTTATAGTGTTTGTATCTGGCTGTTTTTAATATCAATAAACATAGGGCATTATAAAATAGATAAATAAAAAGCAAAAATCACTTACCCGCCATTTTTGAAATGAAATGAGTGAATCTTATTCGATACATTCTGAAGTTTTATTACAGAAAAGGGAAAAATGCAGAAAAATGACTCAAGCCGCGAAAAATAAAAATTGTGACGTTTAAGGACCTAATGCAGTGTCAGTAAGAGTAGCACAAAGTTGGTTCAAGCGTTTTCTGTCTGGTAATATTGATGTCAAAGATGCAGCTCGCTCTGGTCGCCCTCCCCTCATACGGATAAAGTTGAAGCCATTTTTGAAATAGTGGAGCAAGATCTGCATATTAGTAGTTATGACATAGCCGAGGAACTGAGGATTGACCACAAAACAGTTTTGACCCATTTAAAAAAATCTGGCTACCTTTAACCGGTTTCAATTAACCATGTAATTATTTAAATATCTATGAATGCAGTTTCAATTGTTTTTAAACTCAAATAATGTCTTCTTTCAGTAAAATGTTCCATCTACAATATTCAAGGTACTTTCCCTCCATGTGGTATATCCGTGGGACGCCCTGTATGCAGTTGACTGTAACAGTAGTCATTAGACTAAATAAATAAACTAGAAATACTCCAGCCACGAGTACTGACTATAATTGCTAGTGTACACTGTACAGTCTAACAAAGAGATGGATGAAGATTTCTCGGAAAATTATGATAGAATGGTTTGAATAACGTTTTGTATCTTATTGAAATAATTATATTTCCTGAGAAAACTTATTTTTATATCTGGTGACCCTGGATACTTATCTCTATATTAGACTGTACAGTGTAAACTTGCAACTCAGACCAAAATAATAAGATAGACGGAGCGCGTAGAACTAGCGATTGGAGCCAGAAAAAGGAAAACAAAATGGCAAAGTAGTACCTACTCTTCCGCCTACGGACATTGCTCAGACTAAAAGTATAATATTGACGCTGCTGACCGGGCACTCCTTTAAAGGTAGGTACTCCTTTGCCATTTTGTATTACTTTTTCTGGCTTCAGTCGCTATTTCTACGCGCTCCGTCTATCATAATATTTTGGTCTGAGACTAGCAATTATTATTATTGTATGTACGGGCAATTTAGGGGTTATTAGTAAAACGAGTTTAAAGTATAATAGTGCCCCATATCCATATTGACTACTTTCGTAGTTGTCAGTAGCAATTAGTGTAGAGGATCGATCATTATGTTGTGGCGTGCGTGGGTTGTTAATACAACTGTTATCATAGTGACCGAAACCGGAAAATTGTTTAGTTTTATTTTGCTGTTGATTTGGTTAGAACCTGCACATGGAGGCCGCGTGCTGCTGTGGGGGAAAGAATATGGTTTTCCCGGGACGTGCCAAGGGCGTAGCACGTTAGACCGCGCCGGTGCGATCCAGTGGAGTTCCCGGAGCTCCTCTATTTTGTGCAGAGGACGGCCACCGTGTGGTTTTAGGCAATAGGGGATTCCGATGGAATAGATCACAATGTTTGTTGGATTGATTTAATTTTTACTATCGTTTCTATCGATTGGTGGCATAAAAATATATTTTGATATTTTTTCGCATAGGGACTTGATGTTTCGATTCCCGGGTCAGGGAAAGGGAATGCACTTTAGAAAAATCCTTAAACGCAGTATGACTTGCTTTAACAAATAAAATGAAGTATTTTTCGAGCTATATACACTGGCCGTCAAAACTAAGTACCACACTTTTAAAATTGCAATTACTTTTAAAATACACAAGATACCAGGCCCCTCAGAAAGTATTGCGAAAAAAAGTTTTTATATATGGGAGACTGGCCAGTTATAATGTTTTTCGAAAATATGATTATTTATAAGTAAAAATAAGTAAGTTCCAATTTCAAAATTTCCCTCCACATTTTTTGCGAGTTAATTCAAAGTATTGTGTCTCACTGAAATATGGATCTGCGCCGGGAACATTTTAGAGCTATGATTTTATACGATTTCAAGTGTCGCCTGAAACCGGATGAATCGTACGATAGACTTCAAATGGCATTCATGGATGAAGGCCCTTCCAAGGCAACCGTGTATCGTTGGTATAACGAATTCAAGCGCGGTCGACCAACTTTGGGGGATGACGAAAGAAGCGGTCGCCCTTTGACGGCTGTTACCGAAGAAAACGTGCTAGCAGTGAAAAATTTAATCCAAGACAATAGGCGAATTACATATCAGGAGATTCAACACATATTGAAGATTGGATCGGGAAGCGTTCACGAGATTCTACACAGCCATCTTCGCGTGAGGAGGATAGTATCACGCTGGGTGCCGCACAACCTCACCGATGCTCAGAAGCAGGCCCGGGTGGAATGGTGCCGTGATATGCTTAACAAATTTGAAGCAGGCTCGTCTCGGCGTGTTTACGACATCGTTACAGGTGATGAGTCCTGCATTTATCAATACGACCCAGAAACCAAGCGCCAGTCGACTGTTTGGGTGTTTCAAAATGAGCCAACGCCTACCAAAGTGAAGCGATCTAGAAGCGGGGGTAAGATTTTGATCGCTAGCTTTTTTAATTTGACTGGCTACTTGGTATCAATTCCCTTACGGGATCAAAGAAGCATTAATGCCGAATGGTATACTACCAAATGTTTGCCAGAAGTTTTCTCTGTTATAAGCAACAAGCGACCAAACACAGGGCTCCGCGGGCTACTGCTCCACCACGACAATGCACCTGCGCACACCGCACTCAAAACGAGGGACTTCCTGGACAGCACGCCAGTCAAACTCCTGGGTCACCCTCCTTACAGCCCTGATCTAGCACCGTGTGACTTCTTTTTATTCCCAAAAATAAAAAATCAGCTCAAAGGGATACAATTTTCGTCGCCGGAAGATGCGCTGGCTGCGTTCGAGCAGGCTGTAAACGAGGTGTCTGCGGCGGACTGGAAAAAGTGTTTTGAAAACTGGTTTAGGCGCATGAATCTTTGTATAGAGGCTGGTGGAAAGTACTTTGAAAAGATTTGATAAAAATATATGTACGTGTAGAACAATTTTTTTTAGTTTCGCAAAACTTTCTGAGTGTCCCACGTATGTTTTCGAAATAAAAAGGATTACAAAAATAATTTAATTTTTTATTTAAAAAATATGTAATCGATAGCCTTCTTTTAAGGAATTTCAGGAAAAACTTTGTAAACAAAAACACTCCTTTTCAAATTGCTGTCTTACTTTTGACTTTATTGTTTCTGTTTTTTTTTTCACATTTATTTCTTGATCGTTGAATTTTGATGCAAAAGCCAAGGTGCCTACAGCACGTAATCTTTACGTAACATGCCTCTTTCACCTGAAGAATATGCAAGAATCATGTCTTTTCTGGAACTAGGCATCAGTATGCGTCGTACTGAAAGAATGGTGGGTGTAACTTTAAGAACGGTCCGGCAGGTGAAGCGAATGTACGAAAAAACTGAAAACCAACTGAGGAGACCTTGTAATGGCAGACACAGGTGCACTAGTACCCGAGAAGACCGCTATATTGTCTCCATTGTGTTGAGAAATCACCACCTCAATTCAGTAGAAGTCCAGCAACAGCTTCTTCAGACCCGAAGAGACTACATTAGTGACACTACAGTGAGAAGAAGACTTGCTGAAGCAAATCTGAAGCCCCAAAGGCCAGCAAGTGGCCCCAAACTCGAGAGAGGGCATCGAGTAGCAAGACTACGCTACGCCCGTGAACACATACAGTGGGATGAAGGAGAATGGGCAAGTGTTTTGTTCACTGATGAGTTGATTCTCGCTATTTACTTCCTATGGAAGGCGGAGAGTGTACAGGCGACCTGGTGAGCGATAAATTTAAGCCTGCTTCCCAGAAAGAGTCCAATGCGGTGGACGCTCTGTACACGTATGGGCTGGCATCTCTTTAGAGGGTCGCACAGAGCTAGTGGCCATAGAAAATGGCACCCTGACTGGGGAAATATATGCTCAAGAGATCCTTAATGAGTATGTAGGGCCAAATTTAGTAAATATGGGTGATGAATTGATACTGTTGCAGTATAACGCCCGGTCACACATCGCTCGGTTCGTACAAGAGTACATTCAGGAGGTTGGTATCAACTTGATGGCTTGGCCATGAAGAAGTCCTGATCTCAACCCGATCGAGCATGCCTGGGAGGAGCTCGGGAGGCTGGTAAGAAGCCGCAGACCACCTCCTAATACCCTCAGGGCCCTAAAACAGGCCCTGATGGAAGAATGGTAGAATATTCCCCAACATCGCCTCCGAAACCTCGTCTTCAGTATGCCAAACCAGCTCGAAGCTGTAATCAGAGCCGGAGGAGGCAATACCAGTTATTAAAATGTAAATTAGGCGTAAAACGAACTTATAAATGGTGTTTGAATTTTTTGCCATTAAGTTAAAATTGGCATTTTTTTGGTTTTGATGTTTTTTTGAGTTTAAAACGATACTAATGTATAATAAACTATACTTTCCAAGAAAGCTGATGAAATTTTCTATAAAACGTTTTCTATTTCAAATCTCTGACTTCTATGGTTTAGGAGAAATTGCAATTTTAAAAGTGTGGTACTAAGTTTTGACGGCCAGTGTATTATCAATATTTGAAGTAACTTTTCTCCATGTAGCACTGCGTGGTGCATCCTGTGTTATTATGTAAGTACGAGATGGTACACCTTTATTATTATAGAAGCATCATACAAAAAAAAAAAACGATGTGTACCAAATAAAAAAAAACAGGGATAAAACTTCTCTAGTCTCAATAATAAAATTGTTTTACATATTAAATTAACCTAAATCTCTACAAAACTAACAGGCTTAAAACAATAAATTCCTACCGCTACTAAATTCCGAACATACCATACTAAAGTTATATCAACAAGCGGCGAACAAAACCGAACAACGTGTTAGTCAATCATACTAGTGAGTTCGTAAAACCGCAAGTTCGTCAAAGGTTTGAAACTGCGGGTTTGGCGCGCACCTATAGTCGTAAAGCTTTGATTATAGAACAGAAATAACTTTTTAGGGTCAAAGGGTGCCAACGGGATCTATTACTCTGCCTATGCGATCTATCCGTCCATCCGCCCCTCTGTCTGCCTGTCACAGGCATATTTTTAAACGTAATATAGCTACTCAGTTAAAATTTTCATAAAATGTGTACTACTGTGAATTTATCACGACTCCAAACTTGTAAAGGAGTGTGGCCAGCTGGACACACTCCTTTACAATTTGCAAGTTTGGAGTTAGTCGTTATCAAAAGAATGACTTTTTCGTTGAGATATGTCATTCCCATACATTTTGATTGACTGCTATAAGCGTTGACGATTGTAGATGTCAACTTGGTTAGGGGGGCAGGACGTCCCACGCAAATCGGGACACTTGGCGACGCTAGTTACTACGACCTCTATTAACATGACCAATACTAAAAGCATAAAAAGTCTAAATTTCATCCCACTTGAAACCCCTATAGGTATAAGAAACCTTGGAAAAAAATGCATTTTTCCTCGTTTTATATTTGACTTAAGCTCCACACCTTAAATTTGAATTGGCTATATGCTACCATATTTTCTTTATTCTACATTGTACCAGCTGTAAGTACTCTGAAAAGAATAAATAAAATAATAATAATAATAATCGTTTATTATAATAAAACTAAGTTTTAGACGGATTAAATCGCGTATATTATTTAAATTGGTTTTCCTTAAGGTTCGAAAGCTTTGCAGCGTTCGTGGTCGCAGGATCGCGAAAACCTAAGAAATTATTAATAATCGTTTATTTCCAAATAAGTAATGTTTTAACAATTTCTATTAAACTTTGATCCCCAAACTAGGTTAACCTGTATCTTGGGGACCTCCTTCCTTAATTAAATTGTACAAATTATTACATAGTTTACATTTATTGATTTTCTATCTTTATTAGGTAAGGCAAACAAGGTAAAGATGGATGAATTGTGTGAAAGATGTTACGGATGAAAAGAAAATGAATACGGAGATGACGGCTGCTAGAGATTTACGGAAAAAAAAGATATGCTGTACCGACCCTAAAAAAGGGATAAGGGCAGGATGATGATGCTGTGGGTTGGCGGACTTCACACACCATTGAGAACTGTATGGAGCACTCTCAGTTGTGTAGGTTTCCTCACGATGTTTTCCTTCAACATTTAAGAGAATTCTGATTCGCATATAATATATGAATTTAATAAAAACATACAATCGAATTGAGAACCTCCTCCTTTTTTTGAAGTCGGTTAAAAAGTCAGAGCTGCTGATCGGATTCACACTTAATCCAGCTGCAGGAAAGGCAAGGAAACCGTTAGGCCATTGTAAATGAGGAAAGAATTTACGAAAATATTATCTGTTTTTGTCCGTTTGATCTAAACACACCTTTGCTCGTAGGTATTTGATCTTCGCTGCGGTTAACATGAAATACTTTATATTTGTGTACTCAGTACCTGCGTAGATACGGTATTTTGAACAATGTTTCAAACATAATCGCGGTATTAGAGGTGTTTGTGGTAAATATGTGAAGGTATTAAAGGCGTTGTTTGATGTAAATATTGTACGAGTGGGTGTTTGTTTTGAATGATACGGTTTTGTTTGATTTTTTTATTCGTTTATGGGGAAGTGTAATAATTCTGAAATTATTGGTATTTCGAGAATGTTCGTTTGCTGGATTATTACACGCTACTATTGTTTGTAGTTATATTTCGCCATGGGAAAGAAAGAAAGAAACATTTATTTGACACAATTCAACAGCCCATAGTTATACAGACACAATTCAACAGGAACACAATCATAATACAAAACGTTTCATAGATGCTGTGTGTCTACCGACTGTGCCACATAGGTCAGCATGAATGCCAGGCAACTAGTGCCTGACGCTGAACCTGAACTTTTCAACTGAACCTTGATTTGTAAACGTGACGGATGTAAACCTGACACCTGTAGCTATCTACTTACCACATTTAAAGCAAATAAAGAAAAAAAAATGGGATAGGTAAGTACCCTTTTTTTGAGGAAAAGGGATCAGTAGTGTTGGCTTAGCAAACCTTGGTTTATGTTAAAAATAAACATATAATTGCAATTAGGCACCGGAAAACGAAATAGTCAATGCAGTGCAGCCTTAAATTATAACTAATTATGTTTCGAGGGTTCCGTACCCAAGAGTTGCCAACGGTTCGGGACGGACGGGACGTCACAGAGCTGTATTTTTAACCGTAATAAGTAACCAGTTCTATGTGGTGCCGGACACAAAGAATAGCACTACCCCATCTCTTCTCGTGGGTGTCGTTATAGGCGACTAAGGGGTTTACCAGATGTTGGGCAGCAGCGTTCTCTGATTATCTATTCAACCAACTGCGATCGCCAATCCGCCTGCCAAGCGTGGCGATTATGGCATATCTCATTTCGGGGGAGGCCTGACGTTTCGAAAGCTTTGCAGCGTTCGTGGTCGCAGGAAGACTAAGATGACAATGAAGCGTCTTTACAGATATTTCTAAAAAAACATTTAATCTACCGTACAATTTTTAATAATTAAAATCGTTTCGATGCATGCCGTTATCATTCACAACGGACACCAACGTCAGGAAAACCAATTTAAATAATATACGCGATGTGATCCGGTTCAATGTGTTTTATTATAATTTGTAGTGATCGCGAAACCCTAAGACAACAACTTAGTAGTAGAAGAGCTCCTTTGTGAAAGAGCTCGTCCGGGGAAGTACTACCACCGTATCTACTTCTCCGCCAAATAGTGATGCTTGCATTGCTGTGTTTCGGTCTGAAGGGTACGGGTGCCGGTGAAATTACAATCACATGAGACTTTCAATCTTCATGTCTCAGTTTGGCGAACCGACTTGCGGTACCATTTAGGTACCAGCCTAGGTGGTATAAAAGTTGTTATGGGCAAAGGTAACCCCTTAACATCTAATCTTAACTATTATAAAACGTCTGTTTGTTTGTTTGTTCAGTTGAAGAAGGCGCAGCGTGGGTAGGCCCCCCACAAGTTGGACCAACGACCGCGGGAATCCGCTGGATGCGGAAGGCACAGGACCGGTCGTTGTGGCGATGCTTGGGGGTGGCCTATGTCCAGCAGTGGACGTCTTTCGGCTGTAATGATGAAGGGTGATTTTCTAAGTTCAAGTGTATATAAGTAATTTTATTCTGCCAAACCGAAATAGGCATATCAAAATGATTGAAAGAGAATAAAGACAGACAACCTAATAACATTTTAATTGGAATTCAAAACGAAGTCTATCAGGTTTTTTCAAATGCGTACCTACACCTCCACCCATTTTTTAAGTGCGTCGATGACTATTATGAAGAGATAATAGTTATAATTAAAGAAAATCACACGTAAACCAGAGGAAAAAAAACATATTATTAAAAAAAATATTTATTGAATTATATTACATAATGTATACTTGAGACTTGTATGCAATATTTCAGCCTGCTTGCATGGCTTTTATAGCAAAAAATTTAAAGTGAAAGGAATCTATTCAGGGGTTTACAAGCATAGTTCCAATGTCGGGTGATAACGACTCTGTCAAAATTATTATTCAAAGGAAAAAAATACTGCCTCGTTGGTCTTGTGGTTGCAAGCGCGACTGCTGAGCGTGAGGTCCTGGGTTCGATTCCCGGGTCGGGCAAAGTGTTGTTGGGTTTTTTCATTAGGAAATTCTCAGTAGCAGCCCGGAGTTTGAATTTGTGCCCGGTCAATGGCAATAGGCTCGCCCCCTATTACATGGGACTATAACATAACTGGCGAAATGTGGGTATATTATTACACCTCTGCCTACCCCTTCGGGGAAATACAGGCGTAATGTTATGTTATGTTATGTTGGAAAAAAATAAGGGTATAGTAAAATCCCCAGTTACCGACAGTGCCCCATTGTTCGACAAAAAACCAAATTCTGAAAATAAGAGCCAAATTATAATTTGGTATTTTATCTAATAAACATTGAACTTGTTACATAGTGAACCACAAGTACGTAAAAAATTATCACGAAACCAAATATGTATTTAAAAAAAATACTTGTGATCGTCCCAAAGTGTCGGGGATGTTACCTTAAATGAAACGGAAAGTAATTTTCATTTATATGTAGAGTCCGAGGAAAAACATCGAACGAGCCGTGAATTTGTCAAAATTCGTTAATAAGGGCAGAATTTAATGAATTTTGATGAACCAAAGCACCGGGTGGGTAAACATGTTTCGATGTATTTTTTCAGGTGTAAACTTCCTTCAGAAAACTGGCTCATGACTACAAAACATTGGATGATCGAGGCTTTTCCCAGTGTGGCGAAGAAAATAAGAAAACTCCAGATAAAACCTCTACATGACAATGACGTTTTTAAAAACCTTATTGACCATTGCCATACTTCGTAGTTACTGAATAATTGGTATAATTATAAAACACCAAGCACAGAGCACACCTAGATTTAAACTGTAGTAACTCATAAACTATGATTTTTCAGGTAATCATTTGGAGAAAATTTATTTCGTGTAAATACTTTGGAAAATACTGCAAAAAGGAAGAAGCATACAGCCCCTAAATAGATTTTTTAATATTACATTGTACAAAAGTATACAATTAATGCCGAACACATAAAAAATATATACATAACGATTTAAATTGTGGAAATAAATATCGCTCACGATTCGAACCTGCGACTCCTGACTCAGTACGCCAGTGCTTTAGCCACTAAGCTACCGTGGTAGCTACACAGTAGATACACTTCTCGTGGTATCGACTTTAACCTCCACTTGGTACGTCTTTGGGTGACGTCAGCGATATCTTATAAAAAAACACTGTTTAAAAGATATACGAAATAAATACACTTTCGTACAACTACTTACAACTACGTAGGTACCTACAAGAAAAAGGTTTTCCGGTCCATTTTTCTGTAACGGAACAGTACGTCTTTTACCTTCCGTGGCCCTTAGGCTAGTTGCACCCTTTTTGCTCGACCAAGCGCATTAATTTGGTTTCTGTCCTTTTTATCCTTACCACCTGTGACCAGCTTTTTTTTAGCAAAAAAGAATTTATAATGACCAAACACTGGGAAAAGATGGTTTGTAAAAAATATAATTCCTTTTTATATTTACTTTTATTCAACACTCTTCGTATATTTTTTATCTTTGCATTGCTAAAGTAATTTCGATTCTTCCGGGAGGTTACTGAATGGGGAATGATTTCTTTGAATGGTTATTTAATCTTCAATTTTGGACTTATCTACGTTTTTCTTACATATTTTCTTTTATCGCAATATCGGTGTTTAGGCTGGCCGCACACGTCAGGTTTTCGCGTTAGTGGCTGTTGCGGTTATCGAATCGGGGAACCTGAAGGTGTCAATTCCATACAAAAGTTGCGTTGGCTGCACGCACTATTCTACCCGTACGATTAAAAAACCTAATGTCTGGTTAGAATATTTAGAATGCAAGGGCTGACTCGACCAGTCAAATGTTTGAATCAGGTACCCGAAGCGCACTCGCCGTACATTTTCTAAGCGGTGTACACGTTCGGTTCGCCCGTTCGGTTTTTATTCAGATCGTCGTGAACTTCCTTCGGTGCGGACGTGCGTGCTTGTCAATTATGTACGATATTGAGCTACTAGCTATTGCTGTCAAGAAATTTCCGTTTCTAATAGAATTGACTTTAGTACAATCTCTGTGTATTTAAAAAAAAATGAAAAAAAGTGATAAAAAAAAGAAAAAAACTGAAACTTTCTGTGTGTTACAAAGTGAACTAATATTGTCGCTGTTGCTTCTTCTTTTATTGTGACAAGATGAAAGCAATCGACAATAGAAATTCATCATCGTCCATGTCCTTACTCAATTAAATGCCCTTATCACATGACACGATTATAACGGGCTCTGGCACACAACTAGGGAGTCTAGAAACCGAATGAAATCAACCGTCTGTGTGCGGGGCTCATCCGATCGGGGAACCGAATTGGAAAATCGAATCAAGTACCTACCTGACGTGTGCGGCCGGGCTTATAGGACTTTAAAGTCTTTGAACTCAAGATAGCAATAGATATAATATTATTATACATTTATTACCAGTGGAGCTTCTTTTGAAAGGTTTCGTCAAACGAAGTACTACCACCGTACCTATTTCTGCCCCCAAACAGTGAACGATAGGTGGCTTGATCTTACTTGAATATTTGGAGTGCATTAAAAGAGCCTCCACGAGTGGCGATATTTCATTAATCGTCCGGCGCACCCTGGGCTGTCAGTTTCGGTACCAATCTGCTGCCTGACTAATCTTTTCCTCACGGCATGAACTATTATCTTTACGACACGATAGAAGAACTTAAAATTGAGTAACACGAATGATTTTACACTAGAAGATTGTAACACAAAGGATATCTAAATCACGCGAATACAAAGTAAGTTTGGCCTTATTTAAATTAATGAAGATTACCGTTAGCAAATTGTGAAAAGTTAATTAATTATTGTTGTTTCGATGTTAAAGGTTTTAATATTAATCGTAAGAAGACTGAGCTTACGTTTTGAAACCATTAAAAATATACATACTTATTATTAGTGTGATTTGGATATAATTTGCGTCATGATTTCATTGGTGTTACATCATTCGTAGGCTGTGAAATTTATTGCCCAGGTAGTGGGTGCCGGTGAAATTACAATCATCGTCATCATCATCATCATCATAATTTCAGGCGAAAGACGTCCACTGCTAGACATAGGCCTCCCTCAAGCATCGCCACAACGACCGGTCCTGCGCTTCCTGCATCCAGCAGATTCCCGCGACATTCACCAGGTCATTGGTTCACCTGGTCGGGGGCCTACCGCACGCTGTGCCTTCCAATACGCGGTCCAGAACTTTACGGCCCCATCGATCATCCGTTCTGCGAGCAATGTGTCCCGTCCCGTGCCACTTAAGTTTGGCAATTCTTCGGGCTATGTCGGTTACCTTTAAATTACAATCACTTCAGACTTTCTATCTTCATGTCTTAATTTGGCGAACACGATTTGGGCAACAACCTATGTGGTATTGCAGTTGTTATGGGCAAAGTTAACCACTTAACATCAGGCGGGCCTTTAGCTCATTTTACCATCCTATACGACACAAAAGCATTATTCAATAAGGCGTCATACTTGAATAAGTGATTTTGTATCCTCTTTTAGGATTAACCAAGAATCAGTCAACCAAAAGCCGAATGTCAGCTTGGATGTAGACTGCTCAAAGCGTCTTGTCAAATCCAAGCCTTTGACTAAAACATAAATAAATAAATTAAATAAATATTTCCGGACATTTTTACACAGCACCATCTAGTCCCAAACTAAGCTGAGCTTGTACTATGGGTAGGTATTAGACATTGGATATAATACTGAAATACTTTTTTTTTTGTAAATCCATACATAGAATACATAAGAAACATCCAGACCAACACAAACACTTATGTTCATCACATAAATATTTGTGTCCTGTGGGACATAAATAAACATAAACTACAAAATAAAAAAACTAGTACCTAAGTAAAAAGACAGCCTACCGCCTATTTAAAAAGGTACCTTCAAGGGACATCACAACAGTAACCCTTTCCCTCAATCAACTTTTAAACCCTTCGGGACAATAAGAAGCTGATTTTCTATTGATCCCAAATCAGAAAAGGTACCTACCGAAAAAAGATCTTACAATTTTCTACTATGTATATACGTATATTATATCATACATTTTTGACACTTTTACTTGGGTTTCATAATAAGTTTATGGTTCAAACTCAAACTCAGGTAAATACATTTAAAATAAATGGGATATTTAAAATAAATGGGATATTTAAAATAAATGGGATATTTAAAATAAATGGGATATTTTTTATTTTTACACAGGACCAAGTCCCAAACTAAGCATAGCTTGTACTATGACTACTAGAAAATGGATATAATACCACTTACTTATTACATAAGTAACACCCAGCCTAACACAAACACTGTTCATCACATAAATATTTGTGTCCTGTGGGAATCGAACCCACGACCTCGTGATCAGCAGTCCGACACTCGAACCACTAGACTACATGTAAACCAAACCATTTTTTTGGATTTTGTGTTGAAATAGTGTTTGGTTTAATTTCTACTACATCAGAACAGCCTATCGCAATCCATTGCTGGGTAAAGACCTCTAAGTCACTTCACATCTGGTCTTTCAGTCCTCCATCTTCCGCATTTTATTTTTCCCAACTATCTGTCATTGGTTGTCAAGTGATATGCTGCGTTTGCTGATTTGCCCTCTCCATTCAAGGATTCAACTTTTCTTCAACAGACATGATCAGATCAACCATCTACCTATTAGGTATACCTAACAACCTCAGAATACAGAAAAACCCTAACAACATTTCCGTGGCTGACTGAGGGATAGATAACGTACAGTCAAGCGCAAATCGATGGGGACATATTAACCATTAGCCTATGCCCGCGACTTTGCTCGCGTGTATGTAATTTAACGCGCATCCCCTATTTGTATTCCAAATTTCATTAAAATGCATATATACTGGGTGTCAGGGAAACGCTTCCGAAAACGAAGATAGGTGATAGTGCTGGTGATTACTGATACGAAACCACAAACAAAAATGCGATTCTTTTTATAGATTTTTTCATTTTTTTTTTTCCATTTTTCATTTTATATGAGTTTTATTTAACTGCCCAAAGCTGGTTATGTATGAAAAATACAAAAAAAATATGAAAAAAATCTAAAAAAAGAATCGCATCTTTTTTTCGTGGTTTCGTATCAGTAATCACCAGCACCTATCTTCGTTTTCGAAAGCGTTCCCTTTACACCCAGTATAGTAGTTTTTGCGTGAAAAAGTAACGAACATCCATACATCCTCACAAACTTTCACGTTTTTAATATTAGCAGGATATTATTAAGTAGGATAGGAAGTAGTTAGTATTAGCAGAGCTTTTCTAGTATGAAGTATTCTAACGCCTAAAATTAATATCCAATCTATCCACGATTTACCCTACTAGAGATGGGAATTTGACATATTTTGTATGGAGCTTATATACCAGTTATAAGCCAGTTTTGCATAAAACGGTTAGCATTGATATGAGATTGATTGTACAACGACCAGCCCAAATCGATGAGTCTAAAAAAAATCTGCTCAGGATACTTGTACTTTTTTAAAGGTATAAATTGTGGAAAGAAAAAATCGCTCACGAACAGGATTCGAACACGCGACGACTCCTGGATCAGTACATTAGTGCTTTAGCCACTAAGCTACCGTGCACACAACTCGTTCTTGAGAAAGATAATAGGCTAATTTTTATCCCGGGAAAATAAACAGTTCCCGAGGGATGTGCCATAACGGCTTTCTGTGATAAACCGAATAACACGAGTGCGAAGCAGCGCGCAGAAGCTAGTCATCATCCTCCTGCCCTTATCCTTATTTATTTGGGGTCGGAGCAGCATGTCCTTTTCTTCCAAACATCTCTATCAGCCGTCATCTCCGTGTTCACTTCCTTTTTATCCATATCATCTTTCACACAATCTATCCATCTTTTCTTTGGTCTACCTCTTTTCTTATAGCCATCCACATTCATACGCAAAACTTTTTTCGTAACATGCTTCTCATTTCTCCGCATCACATGTCCATACCATGACAATCAACTGCATCTCAACTTTTTCGTCACTTGCGCTACGTTCAACAAACTCCCTCTCACATACTTACACATTTCTTATCATATGCATTCTCGTTACATTCGTCTTAACATTCTCATCTCAGCTGCATGTAATAATTATTGCGCGCAGAAGCTAGTAGGTACTAAATATAATTCTTTAACAAAACTAACCTTATTAACATTACACTGTTTTCACACCAAACAGTGCGTATATACATTCCTATAAGTTCCAGTTTTCCACAATCGTTTATATAAATCAATGTACCGTCCGTTGGGGTTCGACGGTTCGACTGTTAAGTTAAAAAGGTCTGAATGGCGCAGCTAACTTATCGACAAGTTAGACAGGCGCGAACAACTTGAAGGACTGGTTATGTTATCTGCGGTTATCTTTGTTGTTTCCAAATGTTACTTGTTATAGAGATATGTGTGTGTTTGTGTGTGTACAGGTGGTTGTAAGAATGTGTGTGCTTTTGTGGGATTTGTGGGGGTGGGCTAACATGTTTCCGAGTTTGCTGGTGCGTTTGTGTGCTTAAAGATGTTTGTATGTATTGTATATTGTTAGAGGTGGCAATATTACTATTATTAATACAGGTTATTGTATAACATAGCTAGGAAAACAGCACTTCACCCACTTGATTGAAGATTGTGTGTGTGTGTTTGTTCTGTATGTTATCTATAATAAAATGTGTTGTGTGTACATAAATAAATAAATATGAATGTACCCACCTATTCTGTAGAAATTGAGAGAAGAAAGAAAGAAAGAAAAATGTTTTTTTTTTTTTTAATTTAGTTGCTAATATTTTTACTACAATCTCTTTTCATGAATAAAAAGTTTATTTATTTATTGCAAAGAAATTAAATAGGTTCAGGTGCCGTTTTGGTAACTCTTTCAACTATCCTCGTAACATAAAAAATGCGAATATAGATATGTATAGGTGTTTGTTTATTTGTCCTACAATCACGTTGAAACGGCTGAACGGATTAGAATAAAAGTTAGCATACAGATAGACCATAACCCGTATTAACATACAGGCTTAGAATAATTAGGCTAAGAACCGCAGTAGTCGCACGCGGAGTGAAGTAAATTCAAGTTAGCCTTAAAAGGCTAGGTACGTGCAGTACAGTTTACGCGCGCTTATGCGTGTTTTTTTTTTGTGCTTCAACTTTGAGCGGAACATTGAATGAAACTATCACTCTATCTAATAATGATATTTAAAAGTACAGATATATTACTGCACTGAGAATCTGAAGACTCAAAAACATCCTAATTAGGACGTTTTTCTATTAATCCGCGTCAACTCAGGCGACGACGACCGACGACCTGGTGAAGGTCGCGAATCAGCTGGATGCGGAAGGCACAGGACCGGTTGTGGCGATGCTTGGGGGAGGCCTATGTCCAGCAGTGGACGTCTTTCGACTGAAATGATGATGATGATGATGAACTAAGGCGCCGAGCGTGACTGGTGACAAAAAATAACTAATTTGACGTGTGTGTACAGAAAGTGTTCCAATTTTGACGCGAAAGTAACTTGAAGTAACCAACTTACTTATTTTGTAGATACTAGTTTATGTGTATTGTGCTGCTGGTGCGTACAGAACATTGTTTTCGTTTGTTTTGTTAGGGTATGACATATCTATACTTTTAAATATCATTGCTATCCAAGCATACAGGATACTTTTTGTCCAGGAAAGATAACGTTCCCGACTGATGCGCAATAACCTCTTTCTGTGATAAACCGAATTACACGCGGGCACAGCCGCGGGCATCGGCTAGTTCTGAGTAAATAAATTAATAAATTACAAAACAGAATAATTTTATTTTGAATATTTTGATACGTTTACACGTGGGTTGGATTCTATATGTGGGTGTATTTTATGTTTTGATTTATGTGGGTAGATGAGTTCTGTTGAATTTTGTTTTATTGTGCGAAATAATAAAACAAACATGGCGTAAAGGTAAATGAACCTATTGTATTGTATCAAGTTACGAGCGTCGTTTGAAAGTGCCTTAGTGAAAGGTTGTAATATACAAAGTAATTGTTCGGAGTGAAAAAAAAAACAAACAGAAAACAGTGGTGTCGATTCTCTTGTTCACGAACTAAACTTATTCTTTTACTAATAGTAGATACAAGAAAGGGATGGCAACAATTTTAGAACTATCAAATTAGTTTACGTGTTACATTTCTTTGTATTGTAGTGGGCACGTTCCGAGATCACGACTAAACTTGTATGGAAACATAAATTCTGACTAATTTGACAGTTCAAAAATTGTTGCCATCCCTTTCTTGTATGTACTGTTAGTAAAAGAGAGCGATAGTACAAATACAAATCATTTATTCTGCTAATTGGATGTTAAAGATCACTTTTACAAGTCGGTTATTTATAAAAACTAGATGACATCGGCATTTCCTATAAGACTACCTCTGAGAAGAAATACCGAAACAAACTCAGGGATCATAGTCTCTTTTAAAGTCCAGACAACAAGACAAAACAAGTTTGTTGTATTATATAATAAATATGCATGGTAAAATGTGTATAAACGTATAAAATAAGTTTAGTTCGTGAACAAGAAAATCGACACCATTATGTATCTATAAATTCTTATTTGTTGTAATAAATAAATTAACCAGCACAAACAGTTATAATTAAGTAACTTAATAGATTTATTTTAAATTATCTTATTCACAGAAACAATGGAGTCAACCGTGAGCCCAGAAGGCCAATTCACGTAATTAAAAACGTTCTCATATCTTACCACACTTCTTGTCTCTGTACCTGTATTTGTTCTGTGTTCTTGAATTTTTTGATAATTTTGTGCGTCACTTTTGAAGCAAATAAATATTTTTTTTCTTTCTTTCAAAATATCGTTCCAAACTAATCTCAATGCCTTATATTTGGGTGGGTGGGTGGTGGGGCTGCCGAGGTACTGCAGCGCATCACAGTTGTTTGCGGACGCGCGAACTGATGACTTTTTTGCCATAACGCGCAAACGCTGCGCTTCTGTTCTGCGCAGGGTGCGCGACAGCCCCAACAGCATCTTGAATACCATAAAGGACAGGTGGGACGCCCCCATACTGCAGCATTGGTTACGCTTACACGCCCCAGTGGCATAGATAAGCTACGTATTTTAATTAAATTCAATTCTAAATTTGTAATTTACTAACATTAGGTTGTAAGGGCAATGTTTACTAACAATATGGATGCAAATCTGAAAATAAATTATTTATTATTTATTTATTATTATATCTCCATCTCCTGACAGTAGATGTTTCTGATTGCCGTTTATTAGTGAGATTAATGACCTAAATGTACGTACTATAATCATATTTTGAACGTTTTTCTTTACTAGAATTGGTCTTAGAGCTCTTCCCATTTTGACCGCCAGGACAAAAAACCACGTACAGCCTACCTTGGTCTAGAACAATGGTTTATTTAGTTATTTATTTTATACTTCAATGTACTAAAATGATACATAAGGCGGACTTAACGCCATAAGCCACTGCTGGACATAGACCTCCCCCATGCGGGAGGGATATGCCATAATCGCTTCGCTTGGCAGGCGGGTTGGCAAAATGAAGGATATTTTAAAACTAACCCTGAAACGTAAATAAATAGCTTTCAAAGTTAACGCGAATGAAATATCGGGCGGAAACTAGTAAAAGTGTAACCTGACAGAACCGAGTCAAATATTGGAAGACTTAGTCCTAAACTTTCTATTGCCTTCTTTGATTGCAATCACTCATACGTGACTAACAAGCCTCGTACTATATTTAAGGAGCCCGTCATGGGTGGCGTCTGAACCGAGTGAAACGATAAAAAGTGAGTGAAACGATCACTGAATAATATATGAGAGACGTTTATAGCCACCTGTTCCGCTCCCGGTTTGTTTGATTAGTATGACGGAAAGGAAAGGAAAGTTATTTAGATCTGTTATTTGTTAAAACCAACAGTAGAATGGCAACACAGAACACAGAATTTTCTGTGAGTAGCAATTATTGTTGCGGTATGTTTTAGGTTTTAGGAAAAAAACGTGTTATTTTCAGCTTTTAAGTGTGCTACACATTGTCATTCATCACAAACCGACGCGGCAACGACCTGAATAAGGTGGCTAGGGTGGACCGGATACAGAAGGCGGATGCCCCAAATTGTGATAAACTTACGGCCAAATTAGACTAGAGTACCTTTTTTTTTTTTTTTTTTTTTTTGTTTTCGAGTCGAAATCGTCATGGATACCCTCTGTCTGGGGAGGGCCGAGGGTTATATCGGACTCTTACCGACTAAAACCACACGGTGGCCATCCTCTGCACAAAATAGAGGAGCTCCGGGAACTCCAGTGGACCGCGCCGGTGCCCCTCTAGTGCTACGCCTTTGGCACGTCCCGGGGAAACAACAAGGTTTCCCCAACAGCAGCACGTTTGGCGAACCGACTTGCGGTAGCATTAAGGTAACAACCTAGATGGGATTGAAGTTGTTATGGGCAAAGGTTAACGCTTAAGCGTTAACGTTTAAGCCCACCTGATGTTAACATCAGGTGGGCTTTTGACTCGTTTCGCCATCCTACTATAAAAAAAAAAAAAATTGGCCTAGGACGGCACAGGATAGGATAAAATCACAGAGCAGTAAGCCTCTAGACGCCTATTAGCCGGATACACCCGGTCACAAAGCATATGCAGTAGCACTGCATATATTACGCCTAGCCACCAATCGGGACGTCACTCCGTCAGCGAGCGGCACCAATCATATCACCGAACATTTAAGCCGACCAATCATAACGCGCCGTCCGCCCCCCGGTCCTCGCCAACATTTTACGACTGTGTTCTCATGCAAAATTTTGTTTATGTGGCGTCTTGAGGCTTACTGGTCTACTGGTCTGTGGATAAAATGGAGGGAGTTAGACGAGGCCTTCGTCAGGGTACGAACGGACATCAATAATTAGTTTCAATTTTATAAAAGTACTCTTGAAAATGTCTGAAATAGAGACTTTTATTATTTATATTATTATACCACCTTTTTGTCCATACAAAAAGAGCCAACGGTTTACCACCCCTAAAAGTTACCTTAGATAGATCTAATTTCGATATTTTTTATGTTATCTACACCCCTCGGGTGAAAACAGTTTTCCCCCGAAATGCTAATTTCTTTAAAAAAAATGTAGGTAAGTCTATCACGGTCATTTTAAAGTGCATCTAAACGCCTTTTATGAACGTTTTAGCTAGTTTCGCTTGATTTGGGGGTTCTATGTCCTGAGTTAATTAATTGATACATTCAACAGAATATGATTTGTCAAATTAGAATTTACCATCCAGAATATCTAAGGATCTTTTCCATGGAATTTTATGTAGTTTTGCCATTTCAAGTAACTGCAAGGCTATATACTAAACGTGTGCGTGATATCTGGGTTCAGTATTCTACTCTTTGAAGTTAAACATTATATTTTATGTAACATGTATTTTGTAAGTCAGATAAAAGTTAATAAAATTGTATCTACGTCTTATATACTAGATACGTCGTGTTTAGCACCGTGAGTTAAGCCTTGTAAATGCCTGTCAATTCCAACATGACTTGATGTAGCAATGTTGAATTGAAAATCAATCACCTGTCAGATACCCAATCAGTACCAAAATGTGTAACATAACTGACACTTGATTAACCTGTATCACTGGAAGATTGCGAGATTATAATAATACGCTGGTCGTCTGGTTTCTGGCAGACAATTCAATTAGCCAATCCTCTCAACTTATGAGTTATAAGTTAATCCCATGTTGAGTTATCGTGGATGGAGTTTCGAACCAATGTCAACAGCGAAGCCGCGGGTAAAAGCTAGTACAGTCATCTGCATGACAGTGGTAACACGTCAATTCGAAAACCGCCCTTACTGCTTACGAAAAAAAGATGCTGCTAATGTCAAAGTGTTACCACCGACGTGCGGTAAACCGTACATTATAAGCAGTCTGCTTTTGTAATTCACCCACATAACTAGAAGTGGGCGTTTAAACGAAAAGCGCTTAAAAAGTCTTATATTTTTAAAAAGCGTGTAAACACGCTTATTGATTTATGCAGATATCGTTTAAACTTTTTCAACAATCAAACTTATACTTTTAATAATACGATTGAAATGTAACCTTATTTCAAATAATATAAGACTCAATTTCAAAATTGACAGATAGTTTGATAACCGCCAAAATTAAGTTTAATTCGTTTACGTAAAATTTGCTCATAAACTTTTTCGTATCGTTTAACCGTTTTTGACCTTGGTTGATTTGCTTTCGCTTTGGCGCTTAGTGTATATTTCGTTGTCAACAAGTGAATGCATTTTTGAATGTTCTCTCGTACAGATTTTAGTGAACTTTGTAAATAGTATAATTGTAAATAGAATAATGTTATTGTAGACGAAGGAAGTTTAATTTTTTAGAAGGGAAAAACGATAATCATCAAAAGCGTAAAAAAGTCATTTGCAGAAAAAACACGCTTACGATTTTAAGTTGTTTTTCCCAACTCTACACATAACCCTAAAACACTGCAACCAAATAAATCCCGACGCACATTACTGCTTATTTAATCTCCCACTACTAAGTCGCAACAAATCACGGCTCTTTACCGCTATTTTATTGCATTACAGCCACGATTCCGTACGTATGTAACTAGGTTAACACTTGGCCGGGCCCGCCTTCATGTTTATGCAAAACTTACTTCCTTAGAACACTGCGGGGAGAAGATAAGCTTCGTATGAATAATAACGGTGACCGTTTGAATATATTTTATAATATATTTAGGTGTTAAAGTTGTTATGGTTTATTAAGAGGTGATTGTTTTAGTTTTGTCAACCCTAGCAACAAAATTTTTTAGCGATTTGTGTGGAATGTTGGGATATAAAAAAAAAAGAAAGAAAGAAAAATATTTATTTGACACAACTGAGACAGATACAAAAGAAATATACATGAACAAGAAATAGATATAGTGAAGAAGTAACAAAGCGAGGAAAAAAGTCATTGACAGTCATGCGCCATGAATTGCTCAAAATTGTGACAAATGGGTGTCCAGCTCAGCATATTGCCAGGTTATTAAATACTGCAGCTCTAGTTTCATTTTGTAACTACATAGAGAAAGGTACTAGAGGGGCTCGTGGCTAAGTAGTAACCGCGCGGAGTGTATGATCTGGGAGGTTAAGCTACACTTGCCGCGGTCAGTCCGTGGATGGGTGAACATTTCGTTGCACATCGAGATCCCTCCGTGCCTCGGAGAGCACGTTAAGCTGTCCGTCCCGGTCGTCATACGAATATCTATGGCAGTCGTTACGGGTAGTCAGAAGCCCGAAAGTCTGACAACTGGTCTAACCTCCGAATGTCGGTATTACCCAGAAACTGGGTTGCGGGGGTACTGAAGGCATTCGCTCCGTGTAAAATACAGATCTTCAGCCGCATCTGGTTAGACTGGAAGCCGACTCCAACATAGATCGGAAAAGGCAAGGAGGATCATAGAGAAAGGTGCTTTTAAGGGCGTAGAACTTTAAGAACTGTAGTTATTTAGTTAAATATCTTTATCATAGTAATATTGTGTCTACAATAATTCCAATTAAATTTATTTAAGGAATAACTGTTGGATTCTCTTGTGCTCGCCTAACAACATACAGAAATTGTCAGTTCAATAGTAAGGCAGTTGTACATTATGTCTATTACGTTGCGCTTTCATATGAGTAGCCTTACGAGCACTGCTACATCGCGCTCAAAACGTTTACTGAAATGGGATACGGTTAGATGTCACAAGTCGTTCGGTCAATAGTGTTTCCTTTTTATGGGACCATATATCTATAGAAAATTGGATTCCAAGCTGAAAATTGCTACACTACTAGAAAAGTCATGCGAGAGCAAAGTTTTGAGGTGGCTACTGAATTTGAACTTTATGCAAACTGAGGCCATTCTAGTCATTCCTAAATAAGGCTGGAGACATACACACACACTACCATAAACACAACACACACAATACCCACACAACACCATTCCCCCACATACACATCCACACACATTCACAAGATACCAATATTTTTGTTATTAAAGAACTATCCCATTCTTAATTAAATTTATTCTGTACTATGTCAACTATGTCTTTTGGACTAAAAGAGACTAGATCCCACGACAAAGGGAATCCTAGTGTGAGGTCTAGGGCTTCAACCAACCAAAACCAAACAAACCAACCAACATGTGACCAACTGCTCAAAACTCGGTCCTCCCTCCCGCATCCAGTTCAATCCATCTACCTTCTTTAGGTGTCCGAAGAGCGCCCTAGACTACGTTTTCTGATTTGGGGTCACCACTCAAGGGCTCAAATGTCTTAACGGCGATCGGTCCTTTGGCAAACTCGAATGTATGATTATAAAATGATTACGAATAATTTTCATGCCTAATCATCATCCTCCGAGCCTTTTCCCAATAATATTGGGGACGGCTTCCAGTCTAGCCAGATGCGGCTGAACATCAGTATTTTACACGGAGCGACTGCCATCAGACCCCCGCAACCCAGTAACTGGGTAATACTGACATTCGGAGGTTAGACCAGTTGTCAGACTTTCAGGCTTCTGACTACCCGTAACGACTGCCATAGATATTCGTATGACAAGCAGGACCGACAGCTTAACGTGCTCTCCGAGGCACGGAGGGGTCACGATGTGTAACGAAACGGTCACCCATCTACAGACTGACCGCGGCAAGTGCAGCTTAACCTTGCAGATCGTACAATCCGCGCAGTCGTTTGCTTCGCTACGAGCCCCTCAATTTTCATCCCTAATGTTCACTATAAAATATTCACCCAAAAACACCTAATCGATTTCGATTCCAATTTGCATGAAAATATAGTTACGGCACGTTACGAGATAACAATGAACATGTGAAAACGTTGTAAGGAGTAAGGATACGCTTGTTGAATACGAATCATAAGTGATACGAACGTATGTACGTACGTAATTATTAGGGACGAGCCTTCTTGGTAACATAGAGGACTTATCGAGAATTCGATATCGAAATTTGACTAATCGAATGAGATACTAATTAGGGCATTGGGTAACATCTCGGCTTTATGGACTTTTGGATTGTTTAAGCCAAGCGATGGGACAAGTACTTAATTATTTAATTCTATCCGTGATTTGTTCATCACGAAACCGAAATGCCTCTGGCTAAAACAAAGTCACTCCAATTTTTACGTTGGGATTGAGTGTTTACCGTTTTAATTGAAACTCCTATAAGCACATCAAAGTCATAACGATGTACCTGACAACTTTCTACCGTTTCGATCAGCCGGATAAATCCATGCAAACTTCTTAAAGCGTCCTAAATAACGTATTTTTCTATTTATGTAGACTATTTAAGTTGCTCGCGCACACTCGTATCGAGCTTCTTAGGTTGGCAGTATACATGCCGTTTTGACCCGGTCCGTTAAGAAAATAATGAAAATGGAAGGACAGAACTGAATACAAAAGTTACATATCTCCACAAACAAACCCTTTCCGTTCCCGTATGAAAGGCCGGTAAGAAAACTACCGGTGAGCGTCACCGTCGATTCGTTGAGAGCCGGTAAGAAAGAGGCGTGGCTTACATAGCCACGTCATTCGTCGTGGTTTTGACATTTATCGCCACAAACAACCCGTTGGCGGTCCGATCCGTTACAGATAATTACTTATCGTCACAATCAACGGTTAAGGATGCCATTTGCAAAGAGGATAGTATCCTTTAGCATACCTTACGGTAGTATCTCTGTGTAGTCTGTGGAACAAACTGAAAAATCAATCAAACTTCCCAAACGGTACCTATGTGTGTGACGATTACGATTACGATATTTTTTTAAATTATTTTCATAATGGACTGGGTGAAAACAGCATGCATGTTTTCACCTTTAATCTTGAAACAAAACTTTGGAATAAAACTATATTATATCTTCACCAATACGTCAGATCGAAGACATAGTCGCTCGACCATAATGTACTGTTTAAGCGAGGACACTGTCTCCTAAGATACAGGGTATCCTAGTTTAGGAGGCAGGGTTTCACTAATTGCTCTTACCTTTTGACTGTTGTATCCTGGTTGTAAAATTGTATATTGTTTGTATTGCAACTATTTCTATGTGTACCATAATAACTCAGTGTTCTACAAAAGGTTTTTGAATGAATAAATAATTTAATTTAATTTAATATAAATTATGACAGATATCAACCCGAACAACCAAATGTATGTGCTGCGAAATTGTTATTTCCATATAACATGGAAGGGATCGACTCGTTTAGCATAATTTTGTTCGATCCCCCATCCTATACGACACGTAATCGGGATGACTGTCAATATTTTTTGCCAACCCTTATAATATAGTCATTGAAATTTAATCATGTTTCCAGAGACATGATTCCGAGGTCAACAGAATGTTTTAATTAATGTTAATAACTTCACACTTATGCAAGAGTTAATAAACAAATTAGTATGCCTATTCATCACTCTATCTACGACAAGATGACACTACCACCCCTAAGACTTTAAGATTTTAAACAACAGCTATAACTTATTTATTTATTTATTTATCTCAACTTACATCTATCATTACAGGCTAGCCCAATGCGATAGAGAAGAAAAACAACAACAATACAAAAAAATAGAACAAAAATAACAAACAATTACTTACACATACTTAACAATAAAATTACCTTACTATTATACACAAACTATACCTAAAATATACTACAACAAAATATGAAAACTTTACATGTACCATAATACGTAACAGAACTTTTGCGAGTTCACTCAAATTACACGTAAATATGTCCAGTCGCTCATGCAGTTCATTAATTAGTCGAACAGCTCGGGTGAGAGGTGTCATAGGCGGTAAATTGGTCCTAGCAACCGGCACGGCCAGCAGTGGCGGGCGTTCGCCTTCTCCACACATAGCGGTTGGGCACACACAGACTTAAGCGAAACAACACTCCCGGGTTATGCTCCTTACCACGCATTAGTTTACGCGGTAAGTGCAAACTCCCTACGCACTCGCAGCTGGTTGTACCCGACCATACCCAATACAAATTGCGGATATTGTATCCAGAACCAATTGTACTGACAATCAATCTTTGTGACATGATATTCTACGAGGAAAAATTACTATTTGAGAAAAAGTTCTCCGGGGAAGTACTACCACCGTACCTACTTCTCCGCCAAACAGTGATGCTTGCATTGCTGTGTTTCGGTCTGAAGGGTATGGGTGCCGGTGAAATTACAATCACATGAGACTTTCCATCTTCATGTCTCAGTTTGGCAAACCGACTTGTGGTACCATTAAGGCAACAGTCTAGGTGGTATTGAAGTTGTTATGGGCAAAAGTAACCGCTCCACATCAGGTGGGCCTTTGGCTCGTTTCGCCATCCTATACTATAAAAAAATTAATTTAAATAAAGCTTTTTAACAAAAAATTGAACCGACGAAAACAGAAACTGAAAAGCGAAAAATAACTAATTATGAGTCGGCGCCAAACGAACTTTTAACAAGCAAAGTGCGTGTAAGTTGCAAGTGGCCGAGCGGAGAACGCATTTTTGGAAAGTTATTGTTTATCGTTGAAAATTTCACGTTGTATTTGATGTGACGTTGTTTTTATTATTTGTTTAAAGTAACTTAATGATCTTCGTTGATCGGTTGTTTGGCGCCGACTCATAATTAGTTATTTTTCGCTTTTCAGTTTCTGTTTTCGTCGGTTCAATTTTTTGTTAAGAAGTTTTATTTTTCATTTTTTTGTGGTTAAAATCTAACTCCAGATCTCCATTATGTCGTAGTGTCTAGAACTATATTTATGTGTGTCAAATTTCAACAGAATTGGTTAACAGGTAAGAATTCAGTGGGTGAACAAACACTCATCCCCTGTTTTACTACCCTTAGGGGTGGATTTTGATTTTGAAATTTAAATGGGACCAACTTCGAGATATACCCTATCCATTAAAAAAAGAATCATCAAAATCGGACCACTCTGTAAAAAGTTATGTGTGGGCATACATAAAAAAATAAAAATAAATAAAAATACGCTTTGAATTGAGAACCTCCTCCTTTTTTTCGTCGGTTAAAAATAAGGCAAGGGCATACAGATATCGGCCAAGCTGCTATACATATTAAAACAGATATAGGTACCCACACAAATACACTATTTCAGTATTAGTAGAGCTCTTTGTAAAAGAGCTCGTCTAGGTAAGTACTACCACCCGTACCATTAATCGATATGAAACTATATACACTCGATTGTAGGGTACATCACTAGCAATTATTATTACGACACAAACGCCCCCGCTGATATCAAAGCGAACGCTGCCGAATTTACGTGCTGTGAAATTATTATTTTCATATTATAAGGGTAGGGCTAGACTATATGACTACAAACAACAAACAGTTTGCAGTATCTTTTACACCGTGTAAAATTTGCAAAGGGTTTAAACTTGGGACGTTTACTGTCGTTTCATAGGATCTTATATCAACTCATACATAATGGACACCTTAATCTACTGATTATGTGACACTACTGTGTGCTTATCCGGAAAGCCACTCGAGACAGGATCTTCACCGGGTAGATGGTGCGGTTCTTGACAAAGCATTGACCCCTATCCTGCCAATGAATATCGTACAAGGTAACTAAAAGATAGTGTCAAATGAGGTAGCAGTATTCTTTTAATTTTGATATTAATTTAAGTGCGTATTTTATTGTTCAATCAGTATTATATTGAGAAATTAACTGATAGTTTGTTGTAAAAACTCTAGGGTTTAAAGATTACTTTATCCCTGGTTAGACTGGTAGCTGACCTCAAAATATATGTGTATAAGTTGGGACGAAACTAGGTAAAATATATAATATATAATAATAATAAATATATAATATAATAGGCCACAAAAGGTACAACACCATCCCGATAATAGCAGCTCGAATCGTGAAAAAAAATCTTTTAATGCATCTAAAAGTTACAAATATCTGACTTAACCCTTACAGTAAGATCGTGTTTAGCATAATTTGGCCTCGCTTCGCGATCGGGATGAGATTGTCCCTACGTCTTTGATGCATTACAGCCTGTAAAACCTGAATCAAGACTTTTATTATTATTTACATACATATCCCGTTGGTTAGTTGTTGAGAAAGGTTCCTATTTATATTTGGACTTACGACTGTTGCAATAAAAAAAATTCGATAAGAAGAGAGAGTGATAATATTATGATTTTCGCTATACCTACTTGAAAAACTTAACTATTACTTAACCATTTTTTTCTCACTTTGTTACTCATCTATTACTTCTTCGTCTATAAATCTATTTCTTTTTATATAGATTATAGGTATATCCTTTCTTTTGTATGTGTCTCAGTTGTGTCAAATTTTTTTTTTTCTTTTTTTTTTTTCATTCTTTTAATTAATATATATATATATATGAATGTTTCTTTGCATGTTTGTTGTTTGTTTTCTTTGTTGTTTGTTTGCATCTATGCGTTCCTAAACCATTCATCCGATTGTGATGAAACTTTGGTCACTTGTTCTGCGTACGCCCAGATATTTTTTATCCTGCTGCCTAATTGAGTAACTCACTCGCGATCGCAATCATCTGGATTTCAATGTTCATTGCTCTGTGTGTTTTGACAATCCATCATATTGACAACTACGTACCACGCAATGAATATTGCTGTAATTTCAAAATGAAAGCTGATGTCAATGTGAATGCATTACACAATTACCCCACTGGTTCCAATAGCCTGTATGAAAATGAAGTACGTATGAATAAAAATGGATTTATCAGTAAAATTACGTATTATTGGTGAACTCTGTTTGATATAAACATCCAACTTTCCCGAATTGTCGGTAGATGTATTTATTATATTCTTTATTGTACATACACCAAACGAAAACAGAGACAGTAGTTTACAAATACATTATGTAAGTACAATGGGCGGTCTTATCGTACAAGGCAATCTCTTCCAGACAACCTTTAGATGGACTAGAAGAATGGGAACCGATCGTGGGTAGTTACAGTGTAAAAGTAGGTACGTTTCGTACATAATATACTTAAATATATAATAATATAAGCACATGGCATTTACTTAAATAAGTATAAGAAATATATATCATAAAATATACTAATAAATACAAATCTATACTTTTTTTATATTATAAAGCTGAAGAGTTTGTTTGTTTGTTTGTATGTAAGTTTGATTTTTTTCTTAAACGCGCTAATCCCAGGAACTTAAATCTGAAGATTTTTTTTGTTTGTTTGATTGTTTGGATGAACGCGCTAATCTCAGGAACCCAGGTTGGAATTTAAAAATTATTTTTGTTTTGGATAGTCCATTTATCGAGGAAGGCTATAGGCTATATAACACCACGCTACGACCAATAAGAGCGGAGCAATTATGAAAAATGTTGTAAAAACGGGAAAAAAATATTCCTTTTGAGACCTTCCGTTGCGTGCGTTTCGTAGACGGTTAAAGTTACGCAAAAATCATGTATGACGGTATAGTGAGTGAGTGAGTGAGTGAGTGAGTGAGTGAGTGAGTGAGTGAGTGAGTGAGTGAGTGAGTGAGTGAGTGAGTGAGTGAGTGAGTGGGTGAGTGAGTGAGTGAGTGAGTGAGTGAGTGAGTGAGTGAGTGAGTGGGTGAGTGAGTGAGTGAGTGAGTGAGTGGGTGAGTGAGTGATTGAGTGAGAGAGTGAGTAGTGGCTGGGTGGGTGAGTGAGTGAGTGACAGAGTGAGTGAGTGAGTGAGTGTGAGTGAGTGACAGAGTGAGTGAGTGAGTGAGTGACAGAGTAAGTGAGTTACAGAGTGACTGAGTGACTGACTGACAGTCTGGCGGACTGACTGACTGACTGACTGACGGACTGACTGACTGACTGACTGACGGACTGACGGACTGACATACTGACGTACTGACTGACTGACTGATTGACGAACTGACTGACTGAATGACTGACTGACAGACGGACTGACTGACTGACTGACTGACTGACTGACGGACTGACTGACTGACTGACTGATTGAATGTCAAAATAGTTAAATCCAGAAATCTACCAACGTTCCCGAGGGAACGCTAACGCTTTTCTGTGATAAACTGAATTACACGCGTGCGAAGCAGCGGGCAGAAGCTAATATTATATATAGTATAGTAGTTGGGCAATTTCAAGAAGTAGTGAAATAGATTGACAGCCAGTTTTCCTTTTAAAAACCGGTAGTGATTGTGCACGCCTCACATTCATTTATTCATTGGCAATGCATTCCACAGGCGAGCAGCTTGCATATAGGGTGTGACTGTTTATTTGAGCTGGGGTATATAACATTAGCAAACAAAGCACCTCACTCCGGATTTTTTAACTTGGATTTACATGTCTACTGTCCATTTAAAAAGAAAAATCACCAAACCCAACAATCTAAAAGCCTTTTTATTTGAATTACCCACAATCCGGGGAAAAGCGTGAAAATGAACATTAATACCTTTCTTAAAAGAAGATATTCAAAGGTAAAAGGTAAAAGATACGGTCTTCGCAATCTCAAAGAGATCTCAACGCCTCTTGAGGATATTAAGCGGCATAAGATTTTGTTTTTAAAACATAAATTTAAAAGATGGCGCGGGCTGGGTCGGCATTGAGAAAGTCAAAGGAGTTACAGGAGCTTCTATAAGTTATTAGGCAGCTTTTATGAAAAGACTACATATTAAAATTCAAGTTAAGAGACGGATAATGTTTGCGTATGTGAGAGTACACAAGTGCCTTGAAGTAATAAGTCTTTTGTTTGCTAACTTTGTCTCGGCCTTTTTCAGGCTTAAAGTTAGGCTCAACTTTGCATAAATAACTAGTTGTATGCTTAAATGAATAATAAGTTCCTAGAACTGTCTAGGCTAAGTCTTTATTTTGTGGGAGTTATATTTTATCTTATGTTAATCTTATAATAAAACAAGGTTTAACCGGATTAAATCGCGTATATTATTTAAATTGGTTTCCCTGACGTTTCGAAAGCTTTGCAGCATTTCGTGGTCGCAGGTAGACTAAAATGACAAGCGTCTTTACAAATATTTCTAAAAAATTATTTTAATCTACCGTACAATATTATTAATTAAAATCGTTTCGATGCACGCAGTAATCACTCACAATATCATTATCTTTTACAGTGTTGCGTGCTGTTTGGGACTTGATTATTTTTAGGACTGGGTTCCAAACAGGTGGTAGCTGCCAACCATCTTCTCTATTAAAATTAGGATGTTTTGGATTAGAAAGATCAGCCAACTCCTCAGACCGGTGAAGTGTCACATTCCCTTACAAGATGCAGGGGTCTACAAGATTGATTGTGATTGTGGGTTATCATACATAGGGCAAACAAAGCGTAGTATAGCCACTAGAATTAAAGAACATATAGCTGACGTCAAGAACAGATGCTCCACAAAGTCTGCAGTGTGTGAACACGCCCTAGACAAAACCAACCATTTTCTTCGATTTGATAAACCACAAGTTCTGGCAAAGGAAAACCGATATGTACCTAGAATGCTCCGTGAGGCTATTGAAATTAAAAAACATCCTAATTTTAATAGAGAAGATGGTTGGCAGCTACCACCTGTTTGGAACCCAGTCCTAAAAATAATCAAGTCCCAAACAGCACGCAACACTGTAAAAGATAATGATATTGTGAGTGATTACTGCGTGCATCGAAACGATTTTAATTAATAATATTGTACGGTAGATTAAAATATTTTTTTAGAAATATTTGTAAAGACGCTTGTCATCTTAGTCTACCTGCGACCACGAAATGCTGCAAAGCTTTCGAAACGTCAGGGAAACCAATTTAAATAATATACGCGATTTAATCCGGTTAAACTTTGTTTTATTATAATGTGTAGTGATCGCGAAAACCTAAGAAGTTTTTATGTTAATCTTTTAATCGAAAATATGAAATAACTACCCTATGCCCGCAACTTTACCCGCGTCAATGTTGTTTATCGCGCATGCCTCGGGAACTGTTGGTCTTCCCGGGATAAAAAGTAGCCTTAATGTTAATCCGGGTTATGTTCTATCTGTACGCCAAATTTCATTAAAATCCATACAGTAGTTTTTGCGTGAAAGAGTAACAAACATCCATACATCCTCACAAACTTCACGTTTATAATAATAGTAGGAAGTAGGATAACTCTCTAAAAATAACAAATAATCCTTATAATAATGACTGTTTTTACTACTGAAGCAGATCGCATCACCTTAATTTTGCCAGAATCTTCATTATCTATACAAATTATACCAAAAAAACTTACAGCCATCTAAAAAAAAATCCCCACAGGGTTATATTTTATCTTGTGTTAATATTTTAGTCGATAATATTAAATAATATGTCTCTTAAAATAACTAATAATCCTTATAATAATGACGGTTTTACTACTTAATTTCGCCAGTATGTTCATTTTCTATACAAATTATACCAAAAAAAAACTTACAGCCATCTGTAAAAAAATACAACTCGTGTAACGCCGGTTGGTAGTAAGATTGCAGCCCGGTAGCGAATTGAAGAAAAAGTTGTAGACTTCCCGTAACAAGGTTTATTGTGTTCCACCGACAACAGAAGAATGAGCCCGTTTTAACGTTACCACCTATTTTTATAAATAATCAGCGGTAGTGACGTCACAACGTTTTCGAATAACATAATTATGAAATTATTATAATACCTACTTATTAAATGTTGATATTTAACTCAATAATTAATAACTATGGATGAATAAATAACCTTAATCAATATTACTTCTAATCACAAAGTATTGTAGTCATTTAAAATGTAACCTATTTGTAGGAAGTGTTGGTGGCGGGAGCCGGAAGTTGTAACGCTCGAGCACCCACTTTAAAAGCCATACACAATTGGCAGGTGACGTTTATTCGACGTCCAAAAGAAAACGACGGTAAATTATTTGGTAAAAACGTTCACGAGTAGATCGACGATGGACGGAACCCGAAAAACTGAAGCATAAAAATGTATTGAACAATTTCTCGATTAGTAGACCCATGCATCCGAGCGTCCTCGGACACATCCTGTATAAAGGCCCGACTAAAAGGAATTTTGGTATTTATATAATATTGAAGAGATTTCAAAGCTTTGTAATTTTTTAACTTTTTTATCTATGGCCTTTGTTAGGACAACAGATTGGGCCACTTTGAACAATAATATGAGGAGGCGGCGATTGAAAAATCGAGATAGAAATAAATCAACGACAAGCTTTGCTTTGCTTTTGGACGCTTTGCAGTTTTTTTCTCCAATCCAACTTTCCCGTAAAACTTTGATATTCTGCTGTGTAGTTGGAATAGAAAATAGCTGACTTTGGAAAAGACTTGAATAATGATTGATTGTTTTGTAGAAAAAATAAAGAACTATGCTGCAAAGAAGCAAAAAAACAGACAAACAAGTACGGTCGACCGCTAGTCGGTGGTAACACTTTGACATTGACAGCATCTTTATTTCGTAAGCAGTAAGGGCGATGTTCAAATTAAAGTGTTACCACTGTCATGCAGTCGACTGTACTACTCATTTCATTTGACAATTATTAAGGGGCATTTAGCAGCCAAGTGGCGCCCCCATCAGTAAAAAAATATTACTCGCTAAATACATCATTTATCGAAAATTCGTTTTTAATAATGAAGTACAGGTACTGTAGTTTAATCAGAAACTATTAACTGTGTAAATTAATATAATTCACTGTAGTTGTAGATAGAAAAAGTGCGAAAACGGCCACTTTTTCTATCTACAACTACAGCGAACTATAATATATACAGTTAAAAACAACAGTAAGGTCTGTCTGTAATGGCGAGAGACACGCGCGGCTCCCGCGCTCCACCCAACGCGGGTCCGACTCGCACTCCCACTGTGTGTGATGTCGTCCTTTTTTTTTTTTTTTTTTTTTTTTTTTCGAATGGGCTCTCGCAGGTGGGACCGAAGTCCCATTTCTGCTTAACCGGACTTAGTTGGCGGAGAGTCCCATGTGGGACTCCATTCGCCGAAGGTTTTTTCCCTACATACTTACAAACTAGATGCGCGCGGCATCAATACCGCGCTTAATCGGGCGGGCGCCCCCCAAGGGGGGGGCTCGAACCTCGCTAGGGCATTGCAGGGGGACCCCGCAGTTCCTATGTCCCCCTAGCAGCCGTTGCTGCATCGAATTGGTTACCTCGAAAGTAGCGGACTTTCGGTCCCTATCGGGTGACGTGCTAAACGCCGTGAAGCGGCAAGCCTCGCCGGTGAGGCTAAGACCTACCTAGAAAACCTAACCAGTGGCTACGCAATAGCCTGCTCCTAGGAACTACTCTAGAGCATAGGGCCGGTCTCGCGTGACGAGATTATCTCCGGTTGCTTACACCGTGAGGGCGTCCCCAGGGGGGAGCTCGGACCTCGACTCAGGGTGCAGCAGGGGGACCCCGCCACTGATCCCCCCAGCAGCCGGTGCTGCGTCGGCATGTGTTACTGTTTCTCGAGAGTCGGACTCTCGGATTCTGTGTGTGTGTCGCGTCGGTCCTCGCCGGCGGGGACGATATTTTGGACGACGGCGTCGGAGTGTGCTTGTACTTTTATCTGACTCCTGGAGGAGTGTGATATCGTCATCGGGCTCAATGAGTGTGTGTCTGGGACGTCGGGTTTTGCTGATAGCGGATGGCTGGTAGACGGTGGCCGCCACGACCAAGGGGTTGGGGTGCTTGGGAGCGGAATCGAAATAGCGTTTTGAGACACGCTTGAAAAACTGCTTGATGGTCGGCAGTTTGAAGTCTAGGTGGAGGTCGACGTTGCGTACGTACCAGGGGGCGTCTACAGCCCTACGCATGAAACGGTTTTGGATGGTTTGGAGCATGTGAATTCTCACCGGCTTAACGTGTGCGAACACAACGCTAGCATAGGCGAGTATGGGGCGGATACAGGTGGTGAATATCCTAACTTTGAGATGAGTGGGCAGCTTACTGTGCGCATTGAGAAGGGGGTGGAGACGTGCGAGGACAAGGGCGGCACGGTTTTTCACCCTGCGGATATGCGGACGGAAAGTCAGTCTACGGTCAAGGATCACTCCGAGATATTTGGCTTCTCGTTGCCATGGGATCTGTTTTCCGAACATTGAGACTGGTACGCTCAGTTCTTTACGGTACTGTGACAGGGGTCTCTTATCGAAGAGGACCGCTGCACTTTTTTCGGGATTTACTTCGATTCTCCATTTCCGGAACCATTCACCTAGGGTGTTGGCCGCGGATTGGAGGGTACGAGAAATAGCGACATGGGTCATGCCGGAGTAATAGATTGCCGTGTCGTCGGCGAAAAGGGCCATACGGGCTGCACCGCATTTTGGAATATCGCTGGTGTACAGCGTGAACAGTAGGGGGGAGAGCACGGAGCCTTGAGGCACACCGGCGTGAATGGGATGGGGGGAGGAGAGAGCCCCTTCTATGCGATAGCAAAAGGTACGATTCGACAAGTAGTCTCGGATGATGAGCACGAGACGATGTGGCACATTCATAGTGTACAGCTTATATAATAAGCCGTTGTGCCACACTTTATCGAAAGCCTTTGCTACGTCGAAAAAGAGAGTGCCGGTCATTTGACCGCGTACGAAGCCTGCACTGATGTGTTCTACAATGCGGTGCAGTTGATTAACGCAGCAGTGCTTTGTACGAAAGCCAAACTGCTCGTCGGGAAGGAGTTTATTTGAGTCGGCGAAATCTTTGAGTCGCTTATAAATAAGCTTCTCGTAGATTTTACCGAAGACATTGAGGAGACTAATCGGCCGGTAACTACTCGGCTCGGCTTTTGGTTTGCCCGGTTTGGAAATACCGATTACCGTAGCCTGTTTCCAAGCCTGGGGAAAGATGTTGTTTTTAAATGCCGCATTGAAGATGACGGTCATTAGAGCGATTAGGGTGGCAGGGAAACGTTTCAGCACCTTATTGGTGATGCCGTCTGCGCCGGGGGCTTTTTTGGGCTTAAGATCCTTGACTATAGAGAGAACTTCGTCAGGGGTGATCGGTGGGAGCGGGTCATCAGGGTCATCTATTGGGGGGGGGGAGGGCTGACCTACGCTCTACTTCTGAATTAACCTTATCAAGGTGGGTTTGGCTTACGGGAAGCGTACTGAGAGTGCATTGAGACTCCAAACTGTCGGCTAAGCATTCGGCTTTTTCGTCGTCGTCAAAGGCCGGCCTTTGATTGGGTCGATTTAGGGGGGGCATAGTTGCCGTGGTCTCGCATTTAAGTCTGCGTTGAAGGGCCCAGAAGGCTACATGAGACGGTTGGATTGCGCTGACTTCCTTGTCCCAATGCTCCTCCCGTACCTGAGCTACACGTCTCTTTACAGAATTTTGTAAGGAGCGCATATGGGCACGATTGGCTTCATTGGGAAAAGCGTCATAGGCACGGATGGCCGCGTTCCTCTCGGTCCTCAACTCATTTACATCGTCCGGCAGTTTCAGACGCTGGTCATCCAGCATCGGAACCTGCCGTGAGCATTCGCCCACTACGGACTGCACATGGTTGGTGAGCGAGGTGATCGCGGCCACCGTGTCCGCGACTGTCTCAATGGAGTCAGGGATTGAATCTAATTGGGGGGATGAGGTAGATTTGAGGCGGTCCTCTAATCTCCTCCAATCGGTTATCGTTTTTGTTATGGGTGGAATACCGGGATCCGAGGGACCACCTCGGGGACCCAGTTGAATGATCACAGGGCGATGATCTGAGTCTAATTCTTGGATTACCTCGATAGAGCGAATACCGAGGTTTACGCGCTTTAAGAGGGCTATATCTAGGATGTCGGGCCGGTGCCCTACTGTGTCAGGATAGTGAGTGGGACGCATCGGGGCGATGACGTCGAAGGAAAGTTTGTCGCTAAGTGCTCCTAATTGAGTGCCAGCGGCGTTATTGGAGACACAGCTCCATGAACGGTGTTTGGCGTTTAAGTCGCCTGCAATAATTACAGAGTTACTAAGATCGAGTAGAGATTTGAGGTCGTCCTCGAGCAGACTCGCGGGTTTGTTTGCGGATCTATAGGCCGAGACTATGGTGATGGGCTGGTGCCCTGTCATGCCTAGGCGACAGATTGAAGCCTCCAGGCATGCTAGCTCTGGGGGATCAATGGGGATGCAATACAATGAATTTCGGTAATAGATGAGCGTTCCGCCTAGTGCGGTGTGTGCTCTGTCGTTTCTTATCAGCCTATAGTTGGCTATATTGGGATTACGACTATGGGGTTTGAGGAAAGACTCTTGAATGAGTAAAATATCGATTTGGTGCTCACGCAAGAAGACGGCTACGTCGTCGCGTTGACCACTAATGCCTCGGGCATTAAAAAAGCCTAAAATTAGGGAACGGGGTTTGAATCTTTTGGGTGGGGCCGTATTATACATTATAATTGGAATTAAGTATTCTATAGATGTCTTGGTACTTGGTAAGTACCTGAAGGCGCTGCTCATGGATGCCTTGGGTAAAGGCCCAAAGTCTAGAGTAGGCGTCAATGCGGGATTCCCCTGACTGGGGTTCGAGGTATTCTCTCGGCAGAAGGCCGGGGGAGTTTACCGGAGGGGGGGTTCTCATGGGGGGGGGGGCTTTAGCTGCTGGTGCAGTTTTGGGCCTGAGAGAAGGTGCGGGGATGGGTATGTTCATCAGCGCAGGGGGCTCTGAGGCCGGGGGCGCGAGACGAGAGGGCGGAAGAGGTGGGAAATGGGGCTTTTGGTTACCCTTAAACCAGGGGTTGGGCCCGAGTGGGCCGCGGAAATTAGGGGAGGGCCCGAGTGGGCCTCTAGGGTTTGGTGGTTGGTACTGGTAGGGGGCTGCGTAGGAGGGGGCTTCCCTCGCAACGCGGTCGGAGGCGCGTTTCGCCGATTTGGCGTTGCGCATTTTGGGGGCTTTGGGGCATCCGCGATAATTCGCTGGATGCCCGGATTTGCCGCAAAGGACACAGCTAGGGGGCTCCGTGCACTGGTCCCTCTCCTTGGGACGCTCGCAATTGGAAGTCCCGTGATCGCCTAGGCACTTAACGCACCTGGGCTTTGCGTAGCAGTTACGCTGGGAGTGACCATACAGCTGGCAACGGTGACATTGACCAGGCTGGTTTGACTTGTGGGGGCGCTCGACCGTGATGCCTGATAAGTTGCATACGGTCTTTATGTTATATATGTTTTTGGCGCTTTCGCCAGGGTGACAGATGACAAGAACCATATTGTAGGGTTCACCGTGCTTACCACGGTACATTCGGTGGGTTATTGCAACCGGGATCCCTTGACGATCGAGGTCGGCGTGCACTTCCGTGCAGCTGACTTCGGTCGGAATCCCTCGGATCACAACTCTAAGGAGTCGGTCCTCTGGGAGTGCGTAGGTGTGAAAAGACACACCACGCTCGCGTAGCAACCTGGTAAGGTTGCGGTAATCGGTGGGGGTGGGGACAACTACTTTAATGCCCTGCTGCGTGGGGCGGGCACTAGTAAAATTGATTTTGTTTTGATTGCACCAGTCGGAAATTCTGGTCCAATATGCCTTATCCTGGATGAATAAGGGAGGCGGGATGGGTACCTTCTTCTGGGAAGATGAGGTATGTTCATGATCGTGAGGGGAGGCAGGCCTGTTATCCTGCGAGGAGGAGTAAGAGGCGGGACGGGGGGTAGGGGCCGGGGCAGAGTTTGCCTCGGACAGTTTAAGTGCTTTTGAGGCGAGAGCCTCGGCCTTATTTGTCTTTCGGCTGCGTTTTTTACCTTTACCCACTACCGTGGTAAAGGCGTCGGCCTCGTCTGAGTTGACCTCACTGTCCGAAGACATCTCTTGGTCTGATGGGATCGGGGAGCGATCGGGGTATTGAGTGGGGGCTGGGGTGGGGAGAGGTGAGGGGGTGCGGTCCTTTTGGTCCAGGCTGGCTGAACGCCTAGGCGGACCACGCGGAGACCTCGGCCTCTCCTCATCGCTGTCGGAACGGGCGGGGCGCCTATTCCTCTTTTGGGGTGGGGGGGTATCGGGCAACTCAGGAGAGTTGGGGGATTCGGACGTTTGAGGTTTGATCACCTCATCGTCGCAAAAGAGGTTGCCATAATTGGCTAGGAAGTTGGGGTCCTTGAGGAGGACGTTTTTCAGGATGCTCAGGAACTTGGCATCAGACACCATCGTACAGATGATGACTAAGCCAAGCCTAGCAAAATGAGAGGGAGAGAACTTAGTGGCGTACTAACATGGGGGGTTTGCTCCTCGGGTGGGTGTTCCCGGGAGTGTGTTCAAACCCTCCCCGTCGGGTATAGACGGGGAGGTTGTGTGCCTACTGGTGAGCCCTAAGCTTGCACTCCTGATTGCCAGTCTTAATGTGCAACCAGGTCCCTAAGTCTCTAGTGTGCAATGGGTGTAAACCCCTAGAGAGTGCTAGATAGGACGAAACGGGGTTAAAGCTAGGGAAGACTAGGAGATCCCCCAAGGCCTTCTGGCCCTAGCTTCTTCCAATTTTGCTTTGCCCTTAAGGAGCGCAGCTGGCGTGTCGGGTCAACGCCCCTCAGTTCGTTAGCACCGTTAGGTATCCACTGAGGACCACAGTAAATAAGTGGGTTTTTCCTGAAGGGACACTACGTTTTTGACGAAACTCTGTCTAAAGAGACAAAAGCGCGCCCGCTGTCTTGAAAAAGACAGCGAATGTGCTTATCGGGCTGCAGTCGGCGGGGCGACTGCGGAGGACGCTACGGTGAGCCGTAGCGAAAAATATTCGAGCACTTAATTCGTCACGAGAGGACGGAGCGGAGCAGCACGACCTCTCGGGGCGAGTGTCAGAGCGAGAATGTGACCCGTGATGTCGTCCATATAAAAACAGGTTAATATACCCGTCGCGGGCCCCACCCAACCCGCGCCCGTCCCGCACCCGCGTTGTGTGTGATTTGCGCTTTACACTTCTATTCCTGTAGATGTTAAGGTACTAAACAGAGATTGGCTATCTTTAACAATAGTTTACTTTTTGTTGTTGGCAATATGATTATCCGAAAATTTTATAAGTCTTCTCCTGATGTGAATTTCACTTTATTCAGGTATTTTTGACAATTTTTTTACACTTGTCAACTCTGGACGAATTACACTAAAAAAGCGCATGATGGCGTTCGAGTTGTCTACAATAATATCTTTAGGCAACTAATGGGACTGCCGCGTTACTGCAGTGCATCCGGAATGTTCTTGGAGGCACGAATTAGTTCCTTCGAACTGAGGAACCGTATAGCTTAATTTATGTCCAGAGTTTTCAAGTGTAAAAATACTATTACAAGAAGTCTGTCCGAGAGAATCTTCTCAACAGCTATGTATCAGCAATGGCTAAGGACAGCTGCTTCATACAATCATGACATGCTAACCTGCTGCTATAATATAATAATTTGTGTTTATTTTAAAGTGTTTCTTTTGTATTTTATTTTTATTCATTTGGTATTGAACCTAATTTTGTATATTTTTTTGTATTTTGTAAGTTTTTTGTACTTTGTGTGTCATGTCTATGGACCTCGTGTCCGCAATAAAGAATTTATTATTATTAGTATTATTATTATTTATCGACGGTGCCAACATATTTGTTCGCAAAACCATAGAGTACTTACGAAGGATTGGTCAAAAATATGAAGCCAAATGGAGTATCATAGCCAGTCACGTTATTATTGGGTTGATTAACTCTTTAAAATAAAAAGTGTTTACTGTGTTGTCCCCAATAAATAGTTCATAGTTATTTATTGATAATAGTAATTATTATAAGTCACATTTAATACGATGAATAGTAAGTAATGAAAAAATCCTGATGTAATTGTAGTATATTTTTTTATTATTGTAACAGAATGACGCTAATCCTAGCGATGCCCTTTATAAAACGGCGGATTCCTACCATTTTATTGGCAGGCTCCGAGCGAGGTACATTATGTAATGGGTTTAACAATTTACGGCCAGTGCTGAACCAACAATTTTAGTCGATTGACTTTTACAACACTTGTTTGCGGAAGTTAATCGATTATATTCTGAGATCGATTTCAAATTTAGAGTGCAACGTACGTACATGGGCACTTAACCATAACTTGTAAGTTTTTCGCCCCTATTACATGGGACTATAACATAACTGGTGAAATGTGGGTGTACTATTACACCCCTGCCTTCCCCTTCGGGGAAATACAGGCGTGATGTTATGTAAGTTTTTGTAACCGTAAAATACTTCCAATTGAATATAGACAAACAACAGATTCACATCTAAGGTCTCGAAATAATAATATAGGTTAAATAAGCTGCAGTTACCTATTAAAACTGAAAGTAGCTTAATAGTTTATTAATAAAGCCGAACTTACATTTATGAATGTATCTTCGAAAAGTTAATATTTTTGTGACGGTATTTTCGTAGTTTAGAAACATGACTTAAAAAGGTTTTAGTGTATGTAGCAAAAGTTATTTTCTCGCGAGATCAGATGAGGATAACTGGATGCTGATAAGCAATAATGTGTCAACCCACAAAAATTCGAAAATTGAGTTAATGATGCAGTACGCTTCTTTGGCTGACAAATAACGTTTTTCAATAGGGTTTTAACCTGATTGAATGGTTTTTATACCAAAAATGAGTATAAAAAGGTTGACACGAAATCAGTTCGAAGGGTAAGACATTTTGCAATAAGATGTTTAGGCACTTGAAACATTGTTTGATGACCCTAGGCGTCATCTGTTTAAAGTCAAAAGAAGTTATGGGACATGATCGGTTATTGCGTAATTAGTATTATCCTTTTTCGGCTGTGTAAACAACATTGGCCCATATTTAATTAAAATTATACGTATAAACTGGGCCTCACAAGACTACTAGCCACGAATACTACATGGAAAACGCAGTAGAAGACTTGGGGAATATAAGATCATCAAAGGTAAGTCCAAATATTACATAAATATAAGGATTTTAGCTATACAAGTTTAGAGGTCATTTTACCGGTAAAACTATTAAAACAACGCTTTTTTATGACAGAATACTGTTTAAAATTACATTTAAATACGTTTTACATACTAACCGTGGTAATATTACTTATATTAACTACCTAATTTCAGCAAAATGTAATATTTTTGATTAACAGGTTATTGCTTAACAAACATTCTACTATTGACTAGCGCTTGTAAAAGTTTTATAAAACTTGACACGTTATTGCTACAAAAAAATCTCGTTCACTTGTTCGTTCGTTTATTTCAATAGTATGTTAAATGACTTGAAACGTTTTTGAAAAACGTGGAATGAGGGAATTAATAAAACAAACAGGTTCACGACTGTAAGTATCCGCAAACAGGGTAGACAGACATTGTCTCAAATCTTCAGGTTCTCGAAATTATTACATTTTGGCACATACCCTCATTTTGCAAGTTGTGTCTTATTTTTATAATTATTTTCAGAATGCCACCGCCAACATCAAGAAGCCATGTTTGCGGATCATGTACCTAATACCTCACGAGGAAAGCCATGCGTCGCGTCCTACTTCTGACGAGGAGTTTCAGTGTGAGGTTATTAGCCACGATGTTGAAGAAAAGAGGCGTATGGTTCCGTCAAATAGCAGTCTCAATGAGGGGTTACCAGAAGTTCGGCCAGCAGAAACATACCTTCCGAATATTTATATTTCTGATCAAGATCTGGACTTTGAGAATACTCTGGATTTATTGGAGTTTCTAGCTGCTGTTGATTGCTGTTTATGGCTGATAATACAACACTAGCTCATTCGTCGATTATTGAGCTTATTCATCATACAGCAACTATTCAGTCCGAGCCCAATGAGTTGTCTGATTCATCATCAACTCAGCCTATCGCAGTCCACTGCTGGACATAGGCCTCTCCCAAGTTGCGCCACAAGTCACGTTCAGCCACGTTCTTCAGGTCGTTGGTCCACCTGGTGGGGGTGGCCCTACGCTGCGTTTGCCGATTCGCGGTCTCCACTCAAGGGCTAGTCTGCTCCAGCGGCCATCAGCCCTTCGACAGACATGGCCAGCCCACTGCCACGTCAGCTTACTGATCCTACAAGATATGTCGGTCAATCCGGTTCTCCTCCGGATAATCTCGTTACGGATTTTATCCTTCAAAGAAACTCCAAGCATAGCTGGCTCCATAGCTCACCGAGCGACTTTGAATTTGTGAACCAGCCCAACTGTCAGTGTCCACGTCTCGGCACCGTAAGTCATGACAGGCTGGACGTACTGGTTTAAGACCTTTGTCTTCAAACTTTGCGGTATATGCGACGAGAAGACTCGGCGAAGTTTGCCAAATACTACCCAGCCTAACTAAAACCTTCTGTCGGCTTCTTTCTTGAAGTTTGTCTACCAAGCTGAATTATCTGCCCTAGGTAGACGTATTCCGTTACGACTTCGAGTGCCGACCCTTCAACGAATATTGGCCTCGGAATGACATGCATATTGAACATGACTTTAGTCTTGTCCAGATTCATGCCAAGACCGACACGCCGAGATGCTCCGTTTAAGCTGTGCAGCATTTCGCCCAGGTGTTCCAACGACTCAGCCATTACAACGATGTCATCGGAAAAACGGAGATGTGAGATGTTCTCGCCGTTAACGTTGATACCCTAACCAGTCGAACGAAACGAGATTATTTTGTTGTGGGTAGTTTGATTTTTAAATACTGTTTTAATTTAGATAATGTTGATTATGATGTAGGTAGGTAAGTATTCAAAGTAAATCTTGAAGATTGAATAGCCAATAACGCTCGATAGTCCCTAATTTGTTCCGTTTTTAAGAGGTAAATAAATATTTTAATATTGTAAGAAATCATGGCTTTTATTGATAACACCTTAACATTACAATTTTTATCTTAATAATACGTTTATCAATATAGGGTTAAGGTACTTGACATTAATCAAATTGAATTTAAATTAATTGTTTTCAGTTTATCAATAATGTGTTATAAGACTTGAAATGTTTATTCAGATAAAATGTTTGCTGGCTCATTTTGTAATATCAAATTTAACGGTTTTTGTAATGAATATAACAGATTTTACAAGTTTAATGGGAGAAATTTGATCTAAACTTATATTATGATATAATGACTGCATATCATCAATATTTGCAGCAAATCCTTGAACAAACTAATTAAATTGGCGCCGTAATTTTGAAACACGATTTACTCGAAATGGCTTCCGTGTAGGTTGACATACTATTGCTTATCAGCATCCTGGCACTTGAACATGTTCATAATATAAGCAATTTTTTGCGATATTACATTTGAGAGAGTATTGTCGCGAATTTGTATTCGAGATAAATTCGGGCATTATAAGATTTTAAAATCTTCGTTATGAAAGCAGTGCTGCCATCGCAAAAATAAAAATACTAAGCTAAAATAATGGGAACGTATCGTCACGCGCGACGGTGTTTTCACGACACTGCCATGATGTAATCAAAATGTAAGTTTGACCCATCGACCATACACCCCATAGATGCCTCATAAGAGGTGACCGATGGCTGTCAACATATCCATGAAATTTCACTAATGTAGGTCGCTACTATTTGCCACTTGAAAACTTCTAATCAGTTTCAACTAATTATGTGAGCCGTCAAAACCACGTTAGTGATTAGCCAATAACCGCCTTGATAGGGCCAATCGAATTGGAAGTACCCCGTCTCAGCTAGTTAACAGAATTTATTGTACGCATTATATTCAACATTAGGCGTCTATTGGGCTTTTTGGTCGATGGTTTGGCCTAAGACGTAACATTAACTTTCGTTGATGTAGTCCCCGAGAAAGAACACGATATTTATTCTTTCCTCATAGAATTCCCATACATAATGAAGGTTGTTGTGCTTTTTAGAGAGGCTGAAAAGAATAACAAGAATAAAATCCACAAAGTCACTAAATATATAAAAAACTGTCTCAAATTATTTCATAAACATATGTCAACCATACCAGCAACAAAATGTACTTTATCCTGTATGTTCGTAAATAAAGTCCTGACCTTTTAGAGGCGATGACCATATTGTACCTTACATAAGCACCACATGTGTGTTTTATTTATGTCATGTACGAAAAATATAAATGCCCATTCCAAAATCCTTTCTTCGTACAAAAATGTGTATGGTGCCTTGAGGTAATTCCGGACACGAGGTAATTCCGTTAAGGCGCTACTATGAGCTAAGTGGCTCCCCCGTCAGTAAATAAATAATTACTCGCTGAGTAGATAGATAGATAGATAGAATATACTTTATTGTACACCATGAAAATAGTAGTAAACAGGAAGAACGTATAAATTATGGGTACATGGGCAGTCTTATCGCTAAAAGCGATATCTTCCAGACAACCTTTGGATGGACAAAGAAGACGTAGATCTAGATAATGGGAGCAGTCCGTGGCGTTCTACTGCATGTTAATAAACTAAAATAAATAAATAGCACAAAATATATTACACATATAGGTATCATAAATATATATAAATAATCTTACAAATCAGAATAGAGATTGGATACATAGGCAATGTCTTAATAAATTACAATCTATTTGTAAAGGTAGTACATAATCTATCGAAAATGACTAACTGGGTACATCATCTATCAAAAATTCGTTTCTAACTTTGTAGTACAGGTACTGTAGTTTAATCAGAAACTAATATTACTCTGTAAATTATATTTCGCTGTGATTGTAGACAGAAAAAACGCAAAATACGGCTACTTTTGGCACTTTCTATCTACAGCTACAGCGAACTATAATTTACAGAGTTATTAGTTTCTGATTAAACCACAGTACCTTTACTTCAATTGGTAAAAACGAATTTTCAATAAATGATGTAGGTACTCAGCGAGCAATTATTTTTTTAGTGATAGAGGCGCCACTTAGCTCATAGTAGGCCTTAACGGAATTTCCTTAGCACTGGGATTTCTTCTGCATTCTGGGAGACACAAATCTCCATATATATACATCCAGAACCGAAAAAATTCAGTAAGCTAATTAAAATTGCTTCGTCCTGGAACCGAAGCGCAGAAGGCCAAGCGTTACCACTGTTCCAATCAAGTTGACTTCACTGACAAACAAGTTAAAATTTTGCGAGTAATTTCACGAGTTCCTAAACTCGTGGCCCCATGAGTTTAACAAGTGGTCTCACTCGCCCATGCCAATTTGCGAGTTATCAGATGCTCAAGTGACAGCTTTCAATTACGGATTTTTTAATACGAGAAGGAAATTATGTCAATGACGTCAGTGATTAAAAGTTCAAAATATTTATTGAAAGTATTTATAGATCGTCCGGCGCACCTTGGGCAGTCAGCCGCGCTACCAACATGCTGACTGGCTAATCTTTAGACTACGACACGAGCTATTATCATTATCATTAGATAGCTGATGTCGACACGACAGAAGAAGAAGCATTTATTTGGATAATATGGTTCATCTTTCTTTAAATTGAGACATGGTAACAGGAAATATCAAACCTAGATTCAATATAGGAAATTTTCTATTTTTTTTTTATAATTTGATATTTCCTAATTATTTTATAATTTTTAACGCATTTACGCATGCAAAGCGAAATCTTACGATTAGAATTTCGATACCACGAGCAGTGTTCACGGTAGCTTAGTGGTTAAAGCACTGGCGTACTGAGCCAGGAGTCGCAGGTTTGAATCCTGCTCGTGAGCGATTTTTTCTTTCCACAATTTAAATCGTTAATATTTTCTGTTAGCAATGTCTTAATATAAAAATAAGCACATCAGGTTAATTTACATATATATTTAAAATGTCACTAACATGCATTTGTATTGATTTATATAATTTTGCTGAAGCAGCTTTCACAGAGTATGAAGTATAGAATACTACCATAATCAGCCCATTAGATACCTACTGTCCAACTGTTGACACAAGTCTTTTCTAAACCATCATCCTCCGAGCCTTTTTCCCAATTATATTAAGGTCGACTTCCAGTATAACCAGATGCGGCTGAATATCATTAGCTATTTTACGCGGAGCTACTGCCATCAGAACCCCACAACCCAGTTAAACTCCACGCTAATCAGTTAAAAGTATTATATTATCTGTGACGCTTTCTAGTAAAGTAAAACTAAAGAAATTGTACCTGTGAGATAGGTAATAAATAAAAATAGTTACTGGGTTTCTTGTTTTTATTAACTGACATTCGGAGGTGAGACAGTTGTCAGACATTCAGGCTTCTGCCTACACGTAACGGCTGCCATAGATATTCGTATGAAAACCGGTACCGACAGCTTAACTTGCTCTCCAAGGCACGGAGAGGTCTCGATGTGTAAAGAAACGGTCACCGATCTGCAGACTGATCGTGGCAAGCGCAGAAGTGGAGAAGAACCGGAGTGACCGACATAGCTTGTAGGATCAGTAAGCTGAAGCGGCAGTGAGCTGGCCATGTCTGTCGAAGGACCGATGGCCATTGGAGCAGACGAGTCCTTGAGTGGAGACCGCGTATCGGCAAACGCAGCGTAGGGCGCCCCCCTGCCAGGTGGACCGACGACCTAAAGAACGTGGCTGGGGGGGACTGGATGCGGAAGGCAGAGGACCGAGCGTTGTGGCGCAACTTGGGAGAGGCCTATGTCCAGCAGTGGACTGCGATAGGCTGAGCTGATTGAAGCACAGCTTAACCTCACAGATTGTACAATCCACGTGGTTGTTACTTTGCCACGAGCCCCTGAAGCCTATTAAATAAGAATATTAATTACCGTACGAATATTAATCATTATCATCATCATCATCATTTCAGCCGAAATATGTCCACTGCTGGACAAAGGCCTCCCCCAAAGGGGGGGATATGCCGTAATCGCCACGCTTGGCAGGCGGGTCGGCGATCGCAGTTGGTTGGTCAAATACTCAGAGAACGCAGCTGCCCATCCTCTGGTGAATCCCTTAGTCGCCTTTTACGACATCCATGAGAACAAATAGGGTAGTGCAATTCTTTACGTCCGGCACCACACGAAATTATGAATATTAGTCTGTATAAAGCAAAAAATCGCGATGATATTTCCAACGAAGCGAGGATAGAATCAACATTGATTTTGTCGTTAACACTTACAAAGACAAATAAGAAAACTCATCATCATCATCATAGGCCCATTATAAATAATAAATAAATATAAATAAATAATAAATAAATATTTTTGGGACATTTTTACACAACACCATCTAGTCCCAAACTAAGCAGAGCTTGTGCTATGGGTACTAGACAATGGATATAATACATATATACTATTTTTTTTGTAAATACATACTTATGATACATAATAAACACCATTACTGTCCCACTGCTGGGCACGGGCCTCTTCTCAAAATGAGAAGGTTAAGGCCTTAGTCCACCACGCTGGCATTGTGTGGGTTGGCGGACTACACACACCATCGAAAACTTCATGGAGCACTTTTAGATGTGCAGGTTTCCTCACGATGTTTTTCTTCAAATTCTGATCCACACATAAATTCGAAAAGTCAGTGGTGCGAGCCGGGTTCGAACTCACACCCTCCTGCATGGAAGGCAAGCGCTCAACTGCTAGGCTATCACAGCTTCAGAAAACTATAAAACTGTAATCTTCTAGCTAACATTGTTAACTGACACCGTTTTGTTCTTGCCGGTACAAGGTAACAGAGATTGCGTACATGAGTAGCTCCATGAATCGTTAATTAAGTACTTGTACCTTCCTAGTCTTTGTAATGCTCCTAGTGTTTACACTGAAAAAAAAACTTGATAACATTAATAAAAAAAATGTTTGCAGCTATCAAGGAACTTGTTTATATACGAGCACATAAAGTAATATGATTATGACAATAAAGTTATGTTGATTGTGCAACAGACAAGTTGTCTTAATAAAATCAAACAAAGTAATTGTCAATGCAATCAAGTTTGGTTATCATGCCAATGACTTCTGTTGATTGTTGTTATAACGAACTTGGTAATGGTTATCAAGTATTTTAGTAGTTTCAGTAATATCTACGCTTAATTTTATAAGGTGATTGTATTCTGCAATCAAAGGACCTGATTACTGGGATCAGTAACTTGATTCATTTGATTCGGTTCGATACTAGAATCAAATATTTATTGTGTAGAAATAGGGCTCTAGGCCCTAACAGAGGAATCATCCCTTTGATATCGTCATCGGTAAGCGCAGAAAGCGCCTGCAGATTAATTTCATATTCTGCGAAACAATCGTCGATTAATTGATGTGAAACACAGACATCGTAAAAAATATAGACTAAGTGCTACGAACAACCATAGTGAAGCCAACAAAAACCGTGCTCCTTCATGTACAACCAGTGCTCACGTACACACCATGCACCTGAAGGATATTTGTTTTCGCGATGCTTACTGGAAGATGCCGCGACATGTGAACTGAGAGGGGTGAGCACGGGTTAAGGTGTGTGAGGGTGGTTTATGTGAAACAACATATTATCATCTTTGCTAAACGGGTAGTTTAGGTACTTACTGATAAAATTGGCACGTAATTTGGGCAGCCTCCAAGCCTGGAGAATTTCACACACTTCTTCCATCACAAACAGGAGTATAAAACCACTACGACGCGCGACGGCTACTGAGATTCACTCACAGCACGATTCACTGAGTTCATAGGATACTTGGGGTGTTAATAATGATCAGTGGGTTTTGCTATTGGGTGTAACCGTGCAATAACTTGAAATTAACCAATTAACTAAATAATTTACTCCGCGTAACAAAAGCGTGCCATGCTTAGGCTCACGAACGAACGGAATGAACAAGTCTAGACCTGAAACACTGACGACTCCGACCGACAACAAAGGGCGTGTTTACATTGATCATCTGACTTGATTAAATCTGTGATGTGCCATGTTTAGACTATCTTAATCATGCTATCTTTATTCCTTGTATGAAGTGAATGATAGAGAAGAGTTGATCATTTTAACTTTATTGTGACAACAAACCGTGATTAATAATTTTTTATAAGTTTTTGATTGTTTCATTCATTTTTTTTTCTATCAAGCAAAATGTCATGCTTGATTGGCCCGATTTTTTTCAGTGTATGCTTCTACTCAATTTTAACAATGTTGTACTATAATAAAAAAAATGAAAAAAAAATGAAAAAAAAAAAATGAAAAAAAAAAAAAAATATTGTACTACTTCACGTTGCATTTTTTATGCTTTAGTGCTAGCTTTTATTAAGCACTTGTCTAGATAGATACACAAAAGTGAGCGGATACACGTTGCACGTTGTAGTCGTGTTTATTATACTCTAAATTCAAAACATCATCTTGCTTGATTTCCTCGCCATTTTTCAAAATTCTATTCAATTTTTTCATTTCCATTCCATCCAATTGTTCCAAACTGAAAATTAAAAATTATTTTAAAAGTAAAAAATAGCATATTTTCGTATTCTTGAAGCAGTTCATTATTGCACGCTGAAAGACAGTCATGTGGCTTTCAAATTAGAGGCGAAAAAAGTGCTGCAGTGGCGTCAGTGTGGTGCACTAGCCACGCCACCATTAATTTTCATACAATATCTAGAAGCGCAGTCGCAGCGCCACACTTGTCGCAATAGTGGCACGTAGCGCTTCTTCTGGCCTCTAATTTGTAGATGCCCTAAGACTGTATTACAACTATAATTATATTATTAGGGCCGGTATTTCAATAGTCTGATAACTTTTAACTGTGGAATAAATGTGACGTCTTGACAGATTTTCTATACTACAACTGTCAAAATGTCAAACTTATTCCTCAGTTAGAAGTTACCTGGCTATTGAAAGACCGACCCTTAACCATAGTCCAAGTAAAAACTCTTAACAGTGTATTCTTGCATTAAAAGAGCCTCCACGAGTGACGATATTTAACTGATCGTCCGGCGCACCCTAGGCAGTAAGCCCCGCTACCAACCTGCTGACTGGCTAATCTTTTTCCCACGGCATGAGCTATCTTTATGTAGCTCACGTTGACACTAGAAAAAAAAATTACAGTGTATTTAATAGTTTACAAGTTCTATAGATACACTCAAACCGTTCCAGTGAGTTTTATTTGTGTCTACCTACCTACCTACCTAACTAACTTACCTATCTGCAACAGTACTTCAGAATCCATCAGCTTCGTTTTCCTGTGTGCCTAACACCTAACAGCTGCAGTCGTCTTGTAGTCTGCCCCTTGCCCATAGACATGCGGTACTGCTTTGTTCGTTTTCTTGTGTGTCTAACACCTAACAGCCGCAGTCGTCTTGTGTAGTGGCTAGCTTGCCCGATGCCCATAGATATGCGGTACTGCTTTATCGTGCGCCTTCGTTTACCGGCCTACCTACCTACTCCGTCCTTCCTTGCCACCGAACCTCCATGCCTCCAACCCTTTATGCCTCCGTGTCCCCGAGTCTCTGTGCCTCCGTGTCTCCGCTATCTCCGGGCTATACTACACTTACACCTACTACTCCGAACTCTGTACCTGTACCTCGTGACACTAACAGTACACGTGAAGTAGATGTTTATGAGTGCCGTTTATTAGTGACATTTATAACCTTAGTGTCAGGAGATTGAGGTTTAAAGCATTGATATTAGTTTGGAACTATATTTTGAACGTTTTTAACCGACTTCAAAAAAAGGAGGAGGTTATGTATTCGGAGGTTTTTTTTTTAATTGTGAGAATTGTCGTTTTGTGGCGAGAGATGCGGCGTTTCGCCCTATCTAGGCCTCCGAGCGAGATTGGCTCTCTCCCGATCCCGCTCCTTCGAAGGTCTTATGTTTCTACCATCGTCAGAAATATAACAAACGTGTAGACTGTAGTCAGTACGCGTCTGACTACGTAGCTTAGATGCTTAGTGCTTAATACCTGTGTAGGTATTAGTATTAATACAAAGAAATTAAGCACTAAATACACGAATTAATTATGAATTAATTAATACCCTTTAAGTAACGTTATATTTCCTTTGATGTTTCACTATTGAAAAGGTAATTCAATGCTAGCTCCCTTCAGTTACGCTGTATGTGTGATAATTATCATTACTTAACGTCTAGACATGCTAAAAGCGTCATAATTAATTATTAGTTTCCATATTGAATATATTCATATATATCTGTGTAGGTGATGTTTTTGTACCTCACACCACACCACACACCCCTTACAGCTCACGCCGCCTGTCCGTCCACACGTTCGTCTGTCACAGAGCTGTGGTAGCCAGTTAATATGTGTATTATTATGGCAAATACTAAAAATAATAATAAATCTGATTCCAAAAGAACTTATTAAAACATTTTTTGTCCTGCTTTGTCTTAAAATCTTAGTCTGGTTGTAGTGGATCCTATCCTAGTAATATTATAAACTAGCCACACCCGCGGCTTTGCCCGCGTGGATGTCGTTTATCACGCATCCCTCGGGAACTGTTCATCTTCCCGGAATAAAAAGTAGCCAATATGTTAATCCGGATTATGTTATATCTGAATGTCAAATTTCATCTAAATCCGTTCAGCCCTTACAGAGTGATTGAGTAATAAACATCCAAACATGCATCCTACCGCATGTGGTCTTGTTGTAGCAATAAATCATTTTTCTTTCTTTCTTCTTTATTTCAAACATCTTCACAAACTTTCACATCCTACTTCCAACTAATAGTATAAACGTGAAAGTGTGTGAAGATGTTTGGATGTTTGGTTGCTCTTGGTGCGCAAGTCAGACTCGCTGTTGGCCGGTTTTTCCATGAAATCTGCGTTGCTGCAAAATTATATTACTTTACTCAGTCACAAGTCGTTGGTCTAGTGGTCGCAAGCGCGAATGCTGAGCGTGGGGTCCTGGGTTCGATTCCCGGGTCGGGCATAGTGTTATTGGGTTTTTTCATTAGGAAATTTTCAGTAGCAGCCTGGAGTATGGATTTGTGTCCGGTTAATGGCAATAGGCTCGCCCCCTATTACATGGGACTATAACATAACTGGCGAAATGTGGGTGTACTATACACCTCTGCCTACCCCTTCGGGGAAATGCAGGCGTGATGTTATGTTATGTTACTCAGTCACTGATTCCAAACAAGAAAGTTTATCTTTTTTCATTCTCTCTCAGTTCTTGTTCCGTGTGGTGCCGGACGTACAGAATTGCACCACCCTCTCTCTTCTTATGGGTGTCGTAAAAGGCGACTGGGGGATTTACTAGAGGATGGGCAGCAGCGTTCTCTGAGTATTTAAACAACCAACTGCGATCGCCAACCCACCTGCCAAGCCTGGCGCTTATGGCATATCCCGCCCCTTTGGGACAGGCATTTGTCCAGCAGTAGACGTTTTTCGGCTCAAATGATGATGTTGATGAGTTCTTCTTCTAACAAATATTTAACTATACATTTAACAGTTGAGTCTCGTGGCGGCACTCGAGCGAGGTAGTCGCGAGTTACTTTATAAGTTCTACCAAGCTAAAAGTTGTTTACGTTCGTTGCGGTATTATTATAATGTTATTAATTTTAATTTATGAGCTATACGATGGATGAAAATAGTGTGCAAGAAGTTTTTCCACCAAATAAAGAAAGTATTCTAAGTGACAAGACGGAAGACCGTTCACAGGATGGTTATTTGGGTTCAGAAGTTGATGAAATTGAAGAGGAATCACAAAGGAAAAGACCAACTAAAAGGAATAGAGAAGGTGAGGATAACGATGAGGAATGGATAGAAGTAATAGGTAAAGGAAAGAAATCGAGACCAACACAAGAAAGTGACGTACAGAATAATGTAGAACTATTTATTAGTAGCAATGAAGCTCTTCCAAAACAATTCGCTTTTGCACGTCTACTTAAGATGTACAATATAATAGAAGTAAACAATATTAACAATCCCTTCAAAATCCGCATTCAATTTAGTAACGAGGGAGGTGCCGAAAAACTTCTTAAAAATAAAGAAATTAACGCAAAGGGCTGGAGAATTTACAATGCCACGGAGGTAACTTATTCATATGGTGTTATTAAACACGCTGATCTAGACTTTAAAGATGAGGAAATATTAGAAAACATAACATGCCCAGAATTTACAAAAGTTGTATCTATTAAAAGGCTTAGTCAACGAGATGGTGAAGGTTGGAGCCCAAGTGAATGTGTTCGTCTTTGTTTCACGGGACCTTCACTCCCGACATATGTGCGATTTTATGATCTAAGAATTGAAGTTCAACCATATATATTCCCAGTCAGTCAGTGCTCCCGTTGTTGGAAAATAGGACATACTCGTAAAAGGTGTCCAACGAATAAAATGGTCTGTCCGAAGTGTACAGGTTCCCATGAGAACTGTGACACATTGGTATACAAATGCATTAACTGCTCAGGCAGACATATGTCATTATTCAAGGAATGTCCTGTATATGTGAAACAAAAAAGAATCAGACAAATCATGGCTGAATTCAATTGCACGTTTCAAAAGGCATTAACCATATACGTCACACCTACCAGTTCATCGAATCCGCAGGAAAATGTCAGTCAACTTATCGAAGAGTCTCAATATGCTCCCCAATTATATGCAGAGACTCAGTTTGATATGAACACCGAAAATTTCCAGCAGTACGATAGCAGGCCACCGGACACACCGTTTTTATACGCAGAGGTCATTTCGCAGCAACGTAAACCGAAACCGGGTGCGTCAAAAGAGTCAAAACCGAAGCAAAATAAATCAAAACAATACGAGGCTAACCGTACATTTGATTGGAATAAAGATTTAGAACAAACGAAGGAATTTGAAAATGTGCAAAATAAGGAGGGTACTTCTAGGTTAAAGAATGATTCTAAGATTACATTTAGTGAGTTATGGTACAGGATTAAAGAAATAATTTTTATAAAGAATATTAATCTTCAAACAAAATTAAAACATATAATTAAGATAGATAGATAGAATATACTTTATTGTACACCATGAAAATAGTAGTAAACAGGAACAACGTACAAATTATGGGTACATGGGCGGTCTTATCGCTAAAAGCGATATCTTCCAGACAACCTTTGGAAAGCTATTTATAGAATGGATAATATTATTAACTGTTGAAAATATCTCAGACTGGCCCTATTTAAAAATCCTGCTTGATTTCCTTAATGGCTGGTCACAATAATAATAGTATAAAGTTTAACTTTTTACAGTGGAATTCCCAAAGTCTTAGACCCAAAAAACTTGTATTCGAACAATTATTAAGTCAAGAAAAAATCCACATAGCTACCGTTTGTGAAACTTGGTTGGAACCCGATTCTTATTTGAAAATGAATAACTACAATGTGTTTCGTTTAGACAGAGATGATTCATACGGAGGCGTCGCTATTTTAACACACAAGTCGGTTATGGCGCAGAGTTGTACTGTGCAGTTGCGGAATACAGGCATTGAGGCAGTGTGCGTTAAAATATTAAATTGCCCCGTCGTAGATAACATTGTGTCAGTTTATTGTCCGCCTACCGTGCGTACTACACAAATCGATTGGGATGATTTATTCAGTAAGTTTACTAAGAAGACTATAATTTTAGGCGATTTTAATGCCCACCACTCAAGTTGGTCGTACAAGACAGACCGCAAAGGCAAACAAGTATTTGACTCATTGTTAGAAAATAATCTAATGGTGCTAAATACCGGCCAAACAACACGTATAAAAATCCTTAATGGTAACATACAAAAGTCTACGCCAGATATTTCGGTTTTTACATCTGATATTGTATATAGGTTCACTTGGAATGTGTTAAATGAATGTTTAGGCAGCGATCATTTGGTTATAAAGATATGTAATTCTTATTATAGTTATCTCAAACCTACAAATATTCGCAACTATAAGTGTGCAGATTGGGTATCCTACCAGAACTGTTTAAAAGCAATGTTTGACAACTTATTACTACCAGAAGATCTCCAAAAATCGTATGACCTGTTCGTAGATTATATGAATATAGCGGCCGATTTACATATTCCTCTAATAAAAATGAGCCAAAACCCATCTTCTTCGTTTATACCGAAACCCTATTGGAGTATAAATTTATCAAAAATAGTTGCGGAACGGAGACTAGCCTTATCAAGGTTTAGACGTAATCCTACTCCACAAAACTATGTTATTCTTAAAGGGAAGGTTGCAAAGGCCCAACTAATGATACGATGTGCAAGTAACAGTGACTGGCAAAATTTTTGTTCTTCTATAAATGAAACTACAACTTGTTCCGAGTTATGGCGTAAAATGAGGTGGATGAAGGGATATAGAAGCCCGAGACATAATATTGATGCATATAAAGCGAATCAGCTTTTACGTTCGTTGGCACCAGATTTCGTTATTCCCGATCAACCTAAATTTTCTTCCTCATTTCCTGAATTAGAGATTGAAGTCTCCATGCAGGAGCTAGACACATGTATTAATCACAAGGATACATCTCCTGGATGTGACGGCATTACATATTTCATGATAAAATTTCTTCCTCAGAACGGTAAGACTCTGTTACTTTCAATTTTTAATAATATTTTTTCAACTGGCTATGTTCCCTCACAGTGGCGAGATATACTTGTAGTACCGATACCTAAACCTGGGAGAGATACTAACTATATATCAGCTTACCGACCCATATCCATGATGTCATGCCTGTGCAAGGTATTACATTCGATTATTAACATAAGATTAGAGTGGTACTTAGAGAAAAACAACAAATTTTCCAAAAATGTCATGGGTTTCAGAAAAGGCAGATCATGCCTCGATAGTCTTACTCATTTAGTAACTAGAATCCAGTTATCATTTTCAGAAGGACTTTCTACCATGGGTTGCTTTTTGGATATAGACAACGCTTACAATAACATTGACGTTATATCACTTTTGTCGATAATGGATAAACTAAATATTGGTCTCAAAATATGTACATATTTATGGAACTTTCTTAAAGAAAGGTTCCTTAAAATAAAAGTAGGGGACACATACGTTGGTAGGTCAACTGGTAAAGGTCTAGCTCAAGGGGATCCCCTTTCACCATTATTGTTTAACATAATTACTATTAACATATGTAAATATTTGGAACGTAGTGTATTTGTTTCTCAGTACGCAGACGACTTCATTCTTTATCATCCATACAGGGACATCACTGCAGCGTCTAGAGTATTACAAAATTCATTAGACATTATCAAAAATTTACTTTCAGAACTAGGTTTACAACTTTCTCCCTGTAAAAGTCAGGTGTGCGTATTTACAAATAAACGTCTCAGAGAACCTGTTAACCTTATAATTAATGACTTACGAGTTAATGAAGTCGATACTGTCAAATATCTCGGCCTGTGGCTAGATAGGAACTTACGATGGACAAAACATATTAACGAAACTCGTGATAAAGTTTTAAGATATTTAAATATGTTTAAGGTTTTATCTGGTCCCGGCTGGAGCATACATCCTGCTCAATTAAGAAGGTTATATATTTCAATTATTCGTAGTCGGTTGGACTACGCGAGTCAGCTTTATGACAACAGTAGTTTGACGAATCTTTATAAATTAGATAAAGTACAAAATCAATGTATGCGAGTGATAGGCGGATACATAAAAAGCACTCCCATACATGTCATGGAATCAGAATTATTACTTACACCCCTTCGTTTCCGTAGATATTATTTAACAAATAAGTACTGGTTAAAACTTAAATCTTTTAGCAATAATACAATGTTGGACGACCTTAACAAATTATCTTATATGGTGAGACAAAACATGTTTTGGAGACGAAAAAGAACACCTTTGGTAGTGACTATTCATGATCAATTAAAATCAACGACCGTTTACTGCAGTGAGCAGCTAGAAATGTTTTCTTTAGCCACTTGGGTAAGCTATGTGGATTTAGCTAATGTGGTTAAAATTAATATTGATACTATAAATAAGTCTAAAAACAAATATAATGTAGATGATCTAAAAGCATTGTGTAAGCAATTTCTAGGTAATAATTATAATAGTCACTATAAAATATATACGGACGGGTCTAAGACAAGGGATGGGGTTGGAGCAGCTTTTCTGGATGTTCGTACGGGGGATAGTATTCAATTGAACATGAGTTCTAAATTTTCGATTATGCATGCGGAACTAGTGGCAATTGCAGAAGCACTGTCCTATATACAAACTTTGAATTCAAATAATATAGTTATATTAACGGATTCCAGAAGTGCGCTCCAACATTTATTACACTGTACTTTTGCTAATTTTAGAGGACTCCCAATAGCTTATGATATCTTAGAAAGTATTTCTAAGCTTAGAAATAGATGTATTAATATTATACTGCAGTGGGTACCTTCTCATATTGGACTTGCTGGGAACGATCAAGTTGATAAACTTGCCAAAGATGCTACTTGTGAGGGTGTGTCGTATAATGTTCCTCCGCACTATTCAGAGATTCTTCCAGAAGTAAGACGAAATTGTGGCGAGGTGTGGTCCGAGTATTTTAATGAAAGATCGTTAAGTAAAGGAATATGGTATAAAACAATTCAACCCAATCTTCCGCGTTACCTATGGTTTGAAAAGTGTAATATGAGAAGATATACCATAGTTTCAGCTCTTAGACTTCGTGCTGGGCATGTGCCCTTAAATAACTTTGCATACATGATGGGGAAAGTTCAGTCCCCAAACTGTGTTACATGTAACACAGTAGAAGACATTTACCATGTTCTAATGGAATTTGCCCGGAACGAGGAACAGAGGCGTCTACTTAAGTTTAAAAACCAAAACATCGGAGAGTGCAACATTATTTTGTCCTCTCCCTTGGGTGAGTCAGCCAAAATTATATATAAAGTGTTTGAAGCTTATTTTAAGAACAGATTGTGATTAAAAATTGTATTGTGTGATTTTGTAAGTATGCAGCTCCAATGAGGGTGACATTATCATTTATGATAAAACCCTCCTTTTTTAAATAAAGATAAAAAAAAATAAAAAAAATAACAGTAATTATAGCAGAAACCTAAACAGTAAAAAGTACAGACGGTAGAAATAATTAAAACGAATTTACTTGGCGGAGCGCCAGGCGCTGTAACCCAAATTTTCACGATGCACTTGTAAAATTCTTTCGTATGGAACGAAATATAGTTAATAGCATACTATAATATCCAATATATATGTACGAAGTGTGTTCAGAAAATAACGGGAATTTTAAAATTTCGCGGGTTTGAAGAGTCCAATTGTAATTTTTTTTTTATTATGTTGATATACATGCCCCTGAAGTAGGATGAAATTTTCAGCTGTATTAATTGCTTACTTTGTCTGTAGCAGCTGCTAAGGTTATACGTGCTTTTATGAGCTTGGCGATTTTCGTTTGTTAAAAGAAATGGATCAAAGAATTTGTATCACAATCAGAGAAGTCAAAAATGTGTCAAAAATAAGTCAAAACTGAAGCAAATGAAAAACAATTCATGGCTTTTGCACCACGATAATGCACCTGCTCACACTTCGTTGCTTGTTCGTGAATTCTTGGCCAATGCCCCAGCCTCCATATTCGCCAGACATGGCTCCGTGTGACGTTTTCCTATTTCCAAAAATAAAAGCATAGATGACATTAAAAGCGCATCGCTGAAAGAGCTAAGGGCTATCCCAAAAATCGAGTTTGAGAAGTGTTTCGACGATTGGAAGAAGCGCTGGCATAAGTGCATAATATCGAATGGGACTATTTTGAAGGCGACAACATTGATGTAGACGAATGTATATTTTTTTTTTTCAAAAAACTTAAATTACCGTTATTTTTTTAACACACTGCGTATATGTATTATATCCATTGTCTAGTACCCATAGTACAAGCTTTGCTGAGTTTGGGACTAGATGGTGATATGTAAAATGTACCAAAAATATTTATTTATTTATTTATAATAAAAGTAAATAATCAATAATACATTTATTTGATTGGTTTTGAAATAAATATGTAATAAACTTTGGCCTTTTCAATCATTACTCACCATTCCGAATATTTTTTACTATAGAACCAACCCTGAAATCTCAAAACATATCAGCTGTTCTGTTCCCTACAACATCATCGAGGTCGCTGGACAAAATGTATGAAAAGTATTTTTTTTACAATTTCAGGGTTGGTCCTATAATAAAAGTTTTTGGCAATGTACATTAACTGGACTACCAATGTAAGATGATAAAAATGTCACGGTGTGTGGTGGATTTGTGGCATTCTTATTTTTTTACTTTTATTATTTCTGAATTTGACTATTATGATTTTGAAATTTATATCAAAGTATTAGGTACTTAATTTTATTTTTAGTAAATTTTTATATTTACTAGCTTTCTTTTTTTGTTTTTATTTGTCAAAAACTTTTGTGGGCGCGCGCGCAACAACTCACCAAATTCTCATCGCATTCGGAAGTATGCATGAACGCATAAAGGACAAACGGGACAAAATATAATGATGATTGATGGTGTATACATTTATTGACGTGTAAATTGGCTTTACCGAATAAACTAATACAAATATGAACTTTCAATACCATGAGTAACAGCAACTGCTAATTCAAAGTTGAAACTTCTGCCATTTCTCTTAATATAGATAATTGCTTATCATCTCTTTCAACATCTACGAGAAGCTGATTCCTTCTTACGTAGGCGAAACTACTTACAAACTAGATACATACAACAAAGTTATGAACTACCTTCATAAATACTAACGCAAAATATTTCCGTCTATACTTTATCTTGATCCAGCTATATTTTCAGCTTAAAACAAGCTAATCTTGTATAAAAGGCTTATTTTATTTAATCATACCGTAAAAGACAATTTACTGCCTGATAATATAACTAAACAACAAGAAAATGACGTAGACGCACTGACATTGTATATCGGACTTTGTTACTTGGAGCTAAGAATTAAAATTGCATGGTTTTAGATGTAATTAGCGTTGTAGATTATACACAGCGTAGTATAAATAAAGGATGGTACTAAGGCGTTATGAATGCATCGAGAGCAATGCATTAACGTTGTGATGGGGATTAAGTGGGTAAACGCTTCACACGCTTCATGTATGCTTAGTAATACACGATACGCAACGTGAGTGCTATTAACGACATAACATAACATCACGCCTGTATTTCCCCGAAGGGGTAGGCAGAGGTGTAATAGTACACCCACATTTCGCCAGTTATGTTATAGTCCCATGAGATAGGGGGCGAGTCTAAAGCCTAGCCTGAGTGCTATTAAACACATAATTACCCATAAAAATAATTCATCTTTTTTTATGAGATAGATCTGCTCTTGACCGTAATCTGGACAAGTCGTGGTCGACTTTGTCAAGATGTGGTCGACGACGGAGCGAGCATACCTATGCCGCTTCACTCCAGCTTTAAAGGCGTTAGGGTTGAAAGTGCCCAAAAATACAACTCCACAACTTGGCTGTGCGCATTATGAAAGAGTTCTCGAAGCGCTTGGTCCTGATAGTAGGGATTTCTATCAAATGTGGATGATATTCTGTAGTGCGTCGTGTAGTTCGATGAAAGAAAGGAGATGGCGGAATAAGCTCATGGAGCTCTTGCACACACTCTCCAAAATACAAAATACAGCCTGTAGAACACCGACAAACATGCAACTGTGTGTCTATGGGCTAAGCTTTGTAGCTTTGTATCTCAGAATGAAAGAAAAATTATTTATTGCCACAACAAGACTATGAAAATGGAGTTGTTGAAGGTATTACTCGAGTGTTCCACATCCTTTGATCTGAAAAAAATCGGCTTAGTCATCTTCCGAGGTTCTCATGGTTAAGAGAGAGAATTGCATTTTTTGTCGGGCTGATATTTCAGAATTCTTGCATATTCAGTCCCAGATTTATGGGGCACCTGAAGGAGCAAATTCAAGTGTGCCATAGAGGCTAAGGAAAATTAATTTTACAGAAGCACGCAAAGGATATATAATTTTACTAGCGGAGCCGGCAGACGTCGTCGAGCCCGGAAAAGCAGCGCCACGTATTGTTAAAATCATCCCTACCGTTTAGGAGAAGATCAGTGACATACCGACAGCAGCGGTCAATTTCCAATTGTCTTTTCAATCCAACCAGGAACCCATTTAAATATACACACAAAATGTCACCCAAATCGGTCCAGCCGTTTAGGAGGAGTTAGTTGACAAACACACGTACAGAAGAATTATTTATTATATTTATTAAGATAAGGCTGATGAAAAAATAAGAGAAGCTTACTATGGTTACATCGTTACATCAGTTAGGTACTTAGTAAAAGTTTCATTCAAAGTCTCGCTCAAAGTTGAAGCACAAAAACAATCGATGTGTTCCCGCAAGCTACACGTAAAAATGTTCGTCGACACACAAGCCGAAGCTGTACTGAATGTAGCCTTTTAAGGCCAACTTAAGTTTTCTTCATCTGCATGCTATTACTGCGGTTCTAAGCATAATTATTCTAAGATCAGTAATAAAAATGCTGAAGAATAAAACTTTTTAACAAAAAATTGAACCGACGAAAACAGAAACTGAAAAGCGAAAAATAACTAATTATGAGTCGGCGCCAAACGAACTTTTAACAAGCATAGTGCGTGTAAGTTGGAAGTGGCCGAGCGGAGAACGCATTTTTGGAAAGTTATTGTTTATCGTTGAAAATCTCACGTTGTATTTGATGTGACGTTGTTTTTATTATTTATTTAAAGTAATTTAATGATCTTCGTTGATTGGTTGTTTGGCGCCGACTCATAATTAGTTATTTTTCGCTTTTCAGTTTCTGTTTTCGTCGGTTCAATTTTTTGTTAAAAAGTTTTATTTTTCATTTTTTTGTGGTTAAACTCTAAATCCAGGTCTCCATTATGTCGTAGTGTCTAGAACTATATTTATGTATGTCAAGTTTCAACAGAATCGGTTAACAGGTAAGAATTCAGTGGGTGAACAAACACTCATCCCCTGTTTTACTACCCTTAGGGGTGGATTTTGATTTTGAAATTCAAATGGGACCAACTTCAAGATATACCCTATCCAATAAAAAAAGAATCATCAAAATCGGACCACTCTGTAAAAAGTTATGCGTGGTCATACATAAAAAAAAAAAAAAAAAAAAAAAAAAAAAAAAAAAAAATATACGCGTCGAATTGAGAACCTCCTCCTTTTTTTCGTCGGTTAAAAAATTCTGAATAAGAAACATACTGGAGCTAAAAAAGCCATCAGTTTTCCCCCTCAAAAATATTCTATATCTGGGGATGTGCAGTTTTTATTTGGATTTCAGCGCAGCGCTCGCTACATCGCAAGCCGTACGTATCTCTATCGCATCCGGTGGACGTGACGTAGGCGTTGTTAGTACCTTCCTGTTTAAATATCCTGCGCAAATATGTCAGTGATACACTCGAAACCTCTCGAGACTTTGTTTGATTTTTCGCGTTCGTGTAACAGATGATTTATTTTAACATTTTTGCTCCATCGAATTCTGTTTCGTGAAACAGGGGGATTTTATGTTTATTACAATGTGTTTTGCAAAGTACCTACTTAAGGCAGTTTTTTTAGTGTTTGTGGGTTTAAATAACAACTGCAGCTACCACGTTAGTTTGACGCTCACGTAAAATAACTTTATTATCGAAAACAAAAATATGTTTTTCAAATTATGAAAATTTTTAAAAACATATTTTTAATTTCGCGTAGGTACATAATACACATAAAATATTTGATATCATAAGCATAAAAATGTAGATTTTTTATACATATAACTTATTTTATTAATCGATTCGAAAAAAAAACAATAAATAATCGATTCACATAATCGCACTGACACATCATTGTCCAAAAAACAAGTAATAACTTACGTCATCTATGGTATGGCGGCTAATTCTGAATCGCAAATTGGGGAGTGATACAAAAGATTTTGATACATTTTATTAACGTGTGTGTTTCTACGATAAAACATGGCTGTTTTCTTATAATTTATTGTATTTTTCAATAGATTCTGGCATTTTTCTACCATGCGTACTAAAAAATGTGTGAATATACAACGAAAAACGCGCCATCGGCGGGAAACTTCTACTTTAGATACGAAAAACTTTGTTATCACTACTAGTTTTACCAATATGAAGCATTATTCCTACGAATTATTATATGATGAGTGATTTATCAACTGATTCTGTAAAGTTTTGATGTACAGAATCCACAAATTTTATGTTTTTTAGCCTCGATAATCACTGTAAAAAATGGCGGTTATCGCAGTATTCACTTGGATTTTTCAAGATATTATATATTAAATAACGCACACGCGCTAAATAATATTTTACCGCGTGTGCGTTATTTATCAAAGATATAATGGAACTGGCACACGTGCTTTTTATTTAAGTATCCTAATTAGCGTACTCATACATGATTAGATAGATAGTACATTAAATATTCATATATTTAATTAGGGTGACGTTTGACGTATTTCTCGGTCCCATAAGTGGGACCAAACCGAGCTTACGGTGGTTCTCATTCTAGGGACAGCTACGAACTATACGGTTAAAATAATTAAAGTAATTATTTTCTTTTTTCTTGCGTTAGGGATTAGGTTTTTGAATAGGGAATTCAATTTATGGTGAAAAACTTGTTTTATTTATTGATTAAAGTTCGTTCATTTCATCATTTCCATAACATTGCGTTCCATTACATCCATAATTCTATTTGGTATAAGTACAAGTAGGTACTTAATTATTTTTAGTGACACCATTACGTTCTGTTCACGTGATTTGTACATGTTATAATAATAATAATAATTCATTTATGATGTTTTTTTTTTATCATGGCAAATTTGATTTGATGCTTACCTGATACGAAATTCCATATATTCATGATCATTATCCTTTTTCATTTCATTTTGAGTTCAATTCAAAACTTTTATTCCCAATACTAGGTCACAAAACACACCGAAAACCACATTTAAATAAACAACAAAGTAAATTACACCAAAGAAAGTCAAATTTAAAGACGATTCGGTATTTATTGGTTTCGAAACACGATTTCGAACTCGAATTATCCGACAAAACATCTTCGGGGAGCGAAATGCGACAATTTACCATCTTACAATGAATGTCCATTAACGCCTCGGTTTGAAGTTCAATTCAAAATTACTAATAGATATTCTATTTACCGCTTTGAGTCCATTGAAAGGAGCTCGTTATGTGAAGGCTGAAGGAAATTATAAACTTGAGGGAAAATGCCTACTTATTGTGGTGATTGTAATTGTAGGTAAATTGGTTTAAGTTGTTTTAAAGACGAGCTTATGCAGATGCGTAAGTAAAGTGAAATAAAAACAGTAGCAAAAGTGCTTAGAATCTAGTCTCGTACAACATTCGTGGGTTTTTACAAACTACTTTTGTGTTTTTTTAAGGTTCCATAGTCAAACACACCCTTATAGTTTCGCCATGTTCGTCCGTCCGTCAGTCCGACTGTCTGTAACAGCCATTTTTCTCGCAGACAGTGTGCTGAGATCGCATGTCATCTTGTTGTGGCAATAAATAATTTATTTTTCATTCATTTTTTTTTTGCTATGAAGTTGAAAAAAAAAAACGAAAAAAAAAACAGAAAAAGTTTAATCAGAAATGAAATGGAAAATTTGGCTTATTAAATCAAAATAACAAAATATCAAAAGACAGCGAATAGTCTGCTCGTGACCACGGCCAATGCAACTTGGCCGAAACGTCGAGGTTAGTCAAAATGTTTGTTATGTTTTGATTTAATTGTGCGCGACAAGTCCCGTAAACATAGTTCAATATCAGTGAAATTTGCGAAAGTATAAAAACTTCTGTGGCTTATTACTACAAAAATATATACAGAAAGAAATTTTAATCATAATGACTATAATTAATAATTAAATGAGGAGATTCGCTGGAGAACGAAAGTAACCGACATAGCCCGAAGAATTGCCAAACTTAAGTAGCAGTGGGCGGGGCACATTGCTCGCAGAACATATGGCCGATGGGGCAGTAAAGTTCTGGAGTGGCGACCGCGTACTGGAAGGCGCTGCGTGGGTAGGCCCCCCACAAGGTAGACCGACGACCTGGTGAAGGTCGCGGGAATCCGCTGAATGTGGAAGGCGCAGGACCGGTCGTTGTGGCGATGCTTGGGGGCGATGCTTGTCCAGCAGTGGACGTCTTTAGGCTGAAATGATGTTGATGATGATGATGATGATGATGATGATGATGAATAATTAAAGTAGCCGCTAGAAATATTAATGATAATATAGTAGCTAATAACTATAAAGCTTATGATAATTCAAAATAACCACAAATTCTAATATAACAGAAGCGTGAAGCAGAAAATGGACCACGCATACTCAGTTATTACCGCAGCAAATATGGAAAGGAAACACTAAAAAAATATGAAATTGCAAGAGAAATACAACCGGCCATCTGTTATGTTACGTAACAGAGTTAGCTATGAGTTATCACCTTTAGCTCCAGGCTCGTGCTCGAAATATGGATGTGAATTCGAGTTCGAAATTTTTTATGAAATATTCGAGGTTAAGATAACTTTATTTCTCACAAGAATACAATCATTCACTTACATGAGAATTAATTAATACATAAATTGAAAAAATTGTTGGGCATATTGCATAAAATTAGCATTAGAAACAAAATATTTTGAAGGTAGTCCTAACAAAAACTGCAATGTTCATTTGACACTGGATCTAATATAAAACAAGTTCACGTTCACGACACAGAAAAGCTGGATGTGGCTCGAAGCCGCTTTGGTGCTATTGTGGTCGAAAGTGTTGCTGTGTAGTGTTTGGTGGGGTTGAGTTTCGGCATAGAATAGATAATAATACATCGAATATATAATAATAACTGGTGCATGCTGTTTGCTGATGACATTGTCCTTGTTGGTGAAGATGGACTTGAGGTCCAGAGTAGATTGGCGAAATGGCAACAAAATCTGGAGAACGTTGGCTTGAAAATCAGCAGAACTAAAACGGAATACATGTTCTGCGATTTCGGCGGTCTTTCCGCTTTTGTTGCTATTGCGCTAGATGGCGTGCCCTTGCCAGTCTGCTCCGACTTTCGGTACCTCGGTTCACTTGTGCAAAGCGATGGCGAAATAGACCGGACAGTCAAGCACCGAATTAACACAGGATGGTTGAAATGGCGGCAGGTCACGGGAACTACATGTGACTCTTGAATTCCTCTTAAACTGAAGGGGAAAATCTATAAGACCATGATAAGACCTGCTGTCCTGTATGGATCGGAATGTTGGGCTACGAAAGGAATTAATAAAAGGCAAGTGCACGCAGCTGAGATGAGAATGTTAAGAGGAATGTGTGGTGTAACGAGAATGGATAGGATAAGGAATGAATATGTAAGAGGGAGTCTGAAAGTAGCGCCAGTGACAGAGAAGTTAAGTAGCAATAGACTGTCATGGTATGGACATGTGATGAGGAGGAATGAGGAGCATGTTACGAGGACAGTTTTAAGTATGAATGTTGATGGCTATAAGAAAAGAGGGAGACCGAAGAAAATACGGATGGATTGTGTGAAAGATGATATGAATAGAAAGAATGTGAACACGGAGATGACGGCTGATAGAGATGTATGGAAGAAAAAAACATGCTGCGCCGACCCCAAATAAATTGGGATAAGGGCAGGAGGATGATGATATAAAATCAAAAATCAAAATAATTTATTTGTAAAACATAGGTATAAAAGTTAAAAACTTGGTGGAAAATTAACATATTACGTCACACTATGTTTAACCTTGAAAGGCATACACATTATATAGTACCTATAGAACACATCATAGCATTTTTATTATTAGTTACCATTAGTTATATAACACCGGCACAATTAGCGGAACACAAAAAAAGCAGGATTTTAAAATCTTTTACTTGAGGAACTGGCCAGTTATGATATTTTTTTAATTTATTGTCAAATTTGAAAATATAAAATTAGATGACATACACTTTTTTCATTCATTTGTTTTATTTTCCCGAACAATACGTTTTGTCAACTTGTTCGAGTAATAACTACGTAATTGTAATTTTTTTGAAAAATTGCACTTAATGGTTTTTTATAAATTTGTTATTCTATAGGCAATTTTGTTTACAAAAGCTCTTTATTATGCCTGACTTAACATCACTGGAAATCATTAGGGCGGTTGAAATGAGAAGAAATGGCCATACCTACAGATCGATTGCCTCAAGGCTTCGTCGACCAGTATCAACGATTAATCGCAGCATCCAGCGGTACAGATCGTCTAATTCTCTTGTGAGGAGGAGGGGTCAAGGTAGAAAAAGATGTACATCGAGGCGAGATGACAGTTTTTTACAACTTGGAGTTCGTAGGAATACGCGATTAACGGCTGTACAAGCTCGAAATGAACTGGAAGACGTTCGAGGAGTACGAGTAAGTGAGCGTACAGTTCGCAGGAGATTTGAAGAAGTTGGTTTAGGGTCGTATATACCTGCCAAAGGCCCAAAACTTGAGAGACGTCACCGCGTAAACCGATTAAGCTATGCGCGAGAACATCGTCATTGGGATTTGAACGAATGGCAGCAGGTTCTCTTTACTGATGAGTGCAGAGTTCTTTTAAAACAGATCGATGGGAGACAGCGAATATGGAGACGCAAAGGAGAACGACACATACAGTCTAATTTTGAACACACAGTGGCTTATGGTGGCGGCTCGATTATGGTTTGGGGAGGGATATGTTTGGGAGCTCGCACGGAGTTAGTGATAGTCACAGGAGGGACCATGACAGCAGATCGATACATCACAGACATTTTAGAAGAACAAGTTGTACCATTTGCCCCATTTATTGGTAACGACTTTATTCTAATGCAAGATAATGCTCGTGCTCATAGTGCACAATCGGTACAGGCATATCTAAGCCACGTAGGTATACCGGTGATGCAGTGGCCAGCAAATTCCCCCGATATGAATCCGATAGAACATGTCTGGGACTTGCTAAAAAGAAGGGTTAAATCCAGAATGCCACCCCCCAACAATCTGAATGAACTTGGAAACGCATTACTTGAGGAGTGGGAGCGGTTGCCTCAAGAAATCATCGATAACATAATCTGTAGCATGCCCAGACGAATGGAAACCGTAATCAGAGCAAGAGGGGGAAACACTCGTTATTAATTTTGCTTTAATTTTATTGTTAAATCATTTAATGCTTACTTTTTTTATTTTTTGTGATGGTTCATAATCATCTAAAAATTTCACTTATTTCAAATTTCTTTATTTTTCAATAAAAAATAACGAAGACTTTTCAAAGTCGTTGTTAAAAGATGTTAATCAATTTGTTATTTTGTATCTAATTACATTTTCGTCAAATATATACGTTATTATCTCATAGTCTCACTTTTTTTTCTGTTCCGCTAATTGTGCCGGTGTGTATAGTTGTATATAATAATACGACTTTTCTTATGGTTTCGATTGGACAAAGTGATAGAGGGTTTTTATGAGGTAGTTTAGCTATGAGTTTGTCACCTTTAGCTCGAAGCTCGTGCTCGAAATATGGACGTGAATTTGAGTTGGAAAAATTATATAAAAAATTCCCTGATTCGGCCGTCTTGTGGTCAAAAGTGCTGCTGTAAAGTGTTTGGTGCTGTTTTTAGTTTTGGATAAAGTGGTAGTGAGTTTTTTTATGAGGAAGTTTAGGTAAGTATGAGTTATACCTTGCTAGAGGCTCGTGCTCGAAATATGGATGTAAAATCGGGTTATATGCGAATCGTTTTAGTGATATTGTGGTTGAAAGTGCTGCTGTGAAGTGTTTAGTGTTGGTTTTAGTTTTGCACAAAGTATTAGTGAGTTTTTTATAGGTCAGTTTAGCCATGAGTTTTCCCGCGCTCGAGGCTTGGACTCGAAATATGGACTTGGATTCAAGTTGTTAAATTGTATAAAATATTTTGGTCGTTTAAGTGCGTGGTTCTGGGTTGAGTTTCCAAGTCGAACAAAGTTTTAGTAAGTTTATGGGTGAAGGACCTTTTAAAATACTATGAAAATGCAGGAGAGATAAAAAAAATTGGTTAAGTCACTATTGAACTGACAATTTAAAATCAAATTAAATTGCATGCATAACGTATAAAAAGGAAAGGGAAAATCTGGACGAAGCTTTGTTCAGTAAGTGAAGGAGAAAGTAGGAGTCGAGTCCTTATCAAATGATCAAAAAATAGGCTGAGGCATAAGAAAAGAGAAAACTCGTATTATTACCTATTCTATGCTGAGGAGAGAGAGAGAGAGAGTGGGGGTTGCTCCACCTAAGAAATAAAACAAATATTTCATTATTTTGTTTATTTCTCAAATGAAAGAAGATGCCTTTCACAGTGTTGCTTTTCAAACATACTCGGCCTAATTTCCCTAACAAATACCAACAAGACACTTAAATAAATACAAGAACACAGCGCGAGCACCCAACTAATCTAATTTACATCAACAAGAGTCTCTTAAGATAATTAATTGTTTATCAAGACGATGCAAACTAAGTTGTTTGACGAGGCAATAAAATAACTTAAAACAAACTTCATCACAACTTGTTTGTTTAACTTAGAGACACGAGTTCAATTTGTTCGTTAGAACAAGTTGTGTGTGGAATTTTAGACGCATGTGTGTAAGTTTTCTCCCTGTGTGAGACTCTGAAGCTTAGTTTTATTATTACACTCAAAATGTTTTGGTACTTAACGATTTTACTATACACAAATATTCTATAAAATGTTTTCGTATTAAAATATGTGTGTTTGCGTTCATGTCTAAGTTTTTAGATTTTTAAATGCATATTTAGTTCTATCGTGTCGATATGAGCTACATAATGATAATAGCTCATGCCATAAGGTTGGTAGCGGGGCTGACTGCCCAGGGTGCGCCGGACCTAAGGAGGCGGCGGAGAGGGTTCGAGAGGCGATAACCTCTCTTCCCATCCGCAGGAGGCGACCTGAGCGTCGTAGGAGGGCGTATGCTGACCTCCAGCCACCCTAGGTGTGGGCCTGCGGGTGGCGGACTCGGGGTGGCCCGCCGCCCGATCAGTCAAGGCCCGTGACGGTGGCGCGTTGTGTTCCGCGCGCGCCAGTCCAGAGGAGGGTGCGGCCGATGCAGTTGCCGCACGGGAGGAAGGGGCTCGCCGACTAGTAGCGAGCCGGGACCTGCCGGGGATGGTCGGGCGATTACAGGAGTTTTCCCACGCCCCCGGCCAAGGGTCATTAGAGGAACACCGTGGTGGTTTTTAGTCGGTAAGAGTCCGACACTGGCTCCGCCTTCCCCGGGCGGAGTGCGTCCATGAGGATTTTCCCCAAGGAAAAAAAAAAAAAAAAAAAAAGAAAGTGTGCGCCGGACGATCAATTAAATATCGTCACTCGTGGAGGCATATTTAGTTAAAAAGGCATGTCAAGATTATTTACCTTTATAAAGTTAATTACCTACCTAAACATTTCGAGTAAGTATAATTCACGATTCGAATAATATAATAAGACTAGTGAAGACCCATCTTCCTTTTAAAATAATCTTAGTAGGTATACTACGAAAATCTGGTTTCAGATCTGCTGTATCATGGACACAGACCAGTAAGCCTCAAGACGCCGCATAAACAAATTTTTGCATTAGAACGCAGTCGTAAAATGTTGGGGACCGAGGGGCGAACGGCGCGTTATGATTGGTCGGCTCAAAAGTTCGGTGGAATGATCCCGTATGATTGGTGCCACTCGCTGACGGACTGACGTCCCGATTGGCGGCGGGGCGTATGATATGCAGTGCTACTGCATATGCGTGGTGACCGGGGGTGTCTGGCTAATTGACGTCTAGAGGCTTACTGGTCTGTGATCATGGATGACGAAACTAGGTAATGTGCTTGTAATGAGCGCACTTTGAACTTGTGCATGGTCCGGTTTACAGCGAGATTAGACAAAGCGATGCCCACAAACGACAGAGGACTATCTTATGCCAAACTGGGTGAAATAGCCTATAGCTATTGTGTTTCCTACAAACTACACACTCACTCACTCACTCGCTAGTCACATGGCATCTATGAACCATTTTGAATTTTTTTTTCTGTGTTGATTCAGTTTGAGCCTGCCTATCTACAACATGTTGATATGTATTGGTGCTCAAATTAAAGGGCTCGATAGCTCTACTCAACTAACGGCCAAAATTTATATTCTATCTATCCACTATTTGTCCTACTAGAGATAGAAATTTGACATAAAATGTATGGAGCTTATGTCAAAGTTCTATCTTTAGTAGGGCAAATCGTGGATAAATAGGATATTAATTTTGGCCGTAACTTCGGATAGCCACATCTTCTACACCATAGGTCTTAGTAGACCCATCGTTTTGGTACTCAAATGAAAGGGCTCGATGAACTCTACTCAAATAAATCTACTGATTAGGTTTATGATAAGTTCATATTTTTATAATAATTTATAAATTTATTTATTTATTTATTTTATTTTATTTATATATTTTCATAACTTTTTGAATAATACCAATTTAGTACCATTCCCACTACATGGGACTTTATAACATAACTGGTGAAATGTAATAACGTTTATTAGAAATGTATGTAGGTACTATACACCTCTGCCTATCCCTCGGGGAATACAGGCGTGATCTTGTGTATGTTATCTATTACCATTCCTTAATATTTTTTTCATATACCAGGCCCCTCAGAAAGTATTGCGAAAAAAAGTTTTTATATATGGGAGACTGGCCAGTTATAATGTTTTTCGAAAATATGATTATTTATAAGTAAAAATAAGTAAGTTCCAATTTCAAAATTTCCCTCCACATTTTTTGCGAGTTAATTCAAAGTATTGTGTCTCACTGAAATATGGATCTGCGCCGGGAACATTTTAGAGCTATGATTTTATACGATTTCAAGTGTCGCCTGAAACCGGATGAATCGTACGATAGACTTCAAATGGCATTCATGGATGAAGGCCCTTCCAAGGCAACCGTGTATCGTTGGTATAACGAATTCAAGCGCGGTCGACCAACTTTGGGGGATGACGAAAGAAGCGGTCGCCCTTTGACGGCTGTTACCGAAGAAAACGTGCTAGCAGTGAAAAATTTAATCCAAGACAATAGGCGAATTACATATCAGGAGATTCAACACATATTGAAGATTGGATCGGGAAGCGTTCACGAGATTCTACACAGCCATCTTCGCGTGAGGAGGATAGTATCACGCTGGGTGCCGCACAACCTCACCGATGCTCAGAAGCAGGCCCGGGTGGAATGGTGCCGTGATATGCTTAACAAATTTGAAGCAGGCTCGTCTCGGCGTGTTTACGACATCGTTACAGGTGATGAGTCCTGGATTTATCAATACGACCCAGAAACCAAGCGCCAGTCGACTGTTTGGGTGTTTCAAAATGAGCCAACGCCTACCAAAGTGAAGCGATCTAGAAGCGGGGGTAAGATTTTGATCGCTAGCTTTTTTAATTTGACTGGCCACTTGGTATCAATTCCCTTACGGGATCAAAGAAGCATTAATGCCGAATGGTATACTACCAAATGTTTGCCAGAAGTTTTCTCTGTTATAAGCAACAAGCGACCAAACACAGGGCTCCGCGGGCTACTGCTCCACCACGACAATGCACCTGCGCACACCGCACTCAAAACGAGGGACTTCCTGGACAGCACGCCAGTCAAACTCCTGGGTCACCCTCCTTACAGCCCTGATCTAGCACCGTGTGACTTCTTTTTATTCCCAAAAATAAAAAATCTGCTCAAAGGGATACAATTTTCGTCGCCGGAAGATGCGCTGGCTGCGTTCGAGCAGGCTGTAATCGAGGTGTCTGCGGCGGACTGGAAAAAGTGTTTTGAAAACTGGTTTAGGCGCATGAATCTTTGTATAGAGGCTGGTGGAAAGTACTTTGAAAAGATTTGATAAAAATATATGTACGTATAGAACAATTTTTTTTAGTTTCGCAAAACTTTCTGAGTGTCCCACGTAATTACTTTCAAACGTTGTTTTTTCAATTTATTTCATTGTACCTGTTATTTAACACATAGATAATGTACCTAAATAGCTAAAAAAAAAACTTTGTTCCAACCGGGTATACCATGACAACTCTCGTTTTTGTATTTGTAATACAAATTAATGTTAAATTGTAGACAAAAATAAATAATTTGATGAAATGAATGTTTATTTATCATATTTTAACTAACACGGTTTATTTATCCATAAAAATGTTTAGTATTTTAGACATAAAAACTCTTTGCTGGGATTTAGAAAAAAACTGTAAAGTGAAATCACTAGTGCGATAATGTAAAGTAAAAAGCACGCTTGTTTTATAAGCTGTATTATTAAACCAAAAGCGGTCCAATAAGAGCCACTTTACGAGCAAGTGTGTTTAAAACAATATAATCGTTCCCCGTTAAACCGTCACGGTTCTACGTACCTTCTCGTGTAATATTAAACGAAAAAATAAAAACTGAAGTTTTTCCTTTCTAAACCACTTCTTTAAACCTCATTATGCATAGAAGTAAATTGGATTATGGGAAGTGTAATGCGTCTTCAAGTTCAGTAAAACCGTCTAAGGTGGCACTCGACGTTATGAAGCGGAATTATGTTTTGAATAATTTATTTATGGTAATTGTATTTTTTGTCGTTTCCACCGCCTCACCGCTTTGTTGCCACGTAATTTTTCGTACATTCTTGTTTTTTTACGCTTGTTTTAACTTTGTGGGGAAAATGTCGAACTTTTTGTTAAAGTATTGATCCATTTTCTTGGAAAAGAAGTTTGGTTAGTGAATATGTTACGTTTAAGGTTAAGTATTAAAGAGATTATTTGATGGATTAATGTTTGTAGATTTGTGCATTATAATGCCATTCCTGATCATTTTAAATAATTACCTCCAAATAGATTTAGAAAAAATAATGGCTGATAGAGAAGTCCTTTTATGGAGGGGCTCGTAGCTAAGCAAAGACTGCGCGGATTGTACAATCTGCAAGGTTAAGCTGAACTTGCCGCGGTCAGTCTGTGGATGGGTGACCGTTTCGATACACCTCGAAACCCCTCCGTGTCTCGGAGAGCACGTTAAGCTGTCGGTCCCGGTTGTCATACGAATATCTATGGCAGTCGTTACTGGTAGTCAGAAGCCTGAAAGTCTGACAACTGGTCTAACCTCCGTAATGTCAGCATTACCCAGTGACTGGGTTACGGGGGTCTGATGGCAGTCGCTCCGTGTAAAATACTGATGTTCAGCCGCATCTGGCTAGACTGGAAGCCGACCCCAATATAATTGGGAAAAGGCTCGGAGGATGATGATGATTAATAAGTAGGTATAACCAAAAAGGTAAGGTAAGTATAGGTTTCCACCAAAAATAAAAAAAGACATAACACGAAACAACATAAAATCTGAACTTAAAAAACACCTTTTAGAGGAATTAAAACCTAATAATGACTTAAAATTTTATAGCATTAAGAAAAAAAAATTTTTTTTTTTTCAATTTATACTGGCTGCTATACCGAATTACCGATACACTTAATGATGTCAACGATATCAGCTCGGACAGGGCTAAATATGACAGAGAAAAAACCGTTATAGGAAAGACATTATTGCACTAATTTCATATAATTATCGGATAATTAACATTGTGATGTAGATCGTGCGTGATGGATGTTATGCAATATCGCTAAAGTTAATTAATATAATATAATTTATTGGAACAGAAAACACGTTTACATAAAAAAAAATACGAAAATTACTGTGTGAATTGAGGTTTTGTACTTTGTGTACATATAATAAATCTGTACGTTTGTCCTTACAGATTTACAGGTTGTTTGGAAGATATCGCTATTAGCGATAAGACCGCCAATGTACCCTTATTTTACGTGTTAGTCCTAAGTTTAATAATGTTAATGGTGTACAATAAATAATATTCTATCCATCTCTTTCCTAACTACAAAACTGTCAGAACCCAAGGCTTCAAACTAAAACATCAATGTAGAAATAACACATGAATAAATTCAGCAAAATTGCAAACAAGTTTTTCCCAACATAAATCCAACAAGATTTACCTTCAAAGAAACATTTACTGTATTTTTATACACCAATACCTAGACAAAAAAAAAACATAGGTATATTTCGATGGCAGTGCGTAAATAACGTCACCAAGATCAATACCTACACTTTATCTCGGAATTGAATCTGGTCCCCGAGGTATATGAACAATCGATCACAAGGCACACGAGCCAAAATATTTTTTTTTACTGATAAATAAAAAAAACAAAAGCATATACACCCGTAAAAGATAAGTAGATAAGTTTAATCGAATGTCAGTCTTTGGCAGCAAATGTATCAAAAGAAAATTTTGTATCAAGTATTCTCAATGCTCATGTTTGGAATTGAACTTTATCCGCCAAAGAGCAATAACTTTGACTTTTCTTCGACATGTTTGAAAGGACAAAGTAAACTTGTTTTTTTTTTATAGTATAGGATGGCGAAGCGAGCTAAAGGCCCACCTGATGTTAAGTGGCTACCTTTGCCCATAACAACTGCTATACTACCTATGCTGTTGCCTACATGGTACCGCAAGTCGGTTCGCCGAACTGAGACATGAAGATGGAAAGTCTCATTTTTATTTGTCATAGACTTTGCCCGCGGTTTCGCGAACGTGCTGAGATAAAATATAGCTTCAGTTACTTCTGGATAAAGTAGCTTTCTAATGGTGAAAGAATTATTAAAATCAGTTCAGTATTTTCAGAGTTTATCGATTACAAACCAACAAACAAACAAACGAATCTTTCCTCTTTATAAAATTATTTATTTTGAGGAAAGAGATAGGGGTCTTAAACGCCCCTAAGCCACTGCGACCTGATAAGATCTATTGTGATGCCTCTTGCAGCATTACAGAACTTTCCCAAGCTACAAGTCGATCATGGAAGTCGACTATAACCTTGGAGGAGGAAGATTTGATTTCCTGCGTTAAGATGACGTGGCCTCAAAGGTGTTGGCTCCTTATGTGGTGCACTGCATGCATGCACATTCGCATAGGATATGGATGGGTGTCTCATCCTTTTCACGACAAAACGTGCACACTGTACAATTACACAATTTAGGCCCATCCTGTGAGGGTTTTTTATTTAGTTTGCAGTGCCCAGTAAAGGTTCTTGTCAGGATTCTTATTTGGTTCCAGTTCAAAGAAAGCGCTTCTTTCGTAAAGCTTTTCGTAAGCCTACTAGAAGCACTTTCGAGTGTTCTTGGCCTGGGGACTTTTTCCAAAGGCTAACCCTTTGGTTAGCTCCCCAGTTTTTAAGATGGGCTATAGTGTTGCATTAAGGAATGCCACAGATTGGCTCTTAGTGTTACCGAGTTTGCCACTACTTGTGAGTTTAGTACCTAGGTACACTCTTTTACAAGTTTGGAGTCAATTTCGTCTGAGTATAAGGCTTTTAAGCTTGGTTATCAGAGAAGATGAAGTGACAGTGGACATTTCACTTAACGGAAATTAAAATTTTGCTCTTTTGACACTGTGTGTCCGTTTGTCATTTTGCGCTTTTAACATAATGCGACTAAAAGCTTCTAAAATTACCAATATTATATCATTATTATTCACAATGCTTCAATAGTCTAGCTTTCTAAAGTGACGAATCGACGTTATATCGTATTATGACTCTTCATTGCAAGGTCTAAGTAACTTACTACGTACTTTACCCAACTTTGGGCAGGACACCAAGTTAGCCAGTTGCTAACTTGGAGGGGCCAATTTGGACGCCCATATCCAGTGTGAAGCAAACCTTAAATTAGTGTTGGCAATTTAATTAATACTGTTCTTCATGCCACTTAATATAAATTCATGCCAATAATAGCGTTATATTCTAAAATGAGTTAATTCTCGTCGTGGTTCATGAAGTAATAATGTGTTAAATAATATTTATAAATAAAAATAAGCTTTCCTGGCTTTGTAGTTATAAAAATCATACAAAATTCTTATTTTTAATTTACACAAAAAATATTATCCAAATCTACACGACCCTATATATATGGACCCAAACATAATATATACCTGGGAAATCCCCCGGGATCTGTCCAAATCCCACTCGTTTACGGAAAAGTTAAAATGTATTGAATCTCGTACATAGTAAATTATTCAGTGAATGTTTTTTTGGGAATTAGAGAAATGTAAAACTCGAAAGTACTTGTGAATAATAATTTTGTAATTTTGTATGTGCGTTGTGTTCTTAGAAAAAAATTAAAATATAGACGCAGCGCGTAGAACTAGTGAATGAAGCTAGAAAAGGGAATATTAAATAGCAAAAGAGTACCTTCTATACAACGTTACTTTTTGTTTACGCAATTTGAGAAACGAGTGTCTTCATAATCAGCAGGAGAATCAATTGGGATAAATTTTATACCATGTTACATTTCAACCAAAAACTATTGAGCGGCATCTATCCCACTACATGGGAACTATTCTGAATCACGCACGCAGAGTATGAAACGCAACATAGCTTAAACAACGTGTTATTGATATATCTGAAAATCTCTTAAGGGATCATCGTACTCATCAGTATGAACAACTTTCACTATGGGATCAACCCTGAAATCGCGAAAAAAATATCAGCTGTCCCCTACATTTTTGTTTACATGAATCGACAAAATGTAGGGATCAGCTGATATTTTTAATTAAAACCTATTAAAACTATAATTTGTTTCAGTGCCAATGATGATGTAGGAGCGATGTGCGCGCCGGCCACAGCGGCGCTGCTGCTCGCCGCTCTCGCTGCTCTACCCTGTCGAGGTAAAAAATACTTTATGTTTAACCACTTATAAACTACTTTCCCTATTGTACTGTCCTATTCTTTGTTTTTGTCTAGTGCTGTAACTATCTTGAAAATAAAATCTTCTTCATTTTGCTTATTCATTGTCTTTGTTCGTCTCAAGCCCATAAGCCGAAATAACAAAAAAGTATGGAATTATAAGTCTATGATGGAATGACAATTCTTTTGAGCATCATTCTATAATTAGGGAGTATCAGTTTGTAAGGTCTCTTAACTTGTGTTACCTACATACACAGTGTAGGGGTGTAAGCCCAACAGTAAATAATGTTTGTTAAATGAATGTTTGTTTGAATGATGTTAAATGTTTGTTTTTGTTGAGTAGACAACCGTTTTCCGTGAAGGTTTTAATTGTGAGTAAAATATTATAATGTAATATTTACTGTGCTGACCTAAGTCATTATGTTTGAGCGTAAGTGTGATAAAGGTCAATGTACGGTCACGAACCATCCCGGTGGTACATTTTGTCGACAAAATCCCTTGAACGAATCTTGCTACATTACCTACGGGTGCCATCGAACACTGAGTGCAAGCGATTTCAGCCTTAGTGGTGGTTCACCGGAAAGATTTCCGACTGTACAACATAGCCGTTCACAGGTGTCCCATTACTATGCTACATAGAGGGAAAGTACTTTAAATATTAAAAATAGGAAATTCTACTTCTAGCAGACTTCATTTTATTTTAAAAATAAATCAATACTGCATTCAAAGATTTTTTAAAGTGTCTTCCCTGAGCCGACAATCGAACCTTTAAGTATGGCAAAAAATCTTGTATTTTTATGCCACCAATCAATAGAGTCGATAATAAGGATTAAATTATCCTAGCAAATATTGTGTCCTAGATTCCACCGTAAAATCCAAAAAAAAAAAAAAAAAAAAAAAAAAACAACTAAATCTAAATATGTACTCCGTAAAATCCTGGGGCCGACAAAAACACAGCATGGTACGCTGAGAGTCCGGAAGAATGCCGAAATCGAAGAGCTAGTGGACGAGCCTAATATCATTGGCGTAATCAAGGCGCAACGTTTGCGATGGCTCGGCCACGTCGAACGCATAGGGGAAGATCGAGGAGCCAAGAAAGCGTATCTGGGCCAACCAACCGGACGTAGACCAGTTGGTCGCCCCAGATATCGCTGGGGAGATGCTGTGGAGACTGATCTACGTGAGCTTCAAGCTACCAACTGGCGAGATATCGCGCAAGATCGAGGAAAGTGGAGAGTTCTCGTTTCGGAGGCCATGACTCACTTTGGGTCGCTGAGCCAGAGGAGTAAGTAAGTAAGATTCCACCACCACGAAATCTAACACAACTTAGGTAAGTAGATTTCAATAAAATTATGACACCGGCAGCAATTTTTACCCAAAATAAACCTTATTTTATTTGCTGTTTGTTCATACTTCATGGACTTCCTTTGATTTTAGACACTATGTTTGCCGGAAACATTTTATCCCTATTATTGACCCTATCAAAATATATCAACAGAATCCATAAAATACAGGGATACTTCTTCGCGATTGTGTTAACTAGTTCGATTCCCAGCTCAAACAATAGTATTTTTTTTAAATATGTTATTACAGAACTTCTTATTTTTTTTCAATAAAATGAAGTCTCGTTTAGATACAATTTCATATTTATAATTACTTTCCCTCCATGAAGCATAGCGATTAGCGAAGGGACATCCTGTATATTACTCACCATATTAGTTTTGCCTAGATTAAATTTGGGTACCTACCTGAACTTTTGTGTGTAGTCGGGTCTTGTTCAAAACTTTATTTTTCAACAACTTCAACAACATTTATTTTTTGCTAGGATTCATCGTGATCTTCAGACAGACAGAATTGAGAATCTTTCTGTTTCAATCTTCTCTTTATACTTTTAAAATTAATCTTCCTCAGTATACTTTCTTTTCTGGGCATAAATTCCTCACAATTCCAAATGACTTAAAGAGCATTACAAAATATCTGTCCAGAATTGTTTATTTTGAGGCAGCACGTTCAAAGAACTCCGTTTCGTTAAAATAAATAAATAAATAAATATCTTTGGGACATTTTTACACAGCACCATCTAGTCCCAAACTAAGCAGAGCTTGTGCTATGGGTACTAGACAATGGATATAATACTTATATACTTTTTTTTTTCGTAAATACATACTTATAATACATAAGAAACACCCAGACCAACACAAACACTTATGTTCATCACACAAATATTTGTGTCCTGTGGGAATCGAACCCACGACCTCGTGATCAGCAGTCTGACTCTCGAACCACTAGACCACAGAGGTCGTCGATGTCGACCATTCAGAAATGTTTTCTTTACGCGCATCGCACAAATTAAATTGCAAATTCTCGAGAGCTCTTAACATGTATTCCATACTGTCTTTATTATATTTTAATTCGTAAAGAGATTTTTAAAATAAACCGTGCAGGAACCTTCTTAGAATGAAGATTGAAGTTCTGAGAAGCAAGCTGTCACGCAATTTTATATGTCAAAGCCAATGATCCAGTTCAAAAGTTAACTGTATGTTACAACATTGTATAAGAACGTCAATACAAAGTCAATTATTTAAAACCTTAAACATTAAATTGATTAGTTACTACTGTACTAATGTAGTGTTTCTCTTAGGAACGTCATCAAAGGCAATCAAGGACGTATATCAAGTACACAAGGGTCCATGTATCTAAGAACCTAGTTAAACTAGGCTGGCCCGGCAAAGTCCTTCATGCTAGATTGAAACATGTTTGCTGAAACACCTTTTGTTACACTGTTTTGTGAGGCAGCAAACAGAACCTAAAGTAGTTACAACCCAATAGAAAACTTCTAGTTTGCTTTCCGAAGAAAACGTAAAGTGTACCCAAACAGGCCCAAATAGTTGATTGTTTATCGAGTCTAAAATTTACATTTCTATTTGCAGGCACCGACGCCGACGTTGCCTCAAGGATATTGAACGAGACCAACAATTTTCAGGAGACCGGCTCCCTACCAACAATAAACAAACTGTATCAAATGTTACATACTAACTCCGACCTACATAATCAAAGCAAACTTGTCGAAAACTTTAATTACTCTAGTGTTAATCTAACGCATAGTTTTAACTTATACAACAATCTCAAGTATCCCACGAGTGTAGATAAGAATCACGTTGAGTGCTGTCTGAATGTTGATCAGGTTAAAAGTAAAAGCAATGTTAGTTTATTAAATGAGGGTGCTAAAGTAATTGTAAATAATGTGGGTGAAGTTGATGGTAAAAGGAATAGGAAAAGACGGGTTGTGAATGTAGTACGAACTTTTATAGAAGTTACTACAAGTGACACCAGAAGGTATATTGAAGCTACCGCCATGTCTTTGCTGTCAAGCCACTCGCCTTCGGCGATGGAGAGAAGACGCAAGCCTGGAGAAACGGGATCAAGTGCCCCGCTACTAAATTACATATTCGATACGTATTCTAATACACATCAGCACAGGAATGAGAAGTAAGTATGATATTAATAATTGTACATACGTGGGACACTCAGAAAGTTTTGCGAAACTAAAAAAAATTGTTCTATACGTACATATATTTTTATCAAATCTTTTCAAAGTACTTTCCACCAGCCTCTATACAAAGATTCATGCGCCTAAACCAGTTTTCAAAACACTTTTTCCAGTCCGCCGCAGACACCTCGTTTACAGCCTGCTCGAACGCAGCCAGCGCATCTTCCGGCGACGAAAATTGTATCCCTTTGAGCTGATTTTTTATTTTTGGGAATAAAAAGAAGTCACACGGTGCTAGATCAGGGCTGTAAGGAGGGTGACCCAGGAGTTTGACTGGCGTGCTGTCCAGGAAGTCCCTCGTTTTGAGTGCGGTGTGCACAGGTGCATTGTCGTGGTGGAGCAGTAGCCCGCGGAGCCCTGTGTTTGGTCGCTTGTTGCTTATAACAGAGAAAACTTCTGGCAAACATTTGGTAGTATACCATTCGGCATTAATGCTTCTTTGATCCCGTAAGGGAATTGATACCAAGTGGCCAGTCAAATTAAAAAAGCTAGCGATCAAAATCTTACCCCCGCTTCTAGATCGCTTCACTTTGGTAGGCGTTGGCTCATTTTGAAACACCCAAACAGTCGACTGGCGCTTGGTTTCTGGGTCGTATTGATAAATCCAGGACTCATCACCTGTAACGATGTCGTAAACACGCCGAGACGAGCCTGCTTCAAATTTGTTAAGCATATCACGGCACCATTCCACCCGGGCCTGCTTCTGAGCATCGGTGAGGTTGTGCGGCACCCAGCGTGATACTATCCTCCTCACGCGAAGATGGCTGTGTAGAATCTCGTGAACGCTTCCCGATCCAATCTTCAATATGTGTTGAATCTCCTGATATGTAATTCGCCTATTGTCTTGGATTAAATTTTTCACTGCTAGCACGTTTTCTTCGGTAACAGCCGTCAAAGGGCGACCGCTTCTTTCGTCATCCCCCAAAGTTGGTCGACCGCGCTTGAATTCGTTATACCAACGATACACGGTTGCCTTGGAAGGGCCTTCATCCATGAATGCCATTTGAAGTCTATCGTACGATTCATCCGGTTTCAGGCGACACTTGAAATCGTATAAAATCATAGCTCTAAAATGTTCCCGGCGCAGATCCATATTTCAGTGAGACACAATACTTTGAATTAACTCGCAAAAAATGTGGAGGGAAATTTTGAAATTGGAACTTACTTATTTTTACTTATAAATAATCATATTTTCGAAAAACATTATAACTGGCCAGTCTCCCATTTAAAAAAACTTTTTTTCGCAATACTTTCTGAGGGGCCTGGTATTTAATGGTATTCAAGGGTAATAGTCAAAAGAGAGCTAATTAGCATATTATTTGGTCAAATTATTCTCGATCCTACATTAATGTTTCTAAAGTAAACAAAGAATATATTAACACACAAATTCATTTTATGAGCATAATTATTAATTTAAATATTCTGAATATTTCCAAAACTGAACAAACACATTAAAAAATTTCACCTCTTAAATAAAACTAGATACTGTATTAACTGAAAAAATAAATATTGCATTAACAACAGTGAACATTTTAATATGGTAATATATACACCCAAATCGTATTTTCGCAATGCTGAAATCTCTGTCTAAACAAAACAGTGTGTAAGTACTTCATTACAAATACTTGTTTACTATAGAATTAATGAACCAACATTAATGTTTGGCCGGCGTTTTATAACAAAACCTTGTTTACCCAAGGCTTATGGTTTGGCACCACGGTACTAAAATTGATTCAAATCTGTTGACTTAGCGAAGAGCAAAACTGTAATGATGAATAATATGAAATTTTAAACAACTTTATGAATATAAAATTTGGTAAGTACTGCCAGACTTCTCAAAAATGTTTTCATTGAAAGAAAACTTCCTCGAATATGTTTTTGTTCCATTTGTTTTTCTTATTGTAGAGGGGAAATTTTTGCGGCATTTCAAAATTATTTAATCATTTCGCAAACGGATTTAAGGTAAACAGTTCAAAATTAGGAAGTTTAGAAACACCTTTAATATTTCTGTGGAGAAACTTCTGTATTCTTCGAATAAATATTTGGGCTTGGAATGTCATTAATTAGAAACAAATTCTGTCTAATCAGGGTTGGAAACGGTAACAGCATTTATGCGGCAGCCGCTCCCGAGATAGAAGCTTTGGTCGGCTCCACCGCTCACTTAGACTGCAAAGTGGACGCACTTCATGATAAACTGGTAATAAGTATGTCTCTTGTTACAATTCATTCGCTTTCATACCTTTTATTATTTTCTTCTGTTCTTTTATTATTTTCATCATCTATATCATTTTATAATTTGCTTGATTCTGCTCAGTGGTATTTACCTTTTTCTGCACACAAGTGATTTCTCTTGTCCAGGTGTCGTGGGTGCGTCGAAAAAACGCCGAAGAACCAATGGAGCTTCTTACAACGGGGACACAGCAGTACACTACCGACGACAGGTAAAACTTCGAGAAGTTAATAAAACAAGAACGCTTATTGCAGTCAATTATCTCGACAGCTTCCTGAAACTTTTTAATATATTGCTCTTGAATAAAGTTTTAACAAAGTTGGGGGAGCGAAAATATAAATAAGCGTGGACTCTTCCTTCCTACAGGATAAGCGGAGTTTCGTATACGTTGTGTAAAATAATGTATGATGAAGAATTTTCGAGCGCTATTCCTTAGAGAGTTGTTTTTCGAACTTTGTTTATTATTTCTAAGCACGTACTTTTTTGCGTGAATGATCGAGGTAGCGTGTTATGAATAATATTGAGTTATATCTCTTGTCTGCTGCCTTAGTGCTGGTGAAACTGAATAGAGGCTTTTGTTTATTAGTGGGCTGAAGACAAAGCTGATTAATTACTTCATTGAATGATTGATTGTCTACGGGTATGACAACAGTTAATTTATTTTTGTCGGTTTATACAACTTCTAACACATCACTCTCAAATATTTTTATGGATCAATTCTTTTTGGGATGCCTATGATATGTCACTTTATTCTACTTACTCTATTTTTTCAGTGACCCAAAATGTGTGTTGGCCTTCTAAACGTCAGTAATGGTTATGGTATAGATTGTCAGAACGAGTTAAAGACCCACCTGATGTTAAGCGGATAACTTTAACAACTGCAATACCACCTAGGCTCCTGTATGCCAAACTGAGACATGAAGATGTGATGATCTCATGTGATTGTAACTTCACCGGTACCCGTAAGGAACTCTAATACTATTAAATATTGTAATTTTACAGACTAATAACATGTTGGTTAAAATATTATTTTTATTCTCAGGTACTCAGCCCGCTTCATACCGCCAGATATCTGGAGGCTAGAAGTCAGAGAGGTGCGTCCGACTGATGCAGCGTATTACGACTGTCAACTGTCTGCGCATCCTCCTCGAACGGCGAGGGTCACGCTAAGGGTCCCTGGTTAGTTAAACATCAATTTCATCAAAAGTATGTTTAACAACATAACATTACATTACGCCTGTGTTTCCCCGAAGGAGTAGGCAGAGGTGTAATATTACAACCCATATTTCGCCAGTTATGTTATCATCATCATCATCACAGCCGAAAGACGTCCACTGACTCCCCCAAGCAGTTTGGGGTATATGCCATAATCGCCACGCTTGGCAGGCGGGTTGGGGATCGCAGTTGGTTGGTTAAATACTCAGAGAACGCTGCTAAATCATCAATCTAATACGTTTTCTTTGTTAACAACAACAATTGCATCGTTAGAAACCCATTAATTTAAATATTTGTTACACGTTTCCAAAGTTTGCTTTTATGCTCCTTGAAAAGGATTCTAAGTTAGAACTTCTAACGATTTATCGATTATTATTTTACTACCTCGGTAAGTTGTTTAGATCGCTTCATTAAACATTTATATAATCACCAATACAATTCAAAGAAGCAAAGTACCTTATTCAAGGTTACTAAGCATCGGAAATTTTAACTTTTATAAAACAAAAAGCCACTGAAACAACTTAACTAAGGCTTCGGTTGGATTAACAACAAAGAACTTGAAAGAAACGAATTGTTCTTTTTCTTTAACTTTTTTATGTTTTTCTTAAAATTTGCTGTTTTTTTTCTATTCAAAACAATGATATTTATAAGTACAGTTATGTTACTTGCCTGCGCAATCTGTAGACTTGAAAACGTACTATTTAGGACGTTTTTCTATTAGTACATATGCGTCAAGCAAGGCGGTGAGCGTGATCAGTGACAAAAAAAACTAAAATACCGTTGTGTGTGTACAGAAAGTGAAACAATTATGACGCGAAAGAACCTTAAAGTACTTACTAACTGTGTTCTAGCTTATGTGTATGTGTGCTGCCGCTACTTACGGATCATTTTTTTCGTTTGTATTGTTAGGGTATAATATATTTATATCTGTACTTTTAAATATCATTGATTCAAAATGGACTTGCGTTTGACCGGCCCCTCACCATTGATGGCGCGGTCGACGATGGTACACGCTTCCCCAGAAAAAACCTATTCACTCGAAAGACTTAGCACAGTGACTATTGTGTACAGCTTATTACAGGCAATATTAGCAGTAGGCCAGCATGATGGACTAAGGTCTAAACCTTCTCATTCTCAGGGGAGGCCCGTGCTCAGCAGTGGGACAGTAATAGACTGATGATGATAGGCAATATTTCCTTGATTTTGCGATTATTTTGATTCTTTCTATTACTTTATTCTTTGAACAATATTAAACACTGTCACACTTTTCACATTCGGTCTACATTACTTTTCCTTCCAGCTCTGCTGTCACAGGTCTACTGGAAGATATTTCTATAGAGATAAAGAGTACCTTTGTCTTATAATTTCTTAGGTTTTCGCGATCACTACACATTATAATAAAATAAGTTTAACCGTATTATATTGCGTATATTATTTATCTTATTGTACCTGTGTACTTTAGTTTCCTAAACATAGTTTTTCTTTCTGTAACTGTCTATGTGCATAAATAGTTAACAACATAACAACAAATAAATAACAACGTTATTATTTTTATTATTTTTAACGCATTTACGCATGCGAAGCGAAATCTAACGATTTAAATTGTGGAAAGAAACAACGCTATGATTACAGACTGTATTTTTTCACAGAATTAAATTTTCGCCATATTTGTGTACTTTAAAGTTCTCCGAAGACAACTTACTACCTTATTTTCTTACTTTCACCAGAAGTATCAGTCCGCATAGTAGACGGCGCCGGCGCAGCGGTGTTGGAACAAGTGTGCGAGCTTGGCAGCACCGTAGCCTTGCGCTGTGAGGTCAATGGACTGCGGATGGAAGGAGGGCCGTCGCTCTTATGGTACAGGAAGGCTGATCTCCTGAACGATGACACCACTAGAGGAGGAATCAGGTACCTTGTTCAATATTATTCGATTTATTTATTTTACGACACCCATGAGTAGATACAGGGTGTAAGTCGGGATTTAGAACTAAAATCATAATAATTATGTCACTCTCATGAACACTATCTAACGTATTTGCTAGTGACTTAAGAAAACCGCTCAGAACCACGGAGTAATTCAGATTAATGTACTAATAGAAGATCGCAACATAATTTGCTACTGAGATTCGTTAGATGGCGCAAATACTGCTTTGATTCATTCATTTATTAAATTCAATTACTTGAAAACCCTGCTCGGTCCCTACATTTTATCGATTTAAGTGAACACAAAATAAATGTAGGGAACATCTTTTTTTTTTTTCACGATTTCAGGGCTGGTCCTATAGTAAAAGTTGTTCATAATGATGAGTACAATGACCCCTTTTCGGGAAAGAAGCCATTAAAATTTCAGCAAGTATATTAAATTATCATAAAGTGATTCATGAGCGTCATAATTTTACATTAGAAATTAACGAAGGTTTTATTCAGTCGCAGCTGACTTTTCCTGGGCCTGATGCCTCATACAAACTGATTGATTTTCTTTTAGCGTTGATCAGCCTTCAAAACTATTTGTCGTCAGAGCAGTCTATTCATTACTAAGTTGATACGGACATGCGAGGAATATACATGTGGCCACGGATTATTATATAACGTCAAGAAGAGCCAATACATGGTCTTTGGGGCCGCTGGTGCGAAATTTCCTGCTAACATACCTCAGGTTAAGTTAAACGGTGTTCCTCTGGTAAGGGTTGAACAATTCAAGTACCTGGGACATTTACTTACTGTTGACCTCAAGGATCATGCAGATATGGAACGGGAGCGGAGGGCGCTGTCTGTCAGAGCGAATATGATCGCTCGTAGGTTCAATCGGTGCTCAAAGGAGGTAAAAGTTACGCTCTTTAGAGCGTACTGCACATCGCTCTACGCGTGCGGCCTATGGGCTGATTACAGTAAAAAAGGTTACAGCGTCCTCCGCGTCCAATACAATAATGCGTTTAGAGAGGTGATGGGGCTGCCCCGATTTTGTAGCGCCTCAGGCATGTTCGCGGAGGCGCGCATTGACTGTTTCCACGCGACCATGCGGAAGCGCGCCGCGGCTCTGGTGTGCAGAGTGCGGGCCAGCCCCAACACCGTCCTGGCGATGATCGCGGATAGGCTCGACTGCCACATAATCAGGCATTATTGTGACAGGCACATTGCAGTACAACTGCCGCAGAGAAAGCTCTAACAATTGTGATATATTTATATTTAATTTTAATTCTCTAATTTTATTTTATTATTTTAATTTTATTGCCATTGAATCCCAGACATTGAATCCATTTTATTTTTGAATTAGTTGTTGTTTTAATTATTAATTTGTAAATTGATTATTATTGCTTTTGAATGTGACATTATTTACCTTGTTTTGTTTTGTTGTATATGGGTGTAATTTTCCTGAATAAAGAAGATTTTAATTTAATAATTACAGTATTTTGTTCTATTTTGTTTAGTGTACGAACCGAGTTCGGTGCAAACGGTGCGAACTCTATCCTTCGCGTAGCACGCGTGCGTAACGACGACGCTGGCCGCTACACCTGCGCAATCGCACGAGCCCCGCCTCCATCCCCGCCGCCTGCGCACGTCATTCTGCACGTTATTAAAGGTAAATCTATGGATTGTTTAAGTCTCCATACAAAAATCGCATTTAATAATGGTTAGTGGGTAACATCGGCCTAACATTAATAGTTTATTATATCCAGCGATATACATGTACTACGTACTAGATGCGCTGTTTCGAAGAACAACATGGTTACACGAGTTATGGTTCCGGAACCACACTGTTATCTGTCATTAGTTCACTTGAAAGCTGTCTCGCGAACACACGTAAATTTGATCAACGGTTGCGTAAACTGAATTTTGAACATGCTGCTTAATATGAGATCGTGTGTCTATTGACGTCGTTGATTAAATCAAATTCCGTTTCCAAAGTCCGCATTAGCACAAAAATCTTTATCAATAGTTTGCTCCGTGACTGAATTATCTGTTAAATACCGGAATTCTAGACACAATTAAAACTCCATAATTTCTGGTCCATTTGAACCCAGCCGTGCTTAAACGGTAACCCACAGCCGCTCTCGACAGGTGGAAAGCAGAATATAAAATGTTTTTTCTCCCACTTGCTCGGAAATTGGTTCATTGTTCAAAAAAAAAAATACAACAATTGGCTCTTTTCCGTACGCAACGAAATAACAGGCCGGTAATATCCAACAGGACAATAATAGAAATTGCTGGACACTTTTTATAATTTAAATTATTCTACCGAGGTTTTTAAGTACACACTTACATAAATTAGGTGTTTTTAGGTACAAAATATGTATCATTATACAGGCTGAATGCGCATTTTTTTTTCAAAACTTTGAAAATAGAACAAGATCCGCGCGCGCGCGAATTGGTGTGAATGAAAATGAGATAGTGTTGAATTAATTTGTGTTGTGATTCCTCGCAAATGAGAGAAAAGTACTATACAAGTCTTGGCCGAAATAGCAATTAACGGCCTCGTTTAGTTAAAAAGGACTCGGCTTGCGCCTCGTCCTTTCAAGATCACTTGGGAAGTACTCGGCTTCGCCTCGTACTTCCAATATTACTCGGCCGTAAATTGCTTCATTTCAGGCCTCGACAGTAATGTACTATTTTTCGATCCCATTGAACAATGCAACCTTTTGTTTATATAATTTGTGGTATACCATACGTAATCATGCAATAAAAATGTCTGTGCCTTTAACATATGCCTTGCTAACTTTATTTTTTTAACAGGTGAGAGCCTCGCTGAACTGCATCAGGGCAGCACTCCAATATTCAACGCGTCATCATGGGTACTAACAATGACGCTTTGCGTCCTTTTACAAGCCTATTATTAAATCTGTTTATTAATAAATTGTTCGTATTTATTTTAACTTTTTATTTTGCCTTTACATAACATGATATAGTTCCCGGCACGAGACGTGAGCACAAATTGTACCTGCGTGATAGTCTCTGTCGTCACTGTATTCTAGTATTCTGTTTTCTACGTATATTCAATTATGCATTATCATATAATTAAGCCAATGCAAATGCCAGTTTCTGGTCTGTTATACTGTGAACAGAGATTCGACCACTTACGCAGTGGAATCTGTGCTCACGACTCGTGCCGGCAACTATATCTAGCCTATATTTCCCCAAAGAGATAGGCAGGGGTGTCTAGTAGGTACACCATTTAGCCAGTGATGTTATAAGTCTCAAGCAATGGGGGGCGAGCCTATTGCCATTAGCTGGGCACAAATCCAGACTCCAGGTTGCTACTGGAAATTTCCTGTTATAAACCCAATGACACTTTGCCCGACCCGGGAACCTAACCAAGGACCCCACGCTTGAGGCCAGCGGGCGATAGACTGGGGAGTCTGTCGACCGCATTGCACGGCCCTCGAGTTGTGGTGATGTCCCAAGTGTACCCGGACATCGCCAAAGAATAGTCTGTACAGGAAGAGGGACCCGGAAACGGGTCACGCTGGATGGGTCGGGAATGCCATTCATTGCAGTTTTCGCGGGTCATCAACCAAGGCGACAGTAGGTACACGGCGGAGTTTTTAGTGGGTGCCAGCCCCACATAACCACGCTGCCTCCCCGGGTTGTGTGGCATGCGGTAGGAATTTTCTCCGCCGCAAAAAAAAAAGGACCCCACGCTTACCAGCTGCGCTTGCTACCACTAGACCATCGAGTCAGTCAGAGACTCACGAGTTTTGCCTTTGCGGTGTATTTTTTATCACCTTAAAGATACTAATGACGAGATCTAGCTTGATACAATTTGGTCAACATAAACTGTATGGGGCAAAATGAGCGGCCTTATTCCCGAACAATTAGGACAACAACAACAACAACAACAAAAAACAACAACAACAACAACAACAAACAACAACAATTAGGATTGTTTTAATTTAATTATAAATTATTAAAATGCCACAAATATGTCACTAGGAACATGAAACACTTTATAAAGTAGATGGTAATACTACTGAATGGGCCTTTAACATCATGCCATCAGACGAATAAAAAAGGCGGACGGAATCTCGCCAGACAATAAGTGAAACATCCATAGTATCGCTCGCTTAAAAGTACAGGCTCCGGCACACATTCACATTCATAGTATGCCAAAAAGCCGCGAATACGCAAAAATTCTAGTGTGACGGTAGTCATTGTTGTAGTGTCTGGTGTTTTAAAATGCTTTCGAAATTATAGTGGGTTTAGGAGAAAATGAAGTGCTTCAGTTTTTGTTTCGCGAGATTCCGTCCGCCTTTTTTATTCGTCCTAGATCATGCCTAATGATTTCAGCGCCCATTAGTTGATTATAAATTACATTAGGTATTACATGGGTAAGTTAAGGTTACCTAAGACACCATTTTTTTTTAGGTATGAGGTAGCCTTAATTTACTAACCGAGGCAGGATGCTACTGACCATCTTTATTATCAGGCATCACGCGAACATGAAATCGATTGAAGCTACTATAAGCTAGTATACAGCCTATAATCAAGATATACATGCTGAAATTTTAATGGCTTCTTTCCCGAAAAGGGGTCATTGTACTCCGCGATTTCAGGGTTGGTCCAGTAGTAAAAGTTGTTCATAATAATGAGTACAATGATCCCTTTCCGGGAAAGAAGCCATTAAAATTTCAGCATGTATATTATACATGCGTCAGTAGGTGAGTCATTTGAACTATTTCAGGACATTTGCCTTTGCCTCAAATTAACTTTTTTTTAAATACCTGGTAAGTTTTCCTGTAGGAAAATCAAGTAGGTCATCTAATCTGTCCGGAATACAACACGAAATAGGAACAGGGCTTTCAAAGACTTAAGCGAAAATTTTGTAAAGATTTTGCTTTGTTTGTGGAGGCATATAATTTTACGATTTTTGCAAAGTACTAAAGATTTTATACTAATTAACGAAGCCAAAACAATCAATAAAACCATAACAAAACTATGCCGGGGTTACGAGCAAATACAATCATCCCAAGCCGAAGGAGGAATATTGCAGTGGTTTTAGTTATGAGGATAGGGTGGGTCTGCGGGCGCTGAAATCGGTGCAGTCAAGTCTGTGACAGTAGCGCGCAGTGCTACGCGTGTCACCGACGAAAGGCCACACTGGGAGAAGGAGCTGGCTTGCTTTTAGCGAGCCAGGACCTGTCGGGGGTGGTTATCAAATGCAGCGTCTATCCCACGCCAACGGCAGTGACAGTGGTGAATTTAGTCGCTAAAAATCAGTAATATATATGTCTATACCTACACTAATTTCGCCTTCCCCGGGCAGAGAGCATCCATAAGGATTTCCTCACGGTAAAAAAAAGTGGTTTTATTGCGCAAAAGTCCACATTGCCTTTCGTCTTCCCCGAGCAGAAGGTAGCCATAAAAAATTTCCCACATTAAAAATACCAAAACTGCTTTAAAAACCTTGTAGCACACTCAACCAATTTATTCAACCACGAAATTGGACCAACAACCTATTCTCCATACGATGAAACTCTGCATAATCTGTTACGTTCCAAACCTAACAAATAAAACGGTCATTGGACCAGACGTTAACATTTTTCTCGCATTTCTCGCATTTCCCGTTCCCATTATACGGGAATGGATTACATAAATAACCATGATGACGGCCAGAGTGGTAGATATGGTGTTTTATGGCGCGTATCTCTGCTAATAACTATAAATTTGGTGGATGCGTATTAATGACGGAGTGTAATGAAAACATGCAACGGATTTTGGATTGCGGGTGTTTTTTTAAGCTATTGCATAGCTTCTATCGCGGGCCTTGAGCGTGGAGACCGAATCCAGAAATTCCGTAAAGAAAATAACCTAACACTAACACCCCTCACTCCGACCGACACAGCGGTGATACTTTTTAGTTTTGCCATCTATCGATGAATAGCAGAACTTTTAATGACTTTTTAAAATATCACGCTTGTCTCTTTAGTTCTGCAAATCGCCTCTAGGTGGCATTGGTTGTATCGACGTTACTGCGCTTAAGCTATTGCATAGCTTCTATCGCGGGCCTTGAGCGTGGAGAACGAATCCAGAAATTCCGTAACGAAAATAACCTAACACCCCCCACTCCTACCGGCACAGCGGTGATACTTTTTAGTTTTGCCATCTATCGATGAATAGCAGAACTTTTGATGACTTTTTGAAATATCACGCTTGTCTCTTTAGTTCTGCAAATCGCCTCTAGGTGGCATTGGTTGTATCGACGTTACTGCGCTTAAGCTATTGCATAGCTTCTATCGCGGGCCTTGAGCGTGGAGAACGAATCCAGAAATTCCGTAACGAAAATAACCTAACACCCCCCACTCCTACCGGCACAGCGGTGATACTTTTTAGTTTTGCCATCTATCGATGAATAGCAGAACTTTTGATGACTTTTTGAAATATCACGCTTGTCTCTTTAGTTCTGCAAATCGCCTCTAGGTGGCATTGGTTTTTTTGTTGGGAACTGTGACTCTGGGAACCGGAAAGATCATTGTGACACCTCTATTTATATTATAGCATGAGGTGCACTTGTTGAGGACAAGCTGCTATTTAATCATAAAATAGACAGGCACAGGCCGCTTCTGGAAGATATTATAGGCCTAGCGCGAAGTCACCATTTTTTTTTTTTTCCCGTGGGTAAATCCTCATGGACGCACTCCGCCCGGGGTAGGCGGAGCCAGTGTCGGACTCTTACCGACTAAAACCACCACGGTGTTCCTTCAACTACCTTAGCCGGGGGCGTGGGAACCCGTGAGTATTCACACAACCACCCCCGACAGGTCCCGGCCCGCCACAAGCAGGCGAGCCCCTTCTCGCGCACACGGAACACTGCACGCCACCTCACCTCACGGGCCTTCACCAGCTACGCCAGCTGCGCCACCTACGCCAGCTACGCCAGCTGCTGGTCGGGCAGCAGACTACCCCGAGTCTGCTGCTCGCAGGCCCATCCTCCTGTAATTTTTTATACAGGTGTTCTTCCTCGCGGTCCGGGCGGTAAAGCCAAGACCCTCGGTCCCAAGAGGCGCGAGAACACTACTCAGCAGGCACTCCTGGGATAACGAGACCGACGGGGGCAGGGAGGGACAGTCCCCCCGCTACCTGCCTACCTGCTGTGGCAGGGTGAGTGCACACCGGGCCCGCCCCTGCTCCTCCACAGTGCCCTATGAGCGCGAAGTCACCCTGGCCTAGTGCGGCAACTACACACACCATCAAGAATTGGATATGGAGCACTCTCAGCTGTGCAGGTTTCCTCACGATGATTTCCTTCACCGTTAAAGCAAGTGATAAACAAACTGATTCACACATGAATTCGAAAAGTCAATGGTGTGGGCCAGGTTTGAACTCAGACCCTAATTTAACCCATAGAAGCGACAAAAAATCGAGGTATATGGTAATAATTCAGATTTTTGCATAACGACAATTTTAGCGTGTACCTATACATAGTTACTAAGTTCTTAGAATCCGATAACTGCTTGTATTAACAAGAGTTCGTACGCAAAACGTTGCGAACGCCGTCGGAATTCGTAGAACCATCACTTTACATTGTAATTTGAAGTGTTGCCAATTACCAAAACATACCAAAACTTCGCAGATGAATGGTTGAACAATCACTATAAATATGTAGATGGGTGTCCATATTCATGAGGGACTTGCTAAGCTTGGCTGATATCGGATAAACTGTGATCTACACTGTGGCTGTAACTGGACTCGAATGGCGCAGTTTCATGGTGGGGTTACATTTTGATTTGCATGGAGTTGTATGTAGTGAATGTTTGTGCTTCGTTCGCAGGGTTGTTAGATCGAGTTTCTAAGTTTTCCCCAAGTTCATAATTTTCTTCCCCCAAAATGATAGGTTTTGCAACTTTTTTACCCAAATTTTTTTTCAAAGAGAAATACAATTCAAATATTACAAATTGAAAAATATAAGACTATATTTATTCGAACAATTGCTATTAGCACATTTTATAGTGTATCGTGGATGATATTTAAAACTTTCGATGCTTCGTCTGTATGTACCCTCAATAATTTACTCACAGACATTATATAAACTAGTACAATATCTTTATTGTATCTGTATTTTACTTTCCCCAAATACTTCCCCAAAATTTCCCCAAGAACGATTATTTCCCCCAAAATTGCGAAAAAAACCACCAATCTACCAACCGTGTTCGTTCGTATAAATCAGGGTTGTTGCGAACATCAGCATCCGCGGAATTTCAGCATTATTTTGAGTGTCGGACTGCTGATCACGAGGTCGCGGGTTCGATTCCCACAGGACACAAATATTTGTATGATGAACATAAGTGTTTGTGTTGGTCTGGGTGTTTATAAGTATGTATTAACAAAAAAAAAAGCGTATAAGTATTATATCCATTGTCTAGTACACATAGTACAAGCTCTGCTTAGTTTGGGACTAGATGGTGTTGTGTAAAAATGTCCCAAAATATTTATTATTTATTTATTTTCAACAACAACATCAGGATCCGTATTAATTGTTGCTGACATTTTGATTCGTGACACGACTAGTGATTGCCGACGTCTGTGACTGCTGATCACAAGGTCGTGGGTTCGAATCCCACAGGACACAAATATTTGTGAAATGAACATAAGTGTTTGTGTTGGTCTGGGTGTGTATTATGTATTATAAGTATGTATACACCAAAAATTATATAAGTATTATATCCATTGTTTAGTACCCATAGTACAAGCTCTGCTTAGTTTTTGACTAGATGGTGCTGTATAAAAATGTCCCAAATATTGATTTATTTATTTACTAGCCTATGCCCGCGACTTCGCCCGCGTGAATGCCGTTTATCGTGAATCCCTCGGGAATTGTTCACCTTCCCGGAATAAAAAGTAGCCAGTATGTTACTCAGGGTTATGATTTATCTGTATGCCAAATTTTATTAAAATCGGTCTAGCCGTTCTTTAGTTATAAATGATGTAACTAACTCGACATTATGATAAATTCCCGAAAATATTCTCTACAACTAAAACTTAAGTTTTTTTTTTTACTGATAGGCATAACCTGGAGAGGTTTTGCTTAGCAAGCGTGCATCTTCGACCGCACGATCGTTTAACATCAGGTGAGGTAGTGGTCAAGCGCAAGGCCATTTTCGGATGTACAATAAAACTATGAGACCACAACAGAAGATCCACTTCTGACACACACACAATTCCAGATCCTACACAGGGGTGGAGAAGTACATAGTCTGACATTCTCCTGGAACTAAGTACAAGGAATAAAAGGATAAGACGCAATCAAAGCTAATTAGAGTAATAAGGAAGCAAGCTAATTTTATGTTCAGAGTTGAGCAAGGATGATGTCAATTTATTTATCCAACTACCTACATTTTGTAAAATTCATGCATTTTGTTTTAAGTCAACATATTTTTTATGAATCACTACTCACAGACAGTAAAAAATACAGACGAAGCGCTGAGATTCCTGCGAATAATCATAGTGAAGCCAATATAACCATGCTCCTCCGTGTGCAGCGCCCACGCACACACATGCACCAAACAAACTGTGCTCATCCCTCTTAGTATACATGTCGTGGCATCGTCCAACGAAAGCATTTTTTTTTATGTCAAATAAAAAGAAACCTTTAGGTGCATGGTGTGTGCGAAAGCGCTGGTTGTACACGAAGGAGCACGGTTTATTTTTCCTTTTCTTATGCACAGCCATTTGTCTATATTTTTTACTATGTCTGAGCTACTACTAGGTACTGTAGTTCATTCATTAACAGTGAATGAAAAATAATAACCTTCATGAACTGAGCGTTGTTTATTAAAAGAAGTTCAAATAATAAGTTTACTCGTTGAGTAACATAGTTTTCTCATCCTTCATAATTTTCGGCTCTTATTTTGATATTCATTATCCCTCAAGAACCACAATCGCTTATTATACTAAACTATCTACCTCAACTGTGTTGTTTGGCTAGAGTTAGTTCTTCAATTTTATTAAAATATTTTCCTTATTTTACCAAGTTTCTTTGAACATATAAAACATGTGGATGTTTCTTTTTTATTATACACGTTGAATTTTCATTGATTTTGAAAACGAAAAGGGTTTTGTACTCATCATTATGAACAACTTTTACTATGGGACCAACAATGAAAGGGCGAAAAAAATATCAGTTCATCCCTACATTTGTGTCCACATAAATCGATAAAATATAGGGATCAGATGATTTAAGTTCTCGATTTCAGGGTTCGTCTGATAGTAAAAGTTGTTCATAATGATGGGTACAATGACCCCTTTTCGTTTTCAAAACCAACGAAAATTCACCGAGTATAAAGCCTCTCACAGACAGCCGCCGCCGCCGCGAAGTTGTTCACAACATACAGAAGCGGTGGCGATGGCAGCACCATTTCATATGAAATTATCAACATTGCCGCTGTCAAGAGGAAGAAGTTTTAATACATTTTCAGATGAAGGGAACTATGGCTTCATAATATTAACGTAAAATATGAGCAATTTGAGTACTAAGACGATTAAGCGACTTCCATACTGACCATAGCTGGCTGGTAGTGGTAGATCATGTCCTGGTGGCAACTTTTCTTGTAATATGACAAAATTAGGGTGTGGAGGGCGCTTTTCGGTCCATAATTTGCATCTGGCAGCAGCTGGGTGGTCTTTGGTAGCTTACGAAGACTTAAAACCACAACCACAGAAACAGATAGAATAGAAAAGTGGGCAGGGCGCGCGTACCAACACTCTGCATCATAGTGCAGGCAATTTCAAAGCCTTTCTCAGTACGCCTTACGACTTGTTTCTGTAAATACTGTAACAAAAACCCGCAAAAATGCCTTATTGTACTGTTTCTAATTGCAAAAACAAAAGTTGTAAAGTAAATTTGATTAAAGTTATTTTTTTAAAATTAATGATGTCAATGGTGTCGATTCTCTTGTTCACGAACTAAACTTATTTTAAACTATCGCTCTCTTTTACAAATAGTAGATACAAGAAAGGGATGGCAATCATTTTAGAGCTGTCAAATTAGACGGAATTAAAATTTCCATACAAGTTTAGTCGTGATCTCGGAACGTGCCCACTAAAATACAAAGAAATGTAACACCTAAACTAATTTGACATTTCTAAAATGGTTGCTATCCCTTTCTTGTATCTACTTTTAGTAAAAGAGAGCGATAGTTTAAAATAAGTTTAGTTTGTGAACAAGAGAATCGACACCAATATTTGTAAGGCGTAGTTTGTTCGAAAGTTGCCACGCATGAATCGCAAGTAAAAATGTGATTACAACCATTATACTCTATCTATTTACGTCAGTATAGAAATGTCTTTGGGTCAAACAAATATCGATGGTGATAGAACCATTAAAAATGGAACTGGCTTAGTACGCGAGTCTCATACAAGACAGGTTCTTCTTCGAATGGGGCCTTTCGAGTCCAATACAATGATAACGCGTTCAGAAAACTGATGGGGCTGCCTTGACGTTACAGTGCGTCAGGGATGCTTGCAACGGCGCGTGTAGACTACTTCTACACCATAAGACGCAAGCGTGCAGCATCACTGGTGGCACGAGTCATGACCAGCTCCAACAGGGTTCTGAATGATAGCTGACAGAGTGGATTGTCCATATACATATAATCCACTGCTGTCAGTTACATGTATCAAAATATGTAACTGTTTACTAACACCTCGGTTTCATCATCATAATCATCATTTTAGCCGAAAGACGTCCACTGCTGGCTCCCCCAAAAGGGGGATATATATGTGCCATAATCGCCACGCTTGGCAGGCGAGTTGGTGATTGCAGTTAGTTGGTTAAATACTCAGAGAACGCTGCTGCCCATCCGCTGGTGAATCCCTTAGTTACCTTTTCTAACACCCATGAGAAGATACGGGATGGTGCAATTCTTCACGTCCAGCACCACACGGAACACCTCGGTTTAAGATAATAAAATTCTTACTAATACTAACCCTATATGAGTTTTTTTGCTCGAAATAATGTTATTCTATTCTATTTTGCTTTAAAAATTATTCGCCTCAAAAAGGTATTTTATGTTCCTATCACTATCCACAAAAACACAAAACAAAGTTCCCGACAAATAGTTGAGAAACTAACAATTCAAACAAATGGGTAGACAGTACAGCTTAAAAACTTTCCACAAGTTTGCGCGCTTTGCCCAGTTTGCCCAGATGGATTTAGCCTGCTCGTATATTACTTCCGACGTATCTTTTTTTGTTGTAAGCGGACGGATTTAAGTGAAGGTTTTTTTGGTGTAGTTTTAGTAAAAAAATGGGATAAAATACAACAGAAGTCCAATTCTCGTAAGTAAAAACGTTCAAAATAGTATAGTTCCAAACTAATCTCAATCTCCTGACAGTAGATGTTTCTGATTGCCGTTTATTGGTGACATTAAAGACCCAAGTGTCACAAATAAACGGCAACCAGTATTTTATTTATGTACTTCGTTTTTACAAATATATATAAAAACCGAGTTCAACAAATCATTTCATGTAGGGAAGAAAATTATTGAGTACATCCTGAAGGGACTCGCACATGCGGAGATACTCCCGGATTCCCCCGAGAACGCACCAACAACACCCATTCTGCAGCAGGGTTAAGAGCCGAAGAAATTGTTATACCTACAAATAATCTCCAAACAGGAGGTCTATCATTATTGTATAATAAACTTGCGTCGCATAAATGGAAATCTAAATAATAAGGTAATACCAGGCCCCTCAGAAAGTATTGCGAAAAAAAGTTTTTATATATGGGAGACTGGCCAGTTATAATGTTTTTCGAAAATATGATTATTTATAAGTAAAAATAAGTAAGTTCCAATTTCAAAATTTCCCTCCACATTTTTTGCGAGTTAATTCAAAGTATTGTGTCTCACTGAAATATGGATCTGCGCCGGGAACATTTTAGAGCTATGATTTTATACGATTTCAAGTGTCGCCTGAAACCGGATGAATCGTACGATAGACTTCAAATGGCATTCATGGATGAAGGCCCTTCCAAGGCAACCGTGTATCGTTGGTATAACGAATTCAAGCGCGGTCGACCAACTTTGGGGGATGACGAAAGAAGCGGTCGCCCTTTGACGGCTGTTACCGAAGAAAACGTGCTAGCAGTGAAAAATTTAATCCAAGACAATAGGCGAATTACATATCAGGAGATTCAACACATATTGAAGATTGGATCGGGAAGCGTTCACGAGATTCTACACAGCCATCTTCGCGTGAGGAGGATAGTATCACGCTGGGTGCCGCACAACCTCACCGATGCTCAGAAGCAGGCCCGGGTGGAATGGTGCCGTGATATGCTTAACAAATTTGAAGCAGGCTCGTCTCGGCGTGTTTACGACATCGTTACAGGTGATGAGTCCTGGATTTATCAATACGACCCAGAAACCAAGCGCCAGTCGACTGTTTGGGTGTTTCAAAATGAGCCAACGCCTACCAAAGTGAAGCGATCTAGAAGCGGGGGTAAGATTTTGATCGCTAGCTTTTTTAATTTGACTGGCCACTTGGTATCAATTCCCTTACGGGATCAAAGAAGCATTAATGCCGAATGGTATACTACCAAATGTTTGCCAGAAGTTTTCTCTGTTATAAGCAACAAGCGACCAAACACAGGGCTCCGCGGGCTACTGCTCCACCACGACAATGCACCTGCGCACACCGCACTCAAAACGAGGGACTTCCTGGACAGCACGCCAGTCAAACTCCTGGGTCACCATCCTTACAGCCCTGATCTAGCACCGTGTGACGTCTTTTTATTCCCAAAAATAAAAAATCAGCTCAAAGGGATACAATTTTCGTCGCCGGAAGATGCGCTGGCTGCGTTCGAGCAGGCTGTAAACGAGGTGTCTGCGGCGGACTGGAAAAAGTGTTTTGAAAACTGGTTTAGGCGCATGAATCTTTGTATAGAGGCTGGTGGAAAGTACTTTGAAAATATTTGATAAAAATATATGTACGTATAGAACAATTTTTTTTAGTTTCGCAAAACTTTCTGAGTGTCCCACGTATAAGTGGTTTCTCGTACTGAGAAGAGGCCCGTGCCCAGCAGTGGGACAGTAATAGGCTGATTATGTTATAAGTGGTTTTTCGTACTGAGAAGAGGCCCGTGCCCAGCAGTGGGACAGTAATGGGCTGATTATGTTATAAGGTAATGTAAGTGGTTTCTCGTACTGAGAAGAGGCCCGTGCCCAGCAGTGGGACAGTAATGGGCTGATTATGTTATGTTATAAGTGGTAAAGGCGCCTGAACTTGTCGCCGCGTACAGGTGTCGCGTACGACACTAGCGTGCGAACCGTTTCCTTGATTATCCACTGATAGATGATGATTAGACTCTTTTCACTGCATGCACGCAGAGTCACTAAATTGTATTTTGCAGCATATCTAACAGCGGAATTTATTTTTGGCTGAGGTAATTTATTTTTGATTGAATGCTAGAAACATGGTAGGCGTGTTTGCGTATTTATGTGTTGGTACCGGCAAACCGGTGACACAGATTCCGGTATTAAAAGGGAGTAAATAAAATTTCTAGTACCTCAATAGATTTCTATGGTCGTATACGATTGACCGGGGTACGGAGAGGCAATCGTCAAAATACTATCATCACATGCGATACACAGCGTAGCGGTTCGCCAGGTGGACCGACGACCTGAAGAACCTGGCTGGGGGGACTGGATGCGGAAGGCTATGTCCAGCAGTGGACTGCGATAGGCTGAGTTGATGATGACGACATGCGATATCGAAACTACGGTTGATTGGAGTAGCAATTGTGCGATGAATGTTAAAATAAATCGAATATCGTCCACAGACATAGTAAAAAATGTATACTAATTGCTGCGAACAAACATAGTGAAGCCAACATAAACCGTGCTCCTTCATGCACAACCAGTGCTCACGCACACACATGCACCTGAAACCGTGCTCACCCCTCTCAGTTCACATGTCGTGGCATCTTCAAGTAAGCATCGCGAAAACAAAAATCCTTCAGGTGCATGGTGTGTACGTGACCACTGGTTGTACATGAAGGAGCACGGTTTTTGTTGGCTTCACTATGGTTGTTCGCAGCACTTTGTCTATATTTTTTACTATGTCTGTGTAATCGTCAAACACGAGCTACGTACAAACAGACGGGCCATGCACAAACACGACTAAAACGCAACCACTAGCAGTTAGTTTTTCCCAAGAAAAGGCTATAATCGTGCTTGAAGAAGCTCGAGCTAATTGATAAAAAACAAGCAGGTTGAGATGTGGCCGCATCGTGGCCGCATTTGTGGCCTATATGAATAGATTCGTAAACGGCAAATGAATGTGAAGAAGCATACATCTATCAAATACTAATCATGATTATAAATGCTAATCATGATTATTATGGCATATTCCACCCACGACAGTGAATTGAAACGCACTTATAAAAGGCACATGTAATTCCATGGAACATGTAACATGCCAATGCGTGACAGGGCTGAATTTACATACATGATTTTCCGAGCTAGACCCACCATCACTGAGCCACTATGTACTATAGTACCTCAATGCTCACCATTGGCCTTTACTCGATATTGCACGTCGACCTCTTTCCAGACCGTGACGGCTAGAAGGTCACTGGTGTCAATTCTCTTGTTCACGAACTAAACTTATTTTTAACTATCGCTCTCTTTTACTAATAGTAGATACAGGAAAGGGATGGCAACAATTTTAGTGCTATCAAATTCGTCAAAATTAAAATTTCCATATATGTTTAGTCGTGATCTCGGAACGTGCCAACTAAAATACAAATAAATGTAACATTAAATTAATCGCGTATACCAGGCCCCTCAGAAAGTATTGCGAAAAAAAGTTTTTATATATGGGAGACTGGCCAGTTATAATGTTTTTCGAAAATATGATTATTTATAAGTAAAAATAAGTAAGTTCCAATTTCAAAATTTCCCTCCACATTTTTTGCGAGTTAATTCAAAGTATTGTGTCTCACTGAAATATGGATCTGCGCCGGGAACATTTTAGAGCTATGATTTTATACGATTTCAAGTGTCGCCTGAAACCGGATGAATCGTACGATAGACTTCAAATGGCATTCATGGATGAAGGCCCTTCCAAGGCAACCGTGTATCGTTGGTATAACGAATTCAAGCGCGGTCGACCAACTTTGGGGGATGACGAAAGAAGCGGTCGCCCTTTGACGGCTGTTACCGAAGAAAACGTGCTAGCAGTGAAAAATTTAATCCAAGACAATAGGCGAATTACATATCAGGAGATTCAACACATATTGAAGATTGGATCGGGAAGCGTTCACGAGATTCTACACAGCCATCTTCGCGTGAGGAGGATAGTATCACGCTGGGTGCCGCACAACCTCACCGATGCTCAGAAGCAGGCCCGGGTGGAATGGTGCCGTGATATGCTTAACAAATTTGAAGCAGGCTCGTCTCGGCGTGTTTACGACATCGTTACAGGTGATGAGTCCTGGATTTATCAATACGACCCAGAAACCAAGCGCCAGTCGACTGTTTGGGTGTTTCAAAATGAGCCAACGCCTACCAAAGTGAAGCGATCTAGAAGCGGGGGTAAGATTTTGATCGCTAGCTTTTTTAATTTGACTGGCCACTTGGTATCAATTCCCTTACGGGATCAAAGAAGCATTAATGCCGAATGGTATACTACCAAATGTTTGCCAGAAGTTTTCTCTGTTATAAGCAACAAGCGACCAAACACAGGGCTCCGCGGGCTACTGCTCCACCACGACAATGCACCTGCGCACACCGCACTCAAAACGAGGGACTTCCTGGACAGCACGCCAGTCAAACTCCTGGGTCACCCTCCTTACAGCCCTGATCTAGCACCGTGTGACTTCTTTTTATTCCCAAAAATAAAAAATCAGCTCAAAGGGATACAATTTTCGTCGCCGGAAGATGCGCTGGCTGCGTTCGAGCAGGCTGTAAACGAGGTGTCTGCGGCGGACTGGAAAAAGTGTTTTGAAAACTGGTTTAGGCGCATGAATCTTTGTATAGAGGCTGGTGGAAAGTACTTTGAAAAGATTTGATAAAAATATATGTACGTATAGAACAATTTTTTTTAGTTTCGCAAAACTTTCTGAGTGTCCCACGTATTATTTAAATTGGTTTTCCTGACGTTTCGAAAGCTCTGCAGCATTTCGTGGTCGCAGGTAGACTAAGATGAAAAGCGTCTTTACAGATATTTCTAAAAAAATATTTTAATCTACCGTACAATATTATTAATTAAAATCGTTTCGATGCACGCAGTAATCACTCACAATATCATTATCTTTTACAGTGTTGCGTGCTGTTTGGGACTTGATTATTTTTAGGACTGGGTTCCAAACAGGTGGTAGCTGCCAACCATCTTCTCTATTAAAATTAGGATGTTTTATACGCGATTTAATCCGGTTAAACTTTGTTTTATTATAATGTGTAGTGATCGCGAAAACATAAGAAATTATTAAATGTTACATGTAAACTCATTTGACAGCATTAAAATTGTTGCCATCTTGGACGAATAAAAAAACCCGCCAAGTGCGAAACGGACTTGCGCAGTAAGGGTTACAACTACAATACTAAAAAACTTGACAAATAATTATTTTATTATTTTAACGCATTTACGCATGCGAAGCAAAATCTTACGATTTAAATTGTGGAAAGAAAAAATCGCTCACGAGCAGGATTCGAACTTGTGAGCCAGGAGTCACAGGTTTGAATCCTGCTCGTGAGCGTTCTTTCCACAATTTAAATCGTAACTTGACAAATACTAGAAATAAAAAAAAATAAAAAAAACAAAGAGGGTCGAACAAGAAACCTCGAAAAACATGCAATTTTTTTAATGTTTTTAGTCCTGCTCTATCTTTATAACGCTAATACATACCAGTGTTAAACTTGGTCTGATTAAAGTGCATACTATTAGTTTAGCAAATACTAAAAATAGGGCAAACATAGACATATGTGGTGGTACCAGCGTAAGAAAAAGATGCAAAAAAACATATTTCGCGCACGGTACGTTGATGTCTTTTGATGAACTCTCGTAAATTAAATCAGTTTCTATAGGGTATCAGGTCGATGGGTGGTACGGAACCCTTACTGCGTGAGTCCGACTCACACTTGGCCGGTTTTTATTATTCGTTCATGCTGGTAGGTACAACTCTAGCCCAATATCACGCATCGAATTTTATTTTTAAGCAAAATCGTTATAATATACTCCGCTCGTTATCTGAAAAGGGTTTTGAAAAAACACGTACAAAATAAACATATAAATGTTATGGAAAGCGATAAAATAACGATACAATGTTTTGATTCTTGTTGCGGAGTTTTTTAGTCTTCTTTATAATACGGTAGCTTTAAGGGTTAAATCTCTTCAGGACCAAGTTTAGAAAAAAAAGGTAATTTCCTAAGTAGGCAGACAATTAAAACGCTAGCTTAGTCCCATTTCAGCACCTTCCCATCTCGGCACCCATGAGTTTATTTATGCCCACGAAAAATTTCCATCTCGACCCGCTGTCAATAAATTATTACAATTATTGAAAACATGGAAACTCTGTATCTAGTTATTAATTAAATTAGCCTAATTATTTTTTAAATCAAAATCAATATTTAATAAAAAGTAGTGTATTAAAGTATGTTTAATTTTAAAATCGTTAGTAGCTTGGCAAATCTGCATGAGCATGGCCCACACTTACTAACTTTCAAATAAAAATAACTTTTAACGCAGGTCACCCACCCTCTTCCAATCTCGACCAAGAATTTTTCTTCAGAAAGCAATTGCAAAGAAAACCCATTATCCCCCTGATATGTATCCCCGTAATACCGAACATACTTAAAAACTTTGTCATTAAAAAATGTGCATGCAATATATCCTTAGTAATGGAAGTGGGACACAGTGAGCAAACTAATCTAACTTTTGTTTGCGAAGTGCCTTTGGTTCCAACCGAGCTGTTTTATAAGCCGATTCAATGAAATTATTTGAAGACATTTTAGAAGTAATTAACGTATATTTATTGATTGATATTATTGTAGACGAGAGTGTTTTTTTAACGAGCATTGATGTAAAACTGGTACTTGTTGTCATATGAAATGCTTTTTGATCATATGACGACGTCTGTGGTTCGATTCCCACAGGACACAAATATTTGTGTGATGATGATAAGTGTTTGTGTTTGTCTGGGTGTTTCTTATGTATTATAAGTATGTATTTACAAAAAAAACGCCGTGAAACGTCCGTGTGGTGCTGGACGTCGTCCGTGTGGTGCCGGACGTAAACAATTGCACCACCCTTATCTTTTCTCATGGGTGTCGTAAAAGGCGACTAAGGGATTCACCAGAGGATGGGCAGCAGCGTTCTCTGAGTATTTAACCAGCCAACTGCGATCGCCAACCCGACTGCCAAGCGTGGCGATTATGGCATATCCCCCCAACATACATATGCTTGGGGGAGGCCTATGTCCAGCAGTGGATATCTTTCGGCTGAAATGATGATGATGATTTACAAAAAAAAAACTATATTAGTATTGTATCCATTGCCACCATTGACACCCATACAGCGACAATCACCCATAGTACAAGCTCTGCTTAGTTTGGGACTAGATGGTGCTGTGTAAAATGTCCCAAAAATATGATTTATTTATTTCTGATATTACCATAGAAATCTAAATAAAGGTAATAGAAGTGGCAAAGTAGCGTGAACTTGTCGCCGCTTTTAGAACACCAGTACGCGAACTGTTTGCTTGATTATCAGTGGTGTTTTGGACGCAGAATCACTAAAATTGTATTTTGCAGCATATCTAGTAGCGGATTTTTTAGGCTTAATTTACTTTGCATTGAATGCTAGAAACATGGTAAGCGTGATTGCGTATTTATGTGTTGGTAACGGAAAACCGGCGTCCTGCGTTCCCGTAGTAAAATACAGTAGACAACATTTCTATTACCTTATTCTTTAGATTTCTATGGATATGACAATACATAACATAACATAACATCACGCCTGTATTTCCCCGAAGGTATAGGCAGAGGTGTAATAGTACACCCACATTTCGCCAGTTATGTTATAGCCCCATGTAATAGCGGGCGAGCCTATTGCCATTGACCGGGCACAAATCCAGACTCCGGGCTACTGAGAATTTCCTAATGAAAAACCCAATAACACTTTGCCCGACCCGGGAATCGAACCCAGGAACTCACGCTCAGCAGTCACGCTTGTAACTACTAGACCAACGAGGCAGATACAATACAATACAAATAATCTTTATTGTACACAAAAAATAAGGAATGTACATGACTTATACAACGTGTATCAGAAATGCGTGGTCATATTTTAAGAGTTCATACAGGGCATAGCATAGGACAACTCTTACTATGGGACCAACCCTGAAATCGCGAAAAAATATCAGCTGTTCCCTACTAAATCATCGATGTCGCTCGACAAATGTTAGGATCAGCTGATTTTTTTTTTCGCGATTTCAGGGTTGGTCCCATAGTAAAAGTTGTTCGATGGCATCCCCTGAATAAGCTCTTTAAATATGACCACGCATTTCTGATACACGTTGTATAGAAGATAATATTATTCTCTCTACAAAAACCAGAATCCAAGAGCCGTAATCCATTTTCCATAAATAGCATACTGGCCTGGAGCATCAGACGCTTCAATCCTCAAAGGACCAGGTACCTATACTAAAAATAGTATTATAGTAATTCTTTTTCACATAGCATGGGCACGGTAAAATCAAATACATAATAATGTTTTATGCTGAATTCATAAGACATCGTTCTATTCTGCTGTCACCTTACCCATGCTATTTGAATAAGATTAGGACTATTATTGGCTAAAAAGTTTATTTAAGGCAACGGTCACCATTTTTGAACAGTGAATTGGTTGCTATTGTAATATATGGAAAATGAAGTAACTTGGTACAAATATCCAATTTCCTTTAATTTTCCACATAATATTTCTTTGCAGTATTTGTTCCTTATCAGCAATCATATTAACTGACGCAAGGTGATATTTCTTATCAAAAGAGATTTGGTTCGATTCCTGGCAAACCAACAGCTGCTTTTTCATAAATCTATAAATGCAGTACTTGTTTTCTCCAAAATCGAGTTCACGACTGCTTAGAACACTTTTCTCCATACCTTATAGTTTCGGTTTTAGCCACAGAAATAGATAGGAAGAATGGAAAAGTAGGCGGGGCGCGCGTGCCAACACTCTGCACCATAATGCAGGGCATTTCAAAACCTTTCTCAGTACGCCTTGACTTGTTTCCGTAAATAATGTAACAAAAATCCTTATAAACAGCGCACTGTTTCTAACTGCAGAAACAAAAGCTGTAAAGTAAATTTGATTAAAGTTAATTAAGAAAATTAATTACGTCAACATGGGAGGCGTGGTTTGTCAGAACGTTGCCACGCATGAATCGCAAGTAAAATTGTGATTACAACCATTCTAACTATCTATTTCTGTGGGTTTGGCCTTCGAGCACTATTTTCATAACTCAGCCTGTACCTCCACACACACACTGTCAAAATTCTAATATTTGGTCAACGTAGGACGTTTATTAGATAAAGCTGAACATTGTACCCATCCTCTTGATACAATCCAATTATTTTATTCCGCATGAGAAATTAGGATATTCGTAGCCGCGTATTTAGTAGGACATCTGCTAAAAAAGGACCGAAATTAACCGCTCGTCCCTCAAGGGGTAAACAATTGTATAGATATCTACACTCTCTTACTTATATAATATTGTGTCCAGTTTTTCAAACCACTTCAAAATAATTTGATGGAATAGATGGGTCATTTTCAAAAAAAGTGTACACTATTAAAAATATGCTACAATTTTTTTATTCGTTCTTTATCCTTTTTCTACTTCTAATTTACAATTGGTAATCTTTTAAGAATCGAAAAATAACAATAAAACGGCTTAATCTGGATTTCTTACTGAAATATAACTCATTTAATGCCCGTAGGGAACAAAAACTATTCCATTCCGCAACCAATAGTTTTTTACTATAAAAATTAAATAAAACACGTCTGGATTTTAAGAAATAGTTTATTTTGTGCAAAGTCTATCGTTCTTTAATAAAAAATATATAAAAAATTAAATCAACCATAGCAAAATATATATTCATCGTTTTAATTTCCATTACGTTACTCTTTGGACCAAATTTGTTTAATAATTTTTGTTATTTTTTCTTAATTACGATACAACATAGGAACTCTTTTTTGATTATAATAATCATACGATTACCTACACTATAAATTATTAAAAATGTATAACACATTATATTTCGGAATAAAAATAATATTTAAAGCAAAATATAAAATGGGACAGTCACGGAATAGACTGTTCCTTTAACGGAAAAGAATTCTTAAGAATAATACACATTGACAAGAAAATGAGACCAAATTATTACAACATACACTTCTTATATAGTTATTTTAATTACTTAATTTTTCACAAAAATATAAAGGACTAATAAAAAAGTACCACAAATTCACGTTAAGAATTAATTTAAAGTCCGGTACAAAAATTAAATATTGTTAAGTTCGATAGAAACTTAATGTATAATCTTCCTAAGAATTCCATTCCGAAACTTTTAAATTCCAATTCTACGTTACCTGCGTTTTGGTTACGGAACGGAAGTATCGGAAGCCTAACTTACTGTTACTTACTGTTTTACTATTTATTATTTTAAACACACATCACATCAACAAGCTTAGTATCAAATTGGGTTCACTGAAAGCTAATAGACATATCAAAATAATTTTCAAGAAATAAACTTATATACTTACTTCGAAATTGGTTGCGGTTGCTGAACGTCGAAAACAGACCGTTACGAAGGTGCGTGTTGGTAAGTCGCCGAACGCCGTCAAAACGGACGAAAAAACTACGGAATCCGTTTGACAGGATTAAAAATTATGCCCATTAAATTAAAAAAATGCATAGCAGTAGTTTTATTGCCATCATCTCGCTAATATTTGTGGTTTCGGAAGGGAATTTTCCACTTTAACTAATTTATGTCCTCACAAATTAAAATTATTTTAAATATTTTGATCGACATCACACCGTTCCTGTAATTGTGAAAACAATCATACTTAACTATACTTTCCGAAATATCAAACACACCAGTATATTTAAGTCAACAAAATACATTAAAATAAAGTCATTTTTCTGAAATTGGTAGTGGGACAGCGCTAAAATAGACACTTTCTACCAATTTTTTTGAAAATTAAGTTATTAAGACTGTGTTTTTAGGCATCAAGATTGTAGATTATTCTTAGGAACTGACCACAGATCATAATTTTTAATATTGTTTTTCTAAAAAGAAAATAATATTCTTTGAAAATTTATCCAAACTCGTGGGACACACCCGAAACACGGATATACACTTTTTCTGAAAATGACCCAGATACCTAAATTTTTATACAACGTGGATATGACAATATGACAATAAAAGAAAAGACGGTTATTACTAATCCATAGAAGCATTATAAACACATAAATAAGTTTATCAAAAATTAAAAAAACTAAAATACATACAAAATAAATATTAAAACATTGAATTAATAAGTAACACCATTTGAAATCATCTGTAATCGTTGAGAAAGAGTGTTTAAAATGTTATGGACTCGCACCGGTCTTTGACCTAACGATCTTTACCTAGAGATATGGTTCTACATTCAAAACCACTGAAATTAAAATAATTTCCTGTGGCTACGCTATTAACTGGATTTGATTAATTTTTTGCACAAGATCAGAGGACATGATACTCTGTACGTGGTTTTATTTAATGTCTTATTGTCATATCCATCCTGTATACTACGTTTTTAAAACGAAAGTGAATTAATATTGCATTGTCATCCAGTCCAGCTATGTTTAAAGTTTGAAGTCTATATTGCATTGTCATCCAGTCCAGCTATGTTTAAAGTTTGAAGTCTTTGCCGTTAGTTTAAAATCGATTGCAAAATAATCATTTATACCGAACAGCATAGACATGGAAAAAATATAGACGAAGTGCTGCGAACAATCATAGTGAAGCCAACTAAACCCTGCTCCTCCGTGTACAAACCAACGCTCATGCACACACATGCACCTGAATGATATTTATTTTTGGCGATGCTAACTGGACGATGCTGCGACATGTGTACTGAGAGCGGTGAGCACGGTTTGATGTGCATGTGTGTGCGTGAGCACAAGTTTGTACTAGTGATGTTAACCGGTTCGAATATAACCGGAGAAAAACCGGTTATTACAAAAAACCGATAAACACCGGATAATTTATTAAAAAGCCGTTACTCCATTGAGCACTATTTTACTAGAGTGTATCGGATAAATTTTCGTAGCCCTTCGTTTTTGACTACCGTATTGGGCGTGTATCAGAATTAATCTGAACGCAGACTCTTTATTGTCTTTAAATTCGACTGCCTCGTTGGTCTAGTGGTTGCAAGCGCGACTGCTGAGCGTGGGGTCCTGGGTTCGATACCCGGGTCGGGCAAAGTGTTATTGGGTTTTTTCATTAGGAAATTCTCAGTCTGCAGTCAGCAGCCTGGAGTCTGGATTTGTGCCCGGTCAGTGGCAATAGGCTCGCCCCCTATTACATGGGACTATAACATAACTGGCGAAATGTGGGTGTACTATTACACCTCTGCCTACCCCTTCGGGGAAATACAGGCGTGATGTTATGTTATGTAAATTCGAGAAATACCCGGTAAAAATAAATAAAATATAAATACGACGTATAGCGGACGAGCAAATATGCACAAATATAGGCAATTACGCCCTCCACATGATCGCATTCACCTGTATTCGCCGATCATTAGCCATCTTAAAGAAAGCCCTTTAGATATCATAGAAAATTTTCCAAAAAATTTAAGGTGTTTATATTTATAGGTTTTAACCGGAGAAAAACCGGTTATTTGTGAAAAAATACCTAAAATCACCGGAGCTGAAATTTGTAATCGGTTAACATCACTAGTTTGTACACGGAGGAGTAACTTACGGTTTTGTTGGCTGCACTATGATTGTTCGCAGCACTTCGTCAACATCTTCGGTGGTTGTGAACCGATTTTATTCATTCTTTTTTCAAATTAGTGTTAAATATTCAGCAGTAAATATGCTTTATTATTGTTTGGTTGAGTAGTTTTTTAACCAGCTTAAAAAAATCAATTTTATTTAAATTTACCTACCTAGATGATTTGCTAACAGCTGTGGTTTTCTGAGATTTCTTGACCGATTTGCGTGATTAATTTCTTATTAAGATAAGATTTTTTTTATTTTATTCCACAAATAACAAGCAACAATTTAGTGTTATCACAATAATATAACAAACAATTATTTGTGGGAGACTGGTGCCTAAACTAAGCCAGAGCTTGTATTTTAGGACACCAGGTCCCCCTCCTAGCGGCATGGATAACAATCATAATAGGTTAATTCTTATTTGTACTGGATTAAGTTAATATTAATTAAACCAGAATACTATTTTGCATTTTTAACAATAATAGTTTTGTTAGTTTTATGTATGTATTGTGTATGTGTGTACATATGGGGGAAATGCTGTGTGTATGTGGGGGGTGTGTGTGTATGTGGGGGGTACGTATGTGTGGGAAGGGTGCGTGTGTATGTGTAGAGTGTGATTGTGATACTAGAAAATAATATTACAATAGTTTAATATTAATAATATTATAGTTCATAATATAATACTTATATTATTTTAGTGTACAATAATAATACTTTGTATGAATGCATGAATTAGGACAAGATATGAAGGAGTTCTTCTGTTTTATTATAATCTAAGATTCGCAACCATGAAGTGACTTTACCTTTACATTCTGCTTTATTTGTTTTGTAGATGTTGATGTCTTTATTGATTTTATTATATAATCTAGCCCCTTGAAAACCATAAAACTTTTGGGCAAAACTTGTATTAACTTTATATGTGTTACAAATAGCATAATGCCTTCTTGTTGTGGTTTTTTTTTCATTAAAGGTTGTTTTATCCGAATGTTGTCGAAGAATGGTTGACAAAATATATAATTGCCTAACAGTGAGCACCTCAGTTTCTTGATACAGTTTAAAGGTTGAGAACATTCTAGGTTTGAAAAATGCAACCTTTAAAATTAATCTTTGTGCTCTTTCAATCTTTAGTAGTTTAGTTTTGTCCGCTCCACCCCACGTTGTTATGCAATAAGTCAAAATCGATTGGACCAGCGCAAAGTACACCGCCTTCAGAGTTTTGCCATCAACTATGTGCCTTAGTTGTTTGAATATGTAGGTTAGCTTACGTATTTTTTTTGAAATATTGTTGATGTGTTCATTAAATGATAGCCCAGAGTCAATAGTAACACCCAAGTACCGTATACTTTGCGTCGGTTCAAGAGGTGGACAATTGCACTGTGACACCGGGGGGAACGAGCATTTGTGAGAATATAGGTTTAAAAGGTTATTGGAAGTAGTTTTTGTGGCCTTCATAGAAAAAAGCACGTACTTGGTCTTGTCAGAGTTCAAGGTCAGCGAGTTAGCAGCAAGCCAGTGACAAACCGTGTTGAACCCTTCTTGTGCCATCGAAAATACTTCATCCCAAGTATCCCCCGTGAAAGTAAGGGTGGTGTCATCAGCATAAGATATAATTTTGCAGCCCCGAATCTTAAGTTGACAGAGTTCATTAATGTAACAAAGGAATAATGTCGGACCAAGGATACTTCCCTGAGGAACTCCATACGTAATGGGAAGATCATCGCTCTCGTATTCACCAATTTTTACGCGCTGAGTTCTGTCAGAAAGGTAACTGGCCAGCAGATCTAGTTGCGTACCTCGAATACCCATCTGATTTAGTTTGTAGATTAGGGTGGGGACAGATACTGCATCAAACGCCTTAGCTAGATCGAGGAATATAGTCAGGCATTTCTTTTTGGCATCCATTTCCTGGACTAAATATGTGGTGAAATCGTGCACAGCGTCATCATTGGATTTGCCAACTCGAAACCCATACTGAGCTGTAGCTAACAGTTTTTGTGACTCTAGATATTTTATGAGTTGAGAGTTGATGACGCGTTCAAATAGCTTGGAAACTGAAGTAAGTATTGAGATAGGTCTATAGTTGTTAACGCAGTCTCTATCCCCTGCCTTATGAATTGGGTGCAAAATAGATTTCTTTAACACGTTGGGGAAGATCCCAGACTCCAGACAACGATTTATTAAATCTGTAAGCAATGGGGTAAGTGATATTACCATCTTTTTTAGTAGTTTCAAATTTATATATTAAATAATGATTGTAAATTTGGAAGAATATGGGTGAAACCTTTTCCCAGCAGTGGGACAATATGACTGTTACTGTTAGCCTGTAACATCACACTGCTGGGCAAAAGCCTCCCCCTTGATTTCCATGTGTCATGGTTAGCGTTATTGTTGACCAGGAAAATATAGGTTACTAAATATATATTTTCAAACTGATTCTATAAACATTTCAAACTGTGGTTCATTGGATTTGTAAGCAATTTAATCAGTAGGAATAATTTTGTGTACATCGACGTTATTATACAAAGTTGTGATTAACGAATTTGATAAAACAATCGATTCTAGCAATTGCTTTAGTTAATTAACTAAGAAGTAGAAAAAAACCTCAACATGAAAAAACAATTATAATAAAACAAAGTTTAACCGGATTAAATCGCGTATATTATTAAAATCTATAAGGTTAAAAATTATCCGGGTAATTATGTTCTCCAAAATATTTTTATCAACCAACATTTTTAAGGCATTTCATACTTAGGAAAAAATACTTAATGCAGCAGAAACGCATCAAACTGTCGTTATCTCAATCTTTATATCTAAAGTTGAATCTTAAAGTCTTCAATGGCAATTTATTTTAAAGGTTGGTAAGATTTTAATATATTTGTTTTTATAATGGCCCATTAATACACAAGCAGCTTATTTCTGTCCCACTGGTAGGCGCGGGCCCCTTATGGCCATAGTCCACCACGTTGGACCTTGTGCAGGTTGGCAGACTACACACACTATCGAGAACTATTTATTATATGGAGCACTCTCAAGTATGCAGGTTTTCTACTTTCCCAACCCTCATCTCCATTCTATTGAAAGACAAACAAATAAACAAACATCAATACTTTCACATTTATTTAGTAAGAAGTAGGCTAATCAAATTACAGCAAGGTATTGACTATTTATTTTTGTATTTATTTTATTATTTATTGTACATATACCAAACGAAAACAAAGACAGTAATTTACAGAAAGATTATATAAGTATAATGGGCGGTTTTATCGCACAAGGCAATCTCTTCCAGACAACCTTTGGATGGACTAGAATAATGGGAACCGATCGTTGTTAGTTACGGTGTAAAAGTAGGTACGTTTCGTACATCTTTCTTCTTAATATATATAAATCTCGTGTCACAATGTTTGTCCTCAATGGACTCCTAAACCACTTAACCGATTATAATAAAATTCGCACACCATGTGGAGTTCGATCCAACTTGAGAGATAGGATAGTTTAAATCTCAAATTATAGTCGCAATTTTAATTTATTGCTAATTATTTGTCTGTTATTATTTGACAGTCACAATTATCTGTTAACTCCAAATGATTCTAACAGATGTCGATACCTTTCGACTGGGTTGAGTAAGTAATGAATAGATGGCGCTGCTATGGTAAATCTACGAACGTGTCATATAAGCTACATTTATTTATTTACCCGGTAGGTGGCGCTGCAGTCGTTGTGTCACCAAATTTGATTTGCTGAACAATTGATAACATGGGACGGGACATGGGACGGACGGGACAGGACATGTGACATGGGGGACGGGATATGGGACGGGACGGGACGGGACATGTGACATGGGGGACGGGACATGTGACATGGGGGACGGGACATGTGACATGGGGGACGGGACATGGGACGGGACGGGACATGGGAAGGGACATGGGCCGGGACGGGACATGGGACATGAGACGGGACGGGACGGGACATATGACATGGGGGACGGGACATGGGACGAGACGGGACTTGAGAAGGGACATGGGCCGGGACGGGACATGGTACATGAGACGGGACATTGGACATGGGACGGGATGGGACATTTAACATGGGACGGGACGGGACATGGGACGGGACTGGACATGGGGTGAGATAGTGGGATAGTGGGATAGTGACTGGACTGGACTGGACTGGACGGTCCGAATAAAAGGATGGATGGATGGATGGATGGAACTGGACTGGACTGGACTGAATTAACAGGATCCGTCACGTGGGTTAGCAGAATTTAACGCGAGTGAAGCCGCTAATATTTATTTCTTCTGTACATCTGATTGTCGCCTAACTCCTCCTAAACAGCTGAACCGATTTGGATTTTTTTTGTGAATATTTCAATGGTTTCCTGGATGGTGTGAAAACACAATTGGATCCGGTAGGTGGCCCTTCTGTCTGTATGTCACTGATCTTCTCCTAAATGGCAGGGACGATTTTAATTATATGTGGCGCTGCTTTTCCGGGCAGGACGACGTCTGCCGGGCCCGCTAGTAGTATTATAAATATATAAATATAATAACATAAAGAATTAAGTATTTCCTCAATAACCTCTTACCATTGCTTTTGGCTCTGCTTCTTATCCTTCTTCAATTTCTTCAGTTTTCAGTTTCTTTCTTCAAATAAATAGTAATGTCGACTTATAAGAAAAACCCACCCAAAACCACAGATTAAGGGTATGACCGACGCAAAATGCTGAAGTTTGAACCATTTTTATCCTGAAACTAAGCGAGCAAAAATTCTGAAATTAATATGTATGGTTTCTTAACTCTTTGTCTAGTGAATTTCCTAGCAGTTATTGTTTATGGCCTACACCACGACCCTTGGGGTACCCATATCGTATGGTGCAGAATAAACTCCGCGTCCAAGGTCCCTCATTGATAAAAACTCTCCGGCCTTGGATTCTTACTGAAGTTGTGGGGGCCCTAATTCCTGGCGGGTGAAGTTTCCGTACCCAACTACAGCTTCATCAGAAGGCGACCAGGACGTAGAGTCGGAGACTCCCCCCCCTCGATCTCAGATGCAGAGTTGGGTTTGCCAAAAAGACTGTCCCAGGACCAAACGGTGTGCCTGCAGAAGGCCGGACGACCCCCGGAGTCTTTTTAGGCATAATAATAAATTGGAGGGAAGTAGCCTCTTTCTGTGAGTCCGTCATGGTTCGAAAGAGGTTGCGGAGTGGGTTCGAGAGGGCCGGAAAGGCGGCGTTAGAAAGACAACAGCTCCTGTGCCTAGCTCATTAGGGCAACACGCCGCACCCCTTACTCTGTCGATATGACAGGTACGCGGGTACCTTTAAGGCCGTCCAGAGTAGGGCCTTTTGGGCTTCCACTCGGTGACCTCAGGGATGACGTTGGTACGCGGTGGTCCCGTGACACCATTTGTTGTCGCATCGGGAAGGTGTTCAGGGAGACGAAAGTCTCCCCTGAGACGTGACATATAGGCGTAGCACAGGGTGCATAACCCATTCCTGGAGTCCCTTCTCTATTCTGCTGAAGATGGACACCGAGGAGGTTTTAGTGAGGTGAAAATTCCACACACCCCAGCCTCTCCTCCAAGAGACTGGCAGCCTTTTGAAGGTTTCCTAATCGAAAAAAAGGGCTGCACTGCATCGCAGGGTGTTTTGGGTGTGAATCTGGATTTTCTCATCTCGGATTTTCGTGTCCGTTACAGTGCAGCCAAGGTATTTGAATTTGGCCACCCCCTTATATGTAACATTGCCAACATAAAGGTCCTGCTGCCGAATTGCGTAACTCACTCGCGATCGCAATCAATAGGATTTCAATGTTTATTGTTCCGTGTGTTTTGACTATTCGTCTTATCGGCAACTATGTACCACGCAATGAATATTGTTATCATTTCAAAATGAAAGCTAATGTCAATGTCAATGCATTACACAATTACCCCACTGGTGTCCTACTCGCGTTTGACGATATTCGATTGATCGTACCATTCATCGCACAATTTGCTACTCCGGTCAACCATCGTTCCCATATCGCATGCGATGATCGTGTTTTGACGTTTGTTTCACTGATCTCTAGTCAATTTCATTCGACTAAGATCCGCAGTTTATCTTTATGTGCCTTTTTTATGTGCCTATCTTTATTGTGTAGGTATCAGTCGGAACGAAAGTTCATACTTCGTTCGTCGTTTGTCGAACACGAGTAGACCCCCTGACGTTTGTGTTCTTGCATTGCTTCTTATGGAGAAGTTAAGTAGCGCTTCGCATGAAGCGATCCGGTTGTAACTTTAAAAAATCCAAATTTCTTTAAGCCAAGTCAGTAACGATAATGGCTATGGGAGCGTTCAAGTATTATGTAACGAATTTGGGGTCTTCTGAAACGTTACGATGCGTTACAGGGGCGGAAGGGGGGGTTTGAACTACGCGTTACGTAACATTGTTTAAACCCTTCAGATTTAAATTTATTAGGACAAAAAAAAATGAAATCTCTTGCTTCTAAAAACAAGACATTCCAAAAGTTAATAAATAATACTGAATTAAATGATTATTAATGATGAAAACAATAACATAGGTATATTAGCGACTTTCCGGTAATTTACACCACATAATTGTGACTTTTAGGTAAAAATGGTCACTTGGTGGTGGTTACGTAACGTTTTACTAGGGGGAAGGGGGTAAAGAAAAACTTTACGGCGCGTTACATGAGCGGAGGGGGGGGGGGTCAAAAATATCCAAAAATTGCGTTACGTAATACTTGAACACTCTCTCTTACAAGAATAAAAAATTAAATTTAATGCAATATTTCTTAATTTAAATAATAAAGTTAAGACAAAAATAGAGCTGGAAGGTAAAATCCGAAACAATGAGGTATCGAGAAAAGTCTTGAAAGCAGTCAACGATCTTAAATATTTAAAGTCATCACTAAAACAGTTAGAACATTTTTCCACTCTCGTACTTTGGTAGTTTTTTTTTTGAGGAAAATATCTAAATGTTTTATCAATATTTAGTTTAGTTTACCTAGGTACATATTTGATTCCTAAGAATTCACCTTGCCGTGTCTAAAAGTTTTCGAAGGTCTATAATTTGCATGATAATTTCTCAGACGTAACGTCACAACTGTCACAAGTTCGAGTGAGGAACTAAATACTAATTGGTTCAAAATTTGAAGAAATTAACGCCCACATTTTATTTTTGCTTACGTCATGCCCTTAAAGAAGAGTTACAAAAACACAGCTTGAAAAAAAAATGAGTGTGCTTTAGAGCACATGACTAAAGTAAAACTTCATTAACTTATATCTCCCTCAATACTATTTCAATGAGAACAAAGGCTACCCGCACTACCCCCTCCGTTCGCCCACTTTTCGTAACGCATTCACCAGCTTACTCCCCAAGTCAAACGTGCGTAAAGAAGTTTTACTTCAAAAATAAATATCACCAGAAACTTCCAAGAGGCCCAAGCGCTAATTATACAGGTTGTTCCAGAGACTTAAAATCACAGTTTCCTTGAAAATGTACTATAGTTTGACCTCCACTAGTACACTCGTATACACAATGTTAATTTAACTTTTCCTAGAACAATTGACACTGCGACACTACGCGAATTGTGAGCTCAAGTGTTGTTGTTCTTTAATAGGCGAATCCCACAGTTGGGATCAGGGGAAATATAATTTTCAAGCTCAATTTGTCAAGTTGCTGCGTATTTAGTGTGCGGATTTATAAATTAGGTTTGGCAGAGTAGAATTTTTAAAGAAGAGGGATCTGGGCTATGAAATGGATGGGTGACCGTTTCCTTACCACATCGAGACCCCTCCGTGCTTCGGAGAGCACATTAAGCTGTTGGTTCCGGTTGCCATATGAATATCTCTGCCATTCGTTACGGGTAGACAGAAGCCCGAAAGTCTGACTACTGGTCTAACCTTAGTCTACTGGTCTTCGTGCTTCGAGCACGTAAAGCCGTCGGTCCTGCGCGTGATCTCTCTGTGGACGTATCGGATTGCCGTCCCTTCGGATTATGAGAGTGAAGCAACAGAGAGTGCACCTGTGTTTGCGAACACGCTTGTGCACTATAACATGTCCCGCGCAGATCGCGAGTCTCCGTTGATATTGACCGCCGTGGCAGAAACTCGGCTAGGAAGACATAATTATTCCTGGTTTTATATTATGGTTAGACTAAGATAATAACCCAGTACAGTTACTGTGCCACCCAGTGGTTGCGGGGGTCTGATGGCAGTCGCTTCGTGTAAAATACTGATCTTCAGCCGCATGTGATTATACTGGAAGCCGACCCCAATATAATTGGGAATTACTCAGAGAAAAGAGCAGAATTTTCGAGGTTGAGTGAAAACCAAATATTTCCAACTACGCTTGTAACAGATCCACTTCCAAAAAAATTTATGTTTGAAATCAAATCAAATCAAAATGATTATTCTGTATACACAGGTAGTTTTTAGTCTTACATTATTAGGTACTAATAGTCTCTGTGCGCTGTCACAGGAGGCATACAAATATTAGTTATTAATGTTATTATTCTTATTTATGCAATATCGTAAAATTCCCTAACTTTTCCCTACTTTGCCTAGTTGATTTTTGGGTAAACTATGAAAGCTATGATTCCCGTACTTGGGGAGATTTTAAAACTGGGACGACGCTAACTCTTTTGGTTCAGTTATAAAGTGTCAGTGCGTGTAAAAATTAAGTTTTAGCCTTGGGCAAAGTAGGGTACCCACAAGGGTACAAAATAAGGCATAAAGACACATAATTTATTGCATAGATAGAAAGTCTCCTGTGGTTGTAATTTCACCGGCATCTTTGCACCGAACACAGCAATGCAAGCATGAGACTATTTGACGGTAGAAATATATACGGCGGTAGTACTTCCTTGGACGAGCTTTTTCACAAGGAGCTAAAATACACAGAACATAATTCTAACTCTAGATTAAAATCTCTCTCCATTCTTCAATACTCTAATAAATCACTTAAACCCAGACCTATATTTTAGCACGTTGGTGTTTTTTGCTCGTCCACTCGACATCATCTTCATCTCATCTGGAGTGCTGTCAAACACAGACCCACTTCGTTAACATGGACAATACTGAAAGGTTCGATGACATTAACAGAACGTTTAGGACTTAACAACGGTAATTAAATTCGTTTAATGAATATTAGAACGACGGGTAAGTTTTGGGGTTTCTTACCGGCTCTTCTCCATAGGACCAACTTTTTGGAACCGTGCAACTAGATTCTTAACGTTTTGAACGTATGCATGGAAAAAAAAAATTTGAAACCCGTACTAAAAAGGATCAATCGAAACCGTGTTTGTGAAAATAATTGTCAGTTTTAGCCTATATCTGTCAGTTTTCTAACAAATACGGTTTGATACATCGTTCAGTCATATCTGAAACAATAGATCGTAACGATTATGTAGTTAGATGTATAGTCACGCATAGGTGTGCAACAAATACATATAATAATATTCACTAAATAATGTGTCCTCAGTAGTAAAATATTGCCATTACAAAAACTAATCCCAAATGTTACCAACAAAACCTTGCGTCCAACAAAAAAGACTCGAAGGACCAAAAACTATTCTAAAACAAAACAATATAAATCATATTCACATGTTTTAGGCTGAGTTGCACCAATTAACCGTAACCATAACTACTATATAATATACTAAAACTTTTGTCAAATTATAACGATATATCGACACCCGTACCTATCGAAGAAGGTTGCAACCCGACTTACGTCCAAAATGAGTTTTTACCAAGGACGTATAACCCCTATAACCCCTAAAAAACACTGAAAATCAGCGCTGTGTTGTGACTCACGTTACAACACAGCATCATGCTGAGTGTCAACCTCATTGCCGCAGCTACGACATGCACCATATAATTAAGTTTAAGTTTAATTATTTTTTATGTGTACCTACCGCATGTCGTCTTGTTGTGGCAATAAATCATTTTTCTTTCTTTCTTTCTTTCTTCTTTCTAAAAAGACCTTTATGACATTGAGGTAATATGTACTACGTACTGGAGCAGACATCAGGAACAAAAAATTTAGCACAACTTGCTGGCCGCGGAGCACGCGCGGCGCGAGCGTGGCTAAGCGAGTGAGAGTGCAGGAGCTCTAAAACGTGCTACAAACATTTTGTTCGAGGTGTCTTCTCTAGTACGTAGTACATATTTATTACCTCAGTGCTTTATGACAGTTAAATCGACGTATTTCTAAGATAACTATTGACAAAGATAGCGGGGAAACTTTATTTTTTAAATATGTATTTTAAACATTTTTGGTGCATGTTTCTGCTCCTATTCCAAAACTCATTAAATAACGTTACAACCTTCTTCGATGCGGGTGTCGATATGTTTAAACGAAGACAAGAACCCATATTCTGAAAAATGAATAATTTTTCAATAACTACTAAAAGTTTGCATGTACTTAGATGTTTGTCGCTCAATCATGGAAGGGCAAAGATTCAAAGATTCAAAGATTTATTTTGCCAACTAAGTGTACATATTGGTGGTAGGTTATAAATATAGTTCTTACAAACTTAGTCGCCTTTTTCAGGCATTGCAAAATTATTGGACTTAATTAATTACAATTTAATATATTAATATTAGATAAGTACCAGGCCCCTCAGAAAGTATTGCGAAAAAAAGTTTTTATATATGGGAGACTGGCCAGTTATAATGTTTTTCGAAAATATGATTATTTATAAGTAAAAATAAGTAAGTTCCAATTTCAAAATTTCCCTCCACATTTTTTGCGAGTTAATTCAAAGTATTATGTCTCACTGAAATATGGATCTGCGCCGGGAACATTTTAGAGCTATGATTTTATACGATTTCAAGTGTCGCCTGAAACCGGATGAATCGTACGATAGACTTCAAATGGCATTCATGGATGAAAGCCCTTCCAAGGCAACCGTGTATCGTTGGTATAACGAATTCAAGCGCGGTCGACCAACTTTGGGGGATGACGAAAGAAGCGGCCGCCCTTTGACGGCTGTTACCGAAGAAAACGTGCTAGCAGTGAAAAATTTAATCCAAGACAATAGGCGAATTACATATCAGGAGATTCAACACATATTGAAGATTGGATCGGGAAGCGTTCACGAGATTCTACACAGCCATCTTCGCGTGAGGAGGATAGTATCACGCTGGGTGCCGCACAACCTCACCGATGCTCAGAAGCAGGCCCGGGTGGAATGGTGCCGTGATATGCTTAACAAATTTGAAGCAGGCTCGTCTCGGCGTGTTTACGACATCGTTACAGGTGATGAGTCCTGGATTTATCAATACGACCCAGAAACCAAGCGCCAGTCGACTGTTTGGGTGTTTCAAAATGAGCCAACGCCTACCAAAGTGAAGCGATCTAGAAGCGGGGGTAAGATTTTGATCGCTAGCTTTTTTAATTTGACTGGCCACTTGGTATCAATTCCCTTACGGGATCAAAGAAGCATTAATGCCGAATGGTATACTACCAAATGTTTGCCAGAAGTTTTCTCTGTTATAAGCAACAAGCGACCAAACACAGGGCTCCGCGGGCTACTGCTCCACCACGACAATGCACCTGCGCACACCGCACTCAAAACGAGGGACTTCCTGGACAGCACGCCAGTCAAACTCCTGGGTCACCCTCCTTACAGCCCTGATCTAGCACCGTGTGACTTCTTTTTATTCCCAAAAATAAAAAATCAGCTCAAAGGGATACAATTTTCGTCGCCGGAAGATGCGCTGGCTGCGTTCGAGCAGGCTGTAAACGAGGTGTCTGCGGCGGACTGGAAAAAATGTTTTGAAAACTGGTTTAGGCGCATGAATCTTTGTATAGAGGCTGGTGGAAAGTACTTTGAAAAGATTTGATAAAAATATATGTACGTATAGAACAATTTTTTTTAGTTTCGCAAAACTTTCTGAGTGTCCCACGTATTAAGCTTATACATCTAAAATAAACATAGTAGATCGCCGTATTAATTTTGGCGGAAATTTATTTTGATAATATAAAAACTACTGGATAATTTTAAAGTATAACATATTAATTAAAGTTTTTATTTCCATCATGAATATAGTAGCAAAATTATCTTATTTTAATTAAATTTATTCAAATTTGATTTAATATGTCCAATTTTATTAATTTCATTTAAATATTTTTTATATTTATTAATTGATTTAATACGTATTTTTTATTTAATTTATGCAATTTTAATTTATTTCATTATATTTTAATATAATTTATTACGATTTAATTTTATTTAGGTTTATTTTGAACTTACATAGTATTTTAAATATTACTAACACATAGTGGAATAAAGCAGTCTGATTGAATAAAAGTTATTTTTATTGTATATGTTTTATTATTATTATTGTGTTTTATTTTTTGTACTTATTATGTTCCAAATATTCTTCAATTGTATAGAAGCATTTTTGGATTAGAAATGTTTTTAATTTTCTATTAAATATTGTCAATTTTGTTTCTAGTTTTATATCGGATGGTAAACTATTAAATATTCTGACTGCCATGTAATAGGGACTTTGGTTTAGCATTTTGATCCTGGAGGGTGGTAAGTATAAACTGTCTTTGTGGCGTGTGTTTATGTTATGTATGTCTTTTACTTTTGTGAAGTGACTAATATTTTTAAATACGAACAGACACAAGTCATGTATATATATTGATGGGAGTGTTAATAATTTATATTCAATAAAAAAGGGTCTGCAGCTTTCTAAATTGTCGATTTGAGCTATAATTCTAATGCACTTCTTCTGTAATACAAATAAGTCATGAACGTCCACGCTATTTCCCCACAGTATCACACCGTATCTCAGCCATGAGTACGCATACGCATAATAGGCAGACAACGATATTTTTATGTCTGTGCTACATTTTATTTGAAAAAGAGCATAAGTGAATTTGGACAATTTAGACTTAATATGTGCAATATGTTTTTTCCAATTTATGTGTGTATCAATGTTTATGCCGAGTAAATTAAATGTTTCTACTGTTTCTAAGGTATTATTCCGAAAATTTGTGTCCATGACTAAAGAGGGTTTTTTATATGATCTAAATTGTATTGTTTTTGTTTTGCTATAATTTATCTCTAAGTTATGGTCGTGGAGCCAACGTGTTACTGTTTGTAAAGTTTCTTGTAAAATGGGATTAGGTTTGATGGTATTATCATATTTTATGAGTATAGATATATCATCCGCAAATAAGATTGGTAAAGTTATTTCTTTATTTAGTATTTTAGGTAGGTCGTTTATATAAATTAAAAATAATATACATCCCAGTACACTTCCCTGTGGGATAGAGCATGTCATTTTTCTTTCTTGAGATCGTATTGCTCTTATCTCATTTTTACTAGCGTCGTAATTTTCAATTTGAACTATTTGTATTCTATTTTGTAAATATGATTTAAACCATGAGTAGGCTGGACCTCGGATACCTGAACCGTACAATTTTTTAAGTAATATATTGTACAAAACTTTATCATAGGCTTTTGTCATGTCTAATAAAAGTCCTACGACATATTTTTTATCATTTATGTTCTGAAGAGCCGTTTGTACATATTTATATACCGCTAATGTAGTGGATCTTGATTTTCTAAATCCGTTTTGACAATCATCAAGAATACTATACTTTTCTAAAAAATTGTATAATCTATTGCACATTGCCTTTTCGAAAACTTTTGAGAATGTCGGTAACAAAGCTATGGGTCTATAATTGCTGGGGGTTTGGGTATCACCTTTTTTATGTATTGGTTTAACAAGTGATATCTTTAAAAGATCTGGAAATTGACCGTCTTTAAAGCTCTGGTCATTAACAAGTGATATCTTTAAAAGATCTGGAAATTGACCGTCTTTAAAGCTCTGGTCAATTAAAAAGGTTAGGGGAAGCGAGAGTTCATAGGCACATTGCTTTAGTAAGATGGGTGGAACGTCATCTATTCCACAACTGTGTTTATTTTTTATTGAACGGATTATGTCGATTATTTCCTTCCGATCCACGGGGCTTAGATACATTGAACAAGTTGGTGAGTTAAGGACAGGTCGACCTACTATGTTATTATTATTATTTATACTATTTGGGTTTTCTCCGACTGTCGCAAAATAATCATTTAGGAGGTTGGATGTGGTTGTTGGACATGTAATAAGGTTATTATTTATTTTTAAAGATATGTGTTTACGTAGATTATTTTTCTTTTTGCCTGTTTTTGTATTTACTATATTCCACATGGTTTTTACTTTGTTGTCCGAATTTTTCATTTGTTTAATATATTCTATTTTTTTTGAAATTTTGACACTTCGTTTTAGTGTTTGACTAAATATGGGCTTAAACGATCAAACACATATTGCACATAGATAGCCTAAAACTTCTAAATAATATAATTAGAATACTTTTGCCTACATTATTATTACTATTTTAACACGTATATATATATATATCACGATATTCATATTTTGTATTATATTATTATTGCGAAAAACTTTCTTATTATTTTTTATCTATGTTTAGTTTACTCACTGTAAAACTGATTTTCGTCCGTGACACTTTCAAACAAGGTCCAGTTGAAAACCAGCGCCAGACACTAGTTGTCTGGCATTTTTGCTGAACTGAGCCTATTTGGTGCAGCCGCGGGGCACACAATTATACTTTTAGGAGTCTGTGTTGTTTAAAATTGTATATTATTGTTATTGTGTGCCTCTGGCTGTAGTAAATAAACCATTTTTCTTTCTTCTTTCTTTCTTACATACTATGCGAACCCGTCAGCTAATAATATACTCGAACACTCGAGTTAACCAAATGGACCTTTATTAAAATGTTGACTTTTACATGTAATGAAAAAAACAATAACCAATAAATTTATTTCTGATTTCTTATATTTTATAAACAGGCCTTAAGGCCCACCTAATTCACGTAATTTCATGACACGCCGATCAAGTTGCAGTGACGCTGCAGTTCGTTTTTGACAGCGATCACCGTAGATAAGAGAATACAATAACAAAAAAGAAACCGACTTCAAAAACCTTAACTAAAAAAGTAAAAAATAATCCTTGTATGTATTTCAAAATCTTTTCATAAACCAAAATTTTGAAGGTGGCGCGTGATTGACCCTTTGCGTGATAATGTACAGTCGAGCGCATTATCTATAGTAACAAACAGTATAAGTGAACTTACATGAAAATCACGCACCGCCTTCAAAATTTTGGTTTATGAAAAGATTTTGAAATACATATAAGGATTATTTTTTACTTTTTTAGTTAAGGTTTTTGAAGTCGGTTTTTTTTTGTTAAAAAGTTTTTATTTCATACTTTTTAGTTGTTGTTGTTGTGGTTGTTATTGTTGTTGTTCCAATCATTGTCGTAAAAAAAAACACGCAAATCGGCCAAGAATTCTCAGAAAAACGAACCAATGAGCAGATCATCTAGATAGGCGAAGCTAAAATAAACTGATTTATTGAAGCTGGTTAAAAAACTACTCAACCTAAGTCGATAAAATTTATATGGGACCACCGCGCGGGCTTCTTCTACCAAATAAAAAAACAACCACGTAAATCGGCCCATAAATCTCGGAGTAATCGGTGTATATACATGAAAAAAAAAAAAAAAAAACCCGCGGAATACATAACCTCCTCCTTTTTTTGAAGTCGGTTAAAAAGCATTGTTTTGATCAAAACTTAACTGCAACCGCACTGCAACTGCACTTCCTTAGTTACGTGAATACGTGAATTGGCCTACTGTTCTGATGGATACAACACAGAAAAACGAAAAGCCGATGTAATTTCCTGATGAAAAAAGAAAAGTAATAAAGTAAAATAAGTATTTATTTTTATGTGCACACGATACAATGATTTAACGCAGAGGATCCCAAAGTTTATTCTACCACGCCCTACTACTTAAAATGAAAATGCTGTGCCCATCGCTGCAATTTTATAGTTCATACAAATTATCTTGTGTACCAGGCCCCTCAGAAAGTATTGCGAAAAAAAGTTTTTATATATGGGAGACTGGCCAGTTATAATGTTTTTCGAAAATATGATTATTTATAAGTAAAAATAAGTAAGTTCCAATTTCAAAATTTCCCTCCACATTTTTTGCGAGTTAATTCAAAGTATTGTGTCTCACTGAAATATGGATCTGCGCCGGGAACATTTTAGAGCTATGATTTTATACGATTTCAAGTGTCGCCTGAAACCGGATGAATCGTACGATAGACTTCAAATGGCATTCATGGATGAAGGCCCTTCCAAGGCAACCGTGTATCGTTGGTATAACGAATTCAAGCGCGGTCGACCAACTTTGGGGGATGACGAAAGAAGCGGTCGCCCTTTGACGGCTGTTACCGAAGAAAACGTGCTAGCAGTGAAAAATTTAATCCAAGACAATAGGCGAATTACATATCAGGAGATTCAACACATATTGAAGATTGGATCGGGAAGCGTTCACGAGATTCTACACAGCCATCTTCGCGTGAGGAGGATAGTATCACGCTGGGTGCCGCACAACCTCACCGATGCTCAGAAGCAGGCCCGGGTGGAATGGTGCCGTGATATTCTTAACAAATTTGAAGCAGGCTCGTCTCGGCGTGTTTACGACATCGTTACAGGTGATGAGTCCTGGATTTATCAATACGACCCAGAAACCAAGCGCCAGTCGACTGTTTGGGTGTTTCAAAATGAGCCAACGCCTACCTAAGTGAAGCGATCTAGAAGCGGGGGTAAGATTTTGATCGCTAGCTTTTTTAATTTGACTGGCCACTTGGTATCAATTCCCTTACGGGATCAAAGAAGCATTAATGCCGAATGGTATACTACCAAATGTTTGCCAGAAGTTTTCTCTGTTATAAGCAACAAGCGACCAAACACAGGGCTCCGCGGGCTACTGCTCCACCACGACAATGCACCTGCGCACACCGCACTCAAAACGAGGGACTTCCTGGACAGCACGCCAGTCAAACTCCTGGGTCACCCTCCTTACAGCCCTGATCTAGCACCGTGTGACTTCTTTTTATTCCCAAAAATAAAAAATCAGCTCAAAGGGATACAATTTTCGTCGCCGGAAGATGCGCTGGCTGCGTTCGAGCAGGCTGTAAACGAGGTGTCTGCGGCGGACTGGAAAAAATGTTTTGAAAACTGGTTTAGGCGCATGAATCTTTGTATAGAGGCTGGTGGAAAGTACTTTGAAAAGATTTGATAAAAATATATGTACGTATAGAACAATTTTTTTTAGTTTCGCAAAACTTTCTGAGTGTCCCACGTACGTCTATCAACGCGTCTGTTACAACTTCCGGCTCCCGCCACCAACACTTCCTACAAATAGGTTACATTTTAAATGTCTACAATACTTTGTGATTAGAAGTAATATTGATTAAGGTTATTTATTCATCCATAGTTATTAATTATTGAGTTAAATATAAGTAATAATAATAGTAATAGTAGTAATATTTAGTTATTTATTATTTAAGTTCTGGAGTGGCGACCGCGTACTGGAAGGCGCAGCGTGGGTAGGCCCCCCACAAGGTGGACCGACGACCTGGTGAAGGTCGCGGGAATCCGCTGGATGCGGAAGGCACAGGACCGGTCGTTGTGGCGATGCTTGGGGGAGGCCATGTCCAGCAGTGGACGTCTTTCGGCTGAAATGATGATGATGATGAGTTAAATATCAACATTCGTAGGTATTATAATAATTTCATAATTATGTTATTCAAAATCGTTGTGACGTCACTACCGCTGATTATTTATAAAAATAGGTGTTAACGTTAAAACGGGCTCATTCTTCTGTCGTCGGCGGAACACAATAAACCTTATTACTGGAAGTCTACAGATTTTTCTTCAATTAGCTATCGTGCTGCAATCTTGCTACCAACCGGCGTTTACAAGTCACCTGTGCCCCCTTTACATGTCATCACGCTCCCCAGAGGGGCGCGCCCCCCACTTTTAGAACCCCTGATTTTGATATGATTTTTGAACAGTTAAGTTGAATTTTATGTGACTATTAAATTGTAACAATAACTAGGAAATTGGTGCAACTAAGCCTTAAACAACAATTTGAGGCTGTCACACGATAATCGGTGCGGTTGTAACCACTGCGAGATAATTCAACGTAACTATACCGCAAATGGGACTTGCTATGTTCGTAATGTTCGAACTTGATGATAAATATGTACTGATAGTTTTAGGCTGTACCTGGTTCATATTTTTCGGGATTACCAATTTTAATGGAGGTACTGAAACTGATTCATATCTGGTACTATGACGATAACATCGAGCTCTGGTTGGTTGAATCGAAAAGTAGTTCCTGTTATCCAAATAGGCTTAATTTTTTTTCGTCTGACGTTTTAATACGAAGACGTCTGTGGTCTAGTGGTTCGAGGGTCGGACTGCTGATCACGAGGTCATAGGTTCGATTCCCACAGGACACAAATATTTGTGTGATGAACATAAGTGTTTGTGTTGGTTTCTTAAGTAATATAAGTATGTATTTACAAAACAAAAAGTATACATGTATTATATCCATTGTCTAGTACCCATAGCACAAGCTCTGCTTAGTTTGGGACTAGATGGTGCTGTGTAAGTGTAAACGAAAAAAAAAAAAACTTCATACCCAACAAAACGTCTAACGAAAATCAATATTAATATATAAATAATATACAAGATTTTAGAAAAAAATAATGCAAAATGAAGTAATTTTTGAGACATAACTACGGTACCGCGTATCGGCAACTGGCTGCATGAAAAACATTCTTAAGTTGGGTGGTTCATATTATGAAATAGTTTTAAAGTAGGTATGTATGATAATAATTAAAATAGTTACTAGTGATGTCCTTACCACTTATATTTTTTATTTACCGGGTAAAACTGGGTTAATAGGAATGCAGGGGTGAATAGGGACAAAAGTGGGCAAGGATTTTAAGATTGAAATAAGATAGTTTGTTGCTGTTTGTTCATATTTATCAAATTTTGGCAGAACATTTTTGAAGTATTTGTGGGCAATCAAATCAGCGCTGTGTTGTGGTTGTTCGCACTGAAAATCAGCACTGTGTTGTGGCTTACGCTACAACCTGCAACACAGCATCATGCTGAGTGGAAAGCTCACTGTCGCGGCTAACGGCGCGCGTCGTACAATATGTGGTGTAATTGCCCTATTATATCTTCAGTTTTATTTTTTTCGTTAAACTCATGTTTCATGTCAGTTTGTTTTATTTATATTTTAATACAATCCTGCACATTGTTAGCTAGGACGACAATTTTTTATTATAACTTTTCTTTTCTTTTATAATTTTTCTTTTTGTTTCTTTCAATTTTGCGATCAAGAATTCGTTTTTTATATGATTGATTTCCTGTAAACCGGCCTACATAATTACCCATCTATTTACGGGAAAATATAATGACTAAATTGTACGCAACTTAAAATGTTTTTACAAACATTCTAGTAAAACAAAATACTTTTTTAAATTCCTAGTACCGCTCGCTTACTCGTAGTTTAACTGGAATTTCTCGGAAGAGATAACATATGAGCAGGGTGAATAGGTGTTCAGTTACAAGTAGCTAATTAATCTTAACTGGTTCAATTACCAGCGCTATTTATGTCAGTTAATTTACGTAATATTGCCAGCAACTGATGCCCTATCATTTCGTATTGTTCTCAAATCTGTGGAGTACGTATTTTAAATGGAGATTGGTGTGTGGTGGCGTAGAGACTAGAATGTACCAGACGTTTTCTATGACATTTTCTATGGGTATCAAATAAGGTCTGACCAATGATATTTAAAAGTACCGATATGTTACTTGCACTCGCAGCTGAAAACTCGAAAACGTAATAATTAGGACTTTAAAAAAAAAAAGTATATAAGTATTATATACATTGTCTAGTACCCATACCACAAGCTCTGCTTAGTTTGGGACTAGATGGTGCTGTGTAAAAATGTCCCAAAGATATTTATTTATTTATTTTTTTCCATTAACCTGTGTCATGTAAGGCGCCAAGCGTGACCGGTGACAAAAAAATCTAAGATGCCTTCGTGTGTGTACAGAAAGTGTTCCAATTATGACGCGAAAGGAACTTGAAGTAACCCACTTACTTATTTTGTACTAGTTTATTGTGTATTGTGCTGCCGCTGCGTATGGAACATTTTTTTCGTTTGTTTTGTTAGGGTATAGCATATCTATACTTTTAAATGTCATTGGGTCTGACGGAGATTTGTCTTGGCTATTCTCGGTAAAAAATGTAGTCTAAGACTAAATTTCCGAGAACGTTTGAAGAAATCTACGACAAAATATTAAACGTCATAACGCTGAAAAATTGCTTATCTTAGCTTATAGCAACGTGGTATTGAAATAACTGAAAACCTCTTAAGGGGTGATTATACTCATCAGTATAAACAAGTTTTACTATGGGACAGGTGCGGGCCAGTTCTAACACCGTCCCGGCGATGATCTCAAAAAGGCTGGACTGCCACATAATCAGGCATTGTTGCGACAGGCAAATCGCAGTAACTGCCGCAGAGAAAGTTTTAATAATCTATCTTCTTAGTATGTCACTAATATTATAAACGGCAGTGACGATTTTTATGATATTTTTTTGTGTAGGTACGTTCGAGTCCGGTTCCCTGCAAGGTTTGAATTAACAAATGGACCCAGTAGGTGGCGCTGCAGTCGTTGTGTCACCAAATTTGATTTGCTGAACAATTGATACCATGGACTATAACATAACTGGCGAAATATGGGTGTACTATTACACCTCTGCCTACCCCTTCGGGGAAATACAGGCGTGATGTTATGTTGATAACATGGGATGGGACATGGGACGGACGGGACATGGTACGGGACGGGACATGTGATATGGGGGACGGGACATGGGACGGGACGGGGCATGGGAAGGGACATGGGCGGGGACGGGACATGGGACATGAGACGGGATATTGGACATGGGACGGGACGGGACATGGGACGCGACGGGACATGGGACGGGACGGGACATGGTACGCGACGGGTCATGGGACGGGACTGAACATGGGACGAGATAGTGAGATATTATAGACATTTTATTTATAATTACCTTGTTTGTTTCTTGTATATGGGTGTAATTTGCCTGAGTAAAGATGATTTTTAATTTTAATTACACAAAGAAACACAAGAACATATGAGTTCCATATTACACAGATTAATCCGAATCAGGAGCTAACTTAGCCGACATGAGAATAGTCCTCCACCGTCTAGTTTAGTACAAATGAGGCGGCTATTCCCGGCAGTAGCCGCGGGGGTCTATTACGACCATTTTATCGGTCACACGGGAGCTATTACTTAAACGGTCCATTAAATACGGTGATGTCCCCAATCTGTGATATTTTAATCGTTTTATTAACTGTGTTAGTGGACTATGGACTATGTTTATTAAAAATATATTAGGAACAGTTTTTCAGACCATTCATTAGAAGAGTTATAATACCTATATAAAATTTTGAGTTGAAACAAACTCTTCTGTTAATAATGTTATAAAATTGCGATAAAATTATGTCTTAAGGAGACTGCACACGTAAATATGAATCCTAATAATGTAAGCGAGAAACCAACCATATTTCGTCGTACCCGAAAATTTAACGTTAAATACTAAAGAACCCTGAAAAATATGAAGTACCCACTTTTCTACCCTCGTAAAATATTAAATTGTTGACTTTTTAAGAGGATCAAACTTAAAGCTAAAAGAACTAATAATATGATTATGTTTTCTAACACAATTTACGAGCGGTAAGTACTAAATGAGTTAGTGCAGTAAACGGCTTATCAAATAAAACAAAACTACTATAAGTAGAGCTAGCTTATTTTGTAAGTTTCATATAAGAGGGGTCTGCTTATACTGGTTTTGTTACCTTCGACATGCGCTTGACTGTACAGTCTTGCGGTTGAATGCTTGCCTTCCATGTTGGCAGGTCAGTGTTCACCTTAACTTAGAGTTTTAGTTAGGTTTATTTGGAATCTATTTGTTTTTACGCTCATAACACGAGTAAAATTGTTTCCTCAAACTCGATCACTTTTTAAAACCTTTGTATTTTGCATCCTAAGCTATTATACGTGGGACACTCAGAAAGTTTTGCGAAACTAAAAAAAATTGTTCTATACGTACATATATTTTTATCAAATCTTTTCAAAGTACTTTCCACCAGCCTCTATACAAAGATTCATGCGCCTAAACCAGTTTTCAAAACACTTTTTCCAGTCCGCCGCAGACACCTCGTTTACAGCCTGCTCGAACGCAGCCAGCGCATCTTCCGGCGACGAAAATTGTATCCCTTTGAGCTGATTTTTTATTTTTGGGAATAAAAAGAAGTCACACGGTGCTAGATCAGGGCTGTAAGGAGGGTGACCCAGGAGTTTGACTGGCGTGCTGTCCAGGAAGTCCCTCGTTTTGAGTGCGGTGTGCGCAGGTGCATTGTCGTGGTGGAGCAGTAGCCCGCGGAGCCCTGTGTTTGGTCGCTTGTTGCTTATAACAGAGAAAACTTCTGGCAAACATTTGGTAGTATATTGATCCCGTAAGGGAATTGATACCAAGTGGCCAGTCAAATTAAAAAAGCTAGCGATCAAAATCTTACCCCCGCTTCTAGATCGCTTCACTTTGGTAGGCGTTGGCTCATTTTGAAACACCCAAACAGTCGACTGGCGCTTGGTTTCTGGGTCGTATTGATAAATCCAGGACTCATCACCTGTAACGATGTCGTAAACACGCCGAGACGAGCCTGCTTCAAATTTGTTAAGCATATCACGGCACCATTCCACCCGGGCCTGCTTCTGAGCATCGGTGAGGTTGTGCGGCACCCAGCGTGATACTATCCTCCTCACGCGAAGATGGCTGTGTAGAATCTCGTGAACGCTTCCCGATCCAATCTTCAATATGTGTTGAATCTCCTGATATGTAATTCGCCTATTGTCTTGGATTAAATTTTTCACTGCTAGCACGTTTTCTTCGGTAACAGCCGTCAAAGGGCGACCGCTTCTTTCGTCATCCCCCAAAGTTGGTCGACCGCGCTTGAATTCGTTATACCAACGATACACGGTTGCCTTGGAAGGGCCTTCATCCATGAATGCCATTTGAATCCCTTGTCTTGAATCCCGCTGTCCCGCTGCCCCACTGCCCCACTGCCCCGCTGCCCCGCTGCCCCACTGCCCCTAGGCCCCGCTACCCCACTGCCCCACTGCCCCGCAGCCCCGGTACCCCACTGCCCCACTGGCCCACTGCCCCGCTGCCCCGCTGCCCCACTGCCGAACTGCCCCACTGCCCCACTGTCCCACCGACCCACCGTCCCACTGCCACTGTCCTACTGTCCCACTGTCCCACTATCCCACTGACCCACGGCCCACTGACCCACGGCCCACTGTCCCACTGTCCCACTGTCCCACTGTCCCACTGTCCCACTGTCCCACTATCTCACTATATCACTAAATCACTATCGTCCTGTCCCATGTCCCATGTCCTGTCCTATGTCCCATCCTATGTCCAGTCCCATGTGCCGTGACACTGTCCTGTCCCATGTCCCGTCTCATGTCCCGTCCCATTTCCCGTCCCATGTTCCGTCCCCTGTCCCGTCCACTGTCCCGTCCCCAGTCCTCTCCCCTGTCCCGTCCCCAGTCCCATCCCCAGTCCCATCCCCTGTCCACTCCACTCCACTCCACTCCATCGTACATTACTGCTCGTGCAAATGCATAGAATTTTCGATCTGTCGGGTGAGTACGCAAACCACGATTTTTTTTTTTCTTTTTTAGGGTTCCGAAGTCCTTCTAGTTTTACAAGGAACCCTTATAGTTACACATGTCCGTCCGTCTGTCCGTCTGTCCGTCTGTCCGTCTGTCCGTCTGTCCGTCTGTCCTAATCCTTAATTCTAGCTTAATAACTTCAGTTATAAACATAAGTAAATGAAATTTTGTTAAAAAATAGTCTACATATAGATATCAATTTTAAAAGAATAAAAAAATAGTTTTTCCGTATTTTAGGGGTGGCGTCCATACATGTGAAATGGGAAAAAAAATGTTTTTTTCGCTGCACCCCCTCGTGTGGCATATCATTGAATAGGTCTACTAAAATGAAGGTAATGTTTGATACACCACTTTTTTATTAGGTGTACCATCTGCGAAATATAGCCCGCCAAAGTGGCTTGCAATGTGTCCCCCCCCCCCTGCCATTTCTAAACTATGCAATGTAGAAACTTATAATCTTCCACATTGATAGACCTTTGTGAAAACTCTCTTTTAAAATTATTTCGAGTATAATGTGATTATAATTTTTTGAGTTATAGAGAGAAAACTGAAAAATACTTAAAACGTCCTAGTTCAAAGGTCATTGACCTTAGAGAAAAATTATCTTAGCAAATAATGCTCCTTTAGCTACTTTCTATTTGAAAAAATCACAAAAAGTAACTTTGAAATGACACACTTCTTAAATTTGGCTTCTTGAATTTATCGCTAGATGGCGCTACTAACAACACGCTCTGAGTCGCGAATGCTGCCGATTATTGCAAAAACTAAAATAGCCATGATTAATATTCGATTTGATTCGTTTGTAATTACACCTACTTAAGGAACCCTATAATACTGAGCATGGCCCGACATGCTCTTGGCCGGTTTTTTTTCTTTCTTTCTCAAAAGCCATACCAGTTTTTAAGTCAGATCATCAGCTTTCAAAGAAAAAAAAAATCATCAAAATCGGTCCAGTAGTTTTAGCGTGATGCTGGAACAATCAAACAAACAAACAGACTTTTACAATTTTATAATAGTTAAGATTATTATATTCAAAGGTAGCGACCTGAAGACCTGTATTACAGGTCTACTACTACTACCTACCACATACTACCTACCACAGGCACAACCAGGAACTTTTATTCTGTGTATCTATTTTTGGACTTTTTTGGTTTGTGGTGAGAAATAAACGTTTTATTTATTACTAGTCTGTGCCCGCGGCTTCGCCCGCGAGGATGTTGTTTATCGCGCGTCCCTCGGGAACTGTTCATATTCCCGGGATAAAAAGTAGCCTATATGTTAATACGGGTTATGTTCTATTTGTACGCCAAATTTCATTGAAATCCATATAGGTTTATTTTATTATTTTTAACTCATTTACGCATGCGAAGCGAAATCTAAAGATTTAAATTGAAAAAATCGCTCACGAGCAGGATTCGAACCTGCGACTCCTGGCTCAGTGCGCCAGTGCTTTAGCCACTAAGCTACCGTGAACACTGCTCGTGGTATCGAAATTATCCTCCTCCTTGTTTCTTAATAAGATATCGCTGACGTCACCCAAAGACGTATAGTCGAGGATAATTTCGATACCACGAGCAGTGTTCACGGTAGCTTAGTGGCTTAAGCACTGGCGTACTGAGCCAGGAGTCGCAGGTTCGAATCCTGCTCGTGAGCGATTTTTTCTTTCCACAATTTAAATCTTTATCCATATAGGTATTAGTTTTTGCGTAAAAGAGTAACAAAGATCCATACATAGGATAGGATTATTATTTTGATAGATCACTCACTGAGCTTGGTTCAGTTGAAAACCAGCGTCAGCCACTTGGACTTACTTGTCGTCGCTTATTGCCACATCATTTTTCATGTGTCATCATTGTCATCATTACACATCATGTATGGTCTTTTATTTTCTTTCTAATGAACTAAACCGAAAACTGGAGGCGGAAGGCAGAGGACTGAGTGTTGTGGCGCAATTTGGGAGAGGCCTATGTCCAGCAGTGGATTGCGATAGGCCAAGTTGATGATGACGATGATGAAACTAAACCGATGTTTGTGTCTATGTGCTTTGTGCCAAATAAATACTTCTTTATTTATAAATTTTTCAGGCTACAATGTTCAGGCAAATTGGAGACCTTCAGGACTCTCCGAACTAGTCCAGTTAAGCGGATCAAGTACCCGGGTACTAACTACAAGAGATCATTCGAAAAAAAAGAGGCACCGAATACATAACATCCTCCTTTTTTGAAGTAGGTTAAAAAAAATGTAATTCACTATTTATTTATATATATTATTAACCTCCAACAAAAGATATAATCAAAAAATCACAAGTGACAGATACGGGATTCTATTTGATGTACTCCTTCAATTACAGGAAGCAAAAAATTAATGACTGAGCTAACTTACAATTAAGGTGTCCGCCAACCCGCACTAGGCCAGCGTGGTGGACTAAGGCCTTAGCCTTCTCGTACTGAGAAGAGGCCCGTGCCCAGCAGTGGGACAGCAATGGGCTGGTTATGTATGTTATCTAAACTCAACTAAAAACAAAAAAATATGTTATACATATATCTTCCTGTTTTCAAACGAGTCAGGCACTTTTTTAACCGACTTCAAAAAAAGGAGGAGGTTATGTATTTGGCAGGTTTTTTTTTGGTTTTTTTTTACATATTATGTAAAAAGAGAACAGATAATAATTAAAACTTAAATAATTTCTTTAATTTATTTTGTACTTTCACAAAGACAGTGTGGTAGTAGATAGAAAAAGTGCGAAAAGTGGCCGTTTTTCGCACTTTTTTCTATCTACAACTACAGCGAACTATAATTTACAGAGTTAATAGTTTCTGATTAAACTATAGTACCTGTACTTCAATTGTTAAAAACGAATTTTCGATAAATGGTGTACTCAACGAGTAATTATTTTTTTATTGATGGGGGCGCCACTTAACTCTTAGTTGTGCCTTAAGATGTTTTTTTTTATGTTTCTGGGTAGGTAAGCGAATTCAGAAACTGTAAAATAAATAAATAAATAAATGCACAACGTTACTTTTTGTCAACGCAATTTGTGAATCTAATTTGTTGAGAATCTTGAGGAGAATCGATTGGAATAGTATTTTTTTCTAATTCACCAAATTATATGCTTTTAGAGTTACTGTAAGTCCCCCAGTTAGTAGTGGAGAAAGTGAAGAATGTTGTGCAAGGACTACCTACCTGATGCACGGAATCTAATCGAGTCGAATTTCCTGGATCTTAAAGACCTATTCACAATCCGCTGATGTACTGAATTTAACCATAGAAGTTTTTAAACTTTCGCGAATTTCACTCATATTGAACTATATTTACGGGACTTGTCGCGCACAATAAAATCAAAACATAACAAACATTTTGACTAACCTCGATTATTATAGTATTATATTATCTATGCCTCGACGTTTCGGCCAAGTTGCGTTGGCCGTGGTCACGAGCAGACCCACCACGTCCAATGCAACACGTCCACGTCCACGTTGTGTCTACTCGTGACCACGGCCAATGCAACTTGGCCGAAACGTCGAGGTTAGTTAAAATGTTTGTTATGTTTTGATTTTAATTTGCGCAACAAGTCCCGTAAATATAGTTCAATATGAATTTAACCATGATAACCAAATTGAGTTTTTAAATCATTTTTTTGGTTAAAATGTAACATGGTATAAAAAATATCCCAATCAATTCTCATTCTGAACAAACTAGTTTCTCAAATTGCTTTCACAAAAAGTAACGTTGTATAAGCTTCAAAATAGTCACTAAGTGCTGCATTGAATTTGCAACCGTCACTTTCTAACATACAGCAAATTGCGCGTGTGAGAACAGAGCGGAATCGCGCTGTTTTGATGTTTTTTGTCATTTTTGCAAATATCTCAGCGAATAAACATGTAAATAAAAATCTGTTATACCAGAATCTAGAAATGTACGTGGGACACTCAGAAAGTTTTGCGAAACTAAAAAAAATTGTTCTATACGTACATATATTTTTATCAAATCTTTTCAAAGTACTTTCCACCAGCCTCTATACAAAGATTCATGCGCCTAAACCAGTTTTCAAAACACTTTTTCCAGTCCGCCGCAGACACCTCGTTTACAGCCTGCTCGAACGCAGCCAGCGCATCTTCCGGCGACGAAAATTGTATCCCTTTGAGCTGATTTTTTATTTTTGGGAATAAAAAGAAGTCACACGGTGCTAGATCAGGGCTGTAAGGAGGGTGACCCAGAAGTTTGACTGGCGTGCTGTCCAGGAAGTCCCTCGTTTTGAGTGCGGTGTGCGCAGGTGCATTGTCGTGGTGGAGCAGTAGCCCGCGGAGCCCTGTGTTTGGTCGCTTGTTGCTTATAACAGAGAAAACTTCTGGCAAACATTTGATAGTATACCATTCGGCATTAATGCTTCTTTGATCCCGTAAGGGAATTGATACCAAGTGGCCAGTCAAATTAAAAAAGCTAGCGATCAAAATCTTACCCCCGCTTCTAGATCGCTTCACTTTGGTAGGCGTTGGCTCATTTTGAAACACCCAAACAGTCGACTGGCGCTTGGTTTCTGGGTCGTATTGATAAATCCAGGACTCATCACCTGTAACGATGTCGTAAACACGCCGAGACGAGCCTGCTTCAAATTTGTTAAGCATATCACGGCACCATTCCACCCGGGCCTGCTTCTGAGCATCGGTGAGGTTGTGCGGCACCCAGCGTGATACTATCCTCCTCACGCGAAGATGGCTGTGTAGAATCTCGTGAACGCTTCCCGATCCAATCTTCAATATGTGTTGAATCTCCTGATATGTAATTCGCCTATTGTCTTGGATTAAATTTTTCACTGCTAGCACGTTTTCTTCGGTAACAGCCGTCAAAGGGCGACCGCTTCTTTCGTCATCCCCCAAAGTTGGTCGACCGCGCTTGAATTCGTTATACCAACGATACACGGTTGCCTTGGAAGGGCCTTCATCCATGAATGCCATTTGAAGTCTATCGTACGATTCATCCGGTTTCAGGCGACACTTGAAATCGTATAAAATCATAGCTCTAAAATGTTCCCGGCGCAGATCCATATTTCAGTGAGACACAATACTTTGAATTAACTCGCAAAAAATGTGGAGGGAAATTTTGAAATTGGAACTTACTTATTTTTACTTATAAATAATCATATTTTCGAAAAACATTATAACTGGCCAGTCTCCCATATATAAAAACTTTTTTTCGCAATACTTTCTGAGGGGCCTGGTATAAGATGTATCTTATTCGCAAAAACAATAGTAAAAAAACTATTGTAATTTCCAAATGCAATGCGAAATATCGCAAAAACAGACCTTACTTTGGAAAAGAAATCTATCGAGCAAATTTTATTGCATATTATGTTTTCCCTATACCATCATCATCATCCTCCGAGCCTTTTCCCAATTATCTTGGGGTCGGCTTCCAGTCTAGCCAGATGCGGCTGAACATCAGTATTTTACACGGAGCGACTGCCATCAGACCCCCGCAACCCAGTTACTGGGTAATACTGACATTCGGAGGTTAGACCAGTTGTCAGACTTTTAGGCTTCTGACTACCCGTAACGACTGCCATAGATATTCGTATGACAACCGGGACCGACAGCTTAACGTTTTCCCTATACCAGAATCTAGTAAATATAATAAAAAATCATATATATGAAAATTAGATCTACGTCGTATCCGCATATGAAAATATTTTGAATCTAAAACTATAAACCTATTTTTCCCGACGCCGCCGCCCCTTAAAAGGTGGGTTTAGAGAGTCAAAAATTTGCGACAGGCATAAATGAAGACAAAACTCCGCCATAGTACTGAAATGACGAAATTTTGAACCAAGTCACGCACGGGAAGAAATTACTGAGTGCTCCCCGAGGTGTAAGCCAACGAGCTGAAAACTTCAGGTTCCGGGAAATTTCATACACGAAAAGATAAATAAATTATTAAGCGAAGAAAATTGGGCATTTTGTTGATGACGGGAATATCAAGGTTGGAATAATTTTGTTGATGTATTGTCTTGTTTGTTCTATAAAGTAGTATAAGTAAGGAATTAGATATAGTAGGGAGTTTTCAAACCCCGACCCAAACGAGGTGTGTTATGTGTCTGTCTGTGGCATCGTAGCTATCAGACGGATGAATCGATATTGATAAAAAAAATTGTTTAAAAGGTCACTTGATCGACAGTGTTCATAGCTATGATCCAGAATAATCTGTTCAGCCATTTGAAAATCATCAGCTTTTTTCTTGTTGAAGAAGTCATGTGAGCAACTTCGACAGGTCTGATAGGTTACTTCAATGATATTGCAAGAACATGGTAACCTTGACCTGACGCTGCAAAAGCACCTGGAATCCGCAGGATACCCATACCATCTATCTCAAATATTATGTCAACTGCTATGGTCAGTTCTTAATATTATCCCACCACTTCAGATGAGATTTGACACCAGCCTTTAAAAACCAGGGATATAGCTTTAAAAAAACTTTTATCTAACTCACTTCGTTGTCTGTCTATCTGGTACAAGTCTTGCAACTATTTTAAGGCAGTTCCGTTTGTCCAAAACTTGAATACTCAAAAATTCAATACTTTTTATTGTACCTACACCGTTAACAATAACAAAAACTTAGGAACAACTTGTCAATTTACTTAGGCAGTCTTATTGCTAAGGCGGCCCATACACCTACAATATAATTAATTGCACAATATTAATATTGCACAATTATTATTGTATCATCCTGATCTTCATTTGTCTTTCAATCTCACCCCTAAACGGTCAATGTCATTGCGCAATTGCAAATATTGCACAATTATATGGGCCGCCTTACAGTGATAACTTCAAGACAACCTTTGGATGGACAAAGAAGACGTGCAAATTAAAAGTTAATTAAAAGTTTGATAAATGACTAGTTTTCATGTAAACTTAACTGAAGTTAAGCTGGAACCTAGTTAGTAATTGGATAACGTTCAAACCTAACGTTGACCATGTGTTAGTTCCATAGAGTTTAGTTAGAAGAAGGTGTATTGTTTAATAGTTGTTTATATTCGGTCAGATGAAGAACAAACGAAGCAATTGGCTTTGCGATGTAGTTCAAATCGAAATGTCTTTGCCAGAAAAATTTGAAGATTAAGTTGCTATGCTTGGAACCGGAAAATTGAATTGAAATACACTCACCAACGCAAACCTTACTATCTAAACTAAGAAACTAATAAGCTATGATTCTTAGTTTCCGAAATAAAGGTTTATGTTAGTGACCCGGATTCAATGGTCCCAAGTGTATACGAGTGCAATAAGCAGCCGAAAAATTCTGTTCTTTTTTAATATAAATTTTTAAGAGTTTGGGCCAAAGCACGGTAAACTAAATAAATATCACAAAATATATTACACATATAGGTATCATAAACAGACTATTGTGTCGCCTTTTTAGCCGACTACAAAATAAAACGAAGTATTTTTTTTATTCCTGACGGGCTTGCGTTTGACCGCCACCTCACTTGATGTTAAGCGATGGTGCTGTCGACGATGGTTCACGCTTGCCCAGCAAAAACCTATCCACTCGAGCCTTGAAGACCACCAGATTATATTATAGAGTGATCAATACTTACTTGTGATATTGACTCAAAACCACCCTAGGAGGGCCTGCGGGCAGCGAACTTGGAATAGCCCACGACTCGACTAGTCAAGGCCCATGACGGTGCGCGCAGTGATCCGTGTGCGCCAGTCAGGAGGTGCAGCTGACGTTGAGGCCTTACGGGGAGAAAGGATTGCCGGGACCTGTTGGGGTTGGGTGGAGAATGCAGAGTATATCCCACACCCCAGCCAAGGGAAGTTGAAAGAACACCGTGGTGGTTTTAGTCGGTAAGAGTCCGACACTGGCTCCGTTTTTTCCGGGTGGAGTGCGTCCATGATGATTTCCCCACGCAAAAAATAAAATAAAATGGTATTAATGACTCGCGGGGTTGGGATGAGAATGCAGAGCGTATTTTACACCTTCAGCCAAAGGAACACCGTGGTGGTTTTAGTCAGAAAGACATGATACTGTCTCCGTCTTCGGCATCCATTTATTTATTTATGTGCCCCCGTAAAAAATGGCCTCATTGGCTAAGTTTGTTCATTGCAGCAAAACCCATTTTTAGGGTTCCGTAGTCCTACAAGGAACCCTTATAGTTTCGTCTTGTCCGTCCGTCTATCCGTCTGTCCGTCTGTCCGTCTGTCCGTCTATCCGTCTGTCCGTCTGTCCGTCTGTCCTAATCCTTTACCGCTTAATTAGTTCTACAGTTATAAACATAAGTAAATGAAATTTTGTCAAAAAATGGGCTAGACATAGATCTCAATTTTAAAATAATAAAAAAATCTTGATTACGTATTTTATGGGTGGCGCCCATACATGTGAAATGGGGATGAAAATATTTTTTTCGCTGCACCCCCTCGTGTGGGGTATCGTTGAATAGGTCTACTAAAATGAAGGTAATCGTTCATACACAACGTTTTTATCAGGTATACCATCTGCGAAACACAGTTCGCCAAAGTGGCTTGCAATGTGTCCCCCCCCCTGCCATTTCTAAACTATGCAACGTAGAAACTTATAGTCTTCAACATTGATAGACCTTTATAAAAACTCTCTTTTAAAATTATTTTGAGTATAATCTGATTATAAATTTTTGAGTTATAGTGAGAAAACTGAAAAATACTTAAATCGTCCTAGTTCATAGGTCATTGACCTTAGAGAAAAATGATCATAGCAAATAATGCTCCTTTAGTTAATTTCTATTTAAAAAAATCACAAAAAGAAACATACTTCTTAAATTTAGCTTCATAAATGTAGCGCTAGGTGGCGCTGTTTGCAAAAACTAAAATAGCAATGATTAATATTCGATTTGATTCGTTTGTAATTAGACCTACTTAAGGAACCCTATAATACTGAGCATGGCCCGACATGCTCTTGGCCAGTTTTTTTTGTATTAGCCATTTAAAGAGCTGATGAATATTTCTATACTAAAAAATAAAGAAGAAAACAGAGCAAACATCTTTATTAATTCTAACATCATATTTTCCTTCACAACCTTGTTACAAACATTTACTACCGAAAGTTGTTGAAAGTTTCATCTTTATTTGTTTAAAACAAAACTTTGGCTGGAATGAGATCATCTTGGCGAATACTCCTGAATTATTGATTACATTTATGTTCTTTTTGTTGACTGCAGTGTTATAAAAGGTCCGTCCTTTTTAATAAGTATGCGGTACAAAGTTATTACACAGCATTTTCGTTTTGTTTATTTGACAATCTGCAAGGTCAAGAATAGGCGAGCGTTGTGCTGCAACTTGGGAGAGGTCTATGTCCAGCAGTGGACTGCGATAGGCTGAGTTGATTGATTGATTGAAGGTCAAGAATAGGCACTTATTTTTTCATACACATAACATATCATAACATCACGCCTGTATTTCCCCGAAGGGGTAGGCAGAGGTGTAATAGTACACCCACATTTCGCCAGTTATGTTATAGTCCCATGTAATAGGGGGCGAGCCTATTGCCATTAACCGGGCACAAATCCAGTCTTATTTTTTCTTGGTGACGCATAATCTGGTGTACTGTGTAATAAAATTATATTCACAAGTGCGTAGTCAGGATTTTGTTTAGGGGGGCGGTGGGGAGGGGGCAGGCAAGGGAAAGCTGTAATAATACGCATGTGCAATCCATGGACGAATAAAAAAGGCGGACGAAATCTCGCTAACAATAAGTGAATCACCAATGGCACAGATAATATAATACTAAACAAGTACCCATGGCAAGACGGCTCGCTTAAAATTACAGGCTGGCACGCACATGTTCACAACCATAGTAAGATAGCATAGCCGCGATTACGCAACAAATTACAGGCTGGCACGCACATGTTCACAACCATAGTAAGATAGCATAGCCGCGATTACGCAACAAATTACAGGCTGGCACGCACATGTTCACAACCATAGTAAGATAGCATAGCCGCGATTACGCAACAAATTACAGGCTGGCACGCACATGTTCACAACCATAGTAAGATAGCATAGCCGCGATTACGCAACAAATTACAGGCTGGCACGCACATGTTCACAACCATAGTAAGATAGCATAGCCGCGATTACGCAACAAATTACAGGCTGGCACGCACATGTTCACAACCATAGTAAGATAGCATAGCCGCGATTACGCAACAAATTACAGGCTGGCACGCACATGTTCACAACCATAGTAAGATAGCATAGCCGCGATTACGCAACAAATTACAGGCTGGCACGCACATGTTCACAACCATAGTAAGATAGCATAGCCGCGATTACGCAACAAATTACAGGCTGGCACGCACATGTTCACAACCATAGTAAGATAGCATAGCCGCGATTACGCAACAAATTACAGGCTGGCACGCACATGTTCACAACCATAGTAAGATAGCATAGCCGCGATTACGCAACAAATTACAGGCTGGCACGCACATGTTCACAACCATAGTAAGATAGCATAGCCGCGATTACGCAACAAATTACAGGCTGGCACGCACATGTTCACAACCATAGTAAGATAGCATAGCCGCGATTACGCAACAAATTACAGGCTGGCACGCACATGTTCACAACCATAGTAAGATAGCATAGCCGCGATTACGCAACAAATTACAGGCTGGCACGCACATGTTCACAACCATAGTAAGATAGCATAGCCGCGATTACGCAACAAATTACAGGCTGGCACGCACATGTTCACAACCATAGTAAGATAGCATAGCCGCGATTACGCAACAAATTACAGGCTGGCACGCACATGTTCACAACCATAGTAAGATAGCATAGCCGCGATTACGCAACAAATTACAGGCTGGCACGCACATGTTCACAACCATAGTAAGATAGCATAGCCGCGATTACGCAACAAATTACAGGCTGGCACGCACATGTTCACAACCATAGTAAGATAGCATAGCCGCGATTACGCAACAAATTACAGGCTGGCACGCACATGTTCACAACCATAGTAAGATAGCATAGCCGCGATTACGCAACAAATTACAGGCTGGCACGCACATGTTCACAACCATAGTAAGATAGCATAGCCGCGATTACGCAACAAATCTCGTGTGATGGTACTAGTCATTGTCGTAGTGTCACAAATAAAATAACAATATACAACGTTACTTTGCAATTTGAGAAACTATTATAGTTTCGAAACGTCAGTAAAACCAATTAAATTATATACGCGATATAATCCGGTTAATCTTGTTTTATTATAATCTATTAAAGTTTGTTCAAAATCACGAGGGGAATCGGTTGGGCTAGTTTTTCACAAAATTCCATGCTTTTAGAGTTACTGTAAGTTCCCTAGTTGGTAGCGGATACAGTGAAAAATGTCGTATAGGGACGACTTGATGCACGGAAACTAATCGAGCTGAACTTGCTGCACCTTAAGGACCTATTTACGAACCTTTGATGTACCTACTGAATTTAAAAAAAAATCCAAATTTAGTTTTTTTAAATGGTTAAATTATAACATGGTTTTTAAATAATCCCAATCGATTCTCCTCGTGATTCTGAACAAACTTGTTTCTCAAATTGCCTTATCAAAAAGTAACGTTGTATATGGTGTGTTAAAAAGCTGTCCAATCTTTTCTTAGCGAGATTCCGTCCACCTTTTTTAGGGTTCCGAAGTCCTACAAGGAACCCTTATAGTTTCGTCATGTCCGTCCGTCTGTCCGTCTGTCCGTCTGTCCGTCTGTCCGTCTGTCCTATTCCTTTACAGCTTAATAACTTCTACAGTTATAAACATAAGTAAATGAAATTTTGTTAAAAAATAGTCTGCATATAGATCTCAATTTCAAAAGAATAAAAAAATAGTTTTTACGTTCTTTAGGGGTGGCGCCCATACATGTGAAATGGGGAAAAAAAAAATTTTTTCGCTGCACCCCCTCGTATGGGGTATCATTGAATAGGTCTACGAAAATGAAGGTAATGTTTAATACATCACTTTTTTATCAGGTGTACCATCTGCGAAATATAGCCCGCCAAAGTGGCTTGCAATGTGTCCCCCCCCCCTGCCATTTCTAAACTATGCAACGTAGAAACTTATAATCTTCCACATTGATAGACCTTTGTGAAAACTCTCTTTTAAAATTATTTTGAGTATAATGTGATTATAAATAAAATAAATAAATAAATATTTTTGGGACATTTTTACACAACACCATCTAGTCCCAAACTAAGCAGAGCTTGTGCTATGGGTACTAGACAATGGATATAATACATATATACTATTTTTTTTGTAAATACATACTTATGATACATAATAAACACCCAGACCAACACAAACACTTATGTTCATCACACAAATATTTGTGTCCTGTGGGAATCGAACCCACGACCTCGTGATCAGCAGTCAGACCCTCAAACCACTAGACCACAGACGTCGTCATAATTTTTTGAGTTATAGACAGAAAACTGAAAAATACTTAAAACGTCCTAGTTCAAAGGTCATTGACCTTAGAGAAAAATGATAATAGCAAATAATGCTCCTTTAGCTACTTTCTATTTGAAAAAATCACAAAAAGTAACTTTGTGTTATGTTGACGACACACTTCTTAAATTTGGCGCCATCTAGCGGCGTCGTACAACACTCTCTGGGTCGCCAATGCTGCCGTCAAGTGCCGTGTATTACATTTGGCACTGTATAGCGCCATCTAGCGGCTACTGACATCACTCTCTGAGTCGCCAATGCTGCCGTCTATTGCAAAAACTAAAATAGCCGTGATTAATATTCGATTTGATTTGTTTGTAACACCTACTTAAGGAACCCTATAATACTGAGCATGGCCCGACATGCTCTTGGCCGGTTTTTTATTCGTCCGAGGAGCAGTCATATACAATTATTTTACTAACTCCTTGGCCCTTGAGGGGGGGGAGGGCAGCAGCAAATGTTGGTCTACTGCGGGTTGTACACTACAACTGTATGAAGCATTCTCAGGTGTGCAGGTTTCCTTACGAATTTTTTTTTTTCAAAAGAAAGAAAGAATTGATAATCAAATCCAATTCAAATCCGAATAAATAAATAAATGTTCTGGACATTTTTACACAGCACCATCGTGTCCCAAACTAAGCAGAGCTTGTGCTATGGGTACTAGACAATGGATTTAATACATATGAACTTTTTTTTCGTAAATACATACTTATAATACATAGGAAACACCCTACAATAAACTTTAATACACCTTGAATACACTTTATGCGAGACCTTTCATAATCAATGATAAATTTTTCGTACAAATGATATCTACTGGTGATAGATACCTTTTGCACCAAAAATTATATAAAAGCTACCACTTATAATTATCTATTGCGTATAATAACTTCTCGCATACATTTTCAACACACACATACACGCACACGCACGCACATCTCACATCCCAACATCCATAGCTCAACTAAATTATACCCTCGTAAAGTTATCGGTTAATATATTCGGCGGAGATGTCCTCGTCGACGATATTATCTACCCTTCGAGAGTTCTGACAAAACTCAAATCAGTCGTGCGTAACTCGAAATGAACTCAAGTCCTTAGAATTATACTTCAGTGGGAGTCTACTTTACTATGGTGCTTGCTGGGAGATGGGAATTAATTACAACTGACAAATAAAGCCAAAAACCATGTGAAGACTTCTACCATACCTTTATTTCTGCATTGTTTTCGTATTCTACGTATTTTATTAAGTCTTATCATACAATAAATGTATGAACTCGCCTATCGCAGTCCACTGGACATAGGACCAAGTCATGCCACAGCACTCGATCCTCCGCGTTCCGCACCCGGCCAGCTTCCTTCCTTCAAGTCCACCACGAATAACTGTATACCACGAGTAAATAAGAGACACAATGTCACATGACAAAAGCCGTATTCGTGCATTCTCTCCGATCATGCTTTAAGGAAAAAGCGTCTATATTCTCATATTTTGCATATCTCTACAATGACCTACATAGGTAGGTAGGGACACCTAATTTAAAAACACAATGATGTGTGTGAATCAGTATCAGCCATATAGTTCCGTAATATAAATAAAATCGTATTTGAACCGTAAATTTAATAAATAATTTTGTTGAAAAGATAGAAATCTAAATTATTATTTAGATGTTTAAGGTTGAAAACCACATGGCAAGCAGTTTTAAATGCACCTCTTTGTTATCAAATTACGTTAGCGCTGAAGTTTGTTGAGAAGTTGTGATAATGGTGTCGATTTTCTTGTTCACGAACTAAACTAGTTTTAAACTGTCGCTCTCTTTTATTAATGGAAGATACATGAAAGAGATGACAACAATTTTTGTGCGGTCAAATTAGTTAACGTGTTACATGTAAGATAACACACACCACACCTAGTGCTAGCCTTGGACGAATAAAAAGGTGACGGAATCTCGCTAAACAATAAGTGAAGCACCCACAGTATGTCGGCTCGCTTAAAAGTACGGGCTGGCACGCACACATTCACACCTATAGTAAGAAAAAAAGCCGCGATTATGCCAAATATCTCGTGTGACGGTAATCATTATCGTAGTGTCACAAATAAAATAACAGAAATATCTGGTGTGTTAAAATTTAGAATGCTGTCCAAATTATAGATAGATAGATAGAATATTCTTTATTTTACACCAATAACATTATTAAACTTAGGACAAACATTTAAAATAAGGGTACATTGGCGGTCTTATCGCTAATAGCGATATCTTCCAGACAACCTTTGGATGGACAAGGAAGACGTGAAAAATAGATGGGGGCAGTATGTAGTGCACTTTCATAAAATTTAATATAGTAAATAAATAAATATTTACCTACCATATAAAAGTATTAGTATTATAGTGGTGCTGTTTCTTGTCTTAGCGAGATTTCGTCCGCCTTTTTTTATGCGTCCGAGGCTAGCTTCTTTTAAAATTTGAAGTTGAAGAAGCTAACGTTAGATAGACCATTAAAGGCTAGAGGGATTTAAAACTGTGAAATACAGACAAAAATAATAACAATATATGAATAAACTCCATAATCAGATTTTCCCACACAAATACAGAACCCTAAAAACACCAGAAAAAATTTCCTAAAGCATGTGATTCAACGTATGCTTTCAGAGTGCAATCACCGTAAAACATTTTAACGTAATCAACAGAAAAATAGCTGCTTCATACGTCACATTCACGCAAAAAGCCGGGGCCAAGGAAATGACGAACACGCATCCATCAGAATTTCGCTATTTACATATTGAGGTTTTTCACAATAAAAGGATATACTGAAATGTATTTCGTTTTCTGGTTATCCGCCAGGGAATTGACGCAAAAACGTGCAGCTATTGACTACAGATAGGTACTCTAATGTATACGAAGACCTATGAAAACCTCTTGGGAGGAATGTACTGGCCAAAAATAAAAGATAATACAAGATACTGGTCGTTATCGGTTAAAATGAAAACTTTTCTATAAATCTCTCTCTTCTCTAACACCCAAGCGACTACGCTTGGGTGTTAGAGAAGAGAGAGATTTACTAAAGAAGACTTAGAGAAGATTTAGAGAAGACTACTTCTTAGTAGTTATTTCAACACGTTTTTATTAGCTCGCTTTCTTGTCTATGTTCGTCTGTTCGACACAAATTTTGCAATAGATTTTATCTAACTTCCCGATGAGCTAGAGACTTGAAACTAAATATAGCACAGGGACTGGATAACAATGCAATCTCGGACGAATAAAAAAGGCGGACGGAATCTCGGTAAACAAAAACTGAAGCACTTAATTTTTTCCTAAACCCACTATAATTTCGAAAGCATATTAACACACCTTGTGAGGGGCCTCCCCACGCTGCGCCTTCCAGTACGCGGTCGCCACTCCAGAACTTGCAAGGTGGACCGACGACCTGGTGAAGGTCGCGGGAATCCGCTGGATGCCGAAGGCGCAGGACCGGTCGTTGTGGCGATGCTTGAGGTAGGCCTTTGTCCAGCAGTGGACGTGTTTCGGCTGAAATGATGATTAACACACCAGATTTATATTGTTATTTATATGTGACACCACAACAATGACTACCATCCATAGACCAGTAAGCCTCTAGACGCCGCTTAGCTGGACACCCCCGGTCACAACGCATATGCTCTACCACTGCATATCATACGTCACTCCGCCAATCGGAACGTCACTCAGTCAGCGAGCGGCACCAATCATAAGGAATCATACCACCGAACTTTTGAGCCGGCCAATCATAACGCGCCGTCCGCCCCCCTGACCCCACCAACGTTTTACGACTGCGTTTGAATACAAAACTTTGTTTATGCGGAGTCTTGAAGCTTACTGGTCTGTGCTACCATCACACCAGATTTTTTGCGTAATCGCGGCTTCTTGGCATACTATGGATGTGAATGTGTGCGTGCCAGCCCGTACTTTTAAGCAAGTCGTCTTACTATGTATGCTTCACTTATTGTTTAGCGAGATTCCGCCCGCCTTTTTTATTCGTCCGAGAATGCAATATTAAGTTTTGAAGACGAGATATACGGTTTTAGAGGTTTTCGGTTATTTTAATAACACGTTGTTGATGACCCCTTCATTTTACTCATTAGTATGAACAACATTTAATATGGGCCCAGCCCTGAAATCACGAAAAAATTATCAGCTGTTCCCTACATTTTTTTTTCGCGAAAAGAAATATTTATCTAACTGTCGCCCAGGAGGGCTTCACCCCCGTGGCACATGCTTTCTCTCTGTGCCCATGGTATATTGATGTGTGCATACACTTCATTAAAATCGGTCCAGTAGTTGTTGCTTGATGCTCGAACAAAAAAACAGATATTTACAGTTCTATAATAGTTACCTATTAGAAAAGCATTAGAAAGAAGAAAAATATCAGCTAGTCCCTACATTTTATCGATTTAAGTGAACACAAATGTAGGAACCAGCTGGTTTATTTCGATCATGCTCATGTTTTATTTTTCCAAATCCGCGATCTTAATGGTGCCAGTGCCGTAACTATGGCGGAGCCAGCGGTGCCCAGACACAGGGCGCAGACCCTCGAGGGGCGCAGAAATAACCAGACCAGGACCAAGTTTTGGGTTATAGAAGCGTATTGAACTATGTTTAAGGGACTTGTCGCGCACAATTAAATCAAAATATAACAAACATTTTGACTAACCTCGACGTTTCGGCCAAGTTGCATTGGCCGTGGTCACGAGCAGACTGAAGTATGTGGGTGTCATCGTCTTGAGCGGCGGGTGTTTTCTCGAACTACCCGCGGTTGGTTTTTCGTAACGTCGCTGTCCGTAACAAGATATGCTGAATCACGACACACAATGCTGACAGTATCGGCGGACATACATGTAGACATAACACGACGCGAACACTTCTCGATTACCGGATTCCACGAGGAGAACAACCTATATCCATCTTCCCGATTGAAATTTTTATATTTTTTTATCTCAATCGCTTCTCGTACAATTCTGGGATAGTAATGACGATCAATGATGATTAATTGTGCGCGACAAGTCCCATAAACATAGTTCAATATGAGTGAAATTAGCGAAAGTTTAAAAACTTCTATAGAAGCGTAGTTATAGAAGCTCGCACAGGGCGCATAAAAGGCTAGTTACGGCACTGAATGGAGCACTCTGTATTTATAAATAATAATAAAAAAATGTTTTCTCTGTTAAAAACGTAGAGCAATTGATTCTTATGTCAAGCAATGTAAGAATTGTAAAATAACAATTCAAGTTGCCTTCAGAGTAAGCCAACAATTTATTTCATGTCAGGGATAAGCGTAAGCAACGACCTGTGTACTGAAATATTTGCAAATCTGATTTCCCCCAAGGTTACGCGGTTTCATTGGCAGACTCTTTGCGTGTAATAAAAAGCCAGTACCTATTTAAATACCTATAAATATGGTTTAAGATAGTAACTTAAACTTATTTAACTTTCAATGTCTTTGCCTTTCTTTGACGACGTCTGTGGTCTAGTGGTTCGAGGGTCGGGCTGCTGATCACGAGGTCGTGGGTTCGATTCCCACAGGACACAGATATTTGTGTGATGAACATAAATGTTTGTGTTGATCTGGGTGTTTCTTATGTATTATAAGAATGTATAAAAAAAAAAAAAGGATTTTATCCATTGTCTAGTACCTACCCATAGAAAGGTACTGTGTAAAAATGACCCAAAAATATTTATTAATTTATTCATTTAATGTCATTTGGGCAACTGTCTTATCCGATAGAACTGATATAATTTAATGTTTTTGTTATAAATTAGATGGCAAAACGAGCTAAGAGCCCAGCTGATGTTACCTTTATCCATAACAACTGCAATACCCTTAGAACAACATACCTACATAGAAACCACAGTTTTATAGATAGTAAAACTGTGATAGAAACCAAGTCCACGAGTACAGTTTCTGTACTCTAAATGCAATACCACTACTTTGTTGCTGAAATGGTACTGCAAGTCACTTTTGCAAAACTGAAACATGAAGAGGTTTATATGTCATTGTAATTTCACTGGCACCAGTACCTTTCACACCGGAACACAAACACAACTACTTTGTGGTTCCCTATAAAGAAAAGAACTCCTTTTCCACATAAAATAACTGTCCCACTGCTGGCCGTGGACTTCTTGTCCGAATCAGAAGTATTCAGGCCTTAGTCCACCACGCTTGCCTACTGCGTGTTGGCGGTTGACTACTTACACCAAGAACTGTATGGAGCACTCTCTGGTGTGCAGGTTTCCTCACGATGTTAAAGCAATTGATAATCAAATTCTGATCCGCACATGAAACCGAAAAGTCAGAGGTACTGGCCAGTTTCGAACTCAGAAATACCTAAATGGAAGTCAAGCAATCACTAGGCTATCACTGTTTTTACTACCACATCATGAACAAACAACTAATGAATAAGGCGCTCTGCAGATGTATCTTCACGTTGCGGCAAAAGGCAACTCGCAACTAGCTGTTTTTGACGTTTTCGTATAATTTTAAGAAACTGCGCACACATAGCAACTCTAGTTGCGCATTTCGGTGGTCGAAAACAGTTTTAATCATTGGTGGAAAGAATAATTCGCCACAAGCCACAAGCAGGATTTGAACCTGCAACTTCTCAATAAATGTTATATTCGATACCACGAAGGTTCAAATCCTGCTTGTGAGCCAATTTTTCTCAAAACAAAGAAACCACCAGGCCGCACTATAATCTTAAAAACACTTAAAAGTGGCAAAAATAACGGCAATATCAGGCACGGTCCTAGAGACTTATAGCGAAAATTTCTAAACAATTGCCCGAGTTTCATCTGGCGACACAGTTACACCGTGGTTCGTAGAAAAATAAAAAAAATAACGTATGCGCGCCTCGGAGATTGCTTACGTTAGGTACATACTAAATGTATATTTACACTTATGTTTGTGTATAAGAATAGAGGTAATTTTTAGATGAAATTTTCTCGTACATAATGTGCGTTTAGAACCATTGACGAATAAAAAAAGGTGGACGGAACCTCGCTAAGCAATAAGTGAATCACTCATAGTTAGTCGACTCGCTTGAAAGTACGACACGCACTGGCACGCACACATTCACATCCATAGTACGTCTAACAGCCGCCATTACGCAACAAATCTCGTATGACGGAAGTTGTTGTCGTGACATTACGACAAATAAAATAAAAGTACACCCTCTAGTGTGTTAAAATGCTGTCGAAATTATAGTAGGTTTAAGAAAAAAATCCGGCCTTCCATGTTAGCGTGATTCCGTCCGCCTTTTTTTATTCGTCCGTGTTTAGAACCGTATGGTTCGGAGCACTCTGTTTGTTTGCTCCAATATCGTAAGGATTAATATTTTGGGAATATTCCAGATGGGGTTTGCGCAATGATCTTCTTTTTGGGCCTCTTTTCCTGACTACTAGGGGATACTATCTTTAATGGTAGGTACAGATTCCACTTTTTATTGGAATCAACTCAGCCTATCGCAGTCCACTGCTGGACATAGGCCTCTCCCAAGTTGCGCCACAACGCTCGGTCCTCTGCCTTCCGCATCCAGTCCCCCCCAGCCACGTTCTTTAGGTCGTCGGTCCACCTGGCAGGGGGGCGCCCTACGCTGCGTTTGCCGATTCGCGGTCTCCACTCAGGGACTCGTCTGCTCCAGCGGCCATCGGTCCTTCGACAGACATGGCCAGCCCACTGCCACTTCAGCTTACTGATCCTACAAGCTATGTCGGTCACTCCGGGTCTTCTCCGGACAATCTCGTTACGGATTTTATCCTTCAAAGAAACTCCAAGCATAGTTAGCTCCATAGCTCGCTGAGCGACTTTGAATACTTTTATTGGAAAAATCTGATTTATTTTCATAAAACCGAGTTTCTTGTTTAGGTACTCAAATTTTGTCGAATTAGGTAAATATTCACACCTTTAGAATGATACCTACTGATATTTATAATTTTCGGGATTTTGTGATACAGTCACAAAACAACCTTTAAATATAACATCCTATCCTATTTATAATGTACCATCCTCTGTACCACATTTTAAGCAAATAAAGTTAATTTGAATTTGAATTTGAACATCCACGATCAGGGCTTGCAATCGAATATTCGAATATATGTTAGATTTTTTATGTTTTCGAATAATCGATTGCAAGCGTTATCCACAATAATTATCTATCACAGACTTTTGTAGCGTACCCCACTCCGCCTAAATTTACGAACTGTTGGATCTTTATTCAACGTTTTCCAAAAATTTTAAAGTTTTAGATGGATCACTATAATAGAAGTTTTTAAACTTTCGCGAATTTCACTCATATTGGACTATATTTACGGGACTTGTCGCGCACAATCACTATAATAATAATAATATAATAGTAATAGCACAGGAATAAAAATCCTCGACATTACTGAGACGGCGCAAGCTGGTTCTTACCACAGCTGAGCAGCGGAGCGTATGTGAACCTGTTGGTCACACATCGCCTTGCCACGCTATATGAAAGTGTACCACAGTAGAGTAGGCCACTTGTATGTAGCTTGGCTTCTGTATTAATTTTTATTCATGTATTTGTATTGTTTTTTTTTGTTTTTTTTTGTGTATAGTATTCATGGAGGAATACTGGAGGAGGAAGATTTTTTTGGAATTCCATCTATAAAAGGGTAAAAAGGGGTGGTAAGCCATGGGCGTCAGCTAGGACATAAAGGTACAAATTAACTAATTCAGTCTCAATTCAGTACTTATTACTACCTACCTCTGGGACTCTTGGTCGCTCTTCCACAGATAATAATTAATTAAGTTATCTGTGCTATTTATAAGTACTCCCTGTAGGCCATTCTGTCTCATTTATGCCACATAATTCATGGCAGTTAACTCCTTAAAGTGCGAATTAGTTTATTATTCCTATGTTCAAGACCAAACTTTACGAATAAAATTGAGATTTGTATTTTGAGAGAACACTTTTACGTTTATAGACTGTCTTTACAGCTCTTTAAAAGTCCATTAAGAACCTACTACCACAGATAATATAATAACTACTATACTAGCTACTACATTTGTAAGTATTGGAATGTACTGTGAGTTTTAGGGTAAAACGATTTTGAGAAAGGAAATTCCTCAGAAACTCCAGATTTGCTAGACTCTAATTTGTCAAAATTAACACTCGTTGCATTGAAGCGTAGTCTACATTACCCAAAAATTGTAAAATTCAAATTACTAAAATAACAAATATTGCTTGACGCAACGTGTATAGCACGTGTGTACTTTCATGCATGCTTGACAAGCACAGTACTTGCATGAAAGAAATATAATCGTGTCATTCTCGCGGAATGCACATATACAACATGTTATTGAAAGAACTGAAAACCTATTAAGAGTTCATTGTACTCATCAGTATGAACAACTTTTACTATGGGACAAAACCTGATATCGTGAAAAAAAACAGCTGATACCTTAATTTTTTCGATTTATGTGAACACAAATATGTAGGGAACAGTTGATTTTTTTTCGCGATTTCAGTGTGGCCCCATTGTAAAAGTTGTTCATACTGATGAGTACAATGACCCCTTAAGAGTTTTTCAGTTCTTTCCATAACACTAGATACTCGTGTATTGCAAAAACAACTACAAATCTAAGCATAAACCGCAAAAATAATCCCATTCGCACTACATAAGAATAAAGTAGACCGCTTCTAATAAAAATATAATAAAGGCACAAAAAAGGTAGGTACTCAAAGTTTAGTACATAAAAAAATATTCCTCACTGGTTGTGGACAGCAAAACTTAGCCGCCCCGCGGGTATCATTCGATTTAAACAAATTATGCAAAAAGTTATTCAACACGAGAACTGTACCCGAGTATTAGACCTAGAATTTTCCCATTGTAAGATAGAGAAAGGATATCTTCGTATCGCTCTGTCCCTTTCTCCTGAAACTTTTGTACCTATATACCTAGTGGTAGACTCAGATAGTGCGTGACTAGAAAGTATTATAAAACCATAAAAGTAAATGAACTAACTTAACATTCATATGATTATATTAATTTTCTATTTTTTTATATTATTTATTTTAAGGCCCTACTAAGAGCTAAGAGGACGCGGAAATCCGCTGGATGCAGAAGGCGCAGGACCGGTCGTTATGGCGATGCTTGGGGGAGGCCTATGTCCAGCAGTAGACGTCTTTCAGCTGAAATGATGATGATGATGATGAAGAGCTAAGTGGCACTATTTCTGGAAGAGACCTATCAACAGTTATCGAAAAAAATCACTTTAAAATAAGTATAAACCGAATTCAAAAAGAATAAAATAATTTGTGTGAAACAGTTTAACATAAGAAATTGGCACCGACTACCTAAACTGTTTCACACAAATCATTTTATTCTTTTTGAAGTTCATTTGTACTTTTTGTAAAGTTTATTTTATTTTTATATTTTGAGTGGCATTAATAATAGATTAGAAAGACAAGAGGTTGCTGCAATGATGATTTGGTGGCATCCATTGAAGAGTTCCCGTCTTCATCTCCGAAGATCTTCATCAGATCTTCACCCAAATTATACTTTCTGAATGCAAATTCTTGATTTGCAAAACCGCTATATACATACATACATACATATTATCACGCCTGTTTCCCATTGGGGTAGGCAGAGACTATAGATTTCCACCTGCTACGATCCTGACACACCTCTTTCGCTTCATCTACGTCCATTAACCTCGTCATGCATGCTCGTCGGTTTAGAGAACTCTAAAAATAAAACCGCTATATGTATGCCTATAATATTTAAGGAGTTCCCTCAATTCTACATGGATCCCATTATGACAACTAGATTTTGATAAAAATGGGCCCAATCGGGAAGTATCTTCCTTCAAATAAAAAAAAAACCAAATCGTTTGATAAATGTCGGAGTTCAGACGTAACAAACATGAAAAAATACAATCGAATTGAGAATCTCCTCCTTTTTTTGAAGTCGGTTAAAAACATTTTCAATGTTAAAATCTATAGGTACTTATCTTATTATCCTCCTTGCCTTTTCCCAATTAAATTGGGGTCGGCTTCTAGTCTAACCCAAAGACATTTCTATACTGGTCTAACCAGATACGGCTGAACATCAGTATTTTACACGGAGCGACTGCCATCAGACCCCCGCAACCCGTTTACTGGGTAATACCGACATCCGGAGGTTAGACCAGCTGCCACACTTTCAGGCTTCTGACTACCCGTAATGACTGCCACAGATATTCGTATGATAACTGGGACCGACAGCTTAACGTCCTCTCCGAGGCACGGAGGGGTCTCGATGTGTACCGAAACGGTCACCCATCCGCAGACTGACAGAGGCAAGTGCAGCTTAACCTTGCAGATCGTACAATCTATGGGTACTTATCTACTTATTTATGTTGCAGCGCAGGTGGTCACATAAAATAATTATCTAAAAATGTTTGGCCTCCGAATGAATTCTCCGCAAATAACATAATATAACATAACATAACATCACGCCTGTATTTCCCCGAAGGGGTAGGCAGAGGTGTAATAGTACACGCACATTTCACCAGTTATGTTAAAGTTCCATGTAATAGGGGGCGAGCCTATTGCCATTAACCGGGCACAAATCCAGACTCCGGGCTGCTACTGAGAATTTCCTAATGAAAAAACCCAATAACATTTTGCCTGACCCGGGAATCGAACCCAGGACCTCACGCTCAATAGTCGCGCTTGCAACCACTAGACCAACGAGGCAGTCCTTCTCCGCAAATGACTTATTTAATATTTACTATTCTATGCAGTAGCAAAATACAAGCGTCGTTGTCTTATTACGTGCTGCAATATACCATAACATTTTCAAAGTAACTTTTTGAAGACAGGATGGCGCAACAAGCTAAAATCTGATGTTAGTTGGTTAGGTAACTTGGCCCATAACAACTACAATAACAACTAGGTTGTTGCCTATTCTAAATTTTAGATTCGAAATTCAAAGTCACACAGAATTAGGAAATGATTGAGAGATTTGAGAGTAGGTTCAATAGCGAGGCCGCGGGGCTTCGGATCAACCTTTCGTTGAAAAGCGGCTTATTGAATGAAAGGAGGCATAGGTACCGAATCAAAGATGTTTCAATTGACATACTTTGCCATACGAAGTGAAAACCAAAAACAAGGTAACAAGTTGATCTTAATGATCTAAGTTTTACATTGATTTGATTGGATTCATCATCCTCCTGCCTTTATTAACCGACGAAAAAAAGGAGGAGGTTCTCAATTCGACGCGTATTTTTTTTTTTTTTTTATGTATGACCACGCGTAACTTTTTACAGAGTGGCCCGATTTTGATGATTCTTTTTTTAATGGATAGGGTATATCTCGAAGTTGGTCCCATTTAAATTTCAAAATCAAAATCCACCCCTAAGGGTGAGAAAACAGGGGATGAGTGCTTGTTCATCCACTGAATTCTTACCTGTTAACCGATTCCGTTGAAACTTGGCACACAAATATAGTTCTAGACACTATGACATAATGGAGACCTGGAGTTAGATTAAACTACAATTTTTTTTGTAAATAAAACTTTTTAACATAAAATTGAACCAACGAAAACAGAAACTGAAAAGCGAAAAATAACGAATTATGAGTCGGCGCCAAACAAACAATCAACGAAGATCATTAAATTACTTTAAATAAATAATAAAAACAACGTAACATCAAATACAACGTGAAATTTTCAACGATAAACAATAACTTTCCAAAAATTCGTTCTCCGCTCGGCCACTTGCAACTTGCATGCACGTTGCTTGTTAAAAGTTTGTTTGGCGCCGACTCATAATTAGTTATTTTTCGCTTTTCAGTTTCTGTTTTCGTCGGTTCAATTTTTTGTTAAAAAGTTTTATCCCAGTTTATTGGGGACCCAGTTATTATTGTTTGTTATCCCAGTTTATTTTTTTTATATTTATTTATTGGGGACGGCGCCGCATCTATTTTGTCTTCCATACAATACATCTCTATCACCGTTATCTCAATGTTCACTTTTATTTCATTCATATCATCTTTCTAATCGCACATCAATCCATCTGTTCTTTGGTTTGTCTTTTTAGGGTTCCTTACCCGAAAGGGTGCTAACGGGACCCTATTACTCTCGCTACGCTGTCCGTCTGTCCGTCTGTCACAGGGCTGTATCTTTTGAACGGTAATAGGTAGCCAAATGAAATTTTCTCAGAATATGTGTTGCTGTAAGGGTTATCACGACAAATACTAAAAATAGTAAAAAGTCTAAAACCAAAGAGTGTCCCCATACAAGAAACCTCAAAAAGCATGCATTTTTTTCAACGTTTTTGTTCCTGCTCTATCTTCAAAACGGTAATGCATACCACCGTCAAACTTGGTCTGATTATAGTGCATACTATGTAGTTTAGCAAAAAATACTAAAAATAGGGCAAACATAGACATATGTGGTGCGACTTACGTGCGTAAGAAAGAGATGCAAAAAATCGTATTTCGCGCACGGGGCGTTGATGTCTTTTAAAATAAAAAAGAAAGAAAGAAAAAATATTTATTTACTTCAAAAGTGACGCACAAAATTACCAAAAAATTCAAGAACACAGAAAAAATACAGGTACAGAGCCAAGAAGTGTGGTAAGATATGCGTCACATCCGCGCAAAACGGCCACCGCTCAGCATATTGCTGTGCCTCATGCACGGAGCAAAGACACAGCGCTAGTTTACATCGACAGCCGGCGTCGACACAAATTCACAATGCAAATACGTAGATCAGTGAGGCGTGATGTTGGTAAATAACGATAAAAAATAAATAAGTAAGATGAACTCTCGTAAATTAAATCAGTTTCTGTGGTGATCAGGTCAATGGGTGGTACGGAAATCTTACTGCGCGGTGCGACTCGCACTTGGCCGGTTTTTTAAGTTATTATGCTGAATGTGCTAAATAAAATAACTAAAACAAGATGTTTTAGCTCTGCATAGATTCCTATAGACTTTCATAAAAAAAAACGTTTGCTCCTTTCATCGAATAATATACCGAACCGATGGTCATAATCTTCATCATCATCATTTCAGCCGAAAGACGTCCACTGCTGGACTTAGGCCTCCCCCAAGCAAAGCCACAACGACCGGTCCTGCGCCTTCCGCATCCAGCGGATTCCCGCGACCTTCACCAGGTCGTCAGTCAGTAAAGTTCTGGAGTGACAACCGCATACTGGAAGGTGCAGCGTGGGTAGGCCCCCCACAAGGTGGACTGACGACCTGGTGAAGGTCGCGGGAACCGATGGTAATATTATTTTATTATGAACAGCCAACGGATTTAATAAAATGACCTAATTCGCTAAACTGTTGACGCATAGCTTCCAATTTTGCAAACTTTGCGCGTCATGTCCTTAGAGTAAAATAAAACCATAAAAAAATTATGCCGCCTGCCTACCACTGGCCCCGCCAAACAAAAACGACTTTTTCACACTTTATAGTAATTTAACACTCCAATGCGATTTTTGTACAAACTTTTTGATGTCAAACAGTTAACTATGCAGTAGTTACAACGCAATGTATGTCGAAAGAGTTTTTAAGCTAAATCGTCGTTTGTTTAAAGGTTTTTTTTTTATGCCAGGAAGACAGTTTAGTATGTCATTATCCTCAAACGTCAAGTCTCTTGTCGTTTACGAGTTGGCAGTGCCATAAACGTATTATACTTACGTCAGTATAGAAATGTCTTTGGGCAGTGCAATCTATAATGACAATGGATCGCTACGCTATTGATGGGTCAGGGGTCAAGGACCTTAATTTATAGTAAAAATTGTACAGGATTTTTTATCATGATGTATTGTTTCGATTCTTCATGCCTATCCTAATGTGTTACTCAAACTTTGTCTTAACCTCAGACCAAGTAACTGAGGTCTTAAGTTCCTATCCAAATAAGTGGTAGGATATGATCAAGTACCTACAAGTAATAAAAAATATTATCTTCGAAGCCTACACGCAATACCAAAACCAGCGAAGTGCGAGTCAGACTCACGCAGTAAACGTTCCGTACCACCCATCGATACTCGTATGGGGACCCCCTTTGATTTAAGACTTTTTTAGTTTTTAGTACCATAGTAGTTTAGATAGGCACCATCATCATCATCATCATTCTAGCCCGGTATCACCCACTGCTGGGTATAGGCCTCCTTTCTTTTTTGCCAGCCTCTTCGATCTTGTGCGTCCCTCATCCAGGTGTTTCCTGCGGCTTTGGCAATATCATCAACCCAGCGCGCTTTCGGACGGCCCGGGTTTCTCCGACCTGACCTTGGCCACAACTCGGTCAACGCTTTACTCCATCGGCTATCTCTACGCCGAGCCAGATGTATGATAGGCACCATAGTAACACATATTCTGTGAAAATTTCAACCGGTTATCTATTACCGTTACAAATATATAGCCCTGTGACAGAAACACAGACGGATGGACAGCGTAGCGAGAGTAATAGGGTTGGCACCCTTTGGGTACGGAACCCTAAAAACACCAAGACAAGGCGATAGTCTATTCATAAAATAATTTCTCAAAAGACGAAACAAAACACATTCAAATCTGCCATGCATAATGTGGTTAATTAGTGCCATATAACATACATTAACGTTTGTCTCGAAAATAATATCAAACCCCGGGGTAAAATAAACAAAAAGAGCGGGTTTGAAACCCGCGTCTTTTTAACTGACTTCAAAAAGGAAGAGCTGCCCAATTCGTCTGTTTTCTTATGTTTGTTCAGAGTATTATATTATCTGTGGTTAAGGAAGTCGTTGCCAATTTTTTCCTAAATCAAACCGAATCAAACGCACCTACGCTACTTCCTAAGCCGTTTCACACAATTTATTTGATTATTTTTAAAGTCGGTTTTTACTTTCATATATTTGACTCGCACACAGAAGGCGGATGTATTCTTACTCATGAATCCTACATTATAGTGATCGCTACATTCCATTACCCTTACAAAAAAGGCAAGACATAAATTGATGCAAAAAGAATAAACTTAGAACACTGGGCCGATCTACCATTTGTATTCAAGGTCACGTCTCCTCTAACAATTCATGAAAATCTGTAAGAAGTGTAATTTAGTAATAGCTGCGCACTGAAAAACTGAAAATGTTACTTTATAAGTGGGACTTGAAAATAATAGCCACTTAAATGTTGTAACAATATCCGGCTTACGATGGCGACGTAAAAAAGATATTTCGGAGTTCGTGTTAAAAGTATTTTTGTAGTTTATGACCTTTTTCTTAGTTTGTGGCCTGGAAAACTGTGTTTAAACTCTAAATGAGTCGTTTTAAGTACTATGTTGTCATAAGTATTGATTATTAAAACTTTTTTTGCCTAAAAATATTAATGGTGAAATAATTTACTCGAAACCCCATGGTTTTGGTTCATCCATATGAATAAAAAAGGCGGACGGAATCTCGCTAAAAAATAAGTGAAACACCCATAGTAAAACCATTTAAACCATTTAAACCATTTATTTTGCCACACATACACAAAATATACACATTACATGCAAAGGTAACAGGACAAATTAATGAGATCACAACATGCATACAACATAATATGTGTGGCAAGGGATCCAGCTCAGTATTTGCTGTGCATGTAGGTATGCACAGCACTGATTTTCAGCTGGTCCCTCCCATCTGTATATCTTAAAAGTGAAATTTACGCGCACAAGAACAAAAAAAAAAGTAAATCAAAGAAGACATCTGACATCAAATACCTAATACAAAAAATTGGAATTTTACTTCGAATTTAATTTAACCAAATTATATGTATTTTACAACATCGTATATTAGTATTTCTAGACTAATAAGACACAATAATTATGTTCATTTGGTACATACAAGTTGTATTTTATATAAATAAACAAAAAAGCCTTGGAAAAAAAAAATGTTTTTTTTTTTAAACAGTAAATTGACACAACCGAACATCACACATTGCACAATAATAATCACCTATAACACAGCTACACGATATAGTCACAATTACATGTATGTGTACAACACCCCACACGAGATCGACAGACACACGTTTCTGCTACGGTAATTTTTGAATAACTAAAAGTTCTCTAGTGATATGCTTTTTCAAAGTCAGTTGGGACATACATTGGCGTAAGGGAGGTGGTAAATCGTTCCATATCTTGGTAGCAGAGTACTTAAAACTTCCCTTGTAGTTAGCCGTTCTATGCGCTGGTATTACCAGGTCGTTTGCCATTCTTCTGCGTGTATTTATCTGATGAGCATCCCTTAGCCACTTCAGCTTCTCAAATAAGTATCTAGGTCTTTTCTTAAGAGCAATTTTGTGCACCAGACATGTTAAATGTAGTTTCCTACTTGCTTCCATTTTTAAAGTATCATTTTCATTTAAAAATGGAGTGATATGTGCTCGTTTTGGAACGTTAAAGCAGAAACGAGCACACGCATTTTGTACTCGCTGTATGGCTTTCTTGGTTTTTTCGTATAGCCGAGGCCCGTAAACAGTATCACAGTAATTAAATTGCGATAGTACAATAGATTCCACAAGGGTTTTTCTAATTGGTTCCGAGAGATATTTTCTAATATTGTACAGTGTTTTTAACCTATAGAAAGCGTTCCTAATTTTGCTATTTACATGCTCAATGAAACGTAGCTCAGTGTCCATGAGTAATCCTAAGTTTACTGCACTATCGACTCTTTGCAACACTTGACCATTCAACTCAATGGGAAGTGACTGTGATGTGACCTTACTGCACTGGATTTTATTACCTAGTAACATATATTTAGTCTTAGATGCATTCAACACTAGAGTGTTTCTGCTTGCCCAGTCCGAAATACTGTCTAAATCTTCATTTATCAGTTTTATAGCATTAGCTGCATCCTCAGGCCTAAATGAGTAATAAATCTGAACATCATCTGCATACAAGTGCACCTTAGAGTGTTTTATTTGCTTAGGAAGATCTGTCGTAAAAAGAATAAAAAGTATAGGACTCAAAATAGACCCTTGAGGCGTTCCTTTAGTTAAATTATGTATCTCAGACTTAAGCAATTCACCTTGTTCTGTTTCTATTTCGACATATTGGCTTCTATTGGTTAAATAAGGACTCATTGGAAATTCCACAGTACGAGAGCTTTGCTACGAGAAGTTCAATATTCAAGCAGTCAAAGGCCCTTGAAAAATCCAACAAAATCAGTGCACTACACATTCCAACGTCTGATGCTTCCACAATATCATCGCATACATGTGCAAGTGCAGTTGCAGTGCCGAAACCACTACGAAAGCCCGATTGTATGTCAGGCAGGATACCCTCGTTTTCTAGGTACTTGGTAAGCTGTGTACAAACGACCCTTTCCACAATTTTAGACAGAACAGGTAATATACTTATCGGTCTTAAATCTTTCAGTTGGTCTACTTTAGAGCCCTTCGGAATAGGTTTTATTTTAGCCAATTTCCAAGTTTCAGGAAATGTCTTAGATCTAAGGCAATGATTAACAATTTCAGTTATAACAAGTAATGTGGCAGGCAGAGTCAATTTTATCATTTCTATCGATATAGAGTCATGTCCACTGGCTTTGGTTTTTATATTATAAATTATTTTCGATACTTCTGCTGGTGTGGTAGTACATATGTCAAAGGTTTTGTCAGTTAACTTATTTCGCCTAAAATATGCTATTGTTTGTTTATCGGCCGAATCTCTCACCGGTACGTCTAGGAAAAAAACATTAATTTTATTAGGATCGCCAAGGTGTTGTGGCACAGTTGTTTGAATGTTTGAATTTTTTCCAAGCGGACAAGTACGTTTTAAATGATCCCACATCTCTTTGGGTTTACTTTTATTATTGTTAACATAAAAGGCAAAATATGCTTTCTTTTCCCTTTCAATTGCTCCAGTTACATAATTTCTAAGACTTCTATAATAATCCCAATTAACATCATTACCCGATGCACGCGCTTTAACAAGAGCTTTGTCTCGAAGGGTCATCATCAGATTGATGTTTTGTGTAATCCACGGTGTGGACTTTGTGCATACTTTAGTGCGCTTTATTGGTGCATGCTTATCAAAGAGATTAATAATCATCTCATTAAAGTATCGTACCTGATCATCAATATTAAATAAATCCAAAACGTCACTCCATGGGATACCCTCGAGATCAATACAGAAGGCCTCTTGGTCAATCCGATTCAAAGATCGTTTAAACAAATATTTCGGAATTTCTTTCGGTTTCTCAATACGAAACTCTGATATCACCATCGCATGATCACTAAGATCGGGATTGTGGTGAATACTCACCCTCTCACACAGCTCCGGTGAGTCTGTTATTATAAGGTCTAAGAGAGTTGCCGTTCGGACGCCTACACGAGTTGCATCCTGCACAACGACTTCCAGGCTGTGATGGGAGAAGAAAGTAAACACTTCACGAGCTGACAGCTCGTTAGGTTGAAGAAGATCAACATTAAAGTCGGTTAACAAAAATAAGTTATTACAGTACGAAAACATACTCACAGATTCACTGAGTGCTTCGATTGCTACATCTACTGATACGGACTCCGGTCTATACGCTGTACCAATCATGAGGCGCCCCCTGCCAGGCAGTGACAACTCCATCCAAAGCTGCTCGAGTATTGATTCGGGATGTGGCTTGGTTCGTACTCGCAACCCTTTTTTAACGTAGAAACCGACACCACCACCCCGTGCATCCTTTGGTCGAGGCCTAAGTTTTAGTATATAGCCGGGTACCACTGGCGCAAATATTTCTTCACCCGCTCTACTCCATGTTTCATTTAAAGCTAATATGTCTAGTTTATATCTGTCAAAACTAGCCAAAAGTTCATCTCGTCCGGTGTTCAAAGATCGTACATTAAGTAGTCCCAAACGCAAATTATGCTTTTTATTATGAGTCATTCATAAAATATTAAAATATTCTTTAACGAATCTCCGTGCAAACAATAGTGATCACGTGTGTCAGCTATTAGGCCGTGTGTAGTGCATATACGATATACTATCATTAAAATCTTAATTATTCCAGGTATAAAAAATCTTTGCCAGTTTATATTAAAGTAGGAAGGCACAATAATATCGACATTATACATTTTAACATAGATGCAATATTTTACGCGATAAATGTTATAGTATAAAGAATAATAGTAGGTTTTGCCAGTATTGAGTAACACATAAATGTACATACAGTTTTCACGTTTCGGAACAAACGGCACCATCACCAAAAACTTTCACAATGTCCCCCTCCGAGTGCAGACGGTAGTAAGACGGCTAGCTTAAAAGTACGGGCTGACACGCACACATTCACACCCATGGTAAGATAAAAAGTCGCGACTACGCCACAAATCTCGTGTGACGGTAGTCACTGTCGTAGTATCACAAATAAAATAACAATATAACATCTGGTGTCTTTGATCAATAAATTGATCGAAGTCGTTGAAATTATAGTGGGTTCAGGAAAAAATTACGTGCTTATCTTTGTTTAAATTTTCTTAGCGAGATTCCGTCCGTCTTTTTTTATTCATCCGAGCTCGAACTTGCGTTTCGTATGAAAAGTTAAAAATGTAGCACTATAATAATGTCAAGGATTGGTATTATCTCCCAAGTTGCGCCACAACACTCGGTCCTCTGCCTTCCGCATCCAGTCCCCCCCAGCCACGTTTTTCAGGTCGTCGGTCCACCTGGCGGGGGGGCGCCCTACGCTGCGTTTGCCGATTCGCGGTCTCCACTCAAGGACTCGTCTGCTCCAGCGGCCATCGGTCCTTCGACAGACATGGCCAGCCCATTGCCACTTCAGCTTACTGATCCTACAAGCTATGTCGGTCATCCGGTTCTTCTCCGAATAATCTCGTTTCGGATTTTATCCTTCAAAGAAACTCCAAGCATAGCTCGCTCCATAGCTCGCTGAGCGACTTTAAATTTGTGGACTAGCCCAACTGTCAGTGTCCACGTCTCGGCGCCTTAAGTCATGACAGGCAGGACGCACTGGTTGAAGACCTTTGTCTTCAAACTTTGCGGTAGAACGCCTGTTTACTTGTAAGTAATTGGTAAAAGAGTTGCTGTTTATAGAATCATGATCGTCGGGTGCATTTCTTACATGACCTTTAATAGATTGTAGGGGATCTCAGACAAAACTAAGAAGTACCAAATCTTCACGTTCATAGTACAATCAAGCGCATATCGATGGTCCAAACCAGTTTACGTACAGCATGTCTTTTATGAAACTTACAAACGAAGCCAGTTCCGTTTATAATGGTTTGTTGACGGGTACGGTCACGATACTTCCCGGTGGTACATTTTGTCGACAAAATCCCTTGAACTAATCCTGCTTCATTACACGTACCTACTACTGCCATCGAACATTGAGTGCAAATGATTTTAGCTTTAGTGGTGGTTCACCAGAAATATTTATAACTCAGCATTTAATACCCCCCCCCTGAACCTTTAGTAGCCTGAAGATAGGTTTTTTTATGTTTTAGTATCAGAGTTGTAATTATTATTTATTTGGATACTGCCTCAGATACAAAAGTGAACAAATACAGACAAAGAAATATAAGAATGTACTATATTTCTGTCCATTCTCAAGAGGAACATATTGACAGTGCCATCGGACGATACGGCAATATTGACACGGGAACCGATATGGGGAAACATTACAAATACATATGATACTGAGTACTACTTGACGACTATATTACAGTATTACAGGATGCATGAGGTTCCCCTCTCTTTATGGTGTTTATTTGTGTACCTACCTTATGTTTTTTACATGGATAAAGACTGTGATATCGAAAATTTACGTGAGGGTTGAAATCAATACATTCGAATATTTGTCGGAAAAGAAAAGTTGTTTTAATACCTCTAGGTACCACGTCAAAAACGAAAGCGTATAGTTGAAAAGGTAATATTTGATGACATCCAGTCCTGAGCTATATTTAATGTTTAAAGTCACTAGCTCATCGGGAAATTAGTTTAAAATCGATTGCAAAATTTGTACTGAACAAACAGACAGGAAAGAAAGAGAGTTCATTAAACGTGGTAATAAAGAGTCAACAGTTGGTTGGCAATTCAATTACCTTGCTTTAATATTGCCAAAATAGACCGCGAGCAACGCATTTATAATTTTTGGTAATCGAGAAGTGTTCGCGTCGTGGTATGTCTACATGTATGTCCGCCGAAACTGTCAGCATTGTGTGTCGTGATTCAGCATATCTTGTTACGGACTGCGACGTTACGAAAAACCAACCGCGGGTAGTTCGAGAAAACACCCGCCGCTCAAGACGATGACACCCACATACTTCAGTCTGCTCGTGACCACGGCCAATGCAACTTGGCCACAACGTCGAGGTTAGTCAAAATGTTTGTTATGTTTTGATTTTATTGTGCGCGCCAAGTCCCGTAAATATAGTTCAATATAACGCATTTATACTTTTAATAGTCCTTTGCTTTAACCACAGAAATCTAATTTATAATTACCTTATTATTTAAAAGTATAGATGCGTTGCTCGCGGTCTATATTGGCAATATTAAAGCAAGGTAATTGAATTGCCAACCAACTGTTGACTCTTTTTTACCACGTTTTATTAACTCTCTTTTTTTTTAATAACAGCTGATCCCTACATTTTTTCGATTTATGTGAACATCGGATATTTTTTCGCGATTTCAGGTTTGGTCCCAAGTAAAAGTTGTTCATACTGATGAGTACAATGACCCCTTGTGAGGTTTTCAGTTACCTATTTTAATAACACATTGTATGTCTGTGTTTGCCTTTCAACCGACGAAAATAAGGAGGAGGCTCTCAAGTTGGTGCGATTTTTTTTGTTTAACCAGGTATATAGTTTGCACTACAATCAAAGTTTAACGCTTGTATGGATTACTATTTTTGAGATAGGGCAGGAACAAAATATGTTGGAAAAAATGTAGGGACTCCTTGTGGGCTTAGGTTTGATTTGCCATGATTGAAGTCATAGTTAGACTAATACTGTAAAAATGTCAAGTGGCTACCTATTACGGTTATAAAGATACAGATCTGTGACAGACAGACTGACGAACGAACGGATGGACAGACGGGCAGACGTGGCGACGTAGGCAGAGTAATAGTGTCCCGTTGGCATCTTTTGGGTACATACATAACCAGCCCGTTACTGTCCCACTGCTGGGCACGGGCCTCTTCTCAGTATGAGAAGGCTAAGGCCTTAGTCCATCACGCTGGCCTAGTGCGGTTGGTGGACTACACACACCATTGAGAACTGTATGGAGCACTCTCAGGTGTGCAGGTTTCCTCACGATGTTTTCCTTCACCGTTAAAGCAAGTGATAATCGATAAGCAGTGATAGCCTAGTGGTTGAACGCTTGCCTTCCATGCAGGAGGGTGTGAGTTCGATCCCGGCCCGCAGCTCTGACTTTTCGAATTCATGTGCGGATTTATATTATTTTGGGTACGGAACCCTAAAAAACAATTGCCTACAAAAACTTTATTCAACCAATCTGTTTATTTTTAGTACATATTACCATTTTGTCGAGATTTAATACACTGTCATAAAAAAACTACATTCTTTACTTTTTCTTAGCAATAAATGTTACAGTATAGTGCTTCATTGTAGTTTTAATAGGTCATCACACTTTATTTTTAATAGCCTTGTTAAAGTTCAGTTCATACAAATATATCAGAGTTAATAGGACAAAATTAATTGGTTGTATTCCCTACATAGTATGTATAATTTTAAAAGACAGAAGAGTGTTGAATTTATTTTTAGGGTTCCGAAGTCCTACAAGGAACCCTTATAGTTTCGTCATGTCCGTCCGTCTGTCCGTCTGTCTGTCTGTCCGTCTGTCCGTCTGTCCGTCTGTCCGTCTGTCCGTCTGTCCGTCTGTCCTAATCCTTTACAGCTTAATAACTTCTACAGTTATAAACATAAGTAAATGAAATTTTGTAAAAAAATAGTCTACATATAGATCTCAATTTTAAAAGAATAAAAAAATAGTTTTTCCGTATTTTAGGGGTGGCGCCCATACATGTGAAATGGGGAAAAAAAATATTTTTTAGCTCCACCCCTTCGTGTGGGATATCATTGAATAGGTCTACTAAAATGAAGGTAATGTTTCATACACCACTTTTTTATCAGGTGTACCATCTGCGAAATATAGCCCGCCAAAGTGGCTTGCAATGTGTCCCCCCCCCTGCCATTTCTAAACTATGCAATGTAGAAACTTATAATCTTCCACATTGATAGACCTTTGTGAAAACTCTCTTTCTAAATTATTTCGAGTATAATGTGATTATAATTTTTTGAGTTATAGAGAGAAAACTTAAAAATACTTAAAACGTCCTAGTTCAAAGGTCATTGACCTTAGAGAAAAATTATCATAGCAAATAATGCTCCTTTAGCTACTTTCTATTTGAAAAAATCACAAAAAGTAACTTTGAAATGACACACTTCTTAAATTTGGCTTCTTGAATTTATCGCTAGATGGCGCTACTAACAACACGCTCTGAGTCGCGAATGCTGCCGATTATTGCAAAAACTAAAATAGCCATGATTAATATTCGATTTGATTCGTTTGTAATTACACCTACTTAAGGAACCTTATAACACTGAGCATGGCCCGACATGCGCTTGGCCTTGGCTTGGTAAAATGTTCGCCGACACACAGGCGCGCGTAAGCTGTACTGAACGAAGCCATTTCTGGCTCCAATTTAGTTGCTTCAAAGTGTCCGCACTGACTTGTTTTCTATGTGTAGTTATTCTAAGATGTGAACTATGTACGCACCAGTCTGATGGCAGTCGCTCCGTGTGTAATACTGATGTTTAGCACATCTGGTTAGACTGGAAGCAGACTCCAATATCATTGGGAAAAGGCTCAGAAGATACTAAAGGGGATATTGGATTTGGAGCACATAGTTTTTTTTTTTTTGATATATCTATGAAATGTTATCATATTTACATCAAGTATTTATAGGTAGATTAGCTTTGACATTACATATTTTTTGACTTTTAATTTATTTGTGTAAAATTTGCTAACCTATACCTTTTATGAGATGTAAAAAAGTTGACTATACTGTGAATGTTACTATATTAGTATATAAATTAATCTTCTGTTGTTGCAAAATTTGTATGCCAACCAAGGCGAAACAGTGAAACTTTTTTTTTTGACGTCACTGTAACCTATGTTTGTAACAAATAAATGAAGCTGAATCTGAATATTGGGACGCCCATGTTTCAGTAATTAGAAACAAAGACTATGGGAAATTTTGCCCCACACCTCAATAGAAACAACCATTGAATAGAGCTTTGGAAGGCGAACATTAGTGCTATTACAATCAATTTAATTTTACAGAATCGTCGTAATAGGTAAAGAATGTTTTGTTTTAAAAGCTCTATCCATTGGTGTATCAATTACTTTTATGGGGTGGTGGATCAAGTCTACTAGACGCTGATTGCACCTACTTCTTAAAAAAATCGGGCCTACCTATTCCATCGATTTAATTAACATAAATAAAACTTATTTTACATATACATTTCTACACCCAATGATATTTAAAAGTACTTTTAAATATTGTTTAATAGATACAATGTTATTGAACAATGATATTTAAAAGTAAAAACTATTTTTAAATATCATTCTGTACACCTATGTTCACAAATAAATATTCATTCAATTATTTCCTTGCACCACACCGGGTTCCCTTATATTACATTGTTCTCACACAATTCTTACCAAATCAATGTAACATACCTTTGTACTACATGATAAGAGTATTTCCATGGAGTTTCTTACCGGCTGTTTTCCATAGGACCAACATTTTGGAACCATGCAACTAGATTCCTAACGTTTTGTAAGTGCATGTAAATGCTTTTTCAAAATAAAAACTTTTGAATTTGACCCTACTGCATACACGCACCCGCTCAAGATAACCGGCGCAGGCGGCGAGCGAGCTCTCACGTACACACAACTACACATGAAGCTGTCCATTTCCAGTATAGGCTTTCCGTGTAGATGTAGAGATCAGCTTATACTAGAAATGTACACCTTGATGTGTAGGGGTGCGTACAGGGAGTGTCACCGCTGTGGCAATGATAACATCAAGTGTAACTTGATTTGGTTACGTACAGGATTGTTGACATCAAAGAATTTCTTTCTAAAACCAATAACATACATTTGAATAAATCTAAAGTTTATTTTTTAAGGAGCTTCGCCCCCCGTTAGTCACTCTACGCCCCACTTGTTGGGAACCATGCTCTGTAGTCTAGGGTCTAGTATGAAAATAATCCCACGCGATCTACACGTGATCCCTGATCAAATCAGGTGACATACTGGTGGTAGGCCACGGCCGACGGCTAGCGACCACCCACCGGGCAAAGACGTGCCACCAAGCGACCTAGTCGTGTTCCGGTACTATGCCCGGTGTAGTGACTTGAGAGGATGGGCCGAAATATTTAACTGCCATCACCTTTGCTGGGCAAGCGTGAACCATCGTAAGTTACATATCTGAACTTATAAAATGTCGTTGCTTATAAAGAAAACTCTTAAGTACTACATAAAAAAACATTACACTCTTTTTTTTGGGCAGTCGTGTAACTAATATAACTTAAGTCAATTAATAAACTAACTCCTTCACTTAATTTATTCTGTACAATTTATTCAAAAGTACAAATTAAACAGTTTGAAAAGTTTAAACGAATTGTCTCACAGGATTAAAGTAAAACTTTACAGACATAACGACTCCATTTAATTTTACCTTTCGATATATTTTAGATAAGTTATGAACGGGAATACGTGACGAAGAGGTGTGTAAAGTTTAATTTGGAAACGTGTTTGAGGAACTTTCAGTTTATTACAAGCGATAATTATTTGTGTTAGACAGATAATAGAACATGTTGATTTGTATTCGTGTTATATTTAAAGAGGTGACTATACCACTGATACTGAACACGAATCAATAAAAAAAACAAAACCAAATTTGTTTATGTACCTATTTGTAAAAAATTCCCCCCGTGTGTCGCGTGCGACACAAAAACGATGCGTGCGAAACCACCAAAAAAATTGCAGGTATTTAATGCCGCCGATGACTTATTTTCAGAGTGGTTCGGGATTTATTCTCAAACCCTCGCTGTGTTTCTAAGCAAAAATTTGTTTACAAATAGGTACATAAACAAATTTGTATTTATATTGTATAAAGTAGTATGTAACTCCAATGTACAAAAGAAATAATGGATTATAATAATTAATAAATTTCAATTTGTAGATGTTTTAGGCCCATATTCCAGAACGATACTCAAGCGTTGATCTCTGTTTAAAACTAGTTTTGAGTTGAGCATTGATTTTAGAACGTTCCTCAAGCAGAGATTTAATGATCACAGTTCAGCTGAGTTTAGTTTTTTATCTGTAATCACTCTAGTGTGGTCCAGACTACGCTTGAGTAGAGATTTCTATTCTATTTCAGGTCAAATGCGTGTGTTATGTTGTTGAATCAATACCGTTACCGTTAATAAGTACCGTTAATAAGTACCGGACCTTAGGCCCGTATTACAGAAGGTTCCTCAAGTACAGTTTAAACTCCAATCACCTGCTCACTACTTAAGGATAGAATCGTTACTTGAGTATCGGTCTTACTCCAGAACGGTAATTATAAACTTGAATTCAACAACATAACACACGAATTTGCCCTGAAATAGTATAGAAATCTCTACTCAAGCGTAGTCTGGACCACACTAGAGTGATTACAGATCAAATCTCTGCTTAAATACTGAAAAAGGTGACAGTATAAAATCAAACTAAACTCAGCTGAACTGTGATCAATAAATCTCTGCTTGAGGAACGTTCTAAAATCAAAAATCAACTCAAAACTAGTTTTAAACAGAGATCAACGTTTGAGTTTCGTTCTGTAATACGGGCCTTAGTATTTTTAGATGACTAAGCACATTATTTACATTTGCTCTAGAAATATGGCACGGTTACAGATCAACAGCCTGTATAGTTTAACAATAAATTATAATAATAAAAATATACCTACAAACATACATACATACACCTATAAAATTTTGTACTTACATTTTTTTGGAAGCCTTAATAGATTATCATATGTAAATATTTTGCAGTTCCAATAATACATACATACGTGTCGAATTCATAACCTTCTTCTTTTTGAAGTCGTTAAAAATAACGTAAATACCAGTAAACAGACACTTATGGTAGTATGGAACCCTTAGTAGACCCTTGGTAGACTGTTGATGAGTAATCTATATTGTTTCCACCGGCTGCCTAAGACCTCTACCTCACCTTTTATCAAATAACGTTATTAGTTAAGCACAAATACAAATGAGGACCGAGTGTTGTGGCGCAACTTGGGAGAAGCCTATGTCTAGCAGTGGACTGCGATAGGCTGAGTGATGATGGTGATGATGATGAAATACAATGTATGTATTTCTATTCCCATCCTTTTGTTCTATTCCCATGCTTTTGAACAAGCTGGAAAGAATAATTGTCTCAGAGGTACTGTACTGGAAATTTTTAGAAGTTATCTTGTTGACCGTAGTCAGTGTGTTAGGGTGGGTAGATTCATTAGTAATGAGGAGTTTCTAACATTTGCAGTTCCACAAGGCAGTGTGCTTGGCCCGACCTTGTTTCTGGTATGTCAGTTGCCAATAACTGCAAAAATATTACTTATGCAGATGACACGGCATTGATTGTACACGCCAGGGACTGGCAGTGGTAGCTAGCCTATAATGCAACTGAAAAGGCTCTTTCTACAGTTATATCACACCTCGGACACTCTACACAATACTTACTTGTCTGTGACACAATATAAATGCTGGCAACACGCACATACGCAAGATCACGTCTGTATACGAACGCACACACACATGTAGGTTAGGGATGCTCGCCGCTCGTAATGTTGATTGGGTTCCAAACGCTTCTCAGTAGTTTGCAGAGATGGCGTACCAACGTTACCTCTTTTTCTGTAAAGTTAATTTATGAAAATAAACATTTTATGATTATTTTATTTTATTATGTATGTATGCATAAATCTAACGTAATGTACGCCTGGTTTTGAGATCTGGGTATTAACTAAATATGTTATCTTCCTCATTGACAATGGACACTGTATGATGTACGTATATTGTATAAGTTATTGTTTTAATTTTCCTCATTAAACTTATGAGGTCATATTGATATTATAAATCGGTACGTTTCAAGGAATAATTCTATATTATTCGAGATTTCCTTATAATTGTTGTGGGGTATTTTTTTTTCATAATTTTATTATAGTGTTCCAAATATACCTTGATAGTTTAGCGGAAAAACCAATGAGTTTTCAGCATTTCTGTGTTCGGGTGCGAAGGGTGCCGGTGAAATTACAATCACAGGCTTACTTTTAGGTCTCGGACGATTAAAAAATGGCGGACGGAATCTCGCTAAGAAAAGATTGAAGCACTTCGTTTTTTCCTAAACCCATTATAATTTCAACATAATTTTAACAAACCAGATATATAAAACACTGACGTGAGGCACTACTACAATGACTGTCGTCACATGAGATTTGTTGCGTAATCGCGGCTTTTTTCTTACTATGGGTGTGAATGTGTGCGTACCAGCCCGTACTTTTAAGCGAGCCGTCTTACTATGGGTGTTTTTGTTTAGCGAGATTCCGTCTACCTTTTTTATTCGTCCAAGCTTTAGGACCTAGTTTGGCGAACGCAATTTGCATTACCATTTATGCAACAACCTAGGTGGTATTGCAGTTGTTACGGGCAAAGAATATTGCTTAACATCAGATGGGCCTTCAGTTCGATTTGCCATCCTAGGCCATAAAAAAAGTTGGTTAAAGTTTCCCAAAATTAGCATTGAATAAAAAGTAACGTAGCAGGTAAGGATATGAATTGGTCACCAAATATATTACCGTCAGTTGTAATATGAATTAAAGTAACCGCCAAAATAGCGAAATTGCATAAATATACAGTTCGACTGCAAATTTTTCGCTCTATCGATTGTAGTCTTAAAATCTCAATATCTTGAAAAAAGGTGATTAGGTAAAAGGGTGTCTTGAAAAATAGTTTTTTTTTTAAACTTATTTAATTCACGTAACCGCCATGTTATCTGTGAAACTATAATAGTAGGCTTCAAATAGTTTCATTTCATAGAAATAAGTACGGTACAACTTCCTTGTTTCTTTTAGATAACAGATGTTAACAGATGGAATCAGAAGTGCTGTACTACAAGTGCTTATGTGCCCGACCCAGTTCTTGAAAATGGTCATGTCACATTGTACTGGGACAGATCTATCATCACTGACAGGACTATTGCTTACAGTAAGCCTTATATAGTGGTGATAAGATAGATCAATCAGAGCGCCGTGCAGTGAATGCAGTGATTGTTGATATCGCTGTCCCTTATGACAGGAGCCTCGTGAAAACATCATAGCATTAAACATATTATAAAAATTTGCTAAACGCAAAGATTATATTAGGATAACTAGCTGTGCCCCGCGGTTTCAACCGCCCCGTGCGTCGAATCGCCCGCTCTCGCTATTGCTTTTTTTTCATTCTGACTTTATTTTTATTTTTGCTCGGCTCTTAAGGGTCGTAGCCTGATATTAGAAAGCTTATACTATTCTTCACGAATTTGGCTATCACATACAAAAATAATTTTTCGAATCCAACTGCTAGTTTCAGAGATTAGCGCGTTCAAACAAACAAACAAAAAACTCTTGGCCTTATTATATTAGTATAATAGAAAATACACTTAACCTGAAAAATCACCAACACACGCATACATAGATTTAATCAAATCAAATCAAATGTTTTTTTATTTCAAATAAACCTAATTACAGGCACTTTTGAAACGTCAGGCTCTAGTTGAACGGAAAAATAAGATAATTCGATTATGATAAGGCAGCAATTCAATTGGAATAAAATTTCGTTTTATTTTTTGGATACCTACCATAACAAATTAAAAATGTGTGATTCAGGGCCGAATTTCAAAATAAATAGAAATATAAACACAGTATGTCACAAATACCTAAAACACACAATACCGCAAGATATTTCATAAACAGTTTTATTTTTATGTAGCTGACCTCCTTTATTAAATACGATTGACTAAAAAACTAGACATTCCAATTAGTACACAAAAGATGAATCATAATTTTTAAGTTTTCTGATAAATTATGTTACAGGTTACGTGTTTAGTTTATGTAGGAATTAGTATATTTCTTGGAAATATACAACATGTTGATCTGTATTCGTGCCATATTTAAGGGGCATGTAGCAGCCAAGTCGCACCCCCATCAGTAAAAAAAGTATTACTCGCTGAATACCTACATAATTAATCGGAATTTCGTTTTAAACAGTTGAAGTACAGGTACCTACTGCAGTTTAATCAGAAACTATTAACTCTGTAAACTACACTTTGTTGTAGTTGTAGACTCGAAAAGTGCCAAAAGTGGTAGTTTTGCGCATTTTTTGTATCTACAACTACAGTGGTAATAGATAGCCGATTGAAATTTTCTCGGAATATATGTTGCTATGACCCCTATCACGACAAATACTAACAATAAAAAAAACAAAAGACCTCATACAAGAAACCTCGAAAAACTATTTTTATTATTTTCAATTTTTTTGTTCCTGCTGTTTCTTCAATACGGTAATACGTACCAGAGTCAAACTTGGTTTAATTATAGTGCAGTCTATGTAGTTTAGCAACAAATAATAATAATAATAAGGTAAACATAGACATATGTGGTGGTACCTGCGTAAGAAAGAGGTGCAAAAATTCTAAATATGAATTTTGTTAATGTCATGAACTCTCGTAAATTAAATGAGTTTATATGGGGTATCAGGTCGATGGATGGTATGGAACCCTTACTACGTGAGTCCGACTCGCACTTGGCTGGTTTTCTCTTTCTTTCTATTCATTAAAACATTATTTTGTGGTTATGTTTTGCTTACAAAACTTATGCCAAAGAAGTGGTTACCTGACAAATAAACAGTTTTGCTTTTCTAAATTCATGTATGTGTTAAGTTCCTAAACAGAGGTTGGCTAACGTAATGCATTATAAAATCATAGAGTACTTACAAGCGATTGGTACAAAAATTAAGAAAAAAGCCAAATGGATTATCATAGCCGCTCACGTAATTGGTTTTCTTAGTTTCGAAAGCTTTGCTGCGTTCGTGGTCGCAGGAAGACTAAGATGACAAGCGTCTTAACAGATATTTATAGAATAAAAAAAAACTACCGTACAATTTTTATTAACTGAAATCGTTTCGATTTTTTCTTTGTTTTGTTTTATTATAATGTGTAGTGATCGCGAAAACCTAAGAAATTATTAAAATAAAAAATTGTATTCCATTGTCCGCAGTAAATACCTACGATGAATAATAAGTAATGGAAAAATACCCATGTAACTGTTGTATATTTTTTATCTTTGTAACAGACTGAGGCTGTTCCTAACAATGTCCTTTGTCGATAACGTTAACTACTCGATATCTACTCTGATATCTTGTATAATTCAAGGGAAGAAGCGAGACAGCCCCAACACAAGTATTGTTTATTATTTACTGGGACTGCCTCAATTTTATGTTACTGGTTATTTGAGAAAAATAAAGATTCTGAATTTGAATTTTTTTAATTTTGTATCGAATAGGTATCCTGCATTCGTACGATAGTCACGCGCTGTCATGTCACGAACAAACTGAACGAACAAAGTTTGCTCGAACTGGCGTTGGTCGCGTAGTAGCATTGTAGATATTAGGACAGTGCTTGCTGGCCGCAGTGGCGAGGCGCGCCGACTAGCATTGTAGATATTAGGACAGTGCTTGCTGGCCGCAGTGGCGAGGCGCGCCGACTAGCATTGTAGATATTAGGTCAGTGCTTGTTGGCCGCCGTGGCGAGGCGCGCCGACTAGCATTGTAGATATTAAGACAGTGCTTGCTGGCCGCAGTGGCGAGGCGCGCCGACTTGCATTTTGATATTAGGACAGTGCATGTAGAACAGCTTTTCTTCGTGGGACAGTGCTTGTTGGCCACAGTGGCGAGGCGCGCCGACTAGCATTTTGATATTAGGACAGTGCTTGCTGGCCACAGTGGCGAGGCGCGCCGACTTGCGTCACCGTGGATAAATAATTAATTATAGTACATTTTACCTGTTTACATTTAGTCGTCGTTATGGTGTTTTCCTGAACAGTTCATTCTAAATAACTTATCTATTCATATTAGAATGTGTAATCGTGTATGTTATAGTTATAATTATTTTTAAACTGTGTGCGGATAACTAATTTATATTAATTAGTTGATAAAATTTAGAGGAACAAGGAAACGATGGGCGGTAAGTGATTATAATATACGTACCTAATTGATTCTTGAAACTACTATTATTAATAAAATTATATTTTTTATCTACACTCGTATCGTAAAAGTCGAATTATGAACTCGAAAGTAATGTCATAATGACATACTTTACGCCTTAGATGTGCTTTACCTCTTTACGCACATGTACCTGTAATGAATTTATAAAGTTTCATTTCGATACAGTTTGCTGTACAAAATAATGCGGTAATTTTATTTTTTTCCATTTCCGCACACTTCAGCCCAATTATGGAGTTTTTAATGCCATTTCGACCCAACCAACGAGTTTTCAAACCTTTTTTTTAGCAGTCGAACAGTTTGGCACCAATGAGTACACGAGTACACAAAATTCAGGTTGGCGCCACTAGTCATACATTGAAAAATGTTATTGTTTGAAATCGCGTTTTTGGCAGAACTTTGGATTGTCATATTGCTTTTAATTATATTTAAGTGTTTACAGGCATATTTTTTATATGATAAAACAGAGATTGACGGAATCCTGACAAGGATAGAAAATTAATTCAGATTATAATGTTTTCGCCCTATTTATCATATTTTCGACTATATTTTATTATCTGTGTAGGCGCACGCTAGGGCGCGTGCGCGGCCGCGCGCCATGACCAAGTAACGATGACCGGATTTGGTCATCGTTACTTGTAAATTTATTGTAATTGTTTACGTTATTATTATGGTTTTGTATGTCTAAAGTTTTATTTTGGGCAAAAATATCTGACTACAGCAGTGATACTGAACTGAAGAGAATATGAGCCCGCCTGAATTTCTGGATGCAGCATCGTAAATGTCGAACAATCTTTTACCAGAAAAATCAAGAAAAACTACGACAATGTTACCAAGATTTTGACTTTGGTATTTTATTTAAAATTGTATGAGTTTAGATAAAATAGTGTATGAAACTGACATAACTAGGTATTAAAACACTCGTGTGATACTATTAAAAACCTCGCCTGCGTCTCGGTTTTTAAACTCACACTCGTGTTTTAATAACCCCTGTTATGCAACAGTTTCATAAACTACTATTATAACATTGCTACATTTGTTAGTTTGACGCATAGAAAACATAATAATAAGGTAACAGAAATGTTATCTACTGTTTTTTAATACCGGAACGCGTGTCGCCAGTTCGCCGCTACCAACACATAAATACGCAATTACGCCCACCATGTTTCTAGCATTCAATGCAAAATAAAAAAAGCCTAAAAATCCGTTGATAGTTAAGCTGCAAAATACAATTTTAGTGACTCTGCGTTCAAAACAGCACTGACCATAAAGCGAATGGTACGCGCTCTGCCCCCCTAGCCAAGTTGACAATCTACACAATCGTCAATCGGCAACGCTAATAGAAAACGATCAAAATGTATGGGAATGACATATCTCAACGAAAAAGTCATTCGTCGTCATTCGTCGTGTTGTTTTTGCCTCTCGAACACTCTCCGCCGTCTCCTTAGCGAGCATCACCTCCTCGCGAAAAGAGGCGACGCCCTCCTAAGCGTTCTCGCTCCCGACCATAGACAAAATAACGGCCGGAAGCGAGACGAGACACCTTTACGCGGCGACAAGTTCAAGCGCCTTTACCACTTCTAATACCTGATTATTTATATTTATATGCATATATACCCATTATAGTATGTTTATTAATAACTGTGTGGTGGATTTTATTCTCATGGCCTACATGACACGCAGCCAGTCCGGGTGTTGTACATTGTCCTGCTTTGGCCATAGGGTAAATACCTCACTGCTAGCTATGTCACATTAAACATGTAATCAATGAGAAAATTTAATAGGTATTTCCACAAAAAATTGTAAACCGAAAGTGTATCAAATTTTCCTATGTAATAAAATGACATCTAATTTCTGTGTCTTATGCATGTAAGAATTTAGACATGATGATTCTGTTATATGCCTTCTGAGGTAAATTCTGCTGACCAAAAATTATTATTGTAAGATCTTTATTGTACCACAATAATTTACGCAATCAAGTTAATTATGTGTCTACTGTCCTCATACAATTCCTTAAATACACAAGCCAAAAACCTTCTCTAGCTAAATGTATGGCAGCAAGGGTCCAAGGCTGCCAGCGCCAGTCCGGGCAAGGTGGAGAGCCCATCGTTCGTTTGCCTTATCAAATTCTATTGAAGCTGCTTATTAAACCACTGAACCACAAATTAATGAATTGTTTATAAAACTAGTTTGAGAATATATTTCTTGTAACATTATGTTGTCCCACCTCAGAGCAAAGGTCCCGAGCCCATGTTTTGTCGGTATGCCAATGACTCAGACTTGATTATAAAAAATCTCATATGATTGTAACTTCATCGGCACCCGTAACCTTCGCAGCGTAACACCACCGTCTGGCGGCAGGAGTTAGGTACGGTGGTAGTACTTCCCGGGACGAGCTCTTGCACAAAGTAATACTACTACTAGTGTTGAACTATATTTACTGGACTTGTCGCGCACAATAAAATCAAAATATAACGAACATTTTGACTAATGTCGACGTTTCGGCCAAGTTGCATTGGCCGTGGTCACGAGCAGACTGAAGTATGTGTTGAGCAAGTCCCGAGTGAAATTCGCGAAAGTTTAAAAACTTCTACTACTAGTGTATTTTTAAATATTTGTAGTTTATGTGTAATTTGTGTTTTTGTTTTGTTGTGTTGACTGTAATAACTACTATGGGCAATTATCATTCAAACAGTTTCCTTTATTTATTGTACCTACTTACAAATTATAAATAACATTTTTATAATTATTTTATTAGTTTTTACGCATTTACGCATGCGAAGCGAAATCTAAAGATATAAATTGCATGTTAAACTGTCGGTCCTGGTTGCCATATGAACATCTATGGCTGTCGTTACGGGTAGTCAGAAACCCGATAGTCTGACAACTGGTCTAACCTCCGAATGTCGGTATTACCCAGTAACTGGGTTGCGGGGTGATGGCAGTCACTCCGTGTAAAATACTGGTGTTCAGCCGCATCTGGTTAGACTGGAAGCCGACCCCAACATAGTTGGGAAAAGGCGAGGAGGATGATGATGATGATGATTATTATAATAGAAAAAGCACCGTGTATCAGTTTGAACAATTTTGATTGCTATTTTACAGGAGGAACGATGCTGGCAGTTCTGTCAGCAGTCCATGCACTACAATTCGCTGCTGCAGTCTTCTTCCATGAACCATCCAGTGTACGCATCATCCCTTTTAGTTTTGAAGGTTACACTGACTTCGGCTTTGCAATGGCATATGAACCTGTCTATAATAAATTAGGTAAGCTTTTATGAAAAATACCGTGTGTTTCTAGGTAAAATATTATGATGAAATCTTTCGTTTTTAAAACAAAAGCGAGTTTATATTGCATTGTCATCCAATCTTGAGCTATGTTTAAAGTTTCAAGTCTATCAATCAATATTTGTACCGAACTGACAGATAGGAATGAAAACGAGTTAATAATAATTTGATGAAAACGTTTTATTTTATACGTCGTTATTTAAACAAAAGCAAGTTTATATTATTTACCGTCAACACTGCTCGTGGTATCGAAAGTGGAGGTTAATTTTGATATCACGAGCAGTGTTCACGGTAGCCTAGTGGCCAAAGCACTGGCGTACTGAGCCAGGAGTCGCAGGTTCGAATCCAGCTCGTGAGCGATTTTTTCTTTCCACAATTTAAATCGTTCGAGTAATTAGCTTTAGACGTCAAAATTATCGTACTTTTGCATACGATAATATGACTATATTGTATCCTACATTGTACCAGATGCGAATTTTTCGTACCTCTTGCATCGATGATGTGAACATGCCTGATGCCTGGAGTGACGAAAAAAAAGCTGGTATTATAATATCATAGTAATAATAATGTATTATTAATAATATTCATATTTTGGCAGTGGTTGGTGCTCCCAGGACCGACGAACAAGGAAAAATGTATACTTGTGAATTAAAAGACGCTGATACTTATACAGAAATAAGTTGCGGCGAGAAACTCATTGACAGGGATGATTATAATAGAAGTAAGTATTACGACGTACGAACTTTACATAATTTTAAAGCTCAGTTCAGACTACGCTATAATATTTTGCTATATAGTATAGCATATTGCGCCATTGCATTATTTTGTGTTGCGTGCCATACAACATAGCTGTTTGTTTACGCAATTAGCACAAAAAAAAGACATAACACGCAAATAAGCCAAACAAAGATGATGTCCCTTGTTTAGGTCGTTGGGCCGATATTTGATGATTTAAAAATCTTATTTGGGTCTAAATGACTACTGACCATATATGCTAAAGTAGATCTGCTGCCGAATTGCGTAACTCACTCCCAATCGCAATCATCTGGATTTCAATGTTCATTGCTCCGTGTGTTTTGACAGTCCGTTTTACCGGCAACTACGTACCACGCAATGAATGTTGCTTTAATTTCAAAATGAAAGCTAATGTCAAAGTGAATGCATTACACAATTGCCCCACAGGCCTGACGAGAATATAGGCTACTTTTTATCGCGAAAAATTAACATTTCACGATGGATGTGCGATGACGTAGGCTATAAATTATAGGCTAGTCGAGTCGAGAGAGTATACGAAAAAAAAATCGCATTCATAGATAGGTACTAATACTAATATTAGTACTACTTTTAAGTTTCTTTTTTTTTTCTTTAATTAGGAAAACCCACAGCTATAGAAAAATTAATAAACAACTAGCATAGGTTACATTAAGCCAATTACAGGTTTCCACGAATAGTAATAGGATAAATTAACACTGATTTTAACGATCACTGGCAAGCACAAAAACTACAATTGATTAGAGTTGATAAATATTTCATAAAATACTTGAATATTACTTATTCAGTCATTCTAAAGAAGTCAAGGTTTAGCACATTGCGTACCGTAGAGCTTTTTGAAGTAACACAAAGTTTTACACACTGTTGTCTACATTTCTTACTTATTTCTCCTCTCGCAGGTCTGCTGGTAGATATTTCTTTGAAATAAGCAGTACCTTTATACTAAATACTTCTAATGCTGTCTTCTTTCATATGTTACTGTGTGTACATAAATTATAGATAGGTACCAATTATTTTTTCAGGTATAAATCCAGATCAACATTTTTATTTGGGTGCTTCTATCGCTGCTACTTCAGATTATTTATTTGTAAGTAATAGTTCTTATACTTTTGCGAATTTTAATCATATTCGGCTGTACTCAATAAAGTTAATGATATTATTACTGTTTTGTTACCTACGATACAAACCTGGATAGTGAAGACACAAATCGATTTATTACTTAGTTTTGGACCTGCCCCTCTAGCCAAGTTGACAATCTACACAATCTACAATCGTCAACGCTAATAGAAAACAATCAAAATGTCTGGGAATGACATATCTGAACTAATGACTTTTTTGTTGAGATATGTCATTCCCATACATTTTGACCCATTTTCTATTAGCGTTGACGACTGTAGTTTGTATAGATTGTCAACTTGGCCAGGGGGGCTGTAACATCAAATAATGGAGTGATCAGGATCACCCTTCGACATTTGTATGGAAAAGTGACCGGCTAGCTCAACCTTAATCCTAAAACTTTAAGATATCTAAGGAACGATTTCGTTTAAAGTCGTATAAACTAGAGTGACTATTCCAAGGGTAATTTTACCCCTTTTGGATAACTCTGATTCCATTTCACCATGCTACTTCAGTTTAAAAATAATCTCAGCTAACTATTCTTTTTATTGAACGAATGGAATAAATTAAAGCAGATACCGACGAAATTAAAAAGTAACCATATCCCTACGTTAGCAATAAGATTTGGGTGTATATTTTATTTGGTAGAATAACATCTGTCACAACCAGACACTGTTTTGAGTAGACACTAATCAAAACAGCACAGTGTGAAACAATAGTCACCTACATGCACAAAATTCGATTATCACTTGCTTTAACGGTGAAGGAAAACATCGTGAGGAAACCTGCACACCAGAGAGTGCTCCATACAATTCTCAATGGTGTGTGCAGTCCGCCAACCCGCACTAGCCCAGCGTGGTGGACTAAGGCCTTAGCCTTCTCATACTGAGAAGAGGCCCGTGCCCAGCAGTGGGACAGTAATGGGCTGGTTATGTATGCACAAAATGCACATCTGCATAAACAAAGGGATCTCCTTTGGATCGAGAGGCTCATTAGATGGCCGAACAAAAAAAAAAATTGTGCAGTACTACAACAATTTTGAGCTGTTAATAGAAACAGACGCCATATTAGGTATTACCCACAGAATAAACCCCGGTATAGGGATAATCTTTCTTACGAAGAACCACAACATGTGTCTATGTTTACCCTACTTTTATTATTTTTTGCTAAACTACATAGTATGCACCATAATCGAACCACGTTTGACGCTAGTATGTATTACAGTATTCTTCTACCGTATTCTTTCGGTATTCTTCTTTTTTTGTATCACTCTAATATTTCTTGTAACTTCTGTAATTTTTTGATGAATAAACTATTTTTTATAGTATTATAGTAACCGTTTTGAACAAAGAGCAGGAACAAATTCGTTGAAAAAAATGCATGTTTCTTGAGGTTTCTTGTATTTGTACCCTTTGTTTTAGACTTTTTTCATTTTTAGTATTTTTCATGATAGTATTTATCATGACCCCTCATAGCAACACATATTCTGAGAAAATTTCAACCGGCCACCTATTACCGTTCAAAAGATACAGACAGACAGACGGATGGACAGCGTAGCGAGAGTAATAGGGTCCCGTTTGGCACCCTTTGGGTACGGAACCCTAAAAAGTGGGAATTGAAATCTTTCAATAATTATTGTACGCTTAGCATATGCCAATACGTACAAATACCTGAGTTATGGAACATAAAGATTTTATCAACAAAATTCTCCTGTATTTTCGTTTTAATTTCGAAAAGTGTATACATCTCTGTGCAGCTGACTGTACATCAATAAGTGCTTAAATTATCGGATTTAAAAAAGTTATTGAACAGTTTTTTCTAACACCTGTCTCTTTATTCAAGGTAGAATTAACTTTTGGTATACCTGTTGCATAAGCCTTTGTTATTCGCTAAAATCACAAATTTTATTACAATTTAAATTCTGAAAACAATTTTTTGTTTTAATAAATCTCTTATACGGCATACGGAAAATCGCAAGTAGTAGTGGTCTAAATAGCCATGAAAAATATGTTAACCACCTATACAACTTGGATATAACAATTAAATGAAAACACTGTTATTATAGAAGCATTTTAAACATATTAATAAGTTGTTTATCGAACATTAAAAAAACTTTTTTTAATAATACAATTAAAAACAACGAAATAATAATTGACACCATTTGTAATCATCTGTAATCATTGAGAAAGAAAGTTTAAAATCATTTGGACTCGCATAGGTCTTTGAACTAACGATCTTCGCCTAGAAAAATGGTCCTACATTCAAAATTAATGAAATTAAAATAATTTCCTGTGGCTAAGCTATTAACTGGATTTTATTGATTTTTTGTGTACGATCAGAGGACGTGATACTCTGTATGTGGTTTTATTTAATGTCGTATTGTCATATCCACTCTGTAAGTGAAATGCAAATAAATGAATATGAGTAATTGACTACACCGACACGTAAACCGAATGGAATGTTTATTCAACATCACTTTAGCCGCGATAATACATTGTTTGTATTGTTTTTCCACCTACAATACCATACAATATCATATTTCTATTTTATCCTCGTAGGTAAACCACATAGGAATGGCTATAAATACCACGATGTTTCAAATTGAGCGCTTGTACTGCAAAAGAATTTAATTTATAGTCATGTTTTAAGAGCTCATTTAGGGAATTCTATCTAACAACTTAAGCTACAAACCCACAGTGGGCGGAACTGAAGCGCGACGGAACTGAAGAGTATTGTCGGCGGGTCTCATCGTGTTGTAATGTACTGCCCCCCTAGCCAAGTTGACAATCTACAATCGTCAACGCTAATAGAAAAAAAACAAAATGTATAGGAATGACATATCTCAACGAAAAAGTCATTCGTTGAGATATGTCATTCCCATACATTAAATAAATACTTTTTTTTTTTGGGACATTTTTCCACAACACCATCTAGTCCCAAACTAAGCAGAGCTTGTACTATGGGTACTAGACAATGGATATAATACTTATGTACTTTTTTTTTGTAAATACATACTTATGATACATAAGAAACACCCAGACCAACACAAACACTTATGTTCATCACACAAATATTTGTGTTCTGTGGGAATCGAGCCCACGACTTCGTGATCAGCAGTCCGACAGTCGAACCACTAGACCACAGAGGTCGTCAAAACATTTTGATTGTTTTCTAATTCTATAGCTTTGACGATTGTAGATTGTCAACTTGGCTAGGGGGGCTGAACTGTAGGTATTAGACAGTGACAGTGCACACAGACTCGTTCTGCTGGTCGTTTTGACGGCGTGACCAATCCGCCACCGCTCTGCCGAGCGGAAAGAAACGCCGGGCGGTGCACGACCGATACGCTGGCGTTCCGTCCATGTTCGGTCGATGCTCTGCCTCAGTTCCGTCCCGCTCGCTGTGTGCCTGCACCCTTACTAAGCTACGGGGTCCACCATAGAAATCTAATTAATATGGTAATAGAAGTGGTAAAGGCGCTAGAACTTGTCGCCACGTTAGTGTCTCGTAGGACACCAGTGCGCGAACCGGTTGCTTGATCAGATCAGTGCTGTTTTGGACGCGGAGTCACAAAAATTACATTTTGCAGCATATCTAACAGCGGTTTAATTTATTTTGCATTTAATGCTAGAAACATGGTGGTCGTAATTGTGTATTTATGTGTTGGTAGCGGCAAACCAGCGACACGCGTTCCGGTAGTAAAAGACATAGATACCATTTCTATTACCTTTTTGTTAAGATTTCTATGGCCGCACCGCATATTAGTTCTACGTCACAATACCACGTGGATAGCATCTTAATAGATAAAACAAAGTCGGGTTAGTTACATCATTTATAACTCAAGAATGGCTGACCCGATTTTAATGAAATTTGGCATACAGATAGAATATAACCCGGATTAACACATAGGCTAGTTTTTTTCCCGGAAAGATCAACAGTTCCAGAAGGATGTGTGATAAACGACATTCACGCGGGCGAAGTCGCTATTAGGCTATTTTACAAATAAATAAAAGGCGTCTAGCACTCGGCTGGGCTGGATTGGGCTGAGTTCAATATGCGGTGGGTTTATTGGTGGTGACTGCCGATGAGTTGAAGAGCGGACTTTTTTTTCCTAACTAAACTAATTGTATTTACTCCATTTTTAGTTTTAAATGATTTTTGACTACGATATATTTTTATTTTTATAGTATAGGATGGCGAAACGAGCTAAAGGCCCACCTGATGTTAAGCGGTTACCTTTGAAAGAAAGAAAGATTTTTTTATTTCAGTCTCGGACAGGCGAGAGAAAAAGAAAACTAAAATAAGACATTAACAATAATTGAGAAATATTATAATAACATCGGCGCAGTGGTGTACACTCGTTTATTTTAAAATGGAATACATTATTAGTGTATTAGTGGATATCCCAAATGGCAAAAATTGTCAGCGGTCAACATACGTCAATTTTCCCTTTGACCCTGAGACGTTCAACAGAGCTGATAATTTTCCTTTTAAGGACTATACTATAATTTTTAATAATCTATTCCACAGACTTGTGCGCCATTATGGACCATGAACGTGAAAAAGAAAAATAATGAAATAATGTCAGATGTTTTTGGGGCATGCTTCGTTGTCAATGATACTCGAACATCTCGATATGAAGCAACCTTAGAACGGTACATGAAATCATCGAGAATTAACAATAAGATTACCAATTTAAGTAAGTATTCTAGAACATTATAATTTTTCTTCTTTCTCTTAGCTATTTCTCAATTATTCTGTTGGGGTCGGCTTACAATATTCCAAAACATATATATATATATCGTAGGATAAACGAAAAAATCGTATCTTTGCGAAAATCCTAATAGGACGATTGCAAAGAACCGCATAATTGAAATTTAAAAAAAAAACTATCATCCGAGCTATTCAATAACAACAACAACAACAACGTCAACAAACACAACAACAACACACAACAACAACGTCTGTGGTCTAGTGGTCGAGGTTCAGACTGCTGATCACGAGGTCGTGGGTTCGATTCATACTACGTTTTCATACTACTTTCTCACAAAGACATTTCAAGTTTCTAGGAAGCTACTTGTACAACAAATTAAATGAAATCTTGTCTATGTACCCCCTCACCAAGCAGTGCTGTAAAGAAAAACGAATGAAGTGGTTACAAAAATTAGATTATGATGCCACCGAGCAACTTCTTTTTATACCCTCTTAACAAGCAAGATGGAACTCACACAAACATAATTATACACTTGTACAAACTCATACGACCGCGTACCTACTCGCATCCACTTGACAAACACATAATAATACATTCTACCGTGACCACTCACACACGCACATCCCACCTCATAACACTCACTCACAAATGCACTCTACACACTACATTCATTACCTCGATTCCTCTCATTCAAACACACCCATATCCATACACACCAACTCACACATCACATCTGTTAGTTGAACTGCATATGTTTATACTTTCTCGTTTATTGTATTCACATGCTATGCTTAAGTACTTTTTTTTTCTTATTGCCAATAATGTGACAGCATAATGTGCAACATATTTAAAAACAGGGTGAGGGCCTGGTGATCCGTAACACAGGGTATCCCTAGTACGGACTCCAGTCTCTCGCAAAGAGGCTTCTACGCACCTATATGTCACGTAAATGTATTTATTTTAAGCCAACTTTGTAAAGAGAGACATACAAATTTCTTTATTTATTATTTATTATTCCCACGGGACATCTGTTGGTGTTGGTCTGGGTGTTTCTTAAGTATGTATTTATTTTTATATATGTATTTGTATGAGTTTGTATTTTTTTTAGTATACTCTATCTATCTATCTATCTATTTACAAAAAAAAAGTAATATGTATTATATCCATTGTCTAGTACCCATAGCACAAGCTCTGCTTAGTTTGGGACCAGATGGTGCTGTGTAAAAATGTCCCAAAGATATTTATTTATTTATTCTCAGGATCATTGCAAAAATCCAGCTTATCTTAGGCATAAAATAGATAATAATACTAGTATTATTGTCTCTTCTTATGTCTTAGGTAAGTCGCAAAAAATCGCTCACGTCGTGAACGCTGATTGGCTGATATGAGCGTTATGCACTGACGAATGCGCTGATTGGCTAACGGCTACATTCCTTCATCGTTTCTTGTTGTCTGTAATTCCTTCAGTGTTTTCTTGACAATGTACTTAACTTTTTTGTGATAATATCGTAAAATTAAAATACTTTATTTAAATTAACACCTCTATTGCCATGTCACTTCGTTACTTCTCCATGAAGAGCCATGTTCTGACCAACCAGAGTAAATATTTTATGAATCAACTCTTAGATTAGCCAATCAGCGTTCAAGTTTCCAATCGTCCTAAACAAACTGGGATTTTCGCAATGAGCCTGATAATAGCTCGTATGATTACGAAATTCTTTCTCAGATTCCAACTATCCGGTTCTTTGCAATTGTCCTAGGATTTTCGCAAAGATTCGATTTTTCCGATTATCCTATGACGTAATGTAGAAGTTCACAAGAAGTTTACATACGTTTACGTCAATATCCTTAATTATACCCAATTTGTTACAAGCTCGAGGTGCTTGAAATTAAAATCTTTATATTTTCAGAGTCTTTTATTGGTGGGACTGGATGGTCTACCATAGTGGACGAAAAAAATGATCTTCTACTAGTAGTCAAAACGTCTTTGGAAGGAGACTTTATATACACCCCTATGTCCAAACCTCTACAGACAACTCAGTCCATGGTTCTCACGATGGGTCCGGAATCCCAAAGCGTCTTATACTTGGTGAAACATTGGAATATAGGTAATTTTGCTAACTTTAAAAAAAACCTCATCATCATCATTTCAGCCGAAAGACGTCCACTGCTGTACATAGGCCTCTTCCAAGCATCGCCAGAACGACCGATCCTGCGCTTTCCGCATCCAGCGGATTCCTGTGACCTTCACCAGGTCGTCAGTCCACCTTGTGGGGGGCCTATCCAGGTTGCACCTCCCAGTACGCGGTTGGCATTCCAGAACTTTACGGCCCCATCGGCCATCCGTTCTGCGAGCAATGTGCTCCGCCCACTGCCACTTAATTTTGGTAATTCTTCGGGCTATGACCTTTGTTCTCCTGCAGCAAAAGTGCATATCGTTGGTGACAAAACCAGTACTAGCTGAGCTTTTTTGTATAAAAGTTACATACTAAGCCAGTTACGCTTAATAAAATGGTTTTGTACCATTGATTTGCGGCTGACACTCAAAGTCAAGTACAAAAACATGTTTTTATCAAACCCAATGAACACAGAAAGATCCAGTTGGGCTGGGCAGCATGTAGCAAACTTCGCCAAATCTTCTTGTCACCTATACCGAAGTTTGAAGACGAAGGTCTTCAACCAGTGCGATCTGCCTGTTATGACTTAGTGCCGAGACATGGACACTGACAGTTTGGCTAGTCCACAAATTCAAAGTCGCTCAGCGAGCTATGGAGCAAGCTATGCTTAGAATTTCTTGGAAAGATAGAATCCGTAACTTGAAGAACCGGAGTGACCGACATAGCTTGTAGGATCAGTAAGCTGAAGTGACAGTGAGCTGGCTATGTCTGTCGAAGGACTGATGGCCGTTGGAACAGACCAGCCCTTGAGTGGAGACCGCGAATCGGCAAACGCAGCGTAGGGCGCCCCCAGCCAGGTGGACTGACGACCTGATAAAATAGCTGGGGGGATTGGATATGGAAGGCAGAGGACCGAGTGTTGTGTTGCAACTTGTGAGAGGCCTATGTCCAGCAGTGGACTGCGATGGCTGAGTTGATGAAACCCATGAAAGATAACGCCTAGAAATAAGGGAGCTACATCTTCCAACAAACTGCTTTACAGTTTGGCAGAAGTAATATTAATGATTAATGATTAATATAAACGGTTTCACTCACGTTATATCATCGGGTGTGCCCGACCGGTTTCGGTTTCGGTTTTTTCGGTTTATTATATAGAAGTAATCATCCTCCGAGCCTTTTCCCAATTATATTGGGGTCGGCTTCCAGTCTAGCCAGATGCGGCTGAACATCAGTATTTTACACGGAGCGACTGCCATCAGACCCCCGCAACCCAATTACTGGGTAATACTGACATTCGGAGGTTAGACCAGTTGTCAGACTTTCAGGCTTCTGACTACCCGTAACGACTGCCATAGATATTCGTATGACAACCGGGACCGACAGCTTAACGTGCTCTCCGAGGCACGGAGGGGTCTCGATGTGTAACGAAACGGTCACCCATCCACAGACTGACCGCGGCAAGTGCAGCTTAACCTTGCAGATCGTACAATCCGCGCAGTCGTTGCATCGCTACGAGCCCCTCGAGCTATTATATAGAAGTAATATTTTTTGTAAAAGAGTTGAACACTTATTCTTTTCTATTCCTTTCTTTGTAATCGACTCTAAACTGCCTCATCACAATCAGCCTATTAATGTCCCACAGCTGGGTGCGGGCCTCTTCTCCGAATGAGAAGGTTAAGGCGTGAGTCCATATTTTAATCGCATATTACTGATAATTGGGATCGCATATTATTGATATTTATTGCTGTAACGATAGTACCTAAAGGAAAACATCGTCAGAAAATCTGCACACCCAGAAAGCTGCATATCAACGTGTTATTGAAATAACAATAATAATTTGACGACCTCTGTGGTCTAGTGGTTCGAGTGTCGGACTGCTGATAACGAGGTCGTGGGTTCGATTCCCACAGGACACAAATATTTGTGTGACGAACATAAGTGTTTGTGTTGGTCTGGGTGTTGTTTATGTATTATAAGTATGTATTCACAACAACAACAAAAAGTATATAAGTATTATATCCATTGTCTAGTACCCATAGTACCCATAGTACAAGCTCTGCTTAGTTTGGGACTAGATGGTGCTGTGTAAAAAAAAAAGTCCCAAAGATAAAGATATAACTTAAAACCTCTTAAGGGGTCATTGTACTCATCAGTATGAAGCAACTTTTAATTATCAGCTGGTCTCTACATTTTGTCGATTTAAGTGAACACAAATGTAAGAAACAGCAGATTTTTTTCACGATTTCAGTATTGTTCCCATAGTAAAAGTTGTTCATACTGATGAGTACAATTACCTTTTATGAGGTTTTCAATTATTTCGGGGAAATACAGGCGTGATGTTATGTTATGTTATGTTCAGTTATTTCAATAATACGTTGTAGTCACAGACCAATAAGCCTAATGTCTGTGGTTGTAGTTCTCGATGATGTGTGTAGTCTAACAACCCGTACTGTGCCAGCGTGGTGGACTAAGGCCTGAATTCTTCTCATTCTGAGAAGACGCCTGTGCCCAGTAGGGCAGCAGTAGGCTGTTTATGATGATGAATCGCATATTATGTTAGGACTACAGTTTAGCCTTTTTGATTTCAGGATTTGGTCTCACAGCTGGAAAGTTCTTTTCACCTGACAAAACAGTATACGCATTCAGTCTGGAACAGAAGAACATGGGCGGAGTTGTAAGTACACACAAAAGAAAAACAACTAATTCAGAAACGTAATATTATTATTGTCGTTTAGTTAAACCTATAGAAAGTGGATATGACAATACGACATTAAATAAAACCACGTACAGAGATCACATCCTCTAACAGTATACAAAAAATCAATAAAATCTTGATAACAGCTTAGCCACAGGAAATTAGTTTAATTACATTAATATTGAATGTAGGACCATTTTTATGGGCAAAGGTCAAAGACCTGTGCGATTCCATATGATTTTAAACTTTCTTTCTCAATGATTAAAGATGATTACAAATGGTGTTACTTATTATTTCGATGTTTTAATATTTATTTTGTAAAAAAAAATTTTTTCGATTAACAACTTATGTGTTTAAAATGCTTCTATAGACTAGTAATAACCATGTTTTCATTAATAGTCGTATTGTCATGTCCACGTTGTATAAGTCCAACATTAATAATGGAGAATATTTTAAGTTTTGAATCTACTCATCATCAATCAACTCAGCCTATCGCAGTCCACTGCTGGACATAGGCCTCTCCCAAGTTGCGCCACAACGCTCGGTCCTCTGCCTTCCGCATCCAGTCCCCCCCCAGCCACGTTCTTTAGGTCGTCGGTCCACCTGGCAAGGGGGCGCCCTACGCTGCGTTTGCCGATACGCGGTCTCCACTCAAGGACTCGTCTGCTCCAACGGCCATCGGTCCTTCGACAGACATGGCCAGCCCACTGCCACTTCAGCTTACTGATCCTACAAGCTATGTCGGTCACTCCGGCTCTTCTCCGGATAATCTCGTTACGGATTTTATCCTTCAAATAAACTCCAAGCATAGCTCGCTCCATAGCTCGCTGAACGACTTTAAATTTGTGGACTAGCCCAACTGTCAGTGAACTACTCATCATAAACAACTCAACAACAACAATTACTGAGGGGGCAACACTGAAAACGCGAAAAAAAAACAGGTGTTTTTCTGTCTTACAACTGCAACATATGTCACAGAACTGCTTAAAAAAACTTAGTAGGTGATTAATTGATGTTTCGTGTGGTGCCGGACGTAAATAATTGCACCACCCTTTCGCTTCTCATGGGTGTCGTAAAAGGCAACTAAGGGATTCACCGGAGGATGGGCAGCAGCGTTCTCTGAGTATTTAACCAAACAACTGCGATCGCCAACCCACCTGCCAAGCGTGGCGATTATGGCATAGCCCTAAACTGCTTGGGGGAAGCCTATGTCCAGCAGTGGACATCTTTTGGCTGAAATGATGATGATGAGGTGATTAAAATGTAAGTATCATGTGATCATTAATGTTTTTACAGTAATTAAATAAATAAATAAAAATATATATTTTTGGGACATTTTTTACACTGCACCATCTAGTCCCAAACTAAGCAGAGCTTGTGCTATGCACAAGCAATGACAATGACAATGGATATAATACTTATATACATATTTTTTTTTGTAAATGCATACCTACTTATAATACATAAGCAACACCCAGACCAACACAAACACTTATGTTTATCACACAAATATTTGTGTCCTGTGGGAATCGAACCCACGACCTCGTTAACAGCAGTACTACACTCGAACCACTAAACCACAGAGGTCGTCAAATTCTATATATTCCTGCCTATTTATTGTCTAGCAGTATGAGTCTGTCATGTTCACTTCAATGTCATGCTGATGGTGGCGTTAGTGTCGGGTCGTTAAGTTCCCTTCAATATGACAACTCTTTTTACGTTTATTCTAAAGGCAATGTTCTCACTTTATTTCTAACATTAACCTACATTATGCTCACATTATTTGAATTAATGTGATGTATTAAACAATAATCTATTTAAAAAGAGTATATCCATGGAGTTTTTTGCCGGTTCTTCTCCATAGGACCCACAATTTGGAACCGTGCAACTAGAGCCTGACGATTCAAAAGTGCCTGTAATTAGGTTTATTTGAAGTAAAAAACATTTGAGTTGAATTGATGGTAGCGCCAAGTAAAATTTCATATTTACGTATTTAAAGTACTTTCTCTCCATAAAGCATAGAGGCGGGACACACTGTCCTAACTTTCAACTTTTATATGCCTTTTTCAGATATCTTTCCTCGAATACAACTCTAGGCGAAAAAAGTTATTTATAATGTTTCGAAGTAGGAAGGTTCCGTATGCGATAATTAATAAGGAGATCAATTCGATGTTTGGATCTACGCTGGGAGCTGCGGACCTCAATATGGATGGGAAAGACGAACTCTTGGTGGGTGCGCCTGCTCATTCTGACGAAGAATGTGCCGAGTGCGGAGCCTTACATATTTATTTGGGTGGTGATGTGGTAAGATACTCAAAGTATCTTTTTACTTTAGCTCCATAATTCAAATTAATATTCCATTCTATTCCATGTTCTAATCTAATAGTTTTAAAAATACTATTTCATCATCTCAGTTGTAAAGACAAAAATAACAAAACATGCTTCTCAAGTCAGGCAGTGCTACAGAAATGAAAAAAAATACGCAATGCAGTATTTATTTGTTATAATGTCAACTCCTTAGAAACATTAGGTACTGCCAACCTACCTACATACCTACCTTCGCGGCTCCTCCCAGCGACTTTGGTCGCTGGCACACGCAGCGACTTTGGTCGCTGGCACACGCAGCGACTTTGGTCGCTAGTTTCATATTAAGTACTTTGTGGTCGCTGGCGACGTCAAAATTTACTTTACGGTCTGTATTTTCTGTGAAGTTAAGCCGCGTTGACACGATCAATCGAAGTGAACTTTGATGACTTACCATAATTTTGGACATTATCTTGATCGCGACAACAGTAATCAAAGCGCAATTTTACTATTCATCAATCATCATCAACTCAGTCTATCGCAGTCCACTGCTGGACATAGGCCTCTCCCAAGTTGCACCACAACACTCGGTCCTCTGCCTTCCGCATCTAGTCCCCCTCAGCCACGTTTTTCAGGTCGTCGGTCCACCTGGCCGGGGGGTGCCCTACGCTGCGTTTGCCGATTCGCGGTCTCCACTCAAGGGCTCGTCTGCTCCAGCGGCCATCGGTCCTTCGACAGACATGGCCAGCCCACTGCCACTTCAGCTTACTGATCCTACAAGCTATGTCGGTCACTCCGGTTCTTCTCCGAATAATCTCGTTACGGATTTTATCCTTCAAAGAAACTCCAAGCATAGCTCGCTCCATAGCTCGCTGAGCGACTTTAAATTTGTGGACTAGCCCAACTGTCAGTGTCCACGTCTCGGCGCCGTAAGTCATGACAGGCAGGACGCACTGGTTGAAGACTTTTGTCTTCAAACTTTGCGGTATAGGCGACGAGAAGACTCGGCGAGGTTTGCCAAATGCTGCCCATCCCAAACGGATCCTTCTGTCGGCTTCTTTCTCGAAGTTGTGCCTACCATGCTGAATTATCTGCCCTAGGTAGACGTACTCCGTTACAACTTCGAGTGCCGACCCTTCGACGAATATCGGCCTCGGCATGACATGCCTATTGAACATGACTATTGAACATGACTTTAGTCTTGTCCAGATTCATGCCGAGACCGACTCGCCGAGAGGCTCCGTTTAAGCTGTGCAGCATTTCGCCCAGTCGTTCCAGCGACTCGGTCATTACAACGATGTCATCGGCAAAGCGGAGATGTGAGATGTTCTCGCCGTAATTATTAATTAATTATTAATTTTACTATTCATCATCATCATTTCAGCCGAAAGACGTCCACTGCTGGACATAGGCCTCCCCCAAGCTTCGCCACAACGACCGGTCCTGTGCCTTCCGCATCCAGCGGATTCCCGCGACCTTCACCAGGTCGTCGGTCCAATTTTACTATTGCCTCGATCAAAATAAGGTCCAAGTAGTCATCAAAGTTCACTTTGTCAAAACAGTGAACTTTGATCGTGTCAACGTGTAGCCTTTACGTTTTTACGCCTGTTAAGACGCGTATCCACGCAGCGACGTCGTCGTCGGCGATGATTTGGCGACAATGATATTTAAAAGTATAGATATGTCATACCCTAACAAAAGCAACGAAAAAATGTTCCGTACGCAGCGGCAGCACAGTACCCATAAACTAGTGCAAAGTAAGTAAGTTGGTAGTTTCGCGTCATAATTAGTACCACTTTCTGCGCACACATGACGGAATTTTTGTTTTCTTTTTTTGTCACACGTTAAGCTCGGTGCCTTGTTTGACGGAGACTAGTATAAGCAAAATGACCCAATTAGGACGTTTTAGAGACTTCAGATAGAGCGCACAACAACATATCTGTACTATTTAAAATATCATCGTTTGGCGACGTAAAAATTGGCGTGTGGACGGAGATATTGCAGCAACTTGAAGACACTGGCAATGTCGCTGGCGATTATATTTTCTGTGCTGGTGACCAAAGTCACTGCGTGGAGACGCGCCCTTAGAGCATACACAGGAACCAATGTGACAACAAAATCAAATCCTTGTTTTATAGGACCGAATGCTATAAAACCGTCTAGTGGTTTCCACTGCCTACCTTTATGAATAAAATATACTACACAAGACAAGTTATTTAAATCCACTGAGGTAATATGTACTTCGCACTAGAGTAGACATTACGAACAAAAAATAACGCGCAACTTCCTGGCCGCGGGGCACGCGCGGCTCGAGCGTGGCTAAGTGAGTGAGAGTGCAGGAGCTCTAAAACTTATTACAATAAAATTGTTACAAACATTCGATTCGAGGTGTCTTCTCTAGTACGTAGTACATATTACCTCAGTGTTTAAATCGTGCGGTTTCAATATTATTATGCAGTATTCAATCCTACTAATATTATAAATGCAAAAGTATGCAAGTTTGATAATTTTTTTGTTTGACCTTCAATCACTCTAAAATGGTTAAATAACAAAAGTTTTAAATTACTTTGAAGTTTACTATTTATTTTTTCGATAAGTAGCTTAAAAGGCTGATTTTATTCACATTTTGAACGCCACTGTATAGATGGTTAAGACGGCTATAGAACCGACAAATTAAAATAAACACGCCAACAAAAATAGACAAGTAAAAACTAGAGTAATTCGAATCTAGACTTGAATAGGCACGCTTTGGTGATGAAAAGGTAAAAAACTTAAAAGGTTTCAATAAAAAAATGGTTGTCCTCAGAAAACAATTGACCAAAGGGACAGGCTTCGCACAATACTGGGTAGTGCTGAGTTTGGGCGCTTCGGGACTAGTATAGCTGCCAGAGACATAGATGGTGATAGTATACCAGGTGAGTACCTACCACAGCTTTCTAAAGTAAGGAGATGTGTTGGTTGAGCACTGTTTGTTCGGAACCCGATGTCGCCACCTACTCACACAATGACAAAATAACACATTAACAACTTAATCTTGACAAGACACGCACGCGAAAAAGTCAACGCGTGATTTGTTACGAACACAATCCGGTAGTTGACTACTGTTTTAAAATACCAAAAATCTTATATTATTTAAAAGAAGGTACAGTAACAAGAACATTGTTGAAAAAAAACGTATAATCCATAAAGAAATGGAAGAGATACACGCTTTTTAATTTTTGGAGAAGGCATTTTCTATCCTTGTCGTGCAAAACAGACATTGTACAGAGAGATGTTTCTATGAAGGTTTTGAACGATGACGTCATACTTTCATAGTGCTTTCGCTGTCTAGGGAACAATCGCTTATAACTTGGACATTTTATTAAATATTTTATTGATTTTTTCACTGTTGCTTATTTTTTATATAAAGGTTTCGAGATTTCTAATAAAAAATTGTAAAAAAGTTAGTCACCTTCCCTATTATAGTGACACCGTATTTATTCGCACACAACGTTATACAAAATCCACCAATCGTGAATAAAGTGAATTTGTAAAAACCAAAAAACACACACAACTTATAAAACCTGATTTCACAATTTATGGAAAGTTACGTCTAAATTATATTATACCAGACCTAATAAACAAACTACAACCAAAAATAAAAAATGACATAACACGAAACAACATAAAATCTAAACTTAAAAAACACCTTTTAACAGAGGTGTAATAGTCCACCCACATTTCCCCAGCATGCATGGGGGAGGCCTATGTCCAGCAGTGGACGTCTTTCAGCTGAAATGATGGTGATGATGAGTACCTAAACTGGCGGACATTGGCTCCCGGGGGGTTAAAAGACAGAAAAAAAATATGATGAAAAGTAGTGGACTACCTGCTTGGTATTAGAGGCACGATACTTCGGGGGGGATATGCCATAATCGCCACGCTTGGCAGGCGGGTTGGCGATCGCAGTTGGTTGGTCAAATACTCAGAGAACGTTGCTGCCCATCCTCTGGTGAATCCCTTAGTCGCCTTTTACCACGCCCATGAGAAGAGATAAGGTGGTTCAATTCTTTATGTCCGGCACCACACGTTTTAGGTACCTACTCATTCATTTGTGTTACCATTACAGAGATAATTGTAAGCGCACCATACGAAGACGAAGGACTTGGAGCCGTATACATACTATCTGGTTACGAGATCTACCATACCCTAGTCAAGATTCAGACCTTCAGGAGTATCCTGGTCTCAGACCTGAAGTTGACTCAGAGGATCCAGAAGAAACCTCTCAAGACCCTCGGATTTAGTCTCCAGTTTGTAGATGATGTGGATGATAATGGATGTAGTGGTGAGGACACATCTATTAAAGTTATATCACTAGGCATTCTTCTGGGCTTCGAATACTCTTAATAATTTGATGAGATATTTTTTTTTTCATTTCTCATTCTCGGAAAGTAGTGTTTGTTTGATCCAAGTAGTAGCGGGTGGAAGACGCTGCTTCCCTCTTTAGGACGGGAAAGACTTATAGTAATTGGAAAGACTCATAAAAGTTCCTATGGTGGGAATGAATTTTAAAAATAGAACTATAGATAGTCGGCCTACGAAATTTTAAATTATTTATGAAAAATATCGATAAAAAAAAATGCTGCGGTCTTGTGAGTGTACTACCAGTGTGAATTAAAAAAATACTTATTAATTGAGACGGTCCGCCGGCGGTGACGCAATGTGTTCCATATTAATAATTTAAAAAAGACTATATAATTTGGCAGTTGCGGAATACTAACTCTGTAGTAACTAATAATTGCGGCGGTGTTACCAGTACATCTTAAAAAAAATATTAAAGAGTGAATGGAATGACCGAAAGTTCACAAAAACAGAAGGAAATTAAATAATAATTATATTTGGAATTATTAGTTTATCATTAAAATTAAGAAGAAAAAATTATGTCACCAAATAAAGTACATTTAACGCACGTACACGTAATAATTAGTAAAATTATTATTATTAGTAAAATTTGTTTAAGTGATTCTAAAATGTTAACCCCAGATTCGGTTAAAGACCAGGCAAATACAGTAATCAAAAATCTTTTGCCAGAAATTTCAAAAGAAGAACGATACTTAATACATACAATGATTTTATTTAGTGGCGAGCAGACAAGAAAATAAATTAATTTTATAACAATTTGTGAGTGGGGTTCTTGGCGAAGGTCTGTGTTCGTAGGTGGGTCAATAAAACGTAGAGAGTTCACAATACAAAGTCTTGTATTCGAGTATCACAATGGCAGGTTATTATTATAATCACACTGGACACTGGTGAACTAAAACTACGGTACGATAATATATACATTGACAGATTGACCGATGCGTGATTCGCGGTAGCGCGCAGGAGTCTGACTGAGACGCGTGTCGGCGAGAGCGGCGGGGGGCCGGTTTCCGCCGTTACACGCGTTCTAGAATGATCTTCGGCCCTCTGATTGGTGGAACCGACGCGGAAGACATTACGGCGAGGGACGCGAGGTTTGGTGGGAGCGATGGGGTGCGTTCCGAAATATGGTCACGTTATATCCTCCCCCTCCGAGTCACAAAATCGTCCCGGTGGTGGCTCGGCAAACACAAAATTACGGGGCCGTTCACGAGGGTTCCGAGGCCGTACTGGAGCTGAGACCTGACTAGACCTATACGACTTTAAACAGAAGTAAGAAACTTACCAAAATTCTTTTGAATTTAAATCAGTGACTTCATAGGTAGGAGAACTAACTATTTCGCTTACACAATAGTGTCCATCACGCATGAGTTTGCGGGTTTTACCTTTGAATTAGTGCACAGAAAAAGTCACCTACTTGGTAGTTTACAGTCTGTCGGGTTTTATCAGCACATCACTTCCTATCGTCCTGATGACGTTCAGCCCTATCTCTAATGATATCGCAATTGTCTAAAAATCGACGGAGATATGGGGTGATCGAGAAAGGAACTTTTCGCGCATTGTAAGCGGTATGTGGAGCTGTGGCCGTTCGCTGTCCGAATCTGGAAGGTAATGGCAGGGAACACCTTGGTTCATTATGAAACATCAATCTGTCTTACCTTACCATTGAGTGTCGACTGGTCCGGTGTCTTCAAGGCTGTGGATTTTCTTAGCAACCTCGGGATCGTCAAGCTGCTCCTTACGAAGGTCAGCTGGACTTACATGGTAAGTCGACGATGACACTACAGACATCACAACTTTCTATGTTGGCATTGTCGCACTGAAGACGGCGTAAGGCGTTAGCCACAGAACAGACTTTAAGAGAATTTACGAAAGTCTGCGATATTATATTTAAATGAGACACCTATCAGGCGTTTTGAGGGTTAAGAGTCACTTTAATAAAGAATGAATGAGTGACTGTAAAAACAATTTTAACTGATTTTATACAGGTGAGAGAAAATACGGAAAACTCGGGACTGATATGGGTGGATGATCTCTAATATCAGTAGGCGGTACAGAATACTGTGTTAGCACTCCCCCTGGTCCGAAGACATCCTCGTTGCGTTGGAAGAGAGAAGCTGGACTATTACGTTCGAGAGGGCTCAGCATCGTACCCTCGTCTTCTCTTAAAATTTCCGCGGAAGAACAAGTTGCGAGGTTAATGGGGTACTCATACCCCAATGGGTACACTTCTTTAGAATCATGGAAGTGCCATGTGGAAGTAGCAAAATTAATATCCAACCCAGCTGCTGTTAAAAAATCTATACCCAACAAAGTATCATTATGAGTAGCATCCGGAAACACGAAAAATTCTATATTGACGCTCTTACCTTTTATATTGACTTCCAGTGTAGTTGACAGCATTTGGCGCATTGGTGCTGAACCATCGGCGAGCTTGACACGCATAGAGCTAGACGTGAAGACTTGATTATGCTGTTTCAGTAACGCGTAGAGTGAGGATCCGGCGACAGTTCCCTTGGCCGCGGTGTCGATTAAACCCGTTCCATGAATTCCTAAAATCTCAATACCTAAAATAGGTCGTCGCGGTATGCCGTTAGGCAGAGAACTTAATGATGAACAAGTTATAAACCTCTCATTCTCGGATTTTGAGATCACCCTACTCGGTATACTACTTTCCGGAGTTTGTCCTGGAGAATTCATAGTCACCCTACTAGGTAGACTAGTTTCCGGGTTGTGTCCCGAAAAATTCATGGTCACCCTACTACGTGACGGACACTGATAAGAGCGAATATTATTATTAGAATTATTACCATTATGATGTTTACGATTCGATCTAGAATATAACAAATCACGATCACATTCATTATGTGATAAATTACTATTAATGACGCACTGGTTATCAACCGATTCCCTAGGAAGCACTGATTCAAATTCACTAGGTACATAAGTGCGGTTATGGGGCTCCCCCTGCATAACAGGTGGAGATAAAGATGTAAACAAATACCTATCATCTACACGACAAGCAAAACTTGAACCTTTTTGTTTATTATGACGTTTATGTACATTAACGTTATGGTTAGAGACAAAATTATTTACGGGGGGTGTACATGCATTATTAAGCGAAATAGAACCCGGTTCTGTAGTGGTGAGCGTTGTATCCACATATACACAATTAGAGCTCTCAGAATAAACACTACAAGTAGGAGAACACGAGTCAGGTACAGCCCCAGTACAGACCATAGGAGAAGAAACATTGATGTTACTGTTACTCACCTGGGTGGACGGCTTACCGTACGATGATGCACCCGGGGTCATCGACCTTCGCGATCGCGATGTATTAGGCATAAAATTGATCGCGCTAAAATTTGAATTGCACTTAGAGCAATTAGAACGCACCACTCCGCTCTCGCCGCAACCGTAACACGATATCTTATTACTATTATTACTGTTTACGTTACTATTACGAGAGTCATTAACGGTTTGTACTAATTTTCGACACTGATCACGTGTATGTCCGTAATATTTACAATAAACGCAATATCGTCGTTTCTCGGCGACTGGAGTGATGTTGGAGGCGACGCTCGGCGTGTCTTGACGTGAGGCAGGCTCCGTTGATGTAGGTTGACGAGAACTCGGTGCTCGCTGCGTTTCTGACCGCGACGTTGCCGGTGGAGGCGATTTGAACCGTGCGCGGGGAGCAGTGGCGCGCGCGTCGGCAGCACCCTTTGAAGTGTCGGCACGCGTCTGAGATTCCTTTGTGGATTCCTCGATACTCCGAGCTTTTAGGAGGAGACTATTGAAGTCGGAGAATTCCCCTCTTCGTAACCTTTTTCGCATTTTATGATTGAGTAGTCCGTATATCATGTCTAACTGGACTTTTTCAATGAGGTCACCGCTTGGTAGACGCGCTAGCTGGGCCCGTGCTTTGGCCACGAACAACTCCGTACTTTCTTGAGGTTGCTGTGGCTTTGAAAACAGCTCTACGTAAATACGATGAGGAGGACGGCTGTCTCCGAAGGCACTGCGTAAATATTGGACAGCGCTGTCCCAGGTACTGACGGTGGCCTTGACTCCCTGCCACCATGTGGCCGCGTCATGCGTAAGTAGCATTGATAGCCCACGTAAGGCGTTGGCTTCGTTGACGTTCGCGCAGTCCTTGAATGCTTCAATAGCATCGACGAAACCGTCGAGGGATTCCGTTGTCGCTCCGCTGAAACGAGCCTTGCAGGTGGCGAAGTTTCCAGATGCAGGTTGAGCGGTCGACGGCGTGGGTGTGGCTGGCGCGGCTGGAGCCAGCGCGGGCGAACAAGATGGCGGCCGCGCTTCGATGACTCTTGTGAGTAGCCGCTCGAAGTTCTCGGCCTGGGCTTGCTGTAGAGACGCCATTATTGAGGCGAGGTCGCTCGCTGTGATGGGCGTCGGCGCTTCGGCCGCGGGCGCGCGGGGCTCCGCTGGCTCTGGCGTTGCAATCTCTTCATCTTGCTCTGAACCGACGTCGAAGGGATCCGTCTGATGACGTTGTTGACTACGCGTTGTAGAACGTGGCATTTTACACAAGAATCACACCAATACACACGGAACACAGTTAGCACTTCGCCCACTCGTTGGGCAGCCAGTATAACAATTTGTGAGTGGGGTTCTTGGCGAAGGTCTGTGTTCGTAGGTGGGTCAATAAAACGTAGAGAGTTCACAATACAAAGTCTTGTATTCGAGTATCACAATGGCAGGTTATTATTATAATCACACTGGACACTGGTGAACTAAAACTACGGTACGATAATATATACATTGACAGATTGACCGATGCGTGATTCGCGGTAGCGCGCAGGAGTCTGACTGAGACGCGTGTCGGCGAGAGCGGCGGGGGGGCCGGTTTCCGCCGTTACACGCGTTCTAGAATGATCTTCGGCCCTCTGATTGGTGGAACCGACGCGGAAGACATTACGGCGAGGGACGCGAGGTTTGGTGGGAGCGATGGGGTGCGTTCCGAAATATGGTCACGTTATAATTTTTACTTTTCTTAGATTCGAAATGAAAAGTAGAGTGCAGCTGGATCCCCTGGCAACGGCAGCGTGGCACTGTCTTAGAATATATACTGTACTGTTCAAATGCACACTGGATAAATTTCTGACTGTATACAGGCGAGCTTAACTCAAAACTTAGTGTTAACAGCAAACCTTAAAGCGGTAGTTTTTTTGTGTTTTCTTTCTTGGCTACATGTATTACACATTTTTCAACAGAATTGGCAGCTGGATCCCCTGGCAACGGCAGCGTGGTACTGTTCAAATGCATACAAACGATCAATCTGACAGTGTCCAGCGAACTAATTGGCGATCAGGTAGGACACAACACAACCGTCTTGTTAGTGAGTGTGGGCTTACAAAATTAAAAGGACCGAAAGTTTTTTTTACTCGTACGGTCGACCGTACGTCAATGCTAACAGTTTGAAATTGACAGCATCTTTATTTCGTAAACAGTAAGGGCGGCTTTCTAATTCAAGTGTTACCACTGTCTTGTAGTCTTTAAAGTCTGTTTTTTCACTCTTGTCTTATTTAGCTAACAATCTTGGCATATCTCTTTATTCAAATAACGATTGATAAAATATAATTACTGGTTCTACACATGTAATTAAGTAAAAATACATGCTTCACTTTTCTATTGGTCTGAGTCTACATGTTTACCATATTCAAAAAGGTTCGTTAAAGATTACAGCTTATATATATATTAGCACAAAAAAAATGTCATTCCTTTTTTTTTCTATTCTATCTACTTACCTATCAGAAATAGATTTAAAGTGCTACCCAAAAAGCAATTCTTAATAAGTGAATAGGGTTTCACTTAATTCTTATAAGACTTGTCGAAAATTCATTAAAATTCCAAAATGAAAAAAAATTTTGAAATCCTCACATTTCATAAAATAATTTGTACGCAAGAAATTCAACAATAGGCGTCTATTGAAATGTATAGTCGACGATGGATGATGTTGTTGTGGTTTTACATGGGTCTGTGTGCCTGCAATAATAGTACATTTACTGACCAGGCCAGAAGTAAAGCAAGTTGCAGTTGTTATGGGCCAAAGACATTAAATATTTACTAGTGATTATGGGCAAAGGTAACCGCTTAACATCAGGTGGGCCTTTAGCTCGTTTTGCCTTCCTATATTATAAAAAAAAAAACAGCTGAGTAATACTGGAAGGACGAGACGAAGCCGAGTACTTGATGTTAATTGCTATTTCGGCCGAGACTTGTTTAGTACTTTTCTCTCATTTGCGAGGAAACAATACACAAATTAATTCAACAGTATCTAATTTTCATTCGCACCAATTACTCCGCGCGCGGTTCTTGTTTTATTTTCAAACTTTGGAAAATAATGCGCATTCAGCCTTTAAAATAATAAATATTTTGTACCTAAAAACACTTAATTTATGAGTGTACTTAAAAACCTCGCTAGCATAATTAAAAAAAACTGTCCAGCAATTTATATTATTGTCTTGTTGGAAATTGCTGGCGTGATATTTCGTTGCGTACGGAAAAGAGCCGATTGATGTTTTTTTTTTAAATAATGAACCAATTTCCGAGCAAGTGGGAGAAAAGGATTATTATTATTTTATAAAATATTTCGTTTTTATTTCACAGTTAGTAAGGGAGCAAGATGCAAACTTCACAGTCAAGGTCTGCGTTCGGGTGGAGCTTTTTGATCTACCAACTGATATTATTGGGAGTAAGTACTCAAGCACGCATTCTTTAAAAGCACGCTAGTAGACAGAGTATAGAGTATGCACAAATCTTTATGGCAGCTGGGAACATGCGGCGTATGCAGGGCGTATGCCTGCGAGAGAGCGCCGGTGTCAATTTTAGTAGTGATGTGCCGGATATCCGTATCGTTCCGATACAGCTCCTGCCGACACGAGACAAGACGAAAAGTTGCTGAAACCTACAAAGATAATGATTGTATAATAAACTAGCTTTTACCCGCGGCTCCGCTCGCGTTAAATTCTGCTAACCCACGTGACGGATCCAATTAATTCAGTCCAGTTCCATCCATCCATCCTTTCATTCAGACTGTGCAGTCCAGTCGAGTCCAGTCGAGTCCAATCGAGTCCAGTCGAGTTGAGTCCAGTCCAGTCCAGTTGAGTCCAGTCCAGTCCAGTCGAGTTCAGTCCAGTCGAGTCCATTCCCAGTCCCAGCCCCAGTCCCAGTCCCAGTCTCACTCCACTCCACTCCACCCTTTCATTCATCCATTACTATCTGCTCGTGCAAATGTGTAGAAGCTATCTGTCGGGTGAGGACGCGGATTTATTTCTTTCTCTCTTTCTCAAAACCCATACCAGTTTTTAAGTCTAATCATCAGCTTTCAAACAAAAATGTTTCATCAAAATCGGTAGAGTAGTTTTAGCGTGATGCTCGAACAAACAAACAAACAGACATTTACAATTTTATAATAGTTAAGATGACTAATATCTATATACAACGTGTATCAGAATTGCATGGTCATATTTGAAGAGCTTATTCAGGGGATGCTATCGAATAACTTTCACTATGGGACCAACCCTGAAATCGCGAAAAAAATATCAGCTGATCCTTAAATTTTGTCGAGCGACATCGATGATTTAGTAGGGAACTGCTGATATTTTTTTCACGATTTCAGGTTTGGTCCCATAGTAAAAGTTGTTCTATGCTATGCCCTGAATGAGCTGTTAAAATATGACCACGCATTTCTGATACACGTTGTATATAATATCTCACTTTCAGGTATGTCAGTAGTAAACAGTATTATCGGCGAGGCAACCTACATCCCGGAGCCCAAGTTTGACGTGGACATCGAGTGCTACAACTGTTCAAGAGACAGACAGTTTTGTGAAAATGTCACTGTCATTCTAGTAAGTATTCATGCTTTTTATTTCCTAGTAAAAAAACTGTTAAGAGCCTGTCGGGCTCGTGCTGTCAGGGTTCTGTACCAGAATTTTACCATCGTGCTTACATGATTCTAGGGACTTGACAGAAATACAGGTAAACTAAATTACATGATCACATGATCACATGAACTGCTGATACATCACAAACATTATGTATTTATTAAAAAACAACATGCTGTACTTTTGTAAGCAACTTGCTATTGAGAAGTAACATAAATTAGTTGAGGGTATTTGGGAATTTTTGCATAGGGCGAGCGAGCGCGATGCGTCGTGTTCACCCACCCACATCTTGTGACCAAGCGGTGTACAGAAAAACCTAAACTGGTTTATATTCTACACTGTATCTGCCAAATGTATGTATTTTTTTTTGTGGAACATAAATAAACAATAATTCACTTCACAAGTGCTTTATTTTCAGTTTCGTGACATTAATTTTATTATATAGAATCGAATGCATAACAATATCTATATTTCCAGTGCAAGTTGACCCCTTTGTACCAACTGAAACTGGTAATTTTTATGTAGGTAACTATTTAATTAACTATTATTAATTAATTTTGTTTTATACTATGTATAGATATAGATAAAACAAATATACAAGGTGCAACATTATTAGCTAAGTTTCTTTGAGGCTGTTTGTATACTGGAGCGGAGAGGAGCAGAGCGGAGAAATATTAACCAATAGAATTGCACAAAATTGATGTCTAAGCATTTTTGTGCAATTCTATTGGTTAATATTTCTCCGCTCTGCTGCTCTTCAGTGAACAGGCAGCCTTAAGGGGTAAATGTATACAACGTGTTATTGGAATAACTCAAAACCTCAGACACCCCAACTAGTTTTTAGGGTTCCGTACCCGAAGGGTGACAAACGGGACCCTATTATTATTATAAATTGATATGGAAAGCAATTATTAATTTTCATTTATTATTGTAGAAGATATTTGTAATTTTTGGTATCATGGTTACTCTAATCGATTCATAGCGCAAAATGTATTCACGAATGTACGGCGCTCTCGACGCTACTGTGTCATCGGGAGGTGAATAACTTCTTTAAATTAAGTTAAGTTTTAATAGTTTTAGTAAACAAATGTTACCCAAAAGATTCCATCACACTTTTTTACTGGGTCTCGCTCGCCTTTGCTCTCAGCGCCGCGTCATTGTATGAAACTTTTAGACTCGGCATGGTATGAAAATATTTTTTTGGTAAAAATTAACCTTTGTTAAAAAGTAGTGTAATGGATTCTACTTTCGTTTCTGAACATACTAGTTTCAGGTTTTGAGTTAATTCAATAACACGTTGTATAGTCATCATAACGAACAGCTCTTATTACGTCAGCAATCTTGAAATCAAATCTTGTCAAAAACAGCAGTTACATACAAAGTCATCTATGATATATAAAATGTATCAGAACAACAGTTTTATTGCGATTTCAGGTTTGCTTCCGTAGTAAAAATTGTTCTTTAATACATTCACCTCTTAAAAAGACCTCAGCTAATAATGTTACAACCAATGATATTGATAACCAAGGCAGAGGACCGAGTGTTGTGACGCAACTTGGGAGAGGCCTATGTCCAGCAGTGGACTGCGATAGGCTGAGTTGATTGATTGACAATGATATTTAAAAGTTAAGATATGTAAAACAAAACCAACGAAAAATATGCCCCGTACGCAGCGGCAGCACAACACACATTACTAGTGTAAAGTTAGTAAGTTAGTTTCACGTCATAATTAGTACACTTTCTGTACACACATGACGGCATTTTGTATTGTTTTATTATCACACGTCACGCTCGGGGCCTTGCTTGACGGAGACTAGTAGCAAAACGTCCTAATTATGACGTTTTCGGCTACACCCTAAATCACCCTGTCAGACTAGATTTTTTATAGGGTTATTTACAAAATTGAGGGTGTGTCAGCAGGCCATAATCTAAATAACAAAACGGTAATACTATCTTTATTTATAAAAATCTTAAGATCTGGGATTCTGGTCCTAGCTTGGAGGAAATATAACTCTGAGGGTCGCGGGCCACATCATTATGGTCTGAGGGCCGCATGTTTAACATGACTGCCGTAAATCATTTGATTCATAAACATAAGTACCTTTTAAAATATTTCAGTTTATAACGTAGGACCTAACCAATATTATGGTAATATTTTTATTTTTTTAATCAATTTACATGTAATCCCAAATAAAGTTGGCATAAAGCAGTATATAAATTGTGATAAAACAAACCCTTATTTAACAATACTTATTAAACTTGACAGTAACTAAGAGTACAGTACCTACAAATGTAATTTGCTTGTACAGTCGACAAAACGTCAGTGGTAACAGTTTGACTTTGACATCGTATTTATTTCGTAATCAGTAAGGGTGTTTTTCATAATTCAAGTGTTACAACTGATAGAGATCGCCGTGGAGCGATAAGACCGCCATTGTACACTAGCGCATAAGTAGTTATTTAAGAAATTAATATAATCTTGTTGTGCAATAAAGAGGATTTGTATTGTATTGTACAACTGACGTGTGGCCGCTTATATAGTCCATCCGCTAAAACAGTGGCGCCCTATGATTCCAAGGACACTTCCAGTGATGAAGAATAGCGTTTAATTTAAACTACATAAAGTTAGCCATATTAATAATATTCTTATTATGAAATAAAAAACTGCCACACATTTTTTTATTATCTTCAATATTTTATTAAATTCTTACTTGCCGTTTGTGTGTACCGCCACTATTTGAGTTCATACATACATAATTATCACGTCTGTTTCCCATTGGGGTAGGCAGGGAGTACGGATTTCCACCTGCTACGATCCTGACACACCTCTTTCGCTTCATCTACGTTCATTAACCTCATCATGCATGCTCGTCGGCTTACGGCCAAAATTAATATCCAATCTATCCACGATTTGCCCTACTAGAGATAGGAATTTGACATAAGTTCTATACAAAATATGTCAAATTTCTATCTCTAGTAGGGTAAATCGTATTTAGATTGGATATAAATTTTGGCCGTTACAGTACTCTTAACTTGGCATTTTAGAGCATTTTTTGAGTGGATGGACTATACATACAAAGAGACTCGATTCTCTCATTAATCCCCCGTTTTATAACTTCTCGTCATAAGCGAACGTCTTATTCAATTGTTTTCCGATACATTTATTTTATTACAGCCCACTTTGAAAGATATCAAATAGTCGTAGAATTAATTTTGTTACTTAAGTGGCATCGATGTCAAAAATATCTTGATAAGTGTGCGTCATAAAACTGGATAATATTGGGTTACTCGAAAATCTTGTTTCTTGGTTACTTTTATTTGTCGTCATTGCTATATGTGTTATGGGCAGTGTAGGTAGTGTACGGTTGACCGCACGTCGGTGGTAACACTTTGACATTAGCAGCATCTTTATTTCGTAAGCAGTAAGGGTGGTTTTGAACTGAAGTGTTACCAATGTCATGCAGTTGACTGTACAATAATTTAATTTATATAAACATAATTTGACTTAAATGAAAATAAGACAATCACGTTTAATGTTTTATTCCATTTTAGTTATTGTATTTCTCTTTTCTGAAAAAAAAAACGAATTTAGAAAAAAAAGCAACAGAGCCGAGTTTTTTGTTTGTTTTTTTCAAGGTTTTTTGATTCATATTCATTACCGTGAGTGAAACCGTTTATGCAACGTGGATATGGAAATACGACAATAAATGCAAATACAGTTATAGAAGCATTTTTAACACATGGGTAATTATGTTGCTTATCGAAAATAAAAAATAAAAAACAAATTTTAGAACAAAATAAATATTAAAACCTCGAAATCATTAGTAAACCCTTTTGTAATCATCTGTAATCATTGAGAAAGAGAGTTTAAAATCATATGGACTCGCACAGATCTTTGACCTAACGATCTTTGCCTAGAAAAATGGTCCTACATTCAAAATTAATGAAATTAAAATAGTTTCCTGTGGCTAAGCTATTAACTGGATTTGATTGATTTTTTGTGTACGGTCAGAGGACGTGATACTCTGTGCGTGGTTTTATTTAATGTCGTATTGTGATATCGACTTTGCATAAATAATTGTGAGATTGTATCCATACTAATATAATATTTAAGGTTCGTAACCCTAAATTAGAAAAAAGGAAAGAGAGGCTTTTGCTCTGCAGTGGTATAATATATTATAGGTTGAAAACATACAATAAATTAACAATGAATAAGTAACCCTAAATTGTTAACTTACGGCCAAAATTAATATCCAATCTATCCACGATTTGCCCTACTAGAGATAGGAATTTGACATAAGCTCCATACAAAATATGTCAAATTTCTATCTCTAGTAGGGTAAATCGTGGATAGATTGGATATTAATTTTGGCCGTAAATCTATTCCGACCGCTGATTAATATGTATTTCGATGACTTGACGACAAGATTGGTGCAGTGGTTGGCCGTTTGGTTGCTGTGCAACGCGTTGTGTACTCGATTCCCGCACGTAATAAATATTTTAGTGGCCTACTCTGTGCGAAAAACGAGTGACAAAATATTTAAAAAAAGTAAGTAGCTTAATAAAAATATATTCCTGATGCTTTTCTTTAATTTTTGCAGAATGACAAAGAGCCAGGAGACTACACGTTTACATCCAAAGCAGTACTAAACACCAGTCATATTTACGCAAATGAAGGTACCTAACATAAGTTTTAATTATGATTTCAATACAATATTGCAGTCGAAAAATTTATATATCTATCCAAAAGGGCTGAATTACAATCACATGAGACTCTCATCTTCATGTCTCAGTTTGGCGAACCGACTTGCGATGCCATTTAGGCAACAGCCTGGGTGGTATTGCAGTTGTTATGGGCAAAGGTAACCGCTTAACATCAGGTGGGCCTTTAGCTTGTTTTGCCATCCAATACTATAAGATTGCGGAGTCGTTTTTTGAGTTTGGTTTTGTACAAGACCTTGCATCTATACCACAGATATAGATAGAATAGAAAAGAGGGTAGGGCGCGCGTACCAACACTGCACCATAGTGCAAGGCATTTCAAAGCCTTTCTCAGTACGCATTATGACTTGTTTCTGTAAATAATGTAACAAAAACCCGCAAAAATGCCTTATTGTGCTGTTTCTAACTGCACAAACAAAAGCTGTAAAGTACATTTTATAAAAGGTAATTTTTAAAAATTAATGACGTCAATATTTAAAGCGTAGTTTGTTCGAAAGACGCAGGAATCGTAAGTAAAATTGTGATTACAACCATTCTACTCTATCTATTTCTGTGATCTATACTGTATTTGATTGAAGACCCTGCATACTTAGTTTTTATGGTATGGGATGACGAATGAAGCCTTTACCCATAACAACTGCAACACCATCTAGGCTGTTGCCTAAATGTTATTGGATGTCGCATTTGCCAAACAGATTTTCTCAGTTTGGCAAACGCGATTATAGATTATAGGCAATTATTATGAAAAACAGAACATTAATTTCGGTAATCTGAGACAAAAGTATGGAGACAGTTTATGAGCGCAAGCAAGAACGAGTGATATTATTATTTTTTCCAGCAGAGTTCAATACCACATGGGTGGTGGCAAGCCCGTATAGTAGGCTGGTAAAAAGTTTAGAGGTGCCCCGCCATTGCAGTGGTAATGATTGCATCCCGAAGCTATCTATGAAACTTTCATGGTCCGGCAGGTCAGTGTTTAAGATATTATTGTTAATTTTATGTATTTATATTTGTTTTTAATTTTTTTTCGGCACTTGAGATGTTTAGATTTACATTTTATCTACACTCGTATCGTAAAATTCGAATTATGAACTCGAAAGTAATGACATAATGACATACTTTACGCACATGCACCTGTTATGAATTTAAAAAGTTTCATTACGATACAGTTTGCTGAACAAAACAATGCGGTAATTTAATTTTTTTTCCATAACCGCACACTTCAGCCTAACTAAGGAGTTTTTAATGCCACTTCGACCTAACCAAGGAGTTTTCAAACCTTTTTTTTAGCAGTCGTACAGTTTGGCACCAATGAGTACACAAAATTCAGGGTGGCGCCACTTGTCATACATTGAAAATTTTTATCGTTTAAAATCGCGTTTTTGGCAGAACTTTTGATTGTCATATTGCTTTTAATTATATTTAAGTGTTTACAGGCATATTTTTTGTATGATAAAACAGAGATTGACGGAATCCTGACAAGGATAGAAAATTAGTTCCGATTATAATGTTGTCGCCAGACTATATTTTATTATCTGTGTAGGCGCGCACTAGCGCGCGTGCGCAGCCGCGCGCCCTACCTACTGGATTTGGACATCGTTACTTGTAAATTTATTGTTATTGTTTACGTTATTATTATGGTTTTGTATGTCGAAAGTTTTATTCTGGGCAAAAATATCTGACTACAGCAGTGATACTGAACTGTGGAGAATATGACCCCGCCTGAATTTCTGGATGCAGCAACGTAAATGACGAACAATCTTTTACCAGAGAAATCAAGAAAAACAACGACAATGTTACCAAGATTTTGACTTTGGTATTTTATTTAAAATTATATGAGTGTAGATAAAATAGTGTATGAAACTGACATAATTAGGTATTAAAACACTCGTGTGATACTATTAAAAACCTCGCCTACGGCTCGGTTTTTAAACTCACACTCGTGTTTTAATAACCCCTATTATGCAACAGTTTCATAAACTACTATTAGCTGCTCAGATAAATCTAATGGTCACTGTACTTTTATAACTTTCCATGTTTGTGGTAAACACGACAAAAAAGTGAAGTATTAGAATATATGAAGTATAAAGATTGGTTTGATTTCTATATCAATACATATACTGCAAATAATCGTTATGCACAAAACGAGCTCAGGTGACCTTTTTTATCGAACGGTGACAAAGGTCATGTACCTACATATCTGTTAAAGCTTCAGATGCTTCAGCTGTTACAGATATTGTTAATTGTCTGCGCACAAATGTAGTTTGCCCTTTACAATCGGCACACGGTTTTACAGTCGACCGCACGTCATTGGTCACACTTGAATTATGAAAGCCTACGAAATAAAGACGCTTTCAAGGTCAAACTGTTACCACTGACGTACGGTCGACTGCATGAAATGTTTTGTGCTATCAAAGATAAATTTGATTTTAGCGAAGAGTACGTTCTCGGCTCCTCTTCCAATGAGACGGTGACGATACGAGTCCGTAACGATGGCAACGCGTCGTACGAAGCGTGCGTCAGGCTGCGCGTGAGTGGCGCGCCGCTGGCCCGGGTCGACTGCCCGGCTGAAAATGAAGGATATAAATGCTATCTCCCCAAGCCGTTGAAAAGGGATTCTGAGGTAAATTTTACCTCTACAGGATATTTTTAAGGAGTGCGGAATTCGCATAGGGGTTTAGTATCTTTTCATCATCGCAACCAAATTATTAAAATTCACTTTACAACAAAATAATTTTTTTTGGGAGACAAAATTTTCTAACGCAACAAAGACAATTTTTTATTTTGTTTTAAAGTGAATTTGTGGTTAAATAATGTGGTTCTGATACTGAACCGTTGGGTGTTGGGGTTGGGGTTCATTAAAAGAGCCTCCTCGAGTGACGATATTTAATTGATCGTCCGACGCACCCTGGGCAGTCAGCGCCACTACCAATCTGCTGACTGGCTAATCTTTTTCCCACGGCATGAGCTATCATCTTTAAGTAGCTCATGTCGACACGATAGAAGAAGACTGAACCGTTATGCAAATTATCCGCACTTCTTGGAAAAAAATCCTGTATTTTCATGTTATCGTATAAACGTATGAAAAGATCTTAGATTGGATGTTTGCAAAAAAATGTCTAAAATGAAAATCCATGAAAAGAAATTTTTTTTCAGCAAAATAGAAAAAAAATCCCATTAAAATTTCGATTCGGTTGGATTTCGGTTACCCTATGCAAACTCAATAAATGTCCTTTATTCTTACAGTATTCGATAAAACTCATGCTGAACATGACAATGCTTACGAACCAAGATTCCAAGCTCCTGGCGGTAGTCGAGCTATTTGAAAACTGTAACCAAAAAAATATAAGCAGTGACAAGATTGACATACCATATATTTTGAATACGAGTGACATCTACACCAGTGGGTAAGTGATTTTGAAGATTTTTCTAAATAGGAGAAAGAACGATTTGGATAATTATTTTTCAGGCTAAAGATGTGTTTCCTCTGACGCGGAAACGAGTGAACCGGGAAATTTTAAACAATGGTATTTGCAAAAAAATAAGTCACCGCTCCGATAAGATTCCCCTTTTTTGTAGTTACTATTTGGAGTTAATCTTAGATAAACTTACACTTTTTTTTTTCCGTGCGGAAATCCTCATGGACGCACTCCGCCCGGGGTAGGCGGAGCCAGTGTCGGACTCTTACCGACTAAAACCACCATGGTGTTCCTTCAACTACCTTAGCCGGGGGCGTGGAAACCCGTGAGTATTCACACAACCACCCCCGACAGGTCCTAGCCCGCCACAAGCAGGCGAGCCCCTTCTCCCCGTGCGGCCTAACGACGGCCGCACCCTCCTCTGTGGCGCCCACGAAACACTGCACGCCACCTCACCTCATGGGCCTTTACCAGCTATGCCAGCTGCGCCAACTACGCCAGCTACGCCAGCTGCTGGTCGGGCAGCAGACTACCCCGAGTCTGCTGCTCGCAGGCCCATCCTCCTGTATTTTTTTATAGAGGTGTTCTTCCTCGCGGTCTGGGCTGTAAAGCCAAGACCCTCGGTCCCAAGAGGCGCGAAAACACTACTCAGCAGGCACTCCTGGGATTACAAGACCGACGGGGGCAGGGAAGGACATTCCCCCCGCTGCCTGCCCAGTGGCAGGGTGAGTGCACACCGGGCCCGCCCCTGCTCCTCCACAGTGCCCTCTGCTATCTCAGAGTGACAAGCGGAGGAACTTCCCATTGGCCCACATCGGGCCCCTCCCGTGCCAGAATATTCGCCACAGGCAATAAGGTCCCCCGGTCCAAAGGAAACTTATTGCCCGTGCCCAGGGTGCACCGGCCCAACAACTGCCGTTCCCTCTAGACGTGTCCAGAAGGACAAGCAGCCGTCAGACACACGTGGAGGTTTTCTGGCCAGCACCCCAGATAAACTTACACTTGGCCTTAGCCTTCTCGTATCGAGAAGAGGCCCGTGCCCAGCAGTGGGACAGTAATGGGCTGGTTATGTTATGTTTAAACTTACACTAGGTATATTTTATTCACAGGATATCCCACCGTCGAAACATCACTGACAAACAATCTATGGACAGTGACTCCATTCTTGACGATCAAGAATACGTGGTAAGCTAAATTTTTCATATTTTTAATCATTCCATTTTTAGAAAATACCACAAATAATTTAATAACCCTCGTTTTTTTTTTTCGTTTTTTTTTCAGATAACAAATAACGGCACAGTGACATGGAAGAATGTTTACGCCATAATTTCAATGGAAAAGAAGCCTTTTATTAATTCAACCAAGGTTAGTATCCGCAGATCACACTTAGTTTTATTTGAGTAAGCCTCCCCATTTGGTAAACATCGCATTTGTAGCTGTTCTATGTTGACGAAATGAGATTTGTTCTGGGTTTTGTTTGCATTGAAGTGTGATCTGTGTTGATCTAAGTTGACGGAATGGGATGTTTACCAAACGGGATGTTTACCAAATGGGATGTTTACCGAATGGAATGTTTACGAAATGCAATGTAAGTAATAAAATCACCAAAGAATGATGATGCCACTGGAGTAAGCTCTGCCTATTACAAAGAACTATTAGTTGATAATGCAAGCGTTGCGAGCTGCAACGAGTCCTTGAGTGGAGAACGTGAATCTGTAAACAAAGCGAAGGACGCCCTCCAGACAGATGAAATGACGTTAGAAGGTAGCTGGGGTAAACTGGATGCTGAGTACTGACTGTTGTGACGCAACTTAAGGGAAGCCTATGTCCAGCAGTGGACTGTGATAGGCTGAGTTGATTGATTAGATTAGTTGGTGTTTCGAAAGTGAATCAACGCCGTGAAAATGCTTACATTCTATTTCTTATATGTAGTAAAATAAAAATATTGGCGAAATGGGAACTTGACGAGCCCTTTTAATACTGACTTTATTTTCTTTAAAAATATGATAAATAATTCTTAAAATTTATTTTATATTTTGTTCATAGGTGTCAACGATGGATACAGGTAAATGTGAAGAAAAAAGCGCAGCCGAGATCTATACGTACAAATGTGCTTTGGACATCATGGCGAATTCCACACAAAAAATTACTGTCACTACTGTAATAAATGGATCTGATATAAGTAAGTATATTTTCGTTTCAGTCTTTAAACGTACTATCGGCGTCAAAAATATCGGGACCATGGACGACAGAAAAAAAAAGGACTCCGCAGTACATATTTTTTATGCTGAACTGAGCCTATTTGGTGCAGCCGCAGGGCACACAATTATACTTTTAGGAGTCTATGATGATAAAAATTGTATATTATTGTTATTGTGTGCCTCTGGCTGTAGTAAATAAACCATTTTTCTTTCTTACATATAACGAAAGTGAAGCAACTTACCGAACTATTGGTGCGTAATTTGAGATACGCGATACGAATCGCCGGGTAATGGCGGTCGATCAGCGCACTACGACGAATGAATGATATTATATTTATTTGCAAGAACATAGGTAACATTGAGTTCGTCTAAGGTAAAAATTGGATATCACCACATTCGACATTTCAGTCGTGCAAATATTTAGATTTTCACAATATTATAAAAACAAATCAAAATTTAAATACAATATTAACATTCAATAAAATAATTTCCATACAATTTTGTCAATGAAAAAGTATTATTATTTATTTAATTCAAGTAACCAAATCTCATAGGGTTAGTAACATTATTTACTTAAAAACTATGTTAGTAATATCAAAATTAAAATGCAATCCAATTATAAAACAATTCAAAATTAACAATAAAGATCTTCAGAATTCCAGCAGAAATTCTGGAGCAGCGATTCAAAACACAGCAATCTAATCTGCCTGCAATCATGCCCAGGATGCTATTGGAGCTAGCCCGCACCCGGCGCACCAAGGATGCACATCTTTTTCGCATTGTAGCAAAAAAGCAATCTACATGCATTTCAGCAAACATCCCTGATGCGCTACAGAAGCGAGGCAGCCCCATCAGCACCCTAATAGTAGATTATACAACAAGTGAAAAAAGAGGGAATTTAATTCGAGGGACTAAGTTGGATCCCGAGCAGCAAGGATTCTAAGATTTCAAAAATAGAATCCTGAGCGGAGCAAGGGATACAAGGCCCGAGATGAAATTTTTTTTCACGAGTTGTGTACTCTACTTTTTACCATTGACTGCGAGAAAATAAATAGTGGTATATAGCATGACTGGGTGAATGAGAGACATATTCAAGAATATGGTAGAATGTGCGTACATAAAGAAAAAAAGATGAAAAAAATATTCTACGACAAATCACGCGTAGGTATAGTAGTAAAAATGCTCGCGCAAGCTCTGACTTTTCGGGGTCTGCTGTCTAGTACAAAAGGCAAAGAGGGTGAAAATAGCCACCGATGGACACTGACCTAGCAAGGTGCATCACCTCACTGCATGAAATTTTGATTTGTAAGCGCGGAATAGTGTCCACAGAAATTTATGAAATCGATTTTAAAATATTTCAAAAATTAAGGTACAATTTTTTACACATATTTGGAACGAGAATCAAGTACTAAACATCCTCCTTCAATAAGTCTCACGTTGAACCAGCCAACCTGTAGTAGGTATTTGTTTTTTCTTAATTTAAATTTGATAGTTCCATCCAGCCAGCCCACCAAGCCAGTACGTACGTTCAGCACGTTTTATTCATATAATTCGTGCTTGTTCCAAATTCAAAATGTTTTTATTCTCTTGTGAGTAAAAAAGTTTAATTCACTGTTATCGATGAATAAAATGCCCTTTTTCGAGTGGCAATGGTAAAAAGGCATTTTTATACTGGACGCGATGGTCGCTGTACGACTTTTGTGTAAAATGTACCCACAGGCTACTTGTATAAAATGACGTGCAGAAGGCTCTAAATAAAGTTAATTTCATTTTGTTAGAGGCACGCGCGAACCTGCGGGCAACCATATTTGCCCTCACCGACAGCGCCCTTCGCTCCCTTTCAATATCGTCATCATCCCATCATCATCATTATGTGAATCAATAATTAAATTTCCATCAATTAAATTACAAAGTCAATAAATTAAACACATTTTGTAATGCCTATTGCACACGAGGGGAGAGCAGCGACGCAGAGCAGTCAAAATCAAAAGTTTTTTTTATTTGGAAATAATTATTTTACAATAATGTAGGTTATTTTTTTTTCTATAATGTATACACGAGTGATACTTTATTTGTATTACAATCTAGCATTGAGTCTAATGAGTAATTTCGCTAAGCCCCCAAAAAAATCTTGGTAAAAATTATTAACATGTATTGTGTATTTTAAAATAATTTTCTTTTCCAGAAGCGAATCTATACGATGAAAAGCTAAACACATCGTCTCAGTTGAAACTTTTCCTCATACCGACAGTAAAGATCAAAGAAGCCAAGTAAGTTAATTCAATAATTAATGAGATATGAACTAACCAAATTATAGGCAAAATAATTGAGTATACAACATACCCGGTGACATTATAGCCGTAGCCCTCAAAATCTTTAGACCGAAGCACAGAATATCTAATAGTACTAAGTTAGTACTATTACTAACGTACAGAACGGCCACTTACCACCCCCCGCAAATTCAAGATTCCTCGCCCGCGCCCCGCAGGCACCCGTTTGATGGCAATTGGACTGCAAGATTGCAATGGACTGAATTCTCCCAAGCCCTTTGGATCATCGGAAAACCACACGCACGGCGATGTGCCACCTTTATATGTTTGACATTTCACCCTTTACACACGAAGCGATTTGCTAGCTTTATCATGCGTATCGCTAAAGAGTAGAATTCCTAGGCCGGCTCCGATATATGTTTACCGATAAGTATAATAGGTATTCAAGGCTCGAGTGAATAAGATTTTGCTGGGCAAGCGTGAACCATCGTCGACTGCACTATCGCTAACATCGGGTGAGGTGGCGGTCAAACGCAAGCCATTATGAACAAAGAATAAAGAGAAAAACCGGCCAAGTGTGAGTCGGACTCACGCATTAAGGGTTCCGTACCACCCATCGACCTGATACCCCATAGAAACTGATTTAATTTACGAGAGTTTATCAAAGACATCAACGAGCGTACGCAAAAAGTGATTTTTTACATATCTTTCTTACGTAGATACCACCACATATGTCTCAGTTTGTCCTGTTTTTAGTATTTGTTGCTAAACTACATAGTATGCACTATAATCAAACCAAGTTTGACGCTGGTATGTATTACCGTTTTGAAGATAAAGCAGGAACAAAAATGTTGAAAAAAAAGCATGTTTTTCGAGGTTTCTTGTATGGGGACCCCCTTTGGTTTTAGACTTTTTTTATTTTTAGTATTTGTCGTGATACACCTCACAGGAACACATATTTTGTGAAAATTTCAAGTGGTTTTCTATTACCGTTACAAAGATACAGCCCTGTGACAGACAGACGGACGGACGGACGGACGGACGGACGGACGGACGGACAGCGTAGCGAGAGTAATAGGGTCCCGTCAGCACCCTTTGGGTACGGAACCCTAAAAATCACCAACACATGCAATATTTTCATGGAATATCAATCTGTGGATAGGTTATTGATTCCAGGGGCGCTGGCTTTAAGAAAACCCCGTGGGTCTTCATTTGACGACTCGTTTTCGAGAAAAACATCATCCTTACGTTTGCCTTTTCCCAATTATGTTGGGGTCGGCGTTCAGCATACCAAGATGCGGCTGAACATCAGTATTTTATACGGAGCGACTGTCATCAAACCCCCGCAACCTACTTGGTAATACCGACATCCTAAGGTTAGACCAGATGTCAGACTTTCGGGCTCCTGACTAACCCATGATGACTGCCATAGATGTTCGTACGGCAATCGGGAACGACGGCTTAACGTGCTCCTGTTAAGAAATGCCCACACAAAACCACTTTTTTATTTCAGTGCGACAACTGTGTTCAAATTTGAAAAAGAGCTATCATTTGGTAATAACAAGCTGCTAATGGGATTGGTTGCCCTTCTGCTGGCCCTCATCCTACTGGCTATTTTGATCTTCGTTCTATATAGGGTAAGTCAAAAACGTCATTGTCATTTTATAAACGACTAGCTTTTGCCCGCGGTATTGCACGCGTGGAATTCATTAATATCATGTTTATAAAAACAGAAAAAAATAAAGAGGTGTGTCAGCATCGTAGCAGGTGGAAATCCATAGTCTCTGCCTATCCCAATGGGAAACAGGCGTGATAATATGTATGTATGTATGTATAAAAACACCTTTGAAAAGAATGCATTATTTTAGAACAAATTTGATTATCCTCTCGTCTGTGGAAATTCGCCATTTTGGCAAGTTTTGACAATGGCGGATCTGTGGAACCGAATATCGGTCTTTCCACAGACAGGGACCGGATGCCTACCTAAAAGATAGACATATTTGCAGATTTTTTTTTATCTTTTAAAGGGGAACAATTCCATCGTACATTATTTTTGCGTAACTTTAACCGTGTACGCAGCGCATGCAACGGAAGCTCTCAAAAGGAATATTTTTTTCCCGTTTTTGCAACATTTTTCATTTATGCTCCGCTCCTATTGGTCGTTGCGTGATTTTATATAGCCTCAAGCCTTTCTCGATGTATGGACTATCCAACACAAAAATAATTTCTTAATTCCAACCAGTGGTTCCTGAGATTAGTGCGTTCAACCAAACAAACAAACGAACTCTTTTTAATATAAAAAAATAAAGTATAGATAAAAGTCATCACTAAAGCCAGCCATTTGTGACAAATTTTGTGGTTATCTTGTTTATTGTTAACCTTAATTAAAATGCACACTGTTCACAGCACGGATTCTTCAGGAGAAAACAAAAGCAGAGATTGAGCGTACTGAGGAAAACCATAAGACATAATTCAGTGAGTATTCATCTTTTACATAAATAAATAAATAAATATTTTTGGGACATTTTACACATCACCATCTAGTCCCAAACTAAGCAGAGCTTGTGTTATGGGTACTAGACAATGCATATATTTTTTTTTTATTTTTTTTTTGTCAATTCATACTTATAATACATAAGAAACAACCAGACCAACACAAACACTCATGTTCATCACACAAATATTTGTGTCCTGTGGGAATCGAACCCACGACCTCGTGATCAGCAGTCCGACACTCGTGATCAGCAGTCCGACACTCGTGATCAGTAGTCCGACACTCGAACCACTAGACCACAGAGGTTGTCAAAACAAAAAACAAACATGCAGACAATACTAGCAAAAGCAAAACATATTAGTATTTTTGCAGAATAATTAATTGGTGTATCATTAATTTGAGCTCAAATTATAAATTAAAATACAGCCGTTCTTTGCAAGATGAACCAAATTAAATATTTTTTTCGGGAGTATTGGCGTAAGTACAGACTTATGTAATCCAAATATCATTTTGACTAACCACGACGTTTCGGGCAAGTTACATTGACCGTAGTCACGAGAAGACGGAAATATTGTGATTCGGACAGTTACGTTACGCAAAACCAACCGCGGGTAGATCGAAAAGACACCCGGCCGCTCAAGACGATGACACCCGCATACTTCAGTCTTCTCGTGACCACGGTCAATGTAACTTGGCTTAAACATCACGGTAAGTCAAAATGATAATGTAATTAATAATACAAATAATTAAATAAATAATAATTTAATAATTATTATTTTTATATTGTAATTATTTCATAAATTATAGAAATTTTGTCAATTACTAATTTAATGTTTTTTATATTTGTACACCAGTCTTGGTCAAACATGTTGATCCAAACCATCATTTATATCTTTAATAAGCATCTCAACCATGTATTATTATCTACACATGTTTTTGCAAATAAATGTATCTTTATCTTTAATTATATTTGTGCGCAATAGTGTAGTTGCCTTGAATGGTGCGCAAATATTCCTGAAAAAAATTGTGTCATGATTGAAATTCGCGATCGTGTAGTTACTTATTCTTTTTTATCTTCACATTATTTTGAATTCACAGAGACGGACCACTCATACATCAGAGGCTAAAGACGGCGTTGACGGGGTCGACAAAGTTGAAGGAGTAAGTTGTAACATATCTCATTTTATAAATCTTAAAAGACTGCATAAAATTTGAATTGAAAATTGATTTCCACGAGTCAACATCTACCATTAGCCTATATTAGTCCATTGCTGGACATAGGCTTCTCTAATAGTACGTCACTGACATGGATTATCAGCCACTCACATCCATCTGCTACCAGCCACCGTGCTCCACCTAACCAGAGGACATCCTACCCTACGTTTGCCTATTCGCAGTCTCCACTCAAATCCAACGTCTACCCCAAACGGCGATCGGTTTTACGGCTAATATAGGTTTAAAGAACCTTTATTCTCAAAAGAACATTAAGTTTGATCATATGAGAAGCTTACATTATTCTTAAAATTACACATAAAGTAGTCGTTTAATGACGAAGCATGCAAATCTATGCCCTACAAATTCATACAAAAGTTAAACATTCTAACCAAATAAGCAAGATATGGCCGGCTCATTGCTATTTCAGGTTATTAATCCTGTAGGCTATGTCGACAGCTTTGGTTCTCTGTCGAAACACCTCGTTCTGGATCTATTCCTTCAGAGATATCCCAAGTGTAGCCCTTACCATAGACCGGTGAGCAACTTCAAAATTGTGGACCAGCCGTACCGTGTCGCGAGTCATTGATTTCACTAGACCATACTGACTGGATAATATTTTTACATCGGCATGAGCTACTCAGCAAGCTGAAGTGGCAGTGGGCTTATCATGTCTGTCGAAGGACAAATAGCCGTTGGAGAAGACGAGTCCTTGAGTGGAAACCGTGAAATGGAAAACATAACGTAAAACGCCCCTCAGCCAAGTGGACCAACGACCTGAAGAAGGTAGGTCCTCCGCCTTCCGCATCCAGTACACCCCGTACTGGATGCGGAAGGCGGAGGACCGAGTGTTGTGGCGCAACTTTGGAGCGACTTATGTCCAGCAGTGGACATGCTGAGATATGGATATGTGGATAGGCTGAGTTGATTTTTTGGTTGTTAAGCTATTCTTATTCCTGTCGAAAGAAGAGAACAAGTTTGTCTTCTGACGTAATGATGATAGCAAAGTGATAAAAAAATATTTTCTTAGTGCTTACCTCTTGGAGTAATAAGACAGAGTGATAAAATCATTGAAAGTTCCGCTCAAAGTTGAAGCAAAAAACAATCTATGTATGCCCGTAAGCGGCACGTAAAATGTTAGCCAACACCCACGCAAGCGTACGTTAAATATACTGAACGAAGCCCTTGAAATTGCTTCACTCCACGTGCATTTACTATGGTTCTATGCGTAATTATTCTGGCTTACCTACATTACCAAGTTTTCAAAAATCTGTGAATGCAGTTGTACGGTTGACCGCATGTCAGTGGAAACATTTTGACATTGTCGCTTTTATTTTGTAAATGGTAAGGGCGATTTTCTAATTAGTGTTACCACTGACATGCAGTCGACTGTACTATTTTATTTTATAAATGATTGATTCCTTTAAATATAGGTTTTTAGGTTTTCTTTTGTTTTGACTAACACTATATGGATCTACTTAGTTTGTGATCTGAAATAAAGATTAACATAACATAACATAACATCACGCCTGTATTTCCCCGAAGGGGTAGGCAGAGGTGTAATGGTACACCCACATCTCGCCAGTTATGTTATAGTCCCATGTAATAGGGGGCGAGCCTATTGCCATTGACCGGGCACAAATCCAGACTCCAGGCTGCTACTGAGAATGTCCTAATGGAAAAACCCAATAACACTTTGCCCGACCCGGGAATCGAACCCAGGACCTCACGCTCAGCAGTCGCGCTTGCAACCACTAGACCAACGAGGCAGTTAAATAAAGATTATATATATATAAATATGCTATCATCAATATTTATGGTACCTACTTCCCTTCCAGTGATCGCCTTTATTTTCCACCAATTCGAAAACATGAAAGCTAAAAGAATATTATATTTTCCAGTTGCAGATGGACGTTGATGATGACTGCCCATTCGATAACATTCCGATTCCAGAGACGACCAAAGACAACGCAAGTTTAGTGGAAGATAAAGCACAAAACCACAGTTAACATATACTAGGTCCCAAAATCATTCCTATAAATGCTCGCACGAATAAAAAAGGCGGACGGAATCTCGCTAAACAATAAGTGAAGGATCCATAGTATGCCAGCTCGCTTAAAAGTACGGGCCGGCCGCACACATCCACATCCACAGAATGCCAAAAAGCCGCGATTACGCAAAAAAACTAGTGTGACGGTAGTCATTGTTGTATTGTCACAAATAAAATAACAGTATAAATCTGGTGTGTTAAAATGGTTTCGAAATTATAGTGGGTTTAGGAAAAAATTCAATGCTTCAGTCTAAACAATAGCGAGATTCCGTCCGCCTTTTTTATTCGTCCGAGTATAAATGATTAAGAAAGTAGAATTAGTACGGAGAATCGGGGAATCAAAACGTATTTTATTAATTGTAAATACAAATAAATTGTCATGTTTATATTATACAAATTATATATCCTACTAATATTATAAATGTGAAAGTTTGTGAAGATGTTTTGATGTTTGGATGTTTGTTACTTAATCACGCTCTAAGGGGCAGCCCTTAAAACAAATCCGCAGGGATTTGGATGAAATTTTGCATACAGGTAGAACCAAAGACATTGGTATACTGGTAGAACATAACCTGGATTAACATATAGGCTACTTTTGATCCTGGGAAGATGAACAGTTTCCGAGGCATGCACGATAAACGACATCGAAGCGGGCATAGTTATAATATACCTACTATAGTAATCCTCTGACATCAGAAACAGTGATCAGGGCTTCAAAGAAAGGAGAGGTTCCTCACAAAACGTGCCGTATCAAGGAATACCGCTCTCTGTATCGAGCCTAGATCCAGCCTTCTTTCAAGAGTCTCTTGAAATATTATCTAGACTCTTAGAGCCTATGCACACGGCGTATTTTCTTCGAGCAATCGACGCGATATAAACGCTATACACACGCGTCAGTGACGCATTTGTATCATACTGGCAATATTATATCGATACAAACACGCAGATAAGTCGAGACAGACGCGCTGTGGTCACGCGTTTTTATATGTCCATCTCTATTCAACTACACAACAATTTGTCCCACGCTATACAGACGCGCTTCAAACGCGCTTCTCACGCGCGTTCGTACCGATACAAATGCAAAAATCTTTTGGGACTGACAAATGCGCCGTAAGCCGTAATATCTGCTCGTAGAAAATACGCAGTGTTTACAGGTAGTGGTGTGTAAACTGTGTAACTCAGCTCAGAACCGGTATAAATACTCAGATCAATAAACTTGAGCTGTTAAGCTGCAGCTCAATGACAATTTTGTACAATTATTGGAGTTGTGAGCTACGTATTTACGCAGCTCACAACTCCAATAAGTGTATCAATCTGTGCGAAATCATTCGTTGCACGAGAGATATAAAATATGTCCATATCAATAAAAACCTGTTTGATCCGAGCGGGAGCGGATTCAGATGCGAGTCGCAGAGTGAGCGAGCAATCAAAGCTCAAAAAGATCGAACGCTCTATAAGCTCAGCGACTCGCATCACAAATAATAACTCGAAGTATACAGAGGCACAAATTGAGCTGAACTGTAAGCTGGTTCACAGCTCTGGTTCAATCACGTGAACCGTGAGCTGAGCTAAAGCTCACGCATTTTTGTTGAGTTACCCATGTCTATTTACAGGCCTTTTGGTTGGTCACAACGACTTTTGGCACAATGACTGCTGAGTCCACTTCACACGTGTCGAATACCTCGTGTGCTAAATCAAGATATTGGATCAAGATTTTGATATCTTTACCTCAAAGATTGACACAAACGGCTTTGCCTTTAAATTATATTTATTTTATTTTATTTATAGCCATGTTTTTCGTCTATTAATTGCATCATTAATAAGTATGTGTAGTTATTTTAAAAGATGTTGTTCTGTAAAAATGTACTTACAGCATGCTGTAATTTAATTAGTTGTGATTAGATATAAGATGGAGTAAGTAGATAGTATAAGTAGGTATAGGCGCTATTAACATTGTTAAGTACCAACTTTTGGTAAACCTAAACAATAAAATAATTAAATAAAACCTTATACTGCAATAATGTATAAAAAGCAGCGATAAAAAGTATAATAAAATTGTCACGTAGACACAGTTAAATTGATTTTAATAATACTTATAAGTACTTCTCCAACACAAGTACTTTTGTAACTTACTGGAGCTGCCTCAATTTAAGTTTGTTTGAACACTTATGAGATAAGTAGGTAAACGTCAGGAAAACCAATTTAAATAATATACGCGATGTAATCCGGTTATTTTTTCATTATAATGTGTAGTGATCGAGGAAACCTAAGAAATTATTATAAGTAGATAAGTATGAAATGCACAATTTTTATTGTGAAACATTGTTGAATTTCTGTCGGAAATTTTATACTTGTGTAATGATTCATGTTTTCATGATTTGTATTTATTGACCTTTTAAAATTAGAAAATTCACCGAATTACGATGAAACAAAGACAAATTCGTAATTTGTGATTTAGGTACCTATATTTAGTACAACAAAAGCTAAATAAATACATGAAAAATCAATCGTAACCGAATTTTGCGTCTCAAAAATGTCTACATTAAGTTTGCCCTGTGCCTTTGTTGGCGTTTTTTTATCACATAACATACGCATAAAATCGTGTTAATTTTTGTTAAAAGCTTTCTAATTGATTAAACTGTAAATAGCTTTTGGCTGAGCCAATAAAAATAATTTTATAGTTATTGAGTGTATAGTTTTTGAAAGATCGTTGACCTTTTCAGGGTTCCTTACAAAATTATCTATTGTAGTGTTATTCCTGATAATCCAAGTTAATTTCGTAAGTAACTCGACTGACTGACATTTTTTTTTGTTTTCGTGTGGAAATCCTCATGGATAAAAAAAAAAAAATATATATCTTTGGGACATTTTTACACAGCACCATCTACTCCCAAACTAAGTAGAGCTTGTGCTATGGGTACTAGACAATGGATATAATACTTATATACTTATTTTTTTTGTAAATACATACTTATAATACATAAGCAACACCCAGACCAACACAAACACTTATGTTCATCACACAAATATTTGTGTCCTGTGGGAATCGAACCCACGACCTCGTTATCAGCAGTCCGACACTCGAACCACTAGACCACAGAGGTCGTCAAATTATTATTGTTATAATAAAAAAAAGTTTAACCGGATTAAATCGCGTATATTATTTAAATTGGTTTCCCTGACGTTTCGAAAGCTTTGCAGCATTTCGTGGTCGCAGGTAGAAGCTTTCGAAACGTCAGGGAAACCAATTTAAATAATATACGCGATTTAATCCGGTTAAACTTTATTTTATTATAATGTGTAGTGATCGCGAAAACCTAAGAAGTTATTATTATTGTTATTTCAATAACACGTTGATATGCAGCTTTCTGGGTGTGCAGATTTTCTGACGATGTTTTCCTTTAGGTACTATTGTTACAGCAGTGAAAACAGTGTTCTTTAAGTGATCTTGCCTGACCGAGAATAGTACATTGTCCAGGCCTAAAATAAAGCAATTGACGGCCGAGTAATATTGGAAGGAAGAGGCGAAATCGAGTAGTTCTGAAGTGATTTTAAAAGGACGAGGCGCCAGCCGTGTCCTTTTTGACTTAACAGGACATTAATTGCTATTTTGGCCGAGACTTGGTATAGTACTTTTCTCTCATTTGCGAGGAAACATTAAACATAGAAACATAATTTTCATTCGCGCCAATTCGCCCGCACGTAGTATTTGTTGTGTTTTTAAACTTTTGAAAAGCAATGCGTATTCAGCCTTAAAATAATGAATATCGAGTATACTCCAAGAATAATAAAAAAAAACTTTCCAACAATTTCTCATTATTATCGTGTTGAAAATTGCTGGCTTGTTATTTCGTTGCGTACTGAAAAGGGCCGATTAATGTATTCTTTTTTTAAAATAATGAAGCATTTTCCAAGCAAGTGGGAGAAAATCAATTTTTTTTTGAGATTGATAAAATTATTGGCATTTTCTGCGCCAACACGTCCTCCAGCAGCAGATCGGATCAGCGAGGGAGTTTTCCTTCCTGACCCGCTCCACCGCTTCCTTCTGCGAATTTTGCGAAATCCTAGCTTAGGGATAAAAATATTTTATTATTAGGATAATTAAAAAATAAATTGAGGGTGTTACATTTTTAAAGGATTTATATTTTTATTTGTTGACCTTATTTCCATTTTTGATCGTATTGTAAGTATCCCAAGCCGTCAGTAGGCCAACGTCCAACCCTTTTCAGTCTGAGAACGGCCCAGTAGCGGAATGGTAATGGGCTGATATGTTACAAGTATCCCAAGTTGCGAGCCTCATGGACAAGGCCGACCATCATCTGCGTGACCTCGTCTCCTTGCTCATAGATTCTACTAGGAGGCCAGTAGAAGTATACTCCTCGGAGTTCGTAAGTGTACACGAGGGGCGTGCCCTGGGTGTGACGTACCCAGTCCATACTGCCTCCTGAAACCTTGTCTGGAAAAAAGATTTTAATTAAAACATTGGTCATTTATTAGTATCGTCTTACTCTTCATTGCAAACAACCTTTACTGGACCAACCCTGAAATCGCAGGAATCATTGAAATCGCTCGACTAAATGTTTTTTTTGGCGATTTCAAAATTGCTCCTGTAGTAAAAGTTCTTCGCAATAATTAGTACATTAACTGTAATTAGACGTTAAAAATGTCATGGTGTATATGAAATGTTTCATAACAATCATCCGTTCGTTCCGTATGGTGCCACCCTATCTCTTCTCGTGGGTATCGTAAAAGGCGACAAAAGGATTCACCAGAGGATGGGCAGCAGCGTTCTCTGAGTATTTAACCAATCAACTGCGTTCGCCAACCCACCTGCCAACCCACCTGCCAAGCATGGCGATTATGGCATATCCCCCCCTTTTTGGGTAAGGCCTATGTACAGCGGTGGCCGTCTTTCGGCTAAAACGATGATCCATTCATGCATGACCTACGGTGCCGAGACGTGGACACAAATTCATAGTCGCACAGCGAATTACAGAGCTAACTTTGCATAATTTATTTCATGGATAGATCTCTTCTCTCCTTCGCATTGCTGGATATCCAGCCTTTGTTACTAAGTGGCTCCCACTGAAAACCAGCACTGTGTTGTGGCTTGCACTGGAATACAGCATCATGCTGAGGGAATCTCACTGTCGGTGCCACAGCGTGCGATTGCCCTATCTTTCATTTTTTTTTATGTTCTTCTATCGTGTCGCCATGAGCCACATAATGATAATAGCTTATTCCTTGGAAACAGGTTGGTAGCGGTTGATTGGTTTATGCATGGTATAATAACACCAGGTAGTCTCTTCCCGTGACAGCTAGGTCACGTGATTGGCTCCGTACTACGTCATCGGCCGTGGAGCCAATAGCGGGCTGTTAGCGTGACACTTGTCAGATTGATGTGCTGCCACTTTGTGAAAATAAATTACCCAAACAAAATGCATTTTTTCATTTACTTTCTTCTATAAAGAATCACTTTTTAACTAGTAATTTAATATAGTTTCCTTTATTAACTAATTAGATGAATAACACGAGATAACAAATAGTTAGGCTAGTTAAACATTTATTTTATATTCATTATGAACAAAAATCTCCTTAAGTATATTGAAGATATCAATCAATGGCAGCACTGATCGTGACGTAGCTTGGAGGCATCGCGCTGTCATTGCGGGAAGAGAATACCTGGTGAAACATCTTATTATACCATGGGTTTATGTTAATAACTCATGTTTTTACGTCATTTTGAAACACGGACAACAATTATTGTGATCAATGTCGAAGTTCGGGCCCAATTTGATAAGCGACATCAAATTAAGTCTCCATTTTCTGTTACTTTAGATATTGTTATTTTATTTGTGACACTACGACAATGACTACCGTCACATGATATTTGTTCCGTGATCGCGGCTTTGTCTTACTGTGGATGTGAATGTGTGCGTGCCAGCCCGTACCGTCTTACTATGGATGCTTTATTTATTGTTTAGCGAGATTCCGTCCACTTTTCAAGTCAAGACAATCAACAAATGTGAAGGAACAACTGGATGCTGATAAGCAATAATGTGTCAACCCACAAAAATTCGAAAATTGAGTTAATGATGCAGTGCGCTTCTTTGGCTGACAAAGAACGTTTTTCAATAGGGTTTTATCCTGATTGAATGGTTTTTATACCAAAAATTAGTATAAAAAGGTTGACACGAAATCAGTTCGAAGGGTAAGACATTTTGCAATAAGATGTTTAGGCACTTGAAACATTGTTTGATGACCCTAGGCGCCATCTGTTTAAAGTCAAAAGAAGTTATGGGACATGATCGGTTATTGTGTAATTAGTATTATCCTTTTTTGGCTGTGTAAACAACATTGGCCCATATTTAATTAAAATTGTACGTATAAAGTGGGCCTCACAAGACTACTAGCCACGAATACTACATGGAAAACGCAGTAGAAGACTTGGGGAATAGAAGATCATCAAAGGTAAGTCAAAATATTACATAAATATAAGGATTTTAGCTATACAAGTTTAGAGGTCATTTTACCGGTAAAATGATTAAAACAACACTTTTTTATGACAGAATACTGTTTAAAATTACATTTAAATACGTTTTACATACTAACCGTGGTAATATTAATTATCTTAACTACCAAATTTCAGCAAAATGTAATATTTTTGATTAACATGTTATTGCTTAACAAACATTCTACTATTGACTAGCGCTTGTAAAAGTTTTATAAAGCTTGACACGTTATTGCTACAAAAAAATCTCGTTCACTTGTTCGTTCGTTTATTTCAATAGTATTTTAAAAGACTTGAAACGTTCTTGAAAAACGTGGAATGAGGGAATTAATAAAACAAACAGGTTCACGACTGTAAGTATCCGCAAACAGGGTAGACAGACATTGTCTCAAATCTTCAGGTTCTCGAAATTATTACATTTTGGCACATACCCTCATTTTGCAAGTTGTGTTTTATTTTTATAATTATTTTCAGAATGCCACCGCCAAGATCAAGAAGCCATGTTTGCGGATCATGTACCTAATACCTCACGAGGAAAGCCATGCGTCGCGTCCTACTTCTGACGAGGAGTTTCAGTGTGAGGTTATTAGCCACGATGTTGAAGAAAAGAGGCGTATGGTTCCGTCAAATAGCAGTCTCAATGAGGGGTTTCCAGAAGTTCGGCCAGCAGAAACATACCTTCCGAATATTTATATTTCTGATCAAGATCTGGACTTTGAGAATACTCTGGATTTATTGGAGTTTCTAGCTGCTGTTGATTGCTGTTTATGGCTGATAATACAACACTAGCTCATTCGTCGATTATTGAGCTTATTCATCATACAGCAACTATTCAGTCCGAGCCCAATGAGTTGTCTGATTCATCATCAACTCAGCCTATCGTAGTCCACTGCTGGACATAGGCCTCTCCCAAGTTGCGCCACAACACTCGGTTTTCTGCCTTCCGCATCCAGTCACGTTCAGCCACGTTTTCAGGTCGTTGGTCCACCTGGTGGGGGTCGCCCTACGCTGCGTTTGCCGATTCGCGGTCTTCACTCAAGGGCTAGTCTGCTCCAGCGGCCATCAGCCCTTCGACAGACATGGCCAGCCCACTGCCACTTCAGCTTACTGATCCTACAAGCTATGTCGGTCAATCCGGTTCTCCTTCGGATAATCTCGTTACGGATTTTATCCTTCAAAGAAACTCCAAGCATAGCTCGCTCCATAGCTCACTGAGCGACTTTGAATTTGTGAACCAGCCCAACTGTCAGTGTCCACGTCTCGGCACCGTAAGTCATGACAGGCTGGACGTACTGGTTTAAGACCTTTGTCTTCAAACTTTGCGGTATATGCGACCAGAAGACTCGGCGAAGTTTGCCAAATACTACCCAGCCTAACTAGAACCTTCTGTCGGCTTCTTTCTTGAAGTTTGTCTACCAAGGTGAATTATCTGCCCTAGGTAGACGTATTCCGTTACAACTTCGAGTGCCGACCCTTCAACCAATATTGGCCTCGGCATGACATGCATATTGAACATGACTTTAGTCTTGTCCAGATTCATGCCAAGACCGACACGCCGAGATGCTCCGTTTAAGCTGTGCAGCATTTCGCCCAGGTGTTCCAACGACTCAGCCATACAACGATGTCATCGGCAAAACGGAGATGTGAGATGTTCTCGCCGTTAACGTTGATACCCTAACCAGTCGAATGAAACGAGATTATTTTGTTGTGGGTAGTTTGATTTTGATTTTTAAATACTGTTTTAATTTAGATAATGTTGATTATGATGTAGGTAGGTAAGTATTCAAAGTAAATCTTGAAGATTGAATAGCCAATAACGCTCGATGGTCCCTAATTTGTTCCGTTTTTAAGAGGTAAATAAATATTTTAATATTGTAAGAAATCATGGCTTTTATTGATAACACCTTAACATTACAATTTTTATCTTAATAATACGTTTATCAATATAGGGTTAAGGTACTTGACATTAATCAAATTGAATTTAAATTAATTGTTTTCAGTTTAGCAATAATGTGTTATAAGACTTGAAATGTTTATTCAAATAAAATGTTTGCTGGCGCATTTTGTAATATCAAATTTAACGGTTTTTGGAATGAATATAACAGATTTTACAAGTTTAATGGGAGAAATTTGATCTAAACTTATATTATGATATAATGACTGCATATCATCAATATTTGCAGCAAATTCTTGAACAAACTAAGTAAATTGGCGCCGTAATTTTGAAACACGATTTACTCGAAATGGCTTCCGTGTGGGTTGACATACTATTGCTTATCAGCATCCAACTTCTCCTCGGCTTTTTCCCGATTATGTTGGGGTCGACTTCCAGTCTACCCAAGATGCGGCTGAACATCAGTATTTTACATGGAGCGACTGTCATCAGACCCCCGCAACTCAGTTACTGAACCTGTTGTCAGATTTTCAGACTTCTGACTACCCGTAACGACTGCCATTGATATTCAAATGACAACTGGGACCGACAGCTTAACGTGCTCTACGTCCTTCAGCAGTGGCGATATTTAAAATTGATCGTCCGGCGCACCCTAGGCAGTCAGTTCCGCTACCAACCCGCTGACTGGCTAATCTTTTTCGCACGGCATGAGCTATTATCATTATGTAGCTCATGTCGACACGATAGAAGAAGAAATAGTGCGAAACGAACAGACACATTGATCGACGGCGGACGACGGTTTGTCAATACAAAAAGTATGATTAGTATGGACGCCTTACGCATCCTTTCTCATCGACGCCTGTCTGTCTGAGTGACCCGAAACGCGATCGGTCGTTGACGGGCATCAGCGAAGATAGCGGACTGTAGAATACCGGTATTGGTGGTATTCCGCTAAGGAATAAGCGGTCATTCGGCGTAATGCGTACTATTGTGATACTTTTCAATAGGCAATGTGCGAAAGGCCGTTGGTCATGTGTCGTGAACCTTAACCTCTCAGATCATACAATCCGCATAGAAGATATAATAATTATATCTTTATTATTTCATCTATGCAATCTGCGTGGTTGTTATTTAGCCACGAGCCCCCTAAAGGAACAACTTCTCTTACATAAAATTTCGGCGGCTGTGCCCGGTCCATCGTATTCCGCTTTGTTCACTGCATATCCATAACGGAGTGAAGTTTCCCCGATTTGCTTCTGCAAAAGAAAATCATTAGGTGTACCTACAAAACAACAATATTTAAGTACCTATATCGGGGATACAAGACTTATCGAAGTAGGAGGTACAGTAAAATTAAATAATCACGGGCTCTTATTTATCAAATCAACTCTAACGCCCATAGCTTCTCACATTGTTTGTTTTAAAAGTTAACTAGGTAATACATAGCACTAGAGGGGCACCGGCGCGGTCCAATGGAGTTGCCAGAGCTCCGCTATTTTGTGCAGAGGATGGCCACCGTGTGGTCACAGTTTGGTGTGGTGTTAGTTGGTAAGAGTCCGACCTACCCCTCCGCCGTTTCCAACGGAAGGTATCCATGAGGATTTCCAACCGAAAACAAATAAAAAAGGTAATATAGGTTGAAATCAAAATACATTCGACATACAGGGTGATTTGCAATTCGACCTATTCCGTGAAACGGGTTATACTAGAGCTCATTTGCAACAAAAATGGTACCGTGAACCAGGGCGCGCCAGTAATTTGTTTTCGAGTTATAGCAGTTTTAAGATTTTTTTGATATTTTCCGTCTTCGGATGGAAAAATGCTAATTGTGACATCTATCCTATTCTGGGCACTCAATTGAAACTTTCCTGAAAGCTAGGTGGACTCTACCAATGAAACTGAACAACTTTTTTAAGAAAAATTGGGTGTCGGACAAAAACAAAATATTGACTGAGATTTTTTGATTTAGAGAACGAAGCATTTTGTTTTCATCTGACGACCCATGTTTCTTAGAATAAGCTGTTCAGTTTCATTGGTACAGTCGACCAGTCGTTCATTGGTCAGTGGTAACCTTGACAGCGTCTTTATTTCGTAAGCGGTAAAGGTGGTTTTTGACTGTATTAATTGCATAATACAGGATTATTGCGTACCCCATTTAATGAAGAAGTTAATCATCAGCAGAGAGCTATCCAAGTTTATTCTTTTTAGAGAGTCGATGGCGATTTTTTTCAAGCCGTAGGTAGTCAAAGTCACGCAAAGCATTGTTACCAAGTCATCATAATTATCGACATGTTCCTCCGAGTCAGAGTACGGTAGAAGCAGCGTCTGCGCATCCGAGTGAAATGCAACGTATCCCAGCATATTTTCCAGTCCTGCTATGTACTCAGAAAGGGTACGCGTCTCCATCTCAGAGAAAGGTTGAGAACCAGCGTACAGTTGGTAGTTGCATGGGTTGTCTGATGAGCTGTAATCTGGAATTAAATAAAAAATAATTATGGGCTCAATACAACGTGTTGATCTGTATTCTGTATTCGTGCCATATTTAAGGAGGTCACTATACAACTGATACTGAACAGGAATCAATAAAAAATCAATTCCAATTTATTTTATTTTATATAAACCTATTTGTAAACAAAAAAAATCCCTCCGTGTGTCACGTGCATCACAAAAACGATGGGTGCGGAACAACCAAAACAATTTTCAGGTATTTCCACCCTTTAACAATGCCGCCGATGACTTATTTTCTGAGTCGTTCGGGATTTATTCTCAAACCCTGTTTCTAAGTGAAAATTTGGGTATTAAATAATCGTAGAAATTGTAGTATTTTTAGATGACTAAGCACATTATTTATCATTTGCTCTAGAAATATGGCACGGTTACAGATCAACAACTTGCATAAGTGACTAGCCAATGCCCTTGGCTTTGCTCCCGTGTTTTCTTCACACAAACTTTACCACCCCTTTAGCGCGGGCACAAACCTGGCCCGCCCCGGGCAGGTCTGGGTAGATTCTGAAAGAATCGCGGAGCATCGGCACACATGTCCTACCGACGCTGGGCATTGTGAATTTGTGGCAAAGCCAGTGTTGCGAGGTCTTATTTCAACATAACCCAAACCTAGGCATTATGTTACCCAAGAAAAAGCATTTTATTTAAAAATTACCTCAAACGAATCGGTATGAGTAAAACGAAGTACTTCTTGCTTTTGTTTTTATTAATTAGCTCTTTATCTTTTACTATTTAAAATAAAATTCCTATTGGCACATAATAATGAAGGCGTCTTCCGAAAAATCATTATGGTTTGTACTTTGTTTATGTAGTTCAATCCCATAAGTGAATTATTTTCTCATTTATTTATTTATAATTTAACTACACACAATAATAATTTCTTAGGTTTCCGCGATTACTATAATACTGGGTGTCAGGGAAACGCTTCCGAAAACGAAGATAGATGATAGTGCTGGTGATTACTGATACTAAACCACAAAAAAATGTGATATTTTTTTTAGATTTTTTCATATTTTTTTTCCATTTTTAGGGTTACGTACCCAAAGAGTGCAAACGGGACCCTATTACTCTCGCTACGCTGTCCGTCCGTCCGTCTGTCTGTCACAGGGCTGTATCTTTGCAACGGTAATAGATAAACAGTTGAAATTTTCACGACAAATACTAAAAACAAAAAAAAGTCCAAAACCAAAGGTCCCATACAAGAAACCTCGAAAAACATGCATTTTTTTCAACGTTTTTGTTCCTGTTCTATCTTCTCCTGTCAAACTTGGTCTGATTATAGTGCATACTATGTAGTTTAGCAACAAATACTAAAAACAGGACCAACGTAGACATATGTAGTGGTACTGTGGCGACATACATACATATTATAATATATATTTATGTATACATATAGACACACACTATTTACGTCACATATTATACTTTGTATTTACATATGGAAATTATACTTATTATTTACATGTTTACATATCCTATTATTATTTATTTATTAATATTTCATTGGTAATCAATACATTTCCTATAAATAAATAGTTAATGTTTTGTGTCGGAACTCGGGCCGTTGTGTAGCAAGTGGACAACCACATTTACCAGAAACATCGACGCACGCGCCGCGCTCCCATCGCCGGCCGCGCGGCCACGCCAGTCTTGACTAGCTCTCGACGCGAAGCGCACGCCACTCGGCCGCTTACCGCTCTGCTTTTGCTTATTGTTATTATTGATTCGTTTCGCTATATTATCTATTCCTAAACGCTTACTGCAGTAATATAACTCTTGTGCTTTCGTTTCTACTGTGTTTTGTTCGAACTGTCTTTCTATCTGTGTTACTATATAAACAAAACTTTATAATCCTTACTTCCGTGACATTCGTGTGCTATATTATAAACTCATACACATGCTAATGAGGGTTTCATTCTATCACCCCGACGTGCACTCCTAAGGAAGTACAGGAAGAAAGAAGGTAGGATTTACCCATATTTATCTACAGTGGTGACCCCGCATAAGTAACCGCAAGATTTAAAAGATCGCAGATATTAGATAAGGAATAATATATCGAACAAAAATGTCGGATGATTCACAGTCCCCTACTCGCAAGTCATCGGCCGAACGTTCCGGAGCGCGCTTTTCCACTGACGCATCGGACGTGTCGAAAGAAATTTGCAGAGTTGCTGTTCGCATACCACCTTTTTGGCCTGATGAGCCTGAAATATGGTTCGCACAAGTGGAGGGGCAGTTTGCTATAGCGAATATTACAATGGATGCAACAAAATTTAATTATGTCATAGGACAGCTGGAGCCGCAGTACGCTAAGGAGGTAAAAGATATCATAGTTAGACCACCAACTAATGATAAGTATCAGAAGCTCAAAAGCGAACTAATCAAGCGCCTTAGTTCTTCTAACGAAAAAAAAGTTAACCAACTCTTAATACACGAAGAGCTTGGCGATCGCAAGCCTTCGCAATTTTTGAGACACTTGCAGAGTTTGGCAGGAAATAATGTGCCCGAAGACTTCATCAAAACCATCTGGACCAATCGTCTACCGGAAAATATTCAGACGGTCATAGCGGCGCAGTCATCAGTGTCGCTCGAGGTGTTAGCTGACATAGCTGACAGGATCAAGGATATTACAACACCCGTAGCACAAGTTGCTTCAACCAGTGCTAACCCTCAAGTGTTAGAGATGTTGACACGAGAGTTGATTGAATTACGGAAGCAGGTAAACGCGCTCGCAATTGGCAACCGCCAATCTCGCTCCAAGGAGAGAGGATCGAGGCACACCCGTTCTTCATCCAAACGATCCGACTCTAATTACAGAAAATTCCCGGTGTGCTGGTACCATTACAAGTTTGGCAGCAAAGCAAAGGCATGTGTTCGCCCTTGCGATTATAAGGCGGAAAACTCGACGGGCTGTCGCTAATGGCGACCGACGACTGCCCTAGCTCTGGTCGCCTGTTCGTCACTGACAGGAGAACTAAAACACGGTTCCTGGTCGATACCGGAAGCGACCTTTGCGTATTTCCTCGAGCACTTCTTCGTGAACGCCGCATTAGCACCAAGTACCAACTCTTCGCGGCAAACGGGACGCCTATTCAAACCTACGGTTTTGTGTATCAAAATTTAAATTTAGGACTTCGTAGAGACTTTGAGTGGAATTTTGTAGTTGCCGATGTAACTAAGCCAATTATAGGAGTAGACTTTCTTTCTTTTTATAATTTAATAGTAGATGTTCGCAATCAGCGACTTACAGACAATGTAACTACCTGTTCTACTGTAGCTTCATCAGTCTCTAGCTCTGAAAATATTTATTCTGTGAAAGTCATGACTGGCGATACTAAGTATCATAAATTGCTAGATGAGTTTCCTGAGATCACTAAGCCACCTGGTACACACCGTGTCATTGCTCATAACACCGTTCATTATATACGCACCATACAAGGCCCCCCGATTACATGTACTCCCCGCCGTTTAGCTCCAGACAAATTAAAAACTGCTAAGCAGGAATTCGAGGCAATGTTAGCCAATGGGACAGCCCGACCTTCAGAAAGCCCCTGGGCATCCCCGTTACACCTGGCCCCGAAAAAAGATAATGGCTGGCGACCCTGTGGGGACTACAGGAGACTCAATGCCCGTACTATACCTGATAGCTACCCTATTAGGCATATACAGGACTTCGCTCACAGCATTTCCGGATGCACAGTATTTTCAAAAATTGACCTGGTAAAGGCCTACAACCAGATACCAGTAAATCCGGACGATATACTCAAAACCGCGATCACTACACCGTTTGGAATGTTTGAATTTCCGTATATGACATTTGGTCTTAGAAACGCGGCTCAAACATTCCAACGGTTTGTAGATGAAATGACACGCGGCTTTGATTTCTGTTATGCGTATCTTGACGATTTTTTGGTCTATAGTAGGGATGAAACGCTCCACATGGAACACCTGAAGCTGTTATTCACCAGAATGAAGGCTTATGGTATGGTGATTAACACCGCAAAATGTGTCTTTGGTGCTAAAGAAGTAACTTTTCTAGGTTACAGTATTTCAGAGAAAGGAACGAGGCCACTGCCCGAGAAGGTTCAAGTCATTCGGGATTTCCCAGTCCCTAAAAATATTCGGGAGCTTAGAAGGTTTTTGGGCATGATTAATTTTTATAGACGTTTTGTGCCCGAAGCCGCTCGTTTTCAAGCTCCACTTAATGCCCTGCTGGTAGGTGCAGTGAAAGGATCAACTCCGATTAACCTGACAGGAGATGCTCTTACTGCCCTAGAACAGTGCAAAGAGAGTCTGTCAAATGCAGCCCTTTTGGCCCATCCTGATTGCCAGGCCAGTATGGGACTGGTTACAGACGCATCTGACATAGCTATTGGTGCTGTGTTACAGCAACACAAAGATGGACACTGGCAGCCACTTGCATTTTTCTCTCGGAAATTGAACACTGCGCAGCGAAAATATTCTCCGTACGACAGAGAGTTGCTGGCAATCTATGAGGCGGTGAAGCATTTCCGACATATGCTTGAAGCAAGAAGTTTCACTATCTATACTGACCACAAACCGATTAGTTTTGCTTTCCATGAAAGGAAAAATAACTGTTCGCCACGGCAGTATAGATATCTGGACTTTATATCACAGTTTACTTCCGATATCAGACACATCTCCGGTAAGGATAATGTTGTCGCCGATACACTATCGCGGATAGAGGAACTGCAGGCCCCAGTAGACCATGAAACCATCGCTAAGGCTCAAGCATCAGACGATGAGTTGTCAAGTTTCCTGAACTCCACTTCATCCCTGAGGCTAGAAAAACTTAAAGTCCCTGGTAGTGATGTAACTGTCTATTGTGACGTCAGTACATCAACTCCTAGGCCATTCATACCTCATGCATTACGAAAGCAAATTTTCGATAGCCTCCACTCGTTAAGCCACCCTGGCGCAAGCGCTTCCGCTAAATTAGTTGCGGAACGGTTCGTTTGGCCAGGGGTTAAAAAAGACTGCAGGGAGTGGTCTAGATCTTGTGTAGCATGCCAAAGAGCAAAAGTTAATCGGCATGTATCGGCACCTTTAGGTACCTACAAACTGCCACGCTCTAGATTCAGGCATATTCACATAGATCTGATAGGACCCCTTCCCATTTCACAAGGTTATCGATACTGTTTAACGGCCATTGATCGATTCACCCGATGGCCAGAGGCAATACCGATAACTGACATCACTGCCGAAACTGTTGGCAAAGCCTTGCTTCATGGCTGGATATCCAGGTTCGGTAGCCCGACCGATATTGTAACAGACCGTGGACGCCAATTTGAGTCTACCCTGTTTAAATACCTGGCTAAAATTGTCGGATTCCGTCATAGCCGAACAACAGCGTACCATCCAGCCAGTAACGGTCTCGTGGAACGTTTCCACCGGCAATTGAAGGCGTCAATTGTATGCCATGCAAACGAAAACTGGACTGAAGCCCTGCCTTTAGTCTTGCTTGGCATACGCAGCGCATTCAAGGACGATCTGCAGTCATCTGCAGCAGAATTGGTATATGGTGAGCCACTGAGGCTGCCTGGCGAATTTTTCGAGCACAATTCAAGTGGCACTACCGACGTGACAGATTTTACGGCACGTCTACGCACTATAGCTCAAAAACTCCAGCCAGTACCAACATCTCGCCACAGTAAAAATAAAATCTTTGTTTACAAAGACCTGGGCACATGCAATTTTGCATTTCTTAGAGAAGATGCGTCGCATGGTTCCCTAACTCCGGCATACACTGGTCCTCATAAAATTGTTGAACGAAGCACCAAGGTGTTCAAATTGTTAATTAGAGGCAAAGAAGTGACAGTCACTATTGATCGCCTTAAACCAGCATACATATTAGCCGATAAAGAAAATCAAAATAATGTCCCCGTACTGCCTAACCCAAGCAGCGTAAATCTGCCTACTTCAAATGGGTCACGGGACACCCCCTACACGACCCGCTCTGGTCGGGTGGTAAGATTTCCTGACTATTATCGCCCTTAACCAGGTCTCTGGGGGGGAGTGATGTGGCGACATACATACATATTATAATATATATTTATGTATACATATAGACACACACTATTTACGTCACATATTATACTTTGTATTTACATATGGAAATTATACTTATTATTTACATGTTTACATATCCTATTATTATTTATTTATTAATATTTCATTGGTAATCAATACATTTCCTATAAATAAATAGTTAATGTTTTGTGTCGGAACTCGGGCCGTTGTGTAGCAAGTGGACAACCACATTTACCAGAAACATCGACGCACGCGCCGCGCTCCCATCGCCGGCCGCGCGGCCACGCCAGTCTTGACTAGCTCTCGACGCGAAGCGCACGCCACTCGGCCGCTTACCGCTCTGCTTTTGCTTATTGTTATTATTGATTCGTTTCGCTATATTATCTATTCCTAAACGCTTACTGCAGTAATATAACTCTTGTGCTTTCGTTTCTACTGTGTTTTGTTCGAACTGTCTTTCTATCTGTGTTACTATATAAACAAAACTTTATAATCCTTACTTCCGTGACATTCGTGTGCTATATTATAAACTCATACACATGCTAATGAGGGTTTCATTCTATCACCCCGACGTGCACTCCTAAGGAAGTACAGGAAGAAAGAAGGTAGGATTTACCCATATTTATCTACAGTACCTACGGAAGAAAGAGATGTAAAAATTCACATTTCGGAACGTTCGTTGATGTCTTTTGATAAACTCTCGTAAATTAAATCAGTTTCTATGGGGTATCAGGTCGATGGGTCGTACGGAACCCTTACTGCGTGAGTCCGACTCACACTTGGCCGGTTTTTCATACATAACCAGCTATGGGCAGTTTAATAAAACTGATTTGCAAAGAAAACCCCATTTATTTACTAAATTTTTTAAAGTTAGCAATGTAATTCAAATAAAATATCAGCTGGCGCTAGGGGTGAACGACATCACCTTAATCAACGTTAATTCTCTGATTAAACAGCCGATTACTCAAAAAATGTACTAGAATTTTAGATGAACGGTGAACTCAAGCCTAAACGTCATAATATAGGTAGATACTATAAACCAAGTAAGTGAGTGTAATTGTTAGTGTAAGTGTTATTGGGTTTTTCATTAGGAAATTCTCAGTAGCAGCCCGGAGTCTGGATTTGTGCCCGGTTAATGGCAATAGGCTCGCCCCCTATTACATGGGATTTACAACATAACTGGCGAAATGTGGGTGTACTATACACCTCTGCCTACCCTTTCGGGAAAATACAGGCGTGATGTTATGTTATGTTGTTGTTACTATAAACCATACTTTAACAGTGTCTACAACAAGTAATTGTTTGTTGACCCAATAGCCCAAAAACTTTGATAAACCTAAACAGTCACAGATAGTTAGTAAACAATTGAATACACCTCCATATGTTTTTACTTACAGAAGCGCAAAATTTTAGGTTCAAGTTATTGAAACTAAAATTATTATTTGGACATTATAATCAACCATGTAGGATAAAAAGCGTGTTTGTCAATGCAAAATGAACAACGACAATACTTATTTTACGTCAATATTTGCGGTATCAGGGTGCGGCCGATGACATTTGACTAACGTCACTCGTGAAGGCTCAAACTTGTCAGCTAGCTTGTCAGTAATTAAATCATTATTTGACGTACTCATCCAATTATAATCCCAGTTGCGGTTGGGGTCAGCTCCGTAGCATCCGTTCGAAGACTTCGATCGAGTCTTCCTCCACATTCGATCCTGACATGAAATAATGATTTTATTTTAATTCTGGGTTTTTTTTTTCCTGATGTTTGAATTACCAGATTCGGTTTTCCTATAACTGTAACTCAAGCTTCATAAACGCAATTGTTCTTTTCGGTAATTGATTTCAATGGAATATTACAGTTTTAAAAATTGTAAAGTCGACCGCATGTCACGCATCACTTGCATTACGAAAACCGCCCTTTTGAACCTGAGTTTTAATGTTTTCCTGTAATTTTTTTAATTATAAGATTCAGTTTTCCTACAACTGTAGTACAATCTTCTCAAAAACAATTGTTCTTTTCTTTTTTTTTCTTTTTTTCTTTTGGTAATCGATTTTAATGGAATATTACAGTTAGTTACGGTTTACAAAATAAACATGCTGTCAAGGTCAAACTAGTACCACTGGCGTGCGGTCGACTGTACCATCAATAATCTTTTGGCAACTGTAGGTTAGGCACAGATTACTGACCTATAGGTACCAAAATATATACTAATCAGAGTTTAGAGTTTCTGAAATTAAGGATAGATATAGTTTAACCTTTCATTAAGATGTATTTGTCTAAGGGGCTCGTGGCTTAGTAGCGACCGTGTGGATTGTACAATCTGCAAGGTTAAGCTGCAGTAGCCGCGGTCAGTCTGTGGATGGGTGACCGTTTCGTTACACATCAAGAGCCCTTCGTGCCTCGGAGAGCACGTAAAGCCGTCGGTCCTGCGCCTGATCTCTCTCTGGTCGTGTCGAATTGCCGTCCCATCAGATTATGAAAGTGAGGGAATAGAGAGTGCACCTGTGTTTGCGCACACACTTGTGCACTATAATATGTCCCGCGCAGATGGCTAGTCTCCGTTTAGATTGGCCGCCGTGACCGAAATTCGGCCGGGAGGACATTATTATTATATTTGTCTATCTAGACCACTGAGGAATCTAGACAAACAAACGCGAGCGAAAACACGTAGGTAAAATTAGCCACTAATTGTTAGCGGCTATCTCGTTATTCTGAGGCGGCTATTATTCACGCACACTGAGACCGCGCTGTGTGTACACGTGCTACTGGACACACGCTAAGACAGGTGGTGCGAGTGCAAGAGGCACACCGCCAGCGCGATTCTGGCCTGTTAGTGCAAATGTAATCACAGCGCGACACGGTATCTAGACAAGTAAGTATAATAATCAAAGGTATACAACGTGTAATTGAAATTGAAACTGAAAACCTCTTGGGGTCATTGTACTCATCAGTATGAATAACTTTTACAACGGGACCAATCCAGAATACATACGCGAAAAAAATCTGCTGTTTTTTTTTTTCTGCTGACTTTTTGTTGAGTTTTGTAAACAAATGGAGCTGCTAATTTTTTTTCGCGATTTCTGGATAGGTCCCGTAGTAAAAATTATTGATGATGATGAGTACAATGACCCCAAGAGGTTTTCTGCTTGTTCTTTCATGTCCCCTTCATTAAATGGCTGGCAGAGCTGGGACCGTATCCGCTCACTGTCCTTTAAAAAAATATGAAGAAGTGTCGATTCTAGACTTTTTAAGTCTGTGTACAACTATATTTATATTTTTTTTTAGGTTAGAATCTTGTTATTAGAAATATTTATATTTATCAGTCGCGAATAACAACGATTGGGACAGTACCTCAACTAGCATCAACGGTACATACGGTACATGCATCAATTGCTGCTATGCATCACGTGCTTTGCTCTAGAGACGAAACACGTCCTGTACGCGCCAACTTGAAATGCATATTTTAATCCATTTATAAATAGTTATTGAACACCGATTGCAGTTATGTGGAGAACATCCTCGGTACATCCGTTTTATCTCATAACAAAAGACCGATCATCATTAAATCATTATGGCGCGTACAGGACGAGCTCGTTCTGTACCCGCCATATTCAATTAGCATTTTTATGAAAATGGTAAGCTGTACTCTTTTTTTAAGTTAAGGTACAGCGCAGTACACACTCGTACATGCTTTTCATGGTATTTAAATAAAAATACAAAACTTGGCGCGTACAGGACGTGGGACACGGTAATACCGACATTCGTAGGTTAGTTGTCAGACGTTCGGGCACTGACTACGCGTAACGACTTGTTAGCCGGGCTACACCTTGGGGGAGACAAGGAGGCTACGACCAGTGATGGCGTCCCTTTTGTCGGCCTGTAGGGTAGTCCAGGCAAACCTCCACCACAGCCAAGCCGCGACGGCTCAGTTGCGCAAGTGGTTGGAGGTTCAACACACGGCCATTGCCTTGATTCAAGAGCCGTGGATCAGGGCTGGCCATATACAGGGACTATCCAATCTCGGAGGTAAGATCTTAGTCACTACAGATCACGATCACCCTAGGTCGTGCATCTTTGTCACAGGTAATATCAAAGCACAGCTTTTAACGGATTTCTGTTGCAGAGATCTGTCTGCCATAAGGTTGCTCATACAGCGTGACGCCAGGGAGGTGGGGATCACCTTCGCCTCGGTCTACATGCCTGAGGGGGAGGAGCCGCCCCCTTACGACCTCATCCGCCTTGTAAACCATTGCGAGAGAACCGGGATAGAGGTTGTAATTGGGGCCGACGCCAACGCTCATCACCCTTTATGGGGCATGGAAACGCAAAACGATAGAGGTAAAGCTTTATTTGACTATCTTTTTACTACTAACCTATCCTTACTAAACACTGGTTCTGAACCAACTTTTGTAACCAGGCGTAGCCGCACAATCATAGACCTCACTCTGGCATCAGAGGGTGCAACGGAAATCACCACGGGGTGGCAGGTCTCCAAGGAGGCCTCATGCTCCGATCATAGGTGGATCCGCTTTGACATCCAGGTCTGTATAACACCAACAAAACCTCGTCGAAATCCACGCAATACGGACAAAACTACTTACACGTGCACACTTGAATCTAGACTTGCACCGTTAAACGATTCGCTGACTTTCGTGCACACGACACATATCGATGAGCAAGTAAGTCACCTCACGGAATCAATGATAAGCAGCTACCACACTGCCTGCCCAGAGACCATCCCGCCCAAAACACCGGGCAAACAGCCCTGGTGGGGCGCGGAGCTGGAGCGCAAACGTGTAAAGGTTAGAAGAGCTCTGAACAGAGCCATGAATACTTGTGCGGACGAAGACTGGGATGTCTACTACGCAGCCAAACTCAGCTACAAAAAATGCATCAGATTCAGGAGTACCATGGGGTGGCGTAAATTCTGTGGTAACATTGAATCCTGCCAACAAGCCAACAGGGTAAGGAAGGTTCTGGCGCAACAGAGTTCATCTGTGCCTGACTCTCTTCGCAAGCCTGATAACACGCTGACAACATTACCAGAAGAAGTAAGACGCGTCCTCATTGAAACTCACTTCCCAGGGTGCGTATTTACTCATGCAATTGATTGGCAAGATGTACCTCAAACACCATCGGATGGCGACTGGCTCTACGCACACAAGATGGTAACTTTGGAAAAACTCCAATGGGCCATCCGGAGCTTCCATCCTTTCAAAGCAGCGGGCCCGGACGGAGTGTTCCCTGCCCTACTACAGTAGGGTGGAACGTCCGTTGCCAGAAGACTGGTGCCCCTAATGAGAGCGTGCCTGGCCTATAGATACGTTCCCAAAGAATGGAGGGAAGTGAAAGTTATATTCATCCTAAAGCCAGGTAAGGGCGATTAAACAAACGCCAAATCCCACCGACCAATCAGCCTGACCTCCTTTTTGCTAAAGACCTTGGAGAGGCTCTGCGAAAGGGAGCTGAGGGACGGCGCGCTTAAAACTATACCACTGCACGGCAACCAACACGCATACAGCTCAGGTAAGTCCACAGAATCTGCTCTCCATCTGGTGGTTAGTCAGATAGAGAGAGCGATACACAACAAAGGTACTTGCCTGGGAACTTTTATAGACATCGAAGGAGCATTCGACAAAACAAACTTCTCCAGCATAAGAACAGCCCTCTCCAAGCACGGAGTGGAGCAGGTACTAACTGACTGGATTGCAAACATGTTAAGTAAACGGGTGGTTCGTCTTGAAGGAGAGCAACAGATGGCCATGATAGCTAGAGGCTGCCCCCAGGGAGGAGTGCTGTCTCCCCTTCTGTGGAATCTGGTAATTAATGATCTCATTACCAAACTCAACGACAACCACTACTACACAATAGGATATGCAGATGACCGCGCCATCCTCGTATCGGGTAAGGTGACTGGGACCATCTGCAACCTCACCCAACAAGCGCTTCGTATTGTAGAACGCTGGTGCAGAGAATTTGATCTTTCTGTGAATCCCACCAAAACTGAGTTAGTCATGTTCACCCAAAAGCGAGCATTAGGACCCTATTGCTTACCCAAACTGTTCAGTACTGAACTCCAGCTGGCCAACGAAGTCAAGTACCTCGGTGTCATCTTAGACAGTAAGCTAAGTTGGAGTAATCACCTAGAAAACAAACTAAACAGGGCCTGCATCACCTTCTGGCAATGCAGGAAAATGATAGGTAAGAAGTGGGGCCTATCCCCTAAAATTATACTATGGCTATACAGCGCGGTAATCCGCCCCATGATTGCCTATGGGGCCGTAGTTTGGTGGCCTAGAACCAAGCTGATTACAGCTTCAAACAAACTACAGCGCATGCAAAGACTTGCCTGTGTGGCGATTACAGGCTGCATGAGGACTACCCCGACTGCAGCACTCGAAGCCATGCTGGGAATTCCACCGCTCCACCTTTTTATACAACAGGAGGCGGCGATGGCGGCAGTACGTCTAAATCACTAAATCTATGGAGTAAGAGTATTACACAACACACCGCGTTGATAGAGGAACTCAGCAATGAATTCCCTCTGTTGAAATCCATTAACGACCGGATTCCCAAGCAATTTATTTTCGACAAGAAGTACAAAATCCAGCTGTATGAGGATCACCGATGCGAAGGGCTGTGCCCTGCAGAGGTGCGAATCTTCACGGATGGACCCAAAACAGGCACAGGTACGGGTGCCGGGATCTTCTCGGAAGACCTCAATATACACATAGCCACACCATTGGGGGTCCATAACACGGTGTTCCAGGCCGAGTGCATGGGCATTTCCCTGGCAGCTTCGGCGATTATAGCCAGGAAGGTTAAAGACCACTCAATTCGTATACTCTCGGACAGCATGTCCGTACTACAAGCACTAAGCAGCCATACGGTAAACTCGGGGCTGATACACGAGTGCCAGCAAAACCTCAACCAGGTAGGTAATCTCAATAACATAACCATTCAAAGGATCAAAGGACACAGCAGTTCCCGAGGCAATGACGCAGCGGATGAACTGGCCAGAAGGGGATCGAGTATGGTAGTCGTGGAACCTGAACCCATAGTGCCACTCCCCTTTGGATACCTACGCAACTTGGTAAGGAAACGCACCAAGGACAAACACTACAAACTATGGAAAGACCATGGTGAGTGCAGGCAGGCCAAGGAGGCACTTCCCACAATCGACGGCCGGTTTACGAAACAGGCCCTCCGATTGTCAAAACAACAGCTGCGTACAGTCACAGCTGCTATTACTGGCCACGGGTCCTTTAACAAACATGTTTTTGTCATAGGTGTCACGGACAGCCCACTGTGCAGAGCCTGCATGGTGGAAGACGAGACAGCAGCCCATGTACTTCTAGACTGCCCTGAGGTCGCCACATACAGGGCCAAGTACTTCGGTAACCCAGGTACCCTCAGAGAGATCACCAGCAACACCAAGGCGTTGCTGGCGTTTTTCGAGGAGTTAGGGTGGATCGAGTAAGTTCCCACCCGTACGCAAAATACACGCTTGATCGTGGAGTTGCGGAAACCAGCCCGTTATACTATACTATACTATACTAACGACTGCCATAGATATTCGTATAGCAACCGGGACCGACAGCTTAACGTGCTCTCCGAGGCACGGTGGGGTATCGGTCTCGATGTGCAATTAAATGGTCACCCATCCACGGACTGACCACGGCAAGTGTAGCTTAACCTCGCAGATCATACAATCCGGCGTTTACTACTTAGCAACGAGCCCTTCTAAATAGGCGGCCCATTCACCTACAGTATAATTGCGTAATATTAATATTGTACATTTATTATGGTATCGTCCCGAATTACCGATCTTCATTTGTCGTTCAATCGCATCCCTACACGGTCAATATCATTACGCAATTGCAAATATTGCGCAATTATATTGTAGGTGTATAGGCCGCCTTACATCTTGTATGTTGAAGAAAAATTAAAGATTCAAGACGAATAAAATTATTGGTGACTTACCCTAGTAAAACTGTAGTGGTACCCATCAGGATTAACTGTGGGAAAGATGTGCCAGTCAAACTGGTCCCTCAACGATTCAATCTCCGGATCACTGCTGGTCAGTAGTTCGTTTATAAAATACGTCGTCGTGGCAGGAGTGATCCATTCTCTTGCGTGAATGCCTACCGGAAAAAAACGCTATGTCAGTTTTCGCGCCTTGTAGTTGACAGAAGTCCAAAGGAGGTTGCATTATAATGGCAAATATTTAAAGTCATTATGCGTGCATTATGCTAATGCTGGTCGTTTAAACGGCCATAGAGAAAAGAAAATTGTTTTCTTATTTTGTATCACAGATCTAGTTTTGCATTTGTATAGTCCTGTTATTAGCACAGATTTGACATCCACCGCCGGTAGAACGTTATTAGTTATTAAACTCTTTAATCATACTAGGGCATCACTTATCAAAAAAAAGTGTGATGACTTGATAAGTGATGCCCTATATCACTTATCAAGTCATCACACAATATTATTTTCTGTAGTATTGGTCAGTGTGTTTTTACAGTTTTTCAGTAGATACGTAGATCATAACCATAACTTGGATTTGTCTCTCAAAACTGCCGAGATTGCGGATTACATTATTTAAAGAAATGAGGTAGGGACATGGAAAGTCGCGTCACTACGACAGCGACTGCGAGGTGACTACAGCACCTTCCCAAGCTATAAATCAACCATAAAATAGACTATGACCTTGGGCTAGAGGATTTAATCTCAGTTGAAATGACATTACGTGGTGATCTCATCATTTCGCGACGGAATCCAACTGCACTTGCCTGATTCAATGAACATGACTGGTTTGTCTACATCGGTCGGTGTGTTGATCCTGAGCCCCAGGATCTGACGACCTTCGTAACTCTGGCCACCCACCACCAACTGAGCCCAGTCAGAGTGCTGGCCACTTATATTTTGTAGGTACCCGTAGATCTGTTGGACAATTGGAAGTAGTTTATCAAAAAACATCAAATTCAAAAAAATTACACAAAATAATCCAGTATTATTGTTTGTTGTCATCAGAATCACACACAATTGTTTCTATGCGACAATAATTTAGATTTCTTTTTTTTTTTTCAAGTATTTTGTTTTTACACTTTCTAAATGTGGCATTGGATCCCACACTAGGATACCCTGTGTTGCAGGCAGATTGGGAAATGTATCACGGAAAGTTGGAGTAACTTAGCAAAAAGTTTTTTGGTAATTAAAAATTGTGGTGTAGTTGTTGTTTTTTACATCCATTGCCAAAAAAATACAAAAATTATCAACTTCGAATTCCTTTGATGTAGGTAATAAAACAGCCAGGTATAAGCGTATAGGTATGTATACTTACATCATCAACGTCGTAGTAGGAGGTCCATGAAAAACCAGCTTTGCGTTGAGTATTAGCTTTTTCAATGCGAATTATTCTTGAAAAAAAAAACATAACATTTACAACTAAAACTTTTTTCATGGTATAGAATGGCGAAACGACTTAAAGGCCGGATAAACGGTAACCTTTGCTGCCCATAACAACTGCAATACCACTTAGGCAGTTGCCTAAATGATTTTGCAAATGACGTTAGCTAAACTGAGACCTAAATATATTTCCACTAGAAAAGACTAAGCCATCTAATTTAGACTTTCCACCTAAAGTCTCAGTGGTTACAATTTCACTGGTACCCGTACACTTGTCACCGGAATACAGCAATGCAAGCATTACTGTTTGGGGGCAGAAATAGTTGCGGATATCATTGTAAGACAACAAACAAGGTTGCATGCAACTGGCACCCTGCTGCTGGACATCGTCACTGTGGTAGGGGATTACTATACAATCATGCAACCTAAGCCAATGACAGATTACCTGAATAAAGCAGCTGGCTACACAGGCTACTAGCTAGTGCTAGCTACGCGCTAGCCAGGTGGGTCTTATTCGATCGTGTAATCATCATCATAGTGAGCATCGTCGAAATGAAGCTCTAAATGACATGATGACTGGTTAAAAAGGGATTTATTGAAGCAGAATGTTCAGAAGGTAGTTGATTCTCTTTTGATTCTCTGTTTTTTTCTGATTCTGTTTAGTTTTAGTTTTTATCTACACTCGTATCGTAAAATTCGAATTATGAACTCGAAAGTAATGTCATAATGACATACTTTACGCACATGCACCTGTAACGAATTTAAAAAGTTTCATTACGATACAGTTTGCTGAACAAAACAATGTGGTAATTTAATTTTTTTTCCATAACCGCACACTTCAGCCCAGCTAAGGAGTTTTTAATGCCACTTCGACCTAACCAAGGAGTTTTCAAACCTTTTTTTTAGCAGTCATACAGTTTGGCACCAATGAGTACACAAAATTCAGGGTGGCGCCACTTGTCATACATTGAAAAAATTTATCGTTTAAAATCGCGTTTTTGGCAGAACTTTTGATTGTCATATTGCTTTTAATTATATTTAAGTGTTTACAGGCATATTTTTTGTATGATAAAACAGAGATTGACGGAATCCTGACAAGGATAGAAAATTAGTTCCGATTATAATATTTTCGCCAGACTATATTTTATTATCTGTGTAGGGTAGGCGCGCACCAGCGCGCGTGCGCGGCCGCGCGCCACGGCCGCGGCCTACTGGATTTGGTCATCGTTACTTATAAATTTATTGTTATTGTTTACGTTATTATTATGGTTTTGTATGTCGATAGTTTTAATCTGGGCAAAAATATCTGACTACAGCAGTGATACTGAACTGAGGAGAATATGACCCCGCCTGAATTTCTGGATGCAGCAACGTAAATGACGAACAATCTTTTACCAGAGAAATCAAGCAAAACAACGACAATGTTACCAAGATTTTGACTTTGGTATTTTATTTAAAATTGTATGAGTGTAGATAAAATAGTGTATGAAACTGACATAATTAGGTATTAAAACACTCGTGTGATACTATTAAAAACCTCGCCTACGGCTCGGTTTTTAAACTCACACTCGTGTTTTAATAACCCCTATTATGCAACAGTTTCATAAACTACTATTATTGAATACAAATAATGTTACAACAGGTCGCCCAATGATCGTAATTCAACCGTAATTCATATTTTTTTTATGATTGAACTATAACGAAAAAAAAACTATTTCCATTTTTTTTAAATAGCTACTAATCAAAAACAAAACGGTTGACAAACAGGAGAAAATTGTACTACTAGGTGGAACTGTTTATTTTTTGCCTTCGTATATTCTTTATTTGATGTAGAAAATCACAGTTACTGATATTTCTATTATATTATAATCAAGAATTGAAATGTGGACTGCTTAACAATCAGTTAGGCTGGAAAGCGGAGGGCCGAGTGTTGTGGCGCGGCTTTGGAAAGGCCATGGAGAGGCAGATATCCAGCAGTGGACTGCGATAGGCTGAGTGAAAGGCTAAGTCGATGATGCATGCATTGTTGTTTCTGTAGCGCAACAGGGATGTTTGCTGAAGCCCACGTTCATTGTTTCTACGCTATTACGCGAAAAAGGTGCGCCTCCCTGGGTCGTTAGTATATATTCTATGTCCCTGGTGCGCCAAGTGCGGACTAATCCCAACGTCGTATTGCACTGTAGGTATAGCGAGCAGGCTCGACCGTTTATGTGCGAACTGCTCACAGAAATAGATAGAACCCCACCCGATATACCGAAAGTCCGCCACTTTCGAGAAAACTATTCCCGATGCAGCAACAGCTGCCAGGGGGACATAGCGGCGGGGTCCCCCCGCAATGCCCCAGTAAGCCGAGGTTCGAGCCCTCCCTTGGGGAACGCCCTTATGCGGTTTTGCAACCGCGTTTTTAGTTATAAGTTAGGTTTAGGGAAATTTTTCGGCGGATGGAGTCCCTAACGGGATTCTCCGCCACCCGCCCGGTTAAGCAGTTAGGGTATCCATTTTGGGTACCAATTCTGCGAGAGTCCATTCGAAAAAAAAAAAAAAAAAAAAATAGATAGAATGGAAAAGGCGGCGGGGCGCGCGTGGCAGCACTCTGCACCATAGTGCAGGGCATTTCAAAGCCTTTCTCAGCACGCCTTATAACTTGTTTCTGTAAATACTGTAACAAAAACCCGCAAAAAATGCCTTATTGTGCTGTTTCTAACTGCAGAAACAAAAGCTGTAAAATACATTTGATTAAAGTTAATTTTTAAAAATTAATGACGTCAATATGTGAGGCGTAGTTTGTTGGAAAGTTGCCACGCATGAATCGCAAGTAAAATGTGATTACGACCATTCTATATATTTCTGTGAAACTGCTGCTGCAAGCTTTCTGCCTCGATGGTGAGCTCGTAGAAAGGATTCGCATTCCATACAGTGAAGTGTGTAGGATAGGAATACAAATATAGTTATTAAGTAATGTTGTTACTAACACAGTGAGTCATTGATACTTGTCTAATAAATTATTATTATACTTACTCTAAAATTACTTACTTTCGGCTGAAATGATGATGATAATTATGATACTTACTCTGAATAATCATCTATGATAACTTTAGTGGAAAGGCCTTCTGTTTTTGCGATGCCCTCGACAATTGGCACTAAGTTTGGTGCTACCAACATATGGCACCCTTTGTTAGTGTCTGAATGGAATGGTATTTCCTAAAAACAAGACAAGTGACTAAAATATATACACCCCTATTATTATAATCGTTTCGTGTGGTGCCGGAGTTCCGTGTGGTGCCGGATTTAAAGAATTGCACCACCCTATATCTTCTCATAGGTGTCGTAAAAGGCGACTAAGGGATTCACCAGAGGATGGGTAGCAGCGTTCTCTGAGTATTTAATCAACCAACTGCGATTGCCAACCCGCCTGCCATATGTGGCGATTATGGCATATCTCCACAACATTTGCTTGGGGGAGGCCTATGTCCAGCAGTGGACATCTTTCGGCTGAAATGATGAATGATGATGATTATTATAATGTATACCAAATAAAATTTAAGGGTAGTCTCTACTCAATTTTTTTTACAACATTTATCATTGTAACTAATTACAGGCACTTTTGAAACGTCAGGCTCTAGTTGCATTTTTTTACAGTAGAGGATGGCGAAACGAGCTAAAGGCCCACCTAATGTTAAGCGGTTACCTTTGCCCATAACAACTGCAATAATACCTAGGCTGTTGCCTAAATGGTGCCTAAATAGTAATGGTATTTCGGGTCCTATGGAGAAGAAACTCCATGGATATACTGTTTTTGCAATAGGTAATTGTTTATTACATCAAATTAACTCAAATAATGTGAGTATAAGGTTAATGTCAGAAATAAACAAATAGATTAAAAGTTAGAAGAGAGAGAGAGAGTGTGTGTGAGTGTGAGTGTGAGTGCATCAGCCTTCGCTTAGCTCAACCATATTGAAGGGAACTTAACGACCTGATTTTGACGCCACCTTGATTTATTGAGTTAGGTATCCATATATGTATGAAACAGCGGTTTTTTTTTCACGATTTCAGTCTGCGTTCGACTATGGTGCACGCTTGTCCATCAGCTAAAACCATTCATGCCTTGAAGACCACCAGATTATAGGTACCTTGTCACGTCGTAGACTCGATGAGGGTAGCTCAGGCAGGAGACTCGGAGGGTCGAAGGTTTGGAGGCTTGACACACGATGACACACGGAACGACGAGGAGAACAGGAACTAGTGATACAGGAACTACAGGAACTAGTGGTACAGGAACTACAGGAACAGAACTCAGAGGTATGGAACTCCTCTGAGGTATGGAGGGCACAGAGAGTCAGTAGTACGGAGGGTCGGAGGAGTGGTGGGTAAACTCCGACTATAGGACGATTGAGCTGCTGCTATACCAATGCAGCGAGCTCTGGCTGGATTCAGGATTCAGGTATATCTACCTATCGGTAGGTAGTTATGTAGGTCGGCAAACAATAAAAACACAAGCAGGAACGTTTTTGGTATACTGTATCTCACTGAACTGGTAAATTGGTACATTGACTGTTTGTTAATAAAATAATATAATGATTATAAGACACAGTAACAGACACATGAGTGTCTTTCAGCGTACAATATAGAACTGTGCTAAAACAGTAGAAAATTAGCCATTTTTGAAAATAATTTTGAATTTTGATTTTGGATTGATGAAAGTATAATAAAGTGACCAGAAAAACCAAATAGGGTGAGCAGCATAACGAGTTGGACCTCGTTACAACCTTACTATCGGGAAACACCAACGCCAGCGAAGCGAAACGTTCCACTCATAGACATAATATATATATATTACAGGTTCTACTCCTTAGTGGTACACGTAATAAAAAATTTGCCTGTTACGAGCCCTGAATAAATTGTTTCTTTCTTTGTAGGTAACTATTCTGTTTTGATCCACGGATAAAGTAATGCATATTCTTACGGCCAAAATTAATATCCAATCTATCCACGATTTACCCTACTGGAGATAGAAATTTGACGTATTTTGTATGGAGCTTATGTCAAATTCCTATCTCTAGTAGGGCAAATCGTGGATAGATTGGATATTAATTTTGGCCGTTAGTCTGCCTCGTTGGTCTAGTGATTGCCAGCGCGACTGCTGAGCGTGGGGTCCTGGGTTCGATTCCCGGGACGGGCAAAGTGTTATTGGGTTTTGTCATTAGGAAATTCTCAGTAGCAGCTCGGAGTCTGGATTTGTGTCCGGTCAATGGCAATAGGCTCGCCCCCTATTACATGGGACTATAACAAAACTGGCGAAATATGGGTGTACTATTACACCTCTGCCTACCCCTTCGGGGAAATACAGGCGTGATGTTATGTTATGTTATATTCTTAGTCATTCATTTTCCTTGCATTAGTCACCCGATCGCATGTTTTCTTTACAAATTGAGGATAAATAATTAATAAATAGATTCAGTAGTGAAAGGTTTCCAACTAGTTCAACTGATATTTCATTAAGGGAAATGCCAAAAGGTCCTCCCATGAGTAAAAAAAATTAATACTCGCTGAATACATCATTTATCGAAAATCCTTTTTTTTAACACTTAACTCAATCAAAAAATTATCACTTACATGGTTCTTCAAGAGGAACTGCATCATCCTATCCAAACCATCTCTGTTACCCTCTATGTGGTACATTTTATAATTCTTATACCATTTGTACCCATCGTCACTTTCCGCCATACAAGTATGTACTAAAGAAAAACAAATGAAAATGTACAAAAAAGTCATTTTTCCTCGAACGCGTAACTGCTCTAAATGAATGCTGCCCGCACTTAGGGCTTATATCCAGATGATAACAGCTTCTATTGACGTAATACCTCGCATATTATTGAGATTCCTTCTATATACTTGTTTGCTAATACGATTACCTGTGAGAGTTAGAGTCAAGTTTTAGAAATAGACCAAATCGTTAAGACCTTCAATATGAGGAGAAATGCATGACTTTTACGAGTCAGCCCCCCCTTGCCAAGTTGACAATCTACAATCGTCAAGGCTTCAAGCCTATAGAAAACAATCAAAATGTATGGGAATGACAAATCTCAACAAATGACTTTTTCGTTGAGATAGGTATGTCATTCCCATACATTTTGATTGTTTTCTATTAGCGTTGACGATTGTAGATTGTCAACATGGCTAGGGAGGCTGTTTGATATTTACTGGCCTGTTATTTCGTTGCCTATGAAAAAGAGCCGATTGTTGTATTCTTTTTTTTGAATAATGAACCAATTATCAGCAGGCGTAGCATGACCACTGTAGACAAAGCTTATGTCGACGGAAGAATAGACAAAATGACGTATTGTAGAAAGATTTCTTCCGTCCGTAGCATGCCGATGTCAATAATGAAGAAAAGAAATGTTTCTATACTTCGATCGACACATGTCTACAACGTCGAGCATGACGAACATATTTTCTCTACTTTTGAAAGTTAGGGGTAGACATGTTACTCATCAAATAGAAGAAATTAGTCTACATCTCATGAGACCTAGACAAAATTATTCTTTAGTTTTATTAGGACTAGATTCTTGTTAAATTGGTTACATTGGAGTTTTTGAACAACAATAATAACATGTCGGATTCCTATCGTCGCTATCTCCTTAGTTATTATCAAAAACTAGCCTTTGCCCGCGTGTAATTCCTAATAAGTATCGAATGACTGTCGTGCATCCCTCGGGAACTGTGTTTTCCCTGGATAAAAAGGTTTCCTTTATGTTAATGCACACCCTATGGTCTACGTGCTAATCTTCATCCAAATCCGTTTGAATATGATTGAAGGACAAACAAACAAACATCCATACTTTTGCATTTATAATATTAGTAGGATTACATATAAGAAAATTTGCTGAATGCCCGCAGCTTCTTCGGCTTATCACAGAAAGCCTTATCGTGCATCCCTCGGGAACTGTTTATTTTCTCGGTACAAAAAGTAGATAGAGTATACTTTATTGTTTGCACGTCATTAAATATTAATTTACTTTGTAATAGTGATGCGTCTCGAGTCCACTTTTACTCGAGTGACATCGAAAAAAAACGTACTCGAGTGAAAAAAATATCGTCTTGAGTTCACTCGGACTCGATTCACTCGCCAATCACTCAACAAATAACGTAATGTTATTTGGTTTTATGAACAGACCATATTTGTTCATTTTTATTAGCATATAATATTAATTTCGATATATAAATGTTGATTTTTGTAAGACTGGCGATGTATTGAAATAAAACTTCAAACTTGTCGTTTTATTAAGCCTCAACTTATTGACAAAATTAAAAAATAATCATCATCATCATCATCATTTCAGCCGAAAGACGTCCACTGCTGGACATAGGCGGGGAGGCCATCCATCGCCACAACGACCGGTCCTGTGCCTTCCGCATCCAGCGGATTCCCGCGACCTTCACCATGTCGTCGGTCCACCTTGTGGGGGGCCTACCCACGCTGCGCCTTCCAGTACGCGGTCGCCACTCCAGAACTTTACTGCCCCATCGGCCATCCGTTCTGCGAGCAATGTGCCCCGCCCACTGCCACTTAAGTTTGGCAATTCTTCGGGCTATGTCGGTTACTTTCGTTCTCCTGCGAATCTCCTCATTTCTGATTCGATCATGCAGGGACACTCCGAGCATAGCCCTCTCCATTGCCCTTTGAGTGACTTTGAGCCTTCTTATCAGGCCCATTGTGAGCGACCACGTTTCAGTACCGTAAGTAATTACTGGCAACACACACTGGTCAAAGACTTTCGTCTTGAGACACTGCGGTATTTTGGACGAGAAGATATTGCGTAGCTTCCCGAACGCTGCCCAACCGAGTCGGATTCGACGATTGACCTCTTTCTCGAAGTTGGACTTACCTAGCTGGACAGTTTGTCCTAGGTATACATAATCGTCAACAACTTCGAGTGTAGATTCTCCGATGTTTACGGGAATGGGTGCTATATGGGAATTCGACATAACCTTTGTCTTGTCCATATTCATTTTAAGACCCACTCTATCAGAAGCTCTACTGAGGTCATCGAGCATTGTACCGAGGTCCTCCATGGTCTCAGCCATGACTACTATGTCGTCGGCAAACCGAAGGTGAGTGATGTACTCGCCGTTTATGTTAATGCCTAGCCCCTTCCAGTCCAGAACCTTGAAGACATCCTCCAATGCAGCAGTGAACAGTTTCGGAGAGATCACATCTCCCTGTCTCACACCTCGCTGCAGAAGGATAGGTTTCGAGGCTTGGTCCTGTAATCGGACTGACATAGTGGCGTTTTCATACAAAGACTTTAACACTTCGATGTACCGATAGTCAATCTGGCACCGTTGAAGAGACTGTAGTACCGCCCAAGTCTCGATCGAATCGAAGGCTTTCTCGTAGTCTACAAATGCTAAACAAAGGGGCAAGTTATACTCTTCGGTCTTCTGTATAACCTGCCGCAGCGTATGTATGTGGTCTACGGTGCTAAAGCCTTTTCGGAAACCGGCTTGTTCGGGAGGCTGGAAGTCGTCAAACCTGCGCGAAAGACGGAAAAAATAATGAATTCAAGTATTATGACAGGTGACTCGTTAGAGGCGAGTGATCGAGTGACTCGACGGCTCGATCACTCGAGTAGTACTCGAGTAAAATTGTAAAATGACTCGAATGACACGAGAGGTAAAATCGGACTCGAGTCGCATCACTACTTTGTAAAACGCATCCTTCGACCTTGACATTCATGACTACAAAATGCGTATTGTTGTTGCTTTGAATTACGCACAAAATGTTTCAAAACTTATTCGATTCACCTTTTTTCTAGATAACGAAACGTAATAATATGGTAGGATTTGGTAGAATTTGTACGGCACTAGCTACGTTCTCGTTGCTATGGAAAAAGATCAGTCACTTTGTCTACGTAGAAACCCGAGTCGACGGGTCGCCTCATGCTCGAGAAGAAGAGATATCTTGACGTATAGAAAGAGCTTTGTCTACTCTTGGAAGAATAGACATAGAATTGGTCATGCTACGCCTACAGGTATCTACTTCAGTGACTCTTATGAGTTGGGTACTTGAAACTAGAGATGAAAAGGATATCCTGCCGGACACCGGATTGTAGGTTATAATTTCATAAAATTTACTTATATTATTCAACATTTATTTATTCGTTTATTATATACAACGTGTGTTAGAAATGTGTGGTCATATTTGAAGAGCTCATTCATGGAGTGCTATCGAACAACTTTTACTAAGGGTTCAACCCTGAAATCGCGAAAAAAATATCGTTATAGTTATAAAGTTGCTCACATCCCTTCATCAACTAGAAAATAGCTGATAACTTCAAACGGCTGAAAAGATTTATTTGAATCATAGCTAAGAACACTCTCACTCAATTAAGTCACCTTTCAAACAAAAATAAAATCGGTTTATCCGTTTGGGAGCTACGATGCCACAGACAGATACACAGATACACACGTTAAACACATAACACCCCTCTGTTTACGTCGGGGGTAAAAAATGGTAAGCAGGCGTGAATGCGTGGTAATAATGTATGTACAGTCGAGGAATGAAAAGGTTAGTCACATTAAGGTCTACTTTTGCTTGTACTGGCAGATAACAATAATGACAGTTGTACGTACTCTCGTTCGGAATTTGAAATGGTAACATGTACTCGCGAATTTGAAAATTGACGAACCGTTTCGTTCCTCGACTGTACTTATGCAGGATGACTATTTCCGGACATGCCCGAAATATTCCGGACGTATGGCACCCCTCCCTGTAGGTGCATCCACAAACCGTGTCTAGGTCATTATAGGCTTGTTACAAATAATCTGAAGTATACCAACTATTTGAATTGGTAACTATTTATTCTACTATTGTGTGCGGGTTTTCAGATAATTATTTAAAATATTCACTTCATTCACGATATCGGTTCAAAGTGTTGGTGAGTGAAAGCGAAAGGTACTTTATCAAAGTAGGTGACATAGAATGTAACAGAATAAAATATTATTCTGTGACTAGCTGTGCCCGCGACTCGGGATCGCGATCGTGGATGTTGGAAACTAACATCGTGTCATGATTATGAACAGAATGTCTTCAAATATACATATAAGCGCCTACACAGACGATTACACTATTTACCGACCATACTACATTTTGTTTTTACAACCAACCGGAATTTCATGGAATTAGCCCTAAACTACCTCATTCTGAGAAGACGCTCGTGCCCAGCAGTGGGAAGTAATTGGGCTGGTAATGTTAAGTTATTCTATAACACTAACCACATCTCTTCTTATGCTGAGAAGAGGCCCGTGTCTAGCAGTGGACTGCGATAGGCTGAGTTGATTGATAGAAGATTAATGTAGGTTCAAAAATTTGGTCGTGCATCTTGTTGGTGAGTCCTTGTAAATTCTTTCTAATATAGCATGCAAATTTTTATACAGTTGTATTAAAAAAGCGAGTAGAATCTACACATTATGTAAACCACCTTTTTATACTCTTACGATAATTCTGTACCTTTAGTGAAAAGCACTATAAAACTGCGTTGTGAGAAAAACGGGTTTTAAGTTATCGAAAGTTTAAACGGTTACAGTTGTTTTTTTGTAAGTGTCGGATATTTTTCATTGTTAATGCTAGTGGTGGAAAACTTTATTTCTTTATTGTAATAGGTATATGATAAATCGTACTGGACTAAATATATACTGAGAAAAAAAAAAAAAATGTATTATGTGCGACGACGTCATGGACACATGAAAAACAATTAATTTAAAGTTCTATTATTTTACACGGCACTATGTATATTGATGTACAAGGATACATGTACAAGTAAAATTACTTTTCGACAGTGTTTTGGTTATAATATAGCAATTTTTTTTGATGTAACGTTTGTTCAGCACAAACGTTACATCACAAATCAAGCAGATTTTTGTAAATTATTTTATTACAATCAAATGCATAAATAATTGACTTCTATCTATAAGATAGACTAGATACACTTTACTTTGACATGAAAAAATTCTATGTATATCTACATATATATTATGTATATATATGTAGACTTGTTCCAGCTTTTAGTTTGTGTAAAATGATAATATATTATTACGAATCTTATATCTTGTCTAAAGAAGAAAAAGAATGCCTATGATAAGAATGTATTTAGCAGTTACGCCCGTCAAAAGCACACTATGATTAGTAAAATGTGTGTGAGATTTTTTTTTATGTAAGCAAATGATGTCAATTTTGAGTTCTCACACATTGAAATAAATGTAATTGAATTATTTTATTTCTTAAAAAGAAATACTATTAACAATAAGAGAATTGCAAAAGAACACATAAAGGAAACATGTGCCTTTATTAAACAATACTGCCCCCCTAGCCAAGTTGACAATCTACAATATTCTACAATCGACTATTCTATTCTATATGGGAATGACATATCTCAACGAATGACTTTTTCGTTGAGATGTTTTTTGTTGAGATGTCCCATACATTTTGATTGTTTTCTATTAGCGTTGACGATTGTAGATTGTCAACTTGGCTAGGGAGGCTGGATGATGATTATGAGGTGTCTATCGCTTCTATTAGTTCGAACGAATAATGAAAGCACCCACAACAACGCATTGTGGACGTTTTTTTCGCCTAACTTTACAGCCTAACATAATTACATAGAACAACGAAACTAAAACAATGAAAATAAAACAAAAATAGTAAACGTAAGTAACTAGAATGTTTACCACAAAATTAGTAGGTATCTAAAGGAAAAAGTATGCAAGTCAGATTGGTAGGTATTATCAATTTACCAATCTGACTTAATTCCATACTTTTTTTTTGTTATAACAAAAAAATGTGTGTCCCTGCGTGATCGAATCAGAAATGAGAAGATTCGCAGGAGAACGAAAATAACCGACATAGCCCGAAGAATTGCCTAACTTAATTGGCAGTGGGCGGGACACATTGCTCGCAGAACGGATGGCCGATGAGGCGTAAAGTTCTGGAGTGACGACCGCGTACTGGAAGGCGCAGCGTGGGTAAGCCCCCACAAGGTGGACCGAAGACCTGGTGAAGATCACAGAAATCCGCTGGATGCGGAAGACGCAGGACCGGTCGTTGTAGTGATGCTTGGGGGAGGCCTAATGTAATGCAGTGTGAATTCTTCGTGTGGACGGCACTACCACAGATTACTTATAAGTTAGTACGTAACTGCGATTATCGCATGTAACGCTCGTTCGGCGCTTGCGATGATCCATCGGTTGTCGGTTTTTACGCGAACACAAAGGCGCTGTCCTCATTTCTCGTTGATCTCCTTTGCCGTCTTTACTATTCGCTTTACATTACACGATTCATTACAATACACGTTGCATATGTCCGACCCGCCTTTACGTTGTTTTCTGTGACAATGCCATTCTTAGATCCATTTATTGAAGTAAAACTTCTTTACGTACGCTTGACTTGGGGAGTATACTGGTGAATGCGTTACGAAAAGTGAGGCGAACGGTGGGGGTAGTGCGGGACGCGGGGTACGAGGCGCGCGCGACGGCCGGCCACGACACAGCCCCGGCAGATGTACGCGCGCCGCGCCGCCATTCCTTTGTTCTCATTGAAATAGTATTGAGGGAGATATAAGTTAGTGAAGTTTTACTTCAGTCGTGTGCTCTAAAGCACACTCAGTTTTTTTTAAATAAATTCTTGGTTTTTAATTAGATTATTAGGTGTCTAGAGTAGGTATAAGGTAAACTACTATGTCTTTGCGGGTGATGTGTAATTAGTATTAGATGAACGGTTCAATTGATTGATTCACGATTATCTGGGTAATCGGATCATTGATAGAGATGTGAACTCATCTTGAAATAATGACTACATTATTGATAATATTATAAGTATCTATACGACTGAACTGTAATTGATAATATTATAATTATGTAATAAGCCTACGTCGTCTGTCCGTTCGTCCGTCCATCCGTCCATCCGTCCGTCTGTTTGTCACAAGGCTGTATCTTTTTAACCGCAGAAGGCAGCCTATCGAAATGAATTTAAACTTGTTTTATTAAAATGTATGTTTGATTGTTTGTTTTATAGTTCTTTGGTTTGTTCGAGCATCACGCAAAAACGACTGGACCGATTTACATGAAATTTGACACACGAATAAACCAAGTCCTGCATAAAAATACAACAGGTATATACTTTTTTTTTCTTTTCATACCACGGTAGCGAAGCCTGGGGCAAAGGCTAGTTTTTAATAAAACAATAGAGTCATTAGACTCTCATAATTGAGATATGATGCAAACACTACACGCAGTCACTGTTTCAGAGATAAATTACAATCAAATACTTGACAGAATTTACTATTTTGAAGAGCTGATATAACAGCAATTCAATTGAGATACAAGTGAACAATGTTTAATACATACTTACTACTTGATTATACAACGTGTATCAGAAATACGTGGTCATATTTGAAGAGCTTATTCAGGGGATGCTATCGAACAACTTTTACTATGGAACCACCACGCCGCACTATGGGCCAGAACCGTGCGTACCGTCTCAAAAATAAGTTTTGGGAATGTTCGATATTGAATATTTTGTTAATGCACATATCTAACTGAATGACTAATACATATTATATAGATTTTAAAATAGATTATTTCGCATATTTTTCTAATAAAACTTGTCTTGCAAGTTGACGCTCAAAATAATGTCGATTATGTAGAACAGAATTCCACCAGTTTACATAGTCATATTTAATTATTTTCAATGCAAACGTATAAGTGTCATATATGGTTACAATGGTTATTAAGTACTTTATTAAAAAAAAAATAACTGGACTATTATGTAAAAACTGGAGAGGTACACAATTTTTTATATAGTATCTAATATCCTATCCTTATTAAAAACTTTAAATAGACTTTTGACAGTTAGCGATGTCTGCCGATGTCGTAATTTTGATAAAATCACATAAAGCAGCTCATATAATAGTCAAGGCAAGAAAAAAAAATTGCCCGAATCTGCCCCCCTTTAAATGAGACGAAAAATGCCTGATGGGGGGAAAATGCAAAATATATCAAAATTTATTTTAATATTTGATTCATGAGATTTTTGGGAAATATATTATTTTTGACATTTTATTGTTAAATATATAATATATTACAGTATTTAAGATAAGAATTTTAGCGAAAGAAAAAATCGATCTCAGACAGGGTTCGAATCTGCGACTTTCCGGTTAAATACACCAGACGCTTTAGCCAACTAAGCTATCGAGACCACTTTTTCTTTCGCTATTTGTATAGATCTTTAATAATGTTTAGCATGCGTTAATGCCAAGTGTAATAAAAAATGCAATGATGCGGAATTGTGAAAGAAGTGAAAAAAAGATTATAAAGGAAAAATTGTTACATGAAACTCGCAATGCAACATATTTTACAGCAGATGAAGCTTTAAGTCTTTTTGCTGATTTAGATCTTTCGAAATCACAATACAAATTACTTCGAGCAAGTGTGATTAACAAAAACTTCGATATATTGCCGTCATATAATATATTGACAAACGCAAAAAAACTGTGTTATCCTCCACCCTCCAGCATTGAAATAACCGATACAGGCGCTAAAGTAAATCTACAAGATTTGCTGGATCACACTACAGCCCGTATACTAAAAATTGAAAATGTTTACAACCCAACAAGAAGAAATCTTAAATTGTTTACCAAATGGGGTTGTGATGGTTCATCGGGACAAAGTGAATATAAACATGTTTTAACAGATGAAAGTGACTTAGTCTCAGATGCAAACTTATTTATAGCGTCTATGGTACCAATAAAGCTGACTGATACAGAAACAAAAGAGGTTCTTTGGCAAAATCCGGCTTGCTCTTCTATTCGATATTGCCAATTCTGATGGAATTTGAAAAAGAAACGCCCGAGAAAACCCGTTCGGTGGTTGGTGTTATTCGGGGTCAAATTAATAATTTGGAAACTTCTAAGATACACAAGGAGGACCAGGCAATTGAAATAAGTCACGAGCTATTCTTAACCATGGTGGACGGAAAAGTTACACAAGTTCTAACTGACACAAGTTCTGGAGCTGTGTGTACGGTGTGTGGGGCTAAACCAAGCGAGATGAATAATTTGGAGAAGATTGAATCAAAGCCAGATAATATTAATTCTTACGAGTACGGTTTGTCTACGTTGCATGCGTGGATTAGGTGCATGGAGTTAATTTTACATATTTCATATAATCTATCGTTTCAAAAATGGGCTGCGAGAACTCCGGAAGATAAAAAATGTAAAGAAGACAAGAAGAAACTTGTACTAAGTCTATTTCGAAGTCGAATAGGATTGCACGTTGATAAACCCCGGCAAGGAAGTGGAAACAGCAATGACGGCAATACAGCTCGACGATTTTTTGAGAACTACTATTGCTCTTCAGAAATTACAGGAGTTGATGAGGATCTTATTAAAAGGTTCTATGTTATTCTTCAGACTTTGGCATCCGGTATTGCTGTAAATCCAGAAAAATTTGGTGAATATACTCGCGCTACTGCACAATTGTACGTAACAAAATATATATGGTATGACATGCCTTCTTCAGTACATAAGATCCTAATACATGGGGAAAGTATAATTAGACATTTTGCGGTACTGCCTATTGGTAATTTATCTGAGGATGCCCAAGAATCTCGTAATAAAGATTACAAAAATATCAGATTATATCACGCTAGAAAGTGTTCTAGGTCCGCAACGAATGTCGACGTATTTCATGGTCTTCTATTTACATCAGATACATACATATCAAGTATCAGAAAACCGTCAGTCACTGTTTCCAAGGAACTGTTAGACGAAGCCAAGAACCTTTTAGATATTTAAATTGAAATATTTACAAAAAAAATATTATATTTCATGTAGGTAGTTGATTAATAGATTTTTGTCATTTATTATATATTGTTTTCATATGTAATATTAACAAAAACACAAAATAATAGTGTAATATCATAAAACTGTATAATTATAATGTGATTCAATAAGTAAAATGTGTTTTTGTATGAAAAAGTGTAATATTTATTTTTAAATAATTTTTTATTTGTTATAAATAAAAAAATTAATATGAATGTAACATTTTTTGATAGTATATACATTAGAGATACTATGTACCAAATTTCAGCTATTTACTTCAATCAACAACATAGTTACAGATTTTTGAGACGGTACGCACTGTTCTGGTCCATGCCGGCCTAGTGCGGGTTGGCGGACTACACACACCATTGAGAACTGTATGGAGCACTCTCTGGTATGCAGGTTTCCTCACGATGTTTTCCTAGCAACTGATAACCGAATATAAATCCGCACATGAATTCGAAAAGTCCGAGGTGCGGGCCGGGTTCGAACTAACACCCTCCTGCATGGAAGGCAAGCTTTCAATCACTAGGCTATCACTGCTTACAAGAAACTTACTTATAAACTATTAACTCTGTAAAATATAGTTCGCTGTAGTTATAGATAGAAAAAATTAATAAAAATAAATAAATATGTTTGGGACAATTTTACACAGCACCATCTAGTCCCAAACTAATCAGAGCTTTGTGCTATGGGTACTAAACAATGGATAAAAAATGGATGAATGAAAAATAAAAACAATTTTCGATAAATGGTGTGCTCGAGCGAGTAATTATTTTTTTACTGATGGACCATCACGACAAATACTAAAAAGTCTAAAACCTAAGGGGTAGTACCTCAATACCAGGCCCCTCAGAAAGTATTGCGAAAAAAAGTTTTTATATATGGGAGACTGGCCAGTTATAATGTTTTTCGAAAATATGATTATTTATAAGTAAAAATAAGTAAGTTCCAATTTCAAAATTTCCCTCCACATTTTTTGCGAGTTAATTCAAAGTATTGTGTCTCACTGAAATATGGATCTGCGCCGGGAACATTTTAGAGCTATGATTTTATACGATTTCAAGTGTCGCCTGAAACCGGATGAATCGTACGATAGACTTCAAATGGCATTCATGGATGAAGGCCCTTCCAAGGCAACCGTGTATCGTTGGTATAACGAATTCAAGCGCGGTCGACCAACTTTGGGGGATGACGAAAGAAGCGGTCGCCCTTTGACGGCTGTTACCGAAGAAAACGTGCTAGCAGTGAAAAATTTAATCCAAGACAATAGGCGAATTACATATCAGGAGATTCAACACATATTGAAGATTGGATCGGGAAGCGTTCACGAGATTCTACACAGCCATCTTCGCGTGAGGAGGATAGTATCACGCTGGGTGCCGCACAACCTCACCGATGCTCAGAAGCAGGCCCGGGTGGAATGGTGCCGTGATATGCTTAACAAATTTGAAGCAGGCTCGTCTCGGCGTGTTTACGACATCGTTACAGGTGATGAGTCCTGGATTTATCAATACGACCCAGAAACCAAGCGCCAGTCGACTGTTTGGGTGTTTCAAAATGAGCCAACGCCTACCAAAGTGAAGCGATCTAGAAGCGGGGGTAAGATTTTGATCGCTAGCTTTTTTAATTTGACTGGCCACTTGGTATCAATTCCCTTACGGGATCAAAGAAGCATTAATGCCGAATGGTATACTACCAAATGTTTGCCAGAAGTTTTCTCTGTTATAAGCAACAAGCGACCAAACACAGGGCTCCGCGGGCTACTGCTCCACCACGACAATGCACCTGCGCACACCGCACTCGAAACGAGGGACTTCCTGGACAGCACGCCAGTCAAACTCCTGGGTCACCCTCCTTACAGCCCTGATCTAGCACCGTGTGACTTCTTTTTATTCCCAAAAATAAAAAATCAGCTCAAAGGGATACAATTTTCGTCGCCGGAAGATGCGCTGGCTGCGTTCGAGCAGGCTGTAAACGAGGTGTCTGCGGCGGACTGGAAAAAGTGTTTTGAAAACTGGTTTAGGCGCATGAATCTTTGTATAGAGGCTGGTGGAAAGTACTTTGAAAAGATTTGATAAAAATATATGTACGTATAGAACAATTTTTTTTAGTTTCGCAAAACTTTCTGAGTGTCCCACGTACGTACAACAATACAACAAGCAAGTGCAGTTCATTATATCGTGTTTTAAACGACCATGACGAATAAGTATATGTATGTGTATCTGCTCAAATAGGCTGTGTTGTCGCTGGCTCAAATAGTGGCGGTACACATAATAAGTATTTTTTTGTTAATAATATCATATAATACAACAAGTTTAACCGGATTAGTTGGGCAAACTTTGTAGTTCGGTAAAAACAACTTCGAAAAGGAAACTATCAGAGGAGTAAAACTGGGCCGGACCGCATTCGGGAAACTTCGTCGAATCTAGCCTAGCTAGTATTTTTCGCAGGAGAACGAAAGTGACCGACATAGCCCGAAGAATTGCCAAGCTTAAGTGGCAGTGGGCGGGGCATATTGCTCGCAGAAATAATGGCCGATGGGGCAGTAAAATTCTGGAGTGGCGACCGCGTACTGGAAGGCGCAGCGTGGGTAGGCCCCCCACAAAGTGACCGACGACCTGGTGAAGGTCGCGGGAATCCGCTTGTGCGGAAGGCGCAGGACCGGTCGTTGTGGCGATACTTGGGGGAGGCCTATGTCCAGCAGTGGACGTCTTTCGGCTGAAATGATGAATGATGAATGATGAGTATTTTATAATATTAGTAGGATTTGTAGGATAATGGTGTCAATTCTCTTGTTCACGAACTAAACTTATTTTAAACTATCGCTCTCTTTTTACATGTTACATTTCTTTGTATTTTAGTGGGCACGTTCCGAGATCACGACTAAACTTGTATGGAAATCTCAATTCCGACTATTTTGACAGTTCTAAAATTGTTGCCATCCCTTTCTTGTATCTACTATTAGTAAAAGAGAGCGATAGTTTAAAATAAGTTCATTTCGTGAACAAGAGAATCGACACCAATTCTACCCAGCTCCTATCAATTTTAGTTAAGTGTCCATGACCATAAGTTTATTTATATCTACGTTAAATACCACACACACTTTGGTTATCCTGAAAGGACTCACCAGGAAAACATTAAACTACCATCTAGTAAACAGGGAAAATCGATAAAAACAACAATTAATAAAGTATCCTAGCTCTGTCCAAATAAGGTTTAATTTTGATATCAATGTTTTAGAATAAAACATACAATAATGAGGTAAAGTGAATCTATTAGGTGTCACCTATTTTTATTATATTTAATACTGGATTCATGAATATTTATGGTATTTATCTAATTCTGAAAGGACATCGCTAAGAATAGCCTAAGTCTGTTACAACGAAAATTTTTTTTATTTATTTATTTATTTCCACAAAAAAAATTACATACATTTGGCAGATACAGTGTAGAACATAAACCAGTTTAGGTTTTTCTGTACACGGCTTGGTCCGTCGACATTCATTACAACAAGATGTGGGTGGGTGAACACGACGCATCGCGCTCGCTCGCCCCATGCAAAAATTCTCAAATACCCTCAACTAATTTATATTAGTTCTCAATAGCAAATTGCTTACAAAAATACAGCATGTTTTTTTTTTCTTAATGCTGTAAAATTATAAGTCATTATTAGCTTTTAATTCCTCTAAAAGGTGTTTTTTAAGTTTAGATTTTATGTGACAATTACATGCGTATTTTTTCATCACTTACTATTTATCGTATTTAATGCGGATAGGACAGTCACAGATAATATAATACTATAGTAGTACCTAGTACAGTGAACATTGTGAAGTTCTATTTTAACCCCCTTAAGTTTTAGACTTTTATTTTTATTTTTAGTATTTGTCGTGATAGAAACTAAGTTACATATATTCTGTGAAACTGGTTTATTTTCAACTGGTTATCTATTACCGTTACAAAGATACAGCCCTGTGACAGACAGACGGACGGACGGACAGCGTAGCACCCTTTGGGTACGGAACCCTAAAAACAAAGCCCAGAAACTGTTTTGATGGATGAAAATGTCGCATGGCATGCATTAGGTTCGGATACAAGCTGCGACAGGCTGTCACATGACGCAAGATGTTGCCATGCCGCATGAGTTGACAGATTAAAAAAACGAAATTTCAAACACGAAAATAAAATATTTAGAATACATTTATATTAACAAAACTTCTGCCGTTCCCTCCAGACGTGTCCAGAAGGACAAGCAGCACACGTGGAGGTTTTCTGGCCAGCACCCCGTAGCATGCGGCCCTGCGGCATGCCGCAATGTCACACGTTGTTGCTTAGGCGTAAATCATCTATCGCTTGCGTGGGACACGTTCAAGGAAACTGAGCCATAAGTAACAATATGAATTGAAACGTCCCGAATAGTACATACTGATTTATAATTAACTACATTACATCAGAAAAGGAAAATTAAATCAATAACTGCTACATTAGTATTATCATAGTGTTTGGATCACGACCTGAAATATGTGGACAAGCGTTTGACAAGTGGAACCATGAATTGTAAGTAAAAACAATTTCGTTAAGTATTTTCTTTTAATAATTTTTTTTTTGACACAAACGGTGCACAGGAAACACAAATGTACAATCTTTTCTCTCTTCAGAATAAAAGATCTATAATTCTATTCTATTTTTATCAATCAATCGTAATTATGAATTCATACAAAAGTGAATAATAATTATTATTTTAATAAGTGAATAATAGTTTTTAAATTATTATTTTACATAATTTTAATCAGAAATATACATTTTATTATTTCATAACTTTTGTTGTTATATTATATGTCCATTTTTACAATAAAATAATTCGAAAATAAATGTTATTGTATTAATCAGAATGAAATAATTGTAGGTAGGTAGCCACGTCTGAGTGTTTATCCCTATGTCACTACAAAGTTTTTACTGTTTTTAACCTACTCAACTAGGATATTTATTTCTAAATTGTAACTTCCAATCAATGTTAAAATAAAGTTAAATTAAAAAGCATGCTGTGTCTCGATCTTTATTATGTTGTTGATATCCACATATTAGTAAATAAACATCGTTGTTGATATCCAAGATAAACTGAATTATTGTATTTTAATATTTGCATGTCGTAAAGCGATAAAATGTAGGTATTTGTTTGTTGAATTATCCATCTTTATGTAAAATAAGCTTTTAATCAGACACAAATATTTTTACATACATAAATCCTTACTGAAGTTACATTATTTGCTTATTTAGTGTTTTCTTTTTGCTATAACTCAATGTGATGTTGAGTCGACATCGACAATTTGGTCTGTTTGCCCAACTTTGGCAGTTAGGCCTCCGCCATTGTTTTCCATTCTGCTCTATTTCTTGCTGTTCTTGCCCATGTTTTTTTTTGCTATAGCCATTATCTCGTCTTCCCATCTTCTAAACTGCCTTCCGCGTTTTCTTTTTTCGTTTCTCGGATACCAGAACGTATTTTTTTTTTTAATCTTGTGCAAATAAATGTAAGTATTTTATTGGAACGAAATTCCTTAACCGTTGGAGTGACCGGGCGCATCTGTCTTTTAACGTGGCTTGCGGTAAGTGTGATTTGGGAGAGAATGAACGTCACGTAAGATTTTTACGTTATGAGCAGGCATATACGCACACCACGCGCTCTCTCCTTCTTTCTCTTTCTAGAGTGTCTGTATATGTGTGCGTAAGGTACTTCGTTCCTGACGGGGGTCCGCACTCCCCAGACCGCACAGGTTTTTTTGGAACGAAGTTCCTTAACGCGGCTTGCGGTAGGTGTGATGAGGCGGCACTTTGGCCACTGAATGCGCGTCCCTTGTTATTGGCCGTATCCAAGCACTAGGTCTCAAGATGGCGCTTGAGAAAACAGAGGCCCTGGTATTTCATGCGCCCCGATGCCGGCCACCAGCTGGTGCCCACATCACCATTGGTGGCCAGTGTGGGCGGAGTCCCTGAATGCCCAAAATAAGGCTCTGCTGCGAAGGCCGCAGAGAGTCATGGCAGTCAGGATCATACGCGGATACTGCACAATATCTGCGGAGGCGGCGTGCGCACTTGCAGGCACCCCCCCGTGGGACTTAGAGGCTCAGGTGCTCGCCAAGATCTATTGGCAGGGAGTGGACCATCAGGTGGAAAGTGGCAGACGCCCGCTACCTGAAGTCGTAAAGACGTGGCGCAGGGAGGCACAGGCTGCCATAATGGTGTAATGGAGGGAGAGGCTGGCAACGCCCAGTGCCGGTCTTTGGACTATGGAGGCTATCCAGCCGATCCTTGAGGAATGGGTATGGAGGTGACATGGAACGTTATCCTTCCATCTGGTGCAGGTGTTTTCGGGGCATGGTTGCTTCGGCAAATACCTGAATAAAGTGGCGAGACGGGAGGCTACTCACATGTGCCACCAGTGTGGCTGTAGTGAGGACACGGCCCTTCATACCCTTGCATACTGTCCTGCTTGGGTGGTGCGGGGCGGTGCTCTCACTACAGCAATCGGGGAAGACCTCTCGCTGCCAGCTATGGTCAAGGCCATGGCTGACAGTGTGGAGTCGTGGGAGGCGGTCGCATCCTTCTTTGAGGCGGTTATCTCAAAGAAGGAAGCGGTGGAGCGGGTCAGGGAAGAAGACTCCTTCGCTGATCCAATCTGCCGCAGGAGGACGGGTCGGCGCTGGCGGCTTTACACCGAACTGATACTGCCCTAACAGACGCCAGCGGACGATAGACTGGGGAGTCAGTCGACCGCATTGCACGGCCTTTGAGTTGCGGTGATGTCCCAAGTGTGCCCAGACATCACCTAAGGAGCGTCATTATAGGAAGAGGGACCCGAAAATGGGCTACGCTGGATGGGTCGCGAATGCCATGCATTGCAGTTCTCGCGGCTCATCCACCAAGGCGACAGTTTTTAATGGGTGTGAGCCCCACATAACCACGCAACCTCCCCGGGTGGCGTGACATGCGACAGGCATTTTCTACGGTTCAAAAAAAAAAGTGGTTAGAGAGAAAATGCAACGTCACAGAAGATTTTTCTAATCATAAGCTACACCTACACAAACATGTTCAATGTTGATACTAAATGTATGCTTTTTCTTTTTCAGTACTTATTTGGGTGTGCCTAACTCAGGCGGTGATGCCACAGACTCTAGGAATATATCACCAGCTTTCCATAGAGGAGTTTGGACCGCCAAGAATCCTTCCCAATGATTCATATTTTGGTTATAGCATTACATATGACCAGCAATTCCAACGGTAAGAAATATTACAAATGGTTTTTTTCTTTCCTGAAAAGTGAAAATCTACCGTTAGCATGCATCGAACTTGTGACCCATCGTTCTAATTGTTTCACCAACTGAACTACCACGATCTCTGCTCACGGTTTATTTTTTCTTTATGTAAGAAATCTTATTGTTAATTATTACCGCTGCAATAAATTATCTAAAGCTAGACTATACAACCTTATTCTTAATTTATACTAAACCTCTTAAGGGTAAGAACCCTTAAAAGGTTAAAATTATGTGCAATGATGTACTCATCATTATCAACAACTTTTACTATGGGACCAACCCTGAAATCAATCAATCAATAATATCAATTAATCATGTAATATTAATGTGTATTTGTGTGTACAATAAAGTATAATAATAATAATAAATCCCGAAAAATAATCATCGTTTCCCTATATTTTGTCGATTTGTGTGAACACAAATGTAGGGATCAACAGATTTTTTTGCGATTTTGTGGTTGGTCCAATAGTAATTTAATAAATAATAATATCATATATATCATCAAACTTAAGTGGCAGTGGGCGGGGCACATTGCTTGCAGAACGGATGGCCGATGAGGCAGTATAGTTCTGGAGTGGGTAGCGTGGGTAGGCTCCCTCTGATTAAACTACAGTACCTACCTGTACTTCAATTGTTAAAAACGAATTTTTGATAAATTATGTATTCAGCGAGTAATATTTTTTTTACTAATGGGGGCGCCACTTAGCTCTTAGTAGCGCCTTCAGAGGTTTAGTATAAGCTAAGAATAAGGTTGTGTAAGCGCGCATGGACGATAATCAAATCAGCAGTTTCCGACGAAACTAAACGTTCCATGCGCAAACGATTCCATAAGCAGCTGATGACAACCACCCTACCACAGAAATAGATAGAGTAGTTAGAATGGCTATGTGGGCGGGGTGGACGCGCCACAACTTTGAACATGAAGCTCATAACCTACATGCTCATAACCTAATATGATCAAACGACGCATTTAGTTGCTCGTGGAACATATCACTGTGCAAAGCTGGGCTAAAACTATTATTAGTTTAAAATGCCGTCCTGTGCTGTTATAAGTTACAAAGCAAGAATCCAAGTACTCAGTACATCAAAAATGAGGATTTATTTTCACCAACGAGTATTAAATACCTTAATAATTAAGAAATCTTGCAAAATTTTGAAAAAATATGTAATAGTCGTTGGAAACGATTCCTTAGTAAAATACAATTTAAAAATATTCATTACGTACGATGTTCCTTACGGTCGAAGCTGCAATAATTTTAAGGAAGCAATGTATGGTTACGCGAATGAATGTCGTTGGTTCGCTGAATGACATTCCCGTAGTAAACAGGCTACTCAGCATGCATGCGAATATAACATCTATTTCTAATATAATTGAGTGTTAATAGCGTACTATAATTTAAGCGCCCTCTGGCGATATTTAATAAAATATCTATTTCTAATGCAATTGAGGCCAAAATAGCGTAATTTAAATGAAGCGCCCCTGGCTTCGAGTAGTTGAACTCACTAGTTGTTGCGTACGATTTGATTAGAATGGAAAAACGACTTAAGTGATTTTGACATGATCGTTAAAAACAAATTTTAAAAACTCGCATTAAGATTGAATTAAATAAACACTGTACGAATTTAAGAGGACGCTCCCAAAACGTAATTCCCACCCTCGCACTCCCCTTACACAACCAACAACTGCGGGCAGCTCTCGTCAATTTTATGCGAGTTGCAATAGAACTCATTTTCGAGAAGATCATTCTCGCGTGTTTTACCACGGAAGTAAATGTCGTAAATCTCAAAACAGTTTTCTTTTTATTACAAGAATACGAAACAATCTATACAAATTTCCTCTAGCTAGTATTTAATAAACTTTATTATCTTCCTATTTGCATATATTTTTTATAGCTAAGTTAAATAATAAAGGAGAAATATTCTAATAATCTCTAAAAACGTATGATTTTCAAAAAATAAAAGTATCGAACAAAAATCAACTAATTATGTAATTGTCTAGACAAACGATGGATAAAAGTTCAAAAAAACATGTATCTAAATTTGACATTCATCAAGCATGTGTTTGACTTAGCATATGTTTTCAAAAAGTCAGCTCATTTTGGGAGCCTAGCCTTAAGGCCCAATTTGAATTTTATATTGGGACCCAATCACATCGCGGTTTTTTGTGTATTATAATGTACTATTTCAGTTGTAAATGTGTGAGTTTAGCGACACTGGTTCTCGTACTAAGTAATTATAACAGCCATTCTAACTATCTATTTCTGTACACCCGACGACCTTAGCTTACATGCGCGCCTAGACTAACGGAAAATTCAAAAATCTTATTATTACCGCTACAATAAATCATCTAAACTAAAGCCAGACTATACAACCTTATTCCTAATTTATACTAAACCTCTTAAGGGTAAGAACCCTTAAAAGGATAAAATTATGTGCAATGATGTACTCATCATTATCAACAACTTTTACTATGGGACCAACCCTGAAATCCCGAAAAATAATCATCGTTTCCCTATTTTTTGTCGATTTGTGTGAACACAAATGTAGGGATCAGCTGATTTTTTTGCGATTTTGAGGTTGGTCCAATAGTAATTTAATAAATCATAATATCATATATATCATCAAACTTAAGTGGCAGTGGGCGGGGCACATTGCTTGCAGAACGGATGGCCGATGAGGCAGTATAGTTCTGGAGTGGGTAGCGTGGGTAGGCCCCCTCTGATTAAACTACAGTACCTACCTGTACTTCAATTGTTAAAAACGAATTTTTGATAAATTATGTATTCAGCGAGTAATATTTTTTTTATTACCGCTACAATAAATCATCTAAACTAAAGCCAGACTATACAACCTTATTCTTAATTTATACTAAACCTCTTAAGGGTATGAACCCTTAAAAGGATAAAATAATGTACAATGATGTAAGCGCGCATGGACGCTAATCAAATCAGCCGTTTCTGACGACTAAACGTTCGATGCCCAAACGATTCCATAAGCAGCCATTCACATCCACCCGACCACAGAAATAGGACTATTCTCCTATTTCTATGCACCCGACGACCTCAGCTTCCATGCGCGTCTAGCCTCACGGAAAATTGCAATTCTTTAAATTGTGGAAAGAAAACATCGCTCACGAGCAGAATTCGAACCTGCGACTCCTGGCTCAGTACGCCAATGCTTAGCCACTAAGCTACCGTGACCACTGCTCGTGGTATCGAAATTAACCTCCACTATTGTACGTCTTTGGGTGACGTCAGCGATATTTCTTAACCGACTCGACTGACTAGCAGTTAATTCAAAGTCGTATAGAGTATATCTATACGGAATCCTTACTAATTAATTATTATTTGTAAAAAGAAGCGAAACAGCCGTGTGTATGTGTATCACTTACGATACACGTGGCCTTGGAAAAGTTTTGGAGATTAACTTTTGCTAAGGCCAATGTATCAAACCCAACAAAACAGTTGCACACGGAGGTAAAGAGGAAGGAATGAGAGAGCCATAATCAGATATCTTGCTAACTAGGTACCTTGGCGCTGAGTGTGTTATATTATTTGCACCGATTTGACTTATCGGCTCATCTATGAAAAATAAAATACAAAATATTCACAAAAGATGAAGTGAACACACAACAGATAAAGTGAACACACAATAGATAACGTGAGCACACAATAGATAAAGTGAACACACACGACAATGTGAACACACAACCCGATAAAGTGAGCACACAATTCAAAGAGTAAGTGAATACATTCAGTAGATGATAAAATTGATTGGTGCAAATAATAGATACAGTCATCAGTGATACTTCAAAAACCAACAAACCTTGTATAGTCATTTTACAATATTACAAATAGTAATACCTAATAATTTCTTAAGTTTTCGCGACCACTACACATAATAAAAGAAGTTTAACCGGATTATATCGCGTAGGTACCTATATTATATAGATTGGTTTCCTTAAAATCGTTTCAATGCACGCAGTAATCACATATGAATCGCAGTAATGACATTGTGAGTGATTACTGCATGCATCGAAACGATTTTTAACCGACTTCAAAAAAGGAGGAGGTTATGTAAACCAGCTTCAATATATCATAATTAATAAAAATTGTACGGTAGATTAATTTTTTTTTTTCAAATATTTGTAAAAACGCTTGTCATTTTAGTCTTCCAGCGACCACGAACGCGGCAAATCTTTCGAAACGTCAGGAAACCAATCTAAATAATATACGCGATATAATCCGGTTAAACTTGTTTTAGTAATACCTAATTCAAATAAAATCGATTTTGGTTATTCCAGATTAGTAATAAGTGGTTAAACTTGTTTTAGTAATACCTAATTCAAATAAAATCGATTTTGGTTATTCCAGATTAGTAATAAGTGGTTAAACTTGTTTTAGTAATACCTAATCCAAATAAAATCGATTTTGGTTATTCCAGATTAGTAATAAGTGCGCCAAAGGAAAATAACATCGGAGAAGTATATGATTGCGATATAAAAGGCCACAACTGCACAGCTATTATTAAAACGAATATCCGTAGAAGTAAGTTACTTGTTATTTTTTTTTGTTCATTAGATTACTTATACAATTCAGCGTGTTATTGAAATGACTGAATTCCGAGTTATTGTAACAACTGAAAACCTCTTAAGGGGTCATTGTACTCTTCAGTATGAACAACTTTTACTATGGGACCAACCCTGAAATCACGAAAAATCAATCCGCTGTTCCCTACATTTTGTCGCATTATGTGAACACAAATGTAGGGAACAGCTGATTTCTTTTACGCGATTTCTGTATTGATCCCTTAGTAAAAGTTTTTCATACTGATGAGTACAGTGACCCCTTAAGAGGTCTTCAGTTATTTCAATAGTTATTTCGATTTTCCTCTTCGCCTTCGTCTCATGCGGAATCGGGAGAGGGCCGACGCTACGGCCTCCTTCTGGACCATAACAAACTCACAAAAGGAAGCCACGGACCACCAGGCCGTCGGCTTAGCATAGCCGACGCTGCTGCTGACAGAGAAAGATCTTGCCCACCTACAATACAATACAATACAATTCTTTATTAACTGAACATAGGTTAAAACATACGGTGTAATAGATCTGTGGTGCTGAAAGATGGACACTGACAGTTGGGCTCACAGAAATTAATAGAGTAGAATGGTTGTAATCATAATTTTACTTGCGATTCATGCGTGGCAACTTTCGAACAAAATACGCCATATCGACGTCATTAATTTTAAAAAATTAACTTTAATCAAATGTACATTACAGCTTTTGTTTCTGCAGTTAGAAACAGCACAATAAAGCATTTTTGCGGGTTTTTGTTACAGTATTTACAGAAACAAGTCATAAGGCGAACTGAGAAAGGTTTTGAAATGCGCTGCACTATGGTGCAGAGTGTTGGCACGCGCGCACTGCCATTTTTCCATTCTATCTATTTCTGTGGTTGGGCTAGTCCAGAAATTCAAGGTCGCTCAGCGAGGAGTTATGCTTGAAGTTTCTTTGAAGGATAAAATCTTGTTGATAGTGACACTATCCGGAGAAGAACCAGAGTGACTGACAGCTTGCAGGAACAGCAAACTGAAATCGCAGTAGACTGTCCATGTCTGGCGCAGGACCAATGGCCGTTGGAGCAGACCAGTCCTTGAGTGGGAGACCGCGAATTGATAAACGCAGCTTAGAGCGCCCCCCAGCCAGATGGATCGATGACCTGAAGAAGGTGGCTGAGGTTGACTGGATATGGACAGCAGAGGACCTAGTTTTATTGCGCAGTTTGGGGAGGCCTATGTCCAGCAGTGGACGATAGGCTGAGTTGATGAATGATATTAAAATATCACGCACATAGGGATATTTAAATGGCATATTAAAAATGATTACCGTACTAAGCTGCTTTGACTGAGATACATTTCAGATCTGTTGGTTCGCACGAAACCTGAAAATAACAACATGTACTAAAATAAATAAAAACTTAATACTATACTATACACAAATAAAATACTGGATAGGACTATTTATTGGGCTGTCATAAGGAAAAATGTATAAATAGTACCTACTTATTTTTATTTTTGCAGTATCACCTGAGTATACAAATGACTACTGGTTCGGCGCAACCGTAAAGGCAGGCCCAGACTTCGTTATGGTAAGTTTCGAACCTCCCACAGCCCACTTCACATTTAAAACAATACCATATGTGTAATAAATGCTAATAGTGAGTCTACTCCTTTGTCGCGGCGCAAAATGCCGACAGGCGACTAGCCACCAAAAATATTCAAGGGTTGTTACAAAAGAAAATTATATTTTACAAAATAATATGAAATGACCTATAACAAAATTTGTATTCCTCTTGATATATCATCTTCTAATTTCTATTGTACTTATTAGCCCATGCCCCGCGGCTTCGCGAAATTTTCCGTGATTATATAACCAAAAAACATCCAAAGTTTTGCTACAAAGATTTTGCATTTAGAATATTTGGAAGTAGGACTGAATAAAATAAAATAGGCTAAAATGTACAATCATTCGTTCGTCGTTCGATCGTTTATTGATTAATCCGCCTCGATACATATGTGCAACTGGTTAATATTTACGATATTTATTATTAGATTTTTTTAGTTGTCCTTTATTGAACCAAATGATGTAATGAATTATCATCCTTAGATTTAATTCAATTAAAAATCACGAATTATTAATCAAATACGTGGTAGTGATTTCGTGTACCTGACACATCTAAATGAGAGTACCATCGCGCAAGCGATGTCGAAAGTACTCTGTGGATGTCAAGCCGGAATACCGCGGGCGTCGCGGATAGAAGGGACCTCCGCTCTCCTTCATACCGCACCCCATCGTTGCTCTGTCTGGCGACCGAGTTGACTCGCTATTAGAATTTATTACATTATGACAATACGTATTAAACTATAAGATTCAAAATATATAAGATTATTAAAATGTATATTCCGTGCTAACCCATGCATGCAGCTGAGATGAGAATGTTAAGAGGAATGTGCGGTGTAACGAGAATGGATAGGATAAGGAATTAATATGTAAGAGGGAGTCTGAAAGTAGCGCCAGTGACAGAGAAGTTAAGTAGCAACAGACTATCATGGTATGGACATGTGATGAGGAGGAATGGGGAGCATGTTACGAGGAAAGTTTTAAGTATGAATGTTGATGGCTATAAGAAAAGAGGGAGACCGAAGAAAATATGGATGGATTGTGTGAAAGATGATATGAATAGAAAGAAAGTAAACACAGAGATGACGGCTGATAGAGATGTATGGAAGAAAAAAACATGCTGCGCCGACCCCAAATAAATTGGGATAAGGGCAGGAGGATGATGATTCCGTGCTAACCCAAAGTTTTAGTAATACGTTATTTTACTTTAATATTGTTTCAATATAGGTAAATAATACAACTTATAATATTAGTAAATATTAATTGTCTACAGCGCGCTTCTCTTTTTGCATAATGTAATAGCAAAAATAATAACATTTTAAAAACTATACTTGTGTAAGGACATACCTACCTACTCCCATCTGAATTCCTAATTTACGTGCATTCAAATACACTCGAGAGCAATGAATCCGGGTCACCAACAAAGAGAAACTAAGAATGACTTAACACCTTAACATAACATAACATCCAGCGTTGCCAGACGCCATTTTGGCGGGACGTCCCAATTTTTAAATCAAAATTAAATTTCCCGCGAGGGACAGGCTCAGTCCCGCTTTTCGGGAATAACTCGACCGTGCGTGCAGTATGCTGACGAAGCGCGACCGGGTGGCACAGACAAGTGTGGTCTGGCCACCCACCCGACGCGTAATGAAGTAAAGCTTTTTTTCATTTATTCAGAAGACCAAGAAGACTCAACCACATAACAATAGGGTAAATCTGATTTTAAATATCATATTTTTATTAAAATACATTTTTTATGGCTATTTTTGCTATCTATTGTCACGTAAACGTTTTAAAACTCAAATAAAAAGATAAATATTTTAAAACTTCTGATTATATACGTTTTTAGGGTTCCGTAGTCCTACAAGGAACCCTTATAGCCGTCTGGCCGTCTGTCCTAATCCTTTACAGCTTAATAAATTCTACAGTTATAAACATAAGTAAATGAAATTTTGTTAAAAATGTTGTAGATATAGATGTCAATTTTAAAAGAATAAAAAAATCTTGATTATGTATTTTAGGGGTGGCGCCCATACATGTGAAATTGAGATGAAATTTATTTTTTCGCTGCACCCCCTCTTGTGTGGTATCATTGAATAGGTCTATTAAAATAAAGGTAATGTTTCATACACAACTTTTGTATCAGGTATACCATCTGCGAAATACAGCCCGCCAAAGTGGCTTGCAATGTGTCCTGCCATTTCTAAACTATGCAACGTAGAAACTTATAATCTTCCACATTGATAGACCTTTATAAAAACTCTCTTTTAAAATTATTTCGAGTTTATGTAAATTTTTGAGTAATAGTGAGAAAATTGCAAAATACTTAAGACGTCCTAGATCAACGGTCATTGACCTTAGAGAAAAATGGTCATAGCAAATAATGCTCCTTTATTTACTTTCTAATTGAAAAAATCACAAAAAGTAACTTTGTGTTGTATTGATATGACACACTTCTTAAATTTAGCTTCTTAAATATAGCGCTAGGTGGCGCTGTTTACAAAAACTAAAATAGCAATGATTTATATTCGATTTGATTCGTTGTAATTAGACCTACTTAAGGAACCCTATAATGCTGAGCATGGCCCGACATGCTCTTGGCCGGTTTTGGCCGGGTTCGAGCATTTGTTTTCACTAAAGGGGGTCGCGCACTGCACTACACTTACTAGTTTAAATATTGTTAATGGTGTACAATAAAGAATATTCTATCTATCTATCAAATAATACAAATTAATTATTTTCAGATGTGCGCACCGAGGTATACGGATTTGTACTCTGCTCCTCGCAAAGTTAAAAACAGTAAGTTGTACGAGGAATTTCTTTTGAAACACAAAGGAGACAATTTTTAGTGTTACGTTCCGTCCGTACCTCAAAAGGAAAAAACGGAACCCTTATAGGATCACTTCGTTGTCCGTCTGTCTGTCTATCTGTCTGTCTGTCCGTCTGTCTGTCCGTCTGTCAAGAGTTTTTATCTCGGGAACGGGTAGAAGTATCAAGTTGAAAGTCGATGGTTTCTTGGAGCAAAAAAAATCTAGTTTCTAAGTCAACGCAATCAAACGATACGGTCACTTATGTTACATAATATTTTGATATTTGCAAACTTACTCATCGAAATTATTGAAAACCTCTTAAGGGGTTGTAAAATCAGACTTTTCTTTAAGGTACCGAACTCACAATTTTTACTCTGTACCTTCAGCACTCCTAAAAATTTATCAAAACTGTTTTCCTTCTGGTACGTTTCAAAAAATATGTGCCTTTCATAATTTGTATTTCGTTTTGGATCACAATATTCACAAATCTTTTGACAAATCGTATCGTAACTTTGTTTCTGAGTCTCGTCAATGTCAAGTTCTTCATAAATCTCACGACCATATTTACCAATAGTGTGCATAAATAGTGCGCATTTTTCTTTGGATGACGCCGATTCTTTTCCCGAAGCCAACAAATAATATTCAAATGCCACTTTAAATTCTCGCCAATTGGTAGCCATATTGCCTTCTTGTTGCAACGCCTCCGGTTGCCGTATAGACATACGAAACTTACTAATATCCGCATTCTCACTCCCCGTTCCAGACTTATCTTTACTCATTGTGGATATGAACACCCCAAACGTATTTTATAAGGACAATAAGCACCAACTAGCCACACCTGACACCATGTAGTATTATGGAGATGTAAATCAAACACCGTCTAAAGAACAACTGATTTATTGTACCATATTTTCAGATACCTACATAAACATAACATAACATCACGCCTGTATTTCCCCGAAAGGATAGGCAGAGGTGTATAGTACACCCACATTTCGCCAGTTATGTTATAAGTCCCATGTAATAGGGGGCGAGCCTATTGCCATTAACCGGGCACAAATCCAGACTCCGGGCTGCTACTGAGAATTTCCTAATGAAAAAACCCAATAACACTTTGCCCGACCCAGGAATCGAACCCAGGACCCCACGCTCAGCAGTCATGCTTGCGACCACTAGACCATCGAGGCAGTCAATACCTACCTACATAATATATTATAAATATTATAGTCTATTTAAACATACCCACAACAGGGGTCAATATACTCATCAGTATGAACAACTTTTACTATGGGACCAACCCTGAAATCGCGGTTTTTTTTTTAACCGACGAAAAAAAGGAGGAGGTTCTCAATTCGACGCGTATATATATATATATATTATTATTTTTTCTTTTTATGTATGACCACGCATAACTTTTTACAGAGTGGTCCGATTTTGATAATTCTTTTTTTAATGGATAGGGGATATTAGTAGGAATTCTGACCTGAACTGGTACAGAACTAAAAGGTATGTGGTAGCCTTGGACCCAATCCAGTATAACCCCATCATTAGTAATAATCTGCCAACAACTTAAGTATCTAGCTAGATTACCGGCATGTTGTACCTGTTGTGCAGTTAGCGTCGGTGGCGAGCACGCTGGTAGTCCTTCTCGGGACGATTCACGGGTGCACGTTTCAATGGCCTTCTGGGTGGCTGGTATGTTTTCTTCAGTTGTGGCTGTGCTGGTTGACGCTTCTGCCCCCCACGCGTAGTGTTCTTCTGTTGTGTGTTTTGGCGTGTGGGGGCAGCCCAGTTTCCCGGACGATTGAATGCAGGGGGCTTAGGCTTTCTTAATTGTAAACCCGATTTTTCAATTTCTTTGTTGTTCTTTATTTTTTCAGCCAGGTTTTCTCCAAATAGATATTGGTTTCTGGGTATACATTCTGCCATTTTCGTGAATGATTTGTCTAAAAGAGGTGCTAGCAACTGTTTTCTAGTATTTGTTTCTTTATGATGCAGTGATGTTAGGAGTTTTGCTCCATCACTAATCATTCTTAGTGCCTCTGACACTTCCTGTCCTGCTAGAATGGTAGTCATTGCCTGACCTAAGCAGGCCAGTGCTATGCCCAACTGCTGTTGTTTGGCCTTCAACAGCTGGTCTCGGTTGCAGGCTGATTCCGTTAAAGCTGCCTTTACTTCTGGGTTTAATTCGGGGGCCTCCAAAAGGGGGCAGTTTATAGGGATTTTATAATTTATCATAATGTCTTTTATTTCTTCACTATCCTGCAAAATATTTTTTTTTTTTAAGAGATTGATGTTTATTATTACTATTACTTTTCCTCAAATTTATACCACATATTTATTACAGAAATATATGGTGTAAAGAATAAGTAGTTGGTTCCATTTAAATTTCAAATCAAAATCCACCCCTAAGGGTAGTAAAACAGGGGATGACTGTTTGTTCAACCACTGAATTCTTACCTGTTAACCGATTCTGTTGAAACTTGACACACATAAATATAGTTCTAGACACTACGACATAATGGAGACCTGGAGTTAGATTTTAACCACAAAAAAATGAAAAATAAAACTTTTTAACAAAAAATTGAACCGACGAAAACAGAAACTGAAAAGCGAAAAATAACTAATTATGAGTCGGCGCCAAACAACCAATCAACGAAGATCATTAAATTACTTTAAATAAATAATAAAAACAACGTCACATCAAATACAACGTGAAATTTTCAACGATAAACAATAACTTTCCAAAAATGCGTTCTCCGCTCGGCCACTTGCAACTTGCACGCACTTTGCTTGTTAAAAGTTCGTTTGGCGCCGACTCATAATTAGTTATTTTTCGCTTTTCAGTTTCTGTTTTCGTCGGTTCAATTGTTTGTTAAAAAGTTTTATTACTGATGAGTACATTCAGTTATTTCGATAACACGTTTATATATTTCAATGATTAAGTTGAAAGGCAGACGCCTAGTTCTTCTGGCTAAAGAAGTTAAAACCAGTCCATCAAACACCCATATCCATAGCCAATAGTAGATTATACAACAAGTGAGAAAAAGGGAATTTAATTCGAGGGACTAAGTTGGATCCCGAGAGCAGCGAATGATTCTAAGACTGACCCATGAGCGAAGCGAGTGGTTCAAAAATAGAATACTGAGCGAAGCGAGAGACACAAGGAGCGAGAATATTTTTTTCTTCACGAGTTGTTTACTCTACTTTTTACCATTTATGCGAGAAAATAAATAGTAGTATACAGCATGGCCGGGTGAATGAGAGACATATTCAAGAATATGGTAGTATATGCGTACACAAAAAGAAAAAGAGAACGACAAATCACGCATGAACCCATAGTGCCACTCCCCTTTGGATACTTACGCAACTTGGTAAGGAAACGCACCAAGGACAAACACTACAAACTATGGAAAGACCATGGTGAGTGCAGGCAGGCCAAGGAGGCACTTCCCACAATCGACGGCCGGTTCACGAAACAGGCCCTCCGATTGTCAAAACAACAGCTGCGTACAGTCACAGCTGCTATAACTGGCCACGGGTCCTTTAACAAACATCTTTTTGTCATAGGTGTTACGGACAGCCCACTGTGCAGAGCCTGCATGGTGGAGGACGAGACAGCAGCCCATGTGCTTCTAGACTGCCCTGAGGTCGCCACATACAGGGCCAAGTACTTCGGTAACCCAGGTACCCTCAGAGAGATCACCAGCAACACTAAGGCGTTGCTGGCCTTTTTCGAGGAGTTAGGGTGGATCGAGTAAGTTCCCACCCGTACGCAAAATACACGCTTGGACGTGGAGTTGCGGAAACCAGCCCGTTATACTATACTATACTATACTATCACGCATAGGAGCGCGTAGGTATAGTACCTAGTCAAAATGCTCGCGCAAGCTCTGTTTAGGGGTCTGCTGTCTTGGACAAAAGGCGAAGAGGGTGAAAAATAATAGTCACCGATGGACACTGTTGTGCTAGGTGCACACCTCACTGCATGAAAATTTTATTTGTCTTGCCCCCACAAGGTGGACCGACGACCTGGTGAAGGTCGCGGGAATCCGCTGGATGCGGAAGGCGCAGGACCGGTCTTTGTGGCGATGCTTGGGGGAGGCCTATATCCAGCAGTGGACGTCTTTCGGCTGAAATGAATGAATGAATGAACGAATATTATTTCTACAGAATTTTAACACACCAGATATATATTGATATTTTATTTCTGACACTACGACAGTGACTGTCGTCACATGAGATTTGTTGCGTAATCGCGGCTTTTTGTCTTACTATGGGTGTGAATGTGTGCGTGCCAGCCCGTACTTTTAAGCGAGCCGTCTTACTATGGATGCTTTACTTTTTGTTTAGCGAGATTTCGTCCGCCTTTTTTATTCGTCCAAGGGCCACTACCCGCCCCGCGCAATGTTTCGGTGTTGAGTCCGCCTTTACCAAACAAAGAATTTTTGATCTTGAGACCCGCCCATTCGATTTGGATGGGTCTGAAAGGAGTGCATTAAACGAAAAAATAAATGTTTTCGTGTCAAAACAGGAACTGTCATGAAAGAATGCGTCTTTCAGCGGCCGCACTGTAGGTTTTTTACCGAATTTAGAATGCATGAAAATCTTACAGTGCTTAAAAATTAAAGTTAAATTTTAAGTTTTTAAACTTTCGCGAATTTCACTCATATTGAACTATGTTTACGGGACTTGTCGCGCACAATTAAATCAAAATATAACAAACATTTTGACTAACCTCGACGTTTCGGCCAAGTTGCATTGGCCGTGGTCATGAGCAGACTGAAGTATGGTGTCATCGTCTTGAGCGGCGGGTGTTTTCTCGAAATACCCGCGGTTGGTTTTTCGTAACGTCGCTGTCCGTAACAAGATATGCTGAATCACGACACACAATGCACAGTTACAGTTCTAGTTAGTTGTAGTTACAGTTTCATTGTTATGGCTTTAACGTCTTAACTTACATCTAACATCCAAACTTTCATTTTTGTACAGCTGGTACCTTAAAGGGGTTCGGAACGTACGGAAAATGTTTCAAACACAAGAACGGTCAGTTGAACGAAACCAGACCAATAAATAAGGAAGAAAGAAAAAATGACGCAGAAGATATACTTGGTAAGAATTTATTATTTTACGGTAGTCAAGTAAAGAATATGTAGGCGAAAAAACAGGATAAGCAGAGCCTGTCTCTAGCTGATGCCAGCGGCTTCGCTCACAGTGCCACCTATTGTGTCCAGATTTTTTTATACATTTTTTGCCACTAAACCAAAATATTATTTTCATTTCTCTTACTCGGAAAGTAGTGTTTGTTTGATCCGAGTAGCGGGTGGAAAACGCTGAATCCCTCTCTAGGGCGGGAAAGACTCATAGTAATTGCTTTGCTCCCTAGGGCGGGAATGAATTTTAAAAACAGAACTACACTAACTAGTCGGTTACGAAATTAAGAAAAATATCGAAAAAAAAATGCCGTGGTCTTGTGAGTGTATAAACAGCCAGTGTGAGTTAAAAAAAAACCCTATTAAGCAGGACGGCCGATGGTGACACGGTGTGTTCCATATTTAAAATTTTAAAAAAACTATTTAATTTGCCGGGATACTAACTCTGTATGTTGTAGGTTGTAGCGAAATTCTAAATCTCGGTTTTATAGACTAATATTTGATTAAAAATTTGTCAAACGATTCTGAAATGTTGACCCCAGATTCGGTTAAAGACGAGGCAAACACAGTGATCGAAAATGTTCTGCCAGAAATTTCAAAGTAACGATAGATACCTACTTAAATACATATAATGATTTTATGAAGTGTCGAACATACGTCAACAAAAAATCACGTTAATCCGGTGTCATTACTGCCTAAAAGAGGAAAAAACCAACAATTGCATTGCTGTGTTTCGGTCTGAAGGGTACGGGTGCCGGTGAAATTGAAATCACATGAGACTTTAAACCTTCATGTCTCAGTTTGGCGAACCGACTTGCGGTACCATTTAGGCAACTGCTTAGTTGGTATTGCAGTTGTTATGGGCAAAGGTAACCGCTTAACATCAGGTGGGCCTTTAGCTCGTTTCGCCATCCTTTACTATAAAAAAAAAATACATAAAAACATTTTTTGCAATAGTTTTATATCAAAACCACACCTAATTTGTTTCACAGAGGCAACCATGGATTCATTTGGTTGGAGTATAGACGTAGCTTCTGACGACTCCGTCATAGTTGGCGGCCCTGGAATGTACCATGGTAAGTAGCCAGCAAACTGACGACTGTGTTGAGCAACTAGCATACGGCCATGCATTACATTAAAGATTATATTCTTTGGGGTGGTAAAAGGGCAGGCCGATTTGCGTGTTTGTGACTTGTTATCTCTCTCTCATAAATTGTTTTTGCTTTTGTTCATTTTATTTTTGGTAATTTTATTGTGCGTCAACTTCTTGACGCAAATATTTTCTTTGCCTCCTTTATTTTAATTTTATATTAAGATGAATGCTACAGGGTAGATAGATAGATAGAATATACTTTATTGTACACCATGAAAATAGTAGTAAACAGGAACAACGTATAAACCCTACCTACCTACCTACCTCTACCTACCTACCTAGCTCTATAAGCTGTACAAGCTTGATAATATTAATTTACGATCAGCTTGTACAGCTTATGGAGCTAGGTTAATATTTTTTATGAGTATTATTCAGTAGATATATTGTTATTATTTCCGCGAATCATATTTTGAACGATATACAACGCGAAATAAAGCTACAATTTACAAAAAACACCAAAAATTTTGAATTTTGCGGGCTACCCTGTAGCATTCACCTTAACGTGATACTTGAACGCTTCCAATTAAGTCGTTCGCAATAATACCTATAGCAATTTTTTGTGAGCAAAAATTTATGAGAGAGAACAGTGCGTGACCAATTAAATTTTGAATTCACAGGTCGAGCGATGATATACCTGCCGGGTAAACAAGTCCCTAAATTCATGCAGACAAATTCTAAAACTCCTACCTTTAATTTTGGTAAGGTTTCCCTGTTCTTCTAGATCTATGACAACATAACGTATATTATATGGTATATATTTCATATACTTATTTAAGTAAATGCCATGTAGTTTATACTATTTAAGTATATTATGTACGAAACGTACTTACTTTTACACCGTAACTACCCAGGATCGGTTCCCATTCTTCTAGTCCATCCAAAGGTTGTCTGGAAGAGATTGCCTTGTGCGATAAGACCGCCCATTGTACTTACATAATTTATCCGTAAACTACAGTTTTTATTTCGTTTGGTGTATGTACATTAAAGAATATTTAAAAGAAAATAAGTTGTTGTTTCAACAGGATCAGCCACTGTTGTTACAACAACATATTTTGCTAGTCATAAGTTTAAAATATCCATATTGTAACTCTAGTAACTGGGCCGATATTATATTAGCTTTCAGTATTTCAGCCGTATCTGTTTAGACTGAAATTCGACCCGACTCGACCCAAACACAGTTTAGGAGAAGGCTAGAACAGAAATCAGCCATTGTATATAATTATGTTACAGCCAGAGATATTAATATGGATATTATTATGATATATTTATAAATATATAATTGCAAAGTACCAATGTACCCAATTCAGACAAAGTGATTATTGGGGCAGAATTAATTATTTAACTCTGTAATTAAATAATTAAAAAATAAAAAGTAAGTAAATAATCTAGATATTCTACAACACTGAAAAAAATATAGCTGAACTAGTTTAGCTATTACAAAAATTGCCAAATTTTAATTAATAGAAACAATTTTTTTGTTAAAATAGCAAACTGATTTGCTGTACATCTCAAACTAGTTAGCTACTAAGTAGTAGTGTCACTTTACCAGTCACCTTTTCTATGTTACTAGTAGCTAAAATTTGTGCTAAACATAAAAAAAAAAAAAAAAAAAAAAAAATCTTTTTGTATCTTTTTTTTGTTTGTGTTAGTCTGGGTGTTGTTTCTTTTGAGTATATTATAAGTTTATCTTTACAAAAAAAATAAGTACATAATTATTATATCCATTGTCTAGTACCCATAGTACAAAGCTCTGCTTAGTTTGGGACTAGATAGAATTGTGTAAAAACGTCCGGAAATATTTATTTTATTTTATTTTTTCTGTGAAAATGTCTAGTAAGACTTGGATAAAGTAATAAAACACAATAAATTTACAATACGGTGGCGCACGAGTAGCTGCATTGTTATCAAGTTGGATTGTAGGGTGACCATACTAACGAAATAAAACAATGTACCATTGTTTTATTCTCAACGGCGCAGATTACAGAATAATCTGAGCACAACGGTACCATTTTCCCACCCCGCGGAGATAAAAGTTACTTGAAAAATACCTAACGAGAAAACTAAGGCTTCGATTCTAACCTAAATCTATCCGAGTCAGATCTGCCCATGAAGGGTTTTATCAGCCAGTGGGACCGCGTTTATTACGCTAAACAACTCCAACTAGCTATTATGAATAATAAATAAACGTTATTTTATAATCAACTTCATACAAAATATGGAATTATAATATTTAGTATTAATTTCACCGAAACTAGGTCGTAAAGCTTGAATGCACTGCTCTCCCGCCCAATGGCACATGCAGAAGAAAAATCTAATTTTGCTCATAATTCACTACTGTGAATACTACTGTTAAAAAAAAACTAATAACTACTTACTGTTACTAATTCACTACTGTTTCTTTCGTTTGGTATATGTACAATAAACAATATTAGTACTTTATGATACAAGTGAGCTAAGTTGACTATTATACTCGAGGCTGGATTGCAGCCCGAGCCGAAGGCGAGGGCGTAATGGAGCCGAGAGTATAATAGTCAATGCTCACGCGTGTCATACGACGTTTTTCAACACACTTGCGAGGAAAAAACATACATTTTAGACAAATATTGAATTTGTGAAAAATGGCGCGTGGATTACTGTAATGTAATCGTACGGTGACTTACAGCTATGCGCGCGCAGGTGGTCGAAGGAAAACAAAAATAAATAATTTGATGAAATAAATGTTTATTTAGCATATTTTAATTAATACAGTTTATTTATTCACAAAAAAGTTTAATTTTGTTTAGAAATAAAAACTCTTTGCTGCCTTTTAAAAATAAACTGTAAAGTAAAAAGCGCTAGTGCGATGATATAAAGTAAAAAGCACGCGTGCGTTATAAGCTACATTTGAACCTAAAAGCGGTACAATAAGAACCACTTTACGAGCAAGTGTGTTGAAATAATTATTATTTTTGTGTATTTTTAACTTGCATTGTCTCAATGCACAGAAAAGGACGTTTCAATTCTTCAATTGAATTTATCAGTTTTTTGTGAATGTCGAAGTCGTGACTAAATATTTTAAATTCTCAGGCTACGGTGTATCGTCCGGTACATTTTTCAATGAAAAATTGTCTTTTGCCGTTGGTTCAACATATGGACAACATGGTTTTGGCCAGGTAAACTTATTATTTTACTTCGAACTTATTATATTACTTAATAATATTAAAAATTACAACTGTTTTAAAGTGACTCACTCTATCTATCAACACCAGGGTTGGCATATTTAAAACAAAGTTTATTTTAAATCACGTGTTTTAAACACTGTTTAAAAAACAGTCAAAATGAAACATGTTCAGAATTAAAGTGTTTTATCGATGTTTTAAATTGCGTTTTAAACAAATATAAAACATTACATATTAAACAGTGTACCTACTATTACAGCGTACTATTCTTTGAATTATTTAGGCTGCATTTTTACCCTGTCCAATGAGCCTATACATATAGTACAGGACGATTGTTTAACTATTGTGTCAGAGAATATGTTAATTAGTTTTATTGTAGTATTCTACTTACTGCTAGTGGTTGCCACAAAGATAGATTTCCGTGCACTATTCAAAGATTATTCCACGTTTTAAACAACATTTTTAATTTCGACATGTATTTATATAATCAGTATTATTCAGATATTGTGATTCCTATTTTGAGTTTATAATTCATAGTTTAGAATAGGTACATACAACAAAATATACACAGCAAGATCTTCACAAATGCATGTAAATATTTTACAGATAACCGCTACTTTTTTGATACTTCTATACTTAATCAAAACTTTTTTTAATTCAATTTTCCTCCAAAATATCCCCAATAATGAGACTCGGACACAGGATATCTCTCATCTTTACTTTTTCTTGTTTTCGGGGAATCACCTAGCTATGTTTGTCACACTTTCAGGTTATTCACCTAATTTTCGAGTCTTTAGTTGAGTTTTAATTAGAGCTAAGGGAGTTTCCTCGAAAATATACTCAGGATTTGTTTTTAAACCTGTTTAAAACGTGTTTAAAATGTTTAAAACGCCTGTTATTAATAAACGAATAAAAAAACATGATTTAAAACATAAGAACACATGTTTATAACATTTCAAACTGTTTGTCTTTTAAAATAATAAAAAACTGTTCTTTTTCTATCCCTGATCAACACACAGGTATCAATCTTCAAAGACAACTTGTGGCAAGCCCGACTTGAGAAGCAAGTGGACACTCAAGTCGTGGGCTCGATGTTCGGAGCAGTGTTGTGTTCGGCCAAGTTGTCGGGCTATAAGACTGATCTGCTCGTGGGAGCACCCACCTACGCTTCAAAGTCTACTTACAATCTTGGAGCTGTTTACGTTTATACCGCCGTGAAAGGCAACGTAAGTACCATTTCTTTAGATTTGTTGTTCGCAGCCCAATTATTATGTTAAAGTATTAAGGAAATACCATCCTGAAAACCTAAGTGTATTTTTAAAAAGGTTTAATTAAAAAAAACTGTATTTTATACCAGTTATATTAGGAGATGTCCAGAAACAGTTTTTTAATAATCAAAAATTCTAACTCAGATAAGTTAAATACACCCCTACTTTAAAACTCACCAGAAAAAATTTAAGGGTCCATTTTTATTTTTTTTGTAGTATAGGATGGCGAAACGAGCTAAAGGCCCACCTGATGTTAAGCGGTTACCTTTGCCCATAACAACTGCAATACCACCTAGGCTGTTGCCTAAATGGTACCGCAAGTCGGTTCGCCAAACTGAGACGTGAAGATGGAAAGTCTCATGTGATCGTAATTTCACCGGCACCCGTACCCTTCAGACCGAAACACAGCAATGCAAGCATCACTGTTTGGCGGAGAAGTAGGTACGGTCTGCTCATTATTATAAACAACTTTTATTATGAAGTGCTGCGAATAATAAAAAGCCTAAAAAACCATGCTCCTTCGTGTACAATCAGCGCTCACGCACACACATGCACCTCAAACCGTGCTCACCCCTCTCAGTACACATGTCGCGGCATCTGCATCGTCCAGTAAGCATCGCGAAAGCAAATATCTTTCAGTTGCATGGTGTGTGCGTGAGCACTGGTTGTACACGAAGGAACACGGTTTTTTTTGGCTTCTCTTTGATTCTTTGCAGCACTTCGTCTATATTTTCACTTGGTCTCTGACCAACCCTGAAATCGCAAAAAAAAAATCAGCTGATCTCTAAATTTTTTCGATTTATGTGAACACAATAATGTAGAAATCGGCCTGTATTTTTTTCGCGATTTCAGGGTTGGTCCCATAATAAAAGTTGTTGCTGTTGATACTACCCTTAATTTTTTTTCTGGTGATTAATGAATAGGGTTGTTTAATTGGATAAAGATCTTAAAAAGTAGCTTTTTACAATAAATATTGTTTTTTTTTTTCGTAAGTATTTATGCCTCAAACAAACGTACCCTTTTGAATTGTCAATTATATTATAATGAACGCACTGAAAAAAAGGTAAAATCGTCAAAATTACTTTTGTTACTATCTCATCATCATCGCCATCATTTCAGCCGAAAGACGTCCACTGCTGGACATAGGCCTCCCCCAATCAAGGGGGGGATATGCCATAATGGCCACGCTTGGCAGGCGGGTTGGCGATCGCAGTTGGTTTATTTATTTATTTAACAGCTGCCTTCTGTACTTACAGTTGCCCAACACGTACACTAGGCCAAGTTATAATTTAGGTACATATATAATTCTTATAAGTCCAATCACTTAAAAATTTATGACAAAAGCTGACAAATTGTTTTATTTTGGTGTAAAAAATTTCAACTTCTGGTTGTTGAGCAATCAGAAAAACTGTTGCTGTTCAGGTTGTTGGCGCAACGCTGCAGCCCATCCTCTGGTGAATCCCTTAGTCGCCTTTTACGGCACCACACGAACAATCCATGTTACTGTCTAACCGCTGGAGTGACCGGGCGCATCTGTCTTTTAACCGTTGAGTGACCACGACATTACGTTACTAGCCGAGTAAAAATGCGCGGCCCGCTCATGTTACAAAAAACGTTATTTATGACTTTGTTTCTCAGAATTTTGCTTACAATTGAAATTTTTATAATGCTTATGAATAGGCTACTTCATGCCGTGAAAGTTTTGTTTTAATTTATGATCTCTTCACTTAAATAATCGGTTGTAAACATAAACATTGAGCATTTTTTGTCTTATTTATGAAACTAATTTTAACAATAAAGTGAATTGTTAACCTAGATGTTTTATGGTTTAAAATGCATGGTGTGATTACTCTTTATGTAGAAATTAAAAAAAAACCACATTGCATCGAAAAAATACGAGAATAAGGTAAATTCGTTGCCGCCAAGACGAGACGTAGGTACAACAGACTGAATAAAAAATATTGATATTAAACCTTTGAGTGAATGGTTGTAGTATTGCCGTACCTTTAAATGATGGGTTATTCATTAGGAACTAGATGGTAATATTGCCAAAAAGAAATAACTCTTAGTTAGAAAAATATTAGGCATATTCATGAGGTACTCCACATTCACTTCGCTTGGGTACTACTAGACCCAAGGCTACTTTGAGGCAAAACACGTTTGGGTACTACTAGTACCCAAGGCCACTTTGAGGCAAAACACGTTTGGGTACTACTAGTACCCAAGGTCACTCGAGTGGCTAATCCATGGAAATAATAATCCTTGCCCACTTTTGTTCCTATTCACCCCTACATCCCTATTCGCCCCGTTTTTCACGGTACTTATTAATTCCATGGTCTAATCTGAATAGGAAAACTCTCTCTCAGACAAAGAAATTGAACTCCCTTTTTCTATGCTCTCAGACGTATTCATAGACGAATTTATAGATGAAAATTATGATATAATGGCAACACTGATCGTGACGTAGCTTCGAGGCATCGCGGGCAGAGAATACCTGGTCCTCACCTGGTGGTAATCCTCTTTGTTCGTATGTCGATGACGTAGAGTGACGTGAACACAGGTTTTGCTCCAACCAAAAATCGCTCAACGCGGAAATAGAAGTTTTCACTTCAAAAATTGACATATTTACTTAGTTATTTATGCCACTGCCATAGACCAGTAAGCCTCTGGTCTGTGGCCACTGCACACAACAGAAAATTACATAGCCAATTGTAGTCAATAAAAACAATCAGTACCTATAGCTTCAACATCTGATAGTTCAACGATTATATTATCTTTGGTTCAACGGATGCGTTTTCATGGCAACATGAAGTCATACATAAAAATATATTTTATATCATCATCATCATTATTTCAGCCAAAAGACGTCCTCTGCTAGACATAGGCCTCCCCCAAGCATCGCCACAATGATCGCTCCTGCAGTATTTAATAATAATATTGTATTTTTACAGAACCCACCTTCTTATAGAAGGAAAATTGTCGGTGAAATATCTGGTTCATTATTCGGCAGTGCAATAATAAGCCTAGGGGACCTAAACGGAGATAGGAAAGATGGTAAGATTTGCATTTATTTTTTGTTTCACAGCTTTGTCATTTATTTTTGTGACACGTATTTATTTCGTAACTTATCACCTATCACATGTCATCATCATTTAATTTTATCATCACAGAGTACATTATAATATACTGAAATAGAGACCAATCTTCCACCACAAAACTAGTAACCGCTTACTAGCGCCATCTGATACTTTTAGTTTGGAACTGCTGTTAGTACATCAACAGAACTAAAAATAAAAATGCAAAAAGGGAATCATTTCTTGAGGATCGCCCTGCGTTTATAAATCGGACCGCAAGATAGTACTGCTATTAACACTTGTTTCTTACTTGCGAATTTTAGCACTATAATCAACCAGTCAAAATCAGTAAAAGTAAAATACTGTAATGTTCAAGAATCAACAAAAAATGCTCTGAAAAAGATACTTATTTATTATTATAATATTTCGTGAAAAATCAGTAAAATTATCTCGTGAAATGAAATCATAATCTCTTTGGAACAATTATCAAATATGGGGTCATGTAGCGACATCTATCCGATACTGAATAAACTATTACAGTATCTCGTTTCTTAAATTTGGTAAATCCGCCATCTATTACTTTTAGTCCATAACAATAACAAATATAATGCTACTAAATTAAAAACCACCATCTTACCTGTTATCTACAAGTATTCGAAGTACTACGTTTTTTTGCAGCGTTGTAAAAGCTGTTGTACCCGATTATTTGTTTTAAGATTGAGGACCCTGTTTATCATCGACGGTCATATGTACACTCCAGGGATATATTTAGAGGAATACAAAAAAGTTATGTTTTTCTTTTCGATACAAGGATTTAGCCAATACTTACATTATACGTATGTTTCGTCGTCTTCTAATACTTATGTGTATATAATCACATCTTCATCATGACTTGACATTTTCCCATTGAAAAAACCTGTTACTTGAAAGAAATGAACCATTGTAGCAAGCATGAAGCTTTTATCCTGCATGACATTACGTGGACAGATGCATGACATTACGTGGACAGACTCTTGTCAATGTATCTTATCAGTTTAGATTGTATATGTATGTATGCATGTTTGCATCACATTGCTAACTTAACAATAACTTTTAAAAATAAATATAAAAATAAATAAATTTAGAACCAAACTACTGTGTGCACTTGGCTAAAGATGATGGCCTTGAGAACAGCTACCAGTTCCACAGCCCCTGAACCTGCTAACCCCCCCCCCCCCTCTGTTAGAAAAACCTTCAACCTTCCTTACATTTAGAAGCCGCGAAAAATGATCTTAATATTTGTTGATTTTGCAGAAATAGCAATTGGTGCCCCTTTCGAAAACGATGGCCGCGGTGCCGTCTACCTGTACAGTGGAGCTGACCTGGTCAGTACAAAGACTGAGAAGACCCTGAAATGGCTACAGAAGATCGAACCTGAACCACATATGAAATACGCGTATTCTTTCGGCATGAGTCTCACAGCGTTGCTAGACTACGACGGTAATGGGTGCAATGGTGAGTCAAATTTCAAATGTTTTTTATTTCAAATAAACCTAATTACAGGCACTTTTGAAACGTCAGGCTCTAGTTGCACGGTTCCAAATTGTGGAAGAACTGGCAAGAAACTCCATATGGGTAAACTCTTTTTTAAATAGGTTATTGTTTATTACATCAAATTTATTCAAATAATGAGAGTATAATATGTAGGTTAGTGCCAGAAATAAACAAGAGTTTAAAAGTGAGAATATTGCCTTTAGAAATAAACGTAAAAAGAGTTGCCATAGTATGTAGGAGCTGAGCTGTCCCGACAGACGGCACCCGTTCACGAGCATGACTTAAAGGGAAAGGAACTTAACGACCCGACACTAACGCCACCATCAGCATGACATTTAAGTGAGCATGACAGACTCATACTTATCTTATTCTTATTTACAAAATACATATACATATTTTTGGGACATTTTACACATCACCATCTAGTGCCAAACTAAGAAGAGCTTGTGCTATGGGTACTAGACAATGGATATAATACTTATATACTTTTTTTTTGTAAATACATACTTATAATGCATAAGAAACAACCAGACCAACACAAACACTCATGTTCATCACACAAATATTTGTGTCCTGTGGGAATCGAACCCACGACCTCGTGATCAGCAGTCCGACACTCGAACCACTAGACCACAGAGGTCGTCAACAGAGTCGTCAGAGGTCGTCGTATACTGCTAGACAACAAATAGGCAGGAATATGTAGAGTGCTTCATCGTATCGTTATGATTTCAAAACAAGTGTTGTTTTCCATGATCTGCCAAAGGCGTAGCACTAGAGGGCACTGGCGCGGCGCAGTCCATTGGAGTTCCCAGAGCTCGTCTATTTTGTACTGAGAATGGCCACCATGTCGTCACACCTCGGACACTTAATACAATATAAATGCTAGCACCACCTACATACACAAGATTAAGGCTCGTATAACAGAAAGTTCCTCAAGCGTTGATCACAGTTTAAAATAGTTAGTTAACAGTTAGTTTTGAGTTGGGATTTAATTTTAGAATATGCCTAAAGCAGAGAATTATTGATTACAGTTCAGCTGAGTTTAGTTTTATTTTATACTGTCACCTGTTTCGGTATTTGAGCAGAGATTTGATCTGTAATCACTCTAGTGTGGTCCAGAGTCTACTCAAGCGTAGTCTGGACTCCAGACTACGCTTGAGTAGAGATTTATATTCCATTTCAGGTCAAACTCGTGTGTAATAGTACGCCACGGACTGCCATGGACAAAGAAGACGTAAGATCTACATAATGTAGATCTTACGTCTTCTTTGTCCATCCAAAGGTTGTCTGGAAGATATCGCTTTTAGCGATAAGACCGCCCATGTACCCATAATTTATACGTTGTTCCTGTTTACTACTATTTTCATAGTGTACAATAAAGTATATTCTATCTATACTGGGTGTAAGGGGAACGCTTCCGAAAACGAAGATAGGTGCTGGTGATTAATGATACGAAACCACAAAAAAAGGGGGTTTTGTTTTTAGGTTTTTTCATATATATTTTTTTTGCATTTTTCATACATAACCAGCTTTGGGCAGTTAAATAAAACTCATACATAATGAAAAATGCAAAAAAAAAAAAAAAAAACCATTTTTTTTCGTGGTTTCGTATCAGTAATCACCAGAACTATCATCTATAATAGTAACGATTCTAACGAGTAGTGATCAGGTGATTGACGTTTAAACTGTACTTTAGGAACTTTCTGTAATACGGGCCTAAAGCCGGAATTACATTATTGTGTCGTGACGTGTCGTGATGCGCCAGAAACATATCGGTTTCATACATTTAGTATGGTTAGAGACACACTATAGTGTCGTGACGCGTTCCACAATAATGTGTCTCTAACCATACTAATTGTATGAAACCGATAGTCTTCTGGCGCGTCACGACACACCACGTCACAATAATGTAATTCCGGCTTAAGTCTCTATACGAACGCACACACACATGTAGGTTAGGGATGCTCGCCTTTCGTAATGCCTACTGGGTTCCAAGTGTTTCTTAGTAGTTCTCAGAGCTTGCAGCATGTTTTTTTTTATTTTATTTTTATAGTATAGGATGGCGAAACGATCTAAAGGCCCACCTGATGTTAAGCGGTTACCATTGCCCATGACAACTTCAATACCACCTAGGCTGTTGCCTAAATGGTACCGCAAGTCGGTTCGCCAAACTGAGACATGAAGATGGAAAGTTTCATGTGATTTTAATGCTTATACATATAGCGACTGGCGATTGACATATTCCATTGCAATCTTACAGTCCAATTGCGGGCGCGTGCGGGGCGCGGAATCTTATGGTGGCTGTACACACTCGCCGAAGTCTGAATAAACACCACTATCCTTAGGGTGATGCCCCATTAGGGCGTTGCGTTCCGTTGCGTCGTCGCAGTGACGACGCTGCGTCGTTTTCCATATATTTTAAATGACATGCCCCATTAGACCGTTGCGTCGTCGCGCGCGACTTTGCAACGGATCGACAGACAAGAGACGAAGCGGGAGGGAGGGTGATGCGCTGCGTTGTCGGAGCTCCGCTGCGACGACGGACAGTGATCCACTGCTAGAGGAGGAAGCTAGACTAACGTAACGAAATGTTTTATGTGAAGACTGAACTGAGACGCAGCTGCGACGGTGTGCATACCCTCTTGCGTTGCGTTGTCGCAGCGTCAACGCAACACAGGTGTGGCATGCAAAGCGTTGTTCCGTTGCGATGACGCGTACTAATGGGGCCTCGCCCATAGTAGTCCACTGTAGGAAGGTAGCCACAGTGCAGGTAGTTGCGGGTAGGTAGCACTTCAGGCGTAGTATTTCGTGGAGTTGCAGGAAGCAGTGCAGCAGGCTCACAGGCGTCTTCAAAACTACCCGTACACGAAAACCCTGGAATCCGGTAATTGGACATTTTAGACATTGTCCGAATTCATACTGCGACATCCATGATCCGTTGTGTACTACTTCTTCTAATATGGAAAGCAGTATTCTAGCATGAAATAGTATTATTATAGTAGTAGTAAATATTTTTCATTACATTACATTACATAACATAACATAATCCGCCCATTACTGTCCCACTGTTGGGCACGGGCCTCTTCTCAGTACGAAAAGGCTAAGGCCACCATGCTGACCTAGTGCGGGTTGGCGGACTACACACACCATTGAGAACTGTAAGGAGCACTGTCAGGTGTGCAAGTTTCCTCACATTTTCCTCATTTTTCATAAAATTATTTTTAATATTTTTTATTCCTAGAATTGGCGATCGGAGCACCTTACAAGGACAGTGTGGTGCTTCTGAGGTGTATGTCAGCCGTGACAGTGACAGCGTCCGCGACGTTCCCCAACTTACAGGTAAATTTATGTTTTTTTTATTTTTTTTATAACGCCTCTGCTTTATTTATTTTACAATCTAGCCTTAAGACTATTAAGTAATTTAATTTAAACTTCTTAACAATAAAAAATCGGAGAATGCGTCCTATAACACTTTCCTTAGTTTCTAGTAAGTTCATGTGTTTTTATAGCACTTAGGGCCGGTATTTCAATAGTCTGATAAAATTTAACTGAGAAATAAATGTGACGTCTTGACAGATTTTCTATACTACAACTGTCAAAATGTCAAACTTATTCCTCAGTTAAAAGTTAACTGGCTATTGAAAGACCGACCCTTATTGTATTGCACTCTCACTAACTACTCATAAACTAATTCGAAGGGTTTTATCCTTTTGAGTCTTCTTGTTAAATCCGTGTTGTCGAGGAGCTGTATTACTTCGACGTTCACGTGATGATGAATCATGAGCTCCTGCGTATTTTTTTATATTTATATTATAAAAATACGCAGAAGCTCATGAACATAGACTAGGTATAAATAAATATGAAATGTATTAATTTCATGTTATTGTCATGGGGTTCCCTAAATTTCTCACAACCTAAACTACTAACTACTAGTTAGTACTACTACTAGTTTTATAACCATGATAAAACTAAAATCCCGGATTCCGGAGATTTAAAACTAAACTGTAAAGTAAAAAGCACTAGTGCGATAATGTAAAGTAAAAAACCGGCCAAGAGCATGTCGGGCCATGCTCAGTATTATAGGGTTCCAAACAAATAGGTAGGTGTACAAACAAATCAAATCGAATATTAATCATGGCTATTTTAGTTTTTGCAATAGACGGCAGCATTGGCCACTCAGAGAGTGTAGTTAGTAGCCGCTAGATGCCGCTGTACAGCGCCAAATTTAAGAAGTGTGTCATTTCAATATAACACAAAGTTACTTTTTGTGTTTTTTTTTTTATAGAAAGTAGCTAAAGGAACATTATTTGCTACGATCATTTTTCTCTAAGGTCAATGACCTTTGAACTAGGACGTTTTAAGTATTTTTCAGTTTTGTCTCTATAACTCAAAAATTTATAATCACATTATACTCGAAATAATTTTAAAAGAGAGTTTTTACAAAGTTCTATCAATGTGGAAGATTATAAGTTTCTACGTTGCATAGTTTAGAAATGGCAGGGGGGGGGGACACATTGCAAGCCACTTTGGTGGAATATATTTCGCAGATGGTACACCTGATAAAAAAATGATGTATCAAACATTACCTTCATTTTAGTAGACCTATTCAATGATACCCCACACGAGGGGGTGCAGCGAAAAAAAAATGTTCATCCCTATTTCACATGTATGGGCGCCACCCCTAAAATACGTAATCTCGATTTTTTTATTATTTTAAAATTGAGATCTATAATTAGACTAATTTTTCACAAAATTTCATTTACTTATATTTATAAATGTAGAAGTTATTAAGCTGTAAAGGATTAGGACAGACGGACAGACGGACAGACGGACGGACATGACGAAACTATAAGGGTTCCTTGTAGGACTACGAAACCCTAAAAAGCACGCGTGCTTTATGATCTGCATTCTGCATATAAAAGCGGTGCCAATATTAAGAGCCACTTTATGAGCAAGTGTATTCATAAATATTTTAAGGCTTCCTTAATTTCACAGCCAAAAATTAACTTCAGGTAAATATGCATCCGAATATCCGATCTCTAAGTTATTATTCTAAGATACCTACATAGCTTCTCACACTTGTGATACCAATTAACTTATTAGATTCTAATAATTTTGTTTTGAATATGCAATAGGGCCGGTTTTTTATGTCGTCAATTAGTTAACTTTTTGACTTGGAAGTAAACTAGAGGTTTTTTTTTATAGTACCTATAGGATGGCGAAACTAGCTAAAGGCCCACCTGATGTTAAGCCAATGTTAAGCCTGATGTTACCTTTGCCCATAACAAGTGCAATACCACCTAATCTGTTGCCTAAATGGTACCGCAAGTCAGTTCGCCAAACTGAGACATGAAGATGGAAAGTCAGTGAGTGATGGTGGAGTGGATGGTGGATGGTTTGTGGTAGATTTTCTATAAAATTGTCGTCAAAAACTCCTTTATTCCCTTGATAATAGTCAAGGTCATCTGATGATTAAAAGATCGGCCCTAAAACATCAAAAACTGTTTGTACCTTTACTTTCAGAATCGCACAATGGCGGGCAGATCAGAATTTGAATTCGACGTTTGTTTAAAAGTTGATTATCCAAGTAAACCGAACAATATCACAGCACGTGAGTATACTTGTAAATAATAAGATACATTCATCACTATACATGATATACATATGAATAATAATATACATATGAATAATAATATACATATGATAATATACATCACATAAACTATTTTGTTTATAAATTTTTATTTTTTTTATTATACTAGAGAAACTATTATTTATTTAACAATTTAATTATTATTATAATTATCATTTTCAAACAGACTGAATAAAGTTAAGGGCGTAACAAGGCAGCTATAACGTAAATACATGTGTCATAAAGCAAGACATATTTCAATACAACTTGCCATAAAACCCTACAGGAGCCGACTCATGGCAGCGATAATGTATATTATTATATATTTCATCCTTAAGGTACCGAGCGATACGGAAATATACATTAATAACAACATAACATAACATACCATCATGCCTGTATTTCCCCTAAGGGGTAGGCAGAGGTGTATAGTACACCCACATTTCGCCAGTTATGTTGTAAGTCCCATGTAATAGGGGGCGAGCCTATTGCCATCAACCGGGCACAAATCCAGACTACGGGCTGCTACTGAGAATTTACTAATGAAAAAACCCAATAACAGTTTGCCCGATCCGGGAATCTAACCCAAGATTCTCAGCTCAGCAGTCGCGCTCGACCACTAGACCAACGAGGCAGTCTATGTATATTTCAATTAGCGTTGTCAGACGTCCCGTATTTCCCGGGACTTTCCGTATTTCCATTTCGGTTCACGGCGCGGCGTGACCAATTCCATAATCGGCCGATCACAACCAACTGATGAATTAGCTTCCATGCGTACCCAGTCAAAAAAAACCACTAAACTAAGCTTTGGTTTCGATCACAGATAACGGAATAAAAAGAGATCGGGCAAGCCGCCTAGTTTACATGGTGTCCGAATGTCGCAAGCTAACAGCGCATTAAACGCATCAATAAATTACTATTTACTTTTACCCTTACGGCATTTTGGAATTAAAAGAAAGTTTTCTCTCAAACTAGCGCGCATACTCACTCGGGTGCAAGTGACGGTGAACTAATGGCAGTGTATGCCCGCTGTGCATACAACGGTCAGCCTTTATGCGGCGGCTTGTCATCTCTCTAGTATTCTGTTGCTCTGAGGTTTCGATACTGTATAATGTTGTATTATACCTCAAACTTCTTTATGTACACGCATCACAGTACTAGAAACTAAGGTGGATATGAGCCATACCCACGCCAGGCTGAAGGAGGTCGACGACGCAGGCGCCTTCACCTTCAGCACCTCACTGCACGACAAGCAACGAGAGTACTGCAAACGTGTCCCATTTACTTTACCTGTGGTGAGTTGATGCTGCCTATGCTTAAGACGCTGACAACAGCCAAATACCCCAAATAGGTTTCTTTTAAAAACATTTTTAGCTGTATATATTCAGTTTGTGGCTGTGAAAAAAATATATGTTAATCTTGATCATATTTTCTGAAACTGTATTGTGCCCAAAACACGTTTTCTTGAAGTTTTCTCTGTAGAAAATAATTGTAAACTAACCTCTTTAAACATGCTTTAAAGCACACAATCTCTATTATTTACTAAATATTATAAATAAAATTAAGAAAACATTTGAGAAAGACAATAATCTAAACATTTGTTGTTTCTGTTTTTCAAATAAGCTTTTAGTTTTTTATTTAAATTTTTTTTTGTTAATAATCATTCAAGTTGAGCGGCGTATCCGACGTCCCTCGGCTCGTTGCCTCTCTTTCAGTTCTGTACGAAACGACAGTGACCGCAGAGGTCTGATTTTTAAGGTGTTGTCAGCCTCTTAACCATGAATCTAGAATTGTCATTTCATACATTGACGACAAATGAAAGTACCTATTTGATAACTAGCGTTGCCAACCGTACTATACAAGATGCAAACGTTGCATCTAGCAACAAAATGTTGATCAGTAACCGTACCATATTTCTAGACATATGATAAATAATAAGCTTAGTCATCTAAAAATACTTTAAAAAAATCTACGATTATTTAATAATTTTCACTTAAAAACATAGCAAGGGTTTGAGAATAAATCCCGAACGACTCTGAAAATAAGTCATCGGAGGCATTTTCAAAGGGTGGAAATACCTGCAAATTTTTTGGGTAGTTTAGCAAGCATCGTTTTTGTGTCGCACGTGTTACGCCATCGTAGCATAGGCAAACCGCTGACGAAGCTTGCCCTCAATAATTTTCAATAAACAAGTTAAATGCTTAATTCGCAACACGAGGCACGAGTAGCTGAATAAGCGATATCGATGAAGACCGTCGCATCGTGCCATGAGGGCACTCACTTCTGATACATCATCGATCGGGACAATAGGTTTTAGTTAGCTATTAATATTTTTACTGTAATAAGTTTACTTAAAATTAAATCACTTTAAAATTAAATTGGTTTTTTTTAAGTCCTCCGGCCGCAGCCTTCGTAATTGGCGCAGTCGGTAGGATACTCGAGATTAGCTAGGGCTATCTTATATCGATAATCTATCGCTACCGTGCGTGAGCGATCGCGGCTAATCGAGCTATCCAGCCTCATCGAGTATCCAGAACCTAAGGATTGCTGCCGGGAGAGAAAGGGATCAAGATATCGACCCCAGAGACCGATATGAAGGTTTTGTAAGTACACTTGAATTATTCCCTGTGTTGCTTCCTGTGTATTTCCATAATATAATCCTTCAAAATTTTCCATCCAAGGAACGTAGGACCTCGCGAGTCTACACCGAGTAGACCGAATCGCAGGCAATTAGGGCTAGATTTAAATAGAGATATTAATTTAGGTTTAGATATTTTATTCGAGGAATCCACTATGGCGCACGAACCAGATACGATTCACAAGGCTCTGCGCCCAGTCCCTGAGTTCGATGGGAACCCCAACGTCCTCACTAGATTTATTAAGTTATGTGACCAGATAGCTGCTGCTTACCTTAGTAACGCACCTGGTAGTGAATTAGGAAATTTGTGCTTAATAAACGGAATATTAAATAAAATTAAAGGCCCCGCGGCAAGTCGAATTAATTCAAATGGCATTCCGGATAGTTGGGCAGGAATAAGAAACACTTTAATTAATAGTTTTGCTGACCAAAGGGACGAGACGGCCCTGTACAATGACCTCTTAGTATCAATGCAAGGTAACAGTACCCCGCAGGAATATTACGACCATTGTCAGTCGTTATTTAGTACTATTATGACCTATATTTCATTGCATGAAACTCTGCCTACTACCGTAGAAGCGAAGCGCACATTATATAAAAAATTAACGATGCAAGCGTTTGTACGTGGCCTTAAAGAACCATTAGGTTCTCGTATACGTTGTATGCGCCCGGATAATATTGAAAGGGCATTAGAATTTGTCCAGGAGGAATTAAATGTGATGTACTTACAAAATCGTAGCGATAATGCGCACGTAAAAAGGCCACCTCCAATCGCTACTATGCCTAAGTTACCTTTGTATTCTGCAGGTTTTTCAGCTAATCAACAGCATACTCCTTACTGGCAACGTCCGTTGCCACCACAAAATAGTTGGAAGCCTATCTTCCAACCCCATGGTGATCAGTCAAATGGTTTTCAACGTGCACCTAATGCACCTAACATGCCTACACGTACTCAGCAGATGTTCCGCGCGCCGCCGCCTAATTATAACAATAGTAACGTATTTAGAACTCAACCACGTCATCAAACCTCAGGCCCTCAGCCAATGAGTGGAGTTAGCCACTATGTATCAAAGCCGATGCAGTTCAGGGGTCATGACTGGAGTAAATCTGGCAACCCACCACCAACTAATTATTTTAAAACCCGTGAGATGAACTTTAATAACTTTAATGATTATGATTTTAATTATTATCCGGACAACGAGTACTATTCATATGACTATGATCAAACCGAATATACTGACTATACTGACTGTAACTTACATGACAGTTATGAGTATGAGCCACCTATGCCTTACTGCACAGTTAGTGAGTTACCTGACAGTTACGTTAATTCTCAACCTTCTACTAGTAATGAGGAGCAGGATTTTTATTCGGACCACCCCTCAAAACCCTCAAAATAGAAGTTAACCTACAAACTCAACGTCAACTTCCTTATATAAAATTATCGAATCCTCCATTAAATTTTCTAATTGATACTGGAGCCAACCAGTCATTCATTAGTCCTTCAGCTGTGGAAAAATATTATTCAAACATGCCACTTAATTTTGACCCCTTTGAGGTTACCAACGCCCACGCTACCAGTAGAAGTGACTATTCAATTATCATACCAGCCTTTCAGGAATTCAATGATCCTAATAATATTAAATTATTTATTTTTGACTTTCATAAATTTTTCGACGGACTTATTGGACTAGACCTACTAAGTAAATGGAATACGAAAATTGACCTGAAAAATAATTTATTAATTACAGATAACGCTACAAATCCTATAACAATGTTTAACTCTCGGAACGTCAACTTATACGAGGATATGATACCAGCTAATACTACTAGGCTCATTCGTTTGCCCATAAATGCTCCAGATGGAGATGTGCATATTCCTCAGCAGAAATTTTATAACTGTATTATAAATGAATGTATTACAACAGTTTCTAATAATCGCGGATTAGTTGAAGTAGAAAATACATCGCACAACGATATAATTTTATCATTAGATCGTCCTGTAGAAGCTGTAAATTCCAATATTGAATGTATGAACATTGAGCAGGCACCGGATGCCTATCGCATCAATCAAGTATTATCACAGTTGCGAATAGATCATCTTAACGAAGAGGAAAAAATGAACTTGAAAAATATTTGCTCGCGTTATGCGGATGTCTTTTACATTGAAGGCGAACCGCTGTCCTTCACTAATAAGGTTAAGCACCATATAAGAACTTTAGATGAGGTACCTATTTACACGAAAAGTTATAGATATCCTTTTGTACACCGACAAGAAGTTAGAGATCAAATATCAAAGATGCTGGATCAGAATATTATAAGACCTTCTGATTCTGCCTGGAGCTCTCCTATTTGGGTTGTCCCGAAGAAGGCTGATGCCTCAGGAAAACAGAAATGGAGGCTAGTCGTAGACTTCCGAAAGTTAAACGAAAAGACTATCGACGACAAATACCCTATTCCGAATATAACAGATGTCCTAGATAAGTTAGGGAAATGTCAGTATTTCACCACCTTAGATTTAGCCAGTGGTTTCTACCAGGTAGAAATGAACCCTGATGATATTCAGAAAACAGCATTCAATGTAGAACATGGGCATTTCGAATTTTTAAGGATGCCTATGGGACTTAAAAATTCCCCTTCAACATTTCAGCGCGTTATGGATAATGTGTTGAGAGGTCTTCAAAACGTTATCTGTTTAGTCTACATGGATGACATAGTAGTATTCAGTACCTCCCTCCAGGAACACCTGGATAACCTGGAAAAAGTATTTCAAAGACTCCGGGAATCTAACTTCAAAATTCAGATGGACAAGTCGGAATTTTTAAAGTTAGAGACTGCTTTTCTAGGCCATATAATAAGCGGTGAAGGCATTAAGCCGAATCCAGACAAAATTAATGCCATAAAAAAATATCCCATACCTAAAACAGCAAAACAGATAAAACAATTCCTTGGACTTATCGGTTATTATCGGAAATTCATACCAGACTTCGCTAGAATTACAAAACCTTTTACTCAATGTTTAAAGAAGGGCAGGACCATTACACTTAATAAAGATTACATTGACTGTTACGAACGATGCAAGAGACTTTTGACAAACGACCCGATCTTACAATATCCAGACTTCACTAGGGAATTTGTTCTGACCACTGACGCTTCCAACGTAGCTTTAGGAGCGATATTATCACAAGGACCAATAGGCTCTGACCGACCAATAGCATATGCATCGCGTACTCTAAATGAAAGCGAATTAAATTACAGTACCATAGAAAAGGAGCTCTTAGCTATTGTGTGGGCTACCAAATATTTCCGACCGTATCTTTTTGGTCGCAAATTTAAGATAGTTACAGACCACAAACCATTACAGTGGATGATGAATCTAAAAGAGCCTAACTCACGGCTCACTAGGTGGAGATTGAAACTCAGCGAATACGACTTTAGTGTAATATACAAAATGGGTAAAAATAACACCAACGCTGATGCCCTATCGCGAGTTGAAATCCATAATGATGAAGTTAGTTCAATGATAGCAAATCCCTCTGAGAAGCCACCTTCTGTGACTGACTCAAGTACTGAAACAGCTCATACAAGTAATGAAAACCCCATACTTGAAGTCCCTATAACTGACAAGCCTCTGAATATGTTCCATCGACAAATAGTTATGACTGTGGTAGGTGACATTAAGAAAAGACCGACGGTAACCAAGACATTTGATACACACACTCGTACTTCCATTCAGGTTTCACAATCTAACTTAATAGACGATGTTATTAACGCTATAAAAGAGTACGTTAATCCGAAGGTGAAAACTGGTATTCTCATAAATCCTCCTCTAAGCATGTATGATATAATTCCTATAATTCAGGACAGTTTTAAGAGCTCAGCAATGAATCTTGAACTATGTAAATTAGAATTAGAAAATGTGAAAGAATTCCTTAGACAGCAGGATATAATCCGGCATTACCACGACGGTAAAACAAACCATCGTGGGATAACTGAATGTTACCTAGCCCTCTCGCGAAAGTATTTCTGGCCTAAGATGAAAGACCAAATCACTAAATATATAAATGAATGTACAACATGTGGTCAGGCTAAGTACGACCGTAATCCTATCAAACAGAAGTTTAATATTGTACCACCAGCAATAAAGCCGTTCGAAATTATTCATATGGATCTTTTTACTGTTCAGAATGAGAAATATTTAACCTTTATAGATGTCTTCTCTAAGTACGGACAAGCGTACCTTATGAGAGATGGTACAGCGCTTAGCATTTTGCAGGGTTTACTACAATTTTGTACTCATCATGGCTTTCCGCAAACTATAATTACAGATAATGGCACTGAGTACACGAATCAATTGTTCGCTGAATTCACTAGACTCCATAAAATAAATCACCATAAAACCTTAGCACATAGCCCTAATGATAACGGTAATATAGAAAGGTTTCACTCAACATTGCTTGAACATCTCCGTATTTTACGTTTACAGCAGAAAGATGAACCTGCAATTAATCTTATGCCTTATGCTTTACTTGCCTACAATAGTTCGATTCATAGTTTCACTAAGTGTCGACCCTTTGATGTAATAACCGGTCACTTTGATGCCCGAGATCCTTGGGACATCGATTTAAGTAGTCACATGTTACAGCAGTACATCTTAAATCATAAAGAACAAATGAAAACAGTATACCAAATCATAAATGAAACCTCTCTTAACAATCGTACCGCAATAATTGAGAATAGGAATAAGACCCGCGAACCAGAAGAAGAGTATCAGCCTCAGCAACAGATTTTTGTTAAGAATCCAGTCGCCTCACGACAAAAATTAGCCCCTAGATACACCCATGACGTAGTTTTAGCTGACTTACCTATTCACATCTACACCTCTAAGAAACGTGGCCCCATAGCGAAATCAAGACTGAAACGAGTACCTAAGACTGCGAAATTGTTACAGGATGGTGCTGATAGCGACCCTACATCTGACACGAAGCCAGGAGATAAGACTTGAGACCTTAGACTCTGGAATTGGACTTCTACCGTTTAAACTTGGACCGACTAGATTAATAACTCATTACCATACTTTTCTCCAATATGTGAAGCTGGACGATATCGAAAATAATATTTCAGTACTAAAGACTCAATTACAGGATTTTAAGCTACGCATGACTAACGAAACCTTTTCCTTATACGAATATCAGTTAGATTATCTCGTGAGTAAATTGGTTAAGGTCAATAACCAGTTACATTCTTTAGAACCTAGTCGTTTTAAAAGAGGCCTTGTAGACGGCCTAGGGTCTGTTATTAAGAGCATTACAGGAAACCTTGATTATACGGATGCTATTCGGTTTAATAATGCCATAGAAATTTTACAGAACAACCAGAGAAAAACTATTAATGAGTTTAATGAGCACATTAGTATCAGTAAAGAGTGGATGTTATCCCACAACAATATATTGAATAAAATTGTCGAAAATCAAAGTAAAATTAATACCACTTTAGATTTATTGATAGACGGTTACACTCAAAACAATCAAAATCTCATACATTTTGCACATTTCGCACAAATATTAACTATTATTAGCGAAAATATAGAAGATTTATTATCTGAGTTATATAGGATAGAAAATATTCTAGCATTTACTCGGGCTATGACAACTCATCATAGTATGTTAGGAATAGATATTTTAGGTAGTATGTTAGATAAATTAAAGGGGATTTACGATAGTAATCATATATTAGATTTAGAGTTACGGGACTATTATGATATAATAAAATCAGGTTATTATTATGATGATAGGAAAATAGTTATAGTTTTTAGATTTCCTGTAGTTTCAGTAGATACTTACTTACTTTATAGACTTTCTATTGTTCCTAATAAACACGACCAGGCTCTCATTCCTCCCTATCCTTTAATAGCAACTAATGGGAAGGCATTCATGTACATGGAGGCTGAATGCCCGAAGTTAAATAATAATCGGTATCTCTGTGAACAAAGAACTAACCACTACGTTCAAATCCAAGCAGACTGCATACAAACTTTCATTTCAAGCAAGACTTTGGATAAATCCTGTACATTAACAACTGTAAAATTAGCAAAAGAAGCCGTAGAGGAACTTGACAGCCGACACTATGTTATTTCATTCCCAAATCCAACGAGGGTTCACATGAGCTGCGGAAATGACGACTACGACACTTTGAAAGGCAGTTATCTTGCTACAATTCCACTGCACTGTTCGTTACGTACACCAGAACTAACCTTAATTAATACAAGAGACGAGGTTAAAGGTCAACCTGTAAAAATACTGAAGGTCCCTTATAATGTTGAAACACAAGGAACAAGTCTAATACATGCGAATTTGGCTTCAGTTAACTTAAGTAAACTTCATAGTCTTCAGGACAGAATAACACTTCAGGCGCCAATACAAGCAGACAGAATTACTGAAACGTTATACCATACTACTATACCGTTTTACACTATAATATTTCTTGCAATTATCATAACGGCTGTGCTCATAATTTGGAGATATGTTTCCAGAACTCTAAAGACCAGGAAAGATGCTGTATCCAGAGGAACTGAAAATCATGAATACGCCGTTCCTGAAACTTCAAAATTACATAATCAGCAAGACAAGCTCCCAGCAACATTTTCACTTAGCGTTTTAAAATAGTTGCTGATCTACGGGTGGAGGTGTTACGCCATCGTAGCATAGGCAAACCGCTGACGAAGCTTGCCCTCAATAATTTTCAATAAACAAGTTAAATGCTTAATTCGCAACACGAGGCACGAGTAGCTGAATAAGCGATATCGATGAAGACCGTCGCATCGTGCCATGAGGGCACTCACTTCTGATACATCATCGATCGGGACAATAGGTTTTAGTTAGCTATTAATATTTTTACTGTAATAAGTTTACTTAAAATTAAATCACTTTAAAATTAAATTGGTTTTTTTTAAGTCCTCCGGCCGCAGCCTTCGTAATTCACGTGACACACAGGGAATTTGTTTGTTTACAAATAGGTATTTCAGAAAAATGTTTTTTTTTGTATTGATTTTTTTATTGTTTCGTGTTGTGTCAGTGGTATAGTCACCTCCTTAAATATGGCACGAATATTGTATAATATGTATCAACATATTGTATAATATAGTATTTTACTATATTTTAGCCCAGCGTAGTATATACTTAAAGAAATACATAGTACGCAAAAATACTTAACTGTATCACTGTCGGACGATGCGATGTGCTTCTGATTTTCCTGTTGGTAGATAGTTCTGGTAGAAACTTAATTACGATCGGCTCAGAAGCTTAGTCCTGAAAAAGTTACAAACAAACGAACCGACATACAGACAGAGTTAATTTTGCATTTATAATAATATTAAAATCTTTATTTCAGATCACAAGTAGAACTATATAGTGTTAGTAAAAACAAAAGAAAACCTAAAAACCAATGTTAGTAACTTAAAATTAATAAATGCTAAATTATTAATTTATAATATTACTATAGTGAGAAAGTGTGGATTTATTTATGACTCTCTGTTACCTAAGATAAAGAAATAAAATAAAATGTTACCTACTAACAATTCTGTCTTTGATTTTCAAGAATGGAAATTACGAGACGGAGATCAGCTACCAAACATCGACGACCCTGCTGGACAATCCACTGCTCCACAAAGAGTTTGACAGCTCCAGAGTAATCCTCACCGATAGGAGTGTGTTGGCCGTGCAGGACTCAATATGGGCTGCCGAATGCTCAGGGAATAAGGAGTGTGTGCCTGAACTGGCAATAAAGTCCTTTTTCAGTTACCAGTGAGTATTCTAATGTTTAATTCATCATCGACCGACACACCCCGGTGTGTGTGTAACTACACGGCACACGGCGGTCTTCGATAATGAACACTCACAGTGAACCCAAGCACACCGAGGCATTTTTTTTATAGTAGGTAGTAGTAGGATGGCGAAAAGAACTATAGGCCCACCTGATGTTAAGCGATTACCTTTGCCCATAACAATTGCAATACACCTAGGTTGTTTGTTGCCTTAATGGTACCACAAGTCGGTTCGCCAAAATGAGACATGAAGATGGAATGTCTCATGTGATTGTAATTTCACCGGCACCCGTACCCTTCAGACCAAAACAGCAATGTATCACTATTTGGCGGAGAAGTAGGTGCGGTGGTAGTACTTCCCCGGACGAGCTCTTTCACAAAGGAGCTCTACTACTACTAAAAGGCTGCCTGGTGGGCTGCGAGAACGCGGTTCGTGTGGGGCGGAGAGTGGCCGTTCTGTGGGCCTAGTTTGGGTTTGATACTTACCAATACATCCATCTAATTCGTCATAAATAACCCCACCCCAAAAAAAAAACCTAATAGCTCCCCTAGCGGATACGTCGAGGAACTACTGATTTATGAATGAAAGTCGACGAATTCGATGGCAATAGGTGTCCACCTCGCACTAAGCTCTCTGTACGTTAACTCTATCTATTATGTGGTTTCGATTAACGGCCAAAATTATAATTGTGGATAGATTGGATATTAATTTTGGCCGTAAGTTATTATTTCAAAATGGTTTGAGTTGCAATTGGACCATACGTGATTGTTTTAATACTTTAGTCATATTCATAGTCATAGAATTATCTGTAGTCAGATTAATTTATTGCCAACTAACGGCTATAATTAATATCCAATCGATCCACGATTTACCCTACTGGAAATAGAAATTTGACATATTTTGTATGGAGCTTATGTCAAATTCCTATCTCTAGTAGGGCAAATCGTGGATAGATTGGATATTTATTTTGGCCGTAAATGTATATCTACACGTCAAATTTTTCATCTTAATTGCAACATTGAGAAAACTAAGATATAAAATAATGATGTTGATTCTTTTGTTTAAAAACTAAACTTATATTAAACTATCGCTCTCTTACTAATATTAGATACAAGAAAGAGATGGCAACAATTTTAGTGTTGTCATATTAGTTGACGTCAGAACTCGGAACTCAGAATGTACTTATTTGTAAGCATAGGTATACAAGGATTGTAACAATAGTTAATTATGTGCAGTTCATCCATGTTTAGCTATAAAAGTATACAAATATTTCAGTTAAGTTACAAATTAATTAAGAACTAATTATATCATATCAAGCGCCCGGGGCGCCCATACGCCACATTCCGAACGCTCTATGAAATTGTGTGCAACGGATTATATCAAGCGCTGTCGTCCGTCAAACAATTTTCATAGAGTCCGCGCCCAGCGCGCATCAAGTGCGAGCCCCGGGCGCTTTTTGTAACTTCAGCCTTAATTAGTACATGTTACACTTCTTCGTATTTTTTGTCGGTACGTTCCAAGATCACACGACTAAACTAGTATGGAAAATTTAATTCAGAATTTCTGACTAATTTGACATCACTAAAATTTTTGACATCCCTTTCTTGTATCTACTATTAGTAAAAGAGAGCGATAGCTTAAAATAAATTTATTTTGTGTACAATAGAATCAACACTATCTGTTAAATTAGCCTCTATACTGGCAAGATCACGTATTCCTGCTTCGATGACGTAGGAAACAAAAAAAGATACACCAAACAACAACTTTTTGCAGATACACAGATCATTACTACATTACGGGTACGAGCGAAACAGAATGGTTCGAAATCAAGCTTCAGAACTCTGGAGAGGTGGCTTACGACGCGTGCCTGCGCGTGCACATAGTGGGAGCGCTGGTGTTCCAACCGCCCGCGTCCTGCGAGCGCATGCCCTCAACCGATGGCGACACGCTGCTGTGCAGGCCAACGAATCCACTACGAACTGATAGTGAATGGGTATGAACTTAGATTTATTTAAGGTCCTATCCACATTGGGCGGGCACGGGACGGGCGTAACGAGTTTTAATTTAAAATAATCTTTATACTTAAAGATTAGAGACTAGAATACTTGAGCACTCGGAGTACTCAGTAAGTAATTATTATTTTTACTGAGGGTCGTCACTCAGGCTTATACAACATGTAACAAAAACCCTGTTGTTCCTGTAAGTAATTTTTTAATTTAATTTAATTGTAAATTTAAAGTGATATAATCACTTTTAATAATGATTTAATATTTAATTTGATTATTTTTATTGAAGAGTTTTTCCAAATGACTTGTGTCCTTACGTATGAATATCAATTCTGATAACGTACCTCACAGGAACAACAGGGTTTTTGTTCAGAGACGAATTTAGGCATGAGTTCATGCTTAGATTCGTCTCTGAATGTTAACCTTAGCTCTTAGTAGTGGCTTAAGAAGCACGCAAAAAAATATTAATATTGATATAATTAAAATCAGAATACAGTTTGACATAAAAAATTACAAAAAAATCCTTTCAAACCAAAACCTAAGCTAAGCCTATAATATTTATAATCTCTGTTTATTCTGTAATCAGAATTTATGATTATATTTCACAGGCCACCGGTCATATCGTTCTGGAGATGACGCATCTAACTAACCTGGACAGGGATATAAAAGTAAATGTTACTCTATACAATCGCTGCAAGTATGCCGCTACCAAAATCTTGCCGTTCGTTACTCCAGTGAGAGCCGATCCTAATGGCATCTTTGTAAAAGGGTTTGTATTTTTTTTTGTGGTATTGGATAGTGAAACGACGTTAATAGCTACAGTACCACCAATTTTATATGGTACAACGATGTACGGTCGACCCCACTTCAGTGGTAACAGTTTGACATTGACAGCGCCTTTATTTCGTAAGCAGTAAGGGCATTTTTCTAATCCAAGTGTCACCACTGTCATACAGTCGACTGTACCTACCTATCAATATCATAACACTCATTTTATTATGCGCACCAATTCTGGTGGACAATGCGTCTTCTTCTCCTTTAAATAAGTAAAAATGTATTTGCATTGTATTTGCAATCTCATTTAGGCGTACCGATCTTCATGGCGGCTGTGTAGTTAGCGTTGCGTAATAGACATGGGTAGTTCGTGAACGAAAGACAAAATGAACTAGTTCACATTCTATGTATCTATCTATCTCTCGTTCACCCACTCCCCGCTCCCAAAAGGTATTAGTGTTTCCGAATGTATTTTCGTATCACGAGTCATGATGGCGACGACTCAACGTCGTTCCCACCGACCTCATCTCATGTGTGCAAGAAAAACTTTAAATAAAATGAAGGTACTCTACTAATAGGAAACACAATAAATTAAGCTTTTTTTTTTTGTGATGATCCTGTAAACTGGATATAACACTTTTTTCTTAACAATATAGTAGTGGTTTGAAGGACATGACCAAGTGCTTATTTTTGTAATAATGAACTACAATTATTTTTGTTCGAGACATAACATAACATAACATCACGCCTGTATTTCCTCGAAGGGGTAGGCAGAGGTGTAATAGTACATCCACATTTCGCCAGTTATGTTATAGTCCCATGTAATAGGGGGCGAGCCTATTGCCATTGAACGGGCACAAATCCAGACTCCGGGCCGCTACTGAGAATTCCCTAATGAAAAAACCCAATAACACTTTGCCCGATCGAACCCAGGATCCCACGCTCAGCAGTCGCGCTTGCAACCACTAGACCAACGAGGCAGTCAGTTAGAGAAACATTAACTAACTAATATTTATGATACGTTTAGTATTTTTTATCAATTTACTGAACTACGGATATGAAGATAAGTGAACTATGAACACTGAGCCAAATCAACAGCAGAGCGAGAACTACCTCTAACCTACTGAACGAAATGAACTACTGATACAAATGAGTGATACGTACCTTTTGATCAAAAAGATACGTATCTATCTTTAAAGTTCAGTGATACATTTATCGCATGTCTATTGCGTAGCGCCCCGCACCTCGATTGACACCAGCGCACTCGAAGTTTTGCTACTACGCAGGCATACAACTCGTTTTCACAGCCGCCATAAAGCTTTGTGCATACTGTACCCAAGGATTGGTTCTATTCTATCAATCGTTACTCAAAATATTATTTATGTTTGCAGAATAACTGATATCGGTGATATTGTCAACATGACGAAGGATGCCATCCAGATTGATGGGAAGCAGATGAAACATGTTTATACGGTAAGCAAATATTATGTGCAATTTATAATCTACCGGACTTCTGGCTACCCATAAAGATTGCCATAATCACAGTGTCGCCAGCTTAAGGCGATGTAGGTTCACAAAAATTGCTTCAAATTGTGCGCGTGGACTTGGTTTCTATGTGTAGTTAGTCTAAGTTTGAAGCTTTGAGCAAATGTTGACCACATAAGTGATGCTAAGCTGATATATCCACATCACAGATCTCAAACAACGGCCTGAGCAACTGGGCGGGGCTTACAGCCAAGGTTGCCATGCAGAAGAAACCTTACATAGCCTACGACGACGAAGTCCCTGTCAAAGTAAGTACAAAAAAATTGTACGTTGCTATAAGTCAGTGATCGGGAACTGTTCATCTTTCCGGAATAAATAGCCTAAATGTTAATCTGGGTTATATTTTATCTGTATGCCAAATTTTATTCAAATTCGTTCAGCCCTTAATTGAGTAACAAACATCCAACCATCTTCATAAACTTTCACATTTATAATATTAATAGATAGATAGATAGTTTCGGTTTTATTATTATTTATTTTATTATTATATTATTTTATATGGCCCACCAATGTACCTGCGCAGATGACACAATTTAAATACGCGGGAAATTGGTTCACCAATCAGAAAACACCATCTCTACGCGCCAAAAGTCTCAGCCGCTGCCACTAGAGTACGGACGCGTGTAAGCGAAATAGAAAAAGATGCCACAGTAATCAATTTTAACACCTTATAGACATTGCATAACGTTGATTATATTTTTTTAATGTTTCGGGTGTTTTCGTCGATCGTCTTTCCGTGTCTGCGTGAATGAAGATTGACGACGCGCCTTATTTTTTGTGTCGTACTGTACCACCTTTAGACTCGTTGGGGTAAAATGGTGAGAACGAAATTTAAAAAAGAATTTCTTATGTACAGTTGTTTTATTAAGTATTTTTTCTTCCTGTAAATTTCATGTTTGTGACTTATGTACTTACTTCTGCTGTAGCTAGCTGACCCTAGAAATATTTTATATTTGTTAATTTTCAGGTTTACGTCTCCACGTCCAATTCATATTCTCCTTGCCTATTAGATTCAAAGAATGAAGAGTGGTTGCATTTGAATTGCAAGATAGACAGTTTGTTGGCGAAGCGGCAGGTTATCACGATTGTTATACCGATGAATATTGTACCTGGAACTCTTGGCAAGTACCATTTTTTATAATTTGACACAATTTTCAGACTATCATAGTATCTGCAACACTATAAAAAGCAGTGATACCCTAAGGGATTAGTTACTCTCAGAAGCCGAGAGCCCGACTCTCTAAAAACTCAACCCAATGCAGCAGCGGCTGCCAGGGGACCGGTGGCGGGGTCCCCCAGCTGCGCCCTGAGCCGAGGCCCGAGCTCCCTCCTGGGAACGCCCTCGGTGTCGCAACAGGAGATAATTTCGTTACGCGAAGCCGATGATGCTCGAGAGCAGTGCTTATTAGTAGGTTTAACCGCCAGTTTGTTAGGATTAGGTAGGTTATTTGCCCTCGCCGACGAGGCTTGCCGCAAACCGCGATCCGCGAAACGCGTTGCCCACCCGATACACCGAAAGTTCCTCACGGGGACGAGTGGCGGGGTCCCCCAGCAATGCCCTAAGCCGAGGTCTAAGCCCTTCCCTGGCGGATGCCCTTATGTGGTACTGCAACCGCGATTTTAGTTTATAAGTTAGGGAAACTTTTCTGGCGGATGGACACATCTCTAACGGGACTCTCCGCCACACTAGTCCGGTTAAGTAGCAATAAAACCTAGGTACTGCATGCGAAATGTCCATTCGAAAATAAATAAATCTAACCGGCCAAGAGCATGTCGGGCCATGCTCAGTATTATAGGGTTCCTTAAGTAGTTGTACAAACGAATCAAATCGAATATTAATCATGGCTATTTTAGTTTTTGCAATAATCGGCAGCATTCGCGACTCAGAGCGTGTTGTTAGTAGCGCCATCTAGCGATAAATTCAAGAAGCCAAATTTAAGAAGTCTGATTGGTGTCAAAGTTACTTTTTGTGATTTTTTCAAATAGAAAGTAGCTAAAGGAGCATTATTTGCCATGATAATTTTTCTCTAAGGTCAATGACCTTTGAACTAGGACGTTTTAAGTATTTTTCAGTTTTCTGTCTATAACTCAAAAAATTATAATCACATTATACTCGAAATAATTTTAAAAGAGAGTTTTCACGAAGGTCTATCAATGTGAAAGATTATATGTTTCTACGTTGCATAGTTTAGAAATGGCAGGGAGGGGGACACATTGCAAGCCACTTTGGCGAGCTATATTTCGCAGATGGTACACCTGATAAAAAAGTGATGTATGAAACATTACCTTCATTTTAGTAGACCTATTCAATGATACCCCACACGATGGGGTGCAGTGAAAAAATTTTTTTTTTCCCCATTTCACATGTATGGGCGCCACCCCTAAAGAACGTAAAAACTATTTTTTTATTCTTTTAAAATTGAGATCTATATGCAGACTATTTTTTAACAAAATTTCATTTATGTTTATAACTGTAGAAGTTATTAAGCTGTAAAGGATTAGGACAGACGGACAGACGGACAGACGGACAGACGGACGGACATGACGAAACTATAAGGGTTCCTTGTAGGACTTCGGAACCCTAAAAAAGGGTCTAGTTATAATAGGCGCACAGGGCGCGCGCCCTATACGCGGCTTTTCGGGCGCTGTCAATATTTACGGATCTTCATGAGTAGGCAAACGTCAAGGACGCCATCAAAGCGTGCCGCACCGCCCGTACCTATAGTCAGATTATTTTAAACAGTCTGTCCGTCCCGATGTTTTTGACGCGAACTGTACCAAATAGGGTTACACTTTTTTTTGTAATAATAATGTCTATTTTCTTTCCAGATGATATCCTGGAGGACGGTAATGTAACAGTAAGTTCGAAAATTATCCTTGTCGCTGATAACTACGAAGAAATTCAAGAAAGGTATATCCTTTTTATTATTATTATTAGGTACCTATAATATATTAATTTTAGTAAAAACTCGTAAGCTAGTAAGTTGTTTGTTTGTCAAACTGTTCTTTTCCGTATCCGGGGGACAAAAAATAAAAGATAATTAAACATCAACCACTTCACAAATATCAAACATCGTAAACATGCATGCATTCGCAAAATGACATACATATATACGCAAAATGACACATTCGCAAGTTATCTTTTCTCAAAATGTCACATTCGCAAAATGACATACATATATACGCAAAATGACACATTCGCAAGTTATCTTTTCTCAAAATGTCACATTCGCAAAATGACATACATACCAGGCCCCTCAGAAAGTATTGCGAAAAAAAGTTTTTATATATGGGAGACTGGCCAGTTATAATGTTTTTCGAAAATATGATTATTTATAAGTAAAAATAAGTAAGTTCCAATTTCAAAATTTCCCTCCACATTTTTTGCGAGTTAATTCAAAGTATTGTGTCTCACTGAAATATGGATCTGCGCCGGGAACATTTTAGAGCTATGATTTTATACGATTTCAAGTGTCGCCTGAAACCGGATGAATCGTACGATAGACTTCAAATGGCATTCATGGATGAAGGCCCTTCCAAGGCAACCGTGTATCGTTGGTATAACGAATTCAAGCGCGGTCGACCAACTTTGGGGGATGACGAAAGAAGCGGTCGCCCTTTGACGGCTGTTACCGAAGAAAACGTGCTAGCAGTGAAAAATTTAATCCAAGACAATAGGCGAATTACATATCAGGAGATTCAACATATATTGAAGATTGGATCGGGAAGCGTTCACGAGATTCTACACAGCCATCTTCGCGTGAGGAGGATAGTATCACGCTGGGTGCCGCACAACCTCACCGATGCTCAGAAGCAGGCCCGGGTGGAATGGTGCCGTGATATGCTTAACAAATTTGAAGCAGGCTCGTCTCGGCGTGTTTACGACATCGTTACAGGTGATGAGTCCTGGATTTATCAATACGACCCAGAAACCAAGCGCCAGTCGACTGTTTGGGTGTTTCAAAATGAGCCAACGCCTACCAAAGTGAAGCGATCTAGAAGCGGGGGTAAGATTTTGATCGCTAGCTTTTTTAATTTGACTGGCCACTTGGTATCAATTCCCTTACAGGATCAAAGAAGCATTAATGCCGAATGGTATACTACCAAATGTTTGCCAGAAGTTTTCTCTGTTATAAGCAACAAGCGACCAAACACAGGGCTCCGCGGGCTACTGCTCCACCACGACAATGCACCTGCGCACACCGCACTCAAAACGAGGGACTTCCTGGACAGCACGCCAGTCAAACTCCTGGGTCACCCTCCTTACAGCCCTGATCTAGCACCGTGTGACTTCTTTTTATTCCCAAAAATAAAAAATCAGCTCAAAGGGATACAATTTTCGTCGCCGGAAGATGCGCTGGCTGCGTTCGAGCAGGCTGTAAACGAGGTGTCTGCGGCGGACTGGAAAAAGTGTTTTGAAAACTGGTTTAGGCGCATGAATCTTTGTATAGAGGCTGGTGGAAAGTACTTTGAAAAGATTTGATAAAAATATATGTACGTATAGAACAATTTTTTTTAGTTTCGCAAAACTTTCTGAGTGTCCCACGTATATACGCAAAATGACACATTCGCAAGTTATCTTTTCTCAAAATGTCACATTCGCAAAATGACATACATATATACGCAAAATGACACATTCGCAAGTTATCTTTTCTCAAAATGTCACAGACCGCGTATCGGCAAACGCAGCGTAGGGCTCCCCCCTGCCAGGTGGACCGACGACCTAAAGAACGTGGCTGGGGGGGACTGGATGCGGAAGGCAGAGGACCGAGCGTTGTGGCGCAATTTGGGAGAGGCCTATGTCCAGCAGTGGACTGCGATAGGCTGAGTTGAAAATGTCACATTCGCAAAATGCCCCACTAGCAAAATGCCATACTAGCAAAATACCACAATAGCAAAATTTTACATTCTCAAAAAGTCATATCGCATTATTTGTGATTTACTTTAATGACAGAAAAAATTTGTTAGTGGCTTGTTACAGTAGGCCAACGATTTATGAATAAAAAAATAATACTTATTTAAATATTTAAGTATTTAATCACGTAGTTTATTTATTCATTTCCATTAATTTTAAAATAAAATAAATTGAGAATGTAAACTAAAATAATTATTGATATAATTATATAATACGTACAATCAAAATCTTCGCTGCTGAGAATCATAAACGTAAAAAAATATTGTATTTTTATTTTTTCAAAAAAGGTTAATTTTTTTGTTTCTGGATTCAAAGTTTTACGGCCAATATTAATATCCAATCTATCCACGATTCACCCTACTAGAGATAGAAATTTGACATATTTTGTATGGAGCTTATGTCAAATTCCTATCTCTATTAGGGCAAACCGTGGATAGATTGGAAATTAATTTTGGCCGTTAAAGATTCAGCAACGATTTCGTTGCACAGATCAGCTGTTCGATTGTAATTTTAATTGAATGATTTACCTATTAAATGCCTATACTAGTTGTATAATTGTAGAAAAATTACTTTACGCAGAAATACTGCTATCAATTTCAACAATATTTCAATATTCTACAATATTTTCTATTTTCACACCGCCACACAATACTTCCTACCTTTGATGTTTCTTTGTTTGTTGTAGGTACCTATGATCGCCACAAATCTTAGATTTGTATCCCTTTTGATTACGAAAAATCATATTTGATCCATTTTAAATCGTAATTAATTATTAATCAGCATTATCAGTCAACACAAAAAATATAACAGATAGTCTAACTGTCATTATACGGATTGTATTTACCTTGTGAGTATCATTATCAAATTGTATTTGAAGTACCTACCTACCTTAGGTAATTTTTTATAACTAATTAAAATACTTAATAATACTAAGATGCAAATGTAATACAATGATTTATCATGCATATGATTAATTTCAGAAGAATAATTAGAATTTTGATTCAATCGAGGTATTTTTTATAAAAAAAGATTTCCCCATGCGCCATCAGTCTGTACCTTAAGGGCTAGCTGGATTGTAGCATTGAGTCATTCACAAAAATATATTACCGTCTAAATAAAAAATATGTGAGAATAATATCGGTCATTTTTAGAATAATATATTATGTGAAAACGGCATTTTGCTTATGTGATGTTTTGCGAATATGTCAATTTGAGAATATGACATTTAGTGAAATTCCTATACGTCATTTTGCGCATGTGGCATTGTGTACCTAATCCCTTGGTTTATTTTTTATTTTTTTCCTTGCTTTAATATTGGTTTGCTAGTTCACTTTAGCGAGTATATTTCAGAAAATATTATTTGCCCTGATGAATGCACGGCTTATCTTCTAAGTTCACTCACGTGATCTTTTGTGTATTCACTTTATCTATTGTGTTCACTCACTTTATCTATTGTGTGTTCACCCACTTCGCCTATGTTGTGTTTAGTTTATCTATTGTGCGTTTACTTTATCTATTATGTTCACTCGCTTTCAACTCAGCCTATCGCAGTCCACTGCTGGACATAGGCCTCTCCCAAGTTGTGCCACAACGCTCGGTCCTCTGCCTTCCGCATCCAGTCCCCCCCCAGCCACGTTCTTTAGGTCGTCGGTCCACCTGGCAGGGGGGCGCCCTACGCTGCGTTTGCCGATTCGCGGTCTCCACTCAAGGACTCGTCTGCTCCAACAGCCATCGGTCCTTCGACAGACATGGCCAGCCCACTGCCACTTCAGCTTACTTCAGCTCACTCGCTTTACCTATTGTGTGTTCACTCACTTTATCTATTTTGTGTTCACTTTACCTATTTTGTATTCAGTTTATTTATTCTGTATTCACTCACTTTACCTATTGTGTATACTGTTTATTTATTCTGTGTTCACTTCATCTATTTTGTGTTCACTTTATCTATTATGTGTTAACTTTATCTATTGTTTGTTTACTCACTTTATCTAATTGTGTGTTTACGATTACGAACTTAAACTATGTGTGTAACATTTGTTAAATTTAATCTGTGTAAACGATATTTTAGAAATAACTTTTATCTATGTATAACTTATTTTTTACTTAATCCTATTAATAATTGTAAATATTTTTCAGCATTGTCTCGATCATTCGGCTGCAAGACGCAGTAGTCCCGCTGTGGGTTATAATATGCGCAACCATCGTCGGATTAGCCATCATACTTATCATTGCCTTTATACTGTACGAGGTACGTGTATAACTTATATTTTATCCCAACCCATTATTATTGTTACCAATATGAAACTTCGTGAAGATATTTAAAGTTATGTTTGATACCCAACCACACAAAAATGGTTCAACAATGGATGTGCTTTGGCACATAGACAGACCGCAGAATACTGCATTAACACATAAAATACTTTTCATCGACATGCCATACGAGCGAAGTCGCAGGCGTCACCTAGTTTGTTCATAAAGGTAAAAACACTAAAAACTGATCTGATTCGATCCTACCTAATGTAAAATTCGGAACTTTTATGCGAATTTTAATACAGCATTATGAAGATAGCAAACTCACTGAGCCCGCTGAAAAAAAGTCATAATCATTATTTTTGTATTGTTTTTACTACTTTTCACTGTGGATTTAGAAGTGAGTTTGCTAGTGGGATTTTGCAGAATAGCACCGCCGCTGATCGAACAAGTTCCCCTTTTGTAGGTATCTATTTATTTAGGGTTCCGTACCCAGAGGGTGCCAACGAGATCCTATTACTCTCGCTACGCTGTCCGTCCGTCCGTCCATCTGTCTGTCACAGGGCTGTATCTTTGTAACGGTAATAGATAACCAGTTGACATTTTCACAGAATATTTTATGATACGTGTCAGTGCCATAAAATATATTTATCTTCAAAAATTGATTTTTATTTTGTTTATTTATTTATTTTATTTCTTCCTTTCAGTGTGGTTTCCTGCAGCGTGAAAAGAAGAAGGAATTGGAGAAGTTACGAAAAAGCGTTAGACGCCAGACTATTGTAAGTTACGTACATTATTTTATACTACACAAAGCAAGCAAAAACCTAAAGGTAAAAAAAAACTATCCCACTTGGAATTAAAAATGCGATGTGAGGCATTCCAGAGCCCCGAGTATGAGTTTTTGCGGTATCGTGTAGCGTGTGGTTATCGACAAAGGGCATCGCTATGAATAGCCCTGAGTTTGTACAAAGATAAAACCGGCCAAGAGCATGTCGGGCCATGCAGTATTATAGGGTTCCGTAGGTAGGTGTAAGTACAAACTAATCAAATCGAATATGGCTATTTTAGTTTTTTCCGTTTTTGCAATACCAGGCCCCTCAGAAAGTATTGCGAAAAAAAGTTTTTATATATGGGAGACTGGCCAGTTATAATGTTTTTCGAAAATATGATTATTTATAAGTAAAAATAAGTAAGTTCCAATTTCAAAATTTCCCTCCACATTTTTTGCGAGTTAATTCAAAGTATTGTGTCTCACTGAAAAATGGATCTGCGCCGGGAACATTTTAGAGCTATGATTTTATACGATTTCAAGTGTCGCCTGAAACCGGATGAATCGTACGATAGACTTCAAATGGCATTCATGGATGAAGGCCCTTCCAAGGCAACCGTGTATCGTAGGTATAACGAATTCAAGCGCGGTCGACCAACTTTGGGGGATGACGAAAGAAGCGGTCGCCCTTTGACGGCTGTTACCGAAGAAAACGTGCTAGCAGTGAAAAATTTAATCCAAGACAATAGGCGAATTACATATCAGGAGATTCAACACATATTGAAGATTGGATCGGGAAGCGTTCACGAGATTCTACACAGCCATCTTCGCGTGAGGAGGATAGTATCACGCTGGGTGCCGCACAACCTCACCGATGCTCAGAAGCAGGCCCGGGTGGAATGGTGCCGTGATATGCTTAACAAATTTGAAGCAGGCTCGTCTCGGCGTGTTTACGACATCGTTACAGGTGATGAGTCCTGGATTTATCAATACGACCCAGAAACCAAGCGCCAGTCGACTGTTTGGGTGTTTCAAAATGAGCCAACGCCTACCAAAGTGAAGCGATCTAGAAGCGGGGGTAAGATTTTGATCGCTAGCTTTTTTAATTTGACTGGCCACTTGGTATCAATTCCCTTACGGGATCAAAGAAGCATTAATGCCGAATGGTATACTACCAAATGTTTGCCAGAAGTTTTCTCTGTTATAAGCAACAAGCGACCAAACACAGGGCTCCGCGGGCTACTGCTCCACCACGACAATGCACCTGCGCACACCGCACTCAAAACGAGGGACTTCCTGGACAGCACGCCAGTCAAACTCCTGGGTCACCCTCCTTACAGCCCTGATCTAGCACCGTGTGACTTCTTTTTATTCCCAAAAATAAAAAATCAGCTCAAAGGGATACAATTTTCGTCGCCGGAAGATGCGCTGGCTGCGTTCGAGCAGGCTGTAAACGAGGTGTCTGCGGCGGACTGGAAAAAGTGTTTTGAAAACTGGTTTAGGCGCATGAATCTTTGTATAGAGGCTGGTGGAAAGTACTTTGAAAAGATTTGATAAAAATATATGTACGTATAGAACAATTTTTTTTAGTTTCGCAAAACTTTCTGAGTGTCCCACGTAGACGACAGCATTGGCGACTCAGAGCGTGTGATTGATATAGATATAGCGCCATCTAGTGGGACAAATTTAAGAAGTGTGTCATTTCAACATCCTACCTTATTATACTACCTTTATAATTACCTTGTTTGTTTTGTTGTATATGGGTGTAATTTGCCTGAATAAATATGATTTTAATTTAATTTAATTTATAACACATAGGTACTTTTTATGATTTATTCAAATAGAATGTAACTAAAGGAGCATTCTTTGCTACGATCATGTTTCTCTAAGGTCAATGATTTTTAACTAGTAATCCCTTGTAACTACTCTATGGTTTTATAATGTATAACGTTGGCACCACTGTTAAAGAAAGCCAATGATATCCAACCTCTTGTTAGCAACTTCACATGTATAGGAATAGAAGAGTAAAACTGTTTAGTTGCTAGGAAACCACTTGTTCGCTTTGAGAATATACCAAGTTTGACATTAGTTTTGTAAGCAAAAAAATAAATTCAAAATAGTTTAAATTCAAAATTTTGAAGTTATTTTTTAAATACTGTCCGTTCATTAAAATATATTACAATGCATTGCCCTCATCGAATTGTATATGGTGAACCTTTGACTACTGACCATCATCTTTTATTCATAACATCCATAGGCTGGACTCAAAGATCTTTAATGGAACTTTAGAAATTCCTTTGTATGGGATTGTTTAGATTCAAATACGCATACCTACCTACTGTAGCGCTGGTAAAATTCCCATATAATATTCCCATGTAAAATTCCCATATAAAATTTGTAGAAAATTACACGATAATATTAACTACCGCAAAAACCCCTCAAATAGCAACTGAGTGAACAGCAACTCAAGTATTCCAGGTATGAAAGGGAGAGAAATCACTTACGCCACGAAGTAAACACCTGTGAACTTATAGTGAGCGCGTAGATCTATTAACTGAAGCCAGAAAAAGGTATTACTTTTTGCAAAGGAGTACCTACTATTGTCCGCCAACACTGTCACTGTAAGGGCACTATGGGTGGAATAGTAAGTACTCCTTTGCAAAAAGGAATACCTTTTTCTGGCTTCAGTTACTAGGTTCTAGGCGCTCTGTCTATCTTATTGTTTTGGTCTGATGACTACATTTAAATTATACTGAAAAGCTTTTATTTTGATCCTTTACCTATATTATTAAAATAATCTATCGTTTTGATCAGATGCGACGATCCACAATGCCAACGCAGGCCCATGCTGAGGACCGAAGACAAATTCTGGAGCGAACGACTGAAGAGAACGAAGATTTGCATCACGATGCCAATAATAGGGCCGGCCCCAATTAAAACTTACAACTATCGCTATGTGTGAGTGTGTGTGTGAACTGTGTATAAATTGTGTCAGAATCCCATCTACATGACATGCTTAAAGGTGTTTCCCACCGGCGAGGCGTGGAGTGGATTGGATGGGCGTGAATTGAAATCTCGCTGACGCTTTCAAGGTGGTTTCCCACCGGCGAGGCGTGGAGTGGATTGGATAGGCGTGAATTGAAATCTCGCTGACGCTTTCACACCAAAAGATGTACAACGCGAGCTCGCGCACGCGCTGGCCGGCGCCGGTCTGCGATATACATCGCGGGTAGGTGCTAGTAGTAAGTGAGCGTGATTCCTGTCGCCACGTTCCTTTACTAATTTTGTCAAATAAATACTCTTGTGATTCAGCAATAAAGTTCATTTTGTACTGTGTCGGCGCGAGACATCGCGAGGTAGAGCGTGGCAGAGCGCGGCCGAGCGTGGCGTGGCCGAGCGTGACAGAGCGAGACCGGGCGGGCTGGTGCGAGATTTTTGTATCCGTTTCGCAATGTAATAAATACTCTATTCTTGCAGCAATAAAGTTTAATATTGTACCAACAAATATTTAAATTCTCGCCTCGCACATCCAGACCTTACACACCAAAAATGGGCGTGTCGTGAATTGAAATTTTGCTATACAAATTTCAATTCTCGCTCGGCCCATCCACGCCACGCCTCGCCGGTGTGAAACCACCTTTATCCATCTTTTAAAGAGTGTTTTGCGTGTGATCGGATTTTTACATTTACTTGTTTGTAGTGTTACAGATACTATATTCTAATATACCTATACTTATAAATAATATAGTTAATTCTAATAAAATTGGATCAATTAACAACTATAGTATTAACCACAGAAATAGATAGAATGGAAAAGGGGGCGCGTGCCAACACTCTGCACCATAGTGCAGGGCATTTCAAAGCCTTTCTCAGCACGCCTTATGACTTATTTCTGTAAATACTGTAACAAAAACCTGCAAAAAATTCTTATAGTATTATTTCTAATTGCAGAAACAAAAGCTGTAAAGAACATTTGATTAAAGTAAATTTTTAAAAATTAATGACGTCGATATGGGAGGCATAGTTTGTTCAAAAGTTGCCACGCATGAATCGCAAGTAAAATTGTGATTACAACACTGAGGAATTATAACTAGAGCGGCCTTCTAAAAGAAATCTTATCACGCACGCTCTGAGGTCCATGGGCCACAGTGATCCCAGTCGGTCTTTACGCTCAGTGCGATGCAAACGTATATTACTCCGTGCTTAATGACGACAAAACATTAAAAAAATGCCGTCTTGTGTTCTAAAAACATGTAAAAACCATTCAAGATCGAAACACAATAATAACGGCGTAACGTTTCACCGTTAAGTAAACAAAATGCAATACCTTTTGACATTTTCTAGTTTACTTGTACACGCTGCCATTTGTGCCGCCATTTTCTATGCATATCATAGACTAAGAAAAAAAAATAGTTACAGAACGGACACGATGTCTGGTACTCCGATTACTGAATAAGGCAGATATAGCGCACGGAACACGGGTGTGCGGCCACCAAAGCAAATACGAACTCAAAGCAAATTTTGAGGGGTGGACGAATTCGAGGTGGAAGGGAGGGGGACGTGGGTTTGGGGAGGGGAGGAACGGAGTGGGGATTTTTTTATGAATGGTGGCCTAGAGGGAGAAAGCTTAGGGCGTGGCAGGGGGAGCAAAAATGTAGTCAGAATTCGGTAATCTCTGCCCGTTCCCGAGATATCCGCTCTTTAAGGTTCTCCAGTGGCAGGTTCTATTCCCGCCAGCAGTAAGACGGGTGATAGGGAGCGACAAGCGTTGTAGTCAGGTAGATTTGGGAGGGGTTAAGGGATGACGAATTCGCGGTGGAAGGGGGGGGAACGTGTTTCCCGCGGGTGTAACTAGATAGTGCTTTGGGTTTGGGGGGGAGAAACGGAGTGGGGGGTTTTTATTAAGTCTGGGTGACCTAGAGGGTGTGGGCTTAAGAGGTGGCAGAGGGGGGCAAAAATATGGTCAGAATTAGGTTATCTCTGCCCGTTCCCGAGATATCAGCTCTTTAAGGTTTTCCGGTGGCAGGTTCGATTCCTACCAGCAGTAAGACGAGTGATAGGGAGCGACAAGGTTTGCAGTTCGGGTGGGTTTGGGAGGGGTTGCGGGTCGGACGAATTCCGGTGGAAGGGGGGGAACGTGTTTCCCGCGGGTGTAGCTAGATTGTGCTTTGGGTTTGGGGGGGAGGAACGGAGTGGGGGATTGTTTTACGTATGGGTGACCTAGAGGGAGCAGGCTTAGGGGGTGGTAGTGGGGGGCAAACATGTAGTCAGAATTCGGTTATCTCTGCCCGTTCCCGAGATATCAGCTCTTTAAGGTTTTCCGGTGGCTGGTTCGATTCCCGCCAGCAGTAAGAGGGGTGATAGGTATTTACCACGAGTAAAACTAGGTGGAGCTAGCTAATAAATTTTGCCTAAATAATATGCTTGATACTAATTTAATTTTGCATGCTTTCAATCAACCCCCCACATTAAATCATAGGATTCATCTGATTCGAGCCATTATTCATAAATATGCAAAAAATCGTTTAAACTACGAAGCAAAAGTAAATGCAAAAGCAAAAGTAAAACAATGATTATTTATCTGAGCGCCAGAAACTAAACAAACTTATATTGTTTAATGGAAAATAAAATTTTGTTATTCAAATTATGTGAATGAACTTTTATTTTAATTCGTTCCTTTGAAAAATCTCAATATATCGAATAGGCAGAATAAACACGAGTGTCGCATCTGTGCAGATTACGTCGCATCTATGACTCGCTAGCCACCCGCCGCGCACCCCGCACACTCCCCGCGCTCTGGGCCGGGCGCACTGTATATTGTAGGCGACAGCCGCTCTAGTTATAATTCCTCAGTGGATTACAACCATTCTATCTATTTCTGTGGTTTTAACCATGGATGAACATAAAACAAGGAAGATTTGCCAAGTAGGAACGAGGCTTGAGTCGGCTTAACGCATCGATATATGCGCAAAATGATCATATCGACGACGGAACGCCCGTGATCGCTTTCATTTGCGGTTCGATCGCTCTCCGCAAAAGAGTTACCTACTTAAAATCATTGAAATGCCGGTTTTTAGTGTAAAAGCGTGCCAAAACAGAAGTATTAATAAAAACTTATTATTTCAGTGTTTGTATAATTTGTGGGAGAAAAAAGGTGACACCTATACATGCACAGTTATGCATTGAAGGCATATCTCTCTTTTTTATAAATTCTATGGTCTTAACCATAAAGCATCATAGTTGTTGCATTGTCTTTCTCATGTTAAGCCTAGAACACATCTATGTTTCACTTTATTCGTCCATTTTCAACATGTTGATCTGTATCAGTGCCATATTAAAGGAGGTAACTATACCACTGATACTGAACACGAATCAATAAAAAAATCAATACCAAAAAAATATATATTTAAATACCTAGTTATTTTGTAAGCAAACAAATTCCATTTGTGTGTTGCGTGGGACACAAAAACGATGGGTGCGAAACCACTAAAACAATTTGGTGGTATTTCCATCCTTTGACAATGCCGCCGATGACTTAAGTCGTTCGGGATTTATTCTCAAACCCTCGCTAAGTTTCTTACGGGCAAAATTAATATCCAATCTATCTACGATTTACCCTACTAGAGATAGAAATTTGACATATTTTGTATGGAGCTTATGTCAAATTCCTATCTCTAGTAGGGCAAATCGTGGATAGATTGGATATTAATTTTGGCCGTAAAACAATTTGCAGGTATTTCCACCCTTTGACAATGCCGCCGATGACTTAAGTCGTTCGGGATTTATTCTCAAACCCTCGCTATGTTTCTTACGGGCAAAATTTATATCAAAGCTATCCACGATTTACCCTACTGGAGATAGAAAATTGATATATTTTGTATGGAGCTTATGTCAAATTCCTATCTCTAGTAGGGCAAATTGTGGATAGATCGGATATTAATTTAGTAGTGCGATATTAATAAGTGAAAAAGTGTAGATTTTTTTAAGTATTTTTAGATGACAAAGCACATTATTTATCATTTTCTCTAGAAATATGGCACGATTACAGACCAATATCTTGTATAAAAATATAAATTAAAATTAGTAGTTAGTTAAATTGTATGTTCAGTTTGATAAGAAGGGTAATAAAATAAATGTAAATCTACCAAATAGCAAATACGTCTTTATTTACCTTATTCTAGTTTCCTTATTCTTATTTCTTATATTTTTAAATAAACAGGTTTATAATTAGGCAGACAACTTTTTTAGCTAAAGTTATTTCTACAACGTGTTATTGAAATAACTGAAAACCTCTTAAGGGGAATGTAGCAGCCAAGTGGCGCCCCCATCAGTAAAAAAATATTACTCGCTAAATACATTAAAGAAAATCCTTTTTTAACAATTGAGGTACAGGTACTACAGTTTAATCAGAAACTATTACCTCTGTAAATTATAGTTCGCTGTAGTTGTAGATAGAAAAAGTGCTAAAAACAGTCACTTTTGGCACTTTTTCTATCTACAACCACAATTATACTACAGTACCTGTACTTCTACGTCTGGATTTGTGCCCGGTTAATGGCAATAGGCTCGCCCCCTATTACATGGGCCTATAACATGACTGGCGAAATGTGGGTGTGTTATACACCTCTGCCTACCCCTTCGGGGAAATACAGGCGTGATGTTATGATGATGTTACCTGTACTTCAATCGTAAAAAAGGGAATATCGATAAATGATGTATTCAGCGAGTAATATTTTTAATACTGATGGGGCGCCACTTGGATACATTCCCCTTTCCAAGGGGCCATTGTACTGGTCTCTATGAATAACTTTTACTATGGGACCAACCCTGAAATCGCAAAATGAGTTGTTGCCTTCATTTGTGTTCACATAAATCAACAAAATGTAGGGAACACTGATTTTTCAGGGTTGTTCCCATCGATAGTAAAAGTTGTTCATACTGATGAGTACAATACTATTAACTCTTTAACAGGTTTTCAGTAATTTCAATAACACGTTGAATATCGATAGCAGCAGACTTCGTAACTCCATTTTGACCAATTTCACAAGAGGATGAGAAAATGGTCTAATTAAGGTCCTATTTTTCAAGTTTTTGTTTGAATGAGACTTGTACACGGTACATCAATTGAGGAGTATATTCTACCCATCGAACATTAAACTCTATAGAAATGAATTAAGGGTTGTCCAATTACGAAACTGTTGCATTGATTTGCACAGATCGGTTTAAATAAATTTATTTTCAAAAAGACAAAAATATGCCACTTACATGAAAATAGTTTTAACATTTTAGTAAACTTATTCTAATGGTCGCCGAACACTCAGTCAATAGTTTCATAGCCTCAGCCTAGATAAATATGAATTACACCAATAGGAGAACGCTTTGGCGCATTCGCGTTTCTGATTAAACTACAGTACCTGTACTTCAACTGTATTCAAATTCAACAAACTAATTTTCGATAAATGATGTATTAAGCGAGTAATATTTTTTTTACTGATGGGGCGCCACTTGGCTGCTACATCCCTTTAAGGTAACCTGCCCTCTGATCAAATCCACATAAAATTATGAAGGTAAGTGCACCTCTTTTTCGCAAATAAATCCAAATTCATGGGAGCAGTCGAGATCGTTCAATTTGCCGTTGTTCTTGAAGATGGAGCCGCAGTACTCCCGGGTTAACGCGTTGTTCGGTTCGTGTTCTGACCACTCACTGAACCCTGCTTCATCCAAGGTTTGATCTGAAAAAATACACAGAATTTGAAGCGAAGCCCGGGGAGTAAATACACTGAGGTAATAAGACCCACCGGCCAGTGGGACCACGAGGCATACAAAATAATATTTTGTACCACTGGTGGGTCAAATTGGTGGGTCCACGAGTCATACACCATAATTATGTACTAAGTAAGAGAAGACACCTCAAATCGAATGTTTGTAACACGTTTTAGAGCTCCTGCACTCTCACTCTCTCCCTCACTTAGCCACGCTCGGGCCGCGCGTGCCCCGCGGCCAACAAGTTGCGCGATATTTTTTTGTTCGTAATGTCTACTCTAGTACGTAGTACATATTACCTCAGTGAGTAAATATTGAAAAACGTCACCGTTAACTCGCGTGCGCGTACTATCAGCATTTGAAAATGTGTAGAAGTTTAGCTTCTGTCAGGCATACCCGTTTTGAAGCAAAAAGAATGAAAAAAGTTTTTTAAATTAAAAAAATTATTCTAGGTATTTGATTCCCGCAAAACGGATGGCTGATGGGGCCGTAAAGTTCTGGAGTGGCGACCGCGTTGGAACTGGAAGGCGCAGCGTGGGTCGGCACCCCACAAGGCGGACCGACAACCCGGTGAAGGTCGCGGGAATCTGCTGGATGCGGAAAGCGCAGGACCGGTCGTTGTGGCGATACTTGGGGGAGGCCTATGTCTAGCAGCGTCTGTCATGATGATGATGAATGATGATTCTATTTTATTTTAGTCACCCTCGTTGTAACACAATATCACTTTGCCCGACATGGGAATCTAGCCCATGGACCTCACGCTCAGCAGTCACGCTTGCGACCACTAAACCTAAGAGACAATGATTCCTCTTAATGTTTGAGATTATTATGATTCGGTGTAGTGTCATCTGCACACGTACTGATTCAATAAGTCAGAGGTGCGGGTCGGGTTCCAACTTTAAACCTCTTACATGGAGGACAAGCGTTTAGCCGCCAGGCTGTCACAGGGTTCTAAAAATTAAGAATAGTATAAAAACTCACTGAATATAGTTTTAAACACTGCTGTAGCGTTTCCAGTAGGTTTGTCAGCTCTGAATCCAGCAAAGAAGAAATAAAAGGCTCTAGATCCTTGGACCTTTGGCTCTGTATTCGTCAGATTGAGAATTGCTGTATGCTCAGCCTGGGAGTTTACCACCAAGAGGTGGGCTCCCTCAGCCTGGCACTCGGCGTAACCCTGGCTCCAGGTGTAGGCAATCCGAGGTATCTTGTAGCAGCTACCCGCTGATGAATAATACCTGTAGTCTGAAAGTTTGAACAGAACTTCATTTTCGGCACAGCACAGACAAAAAGTAGGTAAAAATATTAAGCATCACAAACCCAAGTAACACAAAAATCGTTTAAATTTGTTTAAAGGTAAAAGCAAAAGCCAATATACATCTTCGGATCTTACAAAAGATGTTTAATGGCAACCGAAAAGTATTAATTCTGTATTATAGATTTTCTCAATACTTAAAGTTGTTTAAACAACTTTAATACTTTGCGGATGCCATTAAAAATCTTTTGTAAGACTTGGAGATGTATATTGGCTTTTACTTTTACCTTTAAACGGTTTTGTGTTACTTGGTCACCAAAGCCATAGATGCCTACAAAAGGAATTGGGCCACACTCGCGCTGGACAGAGACAAGCGGAAGAATGTAAGGGAGACCTTTACCCTGCAACCTGTAGTGCAGTGGTTCTTAACCTTTTAATGGTCCCCATTTGCCCAAACGTGTATGTTGTCACGGACCACTAAATTGTTTGCCGGTGAAGTTAAGTCTTGATTTTATTAATAGTAACTAGCTTTTACCCGCGGCTCCGCTCGCGTTAAATTCTGCTAACCCACATCAGTCCAGTCCAGTCCAGTCCATTCCAGTCCAGTCCACTGTCCCACTGTCCCGCTGCCCCACTGCCCCGCTACCCCACTGCCCCGCTGCCCCACTATCCCACTGCACCGCTGCCCATCTGCCCCACTGCCCCGCTGCCTCGCTGCCCCACTGCACCGCTGCCCAGCTGCCCCGCTGCCCCACTGCCCGCTGCCCCGCTGCCCCACTGCCCCGCTAACCCACTGCCACGCTACCCCACTGCCCCGCTACCCCACTGCCCCGCTGCCCCATTGCCCGCTGCCCCGCTACCCCACCGCCCCGCTACCCCACTGCCCCGCTGCCACACTGCCCCGCTGCCCCACTGCCCCGCTGCCCCACTATCCCACTGCACCGCAGCACCGCTACCCCACTGACCCACTGCCCCACTAACACACTGCCCTAAAGCCTGCTCTGTTGCCCCACTGTCGCGCTGCCCCACTGCCCCACTGCACCGCTGCCCCACTGCCCCGGCCCCTCCTGCCCCGCTGCCCCATTATCCCACTGCCCCGCTGCCACATTGCCCCTCTATTCCACTGCCCCACTGCCCCGCTGCCCCACAATCCCACTGCCCCACTGCCACCGTAACCCACTGCCCCGCTGCCCCACTATCCCACTGCCCCACTATCCCACTGACCCGCTGCCCCACCGCCCCACTATCCCACTGCCCTGCTGCCCCGCTGCCCCACTGACCCAGCACCCCACTGCCCCACTGCCCCACTATTCAACTGCCCCGCTGCCCCGGCAGCCCACTGCTCCGCTGCATCACTGCCCCACTTTCCCACTGCCCCGCTGCCCCACTATCCCACTGCCCCGCTGCCCCGGTTACCCACTGCCCCGCTGCCCCACTATACCACTGCCCTGCTGCCCCGGCTACCCACTGGCCCGCAGCCCCATTGACCCGCTGCCCCACTGCCCCGCTGCCCCACTATCTCACTGCCCCACTGCCCCATTGCCCCGCTGCCCCGGCACCCCACTGCCCCGCTGCCCCATTGCCCCACTGCACCACTATATGACTGCCCCACTGCCCCGCTGCCCCACTATCCCACTGCCCCACTGCCCCGCTGCCCCCGGTAACCCGCTGCCCGCTGACCCACTGCCCCGCTGCCCACTGCCCCGATTCCCCACTGCCCCGCTGCCCCACTGCCCCACTGCGCCGCTGCCCCGAATCCCCACTGCCCCGCTGCCCAAATGCCCCGCTGCCCCACTATACCACTGCCCCACTATCCCACTGCCCCGCTGCCCCATTGCCCGCTGCCCCACTATCCCACTGCCCCGCTGCCCCCGGTAACCCGCTGCCCCGCTGACCCACTGCCCCGCTTCCCGAATACCTACTGCCCCGCTGACCAAATGCCCCACTGCCCCGCTTCCCCGTTGCCCCGCTGCCCCGAATCCCCACTGCCCCGCTGCCCCACTATACCACTGCCCCACTGCCCCGCTGCCCCACTATCCCACTGCCCCGCTGCCCCTCTATCTCAATGCCCCACTTCCCCGCTGCCCCACAATCCCACTGCCCCCGGTAACCCGCTGCCCCGCTGAACCACTGCCCCGCTTCCCCACTGCCCCGCTTCCCCGCTGCTCCACTGCCCCGCTTCCCCGCTGCTCCACTGCCCCGCTGCACTGAATCCCCACTGCCCCGCTGCCCCGGTGCCCAAATGCCCCGCTGCCCCACTATACCACTGCCCCGCTGCCCCAGTATACCACTGCCCCACTGCCCCATTGCCCCGCTGCCCCACTATCCCACTGCCCCACTATCCCACTGCCCCACTGCTCCGCTGCCCCGGTAACCCACTTCCCCGCTGCCCCACTATCCCACTGCACCGGTAATCCACTGCCCCACTGCCCCGCTGCCCCACTATCCCCCTGCCCCACTGCCTGCCCCGCTGCTGCACTCCCCTACTGCCCCGCTACCCCACTGCCCCGCTGCCCCGCTACCCCACTATCGCACTGCCCCTCTGCCCCGGTACCCCACTGCCCCGCTGTCCCACTGCCTCGCTGCCCCGCTTACCCGCTGCCCCACTGCCCGGCTGCCCCGCTGCCCCATTACCCCACTGCCCCACTGTCCCACCGTGTCACCGTCCCACTGCCACTGTCCTACTGTCCCACTGTCCCTCTATCTCACTATATCACTATCGTCCCGTCCCATGTCCCATGTCCCAACCTATGTCCAGTTCCATGTGCCGTCCCACTGTCCTGTCCCATGTCCCGTCTCATGTCCCGTCCCATTTCTCGTCCCATATTCCGTCCCCTGTCCCGTCTACTGTCCCGTCCCCAGTCCCGTCCCCTGTCCCGTCCCCAGTCCCATCCCCAGTCCCATCCCCTGTCCACTCCACTCCACTCCATCGTACATTACTATCCGCTCGTGCAAATGCATAGAAGCTTCGATCTGTCGGGTGAGTACGCAACCCACAAATTATTGTTTTTCTTTTTTTCTTTCTTTCTTTCTTTCTCAAAACCCATACCAGTTTTTAAGTCAGATCATCAACTTTCAAACAAAAAAAAAATCATCAAAATCGGTCCAGTAGTTTTAGCGTGATGCTGGAACAAACAAACAAACAAACAAACAGACGTTTACAATTTTATAATAGTTAAGATAAGTAATAACTCAAAACATGAAAATCGATAGCGACGTTAGACCAAATATCGTATTAAAATGGCATGCCATGTACCATGTACAGTACTGCAAGCGAAGCGAGCGCGTTTTTTTTAGGATATTCGAAAACATGAATCCATTTTATATGCACTTTTCAGGGAGTTGTACAATTTAAAAGTTAGTTGAAAGGTTAAAAATAACAATTATTTTATTATTTTTAACGCATTTACGAATGCGAAGCGAACGAGAAGCGAAGAACAATCAGTTGTGTATTTATAATTATCTAAATATTTATGAAAATGAGCCCCGATTCATCGATTAAATCGTCTAACTCACTTCAAAATTAAGAAATGGCCTAGGTGGTTCTGCTAATTATTTAATTCCTACTTTGTTTTGTATAGTTTTATTATTGATTTTAATAAATACTACCACTATAGTAATCAATATTAAAGTTAGTGCTCATTTTTACACAATTCACAGTTACAGTATAGTAAAAACATTATATAATAACAAAACAAGAAAAAAGATCATTGGCGAAATCATATAACAGAATAATTAACAAAACCAAAAACCCGACTGCGTGTAAAAATTACTGAAAATATCTAACCAACACAGTCGAATTTGGTGGTTTTTTAATTAACTTGTTTATTTATTAGTTTTAGTTTTGTCATGTTTTATCGCGCTATTAATGTACTTTTTCAAAAGTCACACATTTATACAAAGTGGATATGACAATACGACATTAAATAAAACCAAGTACAGAGTATCACGTCCTCTGACCGTATACAAAAAATCAATCAAATCCAGTTAATAGCTTAGCCACAGAAAACTATTTTAATTTCATCAATTTTGAATGTAGGACCATTTTTCTAGACACAGAGACAAAGATCGTTAGGTCTAAGACCTGTGCGAGTCCATATGAGTTTAAATTCTCTTTCTCAATGTCATCAAATCATCTGTAAGATGATTACAAATGGTGTTACTTATTATTTCGATGTTTTAATATTTATTTTGTTTAAAAACTTCTCAACTGAAATCATGTATGGGGATCTGCCATTGTTCTTTACACGAGCACGGGAAGCGCGCTTTACAATGAGAGGGCAACGTGGTAATGTAGCTCGTATTTCATAGAAGTTGTATGAGTGCTCTGCGTGCGCTCCGCAAAGCGCACAGGACTTTTTTGTTCGAGGAGCGAAAATAAGTTTTATCATTTCTGAATATTAACAAAATCAGGCTTTGTCCCATATTAAAACTTGATTGCAATTATGAGTACATCGTCTGGTTCACCAATGTAAGAGTTATAAATGTCAAGGTGTTCAATCTAAGGTTAAGAAAAGAAATAATAATATGTTGGTACCTTTTCCATAGACATCACAATTCTTGTCGTAAGGCGCGTCTTTTGCAGCCACCTTGCAAATGAAGGGCAGTTCGCGGTAGCTTGGCATCGTTTTTATCTCGCCCGTACGCGACACTGCGTCGTACAAGTATCGGCCGTATTCTTCACTGCTTTGTCCCTCTGCGGTCACTGGTAATAAAGCAAATTATTATAAATACGATCATCGGCACTTAAATGGTAACTTAACAATTATAAGCAGAACTGTGGTTTAGTCATCATCATCATCATTTCAGCCGAAAGATATCCACTGCTGGACATAGGCTTGCCCTAAAAGGGGGATACAGGTATCGATAGCTGCAGACTTCGTAACTCCATTTTGACCAATTTCACAGAGGATGATTTATGACAAGTTTTTTATTGAATCAATCAACTCAGCCTATCGCAGTCCACTGCTAGACATAGGCCTCTCCCAAGTTGCGCCACAACGCTCGATCCTCTGCCTTCCGTTTATTGAATAACATAATAGTATTCAATTATATCATCATCGTTATCATTTCAGGCGAAAGACGTTTACTGCTGGACATACGCCTCCCCCCAAAAGGGGTACCGCTTAACATCAGGTGGGCCTTTAGCTCGTTTCGCCATCCCATACTATAAAAAAAATTAAAAAGGCCATAATCGCCATGCTTGGAAGGCGGGTTGGCGATCGCAGTTGGTTGAATAAATACTCAGAGAACGCTGTTGCCCATCCTCTGGTGAACCCCTTAGTCCCCTTTTACGAGACCCACCTAAAGATGGGGAAAGCATAACTGGCTTAGTATGGCAAAATAAATATCTTTGAATGTTATGTAAGTTCATACAAGACAGACTACTTATACTGGTTTTGTTACTATTGACATACAACGGTTATTGTATTGAAATAACTGAAAACCTCTTAAGGGGTTAATACATGGTATAATAACACCAGGAAGTCTCTTCCCGTGACAGCTAGGTCACGTGATTGCCTCCGTACTACGTCATCGGCCGTGGAGCCAATAGCGGGCTGTTAGCGTGACACTTGTCAGTTTGATGTGCTGCCACTTTGTGAAAATAAATTACCCGAGCAAAATGCATTTTTTCAATTACTTTCTTCTATAAAGAATCACTTTTTAACTAGTAATTTAATATAGTTTCCTTTATTAACTAATTAGATGAATAACACGAGATAACAAATAGTTAGGCTAGTTAGGAATTTATTTTATATTCATTATGAACAAAAATCTCCATAAGTATATTGAAGATATCAATCAATGGCAGCACTGATCGTGACGTAGCTTGGAGGCATCGCGCTGTCATTGCGGGAAGAGAATACCTGGTGAAACATCTTATTATACCATGGGTTAATACTTATCAGTATTGTCAACTTTTACTATCAGTCAAAGACAAAGTCAAAAGTTTTTATTTTGAATAAGCATTTACTTACCTACATGCACTTTCAAAACGAAAAAGTTGGTCTTATGGAGAAGAGCCGGCAAGAAACTCCATGTATATACTCTTTTCTAATAATAATAGTGCAATGATTTGTTACGTGATTAATTGGAACGAATTGTGTGGGACCAAATCAACAATCGCGAAAAAAAAAAATCGGCTGTCCCCTACATTTTTGTTCATATTATGAATTGACATAATGTAGGGATCAGCTTTATTAATATGTATTTATATAGTGAGTCCCTCAGACTCCCAGAAAACTGAGAAAAATCAACACATGATAACTCCCAAAATCCTACAAACACTTACGTTCTATAATCGGTTGCTCCTCAGCAGACTCATGTTTATTTCCGTCGTTTCCCACCCAAACATACTCCCCGAGATCTGGAAATTTTTTGAACATGGAGTGCAGCTGTATGATGTCCAGTTCCGAGGCCGGGACCATGAGTTCCGCCCCCTCAACCTGGCACATCTCCTGGACCTGCCAGTGCCGCCGGCTCTCGATGTGCAGTTTGTAGAACGAGTCGGTTTTGCGATTGTATTCGTAATCTGTACGGTAGTGCTTCGATACTGATGGCGGTGGCGCCACTGTTGATGCTGTAAGACAGGAAAAACAACTTACTATCAAAGACGACTAGACTAGGGAACTTAGGCAAGGGCTGTAATGAAACTAAGACAGTACCTACATGTGATAAAATACACTTCCTTCAATAAAACAAGGAATCATTAATAACTTGCCATACAACTTGTTATTGAAATAACTGAAAACCTCTTAAGGGGTCATTGTACTCATCAGTATGAACAACTTTTAATATTGGACCAAACATGACATCGACAAAAAAAAATCGTTATGAAGTTATTTTATACGTGCACCTACCGCATATCGTCTTGTGGCAATAAATCATTTTTCTTTCTTTCTTTCAAAAAAATATCAGCTGATCCCTACATTTTGTCGATATATGTGAACACAAATGTAGGGACCAGCAGATTTTTTTTTGCGATTTCAGGGATGGTTCCATTGTAAAAGTTGTTCTTACTGATGAGTAAAATCACCCCTTAAGGGGAATGTACCAGCCAAGTGGCGGCCCCAACAGTAAAATAATTATTACTCACTGAATACATCATTTATCGAATATTTGTTTTTAGAAATTGATGTATAGGTACTTTAGTTTAATCAGAAACTATTACCTCTGTATATTATAGTTCGCTGTAGTTGTATAGAGAAAAACCGGCCAAGAACATGTCGAGCCATGCTCAGTATTATAGGTGTTATCAATATAACACAAAGTTTCTTTTTGTGATTTTTTTAAATAGAAAGTAACTAAAGGAGCATTATTTGCTAAGATCATTTTTCTCTAAGGTCAATGACCTATGAACTAGGACGTCGTAAGTATTTTTCAGTTTTCTCACTATAACTCAAAAATTTATAATCACATTATACTCTAAATAATTTTAAAAGAGTTTTTACAAAAGTCTATCAACGTGGAAGATTACAAGTTTCTACGTTGCATAGTTTGGAAATGGCAGGGGGGACACACATTGTAAGCCAATTTGGTGGGTTATATTTCGCAGATAGTACACCTGATAAAAAAGTGATGTATCAAACATTACCTTCATTTTAGTAGACCTATTCAATGATACCCCACACGAGGGAGTGCAGCGAAAAAAAAATTTCATACCCATTTCACATGTATGGGCGCCACCTCTAAAATACGTTATCAAGATTTTTTTATTCTTTTAAAATTGAGATCTATATCTAAACCATTTTTTAACAAAATTTCATTTACTTATGTTTATAACTGTAGAAGTTATTAAGCTGTAAAGGATTAGGACAGACGGACAGACGGACGGACATGACGAAACTATAAGGGTTCCTTGTAGGACTACGTGTACTTCAATTGTTAAAAACTTATTTTCGTTAAATAAAACTCTATTTTGAAAATAAAATAAAAATTTGCATGGGTTCTGGGCCTTATGTTCTGAATGTGGGTGATTTAAGGACACAAATTAAAAAATAAAAATAGGTGTCGCCTCTGTTCACCCAGGTGATCTAATTCCAAGGTGAACAAAGTACACAAATTATTTCCACCTTGTGCACCCAGGTGAATTCACCTGGGTGATCTAATTCCGAGGTGAACAAAGTACACCAAATTATTCCACTTTGTTCACCCAGGTGATAACACCTGGGTGAACAAAGTGGAATAAACCAGTACAGTGGATTGCACGTCACTGGTTGAATTACGAAAAACGCCCTTATGCTTACGAAATAAAGACGCTGTCAAGGTCAAACTCGAACTCGAACAGTTACCACTGACGTGCGGTCCACTTTAAACATATTGTTATCTCTTACAGTCGACTTCAAGCCAATGGTAAAAGTATGACCTTCATATCGTTTTTATTCTGTAAGCAGTAAGAGCGGTTTTTGAAATCCAAGTGTTACCACTTACGTGATTTGGACTGTATCTATCGATGGGGCGAATCAATGGGAATTACAGGCATAACTTGGCTTAATCCTTGTAGGTAATTAATTATCAGTCCGTAGACTTTCATAGCAATCGACACTAATAATGTTATAAATGTGAAAGCTCAAAGTAATTCTGTCTGTTTGTTTGTTACCTACCTTAAATTTTTACGACTAAGGGCCTATTTCACCACCTCCTGATAAGTGCCGGCTTATCAAGCAGATAATTTCATACAAATCTTGTTCTATTTTCGAATTTATCCAGTAAATATATGAACAAAAATTCATGTAACCCTTTCCTGAACCAGTGTTTCCATAAATAAATTAAAATTAAATTAAATTAAAAATTCTTTATTTCGGGCATCTAGTAGAATGAAGGACATTATATTTTTATCGTATGACATTTCTTTTTTTTTTGTTCTTTGACAAACCTAGTATATTTTTGCTCATTATATCATTGTATGACATATTATATTATTGTTTAGAATCTAATGTAGGTACCTATGGATGATTTATAATTTTATTGTAATTTTCTCCCACTTGCTCGGAAATTGGTTCATTATTCAAAAAAAAAAATACAACAATCGGCTCTTTTCCTTACGCAACGAAATAACAGGCCGGTAATATCCAACAGGACAATAATAGAAATTGCTGGACACTTTTTATTTTTTAAATCATGCTACCGAGATTTTTAAGTACACACTTACATAAATTAGGTGTTTTTAGGTACAAAATATTTATACATTTATACAGGCTGAATGCGCATTATTTTTTTAAAAACTTTGAAAATAGAACAAGAACCGCGCGCGGGTGTAACGTAGTGATTATTTTCTCTGGTGCGCGCGGGCGAATTGGCGTGAATGAAAAGGAGATACTGTTGAATTAATTTGTGTTGTGTTTCCTCGCAAATGAGAGAAAAGTACTATATACAAGTCTCGGCCGAAATAGCAATTAACGGCCTCGTTTAGTTAAAAAGGACTCGGCTTGCGTCTCGTCCTTTCAAAATCACTTGGGAAGTACTCGGCTTCGCCTCGTACTTCCAATATTACTCGGCCGTAAATTGCTTCATTTCAGGCCTCGACAGTAATGTACTATTGTCTGAAATAAGTGAATTAAATTGAAAGTGCCTATCTGGAGGTGGTGAAACAGGTCCAAAACCTCTGAAACGATCGTAGAGAAATTTGGCAAAGCGGGACCTGGAGAAGGCCATAGGAATACTTTTTATCCTAGGAAAATAAATATTTCCCGAGGGATGCGTAATAACGTTTAGTTTATCTGGGATAAACCGAATTACACGCGTGCGGTGCGGAGCAGCGGCAGTAGCTAGTAGGCCGCTACATCTGGCAGGGGACCTTCGTGATCGTGGACGCTAAGAGTGGGGGGACTCGAGGCGTCTATTAAGCGACCCTGGAGAGGACAGCAGTACGTGGTGGTCGCGAGCTACTGTGAGGGAAACAATATTGTTTTCCCGGGACGTGCCCATGGCGTAGCACTAGAGGAGCAACGGCGCGGTCCAATGGAGTTCCCGGAGCTCCTCTATTTTGTCCAGAGGATGGCCATCGTGTGGTTTTAGTCGGTAAGAGTCCGACATACCCCTCCGCCGTCCCCAGACGGAGGGTATCCATGAGGATTTCCACCAGAAAACAAAAACAAAAAAAAGGTAATTAATAATCAATTTGATTTCATTTCCGTTTGTAAATTAAAATATGAAAAAAATACCTTTGGTTTACCTACATGGACTGTTAGCAGCCATCTGCTAATAAAACTATGTATTAACATATCACTAAAAACACTATTTCTAAACTGTTGTTAATAACGTATGTTTGGGAACTTACACATAATAATACAGAGCACAAAAATCACGTATTTCTCCATAATAATTATCTTGACAGACAACCACTCACAAGATGTTCTTGATGCAAACAACAGACCCTGACCAACGATAAGTTAATTTATTATTATAAGATAATGTCGGACACAAACATTTACAGTTAATTTATTGATGATAAAACTAATTGCAACCATATTGTACGTATTTCCCAATCGCATATTAAACGCTTTTTTTTCTTATCTCCATAAAGTAAAGCAAGTTAGTACCTACTAGTAGGTGACTAATAGTGAAAACCAGCATAAGACCTGCATGGCCCCTAAAAAGATAGGTAAAATCAAGACGCTAATAAAGGAATTGTTTTTATTTTTTATAGTTTATGATGGCGAAACGAGCTAAAGGCCAACCTGATGTTAAGTGGTTACCTAACTAGGCTGTTGGCTAATTGATACCGCAAGTCGGTTCGCCAAACTGAGACTTGAAGATGGAAAGTCTCATGAATAAGTCCGTTGAGTACCGACCTGCGGGGATTGTTCCTAACGGTTACCACGGGCACTTTGTATTGCCTGTAGTCAGCGACGACACGGGGCTGTGTTGTCGCTGCCTGTAGTTCACCTTAAAGGTCTCAGCTCATTAGAGCCACCCGGCACCCGACCATCACCGCCTCGTCGTTCGGCGTCTACTCGCTGTCGACAGGTGGACGCCGCGTTGTCACCAGTGAACGTCCACCTTTGTAACCAGAATCACCTCCCAGTTTTAATTAAGTCTGCGCTTGCGCCTGCTGCGTCAGAGACGTTGGAATCGAGAGTCTCGACTCGAGACACTTTAAATAATCTTATTCTTTCATCAGCCTAAAGTAAATAATTATAAGTATGGGCTAGCTTTTTTTATAGGAGCGGATGGCGAAACGAGCTAAAGGTCCACCTGGACTTAAGCCACCCACCTTTGACCTGTTGACCTTTGCTCATAATAACTGCAATACCACCTAAGCCTAAATGGTACCGAAAGTCGGTTCGCCAAACTGAGACATGAAGATGAAAAGTCTCTTGATTGTAACTTCACCGACACCCGTACCCTTCACGCCAAAACAGCAATGCAAGCATCAGTGTTTGCCGGCAGAAGTAGGTACGATGGTAGTACTTCCCCGGACGAGCTCCTTCACAAAGAGCGTTCGAATTCGTGTTTAAATATTCAAAATTCCAGTAACTTGATAAGTACCTAATATAAAAGTGTTATTTTTAAGGAATTGTGCATCAACTCAGCCTATCGCAGTCCACTGCTGGACATAGGGTGTATGACATAGGCCTCCCCCAAGTTGTACCACAACACTCGGTCCCCCCAGCAGGCCTTCCGCATCCAGTCCCCCCCAGCAGGCACGTTCTTCAGGTCTTCGGTCCACCTGGCGGGGGGGCACCCTACGCTGCGTTTGCCGATTCGCGATCTCCACTCAGGGACTCGTCTGCTCCAGCGGTCATCAGTCCTTCGACAGACATGGCCAGCCCACTGCCACTTCAGCTTACTGATCCTACAAGCTGTCGGTCACTCCGGTTCTTTTCTGGATAATCTCGTTACGGATTTTATCCTTCAAAGAAACTCCAAGCACAGCTCGCTGAGCGACTTTGAATTTGTGGACTAGCCCAACAACGGCCATCGGTTCTTCGGCTAATGCGGCCACTTCAGTCTGCTAATCATGTGGGCTATGTCGACAACTTTGGTACTCTGTTAGATAACCTCGTTTCGGATTCGATCCTTCAGAGAAACTCCGACCATAACCCTTTCTATAGCACGCGACACTGTTAAGAATACCTACGTCATAAAGTGGTTTTTCAGACGGAATCACTAAGTTGAAGTGGTATGTCTATGTGGTAAACAATAATAATTTATATTGTATATTGATGTGCCTTCCGGAAAACATACAGCATTGTATATGAAGAAGCAGTGTATACTCAACCATAAATGCGCGGTACATATCATAGATAAAGTAGTTTAACTAACGAACACCAGATGGCGCTACTATCGCAACCAGCTAGTACGCGGGAACCGCGGTCCCATCTAAGTTTCATAGCGTTGTGTACTCTCGCCGCGCTCGGTCGAAATCTTTAAATAGATCGGTTATCCATTTAAAAATTAATTATCAAAGTGTTAGATTGCATAATTATTGTATTAATTCTCAATTTCAAAGTGCAAATAAAAAATAACGGTTTTTTATTTTTATTTTCGTAATGAATCCCGCGCCGAATGACGACGTCGATGGGGCCCCGATGGCCAATCGATCGATCGTTTTTAATTCGCCGACGTCCGAGAGGGATCAAGGACAAGAAAATGGAGACTCCTCGTCCTCTAGCAGTTCATCGGACAGCGAAGTGGAACACGAGGAACCTCCACGCAAGAAACAAAAGCGAGATTCACAGGTAACGGTCGATCCTCGGATCGACGCGTTATACGAGCAGGTCAGTTTTCTTACAAACTATATTATGAGACGAGAAGTTGTACCGAAAACGATTTTGAACATACGTGACGTAATTGAACAACCAGATAATGTCAAAAGTAATTTTTTTATTAATCCATCGGCAGAAGCACCAAAATCGTTAGATTTAGGTTTTTGTAAGACCAATTTTGATGAGAAAAAAGTAATTAAACCGGCTGATGAAAAACGGTTACGCCAATTAATAAGTCTTCAACATTTTAACACCCCTACTTGGCAACATATCCGTTATAAGAAGGCTTTGGCAGATATGCTAGCATATCCAGGATTTTGTAATTTAAAAATTAACGATGAAATGTGTTGTTTGAGCAAAGGAAAAGATTTCTTGGCTTCAACAGAAGAAATCATGGCTGCCACTACCAACGCCTTGTTACAACAAAGGGAATTATTACAATCCGGTTTACAAGGAATTATCGATTGGGCTCACAATAACCCAACAGAGCTAAAATCCGAAAATCTTTTTAATAAAATTTCTGAAACATTCGGTAATACGTCTCCATCTTATAAACTGTCCGAACAAACTTTACAAGTTATTTGTGGTAAAAGGGCCGAATGCATAGAAACTAGGCGTAAAAGATTGATATACGAAATTCCGGATAAAAGTATTCAAGCTGCTCTTAGTAATATACCCCCAAGTGAAGAATTTTTATTTGACAAATCAAAACTTATGTCGCTTATCCAATCCCTCGGAGGGCCTCATTTTTGGATTTCACCACCACTAGCTCCTAAAACTAAAGAGCATCTGAAAAACAAACACAAGGAACCGGCACCATCTACTTCCAAATACAGACCTCAAACTCAGACACAAAATAAAAATAATTTTCGAGATACCTACAAAAAAATACAAACGAATAAAACGTACAAAGGGAAAAGTGACGGTTACAAACAAACTAAAAGTTCTTCATTTCGAAACAAAGACGGAAAAAAGTGACTACCCGACACATTTCAGGGGAGGTTGTTTGAATACGTTCAAACACCGTTGGCAGGCTCTTGGTGCCAACGAATTCATAATATCAGCAATCACTGGGTTTCGAATACCCCTATACAGGAAACCTCCTCTGCTAATGCCAACAAGACGCGTAATGACGCAATACGCAACCAAACCATCCCCTGCAATGTCACAGATAATAGAAGATCTATTGGATCAAAGTGTTTTAGAACCAGTTTCCAGGAAAACGCCCAGTTTCATCTCCAAACTTTTTCTGCGGAAGAAAAACGACGGATCGATGCGCCCAATTTTCGATCTTCGAGAATTGAACAAATTCGTGAAGACAAGACATTTTCGTCTGATTTCTCACACCTCGATACCAGATTTCCTCCAACCGGGAGACTGGATGATAAAAATAGACATTTCCCAGGCATATTTTCATTTACCGGCATCAAAATCACACCGACCTTTCTTAAGAATCAGTTACAACGATCAACTATACGAGATGACATGCCTACCTTTCGGCCTGGCGTCAGCGCCGCACCTTTTTTCTTCTGTAACATGCTGGGTCGCGGAGACCTTGCGTGGGATGGGATGTCGAGTGCTAGTCTACCTAGACGACTTCCTTCTGGTCAACCAAGACCAATCCAAGTTATGTCTTCAGGCTGCGGAAGCCGTGAGGCACTTGGAACACCTGGGCTGGCAAATCAACTATCAGAAGTCGGTCTTAACACCAACTCAAGACTTGGAATACCTTGGTATTCGCTGGCAAACGGCAGAGAACCTTATGTCACTGCCGATAAAGAGGAGACAGGGGCTCAACTACTCGTTAGACCGGTCGTTGCCAAAAAGTTACATCAACCTCCGAGAATTACAAAGTCTACTGGGACAGTTAAACTTTGCGAACTTCGTCGTACCTCGAGGCAGACTGCATTGTCGCAAAATGCAAATCTTTCTGCGACAGTTCGACAAGAAACGACCACGACAAAGACAGCCGCTGCCTCAAGTCGTGTATCAAGAGATGATGTGGTGGCGCGGAGCCACATGTCACACACTGCCCATACACAAAAAGCCTGCTACCCATTTCCTAGCGACGGACGCTTCGGATTGGGGGTGGGGTGCCCACCTCGACGGGACCGTAATGTCAGGTGCATGGTCGACTCTCCAAAGAAGATGGCACAGCAACAAAAAAGAGCTCTATGCAGTAATAGCAGCAATCAAGATGAATGCAAAGGCTTTACAGAAAACACATGTGCTGGTTCAATCAGACAATCGAACCCTGATTGCATATATTCGGAAGGAGGGAGGAACCAGATCGTTGGGGCTACTAGCACTAACCTTCAAACTGTTACACTTAACGGACAAGTTCAAGATAACCCTATCAGCTCACTATCTACCGGGGAGATACAACATAATAGCGGACAAGTTATCACGGGGAAAACAGCCTGCGGAATGGCATCTTCTACCTCGAGCGACTGCGGAAGTATTTCGAAAATGGGGTCGCCCGGAAATAGATCTGTTTGCGTCACAAGAGACTGCTGTAGTGGAAAACTACGTATCGATAGACTGCAGAGATCGATCAGCAAACTATATAGATGCCTTCAGCAGACCATGGAAACATCAGCTGGCATGGGTGTTCCCTCCTCCCAGCCTGCTGCCCAGAGTTCTTGCGCACCTGAACAGTGCAACGGGAACTTATTTAGTAGTAGCTCCAGATTGGCCTCGAGTTTTCTGGCTTCAAGACCTGAAATCCAGAGCACTGGATCACCCACACGAACTTCAAAACCTGTCGGAGACCATGATAGATGTCACAACATTACAGCCTCCTCCACAAGTACAGACATTAATCCTGAAAGTCTGGAAAATTGGGGGTGGGGCGCCCAAATAAAAGAGTGGTCCACACAGGAGAAAGAACTACTGAAAAATAGTTGGAGACATTCCACCTTAGCTACTTATTTACCAGCACTCAGAAGATGGTTGGCATGGTGCTCCAATTTTCAAGTAAATCCAAAATCTCCTCTACCTGCTGACATCGCAAAATTCTTAATGTATCTCTTTCTAGAAGAAAAGTTGTCTTATAACACTATTCTTGTACATAAATCGGCAGTTTTAACTTTTTGTGGTCCTCACGTAGAACAACAAACATTTTCAAATTTTATTATTAAACATACCCTTAAGGCAATAGGAGTAGCTAAACCAAAAGTAGTAAGGCTATCATTCACATGGGACCCCCGAATCGTACTGGATTGGCTTTCATCCAACCCACCTAAAGACACACTATTTGAATTAGCGCGTAGAACAGCAACAGTATTGTTATTAGCCTCGGGCCGAAGGGTTCATGACCTAACTTTGCTTAAAATCTCAAATGACAGCTGCATTGATGACGGCAAAAATATTTATTTAATACCGGCGTTCGGATCTAAGACTGATACACACAATTATCGTCAATCCGCATGGAAGCTTTCTACACATTGTGATAAAAACATATGTCCAGTCACTTTAGTTAGGCTTTTAATAGAAAAAAATAGTACAAGGAGATCTGAAGTTAAGGATTTGAACAATCTTTTTATTACCGTATGTAGTAAAACAAAAGCTGCCTCACGCACCGTAATTGGAAACTGGGTGCGCACGGTTCTCAGAGATAGTGGAATTCAGGCATCTCCAGGAAGCTGTAGATCAGCAGTAGCTTCCTTAGGGTGGTTAGATAATCAATCAATAGACGATATATTATCACGTGGTAATTGGAAATCATCCAATACATTCTTTAAGCACTATTGTCGCGAAATAGATCTTCCTAGAGATAATCGTAACTCATTGTTAAACACATTTACTCCATCACAAATGACATAATATTATTGCTGTCTCAAACAAACATCTGAAATATATTCCTAGTGAAACTCTTACTGATTTATAAGTATTCTACCTACAATTAATTAATTACCATTGACTTTTTTTTTTTTTAAAGTTATGGAATTATTTTCTCATATATTTGTTAAAGTAAATTTTTGTTTTGTCTGTTAATATTTAATAATAAATAAGTCGTAACAAACTACTTGTTAAAATTCGATTTCAGAATAATACTTTAATATAATCATCATAGCGTTGTGTTTAATTTACCTACCTATTTCACCAGCAGATAACAAACACGTCTTCATATACAATGCTGTATGTTTTCCGGAAGGCACATCAATATAACGGTTTTACATAAAAATAAAACCGATATTATGTGCCGAGAGGGAAAACATACAGCATTGCAGGAAGTTCTTCCTGGTGAAGACTATGAAACTTAGATGGGACCGCGGTTCCCGCGTACTAGCTGGTTGCGATAGTAGCGCCATCTGGTGTTCGTTAGTTAAACTACTTTATCTATGATATGTACCGCGCATTTATGGTTGAGTATACACTGCTTCTTCATATACAATGCTGTATGTTTTCCCTCTCGGCACATAATATCGGTTTTATTTTTATGTAAAACCGTTATATTATCTTAATTTATATTGTATATTATCTATGTTGTGCGCAATGCACTCTTTTTGTACACAATATCACAGAATAAAAAACAGTACTACGCTAAGTAGGTAAGTCTCATGTCATGTTGTCCCTGTCAGTCAAAGGTGCATTGTAGCTACTTATCTTTATCGGAGTAGGGTTTAAAATAAAAGTCACGTATATAATTATGCAGTAGTTTATTGTTACAGTGTCGCGACGCCGGTCCTCAGTTGCTACCCCGGCTCGCGATCTACGCATGCGCCACTCACCACATTAGCAACTACCCACCATGAAACATTTACTAAGGAATTCAAAACTATACTGAAATTTGAAAACGGATAAAACGACAAGTTTTATTTGTCACCCACCAATCACATAACAGGTAAAAGATAGGTATCAAAATGGATTTATTAAGTAAACTGAAATAGAACAATATTTCCATCGCTAACTATGTTTTTGTTTATGTTAGTGTCACCAATGTGGTGTAATGGCGTATCACGCTACAAAATTATTACAATAGTTTTGGCAGTTCGCAACAATGGTAAAATGCAACTAACTCCGTACACGACAGAAACACGTATCATTTATATTTACATTACATTACGTTTCTTTCGCTGTGTACATGTGAACCTAAATCACAATACTAATGTCTCGTGACATATGTTAACTAAAACCATTCTATACATTACAAAATGTTGACAAAGAACAATACCGCAAAGGAAACATTTCTACTAAGTCTTGAACGTTGTGTCTTGGGCTTTACATTAAGAGAATCGATACAGCCATTTGATATTAATATCTAAAGTTAACTTAAACACGACTATCAGTGCACAAAGTATCTATTTACATTACAACTGGTAATAATAGTAATTAAATCAAATGTCAAAATTATATAAACGAAAGAATACAATTTCATTTTCTCAATTTTGTATTTTTTTTTTACTTTTTATGTGTTGTGAAAATTATAATACAAAATTAATGTAAGATTATTGAACACAAAGTAAGAAAAGAGGCGATTTAATTGTTAACACGAAACCTAAGAGTTACAACATTACATTAATTATTATTTACATGAATTGTAAAAGAAAGTGAATTCCTCAGCTTGCGCAAGAGCATTCGAGTGTGCGATCACTTAAAATTAACAGAAAAGCCTTGTCTGACTGGCCGTAGGGTACAAAGTAGAATACAGACGTGATGTCCTACCAACTAAAGATCACTTGTGTGTAAAATGAACAGTCGTGTACTTAAAACTTAAAATAATACGAGATCTCTGAAAGTCTGGAAACGATATACGTACAATTACATAAAATAAGAAGCGTGTTCATTTAGGAGTCGCAATACTGGGTGCTAGTCGCACCACCATATATCCTCCGCTGGGGCGAACAGTCACGGGAACAAGGATGGAATGACAATTTAGACTAAAATTACATTTAGTGTTAAAATTGCTTACTAAATTTTGCTAGTTTCCAATTCTGAATCTAATTTCATTAATGAAATTAATTACCAATCTCGTCTCTAAACACTGTCAGTAGGTAACAATGATATTGAAAAGTATAGATATGTAATACCTATAATGTTCAGTACGCAGCGGCAGCACGAAAATACACATAAACTAGTACATAGTTAGCTATTTTAAGATACTTTCGCGTTATAATTGGTACACTTTCTGTACACACGACGGTTTTTTTTTGACACCGGTCACGCTCGGCGCCTTGCTTGACGCGGATACTAGCAAAACGTCACAATTACGACGTTTTCGAGTCTTCAGATTGCGCGCGATAGTAACATACCTGTACTTTTAAATATCATTGGTCAATAATCATTACAATAAAATTAGCCATCAATTTATCTTATTGAGCCAATATAGGAGCGCGGTATCTACTCGAAAAAATTACTGACGGAATTTATTTTAAACAAATCAGCTATACGGATACGGAATATTTTAGATAAACCGTTGTCACCGATTCGGTTTGTTGTCTCTTTTTCTCTAGTTACGTGAATCGTAGTCGAAAAGAGATAACAAATAGAATAGGTCTACAACTGATTTTCAAAAAAAAACTGAATCGGGGAGCAGATTTGATTACGTTTCTAATGATCGGCGTTCACCGCTGTGACTTGCGCTTGCCGCTGTATGATCAAATCTCCTTGTCACAATATCCACGAAATGAGAGCGCTAAAGTTATTAAAATAAGAATCAAAATCACTTCTGCATACAAAAATCTTTTGCCGTTCCGTGCCGTTGCGGTGTACACGGACCATATAGGGTTTAATGCTTGATGGTGGGTAAAACGTCATCCGCAGACCGCAACGAAACGCCCCAACCTAACAATATTCGTCTACTTATTATATCATTATTTACATACACCCAAAACATCTTTTCACGTCGGAGGACACACAGTTTACAGCAGTTATATAATTAAGCAAATTTCTAACAAACCAATGACGATAATTACCTAACGAGCACTCGTATATATATACACATACACATAGTGTAGGGGTGCGGGGTGCGGGGGTCCAAAAACTACTCGTAACGGATCACAGTGACAGTTATCTGAGATAAGGCAAGGTGGGTCCGTCGGGGCTCGCTTGCGTGGTCTTAGCTGTCACAAACAGGTCTGAAAAATGTATTTAACTTTTTTAATCTTTGCCAGTGCTGTGTTAGTCCTTTAGGCTTATTCACGTAACTAAAGAAGTGCAGACGCAATGCAGTTACAGTTAACATGTCTGTACTTTTGAATATCATTGTTACAAACGTATTCCTCCGTTTTCTACCTGGATAATGACACTAGAAAAAATATTTTGTTACCGTACCATCTATTGGAGGAGAAACCAGGGGAATATGAGATTTTTATTTCGTCCATTTTACATAGCTACATCGAGCTGCAGTTGTCTCTTTCGAGCTATGTCTCGGTCATTCGGGCACAGCGCCACGGCAATAGATCTGTTAAAAACCTATTCTTCGCATGTCTACGCCCACTTTTCCTCTTAATATTTTACTTTCGGTAGGCCGATATTAACCAAGAGCATATTCCATTCATATTCGATAAATAGATAGGCTTTGATGCTACCAAAAACGACTCCGACATTTCTAAAAACCCTCAGACACGCGGTGTGTGACAGCTAAAACCATACAATATCGAGCTCGCCTCCTTTGTACCATCGAAGTCCCATTCAAACCGCTGCCCGACCCTCATAACTATATACAATCCTTACTAAATAAAACACAAAAATTGTAAAATGTTAATAATATTCATATTTGACTACTATCTATTCACAGGAAGAGATTATAAGTAAAGGTGGCATCCATTTGTCACAGCCGATGCGACAGACGCGCACGACAGACGCGACAATACAACAGTATGAAAGAAAATGCATGGCATTGGCCGCATGTGTGTGTCACGGATTTCGGAAGCGGCGCCATACAATTTCATAGTGTCAGGCGTTGTTCTAATATAACGCATCTATGCGATCATCGTAAGTTCGCGCAAATTTTGTTCGTGACATCGCATTGTCGCACTGATGCCAATAGGCCACCTATGGGTCTACACGCGTTTGAATATTCAATTAATCGTACCATTCATCGCACAATTTGCTGCTCCGGTCAAACATCGTTCCCTTATCGTGTTTTGACGGTTGTTTAAATGATCTCCGGTCAGTTTTATACGACTTTGAACCGTAGACTGTCTTTATTGTGTAGGTATCAGTCGGAACGAAAGTTCGAATTTCGTTTGTCGTTCCTGAAACGCGAGTAGAGTAGTTCTCGCGTCGTAGACATTATCTCGAACTCGACATGATGTCGAAACAAGACGGCGAATGTCGATTAAAAACAAATTTTCGTGTTATCATAATGTCACGTTAGAGATATGTCTACGCCTAGCGCTCTAAATACAAAGAGTGGTTCATAGCAGTTGACATTACCGGCGATATTTTTCGTAGAGATTTAAAATTAGAGATTATCTCGAATTAGACATTTATCACAATAACGCGAGGATTGGGGCCCAGTACGTTTGATTTGGACTCGCACAGACAATATTTGCGAGAACCTACGATAGCCGTGTAGTCGCGTTGTATTAGGACAACACCTTCATTGTTGTCGCATCGGTCGCGCATTTCTGTCGCATCGGCCGCAACCCACGGAAGCCCACCATAAAATGTTCTAGTCGAGTCACGCAGCGGTCTGAAATAAGGCTAACCTACATGTTGAGGGCTTGCTACATCGGCTTACTTCCCATACCGTTAAACTAACATTAATACTATGCATTTATTTACAACTTTTTTTACTTTTTATCTTTTATATAGTTTTGAACTAGTTTTAAGGCTACGACGTCTGGCGACATTCACACAAAGTCTCCCTATTGCTAGATTATATGTTAGCAGCGTGATACAATAGTAATACTTCTTAAACTAAAATGGAAACATCAATTTTGGATGATACGCGGTGGACATGTAAAGACGACATTATACGGTTCAATAAGCCTTTCAATTTTATTGCTTCAATCGAATTGAAACGTCTCCATTATCATTCAAAACCACATTGAAAGCTTCGACACCCCCGATCGCTTTCAATACAATTGAATTCAATAGAATTTCTTCAAGTTAGTTGAACCGTGTAATATCGCCTTTATCGAGCATTATCTTACATAACTTGCGAACAGTAAATATTACTTATTGGAAAACTTTCTAAACGCCATTCACTGTTGTCGAGTTACGTCACAAAATTATTACATGTCCACCGTGTATTTTATATTAAAGATTATCAATGCCAATAATTAGACAAGATGACGTAATACTCACGCACACTAACACATCCCAGTACAATAATGTCAAACCTCTAATATAACTATTAAATGCGTGAATTACACATGTATTAATTACATTTACAAACACTTCGCTATAAAATATCTCACTACTGCATTATGTGAATATTACTCATACAATTGTTTTATTTACTATTAATAATCATTGCATCGAGTAAATTAGTAGTTAATTATATATCTAATACTATACTAACCTAACTACGTAAAAATGTTCAGTCGATGTTACATACAATGGTGTTTAGGATTAAGCTTAGTAATTATAATACACGATAGGCCGACTACAGGCGAGTTTGCTGGAGATTCTTGTTGGCACACAGCCGAAATCCGTATTAAGTATGAAACCGTCGTCTGTAGGCGTCCTAGTAAGGAGATTAAAAGAGAACACATATAAATCAATAAATCCGTAGTTATAAAACTAAAATTTCAATACGCGTATAATATTGCAACATTTATTGCCTGCAACGTCCGTACGAAACACAATCAGGCACACATTGACACTACGTCACTCTCAATTTTAGTACAGTAAAATTCGATTATAATGACATCGAAGGGAAATGACAATTAAGTTATAGTATAGTAAGCAGAAGGCCAATTTTCGTAATTGCAAACGTTCAAAATACTGGGTGTCAGGGAAACGCTCCAGAAACTGAAAGGCTATTATCACCAAACACAATCACACACAAACACAAACACAATCGAATACCAATAACCATTAGCCTTATAATCATTGTTTTAGTGATTTGGTATTTTGCAAACCCGCAATGTAAAGCGTACAAAACTCGGGATCAATGCCGCGCGTACCTAACCTACCTACCTACCTACGCTCGCTACATCACGGACTGCGTATGAGAGTGGATGTTGTTCACCCCTAGCGCCATCTGATATTTTATTTGAATTACATTGCGAACTTTAAAAAGTTAAGTAATTAAATGGGGTTTTTTTTGAAAATCAGTTTTATTTAACTGCCCAAAGCTGGTTATGTATGAAAAATGCAAAAAAATATATGAAAAAAACTAAAAAAAGAATCGAATTTTTATTGTGGTTTCGTATCAGTAATCACCAGCACTATCACCTATCTTCGTTTTCGGAAGCGTTTCCCTGACACCCAGTATAGTTCCAAACTATCTCAATGTTATATCTCCATCTCCTGACAGTAGATGTTTCTGATTGCCGTTTATTGGTGGCATGGTTTTATTTGTGACACTTAGGTCATTAACCTCACTAATAAACGGCAATCAGAAAAATCTACTGTCTGGAAATTGAGATTTAAAGCAATGAGATTAGTTTGGAACTATATTCTGAACGGATTTAATTACGAGAATTGGCTTTCAGGTCAAAGCATAAAAGTTCTTACAAACTTCAATGATAAATGCTTTACGACGTTGCAAAGTAATTTTTCGTGACAAATTACTGATCACATAAATAGATAGATAGAATGGTTGTAATCACAATTTTACTTGCGATTCATGCCTGGCAACTTTCGGACAAACCACGCCACCCATGTTAATGTCATAAATTTTTTTAAATGAACTTTAATCAAATTTACTTTACAGCTTTTGTTTCTGCAGTTAGAAACAGCGCAATAAGGCAAATTTGCGGGTTTTTGTTACAGTATTTACAGAAACAAGTCAAGGCGTACTGAGAAAGGTTTTGAAATGCTCTGCACTATGGTGTAGTGTTGACACGCGCACCCTGCCCACTTTTCCATTCTGTCTATCTATTTCTGTGTTACTGATCAATAATATAACATCACGCCTGTAAGGATTGGCAGAGGTGTAATAGTACACCCACATTTCGCCAGTTTTGTTATAGTCCCATGTAATAGGGGGCGAGCCTATTGCCACTGACCGGGCACAAATCCAGATAATACTGATCAATGCATAACGTTAAACTAATAAAAAGTCACTAAGAATCCAAACAAAACCAAGCCACGCACCATACGTCGCATGGAAAGGGTGGAAGGAGCCCGGCATCGAGCGAAAGTGGAAGGAAACTAAGAAACAAATAATTTCGGTCACTACCACCGGACATATTTTCATAAATTTTGGAAAAATTGCTCATTCGAAGTCATTATAGCCGAACTTGATTCCATAGAAGCTTGTATGAAAACCAAACTGCGTAATAATTTACAATTGCGTCATAATAAACGGTTGGTCAATAATGGTCCGATTATAAAATCGGAGTCATGGTAAACGGATTATACTGTAGGTACATGGAATCGCGGAGATAAATGAAATATAACCTAATTAAACGCGAAGTGCCTTTTTACCGTATATATCGCGCCGAGGACAGTGATCATTTCTTGACTGCTGCCAATTTAGCGCGTTGCGCTCTAAATCTGTTCTAGAATTTTAGAGTAGGTAGTAAGTTCCCATTTTTTTTTTTTTGGCGCCTCTCGCTTAGTCTAGCGCATTATCTATTCCATTTATTAAAAAAATTCGAAAAATGGTTTTCTGAACGTTTTAAGCCATTTTTGCATCCAATCGCACCCTTTTGGGCAAGAGCGAAAAGACATCTAAGATAAAAAAGTCATCACTTCAAATAAGCTGGAAAAACCTTGAGTACTCTCCTTCGTAAGTCGCGCCTATCCATCATTTTGTCTCCAAGTCAATCTGCGAAACTTTTCTATCTACGTTAGTACGTTCTGCCGCGAAGGCGACGCGTTTCGTTGTATAAAATTTGTTGCTATCAACATTTTATCCTTTTCGATCCTTTGCTTTCCTGTTTTTATCGATTATATTCACAGTATACAAACTATACTATTCTCTTGGACTAATAAAAAAAGGCGGACGGAATCTCGCTGAACAAAAAGTGAGGCACCCATAGTAAGACGGCTCGATTAAAAGTACGTGCTGGCAAGCACACATTTGCAATTTTCATGTACCTTTTTATTGATTTAATTCATTCCTATGATACTAATGTTGATTGAAATAAATGAATTTTAATTTAAATTTAATTTTAACATTCACAGCCACAGAAAGACAAAAAGCCGCGATTACGCAACAAATCTCGTGTGACGGTAGTCATTGTCGTAGTTTCACAAATAAAATAACAATATATATCTGGTGTGTTAAAATTATGTCAGTTATAGTGGGTTTAGGAAAAAACTAAGTGCGTCAATCTTTTCTTAGCGAGATTCCGTCCGCCATTTTTTATTCGTCCGAGACTATTCTAAACACATTCGCTACACTACGTTACAACAAGTACACGAACAAAATTGTTTTTGGTAATGAGGTCGTGAATCAAATGTCTTGCTTTGCTTACGTTACCGGTATTGTAAATGCATCTTTGTGAAGATACTCAAAATATATGTTTTATTTTGAAGGATAGCTTCTATAGCGTTATTGCGCGCTCGGCAAATCTCCTAGAGATTTAACGGAAAAAACGTGACCGTTAACTTCCCCTTCCATTAGTGCGCACTCTGCAGGCGCACGTTCTATCCACGCTTGCAAATTCGTAGAAGCTTAATTTTTTGAGTAAGAGACATTTTTGCCAATATTATTTAAAAAAACAATAATTCACATGAATGATAGACAAGTGTCTGTATTTTTAAGTTTTTTTCGCCCATATAATCAATCAATCAATTTTTGTCTAGATAACATTTAATTTAAAAACTACTTATCCATTTTAGGGATGAATCTACCCAATCATTAATGAATCCTCCACAACGTATACATATAATTACAATGAGTGTGTAATGCCTTCTAGTTACAGCGATGAGGTATGGTGCGGTATTTATAGAATCCAAATGTTATTGATTAAAATCAAATAAAAGCAAAACAACACAGTTCGAGGAGAAACTCGACTTATGTGACGTGTGGACTGTCACTGGAATTTGAACCCTCTCTTCATAGAATTAAAAATTAATATTGACTGTACAAAGACGAGACTAAACGAGGGTTGGAGTTCAATATCCAGTTTAGATATAAGTTGAGGGTTGAAGAAACTCGTATGCAATTAGTCGTAGTCATTGGAAGATAACATAATCAACACAAATAATTAATTGAATTAACTTAACATAAGCATAAATGTCAAATTAAATATTTTCATTTTATTTGGTTGGTTTCTAAAATATTTATAAAGGTAATAGTCATCACGTTACATCTTATGGCAATCAAAGCCGTTTAGTGTTATAAATATTTTTTAAACCAACAATTTTATAAAAAAAAACAAGTCGGCTTTTGAACTATAGACACTATTATAATACGTATTAAGCACTAAATACGCCTATCTCATTCTTTATGATGTATCGACCAACAGCTGAATAATATACAATAAAGGTGACAATCGTACAACCTAGGCTAGCATACACACGAGTTCGCCCAACCACAATCGACCTTACACTGCCGTAAATAAAGTCGAGTGTCGCATTAGACATTTTATTAGGCTTCAGTTCGCCTCATCCAACCGCCAATTCATATTCGACCTTACTGCACTGTTATAAAGTCGACTATCGCAACCAAGAAGATTCCTACACCACGAGTTCGCCCAAAAATCTATATTCATCCTTGCTGCGTTATAATAAAGTCGGTTATCGCGAGTCAGTGAAAAGGGCGCGTCGCTTTTCGAAGCCGCGCTTGGTCTCGCGTCATTCCCACTGGTGCGGCGACGGCGGCAGCTCGGAGGGATGGGCCACTGTGGAGCTGCAATGGTACAGAGTCGGCCATCGTTAGTCATGTGACGCACAAGTGCGTACCCACACCCACGCCACTGGTTTGCATGTTGGACTCACTGAAACTTCCATCAAAGAAGGGCAATAAGGGAATGATTGGAATTGAGCACGTAATGTCAATATTTCCCAATTTTTCCTACTATATCGAGTGTGCAAACACTATGATCAGTGTTCACCAATATTAATTCCCAGGTTAAGCAAAAGTTAACTCGAACTCAAATGTAATAATTATAGATGTCGCTTAAGTGATTACTTATTCGTTTAACACAACCCGAAGCGCATTTTATAAGCTTTTCATACGCTAAATGCTTTCGTTCAATATACTTAAGCGTCTAAAGCTACGAATTAACAACAACAATGTTCAATTTATATAAAATTTATACAAAATTTTGTTAATTTCCTTTTACAGCTTGAACGTCAAACCATTTGACCTCTTGTTTTGACTTTATTAAAGTAATTGGTGTTAGCAAGTTCTATTTTTCATTCAGTCTTGCTTTTTTTACCCTATCCAAATACCATAACATTTGAAGCTACTTATTTCTACAATGAGAAGGTAAACCTAGTATTTTACTTTTGTCTAAAACTTAAAGATTTCCTTTACTTTATTAATCCTAATCCGTGTAATGTCACTGAACAATTTATACTTTTTATTAACATATTAAATTTAGAACTTTTATACACTTATAACATTAATTGAATAGACTTTCAGTTTATCACAAACATCGATTTTTTATTGAAACAAACTTTGCAACACTTCGAGTGTTGCTTCGACCTTGCACCGCACATTTTGGTCCCTCGAGTCGAATAAATAATCAAACTTTGAGATTGGTTTTTCTAACTGGATCTATGTGAGACTATTTTATTTCTTACTAATTCCCCTTTCGATTATAACAATACCATGAATCCAACATACAAACTATCATGCATTTAATCTTGAATTTGAACAAAATCTATGATAATAAAAGAGAAATTTTATAGCAAAACTGCATCACAAATCAAACTCTACTGTAACTACTGAATAAAAAAAATAATGGAAAATCACCACAACCATGTGCTTCGCACAGTGCTCCTCTCATTCTACACATGCACTACGAGGCAGCCCTAATAGAAAAGAAACAAGCTTCTCAAATATAAACCTTATTCCGTTGAAATAAAGTCTAAATTTGAGAACCAATTTTTCCTGCCAGGGATGCCAGACCCACTAAATCGTACAAAATCAAAATCAACCAAGGTATCAAGATACAGAAGTTTCTTCAAAATCGAAACTATTGTTTTCTGTCGATTTTGTAGAAATATCGCCTCATATTTGAGTTCGGTTTGCTGTTATGTGGCAAGTTTTGCAAATAATTGTGACCAAGATTTTCGAATATCCGTCACGATAAAACTGTTTGTCAAACTTACTATTGTTGTTTTACAAGCTTTTCAAACTTGTTTTTAGTTTTTTTTTGTTAACAACATAAATATAGCAACCGAAGTCAAGTGCGAAGCTGTAACAAACGCATGCACTGCAACCGAACCGTTAGGACGGAGCGAGCACTATCTAACGATCAACCCTTTTGAAACAAGACGACGGTCGAAGGCAGCAACGCCTTTGTTCTTTAAATTAAAGTCAACAACAAAATTAACGGTTGGCACTTACTAACGACACGGAAAGTCAAAGGATTTTTGTAAGCTGAAATTATTTTGAATCTTATTTTAGTAAACTTAGCGCTCACATTTCGCGGAGACTTGATCATACGGCGGCAAGTCTCCTTATAAGTTTTTTTTGGGTCAAGCCCGCCACACTATCCCAACCACTGCAACTCCTGTAAGCCAGGATCTACAATGGCGACCAACCAGAAAAACTTCGAAACAATGAAGCTCGGCGCGTCCCGGGGAAATGATTGAACTGTATTGAAACCAGCAACGAAATTAATTAGAAAAGAAATTAAGAGTAGGAAGAAAATTTGTTTCCACTTCCCTACGTATCAAGCAGTAGATAGAATAGAGTCCTTGTGAGAATATCATTATCAATTAAATGTGAGCGCTTAGGTTATTAAAATAAGATTCAAACCATTTCAGCTTACAAAAATCCTTTTCCATTCCACCCCGTTGGTGAGCGGCGACCATAAAGGACTGTGTTGCACCATCGAACGGCGTCTTCACCGTACTGCCAAACGTTGGTAAGTGCAACAACGTTCAGAGTGCGAGCAGGATGGACAACACAGGTATGCGTGCGTACGCTTACTGGGCTCCACGCCTACGCGGCGCACAGAAATATCACGGGCGATAGCAGTAGATATTTTGCCGCCGTCTTGAAAGGGGAACAAACTTTTGCTTTCGAACCCGCCCTAGAGCTGTCGCAAAACACACAAAAAAGCAGAATTAAAACTACCGTACGGGAGTGAATAGCGGTGCTAGTGAAGCGGGACACACCACCATTTCAAGAGGGTTGATTTTGCTCGAAAACAGCGGCGTTTGTACACAGACGGAGCGCTCGCAGCGCGGGAAAACAACTTTATGGCAAGAGTAATATAAAGGTCAAACAACCCATGCACAAGTCGGGCTCTAGCAAAATCGACCCGTGTGAGAGTGTTACTGTACACAAATAGGCACAACTGTTACCTACGTAGCAAAACTACAGTTGGCGGGAGGAGGTTCGGGAGGGGATGCGACATAGGCTCTCTGCGACCACCGGACGGTGACGTCACGATCACGTCACTACACGCTATGTACACGGGTGACAGACGTGCACACACTAACAGACTCGCACCGTACCACACTCAGTTGTGATGACTGTTTGCTTTCTCTGATTTATTATCGTAAAGATCGCCAGCCGTGTAGACAACACTGGAAACTTTAGAAATGTAATTAAAAATTATACTTCTAAAAGACTACTATAATACAAAACGCGCAAAATAAAACTAGCTGGAAAGAAGGAAGCAACATTTTAGGGGTTATAGTGCTAAGAAAACAGTTGCAGCGCTAAAACGACGCTTCGGGGCGAACGCGATTCGAAGAATACTAGAAGGCAGTGTTGTCTGCACGAGTTTCGGTTACAAACGGCGTGGCCCATATGGGTGCGGGTGGTCGCTAAGGCGTGTTAGGTTACGTATCGCAAAGAAATCACCTAGTGTCGGTTGGTTGCGGTTGGTTGCGGTTGGTTGATGTTGCGGCGCCTTACCTTGCGAAGCTCTTGAACGCCGCCGACTGCGGGTTGATGCACAGCGGCACCCGCGATGTCTGCAGCTGTTCTGCTATGAACTTGTGAATCTCCTCTGCAACATTTATACGCCGAACGAGTTAATATTTTATAAGTAAGGTCAGCAATCAATACAAAAATTACAATTACAAGAGGTATTTTATGGCTGATTAGTATGAACTATGATTTAAAAACAAAAACAAGTAGAGATCATATTCTGTTACAAGATTCGAGTTGAAGTACTGGATTTTGATCAGTATTTGAGACGCTTAATTAACTCCTCTCATCGGCGTCACCTAAGTTGCGCCACAGTATCCGATATTGACGTCGCGAAATTGTCTTATTATTCTTAAATAACAATTGGAGCTGTTTTTCGAAATCCTCTAAACAATAGAAATCATCATAAAGAATAACCAAGTAACTAAGCTTCATTCATTTCCTGTACGGTAAATCGCGCAATGGTAACAAATCCATTTAAGTGGAACTGGCCCAGCATGTAAGTTACACACAAGACAGGCTCTGCTTACTAGTTTTGTTACCATTAATATGAGCTTGACTGTACTTTCACCCAAAAGCCGGCTTTCCTGGGACCATGTTTTTGTTATTCCTAACACCTCACAAGTTTCACTAACAAAAAGTGGGTGTGGCCTAGCCGTTTGGCCATATATGATTGGCCTAAACAAAATATCGACATGTTTTACTAGCTTGTTATGTTAGATTATTGTCGCAGGTGACCCACTAACTCACCCACCTTAACGACAAAATTCTGTCTAATAGTTCTAACAAAAAACTGCTTTTGATAATTCAACATTATCTATCTTTTTTATGAGATCCTGTTCTTGACCGCAATCTAGACAGCTTTTTCAAGATGTCGTCGACGATGGAACGAGCAAACCTATTAGGTGCCGATTCACAGTGTTTTAAGTGCCCAAAAATAAAGAAGAATTCCACAACTTGGCTGTGCGCTTAAGAAAGAGTTCTCAAAGCGCTTGGTACTGATACTAGGGGTTTCTACCAAATGTGGATGACATCCTGCAGTGCGTCTTGTAGTCCCATCTTCTTTCAAATAAGTTGCATCCTACTTCCTACTAATATTATAAACGTGAATGTTCGTACTGATGTGTGGATGTTTGTTACTATTACTATTTCACGCAAAAACTACTGTATGGCTGGCATACAGATAGAACATAACCCGTATTAACATATAGGCTACTTTTTATCCCGGGAAAATTAACAGTTCGCGAGGGATGCACGACAAACGACATCCACGCAGGTGAAGCCACGGGCACAGGCTAGTGAAAGAAAGAAAAATGGTTTATTTACTACAGCCAGAGGCACACAATAATATACAATTTTAATCAACATAGACTCCTAAAAGTATAATTGTGTGCCCCGCGGCTGCCCCAAATAGGCTCAGTTTAGCAAAAATGCCAGACAACTAGTGTCTGGCGCTGGTTTTCAACTGGACCTTGTTTGAAAGTGTCACGGACGAAAATCAGTTTTACAGTGAATAACTAAACATAGATAAAAATAATAAGAAAGTTTTTTGCAATAATAATATAAAATATAAATATCGTGATATATATATATATATACGTGTTAAAATAGTAATAATAAATAAATGGGAAATAAGTGGAACGGACGTCATCAATTAATAAATACCAATACATGTCAATGTCTTCTCGTCCAAAATACCGCAGTGTCTCAAGACGAAAGTCTTTGACCAGTGTGTGTTGCCAGTAATTACTTACGGCACTGAAACGAGGTCGCTCACAATGGGCCTGATAAGAAGGCTCAAAGTCACTCATAGGGCAATGGAGAGGGCTATGCTCGGAATGTCCCTGCGTGATCGAATCCGTAATGAGGAGATTCGCAGGAGAACGAAAGTGACCGACATAGCCCGAAGAATTATCAAACTTAAGTGGCAGTGGGCGGGGCACATTGCTCGCAGAACGGATGGCCGATGGGGCAGTAAAGTTCTGGAGTGGGAACCGCGTACTGGAAGGCGCAGCGTGGGTAGGCCCCCCACAAGGTGGACCGACGACCTGGTGAAAGGTCGCGGGAATCCACTGGATGCGGAAGGCACAGGACCGGTCGTTGTGGCGATGCTTGGGGGAGGCCTATGTCCAGCAGTGGACGTCTTACGGCTGAAATGATGATGATGATGATACATGTCAATGTCATGTCAGTGCTAAAGAATGCTAATATCCTTATACGACGTCATACCTTTAACCTGATGTACGGAGGTGAGCTTCCTCTCCCAGCCGTCGTGGAAGGCGTGCGGCGCCACGGGCTCCAGGTCGGGCGAGTAGTGGCGCGCGGCGGGCGGCGCGCTGTAGCAGCACTTGCACATGCACGAGTGGTAGCGGAGCCGCCCCTCCTCCAGGTACGGGTGGGCCAAGGCGTCCACCACCGAGATGCGTTTAGCAGGGTCGAATACCAACATCTGGAAAATAGGGTCGAATACCAATAACTGAAAAATAGGATCGATAACCAACATCTAGAAAATAGGATCGAGTACCAATATCTAGAAAATATGGTCGAATATTAACATCTCTAGAAAATGGGGTCGAATACCAATATCTGGTAAATAGGGTCGATAACCAACATCTGGAAAATAGGTTTGATAACCAACATCTGGAACATTGTATCGAACACCAATATCTGGAAAATATGGTCGAATTAATTAACATCTAGAAAATGGGGTCCAATACCAACATCTGGAAAATAGGATCGAATACCAACATCTGGAAAATAGGGTCGAATACCAACATCTAGAAAATTGAATCGAATACCAACATCTGGGAAATAGGGTCGAATACCAAAATTGGAGTCGAATACCAACATCTGGACAATTTATGTTGGATATGTCATCATTTGAATAGGTTTCATGGCCAGTTGTTTGAAAGATTTGAAAGAGAGTGAAAATGGTTTAGAAATGAATGGGTTACTTGTCAAATGTCTCCTCTATGCCGATGATCAAGTTATCCTTGCATCGTCGGAGGGGGAGTTACAGAAGATGGTAACAATTATGGATGGTGCTTTGAAGAGTAAAGGAATGAAAGTTAATGTTAGTAAGACAAAAGTTTTGGTTTTTGAAAATGAAGAAGTTATGACAGAGTGCAATATTTTGATAGGTGACGAAAAGGTGGAACAAGTGAAAGATTTTGTATACCTGGGTTCCATGTTTACGAGAGATGGCAAGCATGTGAAGGATATTGAAAGGAGAGTGAGTGCTGGTAATCAGGTGAATGGGGCACTACACACCTTCATGAACAGCCGCAAAGTGTCGGAAAAGGCACGGCTGGCTGTTCATGGGGGAGTGTTAGTGCCTACACTTATGTATGGTAGTGAAAGTTGGGTATGGCAGACGAAACATGAAAGCAGAATAAATGCAGTAGAAATGAGAGCTTTGAGAAGTATGTGTGGTGTAACTTTGAGAGATAAAGTAAGGAATAACATGATAAGGGAGCGTTGTGGAGTGAAAGAAGATGTAGTGACAAAGATTGAGAAAGGTATGTTAAGATGGTTTGGACATATAGAGAGGATGGACGAGAGGAGATTGACGAAACAAGTATATGAAGCGAGTGTGGATGGAAGAGTTGGAAGGGGACGACCTCGGCGAACGTATCGCGATCAAATCGCGGATGTTCTCAAAAAATGCCAGGTTAAGAGTTCTCTAAACCGACGAGCATGCATGACGAGGTTAATGGACGTAGATGAAGCGAAAGAGGTGTGTCAGGATCGTAGCAGGTGGAAATCCATAGTCTCTGCCTACCCCAATGGGAAACAGGCGTGATAATATGTATGTATGTATGTTGAATAGGTTTTTTATGGTGAGGTGGAGTTTTGATGTGTAAAGAACGTGAACCTATATCATAACATAGACATAACCAGTCCATTACTGTCCCACTTCTGGGCACGGGCCTCTTCTCAGAATTAGGATTCAGTCCTTGGTCCACCACGCTGGTCTAGAGCGGGTTGGCAGACTACACACATCAAGATCTTTATGGAGCACTCTGCAGGTTTACTCTCGATGTTTTGCTTCCACCGTTCAAGCATGTGATAATCAAATTCTGATCTGTACTTAAATCTGAAAAGTCAGAGGTGGGGGCCGGGTTTGAACGCAGACCATCCTGTGTGGAAGGCAAGCGTTCAACTGCAAGGCTATCACTGCATATCACCTATGATTTGATCAAAATATGGCTTAACTTTGCACATTGATCGATCTCCAACGTAGTCAAATGGCTTACGAAAATGGTAACAAATGGCGAAAGTGCCACAAGCCCAACTGTGTGTAGTGTTTAAGGTCGGATTGTAGGTTTGAGTGACCAGTAACCACGAGGTTTAACTTTTAAGTAATCAGCACGGTGGCTGAACAGCAGTCGTTTTGAATATTTCAGGCCTGATATGCGCAGCAGCTATAACAACGCAAGAGGCGAGGAGAGGGAAACGCATAGGAACTAAAGGAAAAAGCCAGAAAACGAACCTACGTCGTTGAGTTCCTCGGCCTTTTTAGATCAAGTGTTCAAGGTGTACCTAATTGAAATAACCGAAAACTTCTAAGAGCTCATTGTACTCTTCAATATGAACAATTTTACTAAAGGGCCAACCAAAATCGCAAAATAAAAATCACCTGTTGACTACATTTTGTCGAGTTATGCGAACATAAAATTGCCTCTAATGAATAGGGGTATACATCCGATTGTATGGATGAATGAGCAGCTGTTTTTTTCGCGATTTCTGGTTTGGTCCCATAGCAGAAGTTGTTCATAATTATTTATTTATTTATACAACGTGTTATTAAAATAAATCAACACCTCTTAATAGGTCATTGTACTTTTATCATCGGTATGAACAACATTTACTATGGGACCAACCCGGAAATCGCGAAAAAAATATCAGCTGTTCCTTACATTTTGTCGATTAATGTGAACACAAATGTAGGGAACATCTGGTTTTTTTTCTCGCTCCTGCTCGTGAGCGATTTTTTCTTTCCACTATTTAAATCATGACAAGTACTATAGTTTAATTATAAGCTATTGACTCTGTAAATTATATTTCGCTGTAGTTGTAGATAGAAAAAGTGCTAAAAACGGCCACTTTTGGCATTTTTTCTATCTACAACTACAACAAACTTTATTTTACAGAATTAATAGTTTCAGTTAAACTACAGTACCTGTACTTGAATTCATCAACTCAGCCACGGTAGTTCACTGCTGGACATAGGCCTCTCCAAGTACTTCAATAGTAATAAACAAATTTTCGATAAATGTTGTATTCAGCAAGTAATATTTTTTTTACTGATGGGGGCGCCATTTGGCTGCTACATTCCCCTTAAGAGGTTTTCAGTTATTTCAATTACACCTTGTATACTGGGTTTCAGGAAAACGCTTCCAAAAACGAAGACAGGTGATAGTGCTGGTGATTAATGATGCGAAACCATAAAAAAATATATAATACATAATTTTAGATTTTTTCATATTTTTTTAAATTTTTCATAAAAAAAATTCAGCTTTGGGCAGTTAAATAAAACTGATTTGCATGAAAACCCCATTTATTTACTTAATGTTTTAAAGTTCGCAATGTAATTCAAATTAAATATCAGCTAGCGCTAGGGGTGAACGACATCCGCTCGCATACGCAGTCCGTGTCGTAGCGAGCGTAAGTAGGTTAGGTACGCGCGACATTAATCCCGAGTTTTGTACGCTTTACATTGCGGGTTCGCAAAATACCAAATCACTAAAACAATGAGTATAAGGCTAATGGTTATTGGTATTCGATTGTGTTTAGGTAGTATAATAATAGCCTTTCAGTTTCGGGAGCGTCTCCCTGACACCCAGTATCTGTAGCAAGCTTCATCATCTTGTGCGGACGTGTACCTGTGCGAGTAGATGCACGGCCTCGTGCGTGGCCTGCACGGACAGCGTGTAGAGCGCGGCCAGTGCGGGCGGGCGAGGGGCGCGGCGCAGCATGTGGGCCCGCGCGCCCGCACACGCGTGCCGCATGTCCTCCAGCGACGGCGTGCCCAGTAGCTCCGTTATCAGCTCCAGCTGGAACATTATACACGAAATACTTTATCATCATCCTCCGAGCCTTTTTCCAATTATATTGGGGTCGGCTTCCAGTCTAGCCAGATGCGGCTGAACATCAGTATTTTACACGGAGCGACTGCCATCAGACCCCCGCAACCCAGTTACTGGGTAATACTGACATTCGGAGGTTAGACCAGTTGTCAGACTTTCAGGCTTCTGACTACCCGTAACGACTGCCATAGATATTCGTATGACAACCGGGACCGACAGCTTAACGTGCTCTCCGAGGCACGGAGGGGTCTCGATGTGTAACGAAACGGTAACCCATCCACAGACTGACCGCGGCAAGTGCAGCTTAACCTTGCAGATTGTACAATCTGCGCAGTCGTTGCTTCGCTACGAGCCCCTCGAACGAAATACTTTATAATGATCATAATAACCAACCAAGACCCTCGTTGGTCTAGTGGTCGCAAGCGCGACTGCTGAGCGTGGAGTCCTGGGTTCGATTCGGGTCGGGCAAAGTGTTATTGGGTTTTTTCATTAGGAAATTCTCAGTAGCAGCCCGAGTATGGCTTTGTGCCCGGTAAATGGCAATAGGCTCGCCCCCTATTACAGGGGACTATAACATAACTGGCGAAATGTGGGTGTACTATACACCTCTGCCTACCCCTTCGGGGAAATACAGGCGTGATGTTATGTTATGTTAAGAGCCTCACACAACACCTAAGGAGACTCGTTGGGCAGCTGGATCAAGGGCCAGATGCAGATTGGCAAATCCCTCATCAAGTGCTGCAATATTTTTGTCTAAGATGTTTGTGCATCATCATTTCAGCCGCAAGATATCCACTGCTGGACATAGGCCTCCCCCAAGCATATGTATGTTGGGGGGATATGCCATAATCGCCACGCTTCGCAGGCGGGTTGGTAGTTAGATCTTAATAGTATGGTGTTAGTTTTGTATCAATTATTAAGCATAAGTTATATGTAAGGAACAATGGGACCGGCATGTTCTTGTAGAATAAAAGTCCCTTAAATAATAAAGATAATAAAAAAGGACCAGATGCAGATGGTTGGTAGTACTCCTTGAAACGGCACGCGAGGAGGTTCCTTTCTCTGGGGCACTGACCGCCGGTAACTTGGACCCTGTTCACTATGGTGGGCTGCTATTTTTTAATATTTAAATTATTTTATTTTACTATATTGAATATTTAAAAATGTAAACTATATGTATATATGAAGCTAATAAAGCTTTTTATTTCCTTAACCGACAATTATATTACAATTTAATATAATGGTATACATAGGTTACCCATTTGAGGCCCTTTTCGGGTATAAGCGTCCTCCAACTTTTTCAATTTTATTTTCCATAGATTTCTTGGACCAGTCTTGTCCGGCAGTCTTTTTAATTTGAGAGGAAATAATTTAAAACGTTATTAAATAGATATTCCTAGATATACCTTCTCATTCTGAGAAGAGGCCCATGCCCAGTAGTGGGACAGTTATGGGCTGATGATGGTGAAATAGATATTGACGGTACCAGTCAGCCTTCTAAGGCAGCATTCAGATAAAAAAAGGCGGCCAGCGCCGATCCACCGTCGCTTATCGGCACCAAGTTGCACCGGTAGTCCGCGTATACAGTTTCCATACAACGGCCCGACGGCGTTTATTAGCGCCGAGCCCCATCGGTAGTCGGCGTACGCATTTCCATACTACGGACTGAACAAGCGCCGATATGTCTACAAGCCCACAAGCGTTAACAAGTTCCGTTAGATGCTCATTGTCTGTCACGTCGGTAGTCGGTCCAGAGTACAATTTTCTGAATTCCCTGCCTCTACCAGCTTCCATGTAGAAAATTAGTGCCGATAAGCGCCCGTGGATCGGCGCCGGCTGCCGTATTTCTATCTGAATGCAGCCTGAAGCTTCGCTGTGCCCTTAAAATATTGCGGAACAAACACAAAACTTAGTTTGGCATTTATCCCGTACGTATAACTATACCCAACCCACGTCCGGCAGGCTCTCAAGTCACTCACCCTCTTGCGAAACAATTATTTTGTAAGGACCTTGTGATCCCAAACTACTTATGGAAACCTACACCCAATAAAAAAAGTCCCTTTAAGTTCAGTTCAGTTATAGCACTTAGCTGAACTACTCTAATAAAAACATGATCAAACCAAACGACCTAATTTTATTTTCAGTCGGCGAAATGTCAAACGTGACCCAGTCATACTTCAAGACCGAACCATGTTCAGAACAAACACGTTTAATTTAGGGTAAAACAAATCAGAACTTTTACCCTTGATTCTTATACCAGCTAGGCATTGAAGTATGACTCATATAAAAAGCAGTCGCGTGCCTTAGAATCCACACAAGTCGAGGTGGCGTAATTTCTTGGTGCAAAGAGGTTTTGTTTAAAATGCACGTGTTATTTCCTCGTTATTCGGCTGAATTCCTGTGCTCACGTTTTAGCAAGAACTTGGAGGCATTTCCTCATTACTCAACTAAGGCGAAGCCAAAAGGAGGGTTATGATTTTCGGCTTCTGTTTGTCAACAACGGAACTTTATCAAACGTTAAAACGTTTGAACACGTTGTCTGGTCAAAGCTCAAAATTACGAGTTACCTATATTCAGACGCTGACAACAGCCAAATACCCCAAATAGGCTTCTTTTAAAAACATTTTTAGCTGTATCTATTCAGTTTGTGGCAGTGAAAAAAATACATGTTAATCTTGATCGTATTTTCTGAAACTGTATTGTGCCCAAAACACGTTTTCTTGAAGTTTTCTTGATAGAAAAGAATTGTAAAATAACCTCTTAAAACATGCTTTAAAGCAAAAAATCTCTATTATTTACTAAATATTATAAATAAAATTAAGAAAACATTTGAGAAAGACAATAATCTAAACATTTGTTGTTTCTGTTTTTCAAATAAGCTTTTAGTTTTTTATTAAAAAAAAAAACATTTTCATTCTAGTTGAGCGGCGTATCCGACGTCCCTCGGCTCGTTGCCGCTCTTTCAGTTCTGTACGAAACGACAGTGACCGCAGAGGTCTGATTTTTTAGGTGTTGTCAGCCTCTTAAGATGCAGGAGGCAGATATGTTGGCGCTAAACACATGAATTACTTAATGGAAAAATAACCGTATGGTGCACTGATTTCATTAAGGCGTAAGGCAGAAACTTTCGTATATAGGTGCAAGGCAGAAATTTTCGTAAAGGCGTGGTGATTGTAGTAACTTTGCATTCCATATAGGGATTGATCAGGATGTCTGTTTCTGTAGTAATTATGTCAGTTTCTGCAGTAATAGTATCTAGAACTCTAGAATTTGTGTTAGTGCTAAAAACATAATTATGGAGATGACACATACCTGTTGTACCGGACTCTGGGCTTGGAAGAGGATCCGTCTGCCGAGCAGTTCTCCGAATATGCAGCCCACCGACCATACGTCTACCGCAGCCGTGTAGTGATTCGCGCCCATCAGGATCTCAGGTGCTCTGGAAACAAAAACATTCAAATATCATCACCTTCGTCAGCGAACATTCTAAGAATTTAAAATGTTTTCGTCAGACCTACACGGCGTTTTGTACAACAATTGAAGAAGAAAGTGGGATCCAAGTCGTATAAAAAGTCAAAAAGAAGAGGATTTAGACATACCCTCACCGAAAACAGCCAAGCTCTTAAATTTTCAAGAAGAAAAGAATTGTTTCGTGGAAAGAACGGAATAATTATCACGAAATGCAGTTACTTTATTTATAATTATTATTTGTTTTAAGCAAGGTCGTAGTATGAACTTATAAACTGCTGCCGATTTCTGCTTTCTGACTTTGTATAAAAGTTCTGACGAAAAGGTTCTTGTCTTACGTAGGAAGATTATGGACTGACATCTACACCCCATTACTCGTGTTGCATCGAACAGACAGAAATAACTTTAATAGAATTATCGTGGGCTAGCTGTGTATCTCTATCATAAAGTAAAACGGCATTCAATAGAGAGTCTCTTCGTTGCTTTGATACATAAATAATCTCGACTTGTTTGGCAAGTCAATATTTCCAAGACATTAATTTTGGATTATAAATCTGGCAAATGTTTGCTCTTGGATAATTAAGTCTGAACATTCTTTGAGACAAAATGGCTTTTGTAGTCTCCAAATAAAAAAATAAAGGCCACATAGACAATTCTAAGTCTCAGAGACTGTAATGAAACTAATCTGGGGTCACTCACACGATTATTGGCAATCTTAGTTCACTGATTACTAGAAATCTCTTGTGTCATTGGAGGTGTGTCGCCTATAACTTAGTTGTACGCACCGCTACAAATCAAGCTATATACATTTCAGTATAAGCTGACCTCTCATTATATAGAAAGCCTATACAACGCGAGGTCAATTTATACTTAAATATATATATATAATAATTAGTAAGGGTAGGCATATCTATACGACTTTGCATTAACTGCAAAGTTAGTCGATTCGGTTAAGAAACACTGTTTCTTAATAAGATATCGCTGACGTCACCCAAAGACGTACCAAAGTGGAGGTTAAATTCGATACCACGAGCAGTGTTCACGGTAGCTTAGTGGCTAAAGCACTGGCGTACTGAGCCAGGATTCGCAGGTTCGAATCCTGCTCGTGAGAGTTTTTTTCTTTCCACAATTTAAATCGTTATATAGCTTGATATGTAGCCGTATGTACTAGTAGGGTTATCGTTCATCCTCGTCGCCTTCCAGTCTAACCAGATGCGGCTGAATATCACTATTTTACACGGAGCGACAGTCATCAGACTCCCGCAACCCAGTTACTGGTTAATACGGACATCCTATGGTTAGATCCAGGGTTGTTGCGAATATCAGAATCAGCATCAACATCCGCTGATCATCAGCATCATTTTCAGCATCAGCATCCGCATTAAGTGATGCTGATGTTCGCGTCGTAACGCGACCGAAGGGGGACGGGCTTATGGCACATTTTTTTGTTTCGCTTGTGAGTTTTGACCGCTAGTATAATAAGTTTATGGTTTTGACCAATCATAGCACTCCGTTGATTTTTAGCAAAACCAACACACACTTGTCTATTACGACCAATATCAACAGCAGACAGTGCAGTTGAAAGAAGCGTTCTAACAAAAAGGGCAATGTGGAGCTATTAAAGTCAGCTAATAAAAAGCCAAGGGTGAAAATAATTTATGCTGGATTGCCTTTTATTTTTATCAACCTCTTCATTAACGAATGCAAATCATAACAGAAGCGTTAAGATAATAAGAGAAGCTCTACATTTTTAAAAACAAATAAATATTGGCGTTTGCTTTCGCCCTGCTTTTTCGTGCACTCAAAGTAGGTCCAGTCTAAATGATTTCACTTACAAAAGGTTTCTTTATATGCAAAAACTTTGTATATTTATCTCTCGTTTGTTTAAGCACAGTGAAAGAAGGCTCAGATGCTTTTGTATGAAAAGAAAAGCCTTAAAACTCCTTTTAAAATGCACCTAAAACGGAGGAACATTTTCCCAAATCCTAAAAAAAAATTGCGCTATTATGCAGGATTCTTTACGGCTTTGTCTCGAGTACATTTTCGAAGTTCATATTATGTTTTTCATAATTTACCAGATTTTATTTCTTTATTATTTATTTATTATATTCTTTATATTTTCTATATTTTTTAGATTTTAGTTAATCATTCATAAATAAAACTGTAGGGTTGAGATATTTTTCCTAGGGCTCTATAAAAACATGAAGAACTTTCGTTTGTTGTATTATTTTGCCCTAAATTTAAAAATTGATTAATCACCGTAATTTTTTTTAAAAGGCACTATTTTTTGCCTTGAGCCAATTTAGGATATTTATAAAAAGATATATTATATAAATAAATTCAAATTACATTTTTATATAAATTCATAAGGATCAGTACACATTACTAATTCAAAAGAAATCAGCATCAGCATCCGCTGATGTGATAACATTCTGGATCAGCAACAACCCTGGTTAGATCCACAGAAATAAATGATAGAATGGAAAAGTGGGCAGGGCGCGCGTGCCAACACTCTGCACCATAGTGCCGGGCATAAGGCGTACTGAGAAAGGCTTTGAACCTTTCTCAGTACGCCTTATGACTTGTTTCTGTAAATACTGTAACAAAAACCCGTAAAAATGCCTTTTTGTGCTGTTTCTAACTGCAGGAACAAAAGCTGTAAAGTAAATTTAATTAAAGTTAATTTAAAAAAAATTATGACGTAAATATAGGAGGCGTAGTTCGTTCGAAAGTTGTCATGCATGAATCACAAATAAAATGAAATTACAACCATTCTATCTATCTATTTCTGTGGTTAGATCAGTCGTCAGACTTTCGGGCTTCTGATTACCCGTTACGATTGCTATAGATATTCGTATGGCAATCGAGATCGACAGCTTAACGTGCTCTCCGAGGCACGACCGGTCTCGATGTGTAACGAAATGGTCACCCATCCATGAACTGACCTTGGTTGGCGCAGCTTAACCTCACAGATCTTTCAATCCAGGGTTAATACTTAGCCATGAGTTTTTCTATAATTCTATATTTATACAAGTAGGGTTGTCCTTGAATTTGGTTCTTTGTCCGGAATGCGGAGGAATTCTAAGTATTTCTTCACTTAAACTTCACCTACATGTATCCGCATCACAAATGCATCGCTTCACGCTAGAAATCGACATGCCGCATAAGAAATTTTGTAGAAAATATCCGATTTTTTTGCGAATGTCCTTAATTTTCTTCAGTATTTTTTTAAATCCGGCAACCCTATATACAAATAGGGTGAGGTGCATTAAAGGAACCTCCACGAGTGACGACATTTAATTGATCGTCCGGCGCACCCTGGGCAGTCAGCCCCGCTACCAACCTGCTGACTGGCTAATCTTTTTCATGGCACGAGCTATTAGCGTTATGTAGCTCACGTCAACACGATAGAAGAAGATACAAATAGGGTGATAAAGAAGTAAATTTTACAACAAACGTTCGTTCGCCAGGCACAGGCAGACCATGAATAATAAACTGGCTATGACACCATAAACAGGAGACGAGTAAACAAAACCATTCCGTTTTATATCACTTTATGCGTTTTCAATAAAGCTAAGCAAAACAATATTTCCAATTTAAAATTTAATCGTTTCCGAAAACGTGACATTGATACAAAAATACAAACAAACGGTGCCTGTATGTATAAGAGACGGCGGATATAATACCAATTTACATATATTTCAGAGCATTTGGTTTATATTCATTTGCATGCGGTGGCAAACCGCATTTGATAAGCTCGGCTTTCAAATGAAATACAAAACATAACACAGGGAAACTCCACACGGGAGCAAGAACACAAACAGGGCAAAAGAAACATACACGCAAAAACATAGTAGCTTAGAATAACTACACATATAAAATAAGGCTTATATTCACATTTAGAGACGAATCTAAGCGTGAACTCATGCTTCCAACTGTCAAAATGCAGTGCTCTTTGACAGTTGGAAGCATGAGTTCACGCTTAGATTAGTCTCTGAATGTAAGCCTAAGTCCGCGAGCACAATTTGAAGCAACTAAATTGGAGCCAGAAATGGCTCCGTTCAGTAGTGCCAATGACCATACAGCCCAATAGACGCCTAAAGTTAAGTTTTTTTTAACACGCATTTATTAGTCGACCTGTATGTAACTAACTATGTATTGGAATCTAAGGTAACTAATTTAACCATCTTCCAAGGGTCGTAGCGTAATGAAAATTGGCAGCTGTATGTAGTTCTGATGACAATACAATAATATGGTACTGTCGAACTGATCTGATGATGGAGCCGGAAGATATGAACTGGAACTTCATGATGGAAAATCGTATCATAGCTGTTTTGGATTTCTTAGAAAAGTCTTGTAATGAACTTTGACCACGATTACCACGACCACAAGGTCTGATGATGAAGCCGGAAGATAGGCACTGGCATTCCATGATGGAATATCGTATCATAGTCGTGTTTGCACTTGTGAGAAAGGCCACGTAATGGACTTTGAAGCGTGTTTTTCTAGTGTTTTTAGGGTTCCGAAGTCCTACAAGGAACCCTTATAGTTTCGTCATGTCCGTCCGTCTGTCCGTCTGTCCGTCTGTCCGTCTGTCCGTCTATCCGTCTGTCCGTCTGTCCGTCTGTCCGTCTGTCCGTCTGTCCTAATCCTTTACAGCTTAATAACTTCTACAGTTATAAACATAAGTAAATGAAATTTTGTTAAAAAATAGTCTGCATATAGATCTCAATTTTAAAAGAATAAAAAAATAGTTTTTACGTTCTTTAGGGGTGGCACCCATACATGTGAAATGGGGAAAAAAAAAAATTTTCGCTGCACCCCCTCGTGTGGGGTATCATTGAATAGGTCTACTAAAATGAAGGTAATGTTTCATACACCACTTTTTTATCAGGTGTACCAACTGCGAAATATAGCCAAAGTGGCTTGCAATGTGTCCCCCCCCCTGCCATTTCTAAACTATGCAACGTAGAAACTTATAATCTTCCACATTGATAGACCTTTGTGAAAACTCTCTTTTAAAATTATTTCGAGTATAATGTGATTATAATTTTTTGAGTTATAGACAGAAAACTGAAATATATTTAAAACGTCCTAGTTCAAAGGTCATTGACCTTAGAGAAAAATGATCATAGCAAATAATGCTCCTTTAGCTACTTTCTATTTGAAAAAATCACAAAAAGTAACTTTGTGTTATGTTGAAGACACACTTCTTAAATTTGGCGCCATCTAGCGGCGTCGTACAACACTCTCTGGGTCGCCAATGCTGGCGTCAAGTGCCGTGTATTACATTTGGCACTGTATAGCGCCATCTAGCGGCTACTGACATCACTCTCTGAGTCGCCAATGCTGCCGTCTATTGCAAAAACTAAAATAGCCGTGATTAATATTCGATTTGATTTGTTTGTAACACCTACTTAAGGAACCCTATAATACTGAGCATGGCCCGACATGCTCTTGGCCGGTTTTTTAAACTATTAATTTATTTATTGTATAGGATGACGAAACGAGCTAAAGGCATAGAATAGGTAATTATTTTCTTATGCTAAAGGCCCACTTGATGTTAAGCGGTTACCTTTGCCCATAACAACTGCAATACCACCCTGGCTTTTGCCTAAATGGTACTGCAAGTCGGTTCGCCAAACTGAAACATGAAGATGGAAAGTCACATGTAATTGTAATTTCCCCGGCACCCGTACCATTCAGACCGAAAAACAGCAATGCAAGCATGACTATTTGGCGGAGAAGTAAGTACGGTGGTAGTACTTCCTCGGACGAGCTCTTTCACAAAGGAGCTCTACCACTACAAAAGTATAATGCGTACAATAAATTCTGCCACTAGCTGAGGCACCAGACAGACTGCACCGCGATCCGATAGCCCCTACCAAGGCGGCTATTGGCTTATCACTAACGCGGCAGTTTTGACGGCTCATGTAAGTGGTCGAAATTGATTTGAAGATTTCAAGTGGCGAATAGTGACGACCTACATTAGTGAAATTTCACAGATGTATTGCAGACATCGGTCGCTTGTTATGAGGCGTCTATGAGATGTAAAGTCGATGAGTAGTGCATACGCATGCCTATGTGTGTGTCGGCGAACATTTAATGTGCAATTTTGCAAGTTTGGGAGCCAGGGAACCTTTTTATTGTTTGTGAAAAAAAATTGTATGATGAATAAATAATTTAATAAAAAAAAAAAAATGTTTTTGTGCATCAACTTTGAGCAGAAATTTGGATGAAACTATCACTTTATGTCTTATTACTCTAAGCATGGTAGCTATTCCGTGCCCGAACTAAATGTGGGCAACAGCCGTAACTTCTGCAACTAACGTTTACCTAATACGCACGTGAACTATTTTGGCAAAATGTTGGCGAAACACCGCGTGATGTTTCCGGCACAAAACGCGGTGAGCGCGGCGTCCTACTTTCAAAACTGCGGTCAACGGAGCGCAGGTCATTCATTCATTCACTTTTTTAGGGTACCGTACCCAAAGGTAACCAACGGGACCCTATTACTCTGCCTTCGCCGTCTGCCCGTCCGTTCGTCCATCGTTTATCTGTTTGTATCTTTTTAATCGTAATAGGTAGCCAGTTGCTATCGCTTCATGGCTGATACTAAAATTAAAAAAGGCTAACCCCAAAGGACCCCAATGGACTTCTTGACCAACTAGAGCCTGACGTTTCAAAAGTGCCTGTAATTAGGTTTATTTGAAATAAAAAACATTTGATTTGATTGGACAAAAAAAAGGTTTTTTTTTTTCAGGTGTCCTACTTGGAAGAAAATGCATTTTTTCAGCGTTTTTTGTTCTTGCTCTATCTTTAAGATATCTTATCTTTTAAGTTTAGGAACCACTGGTTTAACAACACAACACATAATACAACACACAAAATAAAACACGCAAACACGGATAATGTGTGGTGGTAACTATAAGAAAGAGATGCAAATATCAAGTAAATCAACGCGCAGTGCTCTACCTTTGGTTGTTATTTGGTGATCTGTCATAAATGAAATCAGTTTCTACGAGATATCAGGTCTATGGACAGCACAGAACCCTCAATGCGCAAGTCCGACTCACACTTGGCCAGGTTTTTTATTCTTTCAATACCTGCGAAACGCTCCGCCGCACGTTTGAAGCACTTCGTCAGAATAGTGTTTGAGTAATCGACGTAGACCAGTGCTTTTCAAACTGTGGGTCGCGACCCCCTGGGGGGTCGCTAACACTGTACAGAGGGGTCACAGTCACTTAGAAATTTAAAGTTTTATAGTTCTTAATATTGTTTATTAAAAAGCCTTACCGCCGGCGCCACTGCCGCGAAGGGCAAGGGGGTCGCGGGCATTTCTTTTTACTAAAGGGGGTCGTGCTATGGAAAAGATTTAAAAACACTGACGTAGACGATTTAGGATAGAACGACTATCGATGTTACTATTGACATACAAAAATAAAGTTATCCGATCGTAAGTTTATTTTCCTCACTGTTCATATAAAATACCCAAGTTAATCTGGTATTAAATTTATTATTATGTATTGCTTGATTAAATAGACCTATCAAACAAATAACCGGATAAACGTTCCGGGAAAAGATTATATCCGTGTTCCAAGGAAAACTAGCACACTGTGATGTTTTTAATAAATGTTGTTATAAAAGATTCGTTTACTATCAATAATATTTAAAAGTATAGATATGTCATACCCTAACAAAACATTATGTCTCAAACGAGTATTTCAGATCCAAAGTTCACATACATTTACGTTTTGAGATATACGTCAAAATGGTTCGTGCTGGGCAATGATATTTAATAGTATAGATATGTCATACCCTAACAAAACGAACGGAAAAAAAATGTTCCGTCCGCAACGGCAGCACAATACACCTAAACTAGTACAAAGTAAGTTGGTTACTTCAAGTTACTTTCGCGTCATAATTGGAACACTTTCTGTACACAAACGACGGCATTTTATTTATTTTTTGTCACCGTTCACACTCGGCGCCTTACTTGACGCGGATTAATAGAGAAACGTGTTTGAGTCTTCAGATTGCGAGCGCAAGTATAATATCTATACTTTTATATATCATTGTTTACGATATAGAAAACCAATCAGAATGAAGAGGGAGTGTGAATAATCAGAATTCGTGGAACATTAAATACTTGAAAAATCTTCACTAATTACTAATTAGTAAAGATATAAGATTATTACACATAGTAATTTAAGTTTAAAATTACCTATTCATTAGCCTCAAGGTTTGGGTTTGTTTCAAATAGAATATCTTCGTTGTTATTTATTATACGAAATGAAAAAAAAAAAAACTTAATATTACTGTCAAAATGAACATGAAATTAAATAAACAGAATATAAATAACCCAGTGTAAATTCATTAGACAAACACTCCACGGCCAACCCTAAAAACGAGGTAGGTAGGTAGGTACTAAATTTGTACTACTTATGACAGTTACACACTTAGGTATTCAAAATGTCCCTAATGGAGAACACACCTACGTTATAAACTAATAATAATGCTAACAGGTGGTTGGGAACTAAACTAATGTGTAAAACCTTCACGGTGTGACCTCTCCGGGCAAAGTTTGAATGAAGTCAAACGTGTCTTGTTGGTTCAAAGTCACGACTGCAAATTAATATGGAGAGGATTAGCGTTTAATAAAATTTAATTAGGTAGGTAAAACAATTTTGTCTAAAAATAACAACATATTAGCCAAGTTGTCGAGATAACATCCAGAAAACATAATTGATTAGTGAAATCGAGTCGATTTGACAACTTCTTTGGTTGGCCAAATCCATGAAGACCGGTTAGCCTATATTTATACAAACTCAGTCAGAGTCTTGGGTGCATTAAAAGAGTCTCCACGAGTGACGATATTTAATTGATCGTCCGGCGCACCCTAGGCAGTCAGCCCCGCTGCCAACCTGTTGGCTGCGTAATAGTTTTCTCACGGCATAAGCTATTATCATTGTATAGCTCATGTCGACACGACAAAAGAAGAGTCAGAGTCTTCACATTAGGATGGCATTATCAGACGTATGACTACTACAATGCCACTGGGCAAAGATAGAGTTACCAGTAGGTACCAGACATTTTTTTTTTTTTTTTTTTTTTTTGAATTTTAGCCCCCTTTCAGGGAAACGGAAAATTCTAAATAGTCAGTTTTTTTTTTAATGAAAAACGGAAGTAACAAAAATTTAAATCATTTAATACTATTTAATACCATTAAAGACTATGTAGTTGAGTATTTTGGTTGCAAAAAAAACGAACATTGAGCGAGACACTCATGCACGTCAGGAAAATTACTTAAAAAGGCTGGAATTTTGTTAGGAAATCTCATTTTATGCATCTGGTAACTGGTAACTAACCCTAGGCACGGGCCTCTTCTAGATGAGTGATGTTTAGGCTAGCACACTATTAGTATTTAGTATTAATTAGTATATCCACCAGGCAGGCGCTGGCCTAGTGAGGGTTGACAAGTTGTACACACGGTGAGTGGATAAAAATCTCAATATGCAATATGCACAATAAGACATAATATTCCTTAAATTTTATCATTATAATGTACGGCAACGAGTAAGGAAAATAGTAGCTATAGTTTATTTTAATTGAATTTCCCAACAATATAAATAAACAAACAATGTGAAATTGGGCGATTATTATCAATATTTACGACCACAAACAGTCCAATAAATATAAAAGGCATTAAATTTCATATTATTGATAACATTTTTATTTGTTTCATGAATAGTAAGTAGTTGTAATGTAATGAATGTATTATGGACAATTTCATTGGCTTTCTGAAAAACATTTTAATGTTCCATAGTTTAGTTAAACTTAACAATAATATATAGTACAGTCGACTGCATGACGGTGGTAACACTTGAATTATAAAACTGCCCTTACTGCTTACGAAATAAAGACGCTCTCAATGTCAAACTGTTACCACTGAAGTGCGGTCGACCGTACATAGTCAATAATAATAATTTAAACTGATATACTTAACTGATTACAATTTTATTACGCTTGCTTTGACCATATCAAATATTATGTATGTTGTTGAATTTTATAGCATTGTTTACACTATTTGAAAGCTCATTTGAAATTAGCTATAATTATGTCGATATTTTTGTTTTTCGTCAGACAACCTGCAGTAGGCCAGCTTTCTTGACTACAGCCTGAACCCTTCTCATTTTGAAAAAAGGCCTGTGCCCAGAAGTATAGATAACAAGAACCTGTGGCTAAGTAACAACCGTGTGAATTGTACGATCTGCAAGGTTAAGCTGCACTAGCCGCGGTGAGTCTGTGAATGAGTGACCGTTTCATTACACATCGAGACCCCTTCGTGCCTCGGAGAGCACGTTAAGCCGTCGGTCCTGCACCTGATCTCTCTCCGGTCGTGTCGAATTGCCGTCCCATCGGATTATGAGAGCAAGGGAATAGAGTGCACCTGTGTTTGCGCACACACTTGTGCACTATGTCCCGCGCAGATGGCTTAGTCTCCGTTGATATTGGCCGCGGTGACCGAAACTCGGCCGGGAGTACATTAATAGGATTAGGATATAGGGTTGTCTGTCATAGCTTCATCCCCTTACCTGTAATACTGCGTAACGACTTCCTGCGTCATGTTCTTGCTGGCGTCTGGTTCCTCGACCCTGGCGAGTCCAAAGTCACAGATCTTGAGGACACAGTTACTGTTCACGAGCAAGTTGCCTGGCTTAATGTCTCTATGGAGGATGCGAGCTGAATGCAAGTACTTCAGACCTGGGAACAACGAAAAAAACATTAATTCATCAATTCGTATTAAAAGTATGTATTTACAAAAAAAGAGTACATATTTGTTATATCCATTGTCTAGTACCCTTAGCACAAGCTCTGCTTAGTTTGGGACTAGATGGTGCTGTGTAAAAAATGTCCCAATGACATTTATTATTATTATTTATTATCAAAGATGGCTAAAATGAGACACAAAATATTTTCTATTATTTCGCTGCCGCCTGCGGCTTTGCACCCCTTGGAAATGTTAAATAGGTTATATATAATATATGTTGTAGGATGATCGGAAAAGTCGGATCTTTGTAAAAATTCTAGGACGATTACAAAGGACCGGATAATTGGAATCTATAAAAGTTTTTCGTTAGTGTCCGAGCAATTTTTAAGATAATTTTTTGTTTGCAGTGTCAGTAGTGTGTTATGTAAGCAAGGAAAATCACATTTTCAGCGTTAAGACCCCTCAAATAGTGTTAGTTGTCTTTAATCTCGGTTTTGGCCAAGATTCTTTCCTAAATTTAATTGCAAACGAGACCGAAACCGAAACTTAAATTTTAGCCGAGAATGGCAGAGACCGAAATTTCGGTCGGACCTCAATAGGTTGTCATGCAGGCCGTGCGTGTTCGTAGGTCCAGCTGAAGAAAAGTGGTTATCGAATCCGATACACGTTCACAACAACAAGAGGATTGATGCCAACCTTAGAAACAAAGTTTCAAAGTCTCATGTGCCAGTCATTTCAAAAGATTTGCAACGCAGTTCCCTTTGAGTAGACATTACGAACAAAAAATATCGCGCAACTTGCTGGCCGCGGGGCACGCGCGGCGCGAGCGTGGCTAAGTGAGTGAGAGTGCAGGAGCTCTAAAACGTGTTACAAACATTCGATTCGAGGTATCTTCTCTAGTACGTAGTACAGTACTCAGTGTTTACTCCATGTTTGTTTAAGTCAACACCAATATCTTGTTGTCTTATATTAGTACAGGAATTTTAGTCGAGATCTGTGCGGTCGAGATACACTGTAGGTACCACTTAATAAAGAAACAGTTAAAAGTGCAAAATTCAATGTCATATATGAATACCTAGAATAAGGAATGAATATGTAAGAGGGAGTCTGAAAGTAGCGCCAGTGACACAGAAGTTAAGTAGCAACAGACTATCATGGTATGGACATGTGATGAGGAGGAATGAGGAGCATGTTACGAGGAAAGTTTTAAGTATGAATGTTGATGGCTATAAGAAAAGAGGGAGACCGAAGAAAATATGGATGGATTATGTGAAAGATGATATGAATAGAAAGAAAGTGAACACGGAGATGACGGCTGATAGAGATGTATGGAAGAAAAAAACATGCTGCGCCGACCCCAAATAAATTGGGATTAGGGCAGGAGGATGATGATATGAATACCTAGAAACATAATTGAAAATTGATACCAGTGTAAACAGATCAATGAATTATTGTCCATTGTATCGATAATCAGCTCTCAAGGTGAAGTTGAGATCATATCTGCTGAAAACCACATTTGGGCTGCTCTGAGTTAGATTTAATTAAAAGTTCTACGTTGTTTTAAGGAGATCCCGTTCATTCTGCTTAGGTTTAGTCGTTTATCATAATCAAATAAGCCAGCCTTTTATGTTTACTGCTGAAGTGCTGATCATGATCATGAGTCTCCCAACTACCGCTACTTTGCATGACAACAGAGGTTACTTCCACATTACCAGGAATGACAAGTGGATTAGACCGTAGTGCTTGACTTCCTCTTGCTGTAGTCCTGTGGATATCCACGGTTGAAGGCTATCATTTGCCGAGACCCATATTTATAAAAAAAAACCATGCTTTGAGTAAGTACTAAGGAAAAGTTCTATATTGTTTCTGGGAGAACTGGTTCCTGCGAGGAAGAAACCTTCAAAAGGTTGCCAGCCTCATGGGAGGACGGAAGCCGGGATGTGTGACATTTTACGACAAAAAAAACCCGGGTTTCCGGGAATGTATTATGCCGGAGTCCGGAGCCCTTTCTATGGTACACCTGTAAGGCACATCGCGAGGGAGACTTTTTGTCTCCCTGAACACCTTGTACACGGCACCACTGTTTGCCGCCGCCATCCCAGAGGTCACTTAGTGGACACTTAGAGCTCCCACTCTAAACGCCCGTGACCTAAGACCTCCCACGCTCCGGTCGAGTATCGATAGGGCGGGGACGTATAGCCCTAATGGGCTACCTCTCAGGCGCCGCCTTATCCGAGCAGGATCGACCTTCTCTCGACCCCGCTCCGCAGTCTCCTTCTGACACATGAAGGTCTCACAGAAAGAGGCTACTTCCCTCATCTGGTGCCTACTACTTCGGCTGAGTCTCTGCTGAAGTAGATACACCCTAGATTGCTATTTTTAGGCTGACGATAAGTCCGTTCTCAGTATGCGTTGGTCACGTTTTATGGATGACAGTGGTCGAGCCTTGCCTTCCTATCGTCACGTGACCCTTCGCATTGACCTATATCTATTGGAAGCTGGGTATGACAGACAGAGGTAATAAACTCTTTACAGTTGAAATATTATTTAGATATCGAAACGCTCCAATAAAATTTCAGACTGATACTGCTCTGAAACTGACGCTAGTATTCCAAAAATGGTGACGTAAAAGTTGAGCTAGTTTTATAGTGTGAATTTGCACGTAAAGTTGTAAACTTCTGGCTGCCGCTTGAACAAGAAACAACTTCAAAATACAAAGAATCCTTATTAGATTAACTTTACCTTTAATTTAAACCCATACACACACATGTGTTATGTGGGGCACACAATTGTATTATACTTTTAGGAGAGCAAGTTGGATTATAGATAATAAAATTGTATATTATTGTTATTGTGTGCCTCTCACTGTAATCAATCATTTTTCTTTCTTTTCTTTCTTTCTTTATAGATGTTGATGATGTTACGTTTGAAAAAGGACAATAAATTGTAATTATAATGATCAACAGAAAAGTTAAAAACTGTTTACTGCTTACAAAATAAAGGCCTAATAATAATGAATTCGGAACTCAACATCCTCCTTCAATAAGTTCCTCGTTCAACTATGTAGTCATTCTGTATAATTTACGTCACGCCGAAGTTAAACTTTTGAAACACATCACAAGTACATTATAGATATCTTAAAGCGTGCTAATGTGGAAAATTGATAAGTGTTTCCGAAAGTTAATTTCTATGCATAAAATTTAAGAACAGTTAGAAAAAGCATGAAGAGAATGTGACACAACTACCAAAGTTAAACAAGCAAAAACAATTATGACTAAAATAATCCAAAAAGTCTGGAAAGATTTGCATCAAATCTGCACAAAACTGCCATCGCTCAGCAAATTGCTGTGGCACATACACGGAGCAGAGCCATAGCGCTAAAGCTGGCTAAAGCATATGTATTGTGTAGTTTTGAATTATAATTCAAAACATAAATCATTGTTTAATGAAGTTGTGTTATTTTCAATAAACACGTTATGGTTAAGAGAGAGAGGGAGAGGCCTATGTCCAGCAGTGGACTGTGATAGGCTGAGTTGATGTTGATGACGTTATGGTTCTGATACCTTTAGATATAAAAAAAGTTCTTGGAGTTAAAGACAAACTACTACATATTATTATTATATTGTGTAAAAATGTCCCAAAGATATTATTGTTATGAACTAAGTTGCAATCTGTTGTGAATCACGTAGCGTCAAAAAGTTTATCCTTTCAAGAACTTAAAGCTCTACCTACAAGTCTGACACAGCAAATTACAAATGAAAGCAATAACTGTTAACTTGGCAGCTAAATTACTGAACATATCTAAAGTCTAAACATCTTCATCTGAAACGCCACCGACAACAAACTACCAGGCCCCTCAGAAAGTATTGCGAAAAAAAGTTTTTATATATGGGAGACTGGCCAGTTATAATGTTTTTCGAAAATATGATTATTTATAAGTAAAAATAAGTAAGTTCCAATTTCAAAATTTCCCTCCACATTTCTTGCGAGTTAATTCAAAGTATTGTGTCTCACTGAAATATGGATCTGCGCCGGGAACATTTTAGAGCTATGATTTTATACGATTTCAAGTGTCGCCTGAAACCGGATGAATCGTACGATAGACTTCAAATGGCATTCATGGATGAAGGCCCTTCCAAGGCAACCGTGTATCGTTGGTATAACGAATTCAAGCGCGGTCGACCAACTTTGGGGGATGACGAAAGAAGCGGTCGCCCTTTGACGGCTGTTACCGAAGAAAACGTGCTAGCAGTGAAAAATTTAATCCAAGACAATAGGCGAATTACATATCAGGAGATTCAACACATATTGAAGATTGGATCGGGAAGCGTTCACGAGATTTTACACAGCCATCTTCGCGTGAGGAGGATAGTATCACGCTGGGTGCCGCACAACCTCACCGATGCTCAGAAGCAGGCCCGGGTGGAATGGTGCCGTGATATGCTTAACAAATTTGAAGCAGGCTCGTCTCGGCGTGTTTACGACATCGTTACAGGTGATGAGTCCTGGATTTATCAATACGACCCAGAAACCAAGCGCCAGTCGACTGTTTGGGTGTTTCAAAATGAGCCAACGCCTACCAAAGTGAAGCGATCTAGAAGCGGGGGTAAGATTTTGATCGCTAGCTTTTTTAATTTGACTGGCCACTTGGTATCAATTCCCTTACGGGATCAAAGAAGCATTAATGCCGAATGGTATACTACCAAATGTTTGCCAGAAGTTTTCTCTGTTATAAGCAACAAGCGACCAAACACAGGGCTCCGCGGGCTACTGCTCCACCACGACAATGCACCTGCGCACACCGCACTCAAAACGAGGGACTTCCTGGACAGCACGCCAGTCAAACTCCTGGGTCACCCTCCTTACAGCCCTGATCTAGCACCGTGTGACTTCTTTTTATTCCCAAAAATAAAAAATCAGCTCAAAGGGATACAATTTTCGTCGCCGGAAGATGCGCTGGCTGCGTTCGAGCAGGCTGTAAACGAGGTGTCTGCGGCGGACTGGAAAAAGTGTTTTGAAAACTGGTTTAGGCGCATGAATCTTTGTATAGAGGCTGGTGGAAAGTACTTTGAAAAGATTTGATAAAAATATATGTACGTATAGAACAATTTTTTTTAGTTTCGCAAAACTTTCTGAGTGTCCCACGTATGTAGCTCATACAACTTATCAGATCAGTTTAGAGGGCCGCAACATTTAGAAAATTTCTGTACGACCGAGTGTCTGACACTCAGGCATTACAGACCAAGCTAGAGACGCCCCCCGGCATAGTCTCTGCCAAAACAAATTAACGAAACCTCGCCGCCTCGCAACGAGTTTAATTTCCCAACGGGTGTACCGCAGTTTTCACGTACACGCAACTCGGACGAGTTTTATGATAAAACCACGCAACCTACCTGGACGAAATGAGCTAACTAACTTCGCAAAATACCGTTACAATTATTATGAAGAGGCCCAAAATTTCACAAATTATCTCACGAATGCCTCTGAATAAGTATTAAATGTAACAGACTACGTGAAGAAACACTTTGAACGCATTAACAAAGTATTGACGTAATAAGAGCTAACAGAGAATTAAGACCGAATATTATTTTTACGATTTCACTCATAGGATTGTCGTTGACACTCGTCTGCAAAAAACCTTTACAGAAAAAGAGACTATGAAGATTAAACTGCCTATAACCAAGGCTAGTAAAGGAGTTAGAAGTCACAAACTATAATTTACTCACATATTATGCGAGTTTGCCACGAAATTTTCATAATATGGCTTCAGAGCGACGTAAAAACTTGAAGAACAAAGCAGCAATAATGTAAGGGGCGAGAAAAGTAGCGCGTAAATGTTGTTTATTGAGCGGTGAGTCCATTACTTGCAGGTCGACGTCCGCTCGCGCCCGCGCAGCCGACCGCGACGTGGTCCTGACTCCTAGCGACGAGCGTCTACAGCAACCGGGGACAATGCACCACTGACCATCGCCATTACCTTTAATTGTAACCCCACAATTGCATCCAATCAAAGTTTCCGCCACTCCAACGTTAATGACTATTCGTTCGCTTCGTTGAATTCTTTACCTTTCACCGCAACCATAAGTTCGTGTAAAGGAGACCCTATTAAATTTCCGATAAAAATATATTTAGAGCGTGAAGGAATTCTCGTAAACATCTCTCGAGGAGTCAACGCCTTCGAATTGAGAATAGCATTATGTGAGCACCAAACTAAAATCAATGCTCCCGGAGATACAAGTACAATAGTAGTAACAGTAATCGCTTCACACCGCAATGTTTGTTCACGCGCAGTGACGTTGAACAAACAAGAGTCGAGTTTGTATGCGCGTGAGTCCCGATCTCACGCTCCCGCCGCGGCTTCGGTGGCAGATGAGGCTTTCACAATTAACGCCCCAACACGACTGAACTGGTGCGAACCGTTAGGGAGTCGACCGACAAAGACAAGAGGCTCATCAAAGCGACGCGGTCCTCATCCATTATGAAACCAAATTGGAATTATGAATCTCGCTTTATCAGCGCTCCGCTATTTATTACAAAAGAATGGTGCCGTAATCTAAAAATTAAAAGCAGTTTCTGATATAAAACTAAATGTAACTGTCAATGGTACTGTTTTTGTTGCCTAATATAAATTAAAAATTCCTATGGTGAACCGGTCGGGTTATCTTTGGGTAAACTACGATAAAGCAAGCTTCCTCGAAGCAAACTACTAAGAATAGTTATTGGAATAAATCATGACATAACTGCATCTAGTGAAGATAAAGAAATAGCTTTAGCTTGTGGTTGCTGGAAAGGTTTATGTGGTGTTTATGGAAATACCAGGAAGAGATTACGAGAGAAACATCGTCAAGGATGAGCACCAGTACAATTATGTCAGAGTAGCCATTCAGTTGTCCACTGACGAATTATACGGATCGCAGGACTGACACAGTGGGATTTCGGGGAACATGTACTCGGAGATTATACATGTCATGCGCATCCTGTGACAAAACCGTCCTCACATATCATACAGCTACATATTATAGCGCTACATAGAGAAATAAGGATAAATTCCTAAACGTTTTAATAACATTAATTTCCTAAGTCGTGTGTACACATTCATATATAAAGCGCGGGCTTATTTCGCAGATGGCGACAAGAGGCCTGAAGTAAATTCCATTAGAGGGAATGAACGAGAAGCCGGCAGGCCTTTCCACTTAGGGGTTTTTCCGTCAACCGGCGTCGTCGCCTTCAGTTCCCTTGTGTTCTATCAATACATTATTTTTTTGTTCGTTTCTTTATTGCCGCAATTATTGGTGAAAATGTTTCCAAATCTAATTCTGTTCAGACATCAGACTCGGTCCAAATGTGACTTTCTTTGCAAATATAGAAATTCTATTCAACTATCCGCAAGCGAGCGTCGAATGGTCAGCCGGCGTGATTGAATTTTTAAATTTATTCTTTAGAAAAGTCATTGGAGGTGGCGACAGAACGGAACTCGGCTATTTATCAGAGCAAATCCTCGATAGCTTACATTACGAGGGTGTGCGTGGAGATTTCCTGGCGGGAAAAGCTCACGTATAATATAAGAGTGTGGACGCAGCTCGTGAGGAGCGCGGCGCATTTCCATAATTCTGCTCGTTACTGCGCGTCGAGGCCGCAACCGCCAGCTTGCGATCTTATCTGCTCTTTTCGTTGGATAGGTACGTAAATAAAAATAATTAAAAGCTTTTCGGTAGAATTGGCGCAGTTTCTTTAATTTATTATCCAGTGTTATCTAGTTAGATGTAATCAGTTCTCTATGCTAATCGTCTGAAACTTGCTAACATATCATGACAGCACTCGTAAAATTAATAATCGTGTAGGTTATAGAATAACCGAGTTCAGAGTAATTTTCGCTGCTTGTGTAGGTATATTATCTCAATATTTAACATTCCTCAATGAACAATCTGATCTTGGTCATTTATAAAAAAAATATTCAATTGTTTAAAAATCTTATTACAAAAACCTCACACACTTAAAATAACATGAATGCCAATAATTTAATAATATTTAAAACTCTGAGGATGACATATGAGAATCCTGTGATTGTAACATTCGAACTACTCGTATATAGCCGATATGGAGCTAAGTCGGGCTGGTGCACCACAATCCATACATAATTAATATCGGGCAGGACAACTGGACCGGTGAGCTGGCTCGGCCGATTAGCATAGCTGGCCGGTGCGCTTTACACAATGGTGCAGAGCCCCAGTCATGTCCGAGACGCGCGAAATATGCACGCTAACTGCTTAGTGCTTACTATGCATTTGTTACGGATAAGTTGAACTGAATTCTGCAGAATCCGTCATCTCCTTGTTGGCATTATCAGCAGTCGATGTACAACATCTGTTTGCGTCATATTTCCTAAATAATTGATGTGAGCTCAGCGTAAAAACTCATATTCTTTTATTTCAGTTGTGCTTCAGAATAATGGAGAGCATAATCTACTTTTTATTCACTCATTCCCTCATTACTTGCAGGTTTAGACGTCGGTTTCATTAAAACGCTTCTTCTGTTCGTTGGAAGCTGAATGAGACAAAAGCAACGAGTAAGTTTAATCTAAAAGAGCGCGCAGAATATTCAAACTGTCCGAGTCGCGTGTCACCTAATCGCGCCAGCTGCATTCACCGACACGCACAATACCTATATTAGTACCATTTACCATTAGTGATGCATTTAAATACACCGATATAGGATCGAATACATTTCTGCAAGCTGTATCGTGATTAAAAGAGTCTCGCATTTAAATACACCGATATAGGATCGAATACATTTCTGCAAGCTGTATCGTGATTAAAAGAGTCTCACATTTAAATACACCGATATAGGATCGAATACATTTCTGCCAGCTGTATCGTGATTAAAAGAGTCTCGCATTTAAATACACCGATATAGGATCGAATTCATTTCTGCAAGCTGTATGGTGATTAAAGGAGTCCCGCATTTAAATACACCGATATAGGATCGAATACATTTCTGCAAGCTGTATCGTGATTAAAAGAGTCTCATTTAGTACAAGAGTGGGTTCAGTTTGAGCGGAGCCATCAAGGCGATGCAACTATAAAGTTTTTAATTAAACGCGCCAGCCGAGGCGGTGGGGGCTTAACGACCGCATTTTTCTAGATTCCCTTTTGCGCGTTCCACTCCCGGGAAATCTCTTGGCACTGCACGAATAATTGCACAAATTAATAATACGAAATCGGGAGATGAGGCGACGGCTGATGCTATTCTTTTCATCTGCAAAAGTGGATTATATTAGCATACATAGTGAACGGTTTTAAAAGTTTGAAGTGAGCTTAATGGAGGCGGGAATTAGTCGTCATAAAGTGTCTTGAGTGGGAGAAAGGTAATGTAATAGTTTTTGTGGCGCGTCCCCGTTGGTCCGAAGTCCGCGCTCAAAGTTGGTAGCGCTTGGGAGTTTTAATTGATTTACGGCAGGTGGAAGTGGGCGTGTGCGGCCTGTGAGACGCCACGGCGCTGTCTCGCAGCGAGTCCGAGTGCGAGCTGGTGTCGGAGTCTCGAAGGGAGAACTCGGGTTTGTTTTAAACTTGTATATATTGGCGCGCACAGTCCGCGCTCGGCCGCAATCATCCTCGTCTGTTTACTAAGCCACTGGGCAAACGGCTCAACTTTGCTCGCCCCTGGACTCTTTATAGCATATTTCGCTCAATACGGAACTGAATTAAAAAAACCTGTTTGTTATTTCGTCATATTTCACCTTGCATTATTAACAGCCCAAGTAACACAAAAACCGTTTAAAGGTAATAGTAAATGCTTATATACATCTCAAAGTCTTACAAACGATGTTTAATGGCATCCACAAAGTATTAATGCTGCTGTATAGATTTCCTCAACACTTACAGTTGTATACACAACTTTAATACTTTGCGGATGCCATTAAGCATCTTTTGTAAGACTTTGAGATGTATAATGGCTTTTAGTTTTACCTTAAAACGGTTTTGTGTTACTTATGAGGCCGTGCATCAAATAATAGCCATAGTTGATGACGTGCTAATGGAATAACTTGACTACTTTGAAGAGATACCCCTTAAAGAAGTTTCCATTAAGCATTTGATCATAAAACCAACTTTATCTTATAAAAGCATCCTAGGAAGCGGTAGACACGCGCAGCAGTGGAAAAACTCGCCAATAAAAATAAAATCGTTACTGGAGCAATGTTCTACAGTTGTACATTTGTAGAGAAAAACTTTTAACTTTGCAGTTAAGAGAGGAGCTCGTCAACTATTAACGTCATGTCGAAAAGCCGGTATGCTCGTGATATTTTTTACGTTCTGACATTTTGCGACCACACTGCTTCCCTAAGCCGAGTTGTACCTATGAGACCAAACATAGACAGATCCTACTCGTATGTAAATTGAAAGCTATGAGCTGTAATATTATTTTCGTTTATGGACAACTAGCTTCTGGGCTTCTGCCCGCTGCTTCGCACGAGTGTAATTCGGTTTATTACAGAAATACGTTATCGCGCATTCCTCGGGAACTGCCTATCTTCCTGGGATAAAAAGCCCTTCTCCAGGTCTCAAGCCACCTCTTTGCCAAATTACGTTACGATCGGTTCAGAGGTTCAATCGTGAAAGGTAACAAACAGCCATACAGCTTACAGTTACATTGAGCATTTATAATATTGTGGATGGAGACGTAAAAATCCAGCGTAAATCGGCAGATGCGCTGCGATACTTCGTGGTCGGCTTCTTAGCATTGAAATATATACCTTATTTCCACTGGATAAGTATAAAAATATACATTGATAAATTTAAAATCCTCTGCCGTCCCGTCCGCCGATTTGCCTTGGCCCAAACATGATCGATAGTAGGTAATTAATGATGGATGCAATGCAATCAGCTACAATAGCCCTATGTAATTAATCTTATGAATAATGACACCTATTTACCACATATCAATGTTCTACCTATGTATTTTGTTGCAAGTGTAGCTGGACTGAACAGATGGTTTTAAATTTCAGGTCCGAGTCAGGCTAATATAGCATAACAATGCTAATAAAACCAGTATAAGTAGAGCCTATCTTGTATTAAACTTCCATACTAAGCCAGTTTAACCTATTTGTTGCCATTTAGGTAAATGCGGTTGGTTTCCTAGGGCAAGCTGTCCAGTAGGGTCCAACTTCGAGAAAAAGGTCAATCGTCGAATCTGACTTGGTTGGGCAGCGTTCCCGGAAACTACGCAATAGCTTCTCGTCCAAAATGCAGTGTTTCAAAACGAAACTCTTTGACCAGTGTGTGTCGCAAGTGAAACGCAAAAGGCACTAAAATCGCTCACACACAATGGGCTTTATTGACAAGAAGGCTTGAAGTCACCCGAAGGGCAATTGAGAGGGCTATGCTCAGTGTCCCTGCGTGATTGAATCAGAAATGAGAATTGCAGGAGAACGAAGGTAAACGACATAGCCCGAAGAATTGCTAGTTGCTCGCAAAACGGATGGCCGATGGGGCCAAAAAGTTCTGGAGTGGTGACCGGGTAGGAAGGCGCAGCGTGGGTACCCTCCACAAGGTGGACTGACAACCTGCTTAAGGCCGCGGGCATGCCCGCTAGGCCTATATCCAGCAGTGGACGTCTTTCGGCTGAAATGATGATTATGTACGGACGAACGTACGTACCTTAGTCATATTCTTTGCAATGCCTCATAAATGGAGATAAACTCGCAGTCCGAGATACGACCCAGGAACAATAAAGCTTTAAAAAACTGTACTTTATTGGGCATCTGATGTACCTAATTAATCTGTACATAAATGTATTAAGAGCTGATCGTTAGGCACCAACAAACCTTATTAATGGCATTATAAATCCTACCATTCACGTAACTCAATAATTAACACCCGATACTCTATTTCACCCATTCCTTATTTACAAAAAAAAACAACAAAAAACCCAAAATCCGAATGAAACGTAAAACGAGATCTGAAATTACGAAGCCGAAAATATTATATTTAAAGCACTAAAGTAAAGGGTGGGGTTCGCATATTAATGAGCCATGATACAATGGACTTAATGTACGGTTTGTGACCACCCCTAGCATGAATCAGAGAGCCAAAATGTTATTGCTCCGTTCCGGCTGTACCAGTAATGCTACTACTATCTAGGGTTGTCAAAGTTCTCGCAGAATTCGCCCTTTATTTTTTATAATCTCTCGGCTTCCGGTGATACTGAACTCCGCTTTGACGTGCCAAAAAGTTTTTTTCTTAAAACACTTCAAAGAAATAATTTGTATTGTATAAAACATTTTTAAGCGGCGAGAATTTCCCTCGTTAGCAAACGCGGATAGGGTTGCCGCTACTCAAATCCTGTAATTGCGAAAGTTTCATCCAAGGCCGATATGTATCGCTTCGCAACCCTTTTAAATGGACCATTTGGACTGTGTAAGTGAGCACCCTTTCACCACCATTATTACAAAAGATGATAAAAGAAATATATTCATTGTATAATACGCGTGATAGGCGTTTGTACCGTTATGTAACGTTTTCAACACAAAGAGATTTCGTTCGTGAATTAATCGATAAATTTCTCAGTTTTGGTAATTGCGAATACGATATCGTACTTAAATATCATAGTTGACATGTCAATAGTCGCCCACAGGGGTTTAGTTTTGTGCTAATAATGTCAGATGTTATTATAAGTTTATATTGCATTAATTTACATTCGATTCCCACGAGAGACGATTACTCAGAATGCAAGTATCTCTTTTTTTTTTTTTTTTTTTTTTTTTTTTTTTTTATTAATGATCCACTAAACTGGATAAAACACTTTTTTGTTAACAATATAGTAGTGGTTTCAAGGACATGACCAAGTGCTTATCCTTCTAGAAGTGGATACAACATGCAAGAGATAGATACACTCAAGAGATTACCCGAAATTAAATTACAATTATATGTTCATGTTAAACCTCAGCGGTGACAGCTTTCTTTATAAAAATGACCGATGCGTTGAAAATATCAAATTTATTGCGGTTGCTGTTGTACAACGAGCACATACGGTACATGGGTGAATGTTGGCCGTAGTTGGTGCGAAATAAAGGCAGATGAAACGTTTGTCTATTTATTTTTTTTGTTTGTCTCTTTGTAATACATATGTGAATAAACACGTGCAAGCCATTGCGACAGTTTCTAATATCAAAAGTTACGAATATACCTTATCCAGTGGCGGATTTAACAGCAGGCTGAGTAGGCTGGAGCCTAGGGCGGCAAATTTTAGGCCAATTTTTTTTTTATGTCTTCTGTAAATTAAAAAGATCAATATCCGATTTCACATCCTGTTTTGATGATCACCCTAAGCTTGACTGGAAGAGAATGCCTAAGACATTAAGTCCGCCTATTTACACATGTTGCATGAAGTTTAAATAAATAAATAAGTAATATTTATATACTTAAATGCATTGCTTTTATTTATTTAATTTTTTTACTTATTTATATCCACACAAACAATTGTCTTTTAATATGTTTCACCTCTAGATACATTCTTCTACAATTTGTGTAGTCGTGTTTGGTTGCGGCGCGGGAACGAGTGACATGACCGTTCGCTATGGCTTGATGATTGAGCTTTTGCTAGCTCAGCAAGATACTCAAAAACAATTTATTGTGCAATCTTAACGAAATCGTTGGATTGTAAAAATTACTAAAAATAATCTGGGAACTGACGCTTGTAGAGGTCGGTAGGGGCGGCAAAATTTGGCGGCAAATGAGTAAATCCGCAACTGACTTTATCCTAAGTATAATTAAGTCCTAATAATTAATTATTGTAATAATTTGCACGCATTTGAAAACCAGAAAAATCAGAAACGAGGAGATTCGCAGTAGAACGAAGGTAACCGACATATCCCGAAGAATTGATAAACTTGCTCGCAGAACGGATGGCCGATGGGGCTGTAAAATTATGGAGTGGCTCCCGCGTACTGGAAGGCGCAGCGTGGGTAGGCCCCCCACAAGGTGGACCGACGACCTGGTGAAGGTCGCGGGAATTCGCTGGATGCGGAAAGCGCAGGACTGTTCTTTGTGGCGATGCTTGGGGAAGGCCTATGTCCAGCAGTGGACGTCTTTCGGCTGAAATTATGACGATGATTTAAAAACCATAGTAAGTGTCCCTCGTGGGTGACATTACAAAAAAGCTCAGTAAACTTTTAGACACATAAATATATGTAAGCAAAGTTAATATTAAACCCTGAACTTGGGATGAAACCAGTGTCCTGTCAGAGCCAATTCGATGATATACTATGTATTTTTAAATTAAATGTTTAACAAATATTTTCATAACCGTTTGTCCCGTGTAGTCAGTCCCTGGCAAATATTAGACTCTTACCTCGTAGGTGTCGTAAAATACCGTAAATAAACCAAAGGAATATTCAAAATGTACCTACGTCATTACGTCAAGGATGGGCAACAAAAACCTTTCTGTGCGCTAATATACAACGTGTTATTGAAATAACTGAAAAACTCTTAAGGACTCATTGTACTCATCAGTAAGAACAACTTTTACTATAGGAAAACCCAGATATCGCGAAAAAAAAAACAAGACAAATGTACCCTACACAAAAATCGTCAAAATGTAAGGAAGAGCTCATATTTTTTTCGAGATTTCGGGGTAAAAGTTGTTCATACTGATGAGTATAATGATCCCTTAAGAGGTTTTCAGTTATTTCAATAACACGTTGTATAACAACTTGATGCATTTATCAATTCCCTTACAAGCAAATTGCTGAGCGATGGCCGATTTGCGCGGATGTGACCTATACCGGTCAACAATGACCATTTTATACCTACGACCTGATTTCCACTTCTGAAACTATCAACTTATTAACATAACATGGTGGTGATTGGTAATATTATTTTGAATAAAAACATGTGACTCACCTCTTAAGATCTGGTAGAGGAAGACTTTGATGTGGTCGGCGGACAGGTGTTGCGGGGACACGATGATCTTGTGCAGGTCGCTCTGCAGCAGCTCTGTGATCACGTAACTGATTTGGGCTGGTCAAGAAAATTGCTGAACGGATACATTGTAGACAAAAAATACATGGAACAAGAGCCTGAAGAAGTAGTTACATTAAAGATTTTTTTTTCTGATTTGTAAACTTGAATTGTAACAAATGTTTTAGGATTATTTAGCCAAAGATCTGCGGGGAGTATAAAGAAAAACGCAAATGGACAACATATAGCTACTACTTCAAATGGCCCATTATTATCACAAAGACAGATGGCAGATCACGATATCACATAGTGCCAGTAGATACGAAGGTACTTAAGTAGATGAACATTCGCGTAAGCTGTTCCGAAAACAGAAGCTCATAGAAACGAAAGTACTCGTTGTTAATGCTGCTACATTGATGATTATAAAAAAATATTATGCAGCATTAAGTAAAGGGCTAATACCCTTTTTTATTTTTAATAGACTTGCCTTTGACCGCCATCTCACCTGATGTTATGCGATGGTGCGTTCGACGATGGTACACGCTTGCCCAGTAAAAACCTATTGACTCGAGTATTGAAGACCACCAGATTATACTTATCGGGAAACACAAACGCTGGCAAGGAATTCCATTCTTTAGCGGTACGCATGATAAAGCTATTAGCGAATCGGTTCATTTCTAACAAACCTAAGATTATATGATTCGTTTCTATCTGCTCTGGATCGAAAACGACCATTCTCCTTTACGGCCAAAATTAATATCCAATCTATCCACGATTTGCCCTACTAGACATAGAAATTTGACGTAATTTGTATGGAGCTTATGTCAAATTTTTATCTGTAGTAGGGCAAATCGTCGATAAATTGGATATTAATTTTGGTCGTTAGTGGAAGAGCGCGTGACTGACACACGGCGCTATCCAACCGCCGTAAAGGTTTCAGGAACCGTAAGTTTGCTAGGGTCCAGCCGTCCGACCCGGAGCCGAGCCGTCTCGTCCGTTATCTCGCTTATCTGCAGCACGCTCCTCGTGACCATTATCAAAATTACAAGACGGCCGTGCTACGCTCCGCACACTTGTTGCAGCTAAACTACATTACAATTTGAATGTTACGAGCAGAATTTCAACGAATTGTAATTTCGTTACGTACCTACTGTGTATGAAGCTAAAAAAAGAACTATTAACATGAATTTAAAGCCTGAATTAGATCAAGGCGCCGAACGGAAGACGTTCTTTTTAGCAATAAAGAACGACAAATTGTATGAAGCATAGCATGCGGCGCAAAAAGAATTTAATACAATTAAATTGACGACGTTCTCGACTGCTCAAAAAGAACGTCGTCTGTTTGGCGCCTTGATCTAATTCACTCCTTAAATTCATCATACAAAAGGATAATAATCCAATTAGTAAATTGGTGCGTAAGATTATACAAACGCAAACACAAATTGTTTTAGAGTAATATCATAATATAGCACTGGCTATAAAATTATGTAGTTATTTAATCCGTAGCGATGAATATTATGGTCGTGAAGCACGAAGCGTCTTGAATAACGGCCATAAAACCTACATTCGACCTTAGGGCTGACGCATTAGCGCGGGCAATATGGAAACTATCTTGGATAATAACTAAAACAATATATTCAAAGATGGTGTTCCAAGAATTTAGCATGCCTCTACAGAGAACTGTAATTTGCAACAGATGCCTTATAAAAGGCTGTAAGATCATCTAAAGGACAACAGTAACTAGACTTGATTTTATCATCGTCAGAATTAAATAAAAAAACTATATGAACTCGTATTACCTAAAACCACTCATTGGATCGATATTGAACTCAATTTTTGAAATTATGTATTGTGTTTTGTATGATACAAAAACATGATTTCCTTTATCAACCGCTGTTACTAATTGATACCCTGCTTATTTATTTTTACATCTATCGTAGGTTGAAGCCATTTCTTCTTTTTCCAAGGCTTTTTTTTTCTTAATTATGTTGGGGTCGGCTTCCAGTCTAACCAGATGCGGCTGAAGATCAGTATTTTACAAGGAGCGACTGCCATCAGACCCCATCAGCCCAGTTATTGGGTAATACCGACATCCCAAAGTTAGACCAGTTGTCAGACTTTTGGGCTGCTGACTAACCCGACCTGTTACTGCCATAGATATTCGAATGACAACCATTCAAGTTGAAGCCATTTCATCTCGCCATCTTCCACGCAGTAAATTGCATCACTTCACTAGTGGCTATTTTGATCCATAAGGTTTTGGAGCCTAGTTTCTTTTATCATTAAACAATTCGAATGACTTTCTTTCCTGACTTAATCACTGAATTCGAATGTTCTACGTCATTGACACCTTAATTACAGCCAATAAAAGGAATTTACTTTCGTCTTGAAACTTAGTTATCGCAATGTCGTCTTCATTCTCTGTTGTCAGGATGGCGGTAATCCATTGTCACTTCGTTAAGTGTTATTGTTGTCCGTCTATATATCCATAGTCGTCACATCCATTCACACGGAACATCTAGCGTTTGATCTTTGACTGGGATCAGTAGTCACATTTTAAGAACTATTTATAGTCAACCCAAATAGGAAGGGTCGGTTTTTATTTTAATATAAAATTCCACTGTAACCTGAAAAGTCCTTATCTTCTAGTTATTACAACTGTAATTCTAGATCGATGCCCCCAGATAGGATAAAAGTTATATTTGGATTCGACTTGCCAGTATTCTTATTTATTATATTCTTGTTTCTTATTTATTATTCTTATTTATTATTTTCTTATTTATTTATTTGTTATTCTTGTTTATTTCTTGTTTATTTTTTTCTTGATTGTAGTATAGAAAATTTGAATTGTCTGATAAAGGCGTTATCGGTCTCTGTCACATGGATATTGTCAACAGCGATAGAGTAAAGAATATTTCCTATACCTTCGTCTCACCCTTGAAGAATCAGGGGCGTGATTGTTCATTCTTTATTGACTTATGAAGAGTCACGTGCACGGTATTCATCCAGCCTTGTTTTATTATGAAATGAAAAAAACAAGAAATGTCAAATGTGCTCAAGTATTTCTATCGATTTTGAAGTAAACCACAAAACGATGCGCTTAATAAAACTCGTGTCAATTTTTTCTAAGGATTGACGTGCACCACATACAAGATTTTTTACCTTGAAAAACTTACGTCACTGAACCATTTACCGTGAAACAAATAATTCAGTCAATTAACATTTTAGGTATCATAAAAAGCGGAATTTCAAGCATAAAATGCTGGCTATCCTTTTTTGGCATTCATAGCAAAGGAGCGTTCAAAAGAGGATTTTTATTATAGGCCAGCATTTTCTTCCTACAAATATTTTATATAAAGGTTATTATTATTATTAACATCACGCGATCACTAATCGGAGTGCCAAATGTGGCTATCATCGTAGATCTACTTGTACCTTGTACTATTATTTATTCCATGATATTATGGCATTATCTCCCCCAGGAAAGTTCGAGGTAACGGTCAACGAGGGACGGCATGTTCGGCGGGTGGACAATTGGACAAATGGACAACTACGTCGTACCGACATTATGTAAACGTTTTCAGTACAAACAATATAGCAACAAAAGGACAAAAACACGTTTCTCCAAGTTTCATCGTATTTCATCACAATTCCAAAGTTTTAAGTACAATGTGTTTCGTTTACTTTATTTGCATTACAATGAGAAAACAAATTATGGTACCTGATGAATTAATTAATTTGCAAGTTTAACCCTTTTGCGACTAGTTTGAAACTCGTTTTATTTGAAGCGAAATTAACTTTTGTGTATGAGAAACTCGAAATGTTGATTTTTCGGTCAGCAGCGGTTGCTGTAACTCTTTTGAGAAATGATGATGATACATAGGTAGATGAAAGATGTGTTTCCGCTGCGCTCGCGGCCACCAATTATTATTCTACGATCTTATATTATCTTACACACGCTGAAATTTTAATCGTTTCGGAAACGAACAGGGGGTCATTTGTGTTCGTATAAATTTAAAAAGTTTAGGGATCAGCTGATTTTTTTTCGCTATTTCAGGGTAGGTCCCTTCAATTTCGAAACGACAACTTTTCAGCGTGTATATCTTTGGACTTCTAAATAATATGGAGATAGTAAAGCAATAAAGTCGCTCTAACTTGGGAACCTAAGTAAGGTGTGAATGTAAGACAAGCACATACTTAACCTATTTCGAGGATTATAGGCGACAAGGTAATGTTAAAGCCAGGTACCGAGCCAAATATACAGGATGATTTTGAAGTCATTAGCAATCCTTTAAGGCAGGGATGGTGAACCAATGAAACACGTGCCACAGACGGCACGCGACAACAAATTGTGGGCACGGCATTAATTCAGGAACCTAATAAATGAGTTAAATAATTCTTGTCATTATGTTTTTCATAGTTTTCTCCGCTAAGCTAAGATTTTTTGTTGGCACGTTACATCCAGATTAACCAATTGTTAAAAAAAATTGCACGTTGATGTATAAAGGATCGCCATCCCTGCTTTAAGGGATGATTGTACTCATCAGTTTGAACAACTTTTACTACGAGACCAACCCTGAAATCGCGAAAACAAAATCTGCTTTTCCTTACATTTGTGTTCACATAAATCGACAAAATGTAAAGAACAGCTGTTTTATTTTCACGGTTTCAATGTTGATCCCATGGTAAAATTTGTTCAAATTGATGAGTACAATCATCCCTGATTGCTAATGATCCCGGATTGCTAAGGACTTCAAAATAATCATGTTTATTATAGTCTCAAGTATTTTCTATGTAAGGCGCAAAACAGATAGATATGGCATGTGACGCGTACGTGGCGCGGGCATCTTGCTTGCCACTCTATCGTCATTTCATACGAAATATATAGGAGCGTAGCGTCGTGAATAGTCATGATTTATAACACACTGAAGTGACATGGCGCGGACGGCGAAGGGACGCGTGTTCTTCACGTCATGCCCATGCCACGTCTGCACCATATCAGTTATGTTATGCGCCTAGCATTATTAAATTTTGGCGTCTATAAACTCACTATTCGTGCCTAAACTGTCGATGTACGAAAGCTTGGTTAAAAAAGCAACACGTATCAAATACGTCTTTTCGTCCCCTATGATTAGACCACACTGACCAAAAACAAAAAGACATCTACTTGTACCTATTGTATTATAATGGACACGATCAAAGAAATATACCACAAATATTTGAGTGCGGGTAGTCTCCGATCACGTACACGACTGCGGTCGCCTGCCTAATCTGTATCTATTCGAGACCCCACCGACTCTTCGTCTTCCCCTATCTATAGGATTACTCCCACTAGTAGGTATTATTATTGCTCCAACTTCTATTATTACTGCTCATACTTGAAAGTTTCGAGCATATTGTATGTTAATGCTTCAAATTACGTGCAAAGTTGAGTTTCATTTGAACAGGATTAGGAATGCCGCAATGATATCTAGGTTTCTGGAATTGTGTAAATGTAACTATTTGAATAAATTTTGGAATTTAAATTCGTAAAGAACAAACAACAATCTTAGGTCAACATACAATATAAATTGATGAAATGTGCAGATATACGTAAAGCATGGAAATGAATATCGTATCACGTGCCATCGTTATTCATTGAATCATTACTGTACATAACAAATAACAAAATATACTATGTACATACAAAAGATGACGTAGACAAAAAACACTAATGTGACAAATAATACTTAATAGAGACGGATTATACTTCGCCTCATAGTAAGATAATAGCTATCTAAATGTTATCAAAATAACGAAAAAACATAACAGTCACACAATTTTTCATTTAAGATTAAACTATGAATAGGTACGGACTATAGATTTGACGTAAGGTCGCGATAAAGTGGCAGAAGCAGGATATTCAGCAAAGCTTAGGCTTGATTCCACCATCCATAATTTTCTGGTTAAACAACCGTTTACCCGCAATTCTAGAATATTTTTGGAGTTATAGATTTAAGGTCGCGATAAAGTACAAGCACAAGCAGGGTGTCCAGCAAAGCTTAAGCTTGATTCCACCAATCATAATTTTCTGGTTAAACGCGACCCACAATTCCATGATAATTTTCAAGTAATCGGCCGTTTAATCAGAGAACTATAACTTTGATGAACAACGGCCACTGGTTGACAAGCAAAATGTAAACAATATTTCAAATTCAGTAGGTACTCTACATTTAAACATAGTTCCAGGCTATTTCGCATGCCAAGATAGGTGTGGACACACTTATTTCGTAACGTAATTTACTTCGTTCATGCTTATACTGAATGGAAAGAGTGGCTAATCGCTCCTTGAGTACCTTGACATAGAAAACGTAGAATTTGCGTAAAAGATTATTCGATTCGGCATGCGTTGGCCTAGATATTATGTTTCAATCGAATTTACTATTACCATAGAAATATCCGTGACGACCGTGACTATTACTATTTTTTTGATTAAAACAAAAGGGTCCTATTTTTGCAAAGACCTTTGAGAAGAAAGAGAAAGAACCTTTTGTTTTTATTTTTAAGTGCTAAAGTTGCTTATCATTCTTAACTTTTAATACAAGGCATTTTGCATTTTCGGGCTAAAGGCATGTTGGGAATTAACGCGAAGAAGAAATTAAAGACAACGGATATTTTTGATACCTATCATCAAGCATCAATCATCATCAACTCAGCCTATCGCAGTCCACAGCAATAGGCTAATATCGTGCAACATCACCCACTGCGGTCACCAACCTACCTGCCCAGCGTGGTGACTATGGGCATACATCCCAAATGAACGCACAACCAATTGATACTTTTTTTTTGTTTTTGTTTTCAAGGAGGTAACCTTCAAAAGGCTACGGGCCTCTTGGGGTAGAGGCTGGGGTGTGTGGGATTTTTACCACACTAAAACCCGGTGACCATCTTCAGCACAATAGTGGGGGAACTCCGGGAATGGGTATGCTACCATAGCAATTCTAAAATATTGCTTGAACACAACTCTAGGCTTCGCTTATACCACAGTATACCACCCCACAATTCATAACTGACTTTAAAAAATCTGATTTATTTGGAAACATTCCTCAATTTGTTTCAAAGAATAACTGAGCAATACCTCTAGCAAATTACGTATTCGCTTGCCATATCAATTTATGTTCGTGAGATTGTGTGAGTACTATAAGAATTCGCAACAACGTTAGAAGAGTCGGCCGGGCTCACGGACTCATGTAACGGACGGTTTTTGGGGCTACACCCCTGTGTCGGGGCGGTAATTATTTACTGAGGGGCTGAGATTCCGCCCCCGCCCCCGCATCCCTTACTCACCCCCCGCCGCCCCATCAAACACGACACGCAGGATGGCCGTATATGGAAGGATACACTTTTACGATCCTGAGCTTTAGTTCAGTTTTTCATTGTTCCGAATTATTTTACGTATTATCTGATTGTTATCTAAAACAAGTTTTTATTCAACTAAAATTGGAGTGTAATATTTTCCGCAATAAAAAACTTTTGACTACTTCAGAATATAAAGTAATACATACTATTGAAACTGTTAGCAAAAGTTATTCGCAATAATTTTTCGTTGGTTTGTTAAAATGATTAGATAGCCACAAAGTTTGGTGGACAACTCTGTTATCGGATCAAAATAAATAAAGGCTATTTGTGTGTCGATGGAACCTTGTAAAAAAGTTCTTGTTTACATTTCAACTGCATTGTATTCCGTAACAACGAAAATGTAGATAGAATGTAGGGTACGCACACATGTAGAAACAGTGGAATACACTTGTGTTCATAATGCGTATACATACATACAAATTGTAGACTGAAAGCCCGGATGTCGTGCAGCTGTGCACCCAAACCCGACAACCGAATACATATTGTTGGAAAAAAAAAACTTCTACAACACAAACTCGATCCCTAGTATAAAAAAAAACAATTTTGTGTTATCTGTGTATCGATTAGGCAAAGAGCGTTATCATCACACATCTCTGTTCTTAACCGATAAATCATTATAACCCTAGGCAAGAACATTGAAAAGGCGCGTTGAAAAATTAATAAGCAGTAAAACACTTTGATCTGCTGCAAAATTGTTTATTCATTAATATTTAATTCGTTTTATTAAATCCGTGCGCGGAATCCATGTCACAAACATCGGTGTTCATGGCGTTAAATATTAATATGACACATTAAAATATTATACAATCGACCTTTTGATAATTGTTTGTTCGCGATTACGCATATTTTATGTTCTCTTTGTTATTATTTTAAATTAGGTTCAATTGCATAATACATTATAGCAATTGTTTATTTTCCTTTATTATTCAATTGCCAATTTGTGGAACAAACTTATTGATGGTTGAAAGTTTACCGGTTTTAATACACGTTGATTACATTATGTGCGGATTAACTGAACTGTTGTTTACCCACAAATGACAGCTACAATGTTGACAAAATAAAAGTATAAAACTCTTAAAACAAAAAGAAAAAAACAATGCCGTTTGTTTAGTCAATCTTCAGCGCAAGCTATAAGTCGTGGGCGTGACACGGACTACATGAAAAATAAATTTCAACATTTTCCGCAGACAAGTTTACCTTCGAACATTTCTTGTTCTAGCTATAGCAAAAACAAGTCTTTGTTGGGTGTAAAATAAATAGAATAAGTAATATACAACAGTACAAAAAACAGATGTAAGGTGCATAACAAATCATTCAGGTAATTTGCAGAAATTGCATTCTTGCCGTAACACTATTATACACCATTGAAGTAATACGAATGGTAATATCCACTTCAACAATACTTAAGGGTTTCCTACTGTATACGAAACGAAAACGTAGAAATGGCTGGCTTTGACGCACAGTACGGTTCGAGTATGTTTAGCCATTATTTCTCAACGCAAACCGGTAGGACTGTGCCCTAAACAATGCACGCCCCGACAGTGCACTTCGGTGTCTCAGTCTTAATCGCCGTGTCTAATTTATGAATATTCTCTTCACATGCATATTATATGGAACAAACTTAACACAGTACTTCTGTCGCAATTTCAAGCTCGCCATTATGTTTTCTCTTCATCCTTTTTACGGATAGAGAACGTAGAGATGTGACATTGATGGATCATCGACTCCGGTTTATTGAACGAAACCGGTTGACACTAGTTGCCCGTCATATTTGCATGGAACGTACTTGAAATATGGAAAACGTTTTGTTCGTGACTAGAATTATTTTCTAGATAGCAACATACAAGAGAAGAACTGTTAGTTGTGACACAATTTTGTTTATTTTTAACTTTATTGACCAAATTCATCCAAAAATATTTGGTTATGAAGCGTGAAGAGCAATTCTCGCGAGATATTTAAGGAAAAGTTCTGACGACAGAAAGGAGTTGGTGACACGGAATGGAGCAAATAATATCAGTTAACGGTCAGTACCCTCAGAAGAGAAGCACGAAGTAAATCATGGATATTTAAGATGCGTCGACAGACATCCAGCAATGTCGCTGCAAATGACCACTCCGAAGACAGTACGTGGAAGGGCGACGTTGATAAATCGTTCTCAGTACTGTTTGCTGGACAAACGTACAATGATCAGAATACATTTTACTCCATATGAAATGATGTGAAAGGCTTCTTTGTCATCCATGAATGAGTAATGAGCTCTCTCCGAATACACATGATTAAATTCTTGGGGACTTGAATTCTTAAAAGTCCGCTTAAGTCAACTGTTACGTTATTAAAATCCAACTGTGTTTGGATATACGTACGCTTTATCAATTCAAATTTGTAATTAAAGTTTACAATGCAACGAACACTGAACTTGTAAAAGTCAATAAGAAAACATACGAATAAATGAATAAAGATGGCCTTTCGTTTGTGGAAACAAGAAATAGTAACAAAGAAATATACCCAATATGGATGCGGAATACATATGTAGGGCAACGAATTTCCCGATAGCCTCAAGGATATTTTAGAGTTTTGAGTATCACAGGCCGACAATATCCTGCTTTATGTTTAATTTATTGTGACCGGTCAACAAATCAGTATTCATGACATCACGCACTGAAAACTGGTAACAGAGTTCAATATTTTCCAAACTTTTATAGTTAAAATCGACCGATGTGTTTTGGATTAAAGTAGGGACACAATCATTTTGGGTATTATGGAACCAAAACAAATTGTTGACAAACTGTTTGGGTTTTTAAGTTTCATTACTAATTTCATACTGTTTTGGAACTTACCGTCACTAAATCCTACAAGGAAAATAGTGCACCCGGATTGCCAAACCCCACAAATCTTCCTTTTCTCAAACAAAAAATATAAGAAGACCATAAATAAGCAAGGCTGCCAACTTTGTGGGCTCTTGAGTATGATTGGTGTGTAGGTCCCGATATTTTGGTCATTTTGTGTTATTATGGTGGTAATCCGAGGCATTGCGTCATATCCCGCGATTCTCGGTGATTATCTATCAACGTCGGGGTGGGTCCTGGGACATTTGCACCGTGTATCGCCGGCCTACTGATGCGAGTTGATCCCGGATGGGAAACCAAGGGACAGCAGGTTAGGGTAGTTAGTTAGATAGTGACGATTGAGGTTGAAATTTTGTGCTGTGATACATGTTCTCTGTGATCATGTAAAGGTTTAATGCCTTATTTGGCGTAAATATTGTATTTATTTACTTTTAAACTAGTAGCCTCATAAGTCATAGTATTTTTCACAGTGATACAACATCAATTAGTGGTAAATCGTCAAGGAAATTGTACGACAAAACACTAGAATTTCCTTTATTTCTAAGAAAATCCTCAAGCGGACTATTTAAACATGTCACGAATGTAGCCCCACAAACATACAACGAAATTAGAAAAGAATATACCCGGAAAATCATACCAGAAAGCTTAATATGTAATTCAGTTTTTCGACAAAATCATTACAGAAGAAAAGTGGTCACGAAACACGCTCACAATTCATCTTAAACACAAATGGAAAAGAAGTCCAATTATTTACAGAACGTCCCTCGACCCCTGCGATTGTTAATCATAACGGAAAAGTCATATTTCTGTGTGGGTTAATTTTAACTGAATATTAAAACGTCGGGTAAGTTCGGCGCAAACACGCCAAGTAGACGTAAAAGCGTGTATTCGGGCAAAGGTCGGACGTTGATGAATAGCGGCTTACGGACGGACGGACGCGACGGACCGATGGACGCAGGCGATCGCTAGTGTTGCCATGTGTTGTTATTTTTGCCTAAACGTAATTTTGAAGAGGTTTTACTGATCTCTTGGGAAAATAAAAACATTGGATGGATTAAATCCACCGTTTCTTTCAATAGCGCAGACATAAAAAGCTTATAGCTACAACAACGTATAGTAAGAATTGTACTAACAGCCTCTTTAAGTATAATATTCCCATACTTTATTGTTTCAATTCTGATTGATAGGTGAAACTCTACTCAAGATGTTTCGGTACCGACCTTTGACCAGGATCATTAAATATTCTAACAAGCAATGGTATCTTCAAAGTCCTTACTCAATGCCTTTGAAACCCGTTTCTAAATATTTCAATATTAAATCTGGCTACAGTAGTTGCCTCTGCCTCTGCCGGAGCTCGGAGGCGGACGACCGGCGTCAAATTAGACGATACTTTATTAAGAACAAGCCTGCCCGTCTATATAGTTTGCTTCATATGCCACACGATATTAATTTGACATGTCCTTGACTACCAACTACTGTGCACAAAGATAAGAACACAAAAACACTAAGTTACGAAATCTATGGGAACGCTCACATCACAATTTCATCCGCATGCTGACATAAAAATAAATGTTTTAGTGAAACGAATGTGACTAATCCGATGAATAATAAAACTTCAAAGCACGCGATACCGATCCGACGTGACGTCCTGTGGAACATGTTAATGTGGTAATAACGCCTTGATTAGTAAACAGCGTGATACTTCCCAATTATGTATCGGCATTAGCTTATTAAGTATGGACCAGAAAGTTGGGCTACAAAAGGGATGAATGAAAGGCAATTATATGCAGCTGAGACGAGAATGTTAAGAGGAAAGTGTGGTGTAACGAAAATGGATATAATAAGAAATGAGTACGTGAGAGGGAGTTTGAAAGTAAAGCCAGTTACAGAAAAGTTGAGATGCAGTAGATTGTTATGGTATGGACATGTGATGCGGAGGAATGTGGAGCATGTTACGAGAATTTTTTTCAGTATGAAATTGTGAATTTTGATCGCAATAAGAAAAGATAGATGGATTGTATGACAGATGATATGGATAAAAAGAAAGTGAACATTGAGATGACGGCTGACAGAGATGTATGGAAGAAAAAGACATGTTGCGGCGACCCCAAATGAATTTGGATAAGGGCAGAAGGATAATTAGGTTATTAAGTTTTTCTAACAGAATTTTCAATGAAGCACGCCCATTAAACGACGGGACGCAGAGCCTATCGCGGGGGCCAAAGAATTTCCGCCGCCGTTTCTTTAATCCTCTCACAAATGGGATTTTCCGCAGGATGCTAATCTACACAATGGAAATTAACTGGCAAAGAAAAAGGCCTGTATTACCTACAAATCTCATTTCCATTTTATAAACACGAAAGAACTTAATGTGAAAGCTTAACAAGTGCTACAAGGTTGACCTTAAAAGTTTTCATTGCAAACTTTCACGAATGAAACCAAAATTACGATTGGTTAACTACGGCGGTGAATTTCTCCTCAGTCCCTGAAAAGACAATACAAAGAATTTAAAGGACTGCGGGAAATGCGTTATATTCTGAGACAAAATATTTAGAGTTTTAGTAAACCTACTCGGAGCATTTCTCCCTGACAGTTTCTAAATCGTGACTTTTAGCATTAATAAAAGCAAAGAGAAAGTTTATTTTGCGTTTATACGACTCAGACTATTTGGATTACAAAATTAACAGTAATTGTTTTGAACAATATGATCAGTAATTTGAATCGTTCTAGAGACTAGTACTCAGTTAGACGACATACAGTTTACGCAGCTGAAGCAGTAAATTGGTCGCGTTAACCGTAGTTGACAAACATACACGTAGTGTCCTGTGTATCTGCGTAGGTACTCGTACATTATAACACGAACTGCGCCCGCCGCAATAATTCCAAATAACGAGGCCTGCACAGGTCCATACGCTGAAATATACCGACCAACATTTCAAATTTTAACTTCAGAAACCTGCGATTCAGAAAAGCGCGAGGCAAAAATATAAAAACTTGCGTTGGTTAACGAACACAGGTGGCAGGTGGAGACTGAATGCGACATGATACTCTTCATTACGACAGCATGAATACATTTGCATTGCGAATGAGAGGTTTGTTTTCCATGAAATTACAAATTTGAATATACATAACCGCAGCAGTGCATTTTATAACGGATTTAAAGCTTCGGAGCGAGACAAAAATTTATTTGGGGAGCCGCAATACGGTTTAGCTTTTATCTACAGCCTATCGGGCAAGCTTCCAAGACGTCATCGAGATCGGCGGGGCCGCGCACAAGGGGCTACGCCAGCCCTGATCTCTAGAGCCTGCGAGCCAAGAAGCCTCTCGGTCGTCTTGTGCCAAGTACCTCGGCTTGGCGAACCCTTAGCGGTGTCTGCCTTAAATTATTCCAAAACGTAAAAGAATTCGAATGCTCTTAGTAATGACATAGACATGGTTTAATGGCAGCGGTATTACGTTGTTTGTATTTGTGATAAATATTTGATCACTAGACTCTAGTATATAACTAGGCTATACCTGCGGCTTTACCCGCGTATAATTCGGTTTATCACAGAAATACGTAATCGCGCATCCTTCGGGAACTGCTCATCTTCCTGGGATAATCTTCCTATAATGTAATCCGGGTTATGGTCTATCTGTGTGCCAAATTTCATCCAAATCCATTCAAAGGTTTACGTGTGATTGAGTAACAAACATCAAAACATCTTCATAAACTTTCACATTTATAACATTAGTAGGAAGTAGCATACTTTACTGGGGTAATTTTCACTAAAGCATTGATTATATTGATAAAACATAGTTTTAACGAAGTACTAATTGCAGTACCATTTGTAGCAAGCAACGCAGTGGACTGCTTGCAATGAAAGAAATATCGGCAAGTTAACTCGATGAGAACTAATTCCGGAGCTCAATTAATCATCTGAACACGTCAGTTGGCGAGTGCTAGTCTCCAATAATCGATGACTGATTAACTGTTTTAGTATTTTCTGAGTGTAATAGCGAATAATAAAGAAATATCGGCAAGTTAACTCGATGAGAACTAATTCCGGAGCTCAATTAATCATCTGAACACGTCAGATGGCGAGTGCTAGTCTCCAATAATCGATGACTGATTAACTGTTTTAGTATTTTCTGAGTGTAATAGCGAATATGGCGGAGCTGGGACGAGCTTAGGCTCCCGGGAAAAGCAACGTCATACGTAACAGGACGAAGTTTTTTCTGCAAGGGAAAACACGAAACCACTCTCAGTCTCAAGAGAATACGATGCTGAGCCAAAACTAGGAGTTTGTTTTAATGTAATAATAACTTGATGTATGACAAATGTTCGAAAGTGGACTCTAGTGGACATATGAGATGTCTACTAGTTGTCTACTGTGTTAATATTTTCAACAGATTTGATTTTCCGAACAGTATGATGTCGAAATGTTGTAACATTTTATCGGAACGTTCTTTGTGTGAAAATTGTTGCGTAATCGGTTGAATTTCCCAGCTTATAACACTTCAATATTTAATGACAATCATGATAAACATGAGAGGCCCGTGCCCAGCAGTGGGACAGTAATGGGCTGGTTATGTTATGTTTTTTTATGATAAACATTGAAACAACGAGGCCCGGGAACATTTTGGAATTTGTCAAGGATGGACACTCAGATAAAGCTTGGAATGAAAACTCAAAATGTTCCTTTATAGATTAGTCGATAGATTAAGCCGAAGCTTAAGCATCTATAACGGCTGAGCTGACAGGATAAGTAACAAAAAGTAATGGTGAACAGAAGAGTACAAATTTAATCTAGGGTCTAGCCAGGGCTCGAGTTCCCGGGAGGGCGTTAGCGAAATTGCCAGAATACATTAACGGGAAGGGTCGCCCCCGCCCTATCTCAACAACCTGCAACTAAGCTACGACGCAAAATCTCTCTGAATCGCAAATTTTTGTCACATTACGAGTTTTTATACTTTTATATCGTTCACATTCGTGCTACAGTGTAATTAATATACTTTCTATTTTGCGTACACAATAAAAGCGTGTATTATAACTGAGAGGCTATAACTCTCAGAGTTATATCATTGAAAGACTTAATGAAGTCGTGGAAATATCATAAAAGCGGTTATTTACAGCGAGATTCTTCTACCTTAAACGACGGCGCAGTAAATAAAACCAAGGTTTAATGTTTCACGAAGGCCTCCACGTTATGTTATATGCGTAACGAAATTTTTAGCATGCTTTTGTTGGTAGTTCGCATTGTTCTTTGTGTATTCCCGATAAGGTAAGCTACAATGTGTCACACTTGTATGATGATTACGGCGGTAAGTAAAAAAGTATCGAATATTTTGTAACACGACAGACAGTAACAGTTGCAGTATCGCAACGTTTAAGTGCAAATGATTTCGTTTCTTCAATCGGCAGGCGTGAAATTACATTTAATACTTCTGGTTAACGCTTCCTAAAGCGAAGCGGTTGAAAGACCTCAAAATTTAAAACATCTATAAAATAAAAATTATATTGCTCGGAATACTTTTGTTATGGCGTACACACAGAAGAAGGTTCTAACACTGAGGCAGCAGATTTTACGGCGCATCCTACAAGTTTTAGTGCCGTTTTTATATGAACGTCAAATTTTTATGATTTTGGTTCAGTGCGCCTAGGCTTTCGAGGCGTCGCGGTCCATACTGACTCATTTTTCTCTTACCTTATAAGGACGATAGCAACGCTATATAAATAACGCTAACACGACGATGTACCATAAACATAAAGCGTGTTACGGGTTACCGTACCGTACCCTTGACGATCCGACCAGTACACGACTGTGTCGTACCCGACACAAATACCATTTCGGGGAACTAACTTTCGTTTTATATTGGTACTTTTGGAATTCAAACATTCAGAAAGCATTTATTTGATCAGGTACACTTTCGAAGTCGGTAAGCGCTTAAGTTCTTTCTGTTACTGAATATTTTATTAAGTACATCAAAAGGATCAGCAACAGCTTCCGCCTGCATATTAAATAAGGTCATATTTCGAATATCAAACCGTTTTGATTTGATAACATTTATTCTCAATGATAATTTATTCATCTTGGCGCTCCATCTATGTGAGAAATTAATAATTTCAACAGTGATATGAAGAATGTTTTTAAATTAAAACTCATTATGTTTTCTTATGGACGATACCTATAGCTATAAAACGTTGCTACAGACACTGACATTAAGGTAGTAAAACACGCCATTGTAAACCAAAGGCAATATATCCAGAAGTAATGTTTACTATCGAACGTTGAACCGAATAAAAACTGACAAACATGATGGAAGCTAGTGAGCATGAAGAATATCCATAAAACATCACGGTTATTATTCATAATGTGGTTTTAAATTTAGAAGTACTACTTAAAACCATATTTGGTGGCACAAAAGGATTGAAAATTGAAAAGTTGCCATACATGTATAGCGAAACGCCCATTGTCTACCGGATATGCAACAGTAACCATTTCCCTCCCTCCGACTTTTTCAATTAGCGCTGGACAATAACCAGCTCACGTTCTGTTTTTCTTTTACTTCCAAATTAGAAAGAAGTAATTAAAGATAAAAGCATAATAAATTAATTGGAAGCTGTCTAAAACACGGACATGTGCGAAACTTAAATATATGGTGCGAACACAGCAAACATTGTAGTTAAGTAGTTGGTAATTTGAGTGAGGAGGACCCACGCGGCCATATTTTCAACAAACTATCGTGCGATATTTTCTCCAGACAGTTTGGAATTTGCGGTGTTTTTTAACCGACAGAAAAAAGGAGGAGGTTCTCAATTCGACGCGTATATATATATATATTTTTTTTTTTTTTAATGTATGACCACGCATAACTTTTTACAGAGTGGTCCGATTTTGATGATTCTTTTTTTAATGGATAGGGTATATCTCGAAGTTGGTCCCATTTAAATTTCAAAATCAAAATCCACCCCTAAGGGTAGTAAAACAGGGGATGAGTGTTTTTTCACCCACTGAATTCTTACCTGTTAACCGAATCAGTTGAAACTTGACACACATAAATATAGTTCTAGACACTACGACATAATGGAGACCTGGAGTTAGATTTTAACCACAAAAAAATGAAAAATAAAACTTTTTAACAAAAAATTGAACCGACGAAAACAGAAACTGAAAAGCAAAAAATAACTAATTATGAGTCGGCGCCAAACAACCAATCAACGTAGATCATTAAATTACTTTAAATAAATAATAAAAACAACGTCACATCAAATACAACGTGAAATTTTCAACGATAAACAATAACTTTCCAAAAATGCGTTCTCCGCTCGGCCACTTGCAACTTGCACGCACTTTGCTTGTTAAAAGTTCGTTTGGCGCCGACTCATAATTAGTTATTTTTTGCTTTTCAGTTTCTGTTTTCGTCGGTTCAATTTTTTGTAAAAAAAAATTATTTACGTATTAGACTTGAAGATTTGACTTCAAATAACGCAATTAAACGAATATGGCAGCTTAAAACTTATTATAATGTGAAATATAATGATGAAACTTTACTTGAAATGATAAAAATATAAGATAGGTATTATAAGAAGTCAACTTAAAAACACATGCTAAATTAGAAATATATTCATCATCATCATTTCAACCGAAAGACGTCAACTGCTGGACTCCCCCAAGCATTGCCACAACAACAGAAATATATTAATTCTAGTGAAATAACTCCGATATTTCCGCTTCCGATTTAAATTATAAAAACATAAGGCAGACATGCAACGTAAGAATTTGCACATGCATATAGGACAAGCTTCGATGCTTGATACTACTATCACCAACGTGTTTATAAATTGTTGTAAACATGACAAATCGATCGTTGTAGTAGTTATTGAAGAAGTCCATATTGAGCTCCAGCTTGTCCACATAAGGTTGAAATAAAACTAGATTAGAGACGCAGTAACATTCATAAAGCTATAAACAGAACTGATAATGTCTATGCTGGTCATAAACTAACTAATAACACGATGCAAACCAGATGAACATTAGAATTACAGCAATAACGTCACTAATAATAATGATCGCTTACTCAACGATAATTATTGACTGTCAAAACAGCTGATAGATAGCTGTATTAAATCAAATAAAATCTTTATTGCTGAACACAGGTATTACAATTAGGTAAATTGCAAGATGTTGCGTGAATCAAATATTTAATGGGATAGTAGTAGATGTATTGGTACGGAATACCACGTAAGAGAAAGAACGACAGAACAAACTGCCGAGTCGAGGTCCTAAGCATGCAGTAGAAACACATTACTGTTTCTACTGCATGCTTAGGACCTCGACTCGGCAGTTTGTTCTGTCGTTCTTTCTCTATTTTTCTAGACTCTAGATTCTAGACTTTATTGTTGGCAATATAGCCTTCCTTTTTTACGAGTCCGTCCACAAAAGCGCAGACGGAACTGAATAAGCTGGAAAAAATCACCGACACAATGAGCTCAACCACTGCGAGACGTGAAAAGTAAGCAATACGAAGTTTATGGACTTTATGGTATTCATTTTTATTTTTGATTGTAAATATTTCAAATGGGCGACGCAACTTGTTTTACTCCTACAAATAACGCACCTGTTTTTAAACATAATTTTGCACTTTGCTTTGTCTTGTCATGAATATTAAATATTTAAGGGCCTGAGTATGACTGACCTGGTCTGCAAAAGCGAGTTACACTACGGTCTTTTGTATGCAAAACAATAGTTAAAGCATCCACAAAAAGGTTCTACGCAAATCTTAAATAGACTTGAATGTGGTTAATAAAATAAAACTATCTCATTCGAAAATACAAAACATTAACAAAGCAGGGTCTAATATAAGAAGAAGAAAATACACTCGTATCGATACTCGTACACTCATACATTACCAAGCATTCAGCTAAGTGAATCAATCAGCCTTTCAGAGCACAAGTTTGCGAGTATAGCCAAACATAAATTATATTACGTACCTGTCTACTCAATATCAAGTCTCCGTTACGAGCCCATCCACTTTGGAAGCAAACAGAATTACTACGACTGACAAGGACATCACAAATAACCATTAGGATTCTGTAGGCAGTAGATAAAGTCTATGTGCCTAGTTTGTTGACTGACTGAGTATTGCGAGAACTTGTGATCAAACAACAGTTAGAGGAACAAACTACATCTACAAATCAGGAAAAGACGGAGTCACAAGAAGATACGAGATAAAAGAAAATTGTATTATGTTACCAAAAGTTCAAGCTAATGATACAATACAATGAAGTGGAAAAGACTAAGCCTAAAAGCGGAATCTAAACTTTTTAGGAATAACAATTATCAGCATTAAGGGTGTTAAAAAGGGCTTTAGCAAATGATATAAAAATATAGGCAGAAGAGATTAACGACAAAATCCTGTAGAATCTCTCATTAAATTATATTCATTTACAACTGAATTTTGTAGCGAAATAAAAGCCGATGATGATGAAATACACTATCGCACATAAACTATCTTCAATCGATATCCTATAATTAAACTTAGGCTGATCTGGAAACTCAACATAGCGAAATTGAACGTCCCATGAAAGGATTATAAAAGGCTGGCTAATCTGCGCGTTATAGGTAAACAGATGATGGTCCTCCATCGATTGGGGAGCAATTAAGCGTGCCGGGAGCGTGTTAATAGCGTGCACGGGGCCGAATGCGACCGCCATAAACTGATCTGGTGATAAATTCTTAAATGCTCATATAAATAATACACATGGCTGCGAAGTGAAATAAACCGTTAGTGTAGATATTATGTGGGGATTATCGGTTTATTAGTATATGGAAAGCTATAATTACTTTATGTGGTGTCGTCTGTTGAAATGGATCTGTATTCTAGATTAGCTAATGTAAATGTCATCTCACTACAGATTAAAAGTGCGTTAAATTCCACATTTAATACGAAACGATAAACGGTTAATAGTTTTGTTTTTGTTTGTGGCCAATTCAGTATGAAAATACAACGGAAAAATCTAACAACATTGAACAAAAACAAGACAACACAATTTATTCAACTAAAACCATTGGTCATTGCAAATACCACTTTCATATTAAAACCGGAATAAGGAAAAGCAAACAAAATGGAATCCTGTACGGAACTCCGAGCTTTAATAAGAAGTTACAGTCGACATAATGTTTGTTTAGGAAACATTAACATAGACGTGAAGGAAATAAAGTCGTACAATTATTTTAAATGGGTGCAATTTTGAAGGAAACTGGGAATACTGTATCTAATAAAAGTAACTGGAATTGTATGGAAGACTTTAATAAATATAAATGGTGGACCTTGTCCTATAAATTAGGGTAAAAGCTTTCTAGATGAAAAACATAAAATGAAATCAGATGCTTCTGATTCCGCGTAGAATGTTTCTGAAGCAGTAGTTGACATTCTGGCAACGTATCACAATATTCACAACTCAGAATCAGAATTTATTGCTAACTGTTACAGTGTTAGCAATTGACATTGCAAATAGTAGTTTTTTTTCACATTAAAGATATTTTTATTTAAAATAAAATCGTATTTAGTGAATTAACAGTTTACCCATTTATGTGGGTACGTCGGTGGGTGGTGGGTCGGTAAGTTTATACTTATGAATAATGTCGGTATAAATTATTAAACAAACTCCGCAGACATTAATTAGCCACAATTTAAAAGTTAAACAATCATTGACCGAAAAGGACTTTTTGGTTCTTTGGGTGCATTTTCACTCAGGGGAAGACGAGCAGAGCGAGGAAAAATTAAACAACAGAATTGCAAAAAAGAAATACGTCACTGCTCCGCTAAGTTTTCTTGTGGAATTCTTTTGGTTAATATTTCTTTTCTCATCTCCGAGTCAGTGGAAACGCATACTTATGGTTTGATTCAGAGTCGGACCTGATGAATCACTTATTATCAGTCTGTTTATAATATCTAATATGTGTTGAATTATATAGTATCGAGATGAGGAAACGAAATGACAAAAAGAAATCATGCCAAATATATCACTATAAATTCTGATCAAAATTACCGTCCCACGCTCGAACATAATTTTGTGTAAATCGTCGTATTATTAATTATTTTAATATTAAACAAGGTATTAATATTAAATTGATTACACGTGTGTGAACTATCCGACCTTTCGTTTTCGAAGTAAACATTTAAATAACCGCTACTATCACTATGTAAAAGGCAAATCTAAATAAATTACTGAATAAAAACTGATACCGGTAAGCTCAATACATAAAAGAATTATAAGCTTTATGGCTAGAGTTGACGATATAAGGAGAATCGCAAGAGAGAAGGGAGGATAATAAAATAAAATAAAAATGTAGAATTTCACAACAAAAGGTAAAGTAGAAGGGAAGATACCCAACAGCAGTGAGTCTGAATGAGAGGGTTTAAAATTGTCATAGTTTTCGCGGTTTCTTGTGCCTTTGGTAAGAATAGCATTTCATCATCAGTTCGAGTGGATAGGTACTAGGATAACATGTACAGTCAGAAATCTTTCCGGTGAACCACCACTAAGACTAAAATCGATTGTGAGTGCAGATGATGTTCGATGGCAGCCGTAGGTACGTGTAATGTTGCAGGATTCGTTCAAGGGATTTTGTCGACAAAATGTACCACCGCGAAGTGTCTAGACCAAAGGGGGTTGGTACCTAGCCGCAATACGTTTGTCATATTTAGTACACACGGCTACATATCAAGCTAAACAAATCCAGTATAAGGTGACCTCGTATTGTAGAGGCTTTTTGTACAATAAGAGGTCAGTTTATACTGGAATGTATAGCTTGATATGTAGTGTAGCCGTGTGTACTGAAGATGACAAACGTATTGCGGCTGGGTACCTACCAACCCCCTTTGATAGGCAATCTAATAATAGCATAATCCTTCAGAGTAATCCGTTGTACCGTATGCTGGGGACTCTCCAGTGGAGACCATGGTTTAACAGGCTTTGATCCAATATAGAGGTCTTCAATGCAATAGTCTTTGAATTGTGGAACAATTACACAAATTGCTCAATCAAACATGTAAATAAACAAGTTTTATTATATTTTTCTTTAACTAAAGAAATTCCAATCTGATTTCTGTTCTATTCATCATTCTCGTGACGACATGGGAGACAATTAAAATTACGATCTTTTGTCATGTCTGTGTTTTACGATACGTATAATATGCATTCTTACCATAATTCAATCATTATTAATTGCAAAATATAAAGTGCTGATCGTGAAGTCTTGTATTTGAATGCTAGGGCAAGCAATTTATGAAATTTGTCTGCTAGAATCCCTAGGATAGGTTAACAGAGAAAGGTTATGTAGGATTCATTATAATGTGTAGTGATCGCGAAAACCTAAGAAGTTATTATATCGTAGGATTCATAACTAGACTAGCGATAAATATATCGAAGTGCAAACAGTAAAATATCTAATCTTAACATTCGCACGTAATTTGGAACAAAGCAAGGACATACGGTGCGCCGACACCTCGACATCGAATCCTTGGAAATGCTCTGACGTCAGGCGTGTCAACGTTTCATCATAAACATATTGTGGGAGTGTGGTTACATATGTGAATCAGAAAAGACTCATGCTCCTACAACAATAAAACAGCACACGTTAAAACTCGCGACAGTTTCTCTCCAGTAACGACCCCCAGGTGCCGTCGCAAAGAGGCTTAGCTGTTACAAACGTCTGCATTTGCGAGATAGTTTATGGAGTCTGTATAGTGCTCCGAAAACCTAGAATAATTTACACGGCATACAATATGCTTTGTTTGTAAATGTCAGACGTAAGATTTGTTTACGAGGAGCCCTGAAGTTGACCCCAGAGACGGTGACTACGAGACCTAGATTTTCAATAAGAACTTGATGAAAAACGCGTTACAAAGTCGAAACCGGTCTACAACAACAAAACGGTTAGCAAACAAGTAAATGAGTTTCACAGAACATGACATGAAAAGATTAAACAGGGCCAGAAACGTCACAGCTGTTCACAAAAGGTCTCCAATAAATAATAAGGTCGAAGCCCTTAATTTGGGCATTCATGGAGTACGTTGAAGCCTTTCAAGAACGCGTCATGTGACGAGACCTGACCTATTGACTTTCAATCAATTCTCTTTCGCCCATTTATGAGTGCGCCTGGCAAGCCTAATAAAACATAATAGATAACTACAGACAGACGTAACTTGCGATTATTTTGGTAGATATTCGTGTTTTTTACAAAACCGTGTACTTCACACGCGCAAATAAATCAAATAAATCGTAATTTATAGTCCATGTAATTCATTATGAATAGAGAATAAAGTTTAATAATGTTTGAATGGCAGCGCGATTAAAGTTTCAGTTACTTGCTTACTTACACGGGTAACCATAACATGAATTTGGGGGTTTTAGTACAGTCGACTGCATGATAGTGGTAACATTTAAATTAGAAAATCACCCTTACCGCTTACGAAATAAAGGCGCTGTCAGTTTCCACTGACGTGCGGTCGACCGTACAATAGCAATCTAAGTTGGCCAGCCTAATGTTATCACAAGACCGTCGCAGTAATCATTTTATGAGTGTCATTGGTGGAAAGGGGCGGGGAAACATGCGCAGTGCCTAATTTCTTTATTTTCATAGTATATTTAATTAAGTGAATATCATGCAGGATGCTCCAACCACATAATGACTCGTATCAGTTGCAAAACTATCATCAATTATGCAAATACCAGCATCCAAAATTACATTAAATCGCATCCCTATGTAGGCAAATAGGCGATAGCGTGTCTAGATAACAGTAATCTGGACAGCGATCTCAATTTATACTTTACAATACAATAAAGTGGTAGTTAGCGGGGCGATATCGACGCGAAAGCACGGCCGGGAGTGACGCGGCGAGGTTAAATCGGGCCATGCGGCCCACGCAAAACCGCTAATTAGGAAGCGCACGCGCAAGGGCGCTGCACCGCCACGCCGCGCTTACGATGCGCAGGCGACTCCACACAACTGCTGAAACAAAGACACCACCGTCGAACAAAAGAAACAAGCATTTAAACAAAAGAAACTGCTCATGTAACAAAAGAAATGGCCAGAGAACAAAAACAATGGCGTGGCGGTGGAAACGCGAGGAGTATGCCACCTTGTTTTCAGGCACAAAGGGTGTTGTGTGAAATTATGTTTTGTTACGAATTCTGACGTGTCCGACACCGAGGAGCGCCAAGAATTGTGTGTTTGCATTATATTATTATTATACCTAAAAAGAATTTATAGAAGAAACTTCCTTATTGGATGATATAAATCTAACTGGGAAAGCGTCAAGAAACTTTGACGATGAAATTATTAGAGATAAGGAAAATGCGTCAATTCTAAACCGAGCAAGTTGAAACTAGAATATATGTTTAATAAAAACTGTTACAATAGGGAACATTCGCGCGGAGCAAGAAATACTTTAGTTCGTATCTCCGTCGCTCCGGTGCCAATTTCCCTTTTTTCCATTCTTTGTTTTCGGGCTGTTGAGTTTGTACGAAACGACTTTGGAATTCATTACTTGGAGCCGTCATTCCAGCTGTCATGTTTCATGTTATGTGAATGTTTTAATGTATCTCCGTCGACACTTAATATACTTGGCGTACGTGTAGATGAGGTCGTTACAGGTAGCTTAATGTAAGGCTTCTGAGAACACCACATGCGAGGGGTTGACTCAGAAACTGGGTATGTTGCTCATGTTAAAAATCATGCGATCTTGTGATTATCGTAATTATTGCCGCTGCACGCTTTATATTGCTTCTTAGTCATCTCTCAGACAGCATGGATAGATAATATTAATGTTATCTGCACAGATATAGATTTCACAATTGCTCAAATGATATTATGTAGGCATGAAACATAACAAATTGTTATTAGTTATTTTTGCTGCCCGTCCTCCTATATCTATGGTACCTACTTGGACTTGAGATTGTTTTGGTTATAAAAAATCTTTCTACTTGTAAATTGGTAAAGATTCCAAAATCAAAAACTCCCAATGCATAAATGTCTAAAGAAACTGTATATTATATTGGATCTTGACCACGAACGTTCCAGTTTCCTATTTCTACTCAAGAGCCCCAACACCTGAAACCTGGGTGACCTTTGCGCTGCCACTGACAACGCCGCGCCGTAGTGACAAAGTTTTGGCTTACCAAGTTTGTACTGTAACTCCTGTAAGCCAGGATCTAGAATGGCGACCAACTACTCCAAAACAATGAAGCTTGGCGCGTCCCGGGGAAATGATTAAACTGTTTTGAAACCCGCAATGAAATTAATAACATAAGAAATTACAAGGAGTAGGAAGAGAATTTGTTTCCACTTCCTTCCTTATCAAGCGAAAGACAGAAAAGAGTAAAAAGCCATTGACGCAAGAAAAAGTTTTTGCAACTGGGATAAGCCCAGCTGCCTAGCACCACGGATTAATAAATGAAGAGACTTATGGGTCCTATTTGTAAGCTTTTACCACAGAATACCTAATAGTACTAACGTACATAACGGCCACTGACCGCCCCCCGCCAATTTAAGATTCCTCACCCGCACCCCGCACCCACCCGCGTTTTGCCGGCAATTGGACTGCAAGATTTCAATGGATGTCAATCGCCAGTCGCTATACAAACACGCCATCTCTGATAACTACTAAGAAGCGCTTGGAATCAAGTCGGCATTACGAGCGGCGAGCTTCTCTAACCTACATGTGTGTGCGCGTTCGTATACAGACGTAATCTTGTGTATGTAGGTGGTGCTAGCATTTATATTGTTTGAGTGTCCGAGGTGTGCTTTTACACTTGATTCGAATAATAGTTATGACAGAAACGCCTGAACGCACGGCTTGACTTAAGATTAGTCACACCATCGACTTGAAGAAAACACAAGAGCTAACATAAGTCCTAATATCTTCCGCATGTGACATACAGGACGATGATGCATCAAAGTCAAGCTGAACAAAGCACAAAGCACCAGCACATTACTCAACGGAAGCACTTAGTTCTATTTCGGTGATGTGGAAATTGTTGAAGCTCCCAAATATCTCGCCGCGAATATAAACAGCTCATCGGGTACTCCGCCGGATCCCCGTTTATTACAACTCTACGATTTCGGCACTTCGGCACTATCAGTTCTAAATACGGGAAATCAAACTGCTCGGATTCGATCGTTAAAGTTCTTCCTGAGAATCGAAAACATTGCAGTTCATTTGGTTGAGAATATTAGATTGAGAAAATAAAGTTGGACTGTTTTTTTTACTGTACAATATTGATGTTACCTTGTCTTTTAAGGAACCATACCTGTCATTTTGTATCACCTATATTATTTTTCGAGTCGGTTTTTTAACCAAACCATGACTGATTTTAATAGGTATCGAAACAATTAAAGTGACTCGGGGAAAAAGGAACTGTATAAATTAATACGCTGATGTCACCAAGATTAGTCAATGGTTTTTTGACATGATTTTCCCGGATAGAAACCGTTCTATAACAGCAACAGTGTATTTATCCGGTTAGTAATTAAATAAGCTATCCGGGAAGAATACCATGGCAGCATACCAAAATTAATATCATTACATACATTTCAGCCAGTAAGGTGTTAGATATTGTATTTTAACTTTGATAAAGTATTCACACGCATCTCAACGGTATTTGAAGATTTGAGACTATCAGCGCAAGAGTAGCGTATCATTTCCAGGGTCAATTAAAAACAATTTGTGTTTGGAAGTGACACGCCATTCTTATTTTGCTCATAGCCTTATTTAATTTTACAGGTAGATTATTCGATGACATGACGTCAATGGCTATCCATTTATCCCATTATATATTATTATGCATACAATTCGTTGAATTCCTATTGTCAAATCTTCAATCTATCGGTCTTTCTTTTAGGATTGCAGGTTTAATTCTCTACCTGCTCATGTAAACGGGGTCCGGATTTTTTTTACAAATGTTGTCGCCTTTAAAATCCTCGTAGTTTAACTTTTGCAATTCGTTTTGTAAGCTAACGCTTATTTTATATGGCAGCTGATAGGGAAGAAAACTTTTGCGGACTTTAAATTAAGACTAAAACGAAAAGTACTTACGATTAAGTTGAATAAAAAAAAAAACTAGTAGAACCACAGAACGATATTGACTTTGTATAACACCAGGGTAAATATTCCAATTACTTCTCAATAAGTAAATCATAGCTAACAATTAAAATCAAACAAGTAATTTTTTTTATCGAATTTCTGCTAAGCAACGACGATCAAAACCAGTCTATTGTCTCGTCGTACTTCATTAGGCAAGGTACATCATTCATGACGTCCACTGCTGGACATAGGCCTCCCCCAAAAGGGGGGAATATGCCATAATCACCACGTTGGTTGGTTAAATACTCAGAGAACGCTGCTGCCCATGCTCTGGTGAATCCCTTAGTCGCCTTTTACGACACCCATGAGAAGATACAGGGTGATGCAATTCTTTACGTACGGCACTACACGGATCAAGGCAAGGTACACTAGCATTCAATTCCAGAATAAATAAATGTATGTCACTATATTCCTGGAGATTGGCGCTGTTCACCGAGATACAGGTATCTCGCCTAGTTCGGTGGCAGAGGCTCCCAATGTGTGTATCAACAACGATAGATGTTTAATGTGTTAGTGAATAACGGCCAAAATTAATATCCAAGCAATCCACGATTTACCCTACTAGAGATAGAAATTTGACATATTTTGTATGGAGTTTATGTCAAAATCCTATCTCTAGTAGGGCAAATCGTGGATAGATTGGATATTAATTTTGGCCGTTAGTCGTCAGAGTTGTAATTTTTTGCAAAAATAAATAAAAATTTTATTAAACTTTATGATTCTGTTAAACGCAAGTTTCTTGTATTACAATACAACTTGTACCGAATGTTTTCCTTTGGGTTGAAACGAGGCAGCGCGGTCGGCGGACGAGCGAGACGAGTGGCATTCGAATTTCAATAAAACTTGAAGGGGAATAAATCGGTAGAGGGTAGCCCGAGATATTGTGTTCCCGCCAGCTGACGCAGCACACACATCCAGAAAAATAATAAACGCCGTTACTGTACTAATTGCACTTTCCAAACACATTTGTCAGTGTTGATTCAATACACATCTGCCATTCGGATATTGCCTATTAAATCCAATTGAAATATCTATTAATATAATTGCCGGTTATTATTCAATGATATAGGTCACCGTAAACTGTAAAGTTGCTTGTCGAGTTTATTTTCATTCGTTTATGGTTTATTTCTAATTTGGCGAAAATCGAGTTTAGTAATTCATGATCGAGGAGCTGTATTACAGCCAACTACAATTTTATTTTGTTTTTAGTTAGGATAGATTTAGAGTTTGAATTATTTTGGATATTTAAACGGGCTGCTAAAAGGGTATATATATGAAGCATTGAAGCCCAGACGTTATTTACCCACGACTTAAATTCAAGAAAGCGAAGGCATTTTTTTACTGGGACTATTTAAATTTACAAAAAGCAAAAAGGCGCCGTATGTCTAATGAAAAAAAAAAAAGTATGCCGTAAAGATTCCACGGATCCATAAAAATCACAATAGAGTAAGCGATATAAAATTTGAAACATAAAACCGACAGTTACCTACTCCGTTGGATATTTATACGGCAGTTGAGAAAGATAAATTGAGGCTGTATCGAATTATGACGAAATTGCTAGTAAGGTGAGACCAGCTGAAAATTGGCGCCCGACACTTAGAAGATCAGCACCTCCTGTCATTCGATTTGACAGCGTGAAATTGAAGTATCCCACAGCCACAAAAAATGTATCAAAATTAGTTTCTTCGGCAAAATTAGTTTTATAACTTATTATAATTTCAACACACAATACACCTAATTTTATACATCTCTGCCTACCCCTTCGGGGAAATACAGGCGTGATGTTAATGATGTTATGTTATGTGTTATAATTTCTAAAAAGCATGGGAGGAGCTATTTAATAATTTTATTTAAGTCGTTAAAAATAAATAATTAAGCGTTAAAAGATATATGAGAACGAGAACACATGCTTTGGATATTTTCGCCCTTGGCAATGTCATCAATAACACGCAAAAACGAACATCCAATTATGTCATAAGTGACAAATTACCGTAGGTAGACTCACGAAAACTCACAATAAATAACACAAATTCAAAACTTTCAATTCGCCACTATAAATCTTGGCTGCAGATAGAAATCCAACAAAGATAAAATATCAAGCCGCTGAAGCGCTGACATTTCAACGAGTGAAACTCAATAACGCTACAGCGGCAGCGGAGATAAAATATAAAACACTGGACCGTTTGTTGGGCACTTTAACAGTTCCGGCGATTCTAAGTAGAAATGCAATCTTGGAGGACTCACGTGTGAGGTCAATGCGCCTACGTTCACCGTTAAAACGACCCCGTCATAAGATCGTTTACGGCACAATTTATTTAGTAATGCTAAGCTATCTGTACAGCAAAAAGGATACATTTCCTGGAAGAAGTCGAGGCTAGGCGGCTGTAAGATGTCTAACGCCGATAAGACCTGCAAAGATAAACCACACATTAGTTGGGCGCCCAGCCTGGGACCTTATTGTTTAGCGAGATTCCGTCCGCCTTTTTTATTCGTCCGAGCTTCCAACAGTCAGAATGCAGTGCTATTTGACAGTTGGAAGCATGAGTTCACGCTTAGATTCGTCTCTGAGTAGCCTGCTGGCACATTATTAGCGGCCGCATAATCAACATTATGAAACAGTAACTCGTTTCAATGCAAATACATGTATATACGTGGAAACAAACGCTCACCGACCGCAAACAATACACGTTGATCGATAAAACAGTGAAAATGAATAAATTATGAAGAGATCGCACACCGCATTATAATTATTTCGTGATAATGTCAAATTCAGACCTTATTAGCATAAAAGAGGTAGGTAAATTTATAGTAATGAATCGAATTATAGCTGATATATTGAAAATTTTCCTGGGTGTGGCCAAAGGAGTAATTATAAAACGCAGGTGTGAATTTAAAAGCTTCAATTAACATTCATAAAATGAGGCCCGAGTGTAGAAGGTCTCTAATTAGAAATGTAAAAACAAACGCCTCGATAAGGTGGTCCAATTTAGTCGCTGTTAGTAACAGTAAGACTTCGTGGGAACAACTAATTCAACCGAAGGTTGTTTTTAAAGCAAACATGTTTATTGGAATAAGTAAAGATGGAGAAAATTTTAATGTCAAAGTGGAGCAATCTGGCTATTGTTTATTAAGAATGGAAAGTCGTTCGTGGAAAAAATATTGAAATGAAATTTCTTCTTTGGCTTTCATCGAATTGCTTTTGCGTGTATATTTGATATCGGAATTGTGTGATTTTATTTATAAAGGAACTGTGTGGGACTGGGTATTTCTGAGGTTGTATCCAGCCTCCGAGTAATCTAATATCTGAATCTAGGCAGCCACACATGCCTGTCTAGATTTAACTATACATTCTTAGTAAGCAGCTTTCTATACATCGTGTCGGTATCATGATACGGTGAAACTCTTGGCTTCAACTATGCCTGCTTTAAATATCTCAAGACAAAACTTGTGGTGTATGTGAAATTGACAAATACTTGAAAGCTTAGTAGTAAGTTTCAACGTTCACGTGATTACTGAAAGTTATTACATCGAATAAACAGTTGAGCAAATATTTAATTTAGGGAGATATGGTAAGCATCGCTAAAGCTAAAATAATCGATTTATCCTGCTTTTGTACTTAAAAAAAATGTTAAATGATTAGAATTAAGAAATACTCTTATGCAATTTATCAGTAAGGAAATAAGAGCTACAGGAAAAATGAACAAAGATGGACTTTTATACAATAGCTAATCAAATCAGCGTAGGATGCATACTGCTTTATTCAATCCCTGTGTTATTTATTTGTCTATGTTTATCAAGTAGGGATGTTATGGAGCTCCGTAACCGAAACTATCGGATATCCGAAATAAAAATATATCCGTAACCGTAACCGTACCCGTTTCACAATTTTCGGATAGTTTCGTATAAGGCCGGAGTCTAAATAAAACGACATGTTTACAAGTTTTTTTTTCACCGCTCTCGCGCTACGTTAATCTTGCAGTTTGTTTGTTATTTCTAGTCGTAACATAACCTCTTTCATTACCTATAAATAAAACCAAATGATTACATACATACACAAATAGTGTTTATATTTTACAGCAATCTAATATCCGTAACCGAAACTATCCGAAACTAACGGATAATCCGAAATAATTACATATCCGTAACCGTATCCGAAACCGATAAAATTTTATTCCTATATCCATATCCGTATCCAGATCCGAAATATCATATCCATAACATCTCTATTATCAAGTATTACCAATTTAAGCATCGCCGTTTACTTCCACTGACTTTAAAATCTAATTGAAAACTACATCACACATCACATCATGCTGAGTGTCAACCTCTTTGCCGCAGCTACGACATGCAAAGTTACATTTCTTATGATAAACTATGTATAACTGTCAATTCCTAAAATGTACCTAATGAAGTTATTTTTCATGTTCACCTACCACATTCTTGCTGTGGCAATAAATCATTTTTCTTTCTTTCTTTTTAAAAACTAATAGTACTTACGTTTTCGTGTTTGAAGAAGCAGAGCATTTTGAGCTCGCGAAAAACTCGCTTGGAGGAGACGAGCGACTGGAACACATTGGGCAGTTTCTTGAGAGCCACGCGCCGGCCATCTCGAGGGTCTGTCACCGCCCTAAAACAAAACAAACATTGTGTTAAGAACATTATAATTTACAATCTTTTTAAACCATTTTTAATTTGACCATCGCTGATCGTGGTCCTTCGAAAAGTCCCGTACAATAATAGCACATCACTGAAAATAGTAAAATGTGGTCCATCGAGTCGTGAAAGGTTCAAAGGATAAAATAGTTCTTATTATAAGCATGAACTAATAGTACATTACTGTCGAGGCCTGAAATGAAGCAATTGACGGCCGAGTAATATTAGAAGTACGAGGCGAAGCCGAGTAATATTGGAATATCTCCGAAGTGATTTCAAAAGGACGAAGCGCTAGCCGAGTCCTTTTTAACTAAACGAGGCCGTTAATTGCTATTTCGGCCGAGACTTGTATAGTACTTTTCTCTCATTTGCGAGGAAATATTACACAAATTAATTCAACAGTATCTAATTTTCATTCGCGTCAATTCGTCCGCGCGCGTTTCTTGTTCTATTTTCAAAGTTTTGAAAAGAAAAATGCGCATTCAGCCTTTATAATGATAAATATTTTGTGTAAGTGTGTACTTAAAAACCTCGGTAGCATAATTTAAAAAATGAAAACTGTCCAGCAATCTTTATTATTGTCGTAACTAGCCTCTTATTTCGTTGCGTACGGAAAATAGCCGATTGATGTATTCTTTTTTTTTTTTTTTTAATAATGAACCAATTTCCGAGCAAGTGGGAGAAAACTTTTTTAAAGATTACAAACAAATAATGTATGGTCCTGTGCTGTTCTCAAGGCAAACTGATTTTAAATAATAAAATTAAGGACAAGGGTAACATAAATATCACGGTCGGTCAACCAATGTTATTAAGCAGTTCTCACAACCAACTTATTACATTTTATTAATTTCAACATGAATATTTTTTCCACCGCAAGTCACGCTCGCATCTCACTCTGCAATTTTCCTCAAGTCTGTGTGTATTTTACCACTTAATCATAACTTCTAGAATTAATTTAAAATCTACCTCATAAAATTATACGGCAGACAAATTGTAAATACAAAATATTTTTATTTCGTCAGCCGTTTATGGGGAGACGTAAAAATTAAATAGACCTACACGGTAATAAAAACACTGCGATAATTTTTCTTAATTAAAGAAACATGTTTTCATTCGCCTTATAATCAAATTGTTTTAATAAATAGTATCACCTACCTACCTACACGTTTTTAAAAGATTTAATTTTGATGGTAATAATGATGATAATGATACTGTTTTAAAAGTTGTTAATAGTACGCTTGCCACAACAGCTCCCCTAGCCAAGTTTACAATCTATAATCGTCAGCGCTAATAGAAAACAATCAAAATGTATGGGAACGACATATCTCAACGAAAAAGTCATTCGTTTACGATTGATTGTAGATTGTCAACTTGGCTAGGGGGGGCAGATTCATCATCCTCCGAGCCTTTTCCTAATTATATCGGGGTCGGCTTCCAGTCTAGCCAGATGCGGCTGAACATCCTACAGCTAGCCATCAGACCCCCGCAACCCAGTTACTGGGTAATACTGACATTCGGAGGATAGACCAGTTGTCAGACTTTCAGGCTTCTGACTACCCGTAACGACTGCCATAGATATTCGTATGACAACCAGTACCGACAGCTTAACGTGCTCTCCGAGGCACGGAGGGGTCTCGATGTGTAACGAAACGGTCACCTATCTACAGACTGACCGCGGAAAGTGCAGCTTAACCTTGCAGATCGTACAATCCGCGCAGTCGTTGCATCGCTACGAGCCCACCTACATGTTTTAAAGGAAAAAAATTGATGGTAATATTGATGATGATACTGTTTTAAAAGTTGTTAACATAAACGCTTGCCACAACAGATTGTTCCAACGACATTATGTCAGTTAATTAATTTACAAAATATAAAGACAAACATCAACATTCCAAAATTGCATTATCTTCACATTATAAACGGTCCGGTTTTCAACAATACTTGATTATCATAACAATACGGTCTACTAACGGCAATATGAGTTTACCCAGTGGTTCGTGACATGTATTGACATAAGCGTCGTAACCCAAAGTTCAGAATTAGCATAACAAAATGCTTGGCCCTAAAAGGTGCAACAGATTATACTAATATAAAACGAAGTGTTTTTCTGTATTTATATCACTTATTCTTTAATCAATATCTCGAGTAATGGTAGTAAAATTATATGCTACCGGCCATTAATCTAAATTGAACATTTCAATTTTAGTTCAAGCGTTAATAATTTAACGCAGGGCCTTTTCGCTACAACAGATAGGAGATTTCTAACCGTACGAAAACCTTTGAAACTAAATCCGTAACTGTAAATGTCTGTTTGATTGTTTGTTTGTTTGTTCGAGCACCACGCTAAAACTACTGGACCGATTATGATGAAACTTTTTGTGTTTGAAAGCTGATGCTTTCAAACACAAAAAGTTTAACACCCATACCACCAGCTTTTAAGTCTAATCATCAAATTAGACTTAACTCATACCACCAGCTTGGTGGTATGGGTTTAAAAAAAGAAAGGTCACGTAGTTTTTGCGTGATGCTCGAATAAACAAACAGACATTTACAGTTTTGTAATAGTTACAGAAAACACCTAATTATTAACAGGATCCGACCCGTAGGTTAAGAGAATTTAACGCGGACGGAGCCGCGGGTAAAAGTTATAAAACTTATAAAGTATGTATAATTACGACAAACTTGTTCGTCAAAAACAGCGTTTTGAAAATGCGATGTGTATTGTGGAGGCTGAGAGACGTACCCTCGCATAAAGCGTCCCGTTAGGCCTGCCCTTGCGATTATTATCGTTCGGAACGCAAGCCCGATAATATCCGCCGCGAGGGTTACACAGGGCCCGAGAGCAACGACCGAACTCGGGCAAGCTAGCCCGGGGAACATTTGGAAGATTTCAAATTACGGATGTCACTGATTTATTGCCCGCTGAAATACACCAAATAGACGAGAACATAAGCAATCGTTTAGTAGAATCATAGAACAAATAATAGATAGTAGAACTACCTTTGATAGTATTGTCCGCACCTCCGCGTTTCGGTCGATTTACGGAATCCTGTTGTCACCTTTTTGTTTGTTTGATAAGTAGTGTGTACGAGTACGTGTGATAAAATTTACTGTTACTGTGTGCGTTTTAGTGGCGTTAATTTGATTTGGACCAACGGCTGTAATACGCATATTATTATTTTTAAATTTATACGCAAATATGCAGCCGGTATTACAAGTTACAACTAAGTGTTTAACGACCCTTCATAAATTTAACAATTTTTTATTTCAAACAACATTAACCTTCAATTTAACATCAGAGTAACAAGTGATTCTCCATAAACTGCAGATATGCTTAAATGTTTTTACTGAAGAGCCTGCAGATCAACATTGTTAAAGTCAAAAATAATAATCGAAAAAGATTTACGACTTAATATATTACGAATTCTTGAAAAACTGCTTAATAAACAATATTCTTTTTATATGGCTGCATAATAAAAGTCGTATTATTTATGTCGCATGACGTTCAATTCGGCAAGCTGAACAAGCATTGTAAACAAAGGCAGGAAGTATCCTCATTGAAACATTGGCCGTAAGTAACTTAGTCACTTTTTATTTATGCCATAAGTTTTGCAAGTTCAACAACATTTATATAGGAACTTTAACACGCGAAATCAGTGGCGCGAGTCTTCATAAATTATATTGTGGGGTAACGTGTGAAGGCGCTCTTACAAATCTTAGTACAATCTACGGCCCATTGACTATCATGAAACACAGTAAACACGGGAAAAATTTGATCAGCAATATTGATCGATACGATTTTAGTAACCGAAATGAACACACGATCAACGCATGCGATATGGGAACGATAGTTGCCCCGAATAGCATGAATGGTGCGATAAAGAGGAAATGCGGTCTTTTCTCCATACATACGCTCTCGACTGTTTTATTTCTGGTTTATAACCCTAGAGCAATTATTTTTTACAGTAAAATAAACATCAACTTTTCCATGTCCCTATGTTTTCATTTTTGTTGATAAATTATTTCTAAGCCCTCAAAAGTTCTCAAATTAGCCTATTTAGACCGCTGTCTACAGATGCCTAGTGTATAAAGACAACTATTAATCGAAAAGAAAAACATAGCGACACAGCACATATTCTTCTTATTCAGTTTATGAAATATCTTTTAAATTGGTCCAGTTTCGGAGGAGAAAATAGTCGAGCATGCATGACGAGGTTAATGGACGTAGATGAAGCGAAAGAGGTGTGTCAGGATCGTAGCAGGTGGAAATCCATAGTCTCTGCCTTCCCCAATGGGAAACAGGCGTGATAATATGTATGTATGTAAATAGTCGAGGGCCCAACCTCGAATCATGACTTTTTTACTTAGGCTATTCAGTCGGAGCTGCAGTTGTCCTTATCGCACTTGTTTGACGCCGAGCGCTCGCAAAGCGACAGCGATAAATTCTACAAATACCTAATTTTCAAAAGTCTCTCTGACCGCATTTCCTCTCAATCGGATATCGTCAAACGCGAGTAGACCCCCTGTTACCGTATGTTGCGTACGTCAGAGTTGCAGTGCCATTCAAAATTTTACCTTTTTAACTTATCGTTTAAGAGCACATTTACGTTGACAATGTTTATTTTTTGAATAACACAATTAAATCATAATTTGATGACATGATTCACGTAAAACTCCACAAAGAGTAATTAAAAATATGAAGGTCGTAAACCTGTGGCGGTCCTCGACGTGTCGTTCCTTTTTACGGCTTTTAACGATCACATCAATCAATATGATACAACGATACAAGTAATTGTTTGATCTTGACAAGCATTCCCAGGGGCAACACGCATTTTGTCCCTACCTACCAAAACAAATATTCAAGCATGTTTAGCCACCGTGAATTTCAAGTATTTCGAAAAAACGAGGAAAACGTAATGGTAAATTATAGGAACGAGTGGGTTTGCACAAAAAGAAGGCAACTAGAAAGGTATTCGGAAAACTAAGTAAATGTGTGCAATTAATTCTGGCGTTGTTACAAGATACGTTTTGTTTCCAGCGTTTTCGTAAGCCCAGACGTCTGAGTTTATATTGCTAGTGGCAAATCTATGGTCTTTTGTAACTGTCACACAAATCTATCTAATCTTCTTTATGAAGATTTTACATCATGCCATATTGACGAACGATTTCAGGATGTTCGTTATCTATTAACTACGATAAAATTAATAATGATGATTGCCTCTTTGCGTGGGGTTCTGGGACCTGGGTTCGATTCCCGGGTCGGGCAGTGTGTAGCAGCCCGGAGTCGAATTTATGCCCGATTAATGGCAATATTCTCGCCCCCTATTACATGGTACTTATAACAAAACTGGTGAAATTTGGGGAAACTATACCTTTGCCTACTCATTCGAGGAATATAGGCGTGATGTTATGTTAAATGTGTTATGTGTAATGATGACAAGGCTTTATAAATCCCTTTATTGCAGAATAATTTACATATCTGGCCAGTTTAGTGTGACCACTGTTAATTTATTAATTTATGTCAATGGATTAAGTATACATGATTTTAAGATTATACATGATTTAACAAGACAGATAAGAACAGATAATTATTTTATTATTTTTAACGCATTTACGCATGCGAAGCGAAATATAAAGATTTAAATTGTGGAAATAAAAAATCGCTCACGAGCAGGATTCGAACCTGCGACTCCTGGCTCAGTACGCAAGTGAGTGTTTCCACAATTTAATGTTAAAAAATATTAACATTATTCTCTTTTAAGCATACTCATTTGAAATTCTTTCAACGCAAACAGAATTAAGTTCCAAGCCACACATTTAACTGTGGCTGTTAAAACCTAAAACAAAATAATGATGTCGATTCTCTTGTTCACAAACTCAACTTATTTTTAACTATGGCCCTCTTTTACTTAGTAGATACAAGAAAGATATGGCAACAATTTTAGAGCTGTCAAATTAGTCGGAATTAAAATTTCCACACAAGTTTTGTCGTGATTTCGAAACATGCCCACTAAAATACAAAGAAATGTAACACGTAAATTAAATTGACAGCACTAAAATTGTTGCCATCCCTTTCTTGTATCTACTATTAAGTAAAAGAGAACGATAGTATAAAATAAGTTTAGTTCGAAAATAAGTTTAGTTCGAAAATAAGAGAATCGACACCACTAAGCATAATTTTGGCGAATTATTCTAAATTCTAACTACACAAGTACAGTCAAGTCAAACTCAAGCGCAATAGTGCAAAAACCAGTTTAAGCTGAGCCTTTCTTGTATTTTACTTAGATACTAAGGCAGTTGCGCTTATAATGGATTAGTTAGTTACCATTGATAATAATCGGTTGACCGTACGAATAGTCACACCTTCAATGCTTCATTTAGACGTACTAGTTCACAACAGTAACTGCTTTAGCTCAGCCAACTTTGACAGTAATTGAGCAAGTTGGTATTTAAAAAGTCTGTGGTTGTGGTAGTACCGTTTGCTCTGGTCGAGTAAAAACAGATATATCAAAGGTTACTAATTGCAACAGCGGGTACGAAATTCACAGCCGTTAATTCTAGCAAAAATTACAATAAAGAATACTGTTTATTCATTAACGTTTACATAATGAAGTCTTCACTTTTTGTTATTTATTCAAAAAACTTGACATAACATTTATAAAGGCGAAAATGTTGCATATCACTGTCATGTTCTTGTCGATAAAAAGAGACATCAAATAAGTATGAAAGGTTAATTATAGACCTTTTATATTATGCAGAACCGGGTCGTGGGGCATGAGGCAATAAATAGGTCACAAGAGATGACTGAAAGCTTAAGCAGCATGCTGCTAAGCGCTAATAACAGTATACTGTATTAATTCGTCAGCTAAGTGTGGAGGCAATGATCCTTTGGTTTACTATAAGGACCATTTTCCGCACAATGTTTACGGACTGGTATGAGGATATGAAATGAGGAGATTCGCAGGAAAACGAAAGTGACCGACATAGCTCGAAGAATTGACAAACTTAAGTGGCAGTGGGCGGGGTACAGTGCTCGCAGAACGGATGGCCGATGGGGTAGTAAAGTTCTGGAGTAGCGACCGCGTAAAGTAAGGCGCAGCGTGGGTAGGCCCCCCACAAGTTGGACCGACGACCTGGTGAAGGTCGCGGGAATCCGCTGGATGCGGAAAGCGCAGGACCGGTCGTTGTGGCGATGCTTGGGGGAGGCCTATGTCCAGCAGTGGACGTCTTTCGGCTAAAATGATGATGAGGATATAGAATTTTAAATTATTATAATTTATTAGTTTGCTCTCAGAATACTACAATAGTTCTAATGACACGGTCATAGCAATACTAGTTCTCATAACGGGAATCGATATAACGTAACATTTGAAACCAAATCGGACTCAAGTTAGACAATTATGCTGAGGTCGACGACGGTCATTCCGGGATCGCATTACTCAGTCACAACCCTCAAAATATGACACCGTGAATTTCACGTCTATTAGCGTATTGCTAGTTCTTGTTCCACTGTACTTGCACTCGTTATGGATGCCTACCACGACAAACGTTGTGTCGCGTGCGTTCTAAGCCTGATGAAAAAATTCCAACCACCAATTCGTACCTAACGAGGAAAAACTTAAAGGAATTAATGTAATTGACGTCGACCAGTCGACCTATAATACCTCGGTTTCCACTCCATTGCTATTAATTAGCTAAAAATCAAAACTTTACATACTATTAAAACTGTTTAAAATATTATCTTATCTCAGTGTTGTAAATGCAAAAATTATGTCATTAGATGTTAATGTTTGACGTTTGTTTGTGACATTTAGTAAATTGAGACGAGATCGGAACTATATTTTGAACATTTTAAATTATGAGAATTGGCCCTCATAATAAAACAACCACTAATTGATACTCAAGCTTCAACATAAAGTTGCTCCGTTTCTTTTAGACACAAGTACAAGTAGAAATTAAAAAGTAACATGTCCTCTACTTTCATCCCTCGCAAATTGGATATCCCAAGTAATGTAGTTACGTGTTGTCGCAACCAAGACTTGTCGTAAAGCCCATATCCTCGACCAGGGCAAAGCCATTAAATAGATGCGGACCGAAGGACCATTCGATATTGTACAGTAAATATGGAGTCTATCGATGCGGATCGGAAATAAGATTTCGAAAATGCACTGTGTCTTAGACTAGTAACGCCATGTTATTTATTCGAAGCACTGTGTAACTACAGAAAATGACTACAGTTGTCCAAAATCATGGACGGCAGCCATTTTTTGGCAATGTCGCAAAATAAAAATTACAGTTATTCGCTCTTTTCTTTTCCGTTGTGTTCTGTTTCAGCATAAAGTATCAAAACGGAAAAGTTGACGGGAGATTAGCAGTAATTTCCATTCTGCGACAGCTCAAAAAATTTGATCCTTACCCTTTTACCCAGTTTTGGTTATTATCATTTTGAAGTGTAATACCTATTAATATTGAAGAACAAACAACTTAAATGACTATTCCTGTCTGAACCATAGGGAATTATAATTGTGGAAAAATTTGTTCACGATCAGTATTCGAACCTGCGTCTTCTGTTTCAGTAGACCAGTGGTTTAGCTAAGCTACCGTAAACTCTGCTAGTGGTATCGAGTTTTTAACTTGCACTTTGAATACGTCTTTGGGTGACGTCAACAACATCCCACTGAGATGCATATTATAGAGTTTTCTATCGTACGTTATTAGGATAAGCCTTCTGTCGATCTAACTTTGTATTCCAGCGTGCTATCGTGTGTGTAACTAGATTAAGGGCCAAGCAAACAGGCTCTATATAATTGTGCACGAACCCTGTGCTTTCGGTTAATTAGCAAACACGGACAGTTAACCGGCTATAATCCAATAATGTGAGACTAATAGTCTGAACTGTAGTGTTTAGGACTATTATTATTCAGGAGTGTGTTAGCAATATTTTTGCTATTAGCTATATGTATACAGATTTAGATCAATAATGCCCTAAAAGCCAAGCCAAAAATTCTTCAGAACATTTGAGTGTAATCTAACAAGAACGAACACCAATTAGTTTGCCAAGAGTGGTGATTATTGCCTAGAGATAGCTCATTGCAGCGATTTATTTATCAAAAAAATTAAATAACCCTTTAGTAACCGGGTGTATCCTACTTCCTACTAATATTATAAACGTGAATGTTTGTGAGTATGTATGGATGTTTGTTACCCTTTCATGCAAAAACTACTGCATGGATTTTAATGAAATTTGGCATACAAATAAAACATAACCCGGATTAACATACAGGCTACTTTTTATCCCGGGAAGAATAACAGTTCCCGAGGGATGCGCGATAAACGACATCCACGCGGGCGAAGCCGCGGGCTTTAGCTAGTGTGTAATAAATGATAATATCGGTGATAATAAATCATCAACAATAATCAACTCAGCCTATCGCAGTCCACTGCTAGACATAAGGCTCTCCCAAGTTGCACCACAACACTCGGTCCTCCGCCCTCCAATCTAGTTTACCCGAGATATCTTCTTCAGGTCGTCGGTCCACCTGGACTCCTGGTTTGGGGGCGCCTGACGCTTCGTTTCCCGATTCTAATACCCTAAAATTAGAATTCTATTGGGCAAGGGTTTTTTACTGTCTAAGATCTATCGTCAACCAGATAAGCGACGTATTGGCAACATGCCAAATGCCAATAAAGCTAATGCGAAAAATTGTTGTTGTGATGTGATATAAGTCGAGCAAACTATACATTACATACATTTTGGTAATAAAGGGTTAAAGTTATGCCACAGTATAAAGATTTTGCCTCGTAGGACCAGTAAGATTTGTGGTAAAAAAATGCTTTAGTGCCACCTTTGCTTAAACGTATTTTACCTAGCTACTTATATGTGTGAATAGCTATGTGTGAAATATGTATTGCGTCACGTTATGATGAAAACCTCTGTACCAACAATTGTTTAATTTTATTATGAGAATAAAAATTAAATCACCAGAAAATTAATATAGGTAATTTGCATATTTAACTACTGTAACTTTTGAATTCAATGCAACATTAAAATTCAAGTTTTATTTTGAAATTCGGTTTTTATTAAAATTAATTGTTCCTGCTCGGGAAGCTTGAGAGACTTGGCATTAGGAGCACACAGTTGGAGCTCTTTGTAAGTTACCTATCCGGACGATTGCAAAACGTGCGAGTGGGAAATTACACCAGTAGTGAGCTCCCTGTCACCTATGGCGTACCCCAGGGTAGCATTTTAGGACCTACTTTATTTCTCGTCTATATTAACGATCTAACTAACCTCCACCTGACCCAAGGTGAAATAATCTCCTACGCAGATGATACTGCTCTCCTCTTCTCTGCCAATACCTGGGAGGAGGTCTTTAATGCTGCCCAAAAAGGATTTGACCAAGTGAAAGAATGGCTCCGCGATAATTTACTTACACTCAATGTAGATAAGACTAAATATATCACATTTAGCTTACGCCAAACACCCCAAGCTATAGACACTCATACCATAATTCCTCATGATTGTACGGGGGAAGGTAAGTGCACATGTAAGCCACTAGAGCGTGTTAACTGTATCAAGTACCTAGGCGTAACCGTGGATAGCAACCTTAACTTTAAGGAACATATTAAGCAACTATGTGGCCGGGTACGTAAACTTATTTACATTTTTAAGAATCTCCGATACGTCGCGGATGCCGTTCTTTTGAAACTTGTCTATCTTTCCCTTTGTCAATCAATCGTTACTTATTGCATATCGTCTTGGGGTGGGGCTACCAAAACCACTCTTAAACGTCTTGAAATAGCTCAACGAGCTATCTTAAAAGTATCTACCTTCAGGCCTATATTATATCCAACTGCTCTACTATATCAGTCGTGCCAAGTGCTCACTGTGCGTCAGCTATTTTTCCAATATATCATTCTCAAACAACATGGTGAACTGACATATGATAAAAGCCTATTAACTAAGCGTAGGAAGCATGCGGTTTGTACAACCTATCGACCAAAAACAACCTTCATCAGGCGATTTTTTAGCTTCCTTGGCCCATATATGTACAATAAACTTAATGAAACATTAAACATCTACCCTCTGAATACCACAAAATGCAAAAAGAAACTCCTCGCATACCTCCAAACTCTCACATACGAGCAGACTGAAGAGTTATTAAATATTCCGATGTAAATAGTCAACTTGTACTGCACACATCCACCCATAATATACACACCACACACACGCACCTACACCCCCCCACACACACCCCCCACCACACACCCCCCACACACACACACTACATACATATACACTCCTTACTGTAGTTTTATTTTTATATACTAGCTTAGTTTTTCTTTTCTTTTTTTATAAATCCACAAACAAACCTATAGTAAATAAAAATGCTGATGTTTGTATAATACATAACCAATAACTACTTTGTATATGGCATAACCTACATATTTAATAAAACTTTATCTGAGGGAATTGGCGCTGTTCGCCGAGATACAGGTTTCCCACCTAGTTCGGCAGCAGATGCTCCCAATTATTAGTATTAATTACCTATCTGTGAATGAATGTCTCTATTACTGTATAATGTAATGTATTTTATGGTGTACAATAAAGCAAATTTCAAAATTTCAAAAATTTCAAAATTTCAATTTCATTGAATTTACAAAATACCTACTTATATAAAAGCTTTATTGAGAGTTACTCCAGTTTTTGATCTCTTTTATTAGAGTTTACAAACGAAATCACATATTATGGATATTTTCAGGAAATATCTTTTGATTAATGAATCGTTAAAATCTGTTATGCCACCAAAAAACTAAGACTTTTATAAAATGCAAGACTGCCCGCGGCTTCGCTCGCGTATAATTTGGCTTATCACATAAAGACTTTTCACGCATCCCTAGGGAATTGTTTATTTTCCTTGGATAAAAGTAACCTATATGTTAATCCTGGTTATGGTATATCTGTGTGCCAAATTTTATCATAATCCATTTAGCCGTTTCAGCGTGATTGAGTAACAAAAATATTCTCAAACTTCCACTTTTATAACATTAGTAAGATTTTATCGAATATAAAAAAAAATTACATGCGTGAACGTAACCGACCATCAGAGCAAAGAATTTACTCAATGCTCTAAAATGGAGATCGTGTAAGTGTAAAGAACCTGATAAAAGTAACCCTTTTCTTTATAGATAAGTAAAGTAAGTACCTACTTCGACTTTACTTAGCGAAATGAAAAGCAGGTACCCACTGCGAGTATTCTAAACGTGTCTATAAACACATCAGCGTCAAACAGCTTTTTAAATAAAACTAAAATATAAATCCTCTATTCTTCTGAGAAACAATCCTACTGATTTATTTTCAATCAAACTAAACCAAGTGTCTTACTTACTGGACTCTAAATTGACATTGGTGCCGATTCTCTTGTACACCCACCTAAACCTAACTATAACTAAAATTGACAAATTTTAGTTTAGAAAATCATAAAACTTATTCTGTGTTTATCTTTTTCTTATTTTAGAAAACTTGTTGACAGCTCTAATAATTGAGTTTGACGCATCTAAGTTGAATTGGCGGTGTTACCAGTACATCTTGAAAAAATTATTAAAGAGTGAATGGAATGACCGAAAGTTCACAAAAACAGAAGAAAATTAAATAATAATTATATTTGGAATTATTAGTTTATCATTAAAATTAAGAAGACAAAATCATGTCACGAAATAAAGTACACTTTTGTTTTATATTTTCAATAAAATATATAAATTGGAATAATGTGATCAGATTAAAGAGCTAGGTTATTATTTTCTACGGCCCGTATTACAGAACGATACTCAAGCGTTGATCACTGTTTAAAAGTAGTTTTGAGTTGAGCTTTGATTTTAGAACGTTCCTCAAGCAGAGATTTATTGATCACGGTTCAGCTGAGTTTAGCTTTATTTTATACCGTCACCTGTTTCGGTATTTGAGCAGAGATTTGATTTGTAATCAATCACTCTAGTTTGGTCCAGACTACGCTTGAGTAGAGATTTCTATTTTAATTCAGGTCAAATTCGTGTGTTATGTTGTTGACTTAAAGTTTATAATTAGGTACCGTTCTGGAATAAGACCGATACTCATGTAACGATTCTATCCTTAAAGTAGTGATCAGGTGATTGGAGTTTAAACTGTACTTGAGGAACCTTCTGTAATACGGGCCTACGAGTACCTATCAAAGGAGATATATTGTTATTATTGCAGCGTATCGTATTGTATATCTTAAACAACGAGAAACAGAGCTATTTGCAAAAAACGCAAGGACCTTTGAATTCCATGGGCAATCACAATAATAAACTATTTATTTAATTTGAAAAGCTGGAATTTCCCTTTTTAAAGACGTGGTTAAAAAGTTCTAGCACCCGGGACAAGAAATTTCTCAAAAAAGTTGATTAAATTAGAATCATAGTTACTTATACTAAAAAAAAATGAAATGAAATGTCTTTGATTAGAATAGAAGCTAAAAAGTACCACGCAGGATTACCAACTTGGAGACTTTCTCCCCAAAAGAGGGAAAATTTGTGAATTCAGGCTTTTTAGGGACACATATTAATAGCATAAAATGATATAATTGAATGTCACTTTAAATTGCGACGTCCAATTGGATTGTAGAATACGTCGATTTTTAGGCTTACATTAAGACGACGAACGAAATAGTACTGCATTTTGACAGTTGGAAGCATGAGTTCACGCGTAGATTTGTCTCTGAATATAAGCCTAAGACATAAGTTATTATTCTATGTATGTAATATATTAAAGGAAAAAAAAGATAAACAAAAAAACGTAACGTTATAATTTATTTCAATACTTATTGTAAAAAATACTATTACACAAAACGGGTAATTTATGATTCGGTTTCAGAACTTTCAGACTTTTTTTTGTTTGATTGCCGGCAACACTGGAACTGTTACGAATTAAGCTAGGAAGTCTAGGAACAAATTATAAGTCGCGATATATAACTGTGATAAAATCATAAACTTACAGTAAAATAAGTTTATGGATAAAATTTACAAATAGATGTTATGTTCAACACAAAAATCACTTCTTATCCTTTGATTATATAGGTACCTCTTCTTATCGAAATTATAAATTTCATTGTATATTTCTATGAACAATTTACCTTTCTGCTGAATCTACAACAGCTGCAACCACATAGTAGTCATCCATTATTTATTTTAAACAACCTAAAAACTATAAAAATTAATAAAATAAGCTTTGTAATTTTAGTTGTTGATAACTAATTATAGTCGACATGTATTTTGATGCCTTCTATAAATAGTCAGATTTAGGTTGACATTTCTAATATTAGGTGAAAAACGTCAATTACAGAATAGCAAAATGTCAATTTCTACTAAGTTGAATAACTAAACCAATTTTGGTCCTGTCAAACCAAAAATTAGTTTTAAAATGAATTTCAGAATAGAAAACGTCGTTTGACAGGACTAAACTAAATTTAGGTGATATTTAGTCTAGTTTAGAGATTTTTGTGACAAGAGAATCGGCACCATTTTCAGACGAAACTATTCAATGAAAGAGTGACTATCAATTGTCTTACAAAATAGCAACAAACTCATTAGATCTGCATTTTTTTAAATACATTAGTACTTATTAAAATGATTAGAACCGACAATAGCAGACATCAGGATGGCTCATGAGTTTATTCTTATTATTTCCCACTGGAACTTTACCTACTTAGGGCCACTTTTTCAACTGTCTGATAACTTATATCTGAGGAATAATTTTCTGATGCATTCTATACAACAACTGTCAAAATGTCAACCTTCCTCAGATAAAAGTTAACTAGCAATTGAAAAAGTGGCCCTTATTATAGTGGAGTAAAATTAAGCTTTAGAGCTGTTAGCATGAAAATATCCCTAACGAGCACCATGCAATGCTAGTCTAGTACTGGAAGGCAAAAAGCGTTTAACGCTGTTTTTCTAATCTAAACTTCGTATTCTAATATCCAGGTGGCGACAACTGGGGGCCTGCGTGGGCGTGGCCATTGTAATGGTTGTAAATGCTGTAATTACGAAACGGGCGGACAGTACCGGGAGACAAGTAGCGTGTAGTGTGCGCCACTCGGCGTTTTGTGTAAGCGAATTAGGATTAGCGTGCCGCGAATTTTAATACTACGAATGAAGGACAAAATTGGCGTCCACCAACATTAATCTCTATATAAACAATCGTTTATTTCAGAAAAATATTACGTTTGTGTTTAGCCGTTGTTTAATCAGAGAAACAATAATGGTAGAGATCAGCTTAAATATAAAAAAATGACGTAAAGAAATGTAATCTTGATAACTTTGATAGTACCTTTTATTAACTTTGATAGTACCTTTTATTAATTTTTCGGCCGCGTTTAGTGTTACTACCGTTTATGAACACGAGCCTTAGAGGGTCCCCTCTAAGGCTCGTGTTCATAAACGGTAATTCTCTGATTAAACGGCAGATTACTCGAAAACAGTACTGGAGTTGTGGATCGGTCGTTAAAGAATTTTTGTTTGTGAAATCAAGCCTTACCCAGTCTATCCGATACTGAACAAAGTTATAAGAAGTGAAATCCTAACCAGGTAAACTTTCTTCTTGCCACATTTATAAAGAAAATAAAACAGATTTTATGATCCGTAAAAACTTGGTCACTTTAACTTTAAAGTTTACAAGTTGATGTAAACTGATAAAAAACTGTAAACTCTACAAGGGTGTCACGTTTGGCCTGTATACTTCTTAGCTTCCTTATTATACAGGCGAGAATAGAACATTCAAATTACCTTTACCTACACAAGTTAAGCACGTATGTATACGCAACGTCAAGTACCCGAAACATTTCTTCAAACATAGCATTGTGTGGCTTTTTATTCAGAGCCACGACGCACCTGGTGACAAACAAAAATAATGGCCAAACACCATGCGAGAGCACTGTGATAACATGTGCACAGTAAAACGAAATCCGTGGGACAATGATTAGAGGCGCCAGTGTTAAACAAACACATTTACATTTAGCGTACGCTACAAAATGAAAAGTATAGATAAATAAATGGCTTATTCCCGCGCGCTCCAAGATTTCCTTCCCACGGGCTCTAAAACGAAAAAATATTGTAATATTAATTGAAAAAATCGGTCCCATGAGCTCCAAGGACTTCAAAATACAGATTACATAAAAGTTAATACGTGTGTATTTTATTTTTAATTTGATGAAGCAATCATACTAACGAACGGAGAACTGCGAGATGGGAATCTGATCATGCAGTCCACACCGCCATCGTCGCTGCGTTTCGTTACGTTTTTTTGTATAGCATAAGATCGATCGAAGATTGTGATATCCAAAACTTTGTTTTTTTTACTTTTATACAATTGATATTTTATGTACCTGACCAGTAGCATAAGAATACCTAAGATCGTCGTGTAAAATCAGAAACAGATTTTTCAAATTTTATTTACTTATAAATTATTTTCATTTTAAATATACTAAAGGCCGATTTCTGATATCAGAAACATTGATTCCTGGCTATTTTTTACTTATCTGTAATTGATGTTTATAGATTTTTAGGTCGATTTGTGATGACAGAAACTGTGATTTTTAATTACCTATTTTTTACTCTTGAATTTCACACTATAAGTGTAACCTAAGGTCGATTTATGACTGATGCCTGAAACTATATTCAGCAAATTATAAATATGAATGTAAGCCATAAGCATTTTATTTTGCTAACCATACACAATTTCGCTTAGGAGCTCTCGGGGCAAAAATAGGTAGGTATATTAATATTTATTTAGTTTGTTCTACAAAATTTGGAGCTCTCGGGAACCAATGTATGAAAACATTTTTTGACGAGAACAATAGATTTGAAGCTCATGGGAATAAGCCAAATAAATAACTACCTTTTCTCCCACTTACTCGGAAATTGGATCATTTTTTTTTTTTAAATACATCAATCGGCTCTTTTCCGTACGCAACGAAATAACACGCCAGCAATATCCAACACGACAACAATAGAAATTGCTGGACAGTTTTTATTTTTTAAATCATGCTATTGAGGTTTTAAAGTACACACTTACATAAATTAGATGCTTTTAGGTACAAAGTATTTATCATTATAAAGGCTGAATGCGCATTTTTTTTTTTTCAAAACTTTGAAAATAGAATAAGATCCACGCGCGGATGAATTGGCGCGTATGAGAATTAGATTGTTGATTGTTTCCTCGCAAATGAGAGAACACAGAATAAAGAAAAGTACTATAGAAGTCTCGGCCGAAATAGCAATTAACGGCGTCGTTTAGTTTTAAAATCACTTCAGAATTACTCTGCTTCGCCTCGTACTTTCAATATTACTCGGCCGTCAATTGCTTCATTTCAGGCCTCAACAATAATGTACTATTGTTATCGTATTAATTACGTTAATAATACGTCATTGAAGTAGACGTAAATCAAAGAATAAGTACAGAAAGAAGTTTCTAATATAACTTGACGTAGATCTTGAATTCCTGATATAAAGTCATCAGTAAATTTTTGTACTATCGACACGAAGAAAAAGACTCCAATTTTTATTTATAATTTTTTTTTGGTTTTTTTTAATACACTGAAAAGATCACTCAAATACAACAAACATACTAAAGACTTGACTTATGGCTATAAAAGGATAACTTTCAGAGTTTTCTCAGGTCTTAGATTTGATCTGTCCCTGTACAAAGGCATAAGAAGAAAAAGAAAAGAAGTTCCACGCTTAACAGAAATATATATTACATAATACTGTCGTGGTATTTCCATTGTCTTTTATAAATATTTTACTAAGTTACCAATTCACACAGGAATCCTTGACACTTATTCAAACAATGTTTTTAATTATTGATTAAACTATAATATTATTTTACAATTTGGAACGTTTTACCTCATATCGCTTAGTTTTGAGATATTACGCGTAAAAAGGACCAAATTAATTACAATTATAAATTAGGACCGAAGAAGCGAGACATACTGCAAACGCCATTACTTGTAATGATATTATCCTTTATTGGAATATTTTCACCTTGCCACTTTACGAAAGACATAACGTAAGCTAACACTGTTACCATAACAGTATGTGGTTTGTTTACATTGTTACTACGCCTACCATAACGTATCTGTTCGAATACCCATAATAAAAATGATATAAGAACCGTTTCACACTCCTTTAGTTCTTTGTTACAAAAGGATGACAACTGAACTCATTTCGAAGACAGGTTTAAAGTTATGTAACTGTTCTTTACTATCTTGTAAAACTGTAGAAAGAAGTGAAAAAGAATGGGCCTGATAATGCACAAAATTATAAAGTTATGTCAAAAAGATAAAAACAACGTTGTTTTAAAAACAAAAAGGATTTGATAATGGACTCTCTTAAGCTTGGTTTTTAAAAACTTCGGAACTAATCTTTATTACTAATTTCCTGCCTCTGGCTGAAAAGATATGGATATTATCTCTCTTACGTTGTTGTACAGTCTACCAAAGCAATTATAAGTATCCAGGGTCGCCGGATATAAATGAAGTTTTCTCAGAAGATTATGGATTTTTTAGAATGAAATATCATTTTAATAACGGACAAAGTTAAACTGTATTTATACATAACCCTAATCAAACCGTTCTATAATAATTTCCTGAGAAATCTTCATTCTGGCGACCCTGTATACTAATTGCTTTGTTAGACTGTACAGCCAACTGCTTATGCGCTTGACTGTACCTTCTCCATCGCAGCTTTTTCCTTGACTATTGTTCATGGACTCTGAACAATAGGCTCAAGTAGCTTTGGTTAAAGAACTGGTTTCCAGTTTCTGGTTTTTCAAGTCGCGTGCGTTTTCTATTGCACGCACGAGTACTTCTTTTCAGCACAACCCTGGCACAAAGCCAGAAACATGTTAGGGTAAAGAAGATAAACTGAGGAAGCTTTAGGTCGAGTCACTATTACGACCTTCGGATAAGCCGGAAGTAACAAAGGAACTACATATTTCTTTCTTAATTTCTATTATTACACGGAAAGCTTAAAAGCCACCTTACAATCCATAAGGAAACCCTCAGAACCTTTCACTAAAATTCAAACAAAAGCAAAATATTTTCTAATAATTTTCACTCTCCCTCGAAATTCAAGCTCAGACGGCGAGTGCTAAATTCTCATACATGCCGCTGTTCGTTCAAATAGCTACGTTCATAAATACGTGTGCTGTGTAAGTACTGATACCGTCTGAACGCGCTCATTCATTTTTCTGGGGAGTAAGAATCCACGGACGGCGGGGCGCGATAAGCCAGCAAATGCCCGCCTACATTTCCTATAGCAACGCGATTTCATTGGAATTCAGTTTTGATGAAGACGAATTGAATCCCACGGTGAAATGTTCATTCATTTGAAATGGTAGATTCCGGAACTGCGTATAGCTGATATTTTTAGATGAAGCTGTGAATTTACTTATTGATTGACCAAAGTCACATTTCTTGTCAAATACGAAAACAGACTTCCGGCCAACTAAACTATTTTAACCGACCTATGCGAAAGAATAAAAATCTCTAATTTAATGTAAAAAAAAACTAAAGCATGTTACTATGGTTTAATATGAAAATGTGGTTGATATAGAATTTGAAATGGCGTGCGAACGAGCGTAGGCATAATGGCGCCTAAACTTTCGTTTCCGCCCTGTAACTCGTCGTTCGGCTCTCCTCCCCTATATCCCCCATTTAATGTCTCGCATTTTATAAATACGCCCCTTATCGTCCCAACTATTATTAGTATTAATTTATAATTTTTTAACGCGTTTTCTCTGAAATTCCAATCAAATGAAGTATAATTTTATCTGAACTTCATTTGTTGGAAAAACAATGATTATTATCATGGATATCGAGTTGACTTTTTAGTGTCGAACAATATAACAAAATAACTTAATTGTTAAGCCTTAAAACGATCAGCTAAAAATATAAAGAAAACCGGTCTTTCCCAGATTCATCATTTCAGCCGAAAGACGTCTACTACTGGACATAGGCATCTCCCAATTAAGGGGGGGATAAGCCATAATCGCCACGCTTGGCAGGCGGGTTGGTGATCGCAGTTGGTTGGTTAAATATTTAGAGAACGCTGCTGCCCATCCTCTGGTGAATCCCTTAGTCGCCTTTTACGACACCCATGAGAAGAGATAAGGGATCAAAACGATCAGCTAACAATATAAAGAAAACCGGTGTTTCCCAGATTAAGAAAGTTACATTTTATGATTTTTTTCCGACTTTTTATAATTCAATAACGCCTTGGTTTGGTCTTCACGTATGGATTCTGTACGTTCGTACGTAACGTTCCGTACGTTCCGTACAACGGGAGGACCATTCTTACATAACACTCTTATTACTCTTAACTAAATCGAATCATACATTACAACGATCGTCACATTTTCTAGCCAACATAACATGAATGGTGCATCAGTAAACTGTCAAGCATTAAGCCATTACGTAAAACCGTATTATGTCTTCAAAGAGCCCAGCATTAAATAAAGGTTGTTATCAAGATGAGTGTAAGGCATGTAAGAAAAACGTGCCCTTCTGAATGGGTCCCGCAATCCCTTCTCAAATCTAGCGGGCTATTTTCTAGGTAGTCGCATAAATCCACAAGGATTTGCTCATCGATCTATATGTACGTGTAACATATATTTCGATGGATTTGCTCCTCTTACCCAAAGGGTACTTATCTACCTATTTTATTAGTGCTAACATTCTTGTTACCGTTTTTTGTGTATTTTGCAGAGTACGTACCTTTTTGTTAGAATATACAGAACAGACATAGTTTGCCGAAACAGCAATGTGAAATTGTGAAGAGGTAGTGGGCGGGTCATCTGGCGAAAGACCGATAGCCGTTGAAGCTCACGAGTGCTTGAGAGGAAACTGACTCGACAAAAGTGACGTGGATGCTCCCTCAACTTAATAGCCTGATGAACTAAAGATAGTAACTTCGGTATATAAGGACGGTAGAGACCCGGATGTTTTGACACAACTCAAAAATAGTTGATGGATATGACGTATTGTGAATGGTCATAAGTCATAACTTTCTAGTTTCTGTGTCCAGTTTAGGTCTCTAATGATCTTGCGGTCGCTCAAGTTTAATCTTTATAAAACTTGTCATGTTCCCTTTATTCTCAAATGGAGATGAAATATTTAATGACTGATGCGGTAAACGTAATAGCGTACAGGTAAATGCCAGAAATCGCGGTAAGGTAATACAATTCTACATTAGAAGTTGTGTAAAAGTTAAGCAATAATTCACAATGAACATCTAAAAGCCCAGGCTGAGTCTCGACTCTCGATGTTTTATTGAAATAAAACCAGCTTTTCTTATTCCATCGATAGGATTTTTTGCGCCCATTGTAAAGGAGAAATGGTTTGTGAATCGACAATAAGAAGGTACGTCTTTTATCTCTGGGTATTTGTGCATACAGATGGAAGCATAAATAAAGTAAGGATGGGATGAGCATCTATTCAAAAAGATATTTAAAAAATGTGATTTTTCTAAAGATCAGAAACCTATTTTCTTATTAAGGCATTATTTACACCAATTTTAAGAGAACCAATGGACATAATACTGCGGTTATCCTACATGTCAACTAGACCGGTAAATCGTAGGCCGCACACAATTTTTTTTTCTCACAAATTGCAAAATGATCGATCCAAACACGAATGAGGTCGAAATACGAAGTGTGTGTAAAACCTTAAGTACTCCATAAAATTGAAGCATCTGGTACTTGTAAAGAGGTTAGTAATAATAATGATACAGAAAATAGGGAGGAGCCAATTTCCCGTGGGCGTTTTGACGATCACGTTGCAATATTTATAGCCCCAGTACTGAACAAATATAGCCATGCGGTACCCACATAAAATACCGAGCACACGCGAGCCGTTGCTTATCACACGAAACCATTTTTGTGCTGAAAGGATACACGAAATTTCTATAAACGATAACGTTTTAAATAACAAAATATTAATCAGCTATTTTAATATCCGTCAGGTTACCCTTGTAACTTATACGCATTCATTTCTCACGGAAAACATGTGTTATTTAATGTCAAAAGTTCAAAGCCACACAACGTAATTAATAAGTTAATAACACACAAATGCAAAAAGTTTTCCGCTTATACAGAGTGCAAACTGCAACCGGCCCACTCGCACTCGATACTTCGATACACGAAAAAAAATAAAAAAGTCATCAATCGAATGTGGCGAAAAAGCGACGCCCAATAAACCGGTTATAAAAAATAAAAAACTAGGTACATATGAAAATTCCACAAAATACTACCGAAAGGCGGTTCGAAAGCGAAGTGGACTATGAGAAAAAAAAACAAATTAAATACATTTTGTATCGAGTGGGAGCGGGCAGGAAGTCCACGCGGGGAAGTGTGTCAATGTCAGCGTATCGGGGCCTTTTTTACACGGTCTCGGTGAATTTATTGTACACCGGACCCTGCCAATGTAGGCAGCACGACTGATGGCTCACGTACCGCGTGACCTCAACAAAAAGGCTCATGAAGCAAGTCCCAAGATATCGAAGCAAAAACTTGTTAGGAAATATTGTAGATATTATATTTCAACTACCCAGCCATTTCTTGACCTTCCAATATTTCGGTTAAGGTAGGCTTAGCGCCTGAACGGAATCAATTTTTTAAGAAAATTGGGAATAAACAAGTTACCCAAGAGTTTGTACGGTGTGAAGAGGATTTAAATAAGATTTTACGGTTCTAAAAAAATATCAGAGAGCGACTGAAAAACGGGGAAAGATGAGGCATGTTGAGGTATTACGCGAAAAAATGGGACGTCGCACCCAAGGCCCTTAGCTGGGCCTGTGTTCTATTTTAGTCTATAGTTATCTACTGTGTGTATGACTAACACAAATACCAGTTTATATTTAGCTGTGCACCGTGGCACTCGAACCTGGCATCGCCCGGAAGTCGTTGGTACATCGGTGCTTGACCTATTATGCAGGAATTATTTGCTGGAAAACAATTAACCGACAAATTCGCCCGAAGCTAATGCAAGTCTGCCCGACACCTCCTATGAAACTTTTTAGATTGATTTTAATTGCGAAATAAGTTGTAAGCCAATAAGGATAAAGTACTTTTAGCCATGGTGTTATTTTTATTGAAGTTTGTTTTGTGCATAACCGCGGTTGTAACTAGTCAAACAAATCTAATCACTTATGTCCTATAAACAGGAGAAATTCATAGACTGGGGCCTTACTCCCGACTGGTTCGAGCTCTGAACCAAGTCGAGCTAATGCCAATTCCTAGAGGAATGCATGAATGCAGTACGAATTGACACTAACTCGAATTCAAATTGGATTGATACAGAACTCGATCTCGGGAGTAAAGCTCCTTATCACTGCATTAGATTCGATTCTGACGCTGTACCTATGTTTCACCATTTCAGAAGCCGAGGTTACCTGCGTCCTCCTTACGTCAGGTGCTACGCTCCCTCAAACGCACGCCCTCATTTCACCTCTACGTGGGACTTCAAGATTCGATTCGAGTCGACCGATATTACGCACGTAGGTTCACTATAGCTCCCTCTATATTTTGTCGTTTTATCCCTTACCATAACAGGCCTCGGAAACCTCCGAAAACCGGTTAGTATTAGAGGAATAGTATAGAATATACTTTATTGTACACCATGACAATAGTAGTAAACAGGAACAACGTATAAATTACGTATAGAGGAAATTGCGTTACTGTTATATCTGAAGGAGTAAACTAGTGTGTTTCATGTAGCCATTGCATAGTTACCGACACAAAGTAGCTTGATTTATTGGCACGTGGAAAGATGTGAGGATGCCCACGGTAGAACTGGAAACTGCCTTACTGTAATATCTGAGGTGTGTTTCATGTAGTTATTGCTATAGTTCCTTTAGCGTGAAAATGCGTGGTAACAGCAACACGTGTAGTGTGATTGAAGACCAAGGTTCAGGGTGTAATGTATCTAGTAACCGACACAAAGTAGCTTGATTTATTGGCACGTGGAAAGATGTGACAATGCCCACGGTAGAACTCGAAACTGCCTTACTGTAATATCTGAGGTGTGTTTCATGTAGTTATTGCTATAGTTCCTTTAGCGTGAAAATGCGTGGTAACAGCAACACGTGTAGTGTGATTGAAGACCAAGGTTCAGGGTGTAATGTATCTAGTAACCGACACAAAGTAGCTTGATTTATTGGCACGTGGAAAGATGTGACAATGCCCACGGTAGAACTGGAAACTGCCTTACTGTAATATCTGAGGTGTGTTTCATGTAGTTATTGCTATAGTTCCTTTAGCGTGAAAATGCGTGGTAACAGCAACACGTGTAGTGTGATTGAAGACCAAGGTTCAGGGTGTAATGTATCTAGTAACCGACACAAAGTAGCTTGATTTATTGGCACGTGGAAAGATGTGACAATGCCCACGGTAGAACTCGAAACTGCCTTACTGTAATATCTGAGGTGTGTTTCATGTAGTTATTGCTATAGTTCCTTTAGCGTGAAAATGCGTGGTAACAGCAACACGTGTAGTGTGATTGAAGACCAAGGTTCAGGGTGTAATGTATCTAGTAACCGACACAAAGTAGCTTGATTTATTGGCACGTGGAAAGATGTGACAATGCCCACGGTAGAACTCGAAACTGCCTTACTGTAATATCTGAGGTGTGTTTCATGTAGTTATTGCTATAGTTCCTTTAGCGTGAAAATGCGTGGTAACAGCAACACGTGTAGTGTGATTGAAGACCAAGGTTCAGGGTGTGATGTATCTAGTTACCGATACAAAGTAGCTTGATTTATTAGCACGTGGAAAGATGTGACAATGCCCACGGTAGAACTCGAAACTGCCTTACTGTAATATCTGAGGTGTGTTTCATGTAGTTATTGCTATAGTTCCTTTAGCGTGAAAATGCGTGGTAACAGCAACACGTGTAGTGTGATTGAAGACCAAAGTTCAGGGTGTGATGTATCTAGTTACCGATACAAAGTAGCTTGATTTATTGGCACGTGGAAAGATGTGACAATGCCCACGGTAGAACTCGAAACTGCCTTACTGTAATATCTGAGGTGTGTTTCATGTAGTTATTGCTATAGTTCCTTTAGCGTGAAAATGCGTGGTAACAGCAACACGTGTAGTGTGATTGAAGACCAAGGTTCAGGGTGTAATGTATCTAGTTACCGATACAAAGTAGCTTGATTTATTAGCACGTGGAAATATGTGAGGCTGCCAACGTCTAGCTGTGATTTTGCTACTCATATTTCAAAAAAAAAATTACGCTTAGTAGGATCGTTAAGGAGTTGAGCAAAGCTGCATTGGGGTCGAAAATTGTTTTTCAGCTAATGTAACTGTTGTCAAACACCTTGTTTAATAAATGCTAAAAACTAAACTACAACACTAAATACTGTTTTTAAGACATCGAGAACAAAAACCGACCGAAACTTCGACCAAAACAAATTTTAAAAACCGCTCCGATATAAAAGTTCCGCGTAGAACGTTTCCGCTGAGTAGGGAGGGTGGCAGAAAGTAATCGACTAATCGCTACCCTTATACTCTTTAGAAACCGCCTGTCTGTTCGTAACGGCTAATCTTGAGAGACGAAAGTTTCACGCCGACGTAAAGTGACGATACAGCGAAGATTATGGAGGACCCATTTCATGGTAGCATGGAATATGTGGCATGCATAAGTAACGCGCAAATAATACCATCGGTGCTGTCTTGCACTTATGTTATATTGGCAACAGCTTTATAGATAGACATAGACGCCCTTATTACTAAAGTTTAGACCAGGTTTAGACTCTTGTTAAAACCGGGTTAAACGTCAAACAGGTTTATACCCTAGTTTAAACCGGGTTAAACGTCGAAACTCCATACACAAAAAGGTGTTTAAGTCTGGCTTAAGCAAAACCTATTATTAAACCCGATTTTCTAATAAAGTGGAGAAAGTTTTGTAAAAAAGTGAAGTGTACTAATTTCTGTTTTTTCCAACTTGTCTTATTTAGTAAACAATCTTGACATGTCTTTTAAATGCAATTCGTTAATAATATTTATTAAAAGACATAATGTTAACGATTTCACACACTTTTTTTTTACCTTATTCACATGTGCAGAACTAGTAATTATATTTTATCAGTAGTTATTTGAATAAAGAGACGTGCTAAGATTGTTTACTAAATAAGACAAGAGAGAGAAAACAGAATACATATACATATTACATAGATAGGTAAAGAAGTATGTTTCGAGATCATGGTGTTTTCACGTTATATAGTAAATTAAACTCCAAACGGTGACTGGAGGAGAAAATGTAGTTACTGCTGTCATATGAATGAAGTCTTTTTAGTTTTAGGTTACATAATTTCGAATACATCTGCTTCAGAGAGTACAGCCTGCATGTGTGGCATTGATCCTCAATTAATGTCACACTTACTATGCTGCTCCTTGTGTCCAAGCACTTGCACATTGAGTGACATTATCAATGCCACAGACAATGCACAAGATGTGGCAAATTTCTGGGCCAGCAGCGTGTGATTACTGTGCCACAAATTTTTTTGTACCGTCGACACGAAGAAGAAGAGAGTAGTCGCTGTAATCAAAATATCTCGTGCTAGAAATGGGTTCACCACAACGGTATAACGTTATATAACTAGCTACTGCCTATGTACGAGGTTTAGACGGTGCGCCCCGGGCGGAGGGCGGAGGGCCGTCGCTTCGCACTCATAAATCTCTTCATATATTATGTAAATATTTACAGAAGCTGTAATTATAAAACAGGAGCTGTCAACTGTTTTAATGGTTACAAACATTAGGCATTTAATTCATGTTCCCGCTTTCTCTGTGTATCATGTGAAATGTCGCGAGCTTCGCACGACTACTAATGCAGATATAAATTAGGGAGGGACGGTAATTAAATGTCTGACGATGGATTAAACACGTTATCTCGCTGAAAGTTTGTGCTATTTGGAATTTTAATACCAACTATAAAGCGTAAAGCTAATTATGTGTTTCAGAAGGATAACTTTTTCATAAGCCTGTAAATGCACATTGCTGAAAATAATCCGTCTTTGAAGTCGCAAAACAAACGATTATTGCATGAAACTGACATAATTACAAGCTCGACAAATAGATTTGTAGAAATTGATATTATTGGCGATGCTTGGGGGAGGCCATGTCCAGCAGTGGACGTCTTTCGGCTGAAATGATGATGATGATGATATTATTATCGTCGAGCATAGAAATCTATTATTGAGATTTGTATGTGGTTGAGCTACACGATGGCTGATGCTTGCCTGCCATCAGTTGGGATCATATAAATCTTAATAATAAGGTAACAGAAATGTTATCTATGTCTTTTAATACCGGAACGCGTGTCGCCCGGTTTGCTGCTACCACAGACCAGTAAGCCTCAAGACGCCGCATAAACAAAGTTTTGCATGAGAACACAGTGGCAAAATGTTGGCGGGGACCAGGGGGCGAACGGCGCGTTATGATTGGTCGGCTCAAATGTTCGGTGATATGATTGGTGTCGCTCGCTGACGGAGTGACGTCCCGATTGTTGGCTGGGCGTAAGATATGCAGTGCTATGCATATGCTTTGTGACCGGGGGTATCCGGCATTAGCCTATTAAGGCGTCTAGAGGTTTACTGGTCTGTGGCCCCTACCAACACATAAATATATCCACCATGTTTCTAGCATTCAATGCAAAATAAATTTAGCCTAAAAAACAAACCACTTTTATATATGCTGCAAAATTCAATTTTAGTGACCCTACGTCCAAAACAGCACTGATGATCAAGCAAAAGGTTCGCGGATTGGTGTCCTACGAGACACCTGTACGTGGTGACAAGTTCACGCGCCTTTGCCACTTCTATTACCTTATTATTTAGATTTCTATAGTTGGGATAGATCCAATCAAATTTACTTGGCACATTCTATAAAAAGCCAGTCTAGGCATTGCCCTGCATTGTTCTTAAACAAATTCTTCAAATAAACGTCTGGACTTAGAGTGTTTGATCCCTGAGTTTGTTTCAGCGTTTCTTTTCACAGGTAGTCACATCAAAAAGCCGACCATCTAGTTTAAAAAATAACTGACTTGTAAAATAGATTTTATCCAATTTGCTAAATAAAAAAATTGAACCGACGAAAACAGAAACTGAAAAGCGAAAAATAACTAATTATGAGTCGGCGCCAAACAAACTTTTAACAAGCAACGTGCATGCAAGTTGCAAGTGGCCGAGCGGAGAACGATTTTTTGTAAAGTTATTGTTTATCGTTGAAAATTTCACGTTGTATTTGATGTTACGTTGTTTTTATTATTTATTTAAAGTAACTTAATGATCTTCGTTGATTTTTTGTTTGGCGCCGACTCATAATTAGTTATTTTTCGCTTTTCAGTTTCTGTTTTCGTCGGTTCAATTTTTTGTTAAAAAGTTTTATTTTTCATTTTTTTGTGGTTAAAATCTATCTCCAGGTCTCCATTATGTCGTAGTGTCTAGAACTATATTTATGTGTGTCTAGTTTCAACAGAATCGGTTAACATGTAAGAATTCAGTGGGTGAACAAACACTCATCCCCTATTTTACAACCCTTAGGGGTGGATTTTGATTTTGAAATTTAAATGGGACCAACTTCGAGATATACCCTATCCATTAAAAAAAGAATCATCAAAATCGGACCACTCTGTAAAAAGTTATGCGTGGTCATACATAAAAAAAAAAAAAAAAAAGGAACAAAAAAAAAAAATATACGCGTCGAATTGAGAACCTCCTCCTTTTTTTTTGTCGGTTAAAAATAAATTCAAAAAATAACCTTATCACAAAAGTATGTTTGTTTCTGAGAGTTTGTAGACTGTTTCAGAGGATGTGTACCGGGCTTTACATACGAATTTATCCGAGATACGTCTGTTATGAGTCCGTACGTAGGCAGCTACAAGACATATTTTCTCCGTAAATACAATAAGAACTATGTAATATCATCCGAGGGATAACTCGGTTAATAGAGCTCGGAGGCTGAATGCGAGCAAAACAAAAGAACTGGTCTTTTGTGTTTCATTAATAACAATACTGTGGATTTGTGAAACTGGCCTTCCGTATACGAGCCTCGAGGAATCTACAACGAAATATTTGGCATCATAAACGAAATTCGCTGTAATTTGGGAATTAAGGAAGTGTTCGAGTTGTTTATCTTTTAGTACAAGTTGTCAACTTTAAGAAATAGGTCACTTACTATGAAGATAAGCTTTAATCACTCACTTCACTAGGTAACGCAACGTAAAACTTCGTGCAAAACTAGAGATGCAAGATGATGCTGATGTGTATGCCTTGCATGGTTTCGTTTTTTTAATGTTGCACGCTGTCGTTGACAACTGGGAAAATTGACATTTTTTTTTCTTTAAATAATTTTTTGATTTTATTTTCTCAACTTTGAATGAATGATATTTATTTGCAAGAACATAGGTAAAATTGAGTTCGTCTAAAGTTAAAATTGGGTATCACTACATTCGACATTTCAGTCGTGCAAATATTTTGATTTTCAATTAATTGTACATCATTTTTTTTAAACTAACTAACTAACTTAACTTTGTTTTAATTCAAAGGCCACGAAAGACCAATTTACATAACATAACATCACGCCTGTATTTCCCCGAAGGGGTAGGCAGAGGTGTAACAGTACAACATTTCGCCAATTATGTTATAGTCCCATGTAATAGGGGGCGAGCCTATTGCCATTGACCGGGCACAAATCCAGACTCCGAGCTGCTACTGAGAATTTCCTAATGAAAAACCCAATAACACTAAAACAAACACATCAATTTACAGTACATACAAATGGACCAATTTCTTTATATGTACTCATATTTCCTTCTACTATTCTTCGATAATGTGCCTATTTGACCTCAAAACTCAGAACCCACACAAATAAGATATAGGAGGTTCGCCTACTATGCAATACAGATATTACGTAAGCAATAATCTAATATTATATTTATGAAACGTCACGGTCTAAGGAGTCGGTCAGAAACTAGATATGATGATTGCGGTTACAACCGCCTAGCTAACTAAGGACGATTTCAAAGCATTTATAAGTAGGTATTTACCATGTAAGTTACATATAATAATTTTGCTTGTACTTTTATTCATTCTTCAACAACTTTCAGGTAGAAAGTAGGTATATACTTTCATTTTGTATCTGAATTTTGAGCCAACACGGTATTTTATTTTGGTATACGCATATATGTATGCAACCTCATGGTCTATGGAGTCGGCCAGAAAATAGATATGATTAGTGTGGTTACAACCACCTAGCTAAATGAGGACGATTTCAAAGCATTTATACTTACAATGTAAGTGACGTATAATAATTTCAGAGGGTCGTGCTTGTACACACGGCTACACATCAAGCTGTACAAAACCAGTATAGGCTGACCTCGAGTTGTAAGGAAAACCCGGAAAACCTATAAAATGCGAGGTCAGCTTATACTGGAAATGTACAGCTTGATGTGTACCCGTGTGTACTTGTATTCATTCTTCAACAACTTTCAGGTAGAAAGTAGGTACTTTCTTTTTGTATCGGAATTTTGAGCCAACACGGTATTTTGTGTACGCACAGTTTGCATATATGTTTGTTGAACCAATAACATAGTAATTTACTTTTTAATTAGAGATTGGCAATGGGTAGCAGGTATAGGAGGAAGCGTAATAAATTAGCTACAAGGTGAAACTGTTAGGTTATTTAAATGAGTCTTCTGGTACAAATGTCAGTACAGATAAATATACCAACTGACATTCAGTAACAAAGCAATATTGAATTGAAGGCAGTTAATTATGTTACACGTTATAAATGTACCAATCACAGAAATAGATAGAATGGCCATGTGGGCAGGGCGCGCGTGGCAGCACCATGCACCATAGTGCAGGATATTTCAAAGCCTTTCTCAGCACGCCTTATGACTTGTTTCTGTAAATACTGTAACAAAAACCCGCAAAAATGCCTTATTGCGCTGTTTCTAACTGCAGAAACAAAAGCTGTAAAGTACATTTGATTTAAAAAAAAAATTTTTAAATAATGACGTCAAATGTAAGGGGTAGTTTGTTCGGAAAGCTGCCACGCATAAATCGCAAGTAAAATTGTGATTACAACAATTCTATCTATTTATGTGGTACCAATCCTCATTATGGGCAACGAACTGCACTGGAAATAATTAATTTAATCAAACATATTTCCTTACAAAATTTGCCACAGCGATAAATTGCTTTAAAAAAAACTATTATGAGGTTAAAATCTTTTAATGAGTATGGTATCAAATAGAAACGTCATCACTGATTGGTTGAATAGTTTTAAAACTATCCACCTACCCTCGAGTTAGGAATGAAGACTTTGTAATAGGATACATCGCCTCCACTGGAACGAAGTCCCGGGGGGTCTCTACCAGACCAAAGAGTTATACGCTCGGACGAATAAAAAAGGCGGACGGAATCATGCTAAATTCAAATTCAAAATTATTTTTTGTCAAACATAGGTATGATGTACAAGACATGGTGTTAATTTTTAAATAAACCAGTATCACTATGTTTTGCCTTGATAGGCGTACAAATTAACTGATATTTATAACATAAAGATAATAATTATTACAGATTTGTGGAAATTAATTGTTTAATAATAATAACAGTTTTTATTAATATATATTAATTAATAGTTTAACAAAGACAAAGACTAAAGCACTGATTTTTTTCCTAAACCCACTGTAATTTCGAAAGCATTTACCTGTATTACACCTATTACACCTGATTTATACTGTTATTTTATTTGTGACACTACAACAATGACTAGGTACCACCACACTAGATTTTTTGCGTAATCGCGCTTTTTGGCATACTATGGATGTGAATGTTCCCGTACTTTTAGGCGAGCCGGCATACTAAAAGTATATTTAAGATTCATACATATATCTCTCCTTCGTGACACCGCCAACAAAATCTGCACACAGAAACACCTTCCACACGTACACTTCCACAAATTCTCACCACACTTACACTTCCACACACACACTCTCACACTCTAGTACAAACATTACACGCAGGACATTAATTTACTTTTTTTTTTTTGTTCCTAAACAACTTATTTTTTTCTGTTTAAGGAAAAAATCGAATATTGTAAATATTACCTATAACTGTGTTTATTATATAGCGAGAAGACACTGGCTCATGCAACACAGTTATTACTAGTGCAGGGGTCAGAGAATTCTACATTAAGTGTATAAGCATTTATGTCAATAAACGATTATTTATTTATTTTTTATTTTACTATGGATGCTTCACTTATTGTTTAGCGAGATTCCATCCACCTTTTTTATTCATCCGAGGTTATACGCATTACATTTTGCTCAATGAACGTCTCATAAACTGTGAAACCACTTCAAATACGAATAGCTATAGAAGTAGTACGTAATATTCAAAACGATAGACAATAAACGTACAGAGCGTTGAACGCCTGCAATTGAGATTTTATTATGATTGACAAACGTAGTCGGCAAGGCGTTATACGTCACAGTGACGATAGCCGCCGCCAGCGCACGCCCCGCTCACGTCACACGGCCAGCTGATCGCACCTACTCGACCGGTGTAAACAAATCATAGTAACGCTCCCACGCTCGCGACTACATGAATAGGTTGCATTAATATTTATTTAAACATCCAACGCAAATCTCGACTTCACACTGAATTAATCATTCTTATCTAGTTAACAATTACGTATAAATCCGGCAAACCTCTCGTGACATATTGCGCTATCGATCAATTGTAGCCCAAAGCCAAAGTAGCCCCACTTGGTCAGTTTATAACCGAGACGTAACTTGTCCATTTCACTTGTCTTACATTTGTTTCGAGTGCGATTATCTAAGCGATAGGGTTTAAAACCGGTCACGGTCAGTTGTTTGGCTAGCAACAAAGAAATGTCGTCATTATAGTAATTAATAATGAGGTCAACAGTTACCGCTCGTCGAAAGTCGAGTCAGTGAGATACCTAACTTATTGTTAGGTATCTGGGTTAACCAGCTGGTTTGCATATGGCGGATAGATGGTTTAGATAAAACGTCTGCCAGGCAACACAATAGAGAACCTAAACATAATATATTATAACGCGTGGGTGGGATACTACTACACACAAAATTATTCAGCGAATAAAAATGTTAACATAAACAAAATCTTCAAAGGTCATCGGTTCATTAATCCCGTAAACGCGAAAGACTAATTAATTAATATCTTGATGATCTAGATTTCTAGAAAAAAATAATTAAAAATATGTAATGTATTTGGCAGCGTGTAATTAGAAAAGAAACATGAGACAAAAAAAAATGTACATGTAAAAGAAGTGCGACAGATAATTTCTACGCACGGCTAAAATCTGCAGGCCCAAATTAGAACAGTTGTCGTGGTCGTCAATAAAATTTAGGTTTTACGACTAACTATTGGAGTACCTAATAGCATTTCGATGTTCACGAGCGTAAAAAGCGATCTTCACAATTACAGCGTCTCGGAACGTCATAGTTACGATATCTCGACGATTCTCATCGAACCGGGGTGGCGCGCGGACCGTGATTCCCTCGAGCCGCGGACTTCGCATTTGCATACAGGCAAACATGTTATTACAGACTATTACGTACGTACAGTACAGTAAAGAATATGTAAAATTTAAATACGTTATACAATACAACACGTATTCGTCCAACTACTCCGGAAACTCGAGTCGAAAGAAATCCGATATTTTCGGTAGCGATAGCGTCTCGGTAAAATGTAATGCACTACGTTCGTAAAAGTTCAGTCTCCATTCGCGAACAAATTAGTTTAATTATGGTAGAGAGTAACTCAGTGAATAACGGAGCTATAAAACTGTAGATAAGCGAACAGGCGAACAACGAGAATTGAAAAATAAACAGAACAAACAGCCGAGTGCGGACGAGGACGAGGCGCACCTGCCGTTCTGGTCACCACGCTCGCACACCTGCGACAAGCCCGCGCTTTGTTGCCTTCAGAAAAAAATATTCCAATAGTTACATGCTTAGCCAAGTGGAAGTCACTGATATAATTACAAACTAAAAAAACCGGCCAAGAGCATGTCGGGCCATGCTCAGTATTATAGGGTTCCTTAAGTAGGTGTAATTACAAACGAATCAAATCGAATATTTATCATGGCTATTTTAGTTTTTGCAATAATCGGCAGCATTCGCGACTCAGAGCGTGTTGTTAGTAGCGCCATCTAGCGATAAATTCAAGAAGACAAATTTAAGAATCTGTCATGTCAAAGTTATTTTTTGTGATTTTTTCAAATAGAAAGTAGCTAAAGGAGCATTATTTGCTATGATCCTTTGTCTCTAAGATCAATGACCTTTGAACTAGGACGTTTTAAGTATTTTTCAGTTTTCTCTCTATAACTCAAAAAATTATAATCACATTATACCCGAAATAATTTTAAAAGAGAGTTTTTACAAAGGTCTATCAATGTGGAAGATTATACCTTTCTACGTTGCATAGTTTAGAAATGGCAGGGGGGGGGACACATTGCAAGCCACTTTGGCGGGCTATATTTCGCAGATGGTACACCTGATAAAAAAGTGGTGTATGAAACATTACCTTCATTTTAGTAGACCTATTCAATGATACCCCACACGAGGGGATGCAGCGAAAGAATTTTTTTCATCCCCATTTCACATGTATGGACGCTACCCCTAAAATACGTAAAAACGATTTTTTATTCTTTTAAAATTGAGATCTATATGTAGACTATTTTTTAACAAAATTTCATTTACTTATGTTTATAACTGTAGAAGTTATTACGCTGTAAAGGATTAGGACAGACGGACAGACGGACGGACATGACGAAACTATAAGGGTTCCTTGTAGGACTTCGGAACCCTAAAAAGCGTGAAGAATGTTGTAGTATGAAATATTTAGCATCAAAAATTTCACAGTACGCTATAGCCGTAACGGCGAATAATTTGGTAAACGCCTATCAGGGGAATGTTGCCGTCATATTTCATAATCCAAACCATATTTCAGCGGAGGCGGGCGTAGTGGCGACCAAAGAAGGCGAGGCGACACGCTCCGAAGAAATATTGCTGGCTCGGCGCGGGCGGTGGAGGGAGCGAAGCTGCGAACTACGCACAAGATATCTGCCATCTCCAAGCGAGGCTAGGCCTTGTGCGGTTTATCTCCCCGCCAGACTCAAAGCCGCGCCGTTTGGGAAATTGCGTACACAACAAACAAAGAATTGCACATCGAGATAAGGAACCGGAGCGTATCGCGCTTATGAACGCCCCTCGGCTCCGTTCGCCACGCCTGACTGAAATAATCTAACAAAGGTACGCCGTTATTCCCCCTTCGATATTCTCCATCAATGTAAAGTATCATCATTATTTTCATGTAACACACAAAACAGAAGAAAGGTGTAAATTATAATGAGTTATCAAAGCGCTGCCGCCATTCGGGAGTGTTAGATAACATTATGTGCATGACAGCGGTCTCGCGGACGATTTCTCTACATAATATTCGCGTGACATTCGGATCTTACCAGACTGTAATGAATAAAAAACATTATCAAGTAATGAAAACCTACAGAATATTATAGAGTTTTCGAGAATGATTCGATGTAACTAATGCGGATGGAAGCTCGATTTAAGTTTGATAATCCGCAAGCTGCTGCCCGTCAGAGATAGGGCAGTTTTCGACGAGGGTCGGGAGTCCGCACGGATGCTCTCTGGCGTTGGACGGTTCAAAGGGAGCTTAGTTCTAGTTGGCACAAAAGAATAGCCGAGTTTTCGGCTCGACTAACAAGCTTAAAATCTCGGACGACTAAAAAAGGCGGACGGAATCTCGCTGAGAAATGATTGAAACTCTTAATTTTTTCCTAAACCCACAATAATTTTGACAGCATTTTAACACACCAGATATATATTGTTATTTTTTTTGTGACACCGAGATTACACGAGATTTTTTGAGTAATCGCGGTTTTTTGTCTTACTATGGGTGTGAATGTGTGCGTGCCAGCCCATACTTTTAAGCGAGCCGTGTTACTATGAGTGCTTCACTTATTGTTTAGCGAGATTCCGTCCGCCTTTTTTATTCGTCCAAGCTTAAAATTTTAATTGACAGCATTTTGGAGCACGCGCGCGCTGACCACGGTCATTCGATAACCACGCCGTCCGATCCAATGAGTGCTTAACTAATATTTCATCGTAAATTTTTCATTTCATTTCATTTACACAAGCAAACGTGCCCGAGCCTTCATTGTGTGTAAATCCGAGCACGTCGACCTAAACAGATTAATTCCAAACGTGCTGTACTTTATGTCAATCGATACCCACGCAAATAAGTATTTAAATTATAATAACTTCTTAGGTTTTCGCGATCACTAGACATTAACACATTATAATAAAACAAAGTTTAACTGGATTAAATCGCGTATTGGTTTTCCTGACGTTTCGAAAGCTTTGCAGCATTTCGTGGTCGCAGGTAGACTAACGGCCAAAATTAATATCCGATCTATCCACGATTTGCCCTAACTAGAGATAGGAATTTGACATAAGCTCCATACAAAATATGTCAAATTTCTATCTCCAGTAGGGTAAATCGTGGATAGATTGGATATTAATTTTGGCCGTAAGAAGACAATCGTCTTTATTTATTTATTTATTTATATATGCTTTATTGTACACCATAAAAAACATTACATTTAATATGCATTTAAACTATTGTACAAATGGCGGCCTTATCGCGATCAGCGATTTCTTCCAGGCAACCTTAGGATGGACAAGAATGAACTTGACAGAAAATGGGGTTGTCAGATGTGCAATTTCGATACATAATTTAATAATAAAATAAAATACTATACTACTACTATAAAATAACAACAAAAATATATTCTATAAATCCTAATACATAAATACTATATGCATATATACATATAAATAATAAGCAACGGTAAAGTAATTAAAAACGACCACATACAGGAGAAGAAACATGTTCATAGCGACAAATAATGCTCCTTCACAAGCCTCTTAAACACTGGCAGCGATTGCGCTCTTCTAATAGGCACTGGCAATGCATTCCACAAACGAGCAGCTTGAACCGTAAAGGATTTGTCAAAAAATGTTGTGGAATGCATTGGCATTTTCAGTCTTAAATTATTTGATGACCTAAGGAATAGCGTGTGAGTGTTGCAGAGGAATTCCAAACGTTTCTTCAGGTAAAGGGGAGTAGAAGGAGAGAAAAGCACGTTATAAAGAAGATAAAGAATATGAGCATTCCGGTGAAGGCGAATAGGTAACCACTTGAGCTTAACGCGGAAATCAGAAACATGGTCATATTTGCGCAAACCAAATTTGAATCTAATGCAGAAATTTTGAAGCCGCTCAAGTTTATTAAGTTGGTCTTCTGTAAGATCGAGATAGCTGACATCAACATAATCAAGGATGGGAAGAAGGAGAGATTGTGCAAGCGCAGTCTTGGTGGTAGTCGGTAAGAAATTGCGGAGTCTTTTTAAAGACCCAGCAGATGCAAAGACCTTGCGACTAACTTCCTGTAGTTGGGCAGTCCAGGAAAAGTTCCGGTCGACGAAAATCCCCAAGTTTTTGACTTTTTCGCTGTATGGGAGCAAAATGTTGTCAAAGGAAACTTGAGTAAGAGTCGTCCAATCAATTCGAGAAATCATCCTGGAGCTGCCAACCACAATAGCCTGCGTCTTCGTAGGATTGACTGTGAGTCCGTACCGCTTGCTCCAGTCACATATAACGGCTAGGTCTTTATTAACAGCGTGAACAGCTTCAGACAGATTACCAAGAGGTGCTCGTGAGTAAATTTGTAAGTCATCTGCATAAAGATGGTAGGAAGAAAGTAGTTCATTGGAGATAGAATTTATAAAAACTGCGAAAAGTAAAGGGGATAAAACGCCACCCTGTGGAACACCGGCAAAGGTATTGCTCCAAGAAGACGAAGTCTTCTCAATGCAAACACGTTGCCGACTACCGAACAGGTAACTATGAAACCAGTCTAACGCCGATGGAGATATGTTAAGAGAACATAGTATGCCAAGCAAAACATCGAAATCAACGGTATTAAAAGCATTGCTAAAATCTAGTCTTTACAGATATTTCTAAAAAAATATTTTAATCTACCGTACAATATTATTAATTAAAATCGTTTCGAATTTTCGATGCACGCAGTAATCACTCACAATATCATTATCTTTTACAGTGTTGCGTGCTGTTTGGGACTTGATTATTATTGGAACCCAGTCCTAAAACGAAGTGACGAGTGATTACTGCGTGCATCGAAACGATTTTAATTAATAAAATTGTACGGTAGATTAAAATATATTTTTTGAGAAATATCTGTAAAGACGATTGTCATCTTAGTCTACCTGCGACCGCGAAATGCTGTAAAGCTTTCGAAACGTCAGGAAAACAAATTCAAATAATATACGCGATTTAATCCGGTTAAACTTTGTTTTATTTAAATTATAATAAAACAAGTTTAACCGATATATCCTATATCTTCCCATGGGTGTCGTAAAAGGCGACTATTTACCAGAGGATGGGCAGCAGCGTTCTCTGAGTATTTAACCAACCAACTGCGATCGCCAACCCGTCTGCCAAGCGTGGCGATTATGGCATATATATATTCCCAACTTGGGGGAAGCCTATGTCCAGCCTTGGACGTATTTCGGCTGAAATGATGATGATGATGATGAAGTTTAACCGGATTACATCGCGTATATTATTTGTTTTCCTGACGTTTCGAAAGCTTTGCAGCGTTCGTGGTCGCAGGAAGACTAAGATGACAAGCGTCTTTACAGTTATTTCTAAAAAATATTTTTATCTACCGTACAATTTTTTATTTATTAAAATCGTTTCGATGCACGCAGTAATCACTCACGTCATTATCTTTTACAGTGTTGCGTGCTGTTTTGGACTTCATTATTTTTAGAACTGGTTCCAAACAGGTGGTAGCTGCCAACCATCTTCTCTATTAAAATTAGGATGTTTTTTAATTTCAACAGCCTCACGGAGCATTCTAGGTACATATCGGTTTTCCTTCGCCAGGACTTTGGTTTATAAAATCGAAGAAAATGGTTGGGTTTGTCTAGGGCATGTTGTTGTTGCAACTTGTTTTATTATAATGTGTAGTGATCGCGAAAACCTAAGAAATTATTACGTATTTAAATGATTCATAAAACACAAAATTGTAAAGGAGGGATAAAAGTTTCAGTAGCCACGCAATGCGAGCAGTCTCCTGTATTTCCCAAGGGTAGACATCCTCAAATAAAATAGCAGAAGCCAAACGCGACGTCTTTCCAGGCAACCCCACTTTCGGAAATATCACTGTGTGAGGAATTTGGGGGCTTTGAGTGACACGACTGCTTTCGCTCGATGGCTTTTAGGGTGACGTTGTATCTGTAGGTACGTAGTTTGTAAATTTGCAGGCTTTTACTGTCCCCCCGTCTCAAATATACCGACAGACTCATAACATACGATACTTTGTTATACATTTTAGCCTCAATAACAGGACTCCGAATTTAGGATAGCAAAGCTGCCCTATTCATCATATTACTAATTGACTTATTTAAAGAAGCGAATGCTAATCTGAACATCTTGAACTTTGATCGTAAAATAAAAAAATTACGAGTTAATTCAATGTACACACGGCTACGGCTATAATTGTATAGGCTTTCCGTACAATACGAGGTCAGCTTATAATGGAAAGTTACAGCTTGATGTGTAGCCGTGTGTACCTTTTTAATTTTAAGATTAATCTGCTTTGTCGCTCCTGCTGTTCATAGCGAACTGATGGAAGACGGGAACCCACATAAAAGTTATACAACGTGTTATTGAAATAACTGAAAACCTCTTAGGGGTTTCATTGTACTCATCAGTATGAACAACTTTTACTATGGGACCAACACTGAAATCGCGAAAAAATAATGATCTGTTCCCTACATTTTGTTGAATTATGTGAACAAAAATTTGGAAACAGCCGATATATTTTTCGTGATTTCATGGTTAGTCCCTGTGGTTGGTCCCATAGTAAAAGGTGTTTATACTAATGATTACAATGACCCCTTTAGAGGTTTTCAGTTATTTCAATAACACATTGCATTTCGAAAAGCTGTAACAGCAATGATATTGAAAGTGGATGAGAAAAATACAGTCCAGCAATAAAAGTTACAGTTTTTCAAAGTTAACGGCCGCGTAAAGTCAGGACCGTGATCTCGTGTTTATGTGCAGAGCACCAATAGAAATGTTGGCGAACAGGCGAACTAGATATAAGTTTATGGTGCACGTATTCAGCCACCGCGCGTCTCGACTCACAAAGCGGAGTCAAGTTACCAACAGAAGAACACGTCGCGGTCGTCGAGCTCGATGGGGAGTGAGGCAGGGTGTGGGGGAGAGGGGTATACTCAGCGACGTGACATTTTCGCAAACAAGCCACGAGAAGCGAGGCAGGGGCGCCGTGAAATTTGCAACCTCGGCGCCAGCCGCCATCCAACCGGCCGCGACGCAACGCCCAGCCTAATGGGGGAAATCGATGAATAAATTCGGTGATCCGGATCTCACTACCCTTGCTGTCCGAAAGTTGGTAACCGTTAAAATTGTATGTAAACGAGAATTTCCATTTCCATGTCAAATGATGGGGAACAAACATCATTACATCATGATTAGCGGCAACAAAAATAATAGTAGAGGCTTAGACGAACAGGGGCTTAGGTAGGGGGCTGTTACATTCGATCTAATGCTGTGTTCGTGTCAAAGTTTTAAACTTCTAAACAAACTAAACTAAAGTAACTTCTTAGGTTTTCGCGATCACTACACATTATAATAAAACAAAGTTTAACCGGATTAAATCGCGTATATTATTTAAATTGGTTTCCCTGACGTTTCGAAAGCTTTGCAGCATTTCGTGCTCGCAGGTAGACTAAGATGACAAATGTTTGTTTTATTAAACTAAACTAAACTTAAAACTAACTTAACTTCTTTAACTTCTAAACTTTAAATGGATTCACCCCTGATGCAAAATAGGAACAGGATAATTTCGACAAACGTTATAGAGAAGAGTTAACATTGACATTGGTGTCGATTTTGTTCACTAACTAAATTTATTTTAAACTATCGCTCTCTTTTACTAATAGTAGATAGGTACACACGGCTACACATCAAGCTGTTATTTCCAGTATAAGCTGACCTCGCATTTTATAGGTTTTCCTTACAACGCGTGGTCAGCCTATACTGGTTTTGTACAGCTTGATGTGTAGCCGTGTGTACAAGAAAGGCAACAATTTTAAAACTGTCGAATTAGTCGGAATTTAGATTTCCATACAAGTTTAGTCGTGATCTCGGAACGTGCCCACTAAAATACAAGGAAATGTAACACTTAAACTAATTTGACAGTTCTAAAATTGTTTCCATCCCTTGTATCTACTATTAGTAAAAGAGAGGGATAGTTTAAAATAGGTTTAGTTCGTGAACAAGAGAATCGCCACCAATGTTTTATAAAATAAATAAGAAGTATCTTTAATCAAAATTTATCATAATGTAGCTATAGTTCCACACAAACAATCTGTGCACATGAATGTGTTATTTGTTTCTGTTTATCTACAAATAAATTTATGTAAATGGAATTGAATCAACCTACATTCCCTTGCCAAAACAAGGATAGGCACTTAGGCATGGAGGTTACGACCTAACATTAAGTTAAGTAAGAAGTACATTTGCTGAATCTCTCTGATATTCAAAACACAATGTGAGAAATAAAAAAACTTCACCATTTCATATAATGGAATTGCTGGTCTTGAAAAAATTTATTAAAATATTAAATTTTTTGAAATATAAAAGGAACCCATCATAATGATTTAATAGCTAGCCAATGTAAAGGACCAAAATATAGCTTGCGGACCAATAAAACAATGGTATTTTTCCTGCAAAGCAAAACGTGGGCATGGTACCAGGACGATATAAAAATAGAGCAATGTAATTAAGGGAAAATATTAAGGGGCAGACCCACACCGGACACGCTTGAATTATTACAAGAGACTTTTATAACAACAGAAATTCTTATGGAAATTCCAAGCGCGTTTTGAGTTTTCGTTTTAGTCCTGTAAGAGGGTAGAAATCAAAGTGTTTATTTATTTAATATTCAGAGGTAATTAATGTTCATCAACTCAGCCTATCGCAGTCCACTGCTGGACATAGGCCTCTCCCAAGTTGCGCCACAACACTCGGTCCTCTGCCTTCCACATCCAGTCCCCCCCAGCCACGTTTTTCAGGTCGTCGGTCCACCTGGCGGAGGGGGCACCCTACACTGCGTTTGCCGATTCGCGGTCTCCACTCAAGGACTCGTCTGCTCCAGCGGCTATCGGTCCTTCGACAGACATGGCCAGCCCACTGCCACTTCAGCTTACTGATCCTACAAGCTATGTCGGTCACTCCGGTTCTTCTCCGAATAATCTCGTTACGGATTTTATCCTTCAAAGAAACTCCAAGCATAGCTCGCTCCATAGCTCGCTGAGCGACTTTAAATTTGTAGACCAGCCCAACTGTCAGTGTCCACGTCTCGGCGCCGTAAGTCATTACAGGCCTGAAGATGGTCACCGGGGAGGTTTTAGTGCGGTAAAAATCCCACACATCCCAGCCTCTACCCCACGAGGCCGGTAGCCTTTTGAAGGTTTACTCATCGAAAAAAAAAAAAAAAAAAACCGGCCAAGAGCATGTCGGGCCATGCTCAGTATTATAGGGTTCCTAAGTAGGTGTAATTACAAACAAATCAAATCGAATATTAATCAAGGCTATTTTAGTTTTTGCAATAGACGGCAGCATTGGCGACTCAGAGAGTGTTGTTAGTAGCCGCTAGATGGCGCCAAATTTAAGAAGCCAACATAACACAAAGTTACTTTTTGTGATTTTTTCAAATAGAAAGTAGCTAAAGGAGCATTATTTGCTGTTTTCATTTTTCTCTCAGGTCAATGACCTTTGAAATAGGAAGTTTAAGTATTTTTCAGTTTTCTCTCTATAACTCGAAAATTTATGATCACATTATACTCGAAATAATTTTAAAAGAGAGTTTTTACAAAGGTCTATCAATTTGGAAGATTATAAGTTTCTATGTTGCATAGTTTAGAAATGGCAGGGAGGGGGACACATTGCAAGCCACTTTGGCGGACTATATTTCGCAGATGGTACACCTGATAAAAAAGTGATGTATGAAACATTACCTTCATTTTAGTAGACCTATTCAATGATACCACGAGGGGGAGCAGCGAAAAAAAATAATTCTTCCCCATTTCACATGTATGGGCGCCACCCCTAAAATACGTAATCACGATTTTTTTATTCTTTTAAAATTGAGATCTATATCTAAACTATTTTTTGACAAAATTTCATTTACTTATGTTTATAACTGTAGAAGTTATTAAGCTGTAATGGATTAGGACAGACGGACAGACGGACAGACGGATAGACGGATAGACGGACAGACGGACAGACGGACAGACGGACGGACATGACGAAACTATAAGGGTTCCTTGTAGGACTACGGAACCCTAAAAAGGACCCACTGGTTGAAGACCTTTGTCTTCAAACTTTGCGGTATAGGCGACGAGAAGACTCGGCGAAGTTTGCCAAATTCTTATTAATAAAAATTAATGTTAGTCAAGCGTAATGCTCAAAGATGTTTCTTAGATCGTTAATTATTGTATTAAGTACATCTAGGGTTGCCAACCGTACTATATGTATAATATAGTATTTTACTATATTTTGACCCGGCGTCCGGCGTACTATACATATACTGCTGAAGAAGGATATAGTACGCCAAAATACAATAGTATATTTCGCTCGAAGGTACAATGTGCTTCCGATTTTCCTGCAGGTTGCAGTTTTAAGGTTTCATAGGTAACTGTCATTTCATGCAGCTTCAGGTTTCCATAAACCTCTTTGAGAACCCCAAGTACATTTATTACCTATATTATACATTTCATTTTTTTCATTTTTTTTTATTAAAACTGCAACACCACTCAGCAATATTTGTATTTGCAACTTACTTTAAAAACACCTTAACTAAGGTAACATTTTGAAAAACACCCATAGTAATTACCTTCGTAAAGAGAAAAAAATGAAAAACTTAAAACGCTATGAAAATGGTCAATGTGTTTTCGCAAAAAACCCTGAAAAATATTGTTTTCAACAAATCATTTTAATATTTTTCTAAAAATACTATATTTTCTTTCGGTATACTATATTTTTCATGCCTTGGCCTGCAAAATACTATTATTTCCCAAAAAATAGTTGGCAACCCTAATTACATCACATACAACTACGGAGTGTGATAATGCAAATGACTTGAGTGAGTCTTATAACAAATCTTAATCAACACACATCAACATAAAACTTGCCGTGACAAGTTTATTTGATTTTATTAACACTCAATGTCACATCATTCGGTTTGGTATGTAAAAATAAACTTTTCATTACACGCCTCAGACAGAATTATACCGAATCTGTTTTTCCTTTAACCTATAACAAGATGCAGCGACAACACAGCCCCTAGACGCCACATAACAGGCGACCGATTTCTATCACACATAAGGGAAAAATCCTGTATGTAAGCCGCCACTCAAACAATTTGAATCAGTTACGACCACTTCTGTGAGCCGTTGACACTTCCGTGTTAGTGAACACAAAATTTACAAATAAATGTTATAATGACTTCTTGCACAGTACGATTGTGTTGTAAAAACAGCAAGTCTTTGAGTGTCCAGAAAGACGGCATAACATTTCATCGTTAAGTTAATAATGTCATTATCCAATTAGATTTTTCAACTGATTTAATTTTTAATGAGATTTCATCTTATACTGGTTAATTCGTAACGGATACCAAAGGTGCAGACGGCACGTTGATGTCTTTCACAAAACATCTCTTTCTTACGCAAGCACTTAATACACTATCTCTTTCCCTCTATTTAATTGTCAATGTAACTAGTGATGTACTAAATCTGTTATCGATGAAACAAAGTTCTCCATACTATCAACGAAATTGAAAAATATAGGTAGTAGAATATTTTGCAATCTACAAAAAAAAAAAACTACGATTTCAAATATTCAATCTTTATATGCCAGGGAGTCTACTCCCGTTCAACGATAAACGAACTTTTGTTCCGACCGATACGTACACGATAAATGATATATGTACCTTTTTTAGGGTTCCGTAGTCCTACAAGGAACCCTTACAGTTTCGTCATGTCCGTCCGTCTGTGCGTCTATCCATCTGTCCGTCTGTCCTAATCCTTTACAGCTTAATAACTTCGACAGTTATAAATATAAGTAGATGCAATTTTGTTAAAAGATAGTTTAAGTTTTGATCTCAATTTTAAAAGAATAAAAAATGCGTGATTATGTATTTTAGGGGTGGCGCCCATACATGTGAAATGGGGATGAAAATATTTTTTTCGCTCCACCCCCTCGTGTGTGGTATCATTGAATAGGTCTACTAAAATGAAGGTAATGTTTCATACAGCACTTTTTTTTCAGGTGTACCATCTGCGAAATATAGCCAGCTAAAGTGGCTTGCAATGTGTCCCCCCCCCCCTGCCATCTCTAAACTATGTAACGTAGATACTTATAATTCTACACGTTGATGGACCTTTGTAAAAACTCTCTTTTAAAATTATTTTGAAAGAAAGAAAGAAAGAAAGAAAAATTATTTATTGCCACAACAAGACGACATGCGGTAGGTGCACATAAAAAAATACTTAATTAGGTACATTTCTTGAATCATTTTATCAATGTATGATACCTACTTTGCATGTCGTAGCTGCGGCAAAGTGGTCAACACTCAGCATGATAATAATGTGATTATAAATTTTTGAGTTATAGACAGAAAACTGAAAAATACTTAAGACGTCCTAGTTCAAAGGTCATTGACCTTAGAGAAAAATGATCTTAGCAAAGAATGCTCCTTTAGTTAGTTCCTTTAGTTAGTCCTTTAGTTAGTTAGTGTTCCTTCGTGACACACATTCGAGGCTCTTAAGGTCATCAGAAAACCTCACGTTGGCGATACCATCGCATTCCACAAATTTCTTTGGTAATTCTTTTACAGTTCAGGCTGCTCGCCTGTGGAATGCTTTGCCAGTACAAGTGAGGCGTGCTCAATCTTTGCCTATATTTAAAAAACTGGTAAATGATCGCTACCTATCATCACTGTAATTTCCGGCAGGTACATTATGTAATATTTAGACATATTGTATTGTATTTATTATGTTTATTGTATCTTATATTTATGTAGTTTTGTTATAGATATATGTATAGTATTTATGTTATGTAGTATATGTATTCTATTATGTTGTTACACTGCGTACTACCCCTCTCTTTACTTGCCCATATTGTCCATCCTAAGGTTGTCTGGAAGAAATCGCCTTGAGCGATAAGACCGCCGATTGTACATGTGTTCTATATAAGTCATATATGTTGCTATCTTCTTTTGTGTACAATAGTATTTGTATTGTATTGTATTGTTGAAAAAAAATTACTTTCCTTCGTACGTACGTATTTTTACATTTATTACGTATTAAATAAATGAATGAATGAATGGCGTGCATACCTATAAGTGACGTGTTTACACCGTACTAAAGACTTATAAACATTAATTATAGATTTAAATTGTAAATATGTCGTTGGTGTGCCTTGCTTAAATAAATCAATAAATCAATTACTAATTACTACATATTTAACTGTCGAAAACATTGAAAATTTAAAATTAACTAATAAAATTACAGTAAAAACTACAACAAAAGACCCTTCTTTTGTTGTACAAACAAAATTATAGATCTCAAACGATTTTAAACCTAATTGACTACTAAGTTATGTTAGAAATCGTAAAAATAAAGAAAGTCGCTAGCTAGCTACCAATAGCCAATAGCTATTTTACTTGGTCAGCTCACGGCAGCGCGGCGGCTGCCCGCTACACCGTAAACTTGTTGGTTATTCGAAGCAGTAGCCAATAGCTAGCTATCGTGTTGACAGATATCGTAGCCATTGATCGAAGTAGCCATGGCTATTTGTTGAATAGCCGCTATTTAGCTAGTTATTAGAGTAGCTACCCACTTCTAAGCCTTACTCCTGACCCCGCCTGGATCGAGTGCTGTATCAATCGAATTTGAATTCGAGTTAGTGTCAAATCCTACTGCTTTTTTCTAGGAATTGAAATTAGCTCGATTTGGTTCAGAGCTTGAACCAGTCGGGAGTAAGGCCCACGATGTTAATTTACAACTTCCACACGGACAGGGTCACAAGCACAGCTAGGAATGAATAATTTAGTAAAATAACAACTTTTGTGTCACATTCGATTTTATTTAAGATTTGCACGGATGTGTAATATTTCTCCATGAAGCTACTTGGTCTTTTACTTCTTTCGAAGGCCTCTTTGCGAAAAACTTCCTCAATTAAAATCAATCGCACTATTACATCCCTGAAAATGTTTGGTTTTGTTACATACATACATATTATCACGCCTGTTTCCCATTGGGGTAGGCAGAGACTATGGATTTCCACCTGCTACGATCCTGACACACCTCTTTCCCTTCATCTACGTCCATTAACCTCGTCATGCATGCTCGTCAATTTAGAGAACACTTAACCTGGCATTTTTTGAGAACATCCGCGATTTGATCGCGATACGTTCGCCGAGGTCGTCCCCTTCCAACTCTTCCATCCACACTCGCTTCGTATACTTGTTTCGTCAATCTTTTGGTTTTGTTAAAATCTATTAAATATCACAATAATACTGTCAAACGCGGTTTGACACGTAAACACTGAAAAAATTACTCAGTACTATCAGAATTTCGCTTTCAATTACTACTAAAATAAAATAATAAAAAAGATTTCAATACCCAAAAGAGACCTCTTGAGCAGTCGCATAATTTGAGGTTACATTGACGACAATTGTACAGTTTACTGTCTAATTCAACATTGTTTATATAAAAACAATCAGAAATATATCAAATAGGTTAGGTAAGGTTAGAACTGTGAGCGAGCGAAGTGAGTGGTGCCGCGGTAGCTGCCAGCGAGTACTAGAACCAAATTATAGTTATTAGTTGTTATATTCATTAGTCACAAAATTTGTTTTATTTGATTATACAGAATGGTATTTATAATGGCTTTATTATAAAAGCTCAAAGTTACAAATGCACTATTCGAAGGCTATACATATATAAAATTAATTTATTTAAAAAATGATTAGTGGTGATTAGAATTTTTGTTTTTTTTTTGTCCTTTTAATTTAAGTTATTTTTGAGTAGGTTCTTTTCTTTTGAATAACGTTTTATTTACGTGCTAATTAGCTGTTATAGTTTGCAATAATATTTGTTTTTGTTCCATGCTGTGTTCACTTTTAAATGTTAAGTAGGTACAATAATATTTATACCTAGACGTAGTACCTAGTATGTTAATGTAACATTTTGTGTAATATTGCTGGGTAAAATAAATAATATAATACTACTACTAAATTAATTACTTTATTATTTAATATTTATTTACTATATAAACGGACAATTACCTCTTTTAAAATATCCGCTTTACAAAATAATAACTCCATATTCAACACCAAATAAATACATAAAGATATTTTTAAAGATATAATTATCTTAATTCTGAAAGTACAGAGCACCCATCTTACTTTCAAAATTAAGATAATTTTGAAAGACTCCCTCCCTACATGTAATACTTACTATTATTATTAGTATATTAATTACTTTATTATTAAATAATATTAAAAGAAATAAGAAGCTAAAATCCTTATAATTAATACTACGTATTATATAAAAATAATATCGATAAAATAATATTTTATCGATATTATATCGTGTTGAATCTAAATCTGTCTCGTCTCTAACCCTACAAAGTTTGAAGTTTCTATGACATAATGACATTGTCAGGGCCAACCGGATCGCAGTACCCCGCTTCCTCATACCTCAGCTAGTGGCAGAATTGTTTGTACGCATTAAATTCAACAATATCCGTCTAGGGGCTGTGTTGTCGCTGACAAGATGAGACCAAATATAAACTGAACTGATATAATCTCGAAATTTACGTTCCCGGACAAATAACAGGGCCCTCCTATTCGCAGTCTTGGGTCGTAGGCGCTTTTAAGAATTAAGTAATTAAAAATAATTTATAATTTGATTACAATACATGTACAGTCAGTATACCGATGGTAACAAAACCAGTGTACGCAGATCCTGTATCTGAGATTAGCCTGAAGAAACACGAACTCAACGCGGCAGCGGACTTTAATCCTACTATCCTATTCCTATCCTACTATTATAAACGTGAAAGTTTGTAAGGATGTATGTTTGTTACTCTTTCACGCTAAAACTACTGTTTGGATTATAATGAAATTTGGCATACAGATTTGTCAATTTCAATGTTTTTTTATTATTTCAAATAAACCTAATTACAGGCACTTTTGAAAGGTCAGGCTCTAGTTGCACAGTTCCAAATTGTGGGTCCTATGGAGAAGAACCGGCAAGAAACTCCATGGATAAACTCTTTTTAATATAGGTTATTGTTTATTACATCAAATTTATTCAAATAATGTGAGTATAATGTAGGTTAATGTCAGAAATAAACAAGAGTTTAAAAGTGAGTATATTGCCTTTAGAAATAAACGTAAAAAGAGGTGCCATATCCTTATCCTGGTAAGATGTACTATTCCTGAGGGATGCGACATCTACGCCGGTGAAGCCGCGGGTACACACTAGTTTATAACATGTAGTGATTAACAGTTAGTATTTTGAGAAGTAAACATATTGTTGGGCAAAAACGGAATCCCGCCTGTTAACAGAATATCTGGAATGTCTTTATATTTATTCCCCTTTGAATATCGTTTCAACTTCATTTAAAATTCTTCTTTACTCGTATCTATCTATCTGCTATTATTATTCCGTAACCAGGTAGTTGTATCTCAAGTTCATCTGACATTATCAACTCTAAACAAATTAGTACCGTTTCGCTGACGACGTAACGGGTCGGCGCCAATGAAATCAAACAAAAACTACTGCGAATACCTACTTCTTGCTATCCTCACGTTTCTGGAGGTCATCGGAACGTACAACAACGCCTTAACACTACGGTTTTAATTGTTCCAATATCCGCAAACAATGAATTAAGTACTTAATGTTGAGCTTTTTACAAGGCAGATAAAACATTTTAAAATTCGTCAAAGAAACTAAATGCTAACTAGGCAAATGGCTGAATCCAAAAAAAACTTAAAGAAATAAGCCCCTGAAAAAACATTAGAATTTAATCGCTTTGCATACCTACTTGGCGATTTATAGTTGAAATATCTCAGAATATCAAAATAGCAAGTTGGGTGGAAAATCGAAACTCAATCACTTGGAAAATCGCGCGAATTTAAAATTTTCCGTTATAGGTATGCACGGTGAAAACGCAACACTGCGAAGTTGGATCGTAAGCAGGGGGTTCCGGTTACATTTGATCGAACTTGAGATTCCTACATAGCTTTGCACAATAGTCGTGAAACTCGTGGATGTGACTTCGCATATCCACCGATAAAAACCTGCGTAACGGGAATGTTAGGTACGTGTTACGTGCCCCATAGGCAACAGTCATATTATGTATATTAGAAACATTGTTAGAAACATTCAACAAACGGAACATAAAGCCTATCCGCACTACTATTCTAATGCCGCTGAAGCACAGCATAAAATACGTAGAATCTGTCATTTAACATTCAAACTTGGTAATACATGGAAATATTCACATATTCGGTGAAACAGATACCTGGCATTACAATTTATATTTCGTACTTGAAGCCTAAAGCTTCAGTTTACCAACACTACTGAATAATAAACGAGTTTGATACCGCGTTGCGTTAGATTTGGTCCTTTTGTCGGCTTAGTTGGAAATAGGGCTAGTGGTCTATTATGAGTCAGGTTAACGGGCGCTTTATAGTTTCGGCGTGAGAATGAGTCACCAAACACTATAGTCATAGTCGGCGTTCGTGCCTCGAGCGACATGGCACCAAATGGGGATTGCATTTCATGATACGAAACTTTATGGGAATAAAATCGATAATATGTCTGGCAAACTGGTCCCACACACTATAATTCCCATTAAAAAATGTCGTTAAATCCTTTGAAAATTGAGTAACTTGTGTAATGCGATTGCAAAACGATCGCAATACCAAAATTTTCCTGATATGATATTTCCTTAGCACGCAAACCTGTACTTAAATAACACATTCCACCGGGGAAACAGTCGGTACCGCTATGTCTACTTCATCTTTATTTGATGATGAATGTTTAAAACTGAGACTTATCTTAGAAGTCTTAGGTCATAGATTGGGTTGATAGGTTCGATCAAAGTAAATGGAGCTCGGCCAAGAGGTATCGGAGGTAATGTAGGCAAATTCACAAATCCCGATTGCGGAGTGGGTGGCCGTCAGGCTCCGTGTAAACAGTATGCCAGACCTACTCTGTGAGATAGTTAGCATCGCGAAATAACTGTTACAAAATGTTAGCGGCGACCGGTTGTGAAATACCGTAGCCCGATACTGAGTTAACTGACTAACATTGATATTGAAAATGACCCGAACGGATGCAGTACAGTAGCCGAAATTGGCAGTACAGTTAATACCAAAATAAAGCCGGCTTTTATGTGCCCGCTCTTTCCATTGCATATTTAAAAATAAAATGAAAAAACATACTACATATTGTTAATTGGATTCCTGAACCCTTATTAATTTGAAATATGCAACTATCAAGTTGATAATTCCCGTAATAGGCATTTCCTCAAGCAATAACAGATAATCAAGAAATGACGTAGCACATAAAACAACTAACAGCCGCATATAAACATAAAGTAGATAACGTAAATGGTATACCATTAGAACTGCACAATAACACATATGAGGGTACAATTTATTCTGAACGCGGCACTAAATTCTGTGTTAATGCAAAAAGAATGTAAACTATGGTCTATAGGTCTATAGTTTTTCTTAATTTAATTATGGCCCGTTTACACGACAGCGGTTCGTTATTTTTGTTGGACCCGTAGGTAATTGGATGTTGCGTTTTTGTTTGAGGTGGGTGTGTTTGTTTGAGCTTGATCACTGAACCACACAAGTTGACGGCAGCGATTTGGTGGAATAATTGGATTCAAACTCGTGTGAGTGCAAATGCATGTGCACTGGGCACAGATGAAAATTTATCAGGAAATTGACAGCTCAGAGAAAAAAGATAATCGTTGTTATCTGTACAGGCTGTTTGGTGTATTTCCAGTTTTATGAGCTTTGTACGAAGTACGATGTTTTCCACGAAGGCTTTACCACCACCAGTATATTTGCAGCTTCAACTTTTAGTTTTGTCTAGTTAGGGGCATGTACGCGGAAATTCTTTGCCTACAAAAGTTTGTGTTAAAGCGCTGAATAAAGTTTAGTGCCAATATTCATTCTGTTTTCTCTCCTGAACAGTTAAGACCAAGAATTATTAGAATTGTTAGCACTTTATAATTGCGTTAAAAACACATAAATACTCTCAATAGATATGTATCATATTAAGAAGGTGAGCAAAATAACAAGCGATATCAACACGAGATATCAGCGACATTCTTTAAATACATTTATATTTAAAAAATAAATTCTGCTTTTTATTCAGAGTCAGATCCATAAATATTAAGACTTGAAATGCCTAGATACTTAGTACTGAAATTAAAGTGTGCAAACCCGTAATACACGTCTATTCCTTTCAGCCGACAGGATATATAAGTAATAACGATCTATGGGAGCGGTGCCGGTGTGGCAGATGGGCAGGTGTTCGCGTGCCAGCTGTCACGGCCATTTTCTCTTCCCTTCCCACCACACCACCTGTGCCGCCCTCCTAATGGAATCCAACCAGCATGTAGTACCTACTTTTCATGTTCCAACAACATTGTATCTTCAATTCCAATGTTACCAGCATTTCTTCACAGAAAGCAATCAGTGTTATTCGCAAGTATCGGAGATTCTAATAAAATTTTCATTTTATTCAATTACTCTCGGGAAATTAACGCTCTCTCAGTTATCTCAAGACTTGTTAGTCAACATAAGGTGAACGTAGCAGCCAAGTGACGCCCCCATCAGTAAAAAAAATATTACTCGCTGAATACAACACTTATCGAAAATTTAATTTTAACAATCGATGTACAGGTACTGTGGCAGTTTTTCGCACATTTTCTATCAACAACTAACTACAGCGAACTATAATTTACAGAGTTTACAGTAAAAAAAAATATTACTCGCTGAATACACCACTTACTTATTGAAAATTCGTTATTAAGGGGCTGACAACACCTTAAAAATCAGACCTCTGCGGTCACTGTCGTTTCGTACAGAACTGAAAGAGAGGCAACGAGCCGAAGGACGTCGGATACGCCGCTCAACTTGAATGAAAATTAACATTTTTTTTTTTAGTAAAAAACTAAAAGCTTATTTGAAAAACAGAAACAACAAATGTTTAGATTATTGTCGTTCTCAAATGTTTTCTTAATTTTATTTATAATATTTAGTAAATAATAGAGATTGTTTGCTTTAAAGCATGTTTTAAGAGGTTAGTTTACAATTCTTTTTAACCGACTTCAAAAAAAGGAGGAGGTTATGTATTCCGCGGGTTTTTTTTTTTTTTTTTTTTGTTTTTTTTTTTTTTTCATGTATGTACACCGATTACTCCGAGATTTGTGGGCCGATTTACGTGGTTGTTTTTTTATTTGGTAGAGAAAGTCCGCGCGGTGGTCCCATATAAATTTTATTGACTTAGGTTAAGTAGTTTTTTAACCAGCTTCAATAAATCAGTTTATTTTAGCTTTACGTATCTAGATGATCTGCTCATTGGTTCCTCATTCTGAGAATTCTTGGCCGATATGCGTGTTTTTTTTTCACGATAGTGATTGGACGTTTGGAAGAACATGAGCGAGACCTATGCCCAGCAGTGGGATAGCAAAGGTTAATAAAAATATATTCTCAAATTGGTTATATAAACATTTATGAATCAACCCTCAACTAAAAAGTATGAAATAAAAACTTTTTAACAAAAAATAAAACCGACTTCAAAAACCTTAACTAAAAAGTAAAAAAATAATCATTGTATGTATTTTAAAATCTTAACTTAAACAACATTTTGAAGGCGGCGCGTGATTTTCATGTACGTTCACATAAACTGTTTTTACTATAGATATTGCGCTGGACTGTACATTACATGACGCAAAGGGTCAACCACGCGCCGCCTTAAAAATGTTGTTTAAGTTAAGATTTTAAAATACATACAATGATTATTTTTTTACTTTTTAGTTAAGGTTTTTGAAGTCGGTTTTATTTTTTGTTAAAAAGTTTTTATCTATAGAGAAAACTTCAAGAAAACGTGTTTTGGGCACAATACAGTTTCAGAAAATACGATCAAGATTAACATTTTTTTTTTTTCACTGCCACAAACTGAATAGATACAGCAAATTGTTTTTTTTAAAGTAGCCTATTTGGGGTATTTGGCTGTTGTCAGCGTCTTAACAATCGATGTACAGGTACTGTAGTTTAATAGAAAAACCGGCCAAGTGCGAGTCGGAATCGCGCAGTAAGGGTTCCGTACCTCTCAACGACCTGATACACCATAAAAACTGATTTAATTTACGAGAGTTTATCAAAAGACATCAACGCACACTGTGCGAAATATGAATTTTTGCATGTCTTTATTACGCAGGTACCACTATATATATATATGTATATATGTCTATCACTATGTATATATATGTCTATGTTTGTCTTATTTTTAGTATTTGTTGCGAAACTACATAATATGCACTATAATCTGACCAAGTTTGACGCTGGTATATATTACCGATTTGAAGATAGAGCAGGAACAAAAACGTTGAAAAAAATGCATGTTTTTCGAGGTTACCCCCTTTTTTTTGTTTTTAGTATTTGTCGTGATACACCTCATAGCAACACAATTTCTGAGAAAATTTCAACCGGTTACCTATTACCGTTCAAAAGATACAGCCCTGTGACAGACGGACGGACGGACGGACGGACGGACGGACGGACGGACGGACAGCGTAGCGAGAGTAATAGGGTCCCGTTTGGAACCCTTCGGGTACGGAACTCTTCGGGTTCGGAACCATAAAAAGGGCAAAAGTGACCGGCTGTACTTCGATTGTTGAAAATGAATTTTCGATGATGATGTATTCAGTGAGTAACATTTTTTTTTACTGATGGGGGCGCCACTTGGCTGCTACATGCGCCTTAATGCTGTTCCACTATATTCAATGAATGAATGAAACGATGCATAACATAACTAAAAATAGGGATGTAAATTGATTAGTAAGCAATTACTCACGAATGAACGATTTAATATGGATGAAATGTGATCCAGAACGCGATCTTACCTGCAACAAAAAGGTAATATTAAAATATTAATTAACAAAAACAAAAAACGGGCCAAGAGCATGTCGGGCCATGCGCAGTATTATAGGGTTCCTTAAGTAGGTCTACAAACGAATCAAATCGAATATTAATCATTGCTATTTTAGTTTTTGCAAACAGCGCCACCTAGTGCTAAATTTATGAAGCTAAATATAAGAAGTGTGTTTCTTTTTCTGATTTTTTTAAATAGAAAGTAACTAAAGGAGCATTATTTGCTATGATCATTTTTCTCTAAGGTCAATGACCTATGAACTAGGACGTCTTAAGTATTTTTCAGTTTTCTCACTATAACTCAAAAATTTATAATCACATTATACTCGAAATAATTTTAAAAGAGAGTTTTTATAAAGGTCTATCAATGTTGAAGACTATAAGTTTCTACGTTGCATAGTTTAGAAATGGCAGGGGGGGGGACACATTGCAAGCCACTTTGGCGAACTGTATTTCGCAGAGGGTATACCTGATAAAAAAGTTGTGTATGAAACATTACCTTCATTTTAGTAGACCTATTCAACGATACCCCACACGAAGGGGTGCAGCTAAAAAAATATTTTCATCGCCATTTCACATGTATGGGCGCCACCCCTAAAATACGTAATCAAAATTTTTTTTTTCTTTTATAATTGAGATCTATATCTATTCCATTTTTTGTCAAAATTTCATTTACTTATGTTTATAACTGTAGAAGTTATTAAGCGGTAAAGGATTAGGACAGACGGACAGACGGACGGACATGACGAAACTATAAGGGTTCCTTGTAGGACTTCGGAACCCTAAAAACCCGACTGCGTGTAAAAATAACAGAAAGATATAAACAAGACTTATCAACACGCAGTCGGAGGCTACGTATGTTTTTGGTTATGAATTACATAATAGTTCATAGGTAGCCTCCGCCTGCGTGTTGATAAGTCTTGTTTATATCTTTTCTGTTATTTTTACACGCAGTCGGGTTTTTTGTTTTTGTTAATTAATATTTTTATTTTAATTTTTTTAGTTTTTTCATGTTTTATTTATCATAATATTAATGTTTTTTTTGAAAAGTAAAATACATTTTTAACGTTGAATATTTTGTTGTTTTTTTAGCATTTCTCATTCCAAATTACATTTAAACATATAAGTTGTATATATTTTCGTAAACCATTTATAAAACCCTTTATTTTGACACCCCACTCGATAGGTTTTGAGCAAAAAAATATTTTTGGAGTCACATAAAATGGCTCCAAAAAGCGGCCATTTTAATTTTTATAATTTTGATATACCCAGTGTCACTCTCACAATTAAGACGAATCCAACGACACCTCTGAAGCTAAGATCCATCAAGCCGTTTAGGCTACAGAGCGTGCCAAAGAAATATACATACATACATACACTCGAAAAACATAACCCTCCTTCTGGCGCAGTCGGGTAATTAAAGATAACAGTAGACACGAGATGTGAGACTTTCCATCTTTAGGTCTCAGTTTGGCGAACGCTATCTGCAATATCAATCAGGTAGTAGTCTAGATGGCATTGTAGTTGTTATGGGCAAAGGTGATGGGCCTTTAGTTCGTTTCGTCATCCTATGCCATAAAAACCGGCCAAGAGCATGTCGGGCCATGCTCAGTATTATAGGGTTCCTTAAGTAGGTGTAATTACAAACGAATCAAATCGAATATTAATCATGGCTATTTTAGTTTTTGCAATAATCGGCAGCATTCGCGACTCAGAGCGTGTTGTTAGTAGCGTATTTTTCAGTTTTCTCTCTATAACTCAAAAAATTATAATCACATTATACTCGAAATAATTTTAAAAGAGAGTTTTCACAAAGGTCTATCAATGTGGAAGATTATAACTTTCTACGTTGCATAGTTTAGAAATGGCAGGGGGGGGGGACACATTGCAAGCCACTTTGGCGGGCTATATTTCGCAGATGGTACACCTGATAAAAAAGTGGTGTATCAAACATTACCTTCATTTTAGTAGACCTATTCAATGATACCCCACACGAGGGGGTGCAGCGAAAAAAATTTTTACATCCCCATTTCACATGTATGGACGCCACCCCTAAAATACGTAAAAACGATTTTTTTATTCTTTTAAAATTGAGATCTATATGTAGACTATTTATTAACAAAATTTCATTTACTTATGTTTATAACTGTAGAAGTTATTAAGCTGTAAAGGATTAGGACAGACGGACAGACGGACGGACATGACGAAACTATAAGGGTTCCTTGTAGGACTTCGGAACCCTAAAAAAGACACTGGCGTCGATTCTCTTGTTCACGAACTAAACTTATTTTAAACTATCGCTCTCTTTCACTAATAGTAGATACAAGAAAGGGATGGCAACAATTTTAGAATTTCTTAGGTTTTCGCGATCACTACACATTATAATAAAACAAAGTTTAACCGGATTAAATCGCGTATATTATTTAAATTGGTTTCCCTGACAATGTAGATAATGATATTGTGAGTGATTACTGCGTGCATCGAAACGATTTTAATTAATAATATTGTACGGTAGATAAAAATATTTTTTTAGAAATATTTGTAAGACGCTTGTCATCTTAGTCTACCTGCGACCACGAAATGCTGCAAAGCTTTCGAAACGTCAGGGAAACCAATTTAAATAATATACGCGATTTAATCCGGTTAAACTTTGTTTTATTATAATTTTAGAACTGTCAAATTAATTTACGTGTTACATTTCTTTGTATTTTAGTGGGCACGTTCCGAGATCTTTCGATCGTTGACTAAACTTGTATGGTAATCTAAATTCCGACTAATTTGACAGATCTAAAATTGTTGCCATCCCTTTCTTGTATATACTATTAGTAAAAGAGAGCGATATTTTAAAATAACTTTAGTTAATGAACAAGATAATCGACACAATCTTTGATAATTTACACATTCTTCATTCAAATACGAAACACATTTTCCAGTATTTAGTAAAAAAAAAGCATTAACAAAATTCCTTTGTAAACTACTAAATTACGAACATTTCGAAAATAAAATCGGGTGACAGGAGAAATCTTATTAGATAATAGTTTCAGCAAAATGAAGCGCTTTTTATGTCAAAGCCAATGTGTTTGAAATTGAAAAGCGAACAAGAAATGTTTTTTGTAAGTCTGCAATCGGTAGCCTTGTGTACCTATTTAGCATACGGCAATGATAAAAAGTTACTTTGTAGAAGTAGTTAGCGTTGGAAGATATATTTATTTTTCATGAGAATATAAACGAAACTGGCGACCGCGTACTGGAAGATGCAGCGTAGGCAGGCCCCCCACAAGGTGGACCGATGACCTGGCGAAGGTCGCGGGAATCCGCTGGATGTGAAAAGCGCAGGACCGGTTGTGGCAATGCTTGAGGGAGGCCTATTTATTGTCCAGCAGTGGACGTCTTTCAGCTGAAATGATTGATGATGATGAGAAACCGATGAGCACCCGAGTACCTACTCCTTCCACTTGACCGCATTCAGCGCAGAGCGGCTCGAATCGTCGGCGACTATGCTATTCCCAATCGGCTAGACTGAAGAGACGTTGCATCTCGTTGCATATGTGTCCTATATCGCATGTACAATGAGAAGTGCTCTGAGGAATTGTTCGACCTTATACCAGCCGCTGACTTCCACCATCGTACCACCCGCTATAAATCTAAATTCCATCCTCACCATCTTGATGGTTGGTGGTCAACTACAGTACGTTTCACACGCCACTTTTTGCCTCGTACAGCAAAACTGTGGAACCAACTACCGTCAGCGGTTTTCCCGAACAAATTCGACATGGGAGCCTTCAAGAAAATAGCATACGTCTTTTTAAAAGGTCGGCAACGCATCGGCGACTCCCCTGGTGTTGCGGATGTCCATGGGCGGCGGAGATTTCTTACCATCAGGTGAACCGCATGCTCGTTTGCCTATGTTATAAAAAAAAATAAAGAGAAATGAAACTAGCTGCTAGGTAGTACAAGATTGCCTAGACTTTGGTAAATATTGCGAAATACGACGCGCTGTCCATTTATCTATCCAGCATTTCATGGTAAGTAAAATACCTACTAAGTTATTCTTTATTCTACAAATTTATTCGAAACTAGCACTTTTGAGTAATGAATTACGGGCTATCCGAAACTGTTATATTTATTCGCATAGATAAATATCAGACCACGAGCGCGCTTGCAAATAGGAGCGTGTTATGTCTAGTCGAATATTGGCGGAATTGATTTCAAACAAATCAGCCCCCTGATTCAGAACCACACGATAACCAGTTGACGACCGATTCGGTTTGTTATCCCTTTTTCTCTCGTTGCGTGAATCATAAAACTAAACGAGATAACAAACCGAACCGGTCGACAACTGGTTATCGTGTGGTTCTGAATCGCGTAGCAGAATGTGATTACGTGTGGTGTGGGGTTTAACGTTCGACTAATGAAAATAAAAAGGTGTTTGAGAATGATAAAAAAGTTCAACACACGGATCACATCACATATAATTATAGTTATTGGAAGAATTAATGTCACACTTCATCAATATCATCATCATGATCATCAACTCTCTATGTATATGTTCAGTTTATATATTATAAAGAAATGCATCTGAAATCTGAAATATACTGAATTTCAGCTACATCCGGGAGCCGAAAATACAGATTTAACAAGTGTGCCAATCAGTACAACCGCGTACAATAAGTAAATCTCGATAACCGAGTATATTGGTTCGTTAATAAGGTAATTATAGTTCCCTGCACGAGACGTGAGCACAAATTGTACCAGCGTAGTAGTCTCTGTCGTCACTGTATTCTAGTATTCCGTTTTCTACATATATTCAATTATGCATTATCATTTAATTACGCCAATGCAAGTGCCCGTTTCTGATTTGTTGTACTGTGAACAGAGATTCGACCACTTACGCAGTGGAATCTGTGCTCACGACTCGTGCCGGCAACTATACGAGGTGGTAACAATGTCGGTGGTATGGGGTTCGTTGCGCCCGAGCGGAAGTGTGCTGGGGGCTCGAGGGACGGACCAGTAGCCCTTCCATTGTGAACAAATAAAAACTTCCTCTCTAACGTCTATGGTTTCGTAAGTATAGTTGCACATTTTAATATAATTACAGGATGAGTTTTTGAGACGGCTGTCGGACCTAATTCGGAACTCGTGAGTTTGATTATGGAGAAGACAAAAACAGATCTACAACGTTTTATTGGAAAAATTAAAAACCTCAGACACCCCAACTAGTTTTTATTATAATAACATAACATCACGCCTGTATTTCCCCGAAGGGGTAGGCAGAGGTGTATACTACAACCACATTTCGCCAGTTATTATAATAAATTGATATAAAAAGTAATTATTAATTTTCATTTATTATTGTAGAAGATATTTGTTATTTTTGGTATAATGGTTACTCTAATCGATTCATAGCGCTAGATTCATTCACGAACGTGCGACGCTCTCGACGCTACTGTGTAGGGAGATGAATAACCTTTTAAAATTTTGTCAAGTTTTAATAATTTTAGGAAACAAATGATACCCGAAAGTTTCCATCACGATTGTATGGTTACATAAATATACTTCCACATAAACTTGCACATTGTAGTATAACTACAGGTGAGTCTTTGAGACGATTGCTGGACTAAATCCGAAACTCGTGAGATTGACGGAGAAGACACAAACAGATCTTTAGATTATTTTTAAGACAGCTGGTTGAGCAGGCATCCCGGGAAATGAACACAAGGTTAATTGATTAGGATCAAATTCTGCTAAAATAATCCCTGCTCACGACTTCTTTAGCAATTTTATATATTATCTAATTTAGTCGTGCAGTCCTCTCTCAAAACTACATTGAAAGTCAATGTGAAATACCCACAGAAATACTCACTTCCAATATCTTCTAAAATACCCTTTTGTATGGTCAGATCCAGTAAACAAGAAAGCGTCAAGGATATGATTACCAACGGAAATGGAACGTTATTTGATTGCCGATAAACCGCGAAGTCAGTTCCCAGGCTCAAATGAAACCAATACGTAACTGCAACCGGAGAGTTTGAAATAAAACTACATTGTACCTTTCACAATGTTTGGAAATCGTAAATTTCAAATGTTGTAAAAGATAAGATACGTCAATTAAGTGAATGAAATCAAATATGCCATGTGGGTAGTTTGATATGATACTTGATAAGATTGTTCATTGTTTGCAAGTTGTATTATTTTGCGGTGATTGCTCGCTAAGTGCACTACGGCCTTTTTAGACCACTTAAAAGCCCCAATTATTATTGTACCTATACTTAAATTTGTTTAAATCTATGTGCAGTACACACACACTCGTCTTGAAGTCCTTTCTTCTGCATATAGTAAACATTATAAAAACTACGAATTTTAGAAAACTTAATCGTTTGAAATGTAATAAGCTCAGTTCCTTATCTAAATAGTTAAAAAACAGTTTAAATTGGGGAAAGAAAAATTCGGTCGAAAATAAGTTTCATAAAAGGATAATTAGGTGTCTATCTTGAATGAAACATTTTTTCAATCAATGAAGACCAGGCAAGAACCTTAAATTATAAATCGAGTTAAATTTGGAGTGCATTAAAAGAACCTCCACGAGTGACGACTTTTAATTGATCGTTCGGCGCACCCTGGTTAGTCAGCCCCGCTACCAACCAGCTGACGGGCTCATCTTTTTCACACGGCATGAGCTATGATCATTTTGTATCTCATGTCGACGCGAAAGAAGTTTTTGCCAAAAATTTTAGCTCCAAGCATTAACAATATTGTTGAAACAACAAAATAGTTAAAACAGAACGCAAGCAGAAAAACGATAATAATCTACGTTCGTTAAAACATAACAAGAAAAACCACAACAGTTAAACTCACTCGTAAAACATTCTAGTGATTAACAAACTACAAACTAAGCGGCCCGTTTTCGAATTAAATACACACTATACATAGTAAATATGATCAGGATGCAGTTTGGTGAGTTACAGTTTAAACATGAACATGGCTGTAACCACATTATAAAGTTCATTTTATTACAACAGAAAAGGTTAGGTTTTTAAACATGCTCTTTAGTGTTGTACACACGGCTACACATCAAGCTGTAAAAAACCAGTAAAGGCTGACCTCGCGTTGGAAGGAAAACCTATACAATGCGAGGTCAGCTTATACTGGAAATGTACAGCTTGATGTGTAGCCGTGTGTACCTTACTTTATTTTTTCAATGTAAGTAAGCCAACAGTTACAGCACTGTGGTAAGGTGATAAGTGTATAATTTGTCACAGTTAAAGTTAGTTAAATATAGATAAGGGTATCTTTTTTGTTTTCGGGTGGAAATCCTCATGGATACCCTCCGTCTGGGGATGGTGGAAGGGTATGTCGGACTTTTACAGACTAAAACCACACGGTGGCCATCCTCTGCACAAAATAGAGGAGCTCCGGGAAGTCCGGGAACTCCATTGGACTGGGCCGGTGCCCCTCTAGTGCTTTGCCTTTGACAAGTCCCGGGAAAACAAGGGTACCTACCTAATAAAGAGCTAGTATTGTAAACCCTCTTTCTATGTACATAGATATAACTTTTAAGACCTTGGACAAACTGTACCCAGTATCTACAAATTACAATTCAGATATAGCAATGCTTAAATTAGAAGAAGCCAATAAGTAGGGAAGTTAATTTGATTTCCTTACTTCGGAATAAAGTTGAATAATTCCAATATAATATTCCTATTCGTTCCTATTTATAGAACGATATCAGTAGCGATACTACACGAACATAATAACATGAATCATAACATTATCTTAACATGAATTGACATAAATTTTCCCACGAGTCCCACGTCATATTCAATCAACTCAGCCTATCGCAGTCCACTGCTGAACATAGGCCTCTCCCAAATTGCGCCACAACGCTCGGTCCTCTGCCTTCCGCACGTCATATTCCTTTTAAGTAATTCATACAATCTAGTAGAAGATCGGACGAGTTTGGTTTGGCCCTACAAGCTCGAAAATCGATAATTTGATCATAAATCAATATTATCAAGCTTGTACAGCTTATAGAGCTAGGTTTATATATTTTATGAGTATTATTCAGTAGATATATTGTTATTACTGTCGCGAATCATATTTTGACCGATATACAACGCGAAATAGAGCTAAAAAATTTGCAAATAACGCAAGAAATTTTGAATTTCGCGAGCTACCCTGTAGCATTCACCTTTATCATCATCATTATCATTTCACCCGAAAGACGTCCACTGCTGGACATAGGCCTCCCCAAGCATCGCCACAACAACCGGTCCTGCGCTTCCTGCACCCAGCGCGGATTCCTTAATGGGATTTATTTACAATTTTTATAGCTGAAGGAAGACAACCACAACGTGTAAAGTATACTGTAGGTTTTGGTTATTAAAATTAAATAATCATTTATTTCAGGCAATTATACCCATATAAAATAAAATAATACAAATACAAAATTAAAATAAAATTAAAATAATACGATCACAATTAAAAGTAAATTCAAAATAATAACAAATAAAATGACTCGTTTAAATTATAGCTGGAACATTAATTGTCATATACGAAGAAGTGGTTAACTTCGTATATGGCATTTAATATTCCATATTTTTAGTTATACTAAATGATAAATGCCAATCCTAGTATAGTTTGAATAAGATTCATCATTATTCACAGCTTCCGTCATACCACTAAAGGGCTAAGTCTCCACCATTTTCCGCATTTCTTTCCTGTTTGCACCAATCTTGGCCAAGTTTTTCCGATAAGGCAGAAGAGTGATGAAGACAATCATACAACATAACTGAATCACTTGTTATCAAAAGACCACTCGTCCATGTTTGCTTTTTGCAGGAGAAACAAAAACTGATTTGCCAAGAATATTAAATGAACAACCAGTATCTAATATTCTTAATAAAATAAAAGTAAAAACATACCTATTGACCAAATAAGCAAAAAAAAAACATACAAATCTTTATTTTATTTTGTCAATCTTGGACGACGAAGTCAGTCTTTGGAAAATTTTGTCCAAGTGTTCTTTGGAAAACAAGTGATGTGTTACACGTTCCAAAGACTTCGCTCCAGTCTTCTGGTAGCATCCATATTTTTGCCACGCTCTTTATTATGCGATCCATTCATTCTCCTAGCGTTTTCCGAACAATGTTGCGGTCGGCTTACAGCCTCACCAGATGCGATGCGGCTGAATACCTCTATTTTACACGAAGCTACTGCCATCAGACCGCAGCAACCAGCAACCCAGTTACTGGGCAATACTGACGTCCTAAGGTTATGTCTGGTTTATTATGTCATCCATCCCAGCAAAAAGATACCCATACACATAATCGAGTTCGACATTCAAGAGTTGCACGACACACCTGACATATTGACATTTAAGCATATGATACCGTTACATTTCTTTGTCAACACCTTTTAAAGGATTCCCATGATAACCAGTTATCTTTCGTGCATTTATTATTACCTAAAACTTTCCCAACTAGTTATCAAATTACGTTTTAAAACAACATTAACAGTATGGTAATAATTTGTTGAGTTAGCTCTTAGCTCCAAAGTTTCAGTAATAACAATGATAATAATTTTATATTGGAGGCGGGCATTGCCAGCGCCCGGGGCGGTCTAGTGAGCGCTAAATAGTAATTTCAAGACTATTGAGAGGTCTGATTAACAGAGCTGTTATTACGTAATGAAAAGTATTAGGTATTATGATTAAACTCATGTTCGCAGATACATATCCTTGAAGGTTGCGTGTAGTTGTTCCCGCGGCATGGTTCGCGGCCGCCGCTATCAATCATCTTATCCCCTCGGCGAGGGTCCGCCCACGCCCGTCGGCCCAGCGATGGCGATATTTTCACAAGATCCCTCCTGTCCCTACAGCGGCCGCTTATTTGCTATCTCACGCAGCTGGTCGCTACGTTTAATTCGGTGGATACAGACTTAATTGGAGCTCACCAGGGAGCAATAAATAATACGAGAAAGTTATAATTCATGCCATTGTTTGATTATGTAATCCGATTTAGTACCTATTCTTAATTCTTGTAATTAATTGCTAAAGGTCAGCATTCCCTTCGGAGTTTAACAAAGGAACGCTTGAATTCAAATACATTTCAAAGAACTCTTTTCTGACTTGTAAACTATTCTTGGAGCACTTAGTGGTTTCTTTAAACTTGTTCGTGTTAACTGTGTAAAAGTTTTATATTTCGAGTCTGGGTTAATAACGTGTATTAAAGTGAAATGACCCGTTTATTGCGGCTCAATAAGTACAAGTGGGACGGCAGGTAAGCATGTAATGTGTACAATTAAGTGTATAATGGTGGCAGACGATTAACCCAGAGACCTTTGTGCACGGTATCGCGATCAGCTGAGCGCTGCTCTTGGCGGTCGCGGCTCGGCTACTTGGCACTACTGCAGCACACCGCCCCGACCTACTTCATGATACGAATGCGATACCAAAAGACGGCTTGGCGGTCTAACCACGCCACATACTTTTTAGGTTCAATCTAAAAATGTTACGTAAAAACTCTCATATATCACACGAGTGTTACAACTGTCGGCGTTAATGTCTTCTAATGTAATAATGGAATATTAAAACCACGGCGTTGATTGAAAGTTGAATCATCAGTTCCTGCTTTTGTAAATTCTTGCTGTTCAGCAAATTACCTACACGGAGAAATCATATTCACGAACAGTAGGTTAGAGAGCAGTTTTTGTAAAGTAAATCAAGCTCCGTATTGGAACATTGGACAGTTCTGATATGATAAAGTTAGTGACAAAACGTATTCAGAATAAATTGATTTTATCAGTGTTTCGCTTCGAGGCAATCGAGGCAAGCAAATTATGCGCCGCAAAATAAAATGCGGTAGCGATTTCTATTTAAGTGCAAATTTTATTGGTGTTGTAAACGTGCGTTACTAGCAGAGGGTTTACAAAGTGTAGGTTAGTTTTTGAAAGGAGTCGCGATGCAAATCGTTCGTTAAATTATATGTAACATTGTAGTTAAAATTTAGAAGCCTGTGCCAGCTCGCTGGCCAGTTAACCTACATCGATTGCCAGCACTGTGCGGAAGTGATCGCAGACCGACTCACCGCTTTGCGGATTAGCATAGATTTCAATTAGTTTACTGATAATGATTAAATAAAATATACGTCATTTAGTCCTCGGCTGAGAAATTGACCAAAATATTGACTATAGTCTGTAAAAACGCGGATACGCGTCGATGGTCGTTGAGAGCGGACGTGCGCTCCTAGTTTTTGTCAATAAATGTAAAAAAAATAAAAATACGTTAACCTAAATTAAAGCCTATTCGCAAAGAGTTAAAAAACATAATTAGATAAACTCATAAATAAGTGTCTTGCAAATGTGTGCGGCACAGTGACTGTAGTGAGTGACACAGGCGCCCCGCTAACCTCCTCGGGGAAACGAGACGGACAATATTTTTGCTATATTCACGCGCTCGCTGGACGACTGCACGTTAGTAAGGATGAGTACCCTGCGATCACCGAACAGCGGGAAGATCATGAGTGGAAGCGGAAGCGGGTCTTTTCCAGACCTACGCAAGTTGCCATCTGATGATAATCATGTTACACAAAGAAAAAGGAAGCAGCCAGAACAAGATAATAATTTTCATGAAGAGTTTTCAATTTTTAGAAAGGAACTAATGGAAATGATGCAAGCATTAAAAAAGTCACAAGAAGAAAACACTACCAAAATTTGTCTTGACATTGCTGAAATTAAAACCGAAATCATGACTATTAAAAATGCAACCAACATGTTAACCATGGAGCAAAACAACATAAAAATTCAACTACAAAATGTTCAGACAGAAAACACAACCATTCAGGAAAAAATTGGTAAATTAGACTGTGATGTGCAGACCATAAAAAACGCCCAACAACCTCTGTCACAACCACGACAAGAATCGCTATTCTCTTCATACGAAAACATCATACTTGAGTCCAAGGATCGTTATCTACGCGAACAAAACATTATAATTGTGGGTATAAATGAAATATGCGACAAAAATACTTCAATACGACAAAATCATGACCAACAAGAAGTTAACAAGATTATAAAAGTATGCTACGCTGAATGTCCGGTTCCAATAAAAATCATAAGGCTGGGAAAATACAACGAGAACAAACATCGTCCTATTAAGGCTTGTTTTGACTCAAGAGATGTGGTTAAAAATATTCTACGTCAGAGGTCGAACGCGTGCGAAGGTATACGTATATACTCAGATCAAACACCAATGCAGCAAAAATACATAAAAGACTTACAATCTGAGTTATCGCGTCGTCAACTAGCGGGTGAATCTGACCTTGTTATAAAATATATTAAAGGAATGCCGAAGATAGTGAACCAAGTTTCAAAAAACTGAGTCAAGCTTTGTTTACAACATCTACCGATGGCCAAGATTGCAACATAAAGTACTTTATATTGAACAACCCTAGTAATATATTAAAATCTTCTTCCACTATTAATTTCTTTTATGCAAATGTTAAAAGTATAATACGCCCCGGAAAACTTGATGAGTTAAAGTGTATATTAAATAGTATTCCAAATACAGTGCACTTGATTTTGCTTACGGAAACCTGGATTAAAACTGAAAATGAGGCTAGGTATATTCAATTACCATGTTATACGCACTATTTTAATTACAGAACTGATTATAGAGGTGGTGGCGTCTCGATATTTGTACACAATAACTTAAGTCATAGTTTTTTAATGCAAAAATACCATGGAGGAAATAATTATTTATGGATACATATAGAGAATTATGCTCTGAACATAGGGCTTGTCTACAGACCTGGGGATACTAATCTGAATAATTTTCTTGATGAATATAATACGCAATTGGAATCATATAAAAGGTCTATTGTGTTTGGCGACTTTAATGTAGACTTGCTGAAAACGGACAGTGACTCAAAGAAGTATACCGACATGCTTCTGTGTGCTGGTTATAGTCCATTAAATAAAATTGACATTGAATTCTGTACCCGCGAAACTGCAACATCAAAGACTATAATAGACCATATCTGTTCAGATATTAATACTCAAGAATTTAGATTTACAATACTTGAATCATCAATGACAGATCATTACCAAATCTATCTGGAATTAATGCGATATAAACCACCACCTAGAGTCAAACAGTTATTCAAAGCTGTGGACTACTAAAATTGTATAAGAGTGTTAATGAAGCAATATATAACAACACACTATTAAATTACGATGTATTTCAAAATTTTATTCAAAAACACATAATCAAAAATACAACCAATAAAACTAAAATATTAAATCTACCTCAAAAAGATTGGATAAACCGGACGGTTATTAAAGAAATTGGTTTACGTGATCAATTATGGAAAGCTCTGCAAAGGAATCCAAATGACAACTTACTTGAGCTAAAATTTAAAAGACAAAGATCCACCACTCTTAAAACAATTCAAAAAACAAAAAAGTTATACTATCACAGAATATTTAAACCAACATACAAAAAACCAAAAAAAATGTGGCGATTAATCAACAAGTTAGCAAGTAATAAAAATGTAGAAAATAGTTGTCCACCAAAATTACTTATTAATTCTTCTATTATAACGAGCCCTTTAGACATATGTGAGTATTTTAATAGTTTTTTCACTAGTATTGGTACACAGTTAGCTAATGACATACGGAAAAAACACGGATACCAAATAATTAACACTCTAGCGAGCCATCACAAGAATAATACTGACAATATCCTCTCAGTTTTTGAGTTGTGCACATCTGATGAAATTGGAAAAATTATAGATGACCTAGATCATAACACTAGTGCTGGTGTTGATGAAATAAGCACTAAAAGTATTAAATGTATTAGAAACCTTATCTTAAATGCACTAACAGACTGCATAAATAAATGTTTAGCAGAGGGAATATTTCCTGATGCTCTAAAAGTTGCTAAGGTAACTCCAGTATACAAATCTGGGTCTAAAACGGACCCTAGCAATTACCGGCCTATATCTGTGCTCCCAATTATATCTAAGATATTTGAAAGGGTTTTGTATACTAGACTTAATGATTTCCTGATTAGCATAAATTTTTTAACAGAACATCAATACGGTTTCAGGCCTAAATCAAATACGCTATCCGCAACTATAGATCTTGTAACTGAAATAAAAAACAAAATTGATAAAAAACACATAGCTGTTGGCATATTTATCGATTTAAAAAAGGCCTTCGATACCGTTTGTCATAAAATACTACTGCTAAAGTTTAAAACGATGGGTATTACCGGAATAGCTTACAAAATGATTGAATCTTATCTGACTAATAGGTCCCAAGTTGTCAAAATAAAAAATTACGCTAGCCAGCCTAAACAAATAGAATATGGTATTCCCCAAGGCTCAATTCTTGGTCCCTTGATGTTTTTGATTTATATTAACGATATTTGTAGTGCTGGGTTACAAGGACAAATCACACTTTACGCAGATGACACTTGTCTTTTTTATTTTGCCCACTCCATCCATGATATTGTCACACAGGCTCAAAGTGATCTAAAAATACTTGAGAACTGGTTCACTCATAATCTCCTTACAATAAACACATCTAAAACATCTTATATGATATTTAGTGCGAAAAATAAAAAAATTGCTGACTTCACTCCACTCAAATTAAACAATCAGATTATAAGGAAATCTTCCCAAGAAAAATATCTAGGACTTCTATTGGATAGCAAGCTATCATGGAATGCACATATTGAACATGTAAGGTCCAAAATTGTGTCACTGACTGGCGCTCTTCGCAGAACAAATGGATGTATTCCCGTTACAGTCTGTCACACAATTTATAATGCACTCATAAAACCACATCTTGAATACCTAGTCGAGGTCTGGGGGTGTGCCGCAAAAACCAATTTAAGTAAATTACAAATCGCACAAAATAAAGCAATTAAAACACTATTCAAATATGATTACCTTACACCTACAATTGAACTTTATAGCAAAACTAAATTTTTCAACATAAATCAAATATACAAATATAAAACATGCATTCTCATCAAAAAAATTACAACAAATAAAATTCATTCGAATATACAATTTACTAAAAAGAATCACAGATACCATACAAGAAATAAATATATGCTAAATCTCCCTTTTCCAAGGACGGATTATGGTAAAAGAAATTTAATGTATGAGGGGGCCCAAATATTTAATAAAATACCCAGAAATATTATAGATATTACTTCGATTAATATGTTTAAGAAGAAATTAAAAGAATATCTCCTAAGTCATGCTTAACACCTGTACAAAAATTATTATGAACCCGTAGAATTCATATATAGAATGTAGATACTATAGATACCCTAGATTTACTTTAAGGTGTGCGATGTCGGATGTCGGATCGGTCATCAGTACACCTACTTATTTAAATTACTTCTTTTTTATATCCAAATTATATAATACTATTAAGGCTAAACTAACACTAGCTCTTAAGATCATCGACTAACCTACTTTTTGTATTTTCAATTTTTAAGTTTCTCATGTTAAGTGAACTCTGTAAGTTCTTTGTGAGAATAAATGTCTTAAACCTCAAAAATATAGCGGAGTCTGAGTCCTGTGCCTGTGACAGATGTCAAAGACGTAAATTGGCCGAACTTATTTCAAACAAATCAGATGTGATTACGTCTCTATAGGGTTTAATAAAAGATTTAGGAAATTCTCAATGAAAGTCCACAAACTATAAATAACTTTTTTAAACACTGATCCAAGCATTTTACCTTACGTAATTAGATGTAATAATAATTTCCTGATTAATTTGCCAAATGACTAACGTTAAGTTTATTCGACCACATTTCAACGAGTCAGCATTTAGTTACGAAATATAAAGTTGTTAGCTCGATAACTTGTTGTGGATGGGGGTGACTCACTCTGAACATATTTTAATTGTTGGCCTGACCGGTTTCAGGTATGTATCTCGTAAGATATTTGGTGCAACTCGTATTTAGAAACTTAGAAATGGGCTGACTTGATTTTAGCCTCCAGTTACTGTTAGGTCACCAACATCGGCCCATTTCTGTCCCACTGCTGAGCACTGACCTCTTTTCAAAATGAGAAGGATTCAGGCCTTAACTAACCACGCTGGTCTACTGCGGGTTGGCCGACTACACACACCATTGAGAGCTGTATGGAGCACTCTCAGGTGTGCAGGTTTCCTCACGTGTTTTGTTAAAGCAAGTGCTAATCAAATACGATCCAGTATGCCGATGGGGCCGAAAAGTTCTGTAGTGGTGACGGCGTACTGGAAGGCGCAGCGTGGGTACTGGGTAGGCCTCCCACAAGGTAAATCGACGACCCGGTGAAGGTCGCGGAAATCCGCTGGATGTGGGAAGCGCAGGACCGGTCATTGTGGCGATGCTTGGGGAAGGCCTATGTCCAGCAGTCGACGTCTTTCGGCTGAAAATGATGATGCAGTTAGAGATGTGAGCCGAGTTTAAACTCAGACCCTCATGCAAGGTAGAAGATAAGCGTTTAAACGCTAAGCTATTAGTGTTTCGTTGGATGTTTGGTGCTTGGTTAGATATAAGCATACATATTATCACGCCTGTTTCCCATTGGGGTGGGCAGAGACTATGGATTTCCACCGGCTACTATCCTGACACACCTCTTTCGCTTCATCTACGTTCATTAACCTCGTCATGCATGCTCTTATGTTAAGAGTGCCTTAACCTGGCCTTTTTGGCTAGAAGATTGGTTGGAAATATTAACAACCAATCACAGTTGACATAAGATTTGACAGCTAATTAGTTAAATTATTGCTTATGGATAAGGAACACATCGATCCGTTCCAGAACAAAAATAGATGACGTCCATCACTCAGAAGGCTGCCACTCTAAAGTGGAATTGGGCTGGACATATCTGCCGCATGTCAGACGACCACTGGGTCAAACCGACAACTTAGTGGATCCCTTATGGCAGACGTCAACGCGGCAGGCCCAGACGGAGATGACGGGATGAGCTGGACTCCTTCCAAAAAGACTGTTTTTTTTAGCAATACACAGGGACAAGTGGAAAGAGAGTAGGCCTTAGCCCAGCAGTAAAAAAAAATATATTAGCAACCAAATATGGTGTTGCTGTCGTTGCAGTGGGCTTTTAATAATAATAAATAATTGCATCAGCTTTTCAGAGACCGCGGTTCAAAGCTTCAGAATAATACACCTTTGACCTCTTCGAACGAATTCTTAATAAGTTTTGTGAAATAACTTTTGTAGCTTTTTTATAATTCATCATGATTCATACCTTCAATGGAAGGAAATTCATTACTAAAATGCTTCTAAAGTCAAACTCGTGAAAAACTGTAAGAAGTTATTTTGCTGAAGATACAGTTCTTCTTTTAAACTATCAAAAAATTTGCTGAAGAAAGTTAAAGTATAAACCGTATTTTATCGGGGTTTTCAGCGTGCATGGGTATTTTCTGAAATAAATCTGAAGTATTTTCCGTAGTACCCCCAAGTATTTTTCAGAGTGATTGCATACTTCGTGGTCGGTATGAGAACTTGGTGACATGTTTGATTGGCAAGCAAAGGAAATAGCAATGAAAAACAGAAGATACAAAACCACAGGCAAAAATATCTTAAAACACCTGTAAGAAAACTTTATCCGGCTACCATAAGTATCATAATAATATTTTATTTTAAAATAACATAAAAACTGAAAATTTTACTTCGCAACATCTCACGTCATAAAAGAATGATTGTAGTCCGTTTTCTCTCTCTTGTCTTATTTAGTAAACAATCTTGGCATGTGTTTTTATTCCAAAAACTACTGATAAAATATAATTACTATTTCTGCACAAATGTTATTTAGTGTGTGAAATTGATAATGTCTTTTAATAATTATTGCATTATAAATAAAAATAATAAATATTTACAAAAAGTTTTTACATAAAATATCTGTAAAGTCACTGACTTCTGAGCTAGGTACAAAACCTGTGTTACAGAAGTCAGTGTCTTCTCCCATTAGTTTAACACAAATTAGTGAATTATAATTAATTATAGTTTTATAAAATGTATTTGTGATGTGGACTATGTTTTGTGTTTGTGTCCGTGTGTGAGGGACATTAAAAAGACATGCCAAAATTGTTTACTAAATCAGACAAGTAAGAAAAAAAAACTTTTTAACAAAAAAAAAACCGACTTCAAAAACCTTAACTAAAAAGTAAAAAATAATCATTGTATGTATTTTAAAATCTTAACATAAACAACATTTTTAAGGCGGCGCGTGGTAAAGCCTTTGCGTCATGTAATGTACAGTCGAGCGCAATATCTATAGTAATAAAAACAGTTTATGTGAACGTACATGAAAATCACGCGCCGCCTTCAAAATGTTGTTTATGTTAAGATTTTAAAATACATACAATGATTATTTTTTACTTTTTAGTTAAGGTTTTTGAAGTCGGTTTTTTTTTTTTGTTAAAAAGTTTTTATTTCATACTTTTTAGTTGAGGGTTGATTCATAAATGTTTATATAACCAATTTGAGAGTATATTTTTTACTAATCTTTGCTATCCCACTGCTGGGCAAAGGTCTCGCTCATGTTCTTCCAAACGTCCAATCACTATCTTGAAAAAAAAACACGCATATCGGCCAAGAATTCTCAGAAAAACGAACCAATGAGCAGATCATCTAGATAGGCGAAGCTAAAATAAACGGATTTATTTAAGCTAGTTAAAAAACTACTCAACCTAAGTCAATAAAATGTATATGGGACCACCGCGCGGACTTTCTCTACCAAATAAAAAAACAACCACGTAAATCGGCCCACAAATCTCGGAGTAATCGGTGTACATACATGAGAGAAAAAAAAAAAAAAAAAAAAAACCCGCGAAATACATAACCTTCTCCTTTTTTTGAAGTCGGTTAAAAAGAGTGTACAGTCAACCGCTTCTCAGTGGTAAGAAAACCAGTAAAGGCAGAGCCTGTCTTGTATGAAACGTAAATTGCTACTACTGATATGCGGGTTGACTGTACAGTCGACTGCATGACAGTGGTAACACTTGAATAAGAAAACCGCCCTTACTGCTTTCGAAATAAAGGCGCTGTCAGTGTCAAATTGTTACCACTGACGTGCGGTCGACCGTACCTAATCTTTCACACATAGCCAGTATCACCTGATGACCAGTACAGAAGATTAACTTTATGTTCCATGAATATTAAAACCAAATGCACACAAGTTCTGCTACATAAATCGGTTTAATTACAGCCAAAGTAATTATGTAATAAACAAACATAATAAGAACAGAAACCTTCAAGTATGAACATAGTTGCGTGATAATATTTGTTAATAGACAGATAATCAATTCGGTGTTTGAATCGATAGTGAACGACACGAGTTTCATCTCACGATTTATTCGATTACCATGTAAATCGAATCGATTAATTACACTCAATTAACGAGACTGTGCTCTTCTCTTACTCCTTCACAGTAAAAAATTGAAAGCCTTAACTAAAATTTCGTAACAGCTTTGGCCGCTATGCCTATATTAATAAAATAAGGACCTTTGCATACGAATTGCAAACTAGCTGCCAAATTGCAGTGTTAGCCCAGTCTCAGTGGCTAGTAGTAATGATAGTCTTATCCGTTTTCTGAGGAACTGCTGAACGCGGTTAATCCATAATATTCGGTAGCGCTATTGGTTGGCGAGATTGGTCGAAATGAAGACGATCAACAACATCGCTTAATTTAATTTTGAGATTTGACAGCTGATTACAAGCTCCAGAGACCTGGGGCTAATGCAGTGTGGCCATTGCTACGGCAATTGCTGTGTTCTACGGCAGCATCCCCATTGCCGTAGCAGAATCTACGGCAAATTTCTTGGATATCTTTTATAGTAGCATTATTCCTTCATAGGACTAAAATAATTATAAATGTAAAATCGGTTTTGTCAAAAAGTGGTAACCTATTTTGTTAGGTGCTGTCTATGGTTGGCTTATTCCCGAACTGAAATTCTACGGCAGTTGCTTTAGTGAGGACCAATAGCGAACTTCGCTTATGCTGACTTTGTTTTTTTTTACATGTCTTTGTCTTCTGATTGATGATTAACGATGATTTTCCTATCATGCTACGGAAATTAAAGACCGTTTCAGTTCCATACAAATACAGCAATTTCGCTCTCCGAACACGGCAATTGACAATTTGGCTCTGGCAACAATGGGCTACTCTTCAGAACGTTCTAACTGCACGCCGACTGCAACCGGACTGCTTAATCGTCGACAGTTTCGTTGCAGTTGTATTAACTGCAAAAAAACCGCATCTAAACTACGATCTGGCACTGTCCTGGAGAATCATTGAACCCTCAGAAATCTGCACTCATTCTGTAAACTTTGGTTTAAAGTGGTTGAAAGTCTACATTGTCTTATTTTTCTCATTACTCCAATTTTTTTTTAATTTTTTGCTACTTGCAACGCTTATTAAAGTAAGAAAATATCAGACAAAAGATTTCAAATTATTGAAAAAATTAACGAACCATGTCGACATTGTTATAATAACTTTACTTATGTTTAAATAAATTATAGGAAAGTAAATTTTTTGAAGTAGGTAATTTAATTCAGCGTCACAATGCATATAATGTGCCTTGAATTTTCTTTAATAAGAAAAATATTTTTCAAATTGAGCAACATAAAAGCGCAGGTCATTATAGGTGCCCAGAAGGCCCATTTAAACGTTTGGTAAACATCTGTCCTTGGTTCCATTCTTACTTAAAGGTCGCGAAAACTTGAAGGGCGCAGTTACCGATGAATGAGCAGAGCCATAAAGGCCCGGGCGGGGCGCGAAGGCCCGTGCGGGGGAACCTACTCTCACACCCCACTTCTCAGATCAACAACCCCGAAACCTTAATCAAGATATGCTGAGCGGACGCCGAGAAAGGTTTTCGAGAGAACAATTTTAATTAGCAAATGTACACTGTGAAAATCATGCTCGAATTTAATGTTGTCATTGCCGTTAACGATGCCGTCGAGAGGACGGTGACAGTAAATCTCGCTTCCGCTCTCGAAACATAAAATTCATCCGCTGACTCAGCCGTGCATCTACCTATATTAATTACACGAGACCATCGCCCGAATAAAACACAACCGGACGCGCCGGTTCGTCATCATTTTGGGTTAATTTATTCTAATGTGCCTTTTTCGCAGCGAGGCGCATTCGAGCGCGGGCGGGTCGAACGGGCGAAGCGCAGTGTGAACCAAGCTTTATTTTACAGTCTGGGTTCATCGCATCGTTTTACCTGATGCGGTTTCCGGCGGGCATTCCAAATATTCCAGACACTCCTCAGGACCGACCGAACCTCGAAATGGGATATCATCATAGATTTTTTAATTCGTGTCGTTTAAACGAAAATGAAAGAATTGTTAAATATTATGCAGTGCATAGAAATCTTAATAATAAGGTAACAGAAATGTCATCTATGTCTTTTAATATCGGAATGCGTGTCGCCGGTTTGTCACTACCAACACATGAATACGCAATTACGCCCACCACATTTCTAGCATTCAATGCAAAATATATCAAGCCTAAAAAGAAATCCGTTGTTAGATATGCTGCAAACTAAAATTTTAGTGACTCTGCGTCCAAAACAGCATTGATGATCAAGCAAACGGTTCGCGCACGTCCTACGAGACACCTGTACGCGGCGACACTTTCACGGTCCTTTGCCACTTCTATTACCTTATATTATTTAGATTTCTATGGTGCAGTGTGTATAAATAAGTTTATTTTTCTCAAAAAGTGGCCATGTTCGTGGAAACGAATGAACACAAAAAGCGAGCAAAGCCGTAAAGCATAATTTCCCCATAGTCTTAGTGCACTCTACTTGTAAAGGGCCGTTAAATAGTCAGAGGCGGGTGAGAAGCAATTTACGAGCAAGCACAAAAGTTATTAAACAAACCAAGCCTTTGAAGATGCGATGGCAGAGTTTTACAGTACCAGTAAGGCGCTATTCGGAAATTAGAAAATATCTTCCATATAAGCGTTCCCGTTGGAATAAGAGTTACGAAATTATCGGTTTTTAGAGGATTTTGTCAGAACTCAAGTTTGTATGTAAAGTACTTAACTGCTATCTTGTTCGCAGAGCTGAATGTCGCCGGGTCCCTTGTGTCATACATAAATTAAGTGAGTATACTTTGCAATATGGTTCAAGGAAAGAATAATAACTTGAGATAAAAATGAAAAATATAACAGACAAGAATATACCAGGCCCCTCAGAAAGTATTGCGAAAAAAAGTTTTTATATATGGGAGACTGGCCAGTTATAATGTTTTTCGAAAATATGATTATTTATAAGTAAAAATAAGTAAGTTCCAATTTCAAAATTTCTCTCCACATTTTTTGCGAGTTAATTCAAAGTATTGTGTCTCACTGAAATATGGATCTGCGCCGGGAACATTTTAGAGCTATGATTTTATACGATTTCAAGTGTCGCCTGAAACCGGATGAATCGTACGATAGACTTCAAATGGCATTCATGGATGAAGGCCCTTCCAAGGCAACCGTGTATCGTTGGTATAACGAATTCAAGCGCGGTCGACCAACTTTGGGGGATGACGAAAGAAGCGGTCGCCCTTTGACGGCTGTTACCGAAGAAAACGTGCTAGCAGTGAAAAATTTAATCCAAGACAATAGGCGAATTACATATCAGGAGATTCAACACATATTGAAGATTGGATCGGGAAGCGTTCACGAGATTCTACACAGCCATCTTCGCGTGAGGAGGATAGTATCACGCTGGGTGCCGCACAACCTCACCGATGCTCAGAAGCAGGCCCGGGTGGAATGGTGCCGTGATATGCTTAACAAATTTGAAGCAGGCTCGTCTCGTCGTGTTTACGACATCGTTACAGGTGATGAGTCCTGGATTTATCAATACGACCCAGAAACCAAGCGCCAGTCGACTGTTTGGGTGTTTCAAAATGAGCCAACGCCTACCAAAGTGAAGCGATCTAGAAGCGGGGGTAAGATTTTGATCGCTAGCTTTTTTAATTTGACTGGCCACTTGGTATCAATTCCCTTACGGGATCAAAGAAGCATTAATGCCGAATGGTATACTACCAAATGTTTGCCAGAAGTTTTCTCTGTTATAAGCAACAAGCGACCAAACACAGGGCTCCGCGGGCTACTGCTCCACCACGACAATGCACCTGCGCACACCGCACTCAAAACGAGGGACTTCCTGGACAGCACGCCAGTCAAACTCCTGGGTCACCCTCCTTACAGCCCTGATCTAGCACCGTGTGACTTCTTTTTATTCCCAAAAATAAAAAATCAGCTCAAAGGGATACAATTTTCGTCGCCGGAAGATGCGCTGGCTGCGTTCGAGCAGGCTGTAAACGAGGTGTCTGCGGCGGACTGGAAAAAGTGTTTTGAAAACTGGTTTAGGCGCATGAATCTTTGTATAGAGGCTGGTGGAAAGTACTTTGAAAAGATTTGATAAAAATATATGTACGTATAGAACAATTTTTTTTAGTTTCGCAAAACTTTCTGAGTGTCCCACGTACTGGATAACGCCAAGCGCGACTCGTGGGACACGACAAGTTATATCGATTCCCTACGTTCGTATAATATAGGGAAGGGGCCAAGAGGACCGTGAGTGGATAAGTACACACTTACAATATTTGAATTCATAAAAGAGAAAAATTGAGTAGGTTATGTAAAAACCTACAAAATGCTACCCAAAAATACGAATCTTATTGATTCACCAGAAATACCAATTTTCTGAGAGTTCGACACAAAGCCTGGCTCACCTTATTATAATCTATAGCACTACAATACTTCAGTAGGTCCTGTCTCCTTTGTGCCAGCGTGGTACGCAATTGGAATGTACCTTTGTCAAAGGACCATCCTACGGTGTCGAAATTCGGGTTCGGGTTTTGTCTACGTATAATTTTTAGCCATGTACCTGTAACAAACCAGTTTGTAGGCTGTCCGTTTGAAGAAGCTCTCGACATCGGTAGTTACTCTTTTATCTCGATCCGTTCACAATTACCTCTGTTCGCATCGGCCACACCTAAATTACGGAGATTAACTAATCACATCAAATTAAAATACATGAAAGCGTTCACACCTCCGCCCCGACCATCCGGTATCGGCTATCGATGAGTAAGCAATTTTAGGCATTATTTGTTGCACGCAACACTTATTGAAAATGAAACTAGTGTCTGGCTACTCTGGCGTGACGGAACTCACTTAAACCATAAATACAAATCGACACCACAATATGATCGATAAATGGATGCTGTATAACACGTAGACTGTGGGAAACTGTAAGTGAAAACGGTTTCCCAGCAGCCAGCCTATAAATTCGTTTAATAGCAATTGTTTCGTCGTGTTCACGGTGCCGCATGCCGAAAAAAATCAATACCGTCCCGTGACGATTATGATAGGGTAAGTGTGGTGCTCGACAGTTGTGTTAGAAGCAGTGGACCCTTGTATTTATTATTGAATGAAAACGAGCTCTGGTAGGTGGGTCTTTGTGCGGAGTTGGCCTGGGGCCGGGCATCGATCGCGTGGCTGCGGTGAACGCACCCCAAACCCGGAGCACCGCACCCGGCGAACAGCGGCAGCGTAGGGGCACGCTATCCACATCACAAAAACCCTCTTACAACTAATGATAAAGTATCTCCGCTTTAGCAACGGGACATAGTTGCGCTGTTTCAAATATTCGAGGCGAGTTTTTATGTATTCGTTTACAGAAAGGACGCTACACAACGTTCGTCATAATTTTTGAAGTTTTCGAGTAGTTCAGGGCAAGTATACGGGTATGCGTATAGTTAATGGTCGTGCGACAGACAAAATCCCTGTCCCTGTGGAACTAATGACCACTTAAAACGAGAAAATTACGCCACGTCGTCGACCGCATAGACCGGGCAAGTCACGAAGTGCCCGTTCAAAGTAAAGAAAAAAAAAACATCTTGAATTTAAAATTCGTAACGCATTAGGCTGCGATATAAAAATGAAATGTTTCGAGATATTTTTGAACAGTATGTGATCGGATCTTTTCCATGGAAGACGTTATCTTAGTGGTGTTTCGTGTCGTTCCTAGACGGTGGAGTCCGACAGCATAAAAACTCGCGTCGAGCTTAATATCCAGCTGCGTTGGTCCCGAGTGCGGTGACCTCCGCCGCATCTGCCGCCTGCCGCCTGGCTTCACTTCACACGTATCAAACACAAATCTACCCCGCACATTGCTCTGTTTTCAATTGTTTATTATAAAGTATAATATTAACTATACAGAACCAGCCTCTCGGTTCCTTTCGAGACCGATGTGTAAACATACAAGGAAAACGGTCACGTTTTCAGCTGCTGTGACGTAAACGGGGGGGGGGGAGTAGAGTGCCCATTTTCCGTCGCCCTTTATGTTAAATTTTAAGAAATCAAATACTAGTATTTCGTATTTTTACGGTAACATAAATTTACGTGCTTTAGATTTTCTCTTTATAACTTGCACTGCTTTTGCGGTTCAGAAACCGGATCCAGCATAGTACAGACAGCGAGACTGGCTGGTGGCTGGCCGCCCCCCATCGCCCCTCTAGATCCGGCCCTGGTACCAAGTTGGGATCCCGTGAAGAGCAGCATTTAGCTAGCTCGATAAATACTGCAATCGAATTTATCATCTAATATACATAGAAGAGTTACTAAAGATATTTTTTTAGTAAGACCAAAATTATTAATTAGGAGGCACCCAAAAAAAAGGTACCAAGATTGAATACGATGCGATTTTCTAGTATTAATATTGTGAAATCAGAGCCTTACAAGGAATCATAGTCTAACCTAAGGGAAGGTTCCTTCGAGGTTCTGATTATGCATATTTCCATTATACTATTGAAGGTAAAGGGTCAACCAAAACTGGCTCGTCTCGAAGCTCGTGGCTATGCTTCGCTTCGATCAATCAAACGCAGTGGCCAGCCTAGTCCCTGCTCTATTATTATTGTTATAAATGACGGTGAGTCGGTGCTTCCTTTGTAACCATGAAGTAACGTGACGCTTTTGACATTAAAAAATCTTTCAATATAACCATTACGAATGCGTATCGTTCCGTTCTGAGGTGAGAAATTTACGAAATATTGATTTTATGGATATCCTTTCTGTAGTGTGGAGATATTATTACGGTACAAAAAGTACTTTTATTTAATGTTCTTATCTAGAACACAAATTACATCTTTACTGATCAAATAACTTTAGTTTTAGGGTTATAACTAACAACAACTAACTGTTTATAACTTCATAAAAATATGAAGTTAGTTTATACTTACCCACTTTTAATGCCAATCCAATTATAAAACTGTGATTATAATAAAACAAGTTTAACCGGATTACATCGCGTATATTATTTGTTTTCCTGACGTTTCGAAAGCTTTGCAGCGTTCGTGGTCGCATGAAGGACAAGCGTCTTTCCGTCTTTACAGATATTTCAAAAAAAAAAAAAAAATTTTAATCTACTTTAAATCGTTTCGATGCACGCAGTAATTACTCACATCACAATGTCATTATCTTTTACAGTGTAGCGTACTGTTTGGGACTTGATTTTTAGAAGTGGGTGGGTGGGTGTTTTTTTGTTTTGTGATTTTTGGAACAATAATAATAATAATGTGTAGTGATCGCGGAAACCTAAGAAATTATTATAAAACTGTGATTGTTTGTTTGTTCGAGCATCACGCAAAAACTACAGGACCGATTTTGATGAAACTCACCCCATGTACACCCAATTCAAGCAAATAAATGATTGATTGATTGAAACTAGTTGTGTTTTTAAAAGCTTATGATTAGACTTAAAAAAACTGTTACATGTTATATGAAAAAAAAAACACGGTTCTTGTGGGATAGATCTGAACATTTTGAAATGCCGCGGCAGCGAAGCCCTGGGCAAAGGCTAGTACTTCATAATTTTTAACTGACAATAAGTTATATATTTTCAAAAAAGCTCTGAAACAAACAAAATTCTATGAATATATTAAACCTGGTTTCATTCGGTTAATTGGGCTAGAAATTTGAACTTTGTTGCTAGAAATAACTTTCAAAATTAGTTTTAGTTGTCAGTTAGCGTCGTAAAATGGCCATTAATGTGGTCATAAAAGGCGACCCGCAGTATGTATTCACGTCTTCAGTATCATGGTCTACGACTCTACGCATTCTAGTATAAGTTACATCCAGTGGAACTTGATTGTGAGAATTTACATTGTGTGAGTCGCGCCTCGGCGACACGGAAACCTTACACCCAGTAATTGGATAGCGAGGTTATACAGATCTGGAATTGATCACCAGCCGGTTACAGTTCTTTAGCTAGATCAGATCCTGTTTGACCAGCTAAGAAAGATTTCAAACGTCCTGTACAGTCAACCACGACAACATAACCTTCTCGGGTCATCTTTACCACAATCCCGTTGTCGTTGTCGAAAATTCGCGTATACTTTAAAACTGTACTAGGAATGTAGAATTATAACGAAAACATAGTAAAATTTTAATAATCGTCTTCTCCAATGTGCTTCTCATCGCTCTGACTTCGTTCACCCTACATTCTTCGTGCAATCTATCCTATTATGGAATGCGCTTCTTCATTAAATCTGGATGGCTAACAGTCGGCACGCCTTTAAAATTAAGTTTTTCTTTGAAAACAATTTAGCAGATTCAGCTCGACTTTGATTTATCTTGATGTTATATAGGTATTTCTAGTTATACATATATATATATTTTATTATATGTACGTATGTATTTATTTATTTTTATTTAATGTTAATTATAAGTCCGTAGTTCTATCCTTATTTTACTACTTTACTGGTGCATCTACATTATTTTTGTTTCTGCATTACCCTAAGTTGGTAACATCGTCTATGAAAATAATACAGGGGTTTGAACTCCTAAAAACTCTATTGTAAATACATATGTATAAAATGTTTATATTAAGGCTATTTACGTGTAAATATATATATAAATAAGTGACACAAATGCATTATGAACATGTTCTATCTTTCAAGTTTTGTCCATTTGTTTTGAGTTAGTTTTAATACATGTTCAAAATCATGATAATTTTGCGGTGTTTGACGGTACCTATATTTTTATTCTTTATTTTCTAAAGGATCTCTCTTTTCTTTTATTTGTACTCGTAGAATAAAACAATTAATTAAACACCTGCACGACTATTAATTTCGAATTAGTGAGGTTATATTTCCAACGCTTTGAGCAATAAAAACGCGTTCAGTAATTATTTCAATCACGTTCAACAAAAGATGCGTGGGAGGGTTTAAAGGACTGCACGTGACCGATATTCCACAGACCGTTGAAAAAAAAAACAATTTAAAAAGTATATAACGTGTATTCTCTGTGCGACGTTAACGCGGCTGAATGGCGTATTTTTTTAAATCTGCCCCGCACCTGTGACTGTTCGACTTTCATCGCTTCGTTTTAAAAATGATTCTGTATTTTCGTAAAATATGAAATCTGATTTCGAAGTTATGAGCTGGTGCACTGTAAAATCAATTAATTTTGATTCGAGCGTTTTAATATGTAATGCCATCAAAGACTTTGAGAAAGCCACTTACATTTATGATTGAGAGCAGTATCATCAAAATATTGATCATGGATGCTTACCTGAAACAAGAATATAATATACATGGTTAGATATGTTTTTAGGGTCCACATACGAAACTAAATAATACTGCAGAATATAATACCTATGGTATTCTAGATGTATGGACTAGAATTAAAAAAAAAAAAAAACAAAAAAAAAAAACCCATGCCCCCGGCCAAAGGTAGTTGAAGGAACACCGTGGTGGTTTTAGTCTGTAAGAGTTACAACAAGAATGCAGGGAACTCGCTTCTTACCAGTTCTGTTGACAGCCAACTAAACTGCCCACCTTTTTAATTTTTAATAATTACTACTTTTATTTATTGTTCTCATGTAAGTGACGTTTGTTTTAAGTGAGAAATAAAGTTATTTAAACCGAAGAGTTCGACACTGGCTCTGCCGTCCCCGGGCGGAGTGCGTCCATGAGGATTTCCCAACGGCAAAAACAAAAGGCCATACATCTAGATCCTTCCATAAACAAACGCTAGCTTAAGACGCTTAAACTAGACAGGACACATCTATAGAGTAGCCTACCCGTCACAACTAAGGCGCGACATTAATTTGGAGTCACGAAGCGGGTGCGAATGCAATCACAGGCGGGAAGCTCATTCCGCCTGCATCTCCGGCAGCGCCTGCATCGAGAGCAGTTAAATTAAGGATTCCGAACGTACCGAGGCGACGTCGCATCGGAACGCGCCCGTCATGTCATCGCGCGAATTTACTCCGCGAGGCGTATATATGGGCGTTACATCCGTTTCAGAACTAGCAACTGGCTTAAGTGACTGTGATACCGTCACGCTACAGCGTACTTTTTAAGTGTTAAGCTGGTTCTTAAAGTTGACTGCTCAGTAAAGTATTTTGCTATAGGAATATTTATTCTAGTTTGAGTCATCAGGGAGAGATTTCCGATTGGGGATTGGAATTTAGAAATAGTTGCTTTTTCGTCGAATCATTTCGTAGCGTCTGAATACTCTAAACCCTTATGTAATTAACGTGCAGTAACATGGAACAAAAATCTATAAATACATCAACAAGCTGCTATTCAGTGATGATAGCAATCGCAATAAAGCTTTTGATTAATTACATAAAGCGCCAAACAGACGACGGAGTTTTTGAGCGATTGAGAAAGCCAATATTTTGTATGAAATTCCTTTTGCACCGTATGCGATCCTTCATGCGATTTTGGCGATATTGATCGATAAGTGAATATAAGTGAGCATATCTGGATCGCCGTTAAATCCGGATAAAGTCGCTTTTACATTCGATGCAAAAGAGGAAAAGAGAACAATGTCGCGCGTGGAATATTCAATCAACTATGAAGCTGCTCGATGGGGAATGAGAATAAGACTTATTCCGCAAGAAATCCACGCCACTGCTCACAACAGGTCTAGGACACGATGCAAATAAATTCAGAATAGTGTAATACATTATCCTATAATATATCCTATAATCCGGCACTTAATTCAGCACACAAACGTATAATCGAGCTGAATGGCTGGATTCACAGGGGTATAATTCGAATAATGTTTGTCAGAAAGAGGATTCGATATTAAAATTTTCGAAAGTAAAGCTCTGTACCGGAATTAGAAACAACATGCATTTAGTTAAATTAGCTCAGCGAACCCTAAGAGGTAAGTAATGTGTGTCAATGAACCTAATGATGACTACAATTTGGTGGGAAGCATGAGTGATGTCATAGTATTAACACCGTAGTGACTGACTGTGTCCGGCCGTCTAACAGTTCTCGAGTTATGAGGGAAATATATTAAGTACAATAGACACTTAGACATTACGTTATAAGCTAAGCGTGACTTATGAAAGTTATTAAATTTTACAGCCTATTAGGCTTACAAGTTAATGGGAGTTATCGTTTTACGTTCCAAGGAAAATGTTTTCCCGTTATGTTTGAGAAACGTTGCCGGACTGTGTAAAATAGTTTAAAAATCTTTTTCACTCATTTTCAACTGAAAACTACAGTTTAGTTGGCAATATTTCATGATTTAATATTTATCCTACAAATAACGAGCAAAACCACACTTTTTGTCATCAACATTACCAATAAATGGTATCGTAAAATCCATTGTTTCCGATAACCACTGCATAACAATACACCGATTGACACAAAACCATATGAATTCCTCATTTGCTCGCTCGCGTACTAACAAATGGCAAATTTCACAATTACCAAAGACAAAAACTACGAACAATGAGCAGTCAGATACAGTTATCGTTGATATTAACATCGGGCATTCGTCGACAATGCTCGGCCCCGCAGGAAGGCCGTGTTTTGCAACCGGCCAGGTAGGCAATTTGACATTGTGTAAACGTTTTCACATAGGGGCCGAAAACGGAAACTTGGGTCACGCTCCTTGCATACAAAACGTGTTAGAACAGTCCTCGGCTCAAGAATATCATTACAACTGCGGGCTCCAGGGTTGCAACATTACCAACTAAGATAATTTAGAAACACAAATGAGTAGCACACTGCTGTTTAATTCATAACTTTCCAACTTTTTGACTCAAATCTGTTTCGAATTAATTTGTTTACTGGTAACTGGTGACTGGTGAACTGAAAGTGAAACTGGTCTTTACACATAGAAGTGATTAAATCTTCTTCTTTGATTAATTATCGAGGTATAGTCCTGTAAAAGCGACTGAACAAGCAGGATTAACGAGCTGTTGCCTCATTGGCAGCCTTTACGCTTAAAGCTCCTTCACACTAGCGTTTCTACGGCGGCGCGACAACGCGACGCAGACGTTCGAAGAACGTATACGCATCGCAGACACAGCGTTAGCGTCGCGCGTACGCGATACAATGTTTGTATTATAATTTATGATTGATAATGCGCAACGCTAACGCGGCGTACGTGGGACACTCAGAAAGTTTTGCGAAACTAAAAAAAATTGTTCTATACGTACATATATTTTTATCAAATCTTTTCAAAGTACTTTCCACCAGCCTCTATACAAAGATTCATGCGCCTAAACCAGTTTTCAAAACACTTTTTCCAGTCCGCCGCAGACACCTCGTTTACAGCCTGCTCGAACGCAGCCAGCGCATCTTCCGGCGACGAAAATTGTATCCCTTTGAGCTGATTTTTTATTTTTGGGAATAAAAAGAAGTCACACGGTGCTAGATCAGGGCTGTAAGGAGGGTGACCCAGGAGTTTGACTGGCGTGCTGTCCAGGAAGTCCCTCGTTTTGAGTGCGGTGTGCGCAGGTGCATTGTCGTGGTGGAGCAGTAGCCCGCGGAGCCCTGTGTTTGGTCGCTTGTTGCTTATAACAGAGAAAACTTCTGGCAAACATTTGGTAGTATACCATTCGGCATTAATGCTTCTTTGATCCCGTAAGGGAATTGATACCAAGTGGCCAGTCAAATTAAAAAAGCTAGGGATCAAAATCTTACCCCCGCTTCTAGATCGCTTCACTTTGGTAGGCGTTGGCTCATTTTGAAACACCCAAACAGTCGACTGGCGCTTGGTTTCTGGGTCGTATTGATAAATCCAGGACTCATCACCTGTAACGATGTCGTAAACACGCCGAGACGAGCCTGCTTCAAATTTGTTAAGCATATCACGGCACCATTCCACCCGGGCCTGCTTCTGAGCATCGGTGAGGTTGTGTGGCACCCAGCGTGATACTATCCTCCTCACGCGAAGATGGCTGTGTAGAATCTCGTGAACGCTTCCCGATCCAATCTTCAATATGTGTTGAATCTCCTGATATGTAATTCGCCTATTGTCTTGGATTAAATTTTTCACTGCTAGCACGTTTTCTTCGGTAACAGCCGTCAAAGGGCGACCGCTTCTTTCGTCATCCCCCAAAGTTGGTCGACCGCGCTTGAATTCGTTATACCTACCAACGATACATGGTTGCCTTGGAAGGGCCTTCATCCATGAATGCCATTTGAAGTCTATCGTACGATTCATCCGGTTTCAGGCGACACTTGAAATCGTATAAAATCATAGCTCTAAAATGTTCCCGGCGCAGATCCATATTTCAGTGAGACACAATACTTTGAATTAACTCGCAAAAAATGTGGAGGGAAATTTTGAAATTGGAACTTACTTATTTTTACTTATAAATAATCATATTTTCGAAAAACATTATAACTGGCCAGTCTCCCATATATAAAAACTTTTTTTCGCAATACTTTCTGAGGGGCCTGGTATACGTTCATCGAACGCCTACGCTAGAGAAACGTCTGCGCCTCGCATACGCACGAACGCCTACGCCGGAGAAACGCTACTAGTGTAAAGGAGCTCTTAGAATAGAATTACGTAATACATAACCCATTGAAAGTAACTTCAACGAAGTTACGTAGGTGCTGGACGTTATAATGACTATAAAAGGTCAACACCATGTGATCCAGTTATATGTTAACACATAACATGGTAAACCTTAGAGGTGCTACCAGCACCCCGGGAACTGTGTAAACAACTGTTATATATTTATATGTGGTAGACAACATATAAATAAGAAATTTAAAAACAAGACAAGAAAGTTCAAGTTTGCGTGGTGGTGATGTGGTGGTTATATCTAATCTTAGTAATTTTATTAATGTTATTGTTGTGCTGTCACTGTCCTGTGCCATATGAAAGTTTTTCTTTCTTTATTTCTTAACACCATGTCCCAGGGTTAGTTAGACATAGCAAAATTAGAAGTACATCATGGGACCTTCGTAATATAATTGTACCATCTTTAAATAGACGGTAGTGAGTTGTCAATGTAAATACTAGGGCAACAGGACATGGCAGTGTTCAAACGTTCATAAATTCGATTAGGAAGTGATTGATGTATGGCAGGCAGGGGCTGGGGACGCCGTGTGCGGTCCCTCTGCGTCACACACGCACTATGAGCTCCGGGAGGAAACAAGCGACGTGCGTCGAACCACACGTGATGTGTGATCCATATCACGCTACTGAAAAATTTAAATTTCATTATGGCTTTCTCGCATTTCCACATCAAAATGCCTGTCTCTTTAATTAACACATGCCAGTTACTTGTTTGGCATTATCATATAAATCGGCCATCTAGTTTGGCGTTAAGAGGTAAAAAGCGGCGGTAAGAGGTAAAAAGCGGCGGTAAGAGGTAAAATGTAATAAGCGACATTAGAAAAACAATAATTTCCCAGAAATTATGTTCATATTCTAAAAAAAAACTTCATTAATACATTTCATAATAATAAATCAATATTTAGGTGAAATATCATACCAAAATACTATTAAATGTACGATATATGTACGAAACTGTTAATTTTCAGAGATATTTTTGAATCTTTTTATGGTCGAGTCAAATAAGTGCATTCGTGTTTTGAACTAAATCATATTGTCACGTATATCCTTGAGTATCATGTATTTTAATTTCAGTACCATACAGTACTATTAGATATTCTGTGACCATACAGTGATTAGTTTTATAAGCAGGATTGAAATTATTTAGCCAGAATAACGGGTTTCGGGGCCTTAACTGCTAATGATTTTAAGGTTCTGGTTTTGATTGGAGGTTGTTGTCAAAAGGATATTGGCCTCATATTTCGATAAGGTGCACGTGTTAATACATGTGGACAATGCACATTATCTAAACATGTGACTCTCTTATATTATCATGATAGACCCATAGAAATCAAAATAATATAAGATAATAGAAGTAGTAAAGGCGCGTGAACTTGTCGCCGCAGACAGTCGAGTCTCATAGGACACCAGTGGGCCTAGTACGAGTTTGACACTTACCGATACTTCCATCGAATTCGACGACTTTCATTCATAAGTCAGTAAGCGCCCCTGGCGGATACGAGGAGGAACTACTAATTTATGAATGAAAATCGACGAAAACTATGAAAGTATTATAAAGTGTCAAACTCGTACTAGGCCCCCAGGGCACGAATCGTTTTGCTTGATCATCACTGTTTTGGACGCAGAGTAACTAAAGTTTTATTTTGCAGCATATCTAACAGCGAAATTATTTATAACACATAACATAACATCACGCCTGTATTTCCCCGAAGGGGTAGGCAGAGGTGTAATAGTACACCCACATTTCGCCAGTTATGTTATAGTCTCATGTAATAGGGGGCGAGCCTATTGCCATTGACTGGGCACAAATCCAGAATCCGGGCTGCTACTGAGAATTTCCTAATGAAAAAACCCAATAACACTTTGCCCGACCCGGGAATCTATATTTTTCATGGAATGCTAGAAACATAGTGGGCGTAATTGCGTATTTATGTGTTGGTAGCGGAAAAGCGGCGACATGCGTTCCGGTAGTTAAAGACAGTAGATACCATTTCTATTACCTTATTATTTAGATTTCTATGGATAGACCCAATACAACTATCAAAACATAGAACTCCCATTAATTTGCAACCATAACGACTACCAAAATAAAAGAAATTATCCTATTCAAAGTTTCTGAAGGCGACCAAAGTACGTGTGGCAGTTTCTAAAGCCCCCGGGGTGAGACTGGATACAATAAAATATCCAGTAGGCTCCCTTCCTAACACCCGCCTCTATCTTCCACCTCACTGCTCGGAGGCAGGAGGGTAATTTGCAACCCGTGAACGAAATGAAACGTAACTTTGGTTTAATTGTACGATATTTTCCAAAATTTCCCCTTTTCTGTTCTAATGCAGGGGGCTTCGGGTGGCTTTCAAGTAGAGCTGTGCGAGTTGAGCGGTTAGCGAGGAAAAATACATCAATATAGGATTGCTTCATTTTTGTAGCCTCGCACAGCTCAGCTCTGGTGGAAAGGGGCTTAGCAGAGCGAGGTATTTGTACATACTCGTAAAACGCGAGCGAATGATGTATGCGAGGTATGCGTGTGAGGAATATACAGACCAATAAGCCTCTAGACGTCGATTAGCCAGACACCCCCGGTCACCACGCATATGCAGTAGCACTGCATATCATACGCCCCGCTGCCAATCAGGACGTCAGTCCGTCAGCGAACTTTAGAGCCGACCAGTCATAACGCGCCGTCCGCCCCCAGGTCCCCGCCATCATTTTACGACTGTGTTCTAATGTAAAACTTTGTTTATGCGGAGTCTTGAGGCTTACTGGTCTGTGGAGGAATAAGAGCTAGGAATAGATACGAGGAGCGGTGCGGTGCTACTAGACTACACAGCACAGCGTTAAAGAAAAGATTTCATTTCTAAGCTCCGCTACGCATCCTCGCTCAGCTTTGGTGGAAAGAGTCACTCCGTTTCGCAGCTCTTGTGGAAATTATACTATTGAAGCGAAATCGATACCGAAACATTAAATAACGTTAATTGTTGTAAGTTTTGTACTATTCTTAGCACAATGTTGTATTACGGAATAGGCAGAATTCCAATTTCTTGACATTTCAGTCACGGCCTTGTGTGTAAACTCCGATGACAAAAGAAGACTAATCTATATTATATATGTATAATAATAAAGCTGAAGAGTTTGTTTGATTGTTTGTTTAAACGCGCTAATATCTGGTACTGATTATTACAGCCATGTCCCGTTGAGCCTGGAGTATGACACGGTCAGCAGTGTGTGTACCGGTGATAATCCACCTGAAGACTCGGACACGACGAGCGACGAAGATGCACGACCACCACCGAAACCAGGCGCTCCGTCACCGTCTTCGCGAGCGCATCGCTACGCGGCGCGCTGTGGCCTCTAAATCCACAGTTTGGTGCGCGACGCCGCCGCGTAACCAGCTCATGATTAAGGGCTCCGTTCGAGCTCGAAACCGGTCGGGCACACCCGATGATATAACCGTGTGTGCGTGTGAGTGAAACCGTTTATATTAATCATTATGAATTTAACTCACTATAGTTATTATATAAAAATATCTGGTACTACCAGACGAATTCAATTATTTTTTGTATATGATAGTCAGATTTATGAGAAATTGTAAAGGCTATTTAACATCACGCTATGGCCCTTAGGAGCCGTTCAAAAAGAAACAAAGTCAGAAAGAACGCTAAGCGAAAACGAAGTTATAGCGCGGGCGATGCGACACGCACGGTGGGTGATCTTGGACTCGTGGAGGCTCTTTTAATGCACAGCTAGTGCATTAAAAGAGCCTCCACGAGTGACGATATTTAATTGTTCACCCGGCGCACCTTGGGCAGTCAGCCCCGCTACCAACCTGCTGACTGGCTAATCTTTTTCCCACGACATGAGCTATTATCATTATGTAGCTCATGTCGACACGATAGAAGAAGCTAGTGATTTAATAAGGTTAATTGTGCATTATTTTAGCTAAGATTCTTATCTAAGTGTATCGTTGAATGGTCATGTAAGAAGGTAATTTTTATTAAATGTATTATTTGTTCTTTGCATTTAGATATTATCTACGTTGATAGTAGTAGTATCGATAGTTTTGTATGTTTACATAATGATTGGAGTCAATAACCCGTGACGCTAAACCTATTTACATTTCCATAGTAAAAAAATCCCAATGAGAACGAATAAAAATATTTTTAGGGCTACTGCCTAGTTGATACTGACTAAAACATTTGGCATTTTATGGTGCAATAAAGCAGTAACTAGCGCAGAACCATAGAAATCTAAATAATAAGGTAATATAAATGGTATCTACTGTCTTACTACCGGAACGCGTGTCGCCAGTTTGCCGCTACCAATACATAAATACGCAATTACAATTACAATCAATTTTGCTATTAGATATGCTGCAAACACAGACATAGTAAAAAATATAGACGAAGTGCTGCGAACAATCATTGTGAAGCCAAAAAAAAACCGTGCTCCTTCGTGTACAGCCAGTTCTCATGAACATACCAAAAACCTGAAGGATATTTTCTTTTGCGATTCTTGCTGGACGATGCCACGACATGTGTACTGAGAGGGGTGAGCACGGTTTGATGTGCATGTGTGTGCGTGAACGCTGGTTGTACACGAAGGAGCACGGTTTTTTTTGACTTCACTATGAATGTTCGCAGCACTTAGTCTATATTTTTTACTGTCTGTGGCTGCAAAATACAACTTTAGTGACTCTGCGTCCAAATAGTACTGATGATCAAGCAAATGATTCGCTCAGTGGACACGACGCTAATGTATGAGACACCTGTACGCGGCGACTAGTTCACGCGCCTTTAACACTTCTATTACCTTATATTATTTTGATTTCTATGCGCAGAACACAATTTGATGATGCGTTCAATCGTCAGTTTTAGTTTAAACCAGTCTTCTGCTAAATAATGTACATTCTAACGATTTAAATTGCGGAAAGAAAAAATCGCTCACGAGCAGGGTAACATTTTGTGTATTATTGATCTTTTCCCGGTACTTTCTTGACAGAGTAGTAGTCAGAAATATTTCCGGTGAACCACCACTAAGGCTATAATCACTTGCACTCAATGTTCGATGGCAGCCGTAGTTACATGTAACGTATCAGGATGCGTTCAAAGGATTTTGTCGACAAAATGTATAACCGGGAAAGATCGTGGTACGGTCACGATCTTTCCCGGTTATACATTTTGTATGCGTACTTGTTAATTGAACTGACGATAAAAATAAAGTTTCCTATATCGTCGAGGAAATAATATTAGCTTGTGCTATTTTAATCGTTGCAAACTCGAATCCCGAATGTCAATGGCACGTAAACGGCGTGCACGCACTGCCGAACTACCGAATGTTCCGTATCTCTGATAAACACCGCGAGGTTGATTGACCTCAGTGAACCGCGAAACCACGGGGAAGCCGCACCAGTAAACGGTTGCCAATTAATCGCGTACAGCGACGACTATCATTAGATACCGTGTGATACGCAGTTTCACCGCTTTGACGTGAAGCCAAATCATTATCATTGTTGTCTTCACGTTTCTAGCTGATCCGGTTTTCCTTAAACGTGCACTAGATTATTTTCATTGAACTACTTCCAATTTACACTTGAGCCCACCCGAACTAATACTACGATTATTTCAGGAGTATTTACTATGCTTTACAATAGGGGCCCCGGCTACACTCTAGCGTCTCTCCAGCGTAGGCGATCGATAAACGTCTGCACTGCGCGTACGTTTATTGAACGCCTACGCTACGCTAACACTGCGAAGGAGCTCTAAGACCAAGTTTGACGCTTGTATGTTTGCCGTTTTAAATATAGAACAGGAACAAAAAAACCTTTTACCAGGTTACTTGTAGTTACAAGTCCCACAAGCTTGTGGGATCCCCACTTTGGGTTTAGACTTTTATTTATTTATTTTTATTCGCCGTGATAGAAGACATAGTAAAACATATTCCGTCAAAATTTTAACTGGCTACTTACGGTTAATAAAATACAGCCCTGACAGACGGAAGGACGTTGACGTTGGCACCCTTTGTGTACGGACCCTTAAGAAACAAGTACTACCAGGTTCCTTAGTCTAATACCACAATTGCAGAACTGAAAGTTCAATAGGGAAAACAAAAGTAAAACAGTCGGCTTTTCAATCGGGAAAACAATAACCTCCTCCTTTTTTTGAAGTCGGTTAAAAAGTAAAACAGTCGGCTTTTATGTTACTTGTCTGTCTTTGGTAACTTGTACAAAGAAGCGAAAACTGTTGAAATAGCTGAACATTAGAAGCATTTTACTTCAAATTGTTGTTTTTGTACTTTTTTGAAGTAAATACTGTGTCATTTTCTTGATCATTCTCCTCTTTGTTGAACGTCCTTCAATGTTAGCTTCTGAAGTTCAGTTGACGAGAATAGATTTAAATACAATGATCGAATTTTGTGTTGACAATGCCATCGAATTTGGCGTTCAGGCTCAGTGTGTGAGAAAAATACGTAGACACGATACACGTGCCTGTTGTCAAGTAACGACGAAATTACGGCTTATTTTACTGATAAAAAAAATAACTTCGCCTTCGTTTCTAAAAAGGAGTAAGAGCGGATATTTCAACACCCACAATTTACAATCCGCCGATAGATTAGCTTAACCTTTTTGCTATGTTCCTAAATGGAATTTTATTACAGGCTTTTCTGTTTGTTAGTTGTTTTAGGTCAAATCTTGTAAACCAAATTTCATCCAGTTCCCGTTATCAGAATTGGCTGAAATTTGGTACACATATGTAAACCCGATGACAATGCAATATTATGTTTTTGAAAAACGTAATATTGCATTTAGAAACAGTGTTTATTAACCGACTCGACTAACTTTGCAGTTAATTCAAAGTCGTATAGATATGCCTACCCTTACTTATTATTTTAATCTAACGATTTAAATTGTGGAAAGAAAAAATCGCTCACGAGCAGGATTCGAACCTTTTGTGTTTCTTAATAAGATATCGCTGACGTCACCCAAAGACGTACAATAGTGGAGGTTAATTTCGATACCACGAGTAGTGTTCACGGTAGCTTAGTGGCTAAAGCACTGGCGTACTGAGCCAGGAGTCGCAGGTTAGAATCCTGCTCGTGAGCGATTTTTTCTTTCCACAACTTAAATCGTTAAACTGTCCAAGTTATAAGCGATTCAAATTTGTTCACTAGACAGAGACTGCACTATCAAAGTATGACGTCATTGTTCAAAACCTTCATAGAAATTTGACATCTCTCTGTACAATGTTTGCTTCGCACGACAAGGACAGAAAATGCCCCCCCCCCCTCCAAAAACTTAAAAAGCGTGTATCTCTTAAATTTTTTCATGGATTTTATTATTTTTCTCAACAATGTTGTTGCTTTTGTAGGTACCTTCTTTTAAATAATATAATATTTTTGGTATTTTTAACAGTACCTAGTCAACTACCGGATTGTGGGAAATACTTAATTAAAATTTATATGCAATTTAATATTAGAGATAAAGCTGTGTTTCAGATTTCTTGGTCTGGGAAACATGGCCAAGATCTCGGAAGCTATGAAATTATGTACCTAGTTATCCTTAGAATTGATTTACAGTTTTACTCAGCAATAGAAATATTGGTCACAGTTCAGTGTCCATCGCTTCATTTGTATTATGACACACTTGTCTATTAATACTTAATAGTAATTGTCACGGAATACTTGAATTATATTCATTTCCTCTATGGTAATTGCCAATGCTTGAACACCGGCCCTTAGTACGAGTCAAGCTCAATTCAGGTTAATGTTTGTCGGTACATTTCTCTGAATACACCCTTTTATCGGCTAATAAACCTAAATACTGAAATGGCAACATGTGCTAGAATTATATATATTTTAATAGTTCCCTTTTCAGTTTTATATATCCAAGCTGTATTACAAACAGTTCTTCAAATAATTTTTCAACGTCAACAAAAATTCGTTCTCTATTCCCAAAACGGGCTTATCAAACAACTGAGTACAAACATCGTGTATTATAGTACCGATAACTGGAAACAAACTTGATATGCGAACACACAGCGCGAGTCGTGACGTCATTGCGTACCACGCGCTCTGGATTAGGGGAACAGATAAGGAAACTGGATTTCATAAAAGAGGAATTTGTTCGTGTTACAAGGTGGAGGAAGGAATAAACAGGAGCTAAGGTACGCCCTTATTCAAATAAAAAAACAAAGGCGTGTGTTGAAATGGTCTTTCTCATAGAACGATACGATTACTGTGAGGAAATATTGCTGTTATCATGACGCAAACCAAGCATAGCTGGTGCGACTACCTTTCTATACTTTAGAAACAATCCTTTTACGACACCCTCGAGACAAGATGAGATGCCGAATTTGTTGTTACCCTAGGCCACACGTAAAGGAGTTCGGCGAATTTTCATGTTATCGCGACAAGCCGCAGACAATGTATGCAATTTCCAACGAATTTGTTGGCCATACTTATCGCGATAACACGAACCTTCGCCGAAACCCGACAAGTGTAGCCGTAGGGTTAGAAGCACAAAAACGACGAGATAAATTGAAAGCTGGCTTTTTAATGTCGATCTTGGCAACCAAAATGGCGCGATAACGCAAACTACAAATGAACTAGATATGTCATTTCGCAAACATAAATTGATGTGTTGCTCCCTTAATCTATTTAGAACGCAGATATTGCTATATTTATTCGAGTTATCCGGCAGGTGACTAGCCTGTCGTGACCCGTACTAAAAGGCTCGAAATATTCAATTTAAATATTCGAATATCTTTATCAGTGCTAGCTTTAAAATCTTAATCCGGTATCAGTCAATCACAGCTCCTTTCTCACGACACCAATTATATCGATCGACGGTGATGGAGCAAAAAACTTCTGTGGTTAATCGCTGACTTGCAACTTAAGTGGACTCTTAGGTCACACAACGCGGGGAGTCTCAATCGAGCTCCAATATTTGAGTGTGGTTTCGATTAGGATTCGAAAACAAAGAAGAATTTAATATTCAAAAAGACGTTCGTAAGGGATCAAGTAATTCTAGACAGCATAGGATTACGCGAAATCTACAGTAAAGAAAGTAGTTTCTCTAATCTAAGAAATGCGCAATTTTTTTAGACAGTTTTGCATCTCTAGGTGCATTCCCAATAGTGTATTCAGGTGCATCTTCTAAGCTGTTACAAATGGAATTATGTGATGTCATTTACACGCACGATAGCCTGCAGGCGGACTATAAGTTCCCCGTGACCTGGTTAGCGGTATAAGCAGGCCAGGCCTGCTCGTACACGCGTCGCGGTGCCGCCGTTATCTCATCTATTTCACACATCTGCACCGGCAAGCACATGATGCTAATTGCTTCACTAAATATTGGAAACTTAGGCACCGATAAACGAACTAAGATTAGTCTAAGATTCTTAGGAATAAGGTAATCAGATCTCAATGCCAGAGGTGTTGTAACGTGATTAACAAAAATGGATTCTATTGTGTTCGGTAGCAAAAGGTTTCCAAAGTTATTACTTCTTTTGTCTCGCGTTACAGAGCAGTTTTGTACAAAAAAGGATGTGGAAATGAAACGGGTTGGGTTGTACGGTTATTACCCAAGTAATTCCTTACCAGAGTCGTGATTACTCTTTTGAGCTGTATTTTGAGAAAATATCTGGAATTATCTGATGGATAATACATTACGAGTGGATACATTTTTGCCGCTAGGGTATGATCAAGCTCATCGAGCAGAGCCGAGTGAAACTCGAAGGCACTTCAACGGAAATCAGTGCAAACATAAACTGTCGTAATAGTCTCGATTCGGCACAATATCCGCTGGCTTCTGTCATGCTTTCTTGACCTAGGTAAGTACAAGTAAGTACATTTAAATAACGCCATTTAGTTGAGGAGGATAAATTAGTTTTCAGAGCTACTTTTTTGAACAGTAAGAACTACTTTAGACTCTAAGCGGGCCGGAGCTGGCCCGCGGGCCGTACTTTGCCCATCACTGACTTAGAGTATGAGGTCTGACTAAGGCAGGTATGGTTTTTTTGTGCGAACAGCAGCAGGTAAAGAAACCTAGCGAAACCGCAAAATATCTTTTAGTTAACATTATACCTACTTGCAAAAGAGTCATAATATGTAGCTTAGTTTTTACTTGCTCATTTCAAAGGCATCAACGAGATAGAATCGGTGGTAAACCTTAGGGAGCGTAGTCTCAAGTGTTCGACACAAAGCGTTCAAAACTCCAGTTATAATTCCTGTGTTCGAGAGCGAGTTTGCCATAAAGGCGGATGGATCAAGTTTTTCAACTGGCTCGAAGTAATTAGCCTCGGCCAGTAGGGTGGAGATTCAAGGCGCGACCCGAGGCGCGGCGAGTCCCGCGCAGCCCGATCAATCAGCCCGCACGCTTGTGGTAATTAAATTACAATAGGACGAGCCCAGCCTAGCTGCCCCGAGCCCGACCTGTAGTTCATCACCTTGTGTATTTTTTTATCGCTGTCCTCAATTGACATGCAGGTAGTGCGAATGGGCAATCAAAAATGTAGGTAAGTTGTTTTCGTTTGATATAGCTCCATTTTGGTCATGATTTCACGAACGTTTGATATTAAGTAAAGGATGCAAGTTCTCTTTTTTTTTTCTTATAAAGCGTTGAGACGAGCGATTGCCGTAGTATGTGTTAGCTTACTTGTTTTGGTAGCAATAGCAACATATTAGGTACGTTTATTTTGTTAATGATACTTCACGGTCAACTTCTGATATGCGAGGCGAGGCCAGGCTAAAACAGGTTGCAAAAATTGATTTAGGATCTCCAAAATGTACCTAAGTCATATTTAGTTTGTAATCGTCGAATATTGAACACTGTGCCGATGCCGATCTGTTTTTACTTACCTACTTGTCTTATTTATTTAGTAAACAATTTTGGCATGTCTTTTTAATGTTGATTTTTGAAATTTTAATTACTAGTTCTGCTCATGTCATTAGGTTAAATAAAACTTTTTAACAAAAAATTGAACCGACGAAAACAGAAACTGAAAAGCGAAAAATAACTAATTATGAGTCGGCGCCAAACGAACTTTTAACAAGCATAGTGCGTGTAAGTTGGAAGTGGCCGAGCGGAGAACGCATTTTTGGAAAGTTATTGTTTATCGTTGAAAATCTCACGTTGTATTTGATGTGACGTTGTTTTTATTATTTATTTAAAGTAATTTAAGATCTTCGTTGATTGGTTGTTTGGCGCCGACTCATAATTAGTTATTTTTCGCTTTTCAGTTTCTGTTTTCGTCGGTTCAATTTTTTGTTAAAAAGTTTTATTTTTCATTTTTTTGTAGTTAAACTCTAAATCCAGGTCTCCATTATGTCGTAGTGTCTAGAACTATATTTATGTATGTCAAGTTTCAACAGAATCGGTTAACAGGTAAGAATTCAGTGGGTGAACAAACACTCATCCCCTGTTTTACTACCCTTAGGGGTGGATTTTGATTTTGAAATTTAAATGGGACCAACTTCAAGATATACCCTATCCAATAAAAAAAGAATCATCAAAATCGGACCACTCTGTAAAAAGTTATGCGTGGTCATACATAAAAAAAAAAAAAAAAAAAAAAAAAAAAAAAAAAAAAAAAATATACGCGTCGAATTGAGAACCTCCTCCTTTTTTTCGTCGGTTAAAAATGATATTTAGTGCGTAATTTTTTAATATAGTGTTGTTTAATTTAATAATTATTAATGACGAATGAAAAAGACATGCCAAGATTGTTTACTAAATAAGACAAGTAAGTAAAAACAGAGTGTAACTGTAGAATGAGTTTTACTACGGCTTTCTACTACGTTTAGGCTGTTGTTCTTAGGTACAGTCGTCCGCACGTCAGTGGTAAAAGTTTGACCTTGACAGCGTCTTCCTTTCGTAAGCAGTAAGAGCGGTTTTTGTAGTTCAAGTGTTACCACTGAAGTGCGGTTCACTGTACTTAAGTACAAGTTGTTATGACAGGCCACTATCGTGATTGTCTTGTCAACGCTGAGAAATATTTAAACGAAATCGTTCCGTGCTGATATGAGCATCACAAGAGTAGAACCTTATTGTTTTACATAAAAGTGGATAACTATGCGTCGTATTATTCAGCAGACAGACAAATATATCTGAATGCAGAAGCCAGGCCCAGCATAAATTAAAACACTCAGAAAGGAGAGAAAATAACTAAAATGTTAATGTTAAGAAGTCCTTATTTGCATTCAACGGGCGAGTGTACAAGGAGGGCTAGGAGCAGAGTGTGAGCCGGATTTTAGGGCTCTCGACCGGCGACCGACGCGGTCTCGGAATAATCAGGCGTGCCTCCCCTCGTCGCGGTCGTTCACACACAATCGACTTGGCAAGCGCCATGGGGGACCTACCTACGCAGTACGCACTACGACTCGACACAAAGCATCCACCCATACGGACCTAACAACCACTACTACCCCCGAAGCACGAACGTTGCACTACTTTAGAACGGTCTCCCGCCGTGCTGAAAGTAATCTCTACATCCACCGACTTAAGAGCGAATCTAGCTTACAAAACAGAACCACGCATTCACAAACTCCGTTTCGATAACAGATATTGGGGCGATCAATTCAAAACCTAGCTAAAGATATGAGTAATAAAGCACAGTTTCATCTGAGTAACGCCTCCAGCCGTCGGACGCAATGTGCAGTCGATTGCTGGCAACATGAATATTGAAAACCGCTCTTATGTCGTTCACGCTGAATCGAATGCACGTCGACGGCCACTGCGTACTATTTTCTATTCTGTGCCGCTACCAACACCACGTGTTTACAGAGGCAACTGGTGCAGATTAGACTAGTGAACTGTCTGAACTTCAGCGCAATAAAACCTTTTGAAAAACTTTCAAAACTTCGTAGATCGACGACTCACTGTTTCAATTCAGTATATACAAAGTCTTTGGTTTCAATAGAAAAGCGCCACAAATTAAAATAAAAAAGTCGTTTTTATTAAAAAAAATGCGATAATGATTGAAACAGCGCTGATGTAAATACATTTCAACTCTGTTTTTTTTTTATAGTATAGGATTGCGAAACGAGCTAAAGGCCCACCTGATGTTAAGCGGTTACCTTTGCCCATGACAACTGCAATACCACCTAGGCTGTTGCCTAAATGGTACTGCAAGTCGGTTCGCCAAACTGAGACATGAAGACGGAAAGTCACATGTGAATGTAATTTCACCGGCACCCGTACCCTTCAGACCGAAACACAGCAATGCAAGCATCACTATTTGGCGGAGAAGTAGATACGGTGGTAGTACTTCCCCGGACGAGGTCTTTCACAAAGGAGCTCTACTACTACTACTATGTCAGCATCATCATCCTCCTGCCCTACATCTCTATCAGCCGTAATCTCTGTGTTCACTTTCTTCCGCATCACATGTCCATACCAAGAGAATCTACTGTATCTCAACATTTCAATACGATACAGGGGGTCTACTCCCGTTCGACGATATTCGATAAATCGTACGATTCATCGCACAATTTGCTACTCCGGTCAACCATCGTTCCCTTATCGCATGCGATGATCGTGTTTTGACGTTTGTTTTTCTCATCTCCGGTAAATTGTATATGACTATGAACCGTAGTCTATCTTAATTGTGCCTTTTTTATGTGCCTATCTTTATTATGTAAGTATCAGTAGGAACGAAAGTTCGTACTTCGTTTGTCGTTCGTAAAACGCGAGTAGACCTACAGGGTCATGATTTAAATCATGATCCGCAAGTCGTTGAGGCGATGCTTGGGGGAGGCCTATGTCCAGCAGTGGACGTCTTTCAGCTGAAATGATGATGTCATCATCATCCCCTTACTGTCCCACTACAGCCTCTTCTCAGAATAAGAAGGTTTAGGTTTATATGGTATGTATAGAAACTTATTAAATTATTTGAGAAATAAAGCATCCCAGCAGTGGCGTGCATTCCATATAGGCAAATAAGCAATGCCTACCTCGTTAGAATTTAATATTAACTATTACTAAATCAATTAATCAGCGTATTAAAAAAAAACAATTAACATATGTACTCAATAATAATGTATGAATTCAATGCAAAACGTACCTCAATGTGCAATGTGCGTTCGCACGATTGCCTGTCACGTTCACACACACAATCAAACCTTTTTGGTAACCATATACACTATTATACACACACACTACTTTAGGCTAATACCCGAAGTCATACGACAAAAAAATGAATCACGATATGGCTATGCGTAAATAACTAACATTTGACATTTCGCAATTTAGCCGTCTTATCAAGCGTCACCTGCTTCCGAAAACGTCGCAGGTGACATAACTGAACGTAGCCCTAGTGGCAATAGTCGTGGGTTGTCCGTAACGTTTTTTACACGTAACTGTTATGCGTTAGTAGTTTTGAATCCTATTATTTTGTAACTAGATATTTCCATACAAAGTGATCGTTATAATAAAACTAAACCCAACATATATTTATATTACCTTCTAGTACAATTAAGAAGCTATGTGAAATCACATTAACAATTAAAAGGTTAGAAATAGCAATCATCTTTGAGTATGGGCTGAGTTAAGTTGGGCAGCTACCAAATCCAATAAAAATCTTAATAAATCCAACTCAACTCAGGTAAGTATGGTCCATCCACTCAAATAGTGGCAGTATAGTATATTATGTAGAATGGCAAAATGAGCTAGAGGCCCACCTGATTTTAAGCGGTTAACTTTGCCCATAACAACTGCAATACCAACTAGGCTGTTGCCTAAATGGAACTGCAAATGGTTCACCAAACTGAGACATGAAGATGGAAAGTCTCATGTGCTTATAATTTCACTAGTACCCATACCCTTCACATCGAAACACAGCAATGCATGATCACTGTTTGGCAGCAGAAGTAGGTATGGTGGTAGTACTTCCCCGGATGAGATCCTTCACAAGGAGCTCTACTACTTCTAAACTAGACATGGGTAGTTCGCAAACGAAAGATAAAAATGAACTAGTTCACTTGCTATGCATCAATCTAACTCTCGTTCACCCGCTCCCAAATCTTATCAGTGTTTCACTGTATCCGAATGTATCTTCGTATCATTCCTATCACGAGTCATGTATGCAATAAAAACTTTCAAAATAATTTGGGTATTAATTACATAGGAATCAATAAATTTTGCTTTTTTTGTAATTATAAACTACATTTAAATAAGTTAGAGCAACATGGGCGATATTTATGATATGTTTAGTCTTTTTTAGGGTTCCGTACCCAAAGGGTGCAAACGGGACCCTATTACTCTTGCTATGCTGTCCGTCCGTCTGTCTGTCACAGGGCTGTATCTTTGTAACGGTAATAGATAACCAGTTGAAATTTTCACAGAATATGTGTTGCTATGAGGTGTATCATGACAAATACTAAACACAAAAAAATAAGTCTAAAACCAAAGGGGGTCCCCATACAAGGAAACTCGAAAAACATGCATTTTTTTCAACGTTTTTATTCCTGTTATATCTTCAAAACGGTAATACTTACCAGCGTCAAACTTAGTCTGATTATAGTGCATACTATGTAGTTTAGCAACAAATACTAAAAACAGGACAAATATAGACATACGGAAGAAAGAGATGCAAAAATTCACATTTCGCATACGATCGTTAATGTCTTTTGATAAACTATCGTAAATTAAATCAGTTTCTATGGGGTATCAGGTCTATGGGTGGTACGGAACCCTTACTGCGTGAGTCCTACTCACACTTGGCCGGTTTTTATGAATTTAATTAATATTGTCTTACTGAACTATGGATAAGAAGATAAGTGAACTATGAACACTGAGCTAAATCAACAGCAAAGCAAGAACTATCACTAACCTACTGATTGAAATGAACTAGTGATACAAATGAGTGATATGTATCTTTTGATTGAAAAGATATGTATCTCTCTTTTCAGTTCTGTGATACATTTATCGCATGTCTATTCTAAACTGTTTGGTTAGCTATATTACTAATATATTTATTAATAAAAAACTGCCACCAATTTCTTTTCTGCTACCTTTATATTACATTAAATTAAACTCCTGCAAGCCAGTTTGGGTGTACCACCACTATTTGGGTGGATGGACTAGACTTACATAGATCAATATTATTTTCTAAAAATGTGAGTTGACTCACACATTTGAAGGTATCTTACACAATACTCAGAGATCAACTATCAATCACAATAAGATTAGATAAAACGAAAAAAACGTGTTCAGAATAAAATAGGATGGATTCAAATTAAGTAAGTACAATGGCAAAATCTGAGCTCGAACTACTTGTGCTAATAGAATGATACCTCACAAGACACAGGAGAATTCAGGAGATTTATACATAGTTAGCAGCAAGAACAGACATGATAAATAAATAAACACTTCATCAATTCGTTTTTGTAATTGACGCGGGCGATTTGAAAATATAAACAACAACAAAATTGACTCACCATACAACACCGAAGGCGCCATAGCCGATTGGGCGGTCGGGCTGCACGTCTGTCGGGATGGCCGGCGTCTGATAGTAGGGCGCCGCTGCCGCCAGGATGGCGCCCTGCGGCGCGCTCTGCGTACTGCCCTGCATCAGCGACATGGACACACTCATGGAGACGCGAGAGTGCCGCGCGGGGCCGCTTACAGCCGCCATCCAACCGCTCAGCGGCGAGCCGTCACCGCAGACTCATCACACGGCGAGCCCTTCGACCTCGACACTGTGCCCGATCACCAGACCTCGCCTCCCAGTTGACACACGACAATATCACTGGTTACTTCTTTATTATTCATGCTCGATCGACTATGCGGGAATCACTGAACAACACACGAAACGTAGACACGTAAGTTACACCAGTTATTTCACGTTTGAGCGGAGTTTCAGTCGCCGCGTTTGCAAAGTAAGTGTGGTGTTTTTTGGCGAATGCTTCTTCCTGGACAAAGGATGAGACCGTGAAATTTATGTCCGCGCCGTGTACACGTCCACACACCACGCAGATCGAATGAAACTGGTTGATGGGGGGTGGGGGAGAGGGAAGCCGGGCGGACGCGGTCTGAAAAGAGACGGAAAGAAAGTAGCAATGGCGACGACGCGTTGTAAACAGCTGTATTTGAGAACCAACCAGGGGTAATTTTTATTGTGAGTAGGTTAGATACTTTTTTTGTATTGAAATTCTTAGTAAATAATTATGAACAAATGTGTAATTGTAATCGAATATTACGTATTTTGTTTAAGAATTCGATTTACGTTTTTATTTTGCTAGATGGCGCTACTATATAATGTACTCTGTGGCGCTAGTGCTGCTGACGCTGACATTGACAGTTAACTTTGACACCAGCAGTGTTGTCAACTCAAACTTTTAAAGATACCCAGATCAGCAGCAAAAATTGCTAGATTTTTATTTATAAAAAAGCTAGTTTTGCTAGTATCAGGTCACAGAAAATCTAACAGGTTAGAATGGCTAAGTCGGCGGGGTGAGCGTGCCGCAACTTTGAACATGACGCTCATAACCTAATATGATCAATTCTGATCAAACGACGCATTTAATTGCTTGGCTACGTTCACTTATTATGACGCACTCAATGTGAAATTCACCCGGTGCGAATATCGCTCGATCATTGACGATTTTCTCAGAGTTACTAGGTAGTATTATATTATCTGTGGAGTTACTGAATGACTTCGGGTGACTTTATGAAACTGACACTAGAACAATGAAGCACTGAAAATTCTGACATTCGAAACCTGAAATTATCTGTCATTTTATATTATTATCTGTCAACATGACAGCAGTGCGTCTTTTACCCTCATTTTACCCTACTACTTCAGGGGGTGACCGGTGCGTACGCTCGACGACGCCCGTTCACAATACTGATCGGTTTGGTGTGAACGCCCGGATGATCACTCCGAGTAACTGAACAACCAAAGTACGCTCCGGGCGCGTCACCCCTGAGTTGCGTTCACTTCACAGACTAAGAACTGTACTACATTAATCTTATAAGATTAAACCCTATAAATAAAGAAAAAAAAAAAAGAACTGTACTACGTAGTTCACTTAGGTATATCACAAGACGTCGTCGGACGACGCACGGAGCGTTGTTTGGGGCGTTCGTTTTTATGATCGTTCTGTCTAAGTAACGAATAACTGAACGAGCAAGCAATGCTCCGGGCGTCGTCCGACGATAATACTGAACGTACCTCTTGCGGAACATATCCAGGGCCCTGACTCTGACAGTCGTTAGTTCGTATTCCTGCCTATTGACGCTACTGCCCAACTGCCGTGGTTCTAGTTATTTTTGTCTTTGACAATTGTGTCACATAACATAACATCACGCCTGTATTTCCCCGAAGGGGTAGGCAGAGGTGTAATAGTACACCCACATTTCGCCAGTTATGTTATAGTCCCATGTAATAGGGGGCGAGCCTATTAATTGTGTCACAGCTAATATTATTGTATTATTTAGATTAGAGCTTTGTTGTTGACATTCTTCGTGCCTACAAAATATAATAGATAAATGATGATGATCCTGTTTTATTTCCCTTAATCTAATCTTGAAAATTACCTACCTATAACTACAGTTTATGGAGCTACGACGACCCATTTAAATGTAGCTATAGCTAGCGATAGTAGCGACAAATCGCAGGGCGGCAATTTAGTGAAACTAAGCTCTCAAGACCGCCAACCCGCACTAGGCCAGCGTGGTGGACTAAGGCCTTAGCCTTCTCATACTGAGAAGAGGCCCGTGCCCAGCAGTGGGACAGTAATGGGCTGGTTATGTATGTTATGTAAGCTCTCAAGACACTGTCGCATCGGTTTTTAATCTAAGGTCGCATCTGTAGCTAGCTACCTAGTAAAACGTAGTGATTATATTATCTTTGCTACCTAGCTACTAATATAGTAATCTGTGCAAAGCTGGGGCTATTGTTAGTTTATAAGTTGCAAAACAAGAATCCAACTACTCAGTACATCAAAAAGGATTGATTTTCAACAACGAGTATTAAATAGGTATCTTAATAATTACGAAATATTGCAAAATTTTGAAAAAAAAATGTAATAGTCGTTGAAAACGATTCCTTGGCAAAATAAAATTTAAAAAATATTCATAACGTACGGTGTTCCTTGCCGAAGCTGCGATAATTTTAAGGAAGCAATGTATGGTTACGCGAATGACTGTCGTTGGTTCGCTGAATGACTATTCTATTCTATTTTTTCGTATGGCAAGCAATGCCGTTGTCGACAATTCTGCCAATGTCAAGAGTTTTGGAGAAGCGTGTGTTACAAGAATAAAAAATAAAAAAATGGGAAAATTTATGTATCTTTTGATTGACAATTGAACTCGATGTAGAACTTGCTACCATTGTTAGAACACTGAAACAAACACAAAACATAAATATACATACATACAATAAAATAAATAGTATTAAAAACATTTAAAATACACATATACCACAACCCCATAAACAAAAAGTGTCACAATCTGATGTCATTGCTACGGATAAAAAACATCAAAGCTCTAAAGAGCCTTGGAGAGGAATAAGTTAGAAGAGAAGGGAAGTTTATTGGCATAGGAATTTTAAGTTTTGGAAGAAAACTATATAAATCCAGTAAAGGATTATTATTGGAACAGTTAAAGAAGATGTGATCCAAAGTACCTTCGTCCATCCCACACTCACAGAGAGACGAATCCCGTACACGAATTTTATGTAGGAAAACGGGGGAACAACAGTGGCCAATACGAAGCCTGCAAAGAACTGATATAACCTTCTTTGATGTCTTTTTATACTGGGCAAACCAAGGCTTAGGATCTACGCTGGGTTGTATCGCGTAATAATAACCACCTTTCTTTTTACTAGTGTTATTCCACTGTACTTGCCATGCGGATTGTAAGTCCCTTTTTGGAAGGCCCAGCAAATCGTACCCCTGATAACTGAAATGCTTAAGATCTGCAGATTGAGACGTAACTGCATCTTTGGCAAGTAAGTCTACACATTCATTTCCCCTGATGCCACAGTGACTTGGAATCCAAACCAGGTGAACAACTTTTAGTTTTTTGCTACAAGAATATAGTGTTTTTTTAATTTCCAAAAGAAGTGGGCTATGTAATTTGCTCTTGAAAGGGTTTTGTTTTAAAGCTTGTAAACAACTTAAAGAGTCTGTAAATATTACTCCAAAATGTATGTTGTGAGACTCTATAAAAAGGCACAAAACACACTCGCCGGTGAACACAGAAGCTTCCTGAGGACACTTGAATTTAAAAATAATCTTGGAGTTTTGGTAATAAACCGCAGCCCCAGTACAACTAGTATTTGCCAATTTTGAAGCATCAGTAAAAAATCTATCAAATTCGTTCCAACGCTCTCCAACCGCCGCGTTGAAAGTTGAATCCGCTGAAAGAGACCGTTTGGAAATACCAATGTCGAAGAATATTTCTGGACTATAGCATAAGATTTCATAACTAAAATTATAAATGGGAAGTTTAGGGAATTGAATGATGCAGCCTTTTAAATTTTGAATTTGCCGAAATGATTGTACAAGTAGGGGGATTTCTTTATTTCTCCAATAGCTTGATGATCTGCATTGCTCATCTAGTTCACTAACTTTTTGTAGAAGCGGATGTAAGGAATTGGGAACAATTCTGGCCCAAAATCGAGTTGCCAAATATTGTCTCCTTAGAGCTAAGGGTGGTTCTGAGCATTCAACCTGCAACGCATTAATCGGAGAGGATTTCATACAACCTAAGATGATCCGAAGGCACTTAGCCTGAACCCTATCCAGTCTTGATAAAGCACCCTTGTTGCACGGAATTAAAAGGAATGAACCATAATCAAGAACACTGCGGATTAAGGCATTGTATACCAATTTCATGGTGTAAGGGTGAGCACCCCACCAGACACCGGCAAGAACTTTAAGAATAGGAATAATTCTTTCGCATCTTTGCACCAGATAATTTAAATGATGTAAGCCAGTCAATTTTTGATCCAAAAAGACGCCTAAAAATTTTACTATTTTGACAACTGGAATACAATGCCCTTGGATACATAATGAAATTTGTGAAATCAGCCTTTTACGGGAAAAGACTACTATCGAGCTCTTGGGAGCAGACAAGCTCAGACCATGGTCCTTAAGCCATTGGTTTAAAGAGTCCAGAGAGACAGAGAGGGAAGAAGCTGCATCACTAATAGAGGAATCTGAGACATAGAGAGCCAGGTCATCAGCTTATTGCAGAATGTGACAATTGCTATTCAGACATGAGCTAATATCGGCTGTGTATAAATTGTATAGCAAGGGACTAAGAACTGAGCCTTGTGGTAAGCCCTTCCATGTCTGCCTATGCTCAAACTCCTCACCTTGGACTCTCAAAACCAAAGACCGCGAAACAAGCAGTCTACATATACACTGCACCAACTTCACCGGAAGCCTCAGCTGTTGCAATTTTTGCCTGAGGAGGGGAAGAAGAACATTGTCGTACGCAGAGGCTATGTCGAGGAAAGCGGCGACAACAGATTGGTTCTTAGAGAGTGATATGTGAATATCTGATACCAAAATTCCCACGCTATCCATGGTACTGAACCCCTTCCTGAAACCGAATTGTGACTTCGGCAGTAAGTCTCTCGATTCGACGATCCACTCCAAACGATTCTTGATCAGGTGTTCCAGTAACTTTACCAAAACTGAAGATAAAGCAATCGGTCTAAGACCATTCGGATCATCTGCATGTTTACCAGGTTTTAAAATGGGAATTATTATTTGAGTTTTCCACTGATCTGGAACCAAGCCGTTTGTTAAACAAAAGTTTAAAATATTTAAAAAATAGTTTTTGGCCTTGAGACCTGCATGTTTGATAAATGAATAGACGAGTCCATCAATACCAGGAGCGGAGTCATGAACATGCTTTAACACTGTATCTAGCTCCTGCAGCGAAAATGGCGCATCAAAGGGATCTTCCGAAGAGTTCATAGACGAAAAATTACTCTCTTCCTCCAATGGCACATATGATGGGGCTATTTTGTCAAAAAAGAGCTCTGCAGTCTGACGAGTGATAGGGGAAGAAATTGAAGGAGAGCAGCCACGTCTGAATCTGTTGATCCTTTTCCACACTGCTGACACTGGAGTAGAAGGAGATAAGGAACTGCAAAAGCTAACCCATCCTGCACGTTTCTTTTTCCGGAGCAGTCTTTTTGATTTGGCTAGAGACCTATTATAAGCGATTAGATTGTCGACGATCATCTCGGAGTTATAAGTACGTTCCGCGTCATTCCGTTCTCTTATTGCCATTGTGCATTCTTGATCCCACCACGGAGGTGATGGGATCTTATTGAGGGCAGAGTTTTTAATTGGGAAACAGGAATCAGCACTGGAAGTTATGGCCGAAACAAAGTTCGCACAGCAGTTTTCCACATGGTAGGGACCAGAAGAATCTAAAAAATGGGAATCTAAATTTGGAAGTATGTCAATTTTGTCCTCCAATGATGAACTATACTCTGACCAATCAGGATTGGACAAATTATACCTCAAAAGGGGAGGAGATGTTTTTTCTAAAAATGTTCTATCAGCGAAAGAAATTACAATAGGGTAATGGTCACTACCATGAGTAAGACTTGTGCATTGCCAGTGAGCTGATGCTGCTATGTCCAGTGAACAGAATGTTAGGTCTACACAGCTTTTTTGTTGCCCAGGTGGGGTTCTCCGAGTTGAACAGCCGTCATTCAAAACGCAAAGGTTAAGGTCATCTAGGATTTCCACCAAACCTTCCCCAAAGGGGTCACACCTTTCAGATCCCCATCTGAAGTGATGACCATTGAAATCTCCCATGACAAGCAAGGGCCCATCAATGCTTTCAAACGTTCTCCTTAAAATTGGAAGAAAAGTTTGGTTAGGGTGCGCTACATAAATGGATAAAAGGGTTATGCCCTCTACCCTACCTGCCACAATAGTCATATCTCCTCCAAGGGGAGGCATAGACAAGGAGAGAAGTGGAACGCGGTTGTTTATGCAGAGAGCAGACCCTCCATAGCCATCAGATCGATCGCATCTGAGAATGTTGTAGTGTGGTATACGAAAGCTAAGACTAGGATTAAGCCAAGTCTCAGCAATAGAACAAGCTAACGGCTTGTATTTATTTAAAAGGAATATGAGGTCGTGTTTCTTATGCCACACGCTCCTCACGTTCCATTGTAGGAAAACCAGGCGGGCCGCCATTGGTAAAGTTTGAGAGAAGAGAAAGTAAGTCGTTGGCAACGTTGGACGGTGAGTTGGATATATTTGAAGTAGACAAAGTTGTCAGAAGTTTCACTAGTAGTTGAATGATAGTAGACAAATTGTCTGAAGTCTGTACTGCATCGATATTATTGTTATTTATAGCGCAGCCATTTGACTGTGAAGATCGGGGAGTGCTAGTTAATAGCTGATGAGCAACTTTGTCATAAGAGGGGGAAAGAGGGGCATGGGTCTTAGGCTTCATGAAAATAGTTTTTCGATAAGACTGAGAAGATCCAGATTTAGCAATGTCAGCATAGCTGCGAGAAGATATAGGGACAGTTTTGCTGGCTTCAGCGTATGAGATTGACTTCTCAGCCATAGTTGTTTTTATGGCTCTCTGTCTACCATACTCCGGGCACGCCTTGCTATTGGCAAAGTGGCTCCCAGATCACAGCACACAAAAAGCTTTGCCTTCAGCAATGCTGCAACCATCACCGGGGTGATCATGGCCGCATTTACTGCAGCGTGGTTTTGACCTGCACAGTGACTCAACGTGTCCAAATCTGCAACACTTGCGGCATTGAATTGTCGGGAATATATATTGTTCCACAGGTAAGGCAGTGTAGCAGCAGAATATCCTCTTAGGCAAAACTTGGCCATCAAATGTGATGACGCAAGTTTCTGTTGGCTTCCATTCAGTCATATCATCTTTTACAACTCTTTTGTTTATGCGACGAACTTTCAAAATGTGCCCACAGCCGGAAGGCACTGCTAAGTAAGCTTTAGCCTCCTCTTCTGACAAGTCTGTGGGAACCCCATTAACGACACCCATACGGGTTATATTAAAAGTTGGGATACTCGCCTCGTAATTACATTTGTCAAGAAGGCTGTTTGCTAGAAATGAGTTGGCATCCTGAGGGGATGCAAACTCGACAGATATTCGATTTCTTCCAACTCTCTTTACGCCATCACGGATTATGTTACTGATGTTATTTTTAAGGAGAAACAGGCCAAATGTAACAGGGTGGAGAGCAGTGCCGGAATTAATTTGGGTTTCTTTGCGAGAAACATGGACCATATATGGCGCTTTATCCAAAACAGAGTATTTTGACCTACCTATTTGGCTTCTGGCTAGCTTGGGAGGACGATTTGAAGTGGAATCTTCATAACCAGGGCGTTTACGGGAATTGGTTTGGGATAAGGGACTCATGGGCTCGCTATAAGAGCATACCACATCAGCAAATTGGCTTAAAGGATTTGGGGAGCTGGGGCTTACATCTATAGGGGTGAACATGGAAGTGGGTGTAGAAGGAATATCCGGAGGGTCGGGAGGTTTGTTTTTATCCATGATTCTTGCTTAAAACAGGATTTATAAAACAAACGATACAAACCTGCTAACAGGTAGTTGGACAAGACACAAGACAAACACAAAAACAAGTCACAAAAGTCACAATATCACTCAAAATTACTCAAAAAACAGAGAATGGTTCTAGACACACGTGCTAACCAAAGACACCCTGTGGCGAGAATCCTTCGCTGAATGACATTCCCGTAGTAGACACTAGACAGGCTACTCAGCGTGCATGCGAATAAAATATCTATTTCCAATGCAATTGAGGCCATAGTAGCGTCATTTAAATGAAGCACCCCCTGGCTTCGAGTAGTTGAACTCACTAGTTGTTGAGTACGATTTCATTAGAATGGAAAAACGTCTTAAGTGATTTTGACATGATCGTTAAAAATATTTTTTTAAAACTCGCAAAAATTGAATTAAATAAACACTGTACGAGTGTAAGGCCCAATTTGAATTTTAAATTGGGACCCAATCACGTCGGGGTTTTTGTGTATTGTAATGTGCTATTTCAGTTGTAAATGTGTGAGTGTGGCAACACTGGTCTCGTACTAAGTAATCGAGGTTGGCGGGAAAATTCGTAAAGATCGTGTTGTGGATTTTTTATTATTTTCCAAAATTTGTGTTTCTTCGAGTGTTAATGTGTAATAATGGTGGATTATTAAATGAAAAGTGCTCGTTAACGTGTACAAGTGTGGATAAATGGTACAAAGATGAAAAACATGACTTTTGTATTATCTCATCATCCCCTCAGAAACCTAGTAAAGTTTCCATCACTTTACTAAGATATAGTACAATGTTAATATGTTATGATTACGACTGAAGGACATGTATCCATGGTCATGAATAAATTTAAAAAAAAAAACTAAGTAATCGAGGTTGCCGGGAAAATTCGTAAAGATCGTTTTGTGGATTTTTTATTATTTTCCAAAATGTGTGTTTCTTCGAGTGTTAATGTGTAATAATGGTGGACTATTAAATGAAAAGTGCTCGTAAACGTGTACAAGTGTGGATAAATGGTACAAAGTTGAAAAACATGACTTTCGTATTATCTCATCATCCCCTCAGAAACCTAGTAAAGTTTCCATCACTTTACTAGGATATAAGTATAATATGTTCAATGATTACGACTGAAGGACATGTATCCATGTTCATGAAAATCGTAGAAATCTGTGTCGTAGAATGTAGTGATCAAAGAGAATATAATACTACGTAGTGAGTATATTCTATTTGGTAATCGTAAATTCTAAACTTTAGTCTCAGACAGAATATACCTTTTGGATCAAAGATAATATAATCTGTTTTAATTACTATAAGTACGTTCATATATATTACAGTACTCTGTGATAAGTACCGAGGTACAGTCGACTGCATGACAGTGGTAACACTTCAATTCGAAAACCGCCCTTACTGCTTACGAAATAAAGATGCTGTCAATATCAAAGTGTGACCTCTAACTTGGTGTCGACCGTACGTTGATGATGGATGGCTTTGCGGACCACCTCTGATCCTTTCGCGGACCACCGGTTATGAAAGTAGAATACTATCAAGTTTAATTTGAGATTTATCAGGGGTGGACCCAGATGCTTTGGGGGGGGGGGTTTAGCTCCTTAGCCCCCCGCCCCCCTGGATCCGCTACTGGCCGAGGTCCTATGCATATAAAATTGGGCCGATCACGTGACGGCTCTGACAGCTCTGACACTGAGTCAGAGCTGGCTCAAAACACCATACGAAAAACCACAGCCCGAAAGCTCGGAGTACTTACCCGAAAAGTTGACAAGATGAGTGTTTTTGTCATATTGTTGATGGTGATTCATACAAAACACAGCTATACATTTTTTAATCACGGGATTAAATGAAAGTCCTCAATAATAAATATCAATTATTTTATCACAGAGAATCACATTGTGTTATACAACATATTTACGTGGCTAGTACAAAATATCCCTTACAATGATCCTTGTCTATGCATATATTTATTAGTAAATACTTAAAAGTTTTCAATTAAAATAGAAACTACTACAAAATCCTATCTTTGTTTAACAGATTTTAAACCAACTGCAGAAAAAAATGTGAGATATCTCGAATTTAAATATCTTATACAGCGTCTTCTTGAAATAACTGAAACCGCTTAAGGGGTCATTGTACTCATCAGTCTGATTAACTTTTACTAAGGGACTAAACCTGAAATCGCAAAAAAAAAAACAGTTTGTCCTTGAACACAAATGTAGGGATCAGCTGATTTTTTTTCGCGATTTCAGGGTTGGTCTCAAAGTAAGTAAGTAAGTTGGGTGTTTCAGTGGTTGGTTCATGTGCATTAAAAGAGCCTCCACGAGTGACGATATTTAATTGATCGTGCGGCGCACCCTGGGCAGTCAGCCCCGCTACCAACCTGCTGACTGGCTAATCTTTTCCCCACGGCATGAGCTGTTATCATTATGTAGCTCATGTCGACACGATAGAAGAAGTATAATGACCCGTTAGCCGTTTTTTTTAAATTCAGGGTTGGTCCCATAGTAAAAGTTGTTTATACTGATGAGAACAATGACCCCTTAAGAGATTTTAAGTTATGTCAATAACATGTTGTATTCGATACTGTAATAAGTATCCGATAATCTCATACATTTCTGCAGTCAGCTGTTTTGTATACAATGTTGATAATCTTTTTGAAAACAAAGGACTAAATTAACAACGAAATATAAATTTTTATACAATAAAATATGTCATTATAGACTATAGACAAATAATTACAACACAGGGACACAAAATCTATGATAATATTGCAAAGTATAACTATTGAAGTCCTTATTTGTTAAAATATGATGATATAAACATTATAGTCCGATAGTGAAGTGAAGATTATATTGACACAAAATAATAGTCACGTCTAAATAGTTTGCTAAAAATACAATGTGTTATTTAAATAACTCAAAACCTGACACTAGTTTGTACAGAATCTACAGTAGAACGGTTTACACTACTTTAAAAAAAAAAAAAGTATCATTCCAAGTCTAAAGCTGCAGACACAGCGGGCGGAATGGGACTGAAGCGTATCGCCGGCGCGACTCATTGTGTTGTAAAGTACTGAACTGTATTAGACAGAGTGGATATGACAATACGACATTAAATAAAACCACGTACAGTGTATCACGTCCTCTGACCGTATACAGAAAATAAATCAAATCCAGTTAATAGCTTAGCCACAGGAAATTATTTTAATTTCATCATCATCATCATCATCATCATCATCATTTCAGCCGAAAGACGTCCACTGCTGGACATAGGCCTCCCCCAAGCATCGCCACAACGACCGGTCCTGTGCCTTCCGCATCCAGCGGATTCCCGCGACCTTCACCAGGTCGTCGGTCCACCTTGTGGGGGGCCTACCCACGCTGCGCCTTCCAGTACGCGGTCGCCACTCCAGAACTTTACTGCCCCATCGGCCATCCGTTCTGCGAGCAATGTGCCCCGCCCACTGCCACTTAAGTTTGGCAATTCTTCGGGCTATGTCGGTTACTTTGTTTCTCCTGTGTTATTTTAATTTAATTAATTTTAAATTTAGGACCATTTTTCTAGGAAAAGATCGTTAGGTTAAAGTCCTGTGCGAGTCCACATGATTTTAAACTCTCAACTATTACAAATTATTACAAATGGTGTTACTTAATATTTCGATGTTATTAATATTTATCTTGTTCAAAAATTTGGTTTTTTTAATTTTTGATAAACACATTTTTATGTGTTTAAAATGCTTCTATAGACTAGTTAATAACCGGGATTTCATTTATTGTAGTATTGTCATATCCACGTTGTATAGTGCACACAGCGCCGTCCTGCCGGGAGTTTTGACAGCATGACCGATCCACCACCGCTCCGCCGGGCGGAAAGAACGCCGGGCGGTGCGCGACCGATACGCTGGCATTGTATTGTACGGGTATACATAGTAGTAGTCACATAGACAACGGAACGTTTTCTTCTGACGCTGTCATTCCGCCGCCGCGCCACCGTCCGTTCGGTTGACGCTCCGCCTCCGTTCCGTCCCGCCCGCTGTGTGTCTGCACCTTAATAGTTTAATACAACGCGACACGGGACGCGAAGCCGATGTCTACGTAAGGAAACAGAACATCTCATATTATTATCCTTTGGAAACAGCCGCGGCGGTGCGGGGCAGGGCGTGTGGGGCGCGTCAATTAGCTGTCAAATCTCAGGTAAAGCGATGTGATTGGTTGTTAACATTTTGCCAGCCAATCACAGGAACTGACATTAGATTTGACAACAAATCAAATTGATCAGCCTTCCAGAAACTGGGGGTAAGTGTACCTACAAAAATGACCAATATTTTCTGGAATAACTTATGAAAATAAATAATTACTTGCCATATAAATTTATTACAATAAAAACTAGTTGAGCTGTACGAGGTTTTGAGCTATTGAAATAATACATTGTGTAAAATATAGTACAATACCTAATTAAGTTTCCGTGTGATTCAGTTCTTGCATTTAGTTCAATACCATTTTGATACAACTTTTATGTCAGGGCTGTACAGGGCAATTTTAGGAACGTGCCTCCTTCCTTAGGCGGTTGATATTGACCATACAAGGTTTCTAGCACGTTATGAGGAAACGTCCTTGTGCCCTCTCCTCCCCACCCATATTCAGTACGCGTAATATAACTCTACCTCTGTGAAGTGCGAAACAGATGGCTGCGCAGTAGTCAATTTTGCAACCAAATCAGTAGTGCGCATGCGCAGTAATGACAGAAAGACTCCGATAAGCTGTTGATCTGAGCGGCAAGATGGCGGGGACCCCGGTTCATTTTTCTTTTTAAATAAGATAGTTTTTCGATGATTTTGCCAACGCAAAGGTAGAAAAAGACACGTTGACTGGTTTCTAGTTTCGAACGCAGCTAATTTATTACAATAATAACTATTTACCGGTGTTTGTAGAAATGAGATCGATTAAACTGAAAAAGGAAAAAACAATATTGTTAGTTGACACGTATCACGCTGTCTCAGTCGTTCGTCAGCGTTCGATGCTTGCTTACGTCCTGCTCACACTTATTACGCGAGCGTACCTGCGCGGCCATTCGCAATGCCTATATCAGAGAGGCAGTTTTATTACGCCTACTGTACAATCCTGTACACGCCCTGGTGACTGTATGTACTATGATTAAAATACCGAGCATTAAACCCTATAAATATGAATTACGGGATGTCCAATTCCAAAACTGTTCTATCTATTTGCACAGATATTAGGTCACGAGCACGTCTGCCAATAAGAGCGAGCTAGCGCGTACTCCTTATTGGCTAGCGTGATGCAACAACAGAACGTGCCAATAAGAGCGCGTTATGTCTAGTTGATAGTTGGCGGAATTAATTTCTACCAGAGTGATTACGTCACTATAGGGTTTAACGCTCGATGGATTAAAATTACGATCTATTTACAGTACAAGTAATATAACTGTGCCGCTGTTAAGTTAGAAACAGGTGGCTGCGCAGTAGTCAATTTTGCAACCAAATCAGAAGCGCGCATGCGCGGTAAAGGCAGCAAGATTGATAGGTTGTTCATCTGAGTGGCAAGATGGCGGGCGACCGCATGTTCTCGCTGTCTCAGTCGTTCATTAATTTTTCATGTATCCTTATGTCCTGCTCACACTTATTACGCGACTGTACAGTCGACCAACTGAAATCATGACCCACTCAGACGAGAATTCGTATGAAATTGTCAAAACAGTAAAATTCTTGCTGCACTCAGGACATTTTGAATATTAAGGAAACCGCTTTAATATGGCTCAGAGGTCTATGCAATTTTGAGCTTTGTTATGAATGCAATAGGTTATGAATTGGATAAAAAATAGCGTTTTAGATAAAACTGGAATTATGTTTTGAATTTCGAATAATATAAACTGTCGTTCCTTCCGCAGTTTAATTTTGAAATTCGACCTAATGGTATTAGAATATTTGTAGAAAATTAAGCTTATGGTGGGTCATGATTCCGTTTGGCCGAGTGTACCTGTCGCAAAGCCTGGTTTCAGAGCGGCACAGTTATATTACGCGTACTGTTAGCCAGAATAAGAATGTTGTTTTTTAGTGACAATAAAAATAAACACGCCGAATATTTGTACTGTACATGAATAGGTAAATAAAATAAAATTCAACATTAGTACATACATAAAAGTTAACTAAAACGTTATTGTCTATATACACCTATTTATACATTGGACTGGATTATTTAGAATTCACTTTATCATACCAATTAACGCCGTGAATAAGGTACACGCTAGGTAAATGACGAGATCTAGGTTACAGTCATACATTCCTTCTACACACAATATTTTATAAATAATTCGTATCATTAATATAGGCTTCGAACTAACTTGTGATAAACCTTGGAGGAAGTATCTAGCCTGGAGTAGTAGTAATGCAAGTTGAACTGCACATTAGCGGGACTCCTCTTTTGCATAAACGTCACAATGTGTTAGAAAGAGACAATGTTGCTTGTACTGTTGCTAAGTAGAAAAATCGGACTGAAGCCATTTTATTTTCTTGAGTCACGGCATTTTGTATGGATTTAGGCAGCAGTTTCGTTACTCGCTAGTACAATTTTGACGAAAAAACCGATACCATACCGATTTTAGATATCTATCTCTTTCTGTCACTTTGCCGCCTTGCCTGTGTAAGACAATGATACCAGCTATACTTATGAGAAGTGTTCATTTCACTACTACTACGACTCCAGGCTAGGTTTCCTCCAAGTGATAAACTCTCGATTAGGCTTAATCTGCATTATAGGTAAAAATATAAGTTCCCAAAACAAACTGGCCTGAGCAGCTAAACTATTTAAACTCAAATAAACACTCCTTCGTTTAGTTTTTGGATTTGATTCTAAATATGAATGTTAGAGATATATGCTACTAAAATTAAGTTACTGGCCTATAAAGAAGATAAAGGAATTATGTGATAATGATGCAACACTCATAATTTTACTGAATCTTAATTCATAATACATAACATAATTCAACACATTTACAATACATGCTGAAATTTAACCAACCCTGAAATCGCGAAAATATAATCAGTTGGTCCCTACATTCGTGTTCATATATATCGATAAAATGTAGGGACCACCTGATTTTTTCACGATTTCAGGTTTGGTCCCATAGTAAAAGTTGTTCATAATGATGAGTACAATGACCCTTTTTCGGGAATGAAACCGATAAAATCGTAGCATGTATACAGACTCCTTCCTTACAGTTCTGTTGGTTTTTTTAGTAAACTGTTTATCTATTAGTCAGTATTTAAACACAAGTAATTTTTGAGATCGTCATACAATTTCAGATGTTTTCAGACTTACATTAGTTGCAACCACTAACCACCTTATTGCTAAATCTGGTTTGGCAATAGGTTGAGCCTAAACGGGGCTTAAACAAAAACACCTTATTACAAAATCGGGTTAAATAATAGTTTTTGCTTAAGCCAGGTTTAAACACCTTTTTATGTATGGAGTTTGTTGTTTAACCTGGTTTAAATATGGGTCTAAGACTGGTCCAAGCTTTAGACCAGTCCCCCTTTCAATAAGTGGGAAAATATTTTTGTATAGAGTTTAACGTTAGAACCGTCTAATGTTAAACTCTATACACAAACATTTTACAAACATACAACATACATATTACAAAATTTGTTTAGACTCTTGTTTAAACAGACGTTAGTTACCTGTTTGTGTTTCTGTTGCAATGTTATTTAAATGTTGCGCGCCGTTAACTGGGACAATAAGTATTTTTTCTATCTTTTTTTCTTTAGTAACGTTGTTACGTAACGTTTATCAAAGTTCTTCGAACACCGTCCATACAAAACGTACAAATTGGATAGCCACGAACATTTTTGAAATTTGTTCGTCAGTGGTTACGCAGCTTTAAGTACGTAATTTTCTCGCAAATTGACGCACATGAACGTTTGTTAATTAGAAAAATATTTAGTCCGTAGGTTGAGTATAGTCATTGTAACACTTGCCAATATTAGAAAAAAGTTTTTATGGTGAAAATAGTGCAGTGCAATCACATTATAAACATGGTGAAAGTTTGTCGAAAACATTAAGAATGTTGTTTAAAATTGCCACAAATCCGTGCACATGAGTATTAAATAATTTATACCTGTTTAGAAATGTTGCCACGCTCTGGCTAGTACAAGAAAGCCTGCTTCTTAATTTTTGGTGAATAAAAGGATACGCACATCCATGCCTTAATAAGATCTAGTCTAGTCTTTGCGAATAAAAATTCTCCTACCCTGCGATTTGGTTCTACCATTACTGTCATAAAGGTGGCGACTGACCATTCCATCGTTATGTAACATTTGTAGTGAGCTTCTTATCTACGTTACGGCGCTTGCTAGTCTCTATACTGATTACTGTTATGCTCACTATGTGACACGTCCAGTGCTGCCATTTCAAAAATAGCTAATCAAGCTAAGCTATAATGACTACCAAAATCTACTATAAAACCATACTTGAAGGCCAAAATCACACAAAATAACGGATGATTAATTTGTAAACAGTCGTTTCACAGGACAAAATTCATGCATTAAACAGCTGTGTCCACCTTAAAAGTCAGTTATTCATACAAAAAATCTACTAAAATAGTAGTTAATCTAATGAAAACGGCAACACTGAACACGTGAATGATACAAGTCACTCTCACCTTCAGGGAAATAATCCCTTTGAATTTTGAACATCCAATGATGGATCCGAGTTGACCACTAAGGTACTCTTAAAATGTTGATATCCAATAGTTTCAGTTTCTTGTGATTAAGATAGTTCGAAGCCAGTGTTGCTGTTGACGGCGTATCGTAGTTTGTCACGAAGGGTGCTGCGTTTCTGGTAGTTTGGTAGCTTGAGGAGGTTGAAGCAGGTGGAGGATGTTGGGAGACGGTTCAGTGGATCCTTCTTTCGTATTGTGAAGAAGCCTCGGATTACGCTGCCTGTGGTGAAAGAGAAGAGATAAATAAACTATGTTTTGGATATTTTTTCTGATGGCCAGCGCACACCAGGGACGGCAGGGCAGGGAATTCTGCCACGGCATGCCGACAGCTACTGAGAAAAACCCACGACATGCCGAGGGAATGCTGCGGTATCCGGTAAATTCCTAGCACCGCTAGCCCTTTTCCACCAGAACTGCGCTACGTGTGGCTAGGAAAATTAAGTAATCCTATTGGTGGATTTTTTCCTCGTGCACCGCCTCGCTACCCCGCACGTTTCTGGTGGATACGCAGCCTTAGGCTGGTTTCGGAGCAGTGCGGATTTATCTGTGGACTGTCCATGTCCATGCGGAATCCCGGAGCGGAGACTCATTGTTTTACAGTGACGCGGATTTTCCGTACGGAACACGGCCCGCGGCGGGTCCGTACAAGCCAACCGCGCCTCATTAAAAAGAAAACACTCGATTCACCTAATAATAATAATAATACCTCTATTATGATTTATGTTTTACAAAGTGTTAAAAATCTTCTGTCGCTATCGACTATAGAAAAATATTCGCGTTCTTATTGGCTCGGGCAATGTTACATGTCAATGTCCAAACTAATAAGAGATATTTTTCTACAGTCGACAGCAACAGTAGATTTTAACATTTTGTAAAACTCATAATAGAGGTACAGACCACTGCGGACTATGCGTATGCGGACGGCACGTATGCAGTCCGTACGCACTGCTCTCGTTTCGCATCTCGCTTTTAGCGATATGACCGCCCATGTCCCATAATTTATACGTTGTTACTGTTTACTACTATTTTCATGGTGTACAATAAAGTATATTCTATCTATATATCTCTCAAACAAGCCTTAGAACTTTAATCTTCTGTAACAGAGTTTTGTGGCGCAGCTTGGGAAAGGCCTACATCCAGCAGTGGACGGTGATAGACAGAGTTGATGATGAACCGGTTCATTAAAACAGTTTAGTTTTGAAGTAAAACTTCTTTACGCACACTTGGCTTGGGGGAGTAAGCTGGCGAGAGCGTTACGAAAAGTGTGATCGGACGAGGCGAACGGAGGGGGTAGTGCGGGAAGCGGGGAAAGAGGCGCGCGCGACGGCAGATGTACGCGCGCCGCGCCGCCATTCTTTTGCTCTCATCGAAAAAGTATTGAGGGAGATATAAGTTTTTTTATTATTTGAGGATAGGGGTCTTGAACGCCCCTAAGTCACTGCGACCTAAGATCTATTGTGACGCCTCTTGCAGCATTACAGCACATCCCGAAGCTGCAAGTCAATTATGAAGTCGACTATGACCTTGGGGGAGGAGGATTTGATCTCCTTTGTTGAGATGACGTGGCCTCTAAGATGCTGGCTTCTGATGTGGTGCACTGCATCACATTCGCATAGGATATGGATGGGCGTCTCATCGAGCGAGATATAAGTTAGTGAAGTTTTACTTCAGTCGTGTGCTCTAAAGCACACTCGTTTTTTTAGAATTCGTCCTTAGTCTGTAAACAACTTGCCTATTGTGTCACCGGTGTCTTCATCGTCGCCTACTTCAACGCAGCGGATTGAGAACGGCGGTTTGAGGTGCGCAAACCCAAGTACTGGTGGTTTGGAGCACGATGTCACAAACTGGAAACAAGATAAACTTCACTATTATTTATTTTTTATATTTATTGGTTTCGATTCTCTTGTTCACGAACTAAACTTATTTTAAACTATCGCTTTCTTTTACCAATAGTAGATACAAGAAAGGGATGGCAACAATTTTAGAGCTGTCTATTATTTGTAATTTTTTTGTGATGAATATAATATTACAGTATATACCGTGCTAACCCGGCCAATTACAGACCAATCGCCATCACCTCCATATTGTGTAAAGTTATGGAAAGGATACTGAACAACAAGTTGCTGGCATACCTAGAAGACAATGATCTTCTCAGTGATCGTCAATTTGGCTTTCGTCAGAAACGATCAACTGGTGATCTTCTTGTGTTCGTCACGCACTGTTGGGGCGAAGCTATCGAGAAACATGGCGAAGCCTTAGCTGTGTCTTTGGATATCTCGAAAGCTTTCGACCGGGTTTGGCACGCAAGTCTGCTGAACAAGCTTCCAGCGTACGGCATCCCACCTGACTTTTGCACTTGGATAGCTGACTTTTTGAGTGAACGGTCCATTCGAGTGGTCATTGACGGCTGCTCCTCTGACCTCTTGGCCATAAATGCCGGAGTTCCTCAAGGGTCTGTTCTCTCTGCGACACTTTTCCTGCTTCACATAAATGACCTGCTTCAGTTAGGTCTTATTGGCTACGCAGATGACAGTACTATCACAGAGAGATACCTGTCCAGTGTGAGAGCCAACCAACAGGAAATCTGTTCTCTACGAGAGGCCATGATAGAGCGGACTAATTCGACCTTAAATCTCGTTTCCCAGTGGGGAGATGACAATCTGGTCAATTTTAACGCCTCTAAAACTCAGGCGTGTCTTTTCACCGCAAAACGGAGTCCATTCCACCTGGCTCCTACTTTCCAAAGTACACCTATTAGCATCGCCGACCACCTAGACCTTCTTGGCATGGAGTTGTCACCTAACCTCAACTTCGGCACCACAATCGAGGCAAAGGCTCAAACTGCGGCAAAAAGTTGGGCATTCTTAACAAGGTGAAGCGATACTTCACTCCTGGACAGCTTTTCACTTTATATAAAGCTCAAGTCCGATCGTGTATGGAGTATTGCAGTCACTTGTGGGATGGCTCCGCCAAATACCAGCTTGCGGCTCTTGACTCGATTCAACGCAGAGCTGAGAGGTTAATTGGTGATGAACTGTTAGCAAAATCTAAGCTACAAAGCTTAGCCCATAGACGCACAGTTGCTTGTTTGTCGGTGTTCTACAGGCTGTACTTTGGAGAGTGTGCGCAAGAGCTCCATGAGCTTATTCCGCCATCTCCTTTCTTTCATCGGACTACACGCCGCACTGCAGGATATCATCCACATTTGGTGGAAATCCCTACTATCAGGACCAAGCGCTTTGAGAACTCTTTCATAATGCGCACAGCCAAGTTGTGGAATTCACTGCCGGCATCTGTATTTCCGGGCACTTATAACCCTAACGCCTTTAAAGCTGGAGTGAATCGGCACCTAATAGGTTTGCTCGCTCCATCGTCGACCACATCCTGACAAAGCTGTCTAGATTGTGGTCAAGAGCAGATCTATAAATCATAAAAAAAAAAAAAAAAAAAAAATATTTCCACCGATGTACCTGCACAAATGAACGATTTAAATATGCGCGAAATTGGTTAACCAATCAGAAAGTACCATCGCTGCGCACCAAAAGTCTCAGCCGCTGCCAATACAATGACTTGCAGTGTACGAAGCGTGTGAGCGAAATAGAAAAAGACGGCACGGCAATCAATTTTTTATATCTTATAGGCATTGCATCATCATTCATCATCATCATTTCAGGACATACTGCTGGACATAGGCCTCCCCCAAGTGGGGGGATATGCCATAATCGCCACACTTGGCAGGCGGGTTGGCGATCGCAGTTGGTTGGTTAAATACTCAGAGAACGCTGCTGCCCATTCTCTGGTGAATCCATTAGTCGCCTTTTACGACACCCATGAGAAGATATATCTTCTAACCTACCCTATAGCGTGGTGCAATTCTTTACGTCCGGCACCACACGGAATATTGCATTGCATAAGGTTGATTCGTAGTACTGCGTGTGAGTCTAGAGGCACTTCTCGCTTATGATATATTACATTACCTTTAAGAACATGCCGCGCTCGTTTTCGCTGAAGTCTCGCTGCAGCACGTCCCACAGTCAGCAGACGACGCGGTGCGAGTCGTGGAAGCCGCCGTAGTACTGCGTGTGAGTCTAGAGGCACTTCTCGCTTATGATATATTACATTACCTTTAAGAACATGCCGCGCTCGTTCTCGCTGAAGTCTCGCTGCAGCACGTCCCACAGTCAGCAGACGACGCGGTGCGAGTCGTGGAAGCCGCCGTAGTACTGCGTGTGAGTCTAGAGGCACTTCTCGCTTATGATATATTACATTACCTTTAAGAACATGCCGCGCTCGTTCTCGCTGAAGTCTCGCTGCAGCACGTCCCACAGCCAGCAGACGACGCGGTGCGAGTCGTGGAAGCCGCCGTAGTACTGCGTGTGAGTCTAGAGGCACTTCTCGCTTATGATATATTACATTACCTTTAAGAACATGCCGCGCTCGTTCTCGCTGAAGTCTCGCTGCAGCACGTCCCACAGCCAGCAGACGACGCGGTGCGAGTCGTGGAAGCCGCCGTAGTACTGCGTGTGAGTCTAGAGGCACTTCTCGCTTATGATATATTACATTACCTTTAAGAACATGCCGCGCTCGTTCTCGCTGAAGTCTCGCTGCAGCACGTCCCACAGCCAGCAGACGACGCGGTGCGAGTCGTGGAAGCCGCCGTAGTACTGCGTGTGAGTCTAGAGGCACTTCTCGCTTATGATATATTACATTACCTTTAAGAACATGCCGCGCTCGTTCTCGCTGAAGTCTCGCTGCAGCACGTCCCACAGCCAGCAGACGACGCGGTGCGAGTCGTGGAAGCCGCCGTAGTACTGCGTGTGACGACGCAGGTCGCGCAGGTCTAGAGGCACGTTGTCGCCGCTTATTAGACGTTGTAGCTGCGGAAATAGTACATTACTGTCCATGCCTGAAAAGAAGCAATCCGGGAGTAGACTACTGTTAAAATATACCAAAAATGCTATGTTATTTAAAAGAAGGTACAGAAACGACAACATTTGAGAATATAATAATAAAATCCATGAAAAAATTAAAGAAATACACGTTTTTTAAGTTTTTGGAGGGGCCATTTTCTGTTCTTTGTCGTGCTAAACGGACATTGTACAGACAGATGTCAAGTTTCTATGAAGGTTTTGAACAATGACGTCTTTCTTTGATAGCACTGTCTCTGTCTAGTGAACCAATTAAAATTGCAAAAAATTGGACATTATATTGAATATTTTATTGGTTGTTTCACTGTTGCTTATTTTTCTTGAAAATGTTTTGAGTTTTCTAATAAAAACGTTTAAAAAAATAGTCACCGGGAAGGTGACGTTTTAACGTCTGAGTAATATTGGAAGTACGAGGCGAAGCCGAATACATCCGGAGTTATTTTAAAAGGACGAGACGTCAGCCTTTTTAACTAAACGAGGCCGTTAATTGTTATTTCGGCCGAGACCTGTACAGTACTTTCCTCTCATTTGCGAGGAAATAATACATAAATTAATTCGACAGTATCTAACTTTCATTCGAGCCAATTCGTCCGCGCGCGGTATCTGTTCCAATTTCAAACTTTGAAATAAAAAATGTGTATTCAGCCTTTATAATGATAAATATTTTGTACCTAAAACACCTAATTTATGTAAGTGTGTACTTAAAAACCTCGGTAGCATAATTTAAAAAATAAAAACTGTCCAGCAATTTCTATTACTGTCGTGTTGGAAATTGCTGGCGTGTTATTGCTTTGCGTACAGAAAAGAGCCGGCTGTTTTTTTTTTTAAAGTAATGAAGCAATTTCCGAGCAAGTGAAGAACATAATTTAACATAACCAACCTATTACTGTCCCACAACTGGGTATGGCGTCTTCTCGGAATGAGGATTCAGGCCTTAGGGTTGTAACATAAAACTGCGATGCGACGTCCATCGTAATCTACGAGCTATCACGACGCTTCGCAAAAACTTGAGACATGATTCGCGTCTCGCATGTCTACGGTACATGAATGGTTACCATGGTTACCCGAGCTGTGGCAAGCAAGATGCCTTGCTGCACACAATCGAATCGCAGTAATTCGCGTCGTGTAGATTCACAGATTTGTGTTTTGACCCTTAGTCCACCATGCTGGCCTACTGCGGCTTTGGCTGATTATTACGTGGGACACTCAGAAAGTTTTGCGAAACTAAAAAAAATTGTTCTATACGTACATATATTTTTATCAAATCTTTTCAAAGTACTTTCCACCAGCCTCTATACAAAGATTCATGCGCCTAAACCAGTTTTCAAAACACTTTTTCCAGTCCGCCGCAGACACCTCGTTTACAGCCTGCTCGAACGCAGCCAGCGCATCTTCCGGCGACGAAAATTGTATCCCTTTGAGCTGATTTTTTATTTTTGGGAATAAAAAGAAGTCACACGGTGCTAGATCAGGGCTGTAAGGAGGGTGACCCAGGAGTTTGACTGGCGTGCTGTCCAGGAAGTCCCTCGTTTTGAGTGCGGTGTGCGCAGGTGCATTGTCGTGGTGGAGCAGTAGCCCGCGGAGCCCTGTGTTTGGTCGCTTGTTGCTTATAACAGAGAAAACTTCTGGCAAATATTTGGTAGTATACCATTCGGCATTAATGCTTCTTTGATCCCGTAAGGGAATTGATACCAAGTGGCCAGTCAAATTAAAAAAGCTAGCGATCAAAATCTTACCCCCGCTTCTAGATCGCTTCACTTTGGTAGGCGTTGGCTCATTTTGAAACACCCAAACAGTCGACTGGCGCTTGGTTTCTGGGTCGTATTGATAAATCCAGGACTCATCACCTGTAACGATGTCGTAAACACGCCGAGACGAGCCTGCTTCAAATTTGTTAAGCATATCACGGCACCATTCCACCCGGGCCTGCTTCTGAGCATCGGTGAGGTTGTGCGGCACCCAGCGTGATACTATCCTCCTCACGCGAAGATGGCTGTGTAGAATCTCGTGAACGCTTCCCGATCCAATCTTCAATATGTGTTGAATCTCCTGATATGTAATTCGCCTATTGTCTTGGATTAAATTTTTCACTGCTAGCACGTTTTCTTCGGTAACAGCCGTCAAAGGGCGACCGCTTCTTTCGTCATCCCCCAAAGTTGGTCGACCGCGCTTGAATTCGTTATACCAACGATACACGGTTGCCTTGGAAGGGCCTTCATCCATGAATGCCATTTGAAGTCTATCGTACGATTCATCCGGTTTCAGGCGACACTTGAAATCGTATAAAATCATAGCTCTAAAATGTTCCCGGCGCAGATCCATATTTCAGTGAGACACAATACTTTGAATTAACTCGCAAAAAATGTGGAGGGAAATTTTGAAATTGGAACTTACTTATTTTTACTTATAAATAATCATATTTTCGAAAAACATTATAACTGGCCAGTCTCCCATATATAAAAACTTTTTTTCGCAATACTTTCTGAGGGGCCTGGTATATCATTGAACATCGAAGTATACACGGCTATCAGAATGTGTTAAAAATTGATATTTTTTTATTAGTTTTTTATTTAGGGGTTTATTGAACAATTAGGAATACAATTTCTGGCACTGATTCAGGCAAGCACACAACGATCATAACACTGCTATCACAAATTTATCATCATAAAATATTTTCATGCCGATATCTCACTGATATTATAAATTCGAATGTATGGATGTTTGTTTTATGTTCGTCCTTCAATCACACTGAAACAACAGAACGGATTTAAATAAAATTTGGCACACAGATAGACCATGTTCTGGATTAACACATAGGATACTTTTTATCACACACATAGGATTTTTTTTTTATGTACTGCCTCGTTGGTCTAGTGGTCGCAAGCGCGACTGCTGAGCGTGGGGTCCTGGGTACGATTCCCGGGTCGGGCAAAGTGTTATTGGGTTTTTTCATTAGGAAATTCTCAGTAGCAGCCCGGACTATGGATTTGTGCCCGGTTAATGGCAATAGGCTCGCCCCCTATTACATGGGACTATAACATAACTGGCGAAATGTGGGTGTAGTATACACCTCTGCCTACCCCTTCGAGGAAATATAGGCGTGATGTTATGTGTGTTATGTTATACTTTTTATCGATATCACAGAAGCGAAGCAGCTGGCATCTAAGTATAACAAAAATATTGGAACCGGCTCTTCTGGACTTATTAAGCTACTATATTCTCAAGCTTAAATGGCAGTGTACTCACTTCGGGTGTAGAAAACAGTGACAACCATTCCGGGTTGATGATAGTTCTGAATCCTTTAATGAAGGCGTTGGTTTGGTCTTTGATCTGCGTGTGCATTCTGAAGTGGGCCATCAAGTGGATGTAGTTTATTCTGGAATATTTAAAATATACTTCATAACTCATCCACGCTGAAATAAATAAATTTAGATGAAAGTGAAATACCCTAGACTAAAGGAGTTGACCAGCTTTAATATTTGTTAAAATAGCTAAAGTCGTTACGCTTTTTGATAACATTTAAATTGGGTTATACAGTTTCAATACTAAAATTGCTTAAATAATATGTAGGCAATTGTAATTTTTACTAGCATGGACACCTCTTTTAAAACTATCTTTAAATATATGCAAATAAAACTAATATTGTACGTAAGATACTAAATTTTGGTTATTCAAGATTTTATTTACCTATTGACTGCCTCGTTGGTCTAGTGGTCACAAGCGCTACTGCTAAACGTGGGGTCCTGGGTTCGATTCCCGGGTCGGGCAAACTGTTACTGGGTTTTTTCATTACGAAATTCCCAGTAGCAGCCCAGAGTTTGGATTTGTGCCCGGTCAGTGGCAATAGGCTCGCCCTCTATTACATGGGACTATAACATAACTGGCGAAATGTGGGTGTAGTATTACACCTCTGCCTACCCCTTCGGGGAAATACAGGCGTGATGTTATGTTATTTACCTATTTATTTATATTAGGAATCGTAAAACCGAACTGGTTTATGTTCTACATGTATCTGCTAAAAATATGTGTATTTTTCGTGGAAATGAATAAATAAATAATTTATCTTGTTAGTAAAACTCTGGTGATGAAAAGGTTTCACGAAACGACCGTAATGTGTCATATAAACCTGTTAAAAAACATTATTTGCTTACAGCTTAAGTGTCGTAATTATAAAGCCACTTACTTGTTTTCATTGGTAACTGGCACAGCCTTGCCGCCCGGGACGAGCTCATGGGTTACTATTTCTCCTAGCCTCTCTTCGTCTACTGAAAACGTAAGCTCTAACGAAGATATATCACCCTGCAATAAAGAAAAGTTTTATTTAAGGAATAAGCAAAGTAAAGGCACACCAATACACCAAGGACACTCAATACGCTAGCACCACCTACATACAAAATAATACGTCTGTATTCGAACGCACACACACGTGTAGGTTAGGGATGCTCGCCGCTCGTAATTCCGACTTCGTTCCAAGCGCTTCTCAGTAGTTCTCAGAGATGGCGTGCTTGTATAGAAACTGGCGATTGCCATCCATTACAATCTTGCAGTCCAATTGCCGGCAAACCACGGGCTCGTGCGGGGCGCGGGCGAGGAATCTTAAATTGGCGGGGGACCCGAGTGGCTGTTCTGTACGATAGTGCTATTAGGTATTCTGTGGTAAAGGCTTGGTTACACAGAGCGAGCTTTTAACTTGACAGTAGACAGCTACTATCATCGCTAACTCGTATACTAGTAGCTTGGTTTGCCTCGGTCAGTCACACAAAAATAAGTAGCTGCTATGAAGATGGCAAGTAGCCCCTGCTAGATAGGCCTCGTAACGTGGTCGGAGAATGCGACTGGCGAGTGAAAACAAAACAAAATAGTAGTTATTCGATGCGGGGTACTGACCGACTCGCACATGACAGTAATTCCTATAATGCGGTGACACAGTGCAAGTAGCTGCACTGAAAGTAGCTTGCACGGTTAACCTGCAGGCTAGTTCGCAATGTGTAACCAGGCCTTAAGGACACCAATGCAGCAATGGCAAGATGACGTAAACTAGACTCCAGAATCTCGCAAACAAGATTGACATTTCAAAAAAGGCAAGCCTGTAGACATAAAGGTCATAATTGCGTGATTCTACGCAATTATGACCTTTACATAATTTTTTAAACGTCAAACTAGTTTGCGAGTCAATAATTTATAGTTTAGTTACGCTTATTGAAAATACTTCTACAAAGATTTTGCATAAATCTGGGATAAATGCCGTTAAAGGGAGGACTAAACCTTGCGTCCGCGCAGGGGTTTTACAAAAGCTGCAAATGAAAATGATGATTATAAACCGTGTCACTAAATTCATAACGTTTCAAAAGTGTAAGTAAATGCCTATTTGAAATAAAAACTTTTTATTTAGAATTTAAATTGTGGCTAAGAAAGCAGATTTTCTTGCGATTTGTACTGCTATTTATTGTATAGCCACGAATACAGGTAGGAATTTTTCTTTACACTGCCCATCTAACAGATGAAACGGGACACGATGATAATGCAGGGTTTAATGCCTGGATCTGTGGTCAACAAAATACTTGCCTCGAGTTGACTACCAATTATACTTTTTAGACAGAAATCACCAGTTATGTCCAGCAGTGGTCAATTATGCATGGCTTTCTCCCAGAGATATAGTTTCGAAGGTAAGCTATGAGCGAGGAAAAATCCCCCAATAGGATTGCTTCATTTTGCTAGCCTTTTTGAGTCAGAGAAAATGCCTATCGCATGTCACACCATCCGGGGAGGCAGTGGTTATGTGGGACTCGCACCCACTCAAAACAGTGTGCCAGTGTGCCTATTCTTGCTTTAGGTGGATAGGCCACGAGAACTGCAATGCATGGCATTCGCGACCCATTCAGCGTGGCCCACTTCAAGGCTTGCCACTTTCTTCCTAAACTATCTTTCGGCAATATCCGGACACTCTTTGGAAATCACCGCAGCTGGAAGACCGTGCAATGCGGACTATAGACTCCTTAATCTAACATTTTGCTAGCCTGGCACAGTGCAACTCCGGATATTTCCCTCACTCACCGCTTAGCTTCCTCGCATAGATCTGGTGGAAAGCCACCCTTACATATTGTTTCTGTTGCTACGTACCTGAAAGTGTTTGATGTACGTTAGACTGCGGTATAGGTCACGATCTAGCGAGGGCAGCTCGTCGATCCAGCTGTACAGCGCCTGTTGAGTCTGTCCCAGCACTTGACTCAGGAAGAATGATGCGAACGGCACGTCTACCACTATGCCCTGTAGAGATTAACAGAAATATTACGTAACAATATTTTGAGTTTTTTTTTTCATAATGGTCTTTCGTTTGACCGCCACATCACCTGATATTAAGTGATGTTGCGGAAAAAGAAAAGAAAGAAAAATTGTTTATTGTCATAGTTCAACATTTAAATAACTAAACAATGCAAAGCAGCTATACAAAGAAATTTGTCTATGACTTTTCACTGACCTCATATACAGCTTTCCCCAGCATCCGTCCAATAAACTCGAACAGTTGCAGGTGATTCTCCTGAAGACACGACGTAGGTGATGGATACAACCGCTCTTCACTCGTCACGCGGAACAAGTTGAGTGACGGGTCGAATACCCGCTTTATTGTCTCTTCCAAGAATTCTGAAAAAAAAGGAAAGCTTACACTTCATACTCAATATAAAAGAAAGTCGCTAGACCTAGCTATCTGTAAGTTAAATCGACTTTGTAAATATGTTACATTGTATTGAACTGAAGTGACAATATAGCTTGAGGCATATGCAAGCTTTTTAGCTTTTTGGAGTGAGCCCGAAATCTAGTTATTGCCATAGAGAACTCCTTGAGTGGGGATCATGAATTAAACATAGTGAGTGTTCACCCCAGTATCTAACTGTTGACAAAGCCAAGGTAGACTGTATGTAAAAACCGGAGAAACTGATGATGTAGCGCAACTTAAGAGTGGCCGATTCGTCATGTCTAACAAAGGACTGCAATTGCCTCTTTAAGACGGACCTTACCTTTGAAGACTCCGTCTTGGTCGATCCCCGCCTCATCTAGACCCTGTTCGTTGATGAAGCGCACGCGCACACATCCCTTCAGAGCTCGGCTGGGTAGTGCCGCTAGTTGTCTGTATCCATCTTCAACTAGACGTGCTCTTCGAACGGTCACTAGTGTTGAACGGCCGCCGCAAGCTCGTTCTGTTAGGCCTAATACCACCTGTAGGAGAAAATAACGTTATTCTAAAGGTGGCCTTTGAGGTATGCGACCGAAAAAGCAACTGCGACGTGCAACACGAGAAAGGGGCGAGGCCAGCGAAAACCACTCGGACGATGTTTAGAGCCTTGAGAACGTGTATGCTAATTTATGAACTCAAAAATGACGTCAAACCGATTTCAAATACTGATTGAAGAAGAGGATGATGACCTAATATTATTATTTACACAGAAAAAGACGAAGTTAAATGAGTCTTCATTATGTTCCACTTTGAGTATCATCGTATGTATATGTATTTCATTCTGGGAAATTCCAATTAATGGTTATCTACCACAGAAAACTTTAAATTCGCCATTTTGTAACCTCAAAACCACGTACGACATGCGACATCAAACATTCGGGAGCGGTGGCTTACATGCTGTGTCTATGGTATGCCACGGTCGCTCATCTATCTCGCACTCTAAATTTTCTAAAATTGCATACACAGCCAACGTGACGTAGTCTTCTGGCTAATGTTACGCGTCGCGGATTCCTGTCTCGATTTTGTACCTCAAAGCCTACTTTAACCCCTGGTTTCTGGAAGGCTAATCAATTTAATCTAGTCACATCTTTGGTCAACTGCTGTTTAGTTGAGCAGAATAATAACAACCAATCACATCCTTTGTACTGGGATTAGACAACTGATTAGTTAGTTTTTGCGTTGACTTTCAGAAAATGGACGTAACAGTTTGCAAACAAGTACAAATTAGGTCGGGTTGCCTAAATAAACCTTCACGAATGGCGATGTTCAAGTGATCGTCCATCGTGTGGAAGATAGAAGTATTATGTTCCTCCAACACAAAACGAAAAAAAGATAAAGAATATAATAAATAAATAAAAGGGGGATCCTCCAACTAGGCACAGTCTTTTTTAAGTAGCGGGCCACTAGCCGTTCGTATTTATGCAAGATGCGCGAAAAATCTTGCATACGTGAATCAGGATTCATGACGTCATCCCATTATGTTGCCAATGTCCAGTAAGCTGTTTAGTGTGTTGGATGCGAGGTTCATAAATACCTTCTCATCTGCAACGGCGCGTCTAAATAATCTGACGCGTTCGCCGTGCGCTATCATGTGAGGCGTCTTCTGTACTAGCACCTGAAAATAACAATAAATTCACATAGCAACAGATATTTATTATTTTGTAAGCACTTCCAAACAAAATGGGGAAATCTAACGACCACCACCGGTGTCCTTAAGTGGAGACCGCGAATCGGCAAATGCAGTTTAGGGAGCCCTCCAGCCAGGTGGACCGACGACTTGAAGAAGGTAGCTGGGGGGGATTGGATGCGGAAGGCAGAGGACTGCGATAGGCTGAGTTTAAACATTTTTTTTTGTCACACACACACACACAAAATATACATATTACATGAAAAGGTAACGGGAAAAATTACAGAGAACACAACATGTATACAACATAATATGTGTAGCAAGGGATCCAGCTCAGTATTTGTTGTGCATGTAGGGAGTTGATGAATGGGAAATCTTCTGTAAAGGTAATATAGATGTGCATAGTTGCTTATTTTGGAACTGATGACATAAAGATTCCTCAACATTTAAGGCTGTCAAGTAGTTTTTGCATCAATTTCTAGCCTGATATATCCTACACTTACCTGTTGAGGCTTCTTCCCCTTCTCGAGGTCTGCCATGAACTGTCCCTCGCGTATCTCTCGTACAAGCCAGTGGTTAGCGGGCGTGTAAGCTCTTCGACAGTCGCGTCGATACAGCACTAGCAGTAGAGTGTGGAGAGAGCTGAATAGCTCGTTACTTTGGATTGTTTTGAGATCTGGAGAAAAAAAGAATGAATCCTCAGCTGCAAGGTCAAATTCTAATGTTTTTTTATTTCAAATTAACCTAATTACAAGCACTTTTGAAACGTCAGGCTCTAGTTTCACGGTTCCAAATTGGTGAATCGTAAACGATGCCTTAATAAATAAGAATAAAAAAATTGTCGGAGGCACTGCAGTCAAGCGTATATAGATGGTGACAAAACCAGAATACGCAGAGCCTGTCTTGTAAGGCTGTGTTCAGGTAGAAAGACGTCAGAAGGCGACCAGCGCTTATCCGTGCCGAGACTTACCGGTAGTCGATGTATGCAGTTTCCATACTACGTGCTGAACAATACGCCTATAAGCGCCGACAAGCTCCGATCGGCTGCGATGCGCGTTGGTCGCCGGTAGTCGGCTCAAAGTATAAATTACTGAATTTACTGCCTCCCTGTAGCGACATCGGCGCCTATTAGGGATGGTGGATCCGCTGCCATCTTTCTTCCTGAATGTTGCCTATAAAACTTACACGCGGTTGATTTTACAGCCTGAGTGCTGCCAATGTGATTTTTGAGAACTTAAAAATGTGTGACCATATCTTTTATCTCCTTTTAAAGAAGGAGGCGCAACGAAAAGGAACACATAGGCAAATTGGGGCTTGATGTAAAACACAGGAAGAGTATCTAGACTAGAAACCACATGAGATGCTTTTAACGACAGTGACAAAGGTTACTTAAAAAGTTAAAGCACTAGCTAAAGCCCGCGGCTTCACTCCCGTTGTATGTCTCTGTGTGCCTCATCCAAATCCATTCAGCCATTTGAGCGTGATTGAAGGATAAACAAACATACAAACATAGATCCAACCAGGCATTCGCATTAATAATCTTATAGTAGGATTGTAGAATGTAGATAGAAGAGCGTTCATAGATAGAAGATAAAAATTATAAGTATATCTTACCAAATAACTGTCCCATAATGGATTTGTAAACAAACATGTTGAGGAACTGCGACATGTTTATAAAGTCTTGTAGCTTGAAAGGATTCTGTTGTTCGTACATCTCCATATCGTCTAATATTCTGCAAACAAATAAGTAGAAAAGACACTAGAAATGAAATGAAATGATTTATTCTGCAAATTGGATGTTAAAATCACTTTAACAAATCAGGGCCCTTAAGGTGGTTTCAAAGCGGCGAGGCGAGGATTGTTCCGGGCGTGAATTGAAATCTCGCTGACCCTTTTACATAGCGAGCACGCGCCGTCTCGCGATGTACAGTCAGCTGCATTCATTGGTTACCCCACTTACGAACAAACTCTCGAATAGAAAAAACAGTCGCCGCGAGACATAGCGAGGCAGAGCGTGGCAGAGCGAGACCGCGCGGGACCTCCATGGCCGGTCCGAGATTTTTGTATCCGTTTTGCAATGTAATAAATACTCTATTCTTGCAGCAATAAAGTTTAATGTTGTACTAACAAATATTTCAATTCTCGCCTCGCACATCCTCGTCCATCTAGACCTTTCACACCAAAGATGGGCGTAACGTGAATTGAAATTTTACTTTACTTTACTTCTCTGGCTCTGCGACCCAAAGTGAGTCATGGCCTCCGAAACGAGAACTCTCCACTTTCCTCGATCTTGCGCAATATCTCGCCAGTTGGTAGCTTGAACCTAACATCATTGGCGTAATCAAAGCACAACGTCTGCGATGGCTCGGCCACGTCGAACGCATGGGGGAGGATCAAGGAGCCAAGAAAGCGTATCTGGGCCAACCAACCGGACGTAGACCAGTAGGTCACCCCAGATATCGCTGGGAAGATGCTGTGGAATTGAAATTTTGTCATACAAATTTCAATTCTCGCTCGGCCCATCCACGCCACGCCTCGCCGGTGTTAAACCACCTTTACTCCCGACTGGTTCGAGATCTGAACCAAATCGAGCTGATGTCAATTTCTAGAGAAATGCAGTACGAATTGACACTTACTCGAATTCAAATTCGATTGATACAGAACTCAATCCAGTCGGGAGTAAGATCTAGTTCCCAATGTGGAGTAAGCCCAATGTGCCCGTCCAGGCTTTCTTAGAAACATAAGTAAAGGCTACACTCACGTAACATAATGCGTCATGCAGTCGGCGAAGAGTATCAGCATCTGGAACTCCGGCGCAGACGACTTCGTATTAACAGCTAAGAGATCAAGGAATGACTTCAGCCCACAGTTTGGTCCCAACGTGCACAAGAATTGCCATAACAGGTACAATATTTCATCTTGATTACACAACCCTGTGAAAATAACAAACAATATCATCTCAGGGGTTGGAGCCATTTTAGCAGTGTTCGACAGACCATGCTAGATTTTGAAATATTTCAACAGTGGACAATATTAGCGGGTCCGCAGAATCACTTGAAACTTTGTCACAATGGGGTCTAAATGTCTAGGAATACATAATTTTACTGGGCAAGCGTGAACCATCGTCGACCGCACCATCGCTTAACATCAGGTGAGGTGGCGGTCAAACGCAAGCCCGTTAAGAAAAAAAATACCAAATAGATTAGAAATTATAATACACTGAAGTTTTGGCCGCACGGTAGCGCGTTTGAGGTGGCACATCACTCTACAGTCGCGACACGCTCGCTGTCCGGTTAGTTTATTATGTACCTAGTAGGTAGGTACTTATGCCGCGCATTTTGGCCTAACACAATATTATTTTAGTATGAGCTGACGCTACGTGTGGTGCCGGACAAAAATAATTGCCCTACCCTATCTCTTCTCATGGGTGTCGTAAAAGGCGACGAAGGAATTCACCAGAGGATGGGCACAAGCGTTCTCTGAGTATTTAACCATCCAACTGCGATCGCCAACCGCCCGCCAAGCGTGGCGATTATGGCATATCCCCCCATTTTTGGAGAAGGCCGATGTCCAGCAGTGGACGTCTCGGCTGAAATGATGATGATGAGCCGACGCCTATGGCTTCGCTCCCGTGTTTTCTTCAAACAAACTTTACCACTCCTTTAGAGATGGAATTTAAAAAAATCCATCCTTAGTGCTCCTTTAGGGTACTCAAAGAATATTTCCTCCAAATATCAAATCTCTAGATGCACCGGGTTAGGCTGTGTGTTGTTTGTCAGTGAGTCACGGTACTTTGTTATAAGTATAGAAGATAAAACGTTCTTTGATTCGAGTCTATACACCTCGCAAAAATTCTGAATTTTTTCGTCCGGTATTAGTAGACTACATTCTATAGATACATTCTATTAGATAACTCAATGTGGACATCTGGCAGCTTTTCTTGCACTGCCAATGGAGCGTCCCATAAAATAATTTCATGAAATATGAAATAGACGTTAAACTGACCTGTAAGTATATCAAGTTTGACTTGTGTCATAGTCTGCAGCGCCGTGTGGTACATGGAGCAAATGAGAGCCGTTTTGGTACTGTCTGGAGATCCCAACTTTCTATAGTGCTTGTTCGCGTTTGATCTGAAATGGAATAATACAATATATCACACCTACATGATGCTTTGGTAGTCCAAAACAAAGTCATGTTATGAATTATTTTTGAGAGAATAGACCAAACCGGAGCGACAGCCATCTAAGGTGCTCAACAACATATAGGAGGATTTTAAAAGCCTTCTTAAGGTCAGTAGTTGGATTTGACGACGTCTGTGGTCTAGTGGTTCGATTCCCACTGGACACAAATATTTGTGTGATGAACATAAGTGCTTGTGTTGGTCTGGGTGTTTCTTATGTATAATAAGTACGTATTTACAAAAAAAAAAGTATATATGTATTATATCCATTGTCTAGTACCCATATCACAAGCTCTGCTTAGTTTGGGACTAGATGGTGCTAAAAAAAAAAAAAACAAAAAAAAAAAACTGTGGTCTGACTGCGCATAACAAATGCCACAGGTATTTCATACGACAACTAGAATTAATCAATAATCGAAACCATCAAGTCGGTGAGAAGAGTTTCAATGAACGACCAAGACAAGCACACTTTTAGGATTGATAAATCTAATGTTAAATGTCATAATATAGCAACCAGGAGTAAATATTAGACATCAAGCAAGCAGACAAGAGATAAACGACTAGCTTCCCCCTTCCCCTGGACCTCTGTGGAGTACAGACGTGTGTTTTGCTAACTATACGTTATTCCAAAAATATTTATAATATTACTGAAATTAACAAAATAAAATCCGCAAGAAAAATAGGACAGCATAAAGTGAAGGTGGTGTATGGAGCTTTGTTCAACATCACACAATAAACAAGTGTCCGTGAGTAATTAACACGTTCATCACACATGCTTACCCCCTACCGAACGAGAAAGAAAGACTTCACCACTTGTTACAATAACGCAAAAAAACGAGATAACATAATCAGCGGCAGGTCCTACCGCGTCGGAGGTCTACATATACTAGACGGAAAGCGATATTGTTCTATTTCATCGATACCGACCGGCGTAATTTGACCTCTATAGCCGTCAGGAACAAATTATACTACACACAACTTCTGCTTGCCTGGTACCTCGCATTCGAAGCATGCCTGTTAACCGCTCGCCCCCCGCCTCTCCACAACTACCACCTAAGATATCTACCACTGCGACTGAAGGCTCTAGCGCTACGCTTGTACACCTCGCCCTGCCTGAAACCTTGCTGCACCAATGCGCCTCGGCACCTGACCTGTCACTTGGGTCAAACATCACGGAGCGGAAAAAAAGGAAGTTTGACGGAGACGATGGGAGTTCTTCCGTGGAACTTACAAAGTCCATGTTTGTTTCTTTTTCTAAGAAACAAGAAAGCCAGTACGAAGACATAATGCTCAAGATAAATAGTATTATTGATCAAAATATAGAGCTAAAAATGAGTGTCGAGGTAATGTCAGACAAGTATGACGAATTTCTAGGGCGGATAACTGTCCTAGAGGCCGAGAAGAAGGAAGATAAGCAGTTGATTCGTCAACTTGAAGACAAGATCGAATATTTAGAGCGAACCTCACGGGCTACAGGAATTGAGATCCGAAACGTCCCAAAATCAGAAGGTGAGACAAAAGACGACCTTTGCGATTTAGTTGCAAACCTGGGACAAAGCTTAAATGTCAATATCAGTCAGTCTGATTTGAGAGATGTGCACAGACTAAAAACCAAAGGTGACTCACATCCAATACTCGTGAACTTTAACTCTGTTATACTAAAGGACAAAGTCATTAAAGGGGTGAAGAACTTTAATAAGACAAAGGATAAAGGTGATAAGCTCAACTCAACTCACTTGAAGCTCAAACATACCAAGCAACCGGTTTACGTATCAGAAAGCCTTACTCATAAAATGCAGAAATTGTATTACTTGGCTAGAACTGAATGCAAAAATTATGGATACAGCTTCTGCTGGATTACACATGGCGTGGTCTATCTTCGTAAAAAAGTTGGAGATCCTCAAATTCGCGTTAGTTCGGAAGCTGACATTGAAAAACTTAGATGTACAAATTCTACATGACTAAGCTTGAGCATTAGCAGTATCCACAGTTTTTGTCTATTTTGCATGCATATTTTTTATCATTATCATTTTTTATCAATTTTTTATCATCAAACTTCATACTGTACCTACACAAGCATAATATCTGCAATAACATCCACACACGTATACAAAAAACACGCTACCACCGACTACCACACACTATCACAGTCTCACAAAATATCTCATACCCAAACATACTTCACCAGGATTTACTCAAGTTTATATATACTGAAAAACCATTTTATTTTGTTTATTCGATTGCTCACTTTATTTGTTTTTGCGTACATAACACTTATGCTTAATTGTGTTCTCTTGCTTGCAATCTGTGACAAACTAATATTATAGTTATTATAAATGGCTTCGTTAAATAATATAATTCAGGATCTCGATGATATCTCAGTGGCTAGGTCTTATATGTGTGACGCCGAAACATGTTCCCAACTAATTAAACCTACCTCTAAATCATTGATAATAATTTCCCAAAATATTTGCAGTATTCATAAAAATTTAACTGGCTTTATTGCACAATTAACAAGGCTTAATTTTGAACCTGACGTTATCATTCTGACAGAATGTTGGGTGTCGAAGGACAAACCCCCACCTATTATGGAAAACTACTCATGCTATTTCACCAAAAAGAGCTTCAACCAAAATGATGGCATTGTTGCATACATCAAACATGAAATTATATGCACAGTAGAGGAATGTGACCTGGAAGGTGCAAGTTTTTTATTTATTTCAATTGGTACGGATATTGCCATCTTAGCTATATACAGGTCTCCGTCTATTTATTATATTGACAATTTTTTGAATTCTGTTGACACTTTACTTCGTCCCTGTAAAAATAAAAATATTGTACTAATTGGAGATATTAATATAGACATTAAGCCTAGTAATGTTGATAAAAATAGTTGGCCGTACTTAAATCTTTGTGCCGAATTGGGGCTTCTTTCGGGCCATACGTTTCCGACTAGAATAAATAACTGTCTGGATCATATCATGATTAAAACACAATTGCCGGCAATTGTCACTGTTATAAAGTCAACAATTACAGATCATAACGCGGTTCTTCTTAGTCTGTCCTATAAACGTGAACAATTCAACAGTAATCAAATTCTTAAAACTGACCTTGTGGCTGCTCTAAAGCAATTAGAATCAACGGATTTCTCCTTTATTTGCCCTACAGCTGATGCTGAGGAGGCTACAACTCTGTTTATTAATAAATTGTCAACTGCAATAAAATCTAGTACTACGAGTATTACAGTTCCGGGACGTAAGAAAATCCTAAAACCATGGATCACACCCGGTCTACTTCGTTGTATTAGACATCGGGATAAGCTACACAAAAACTTAAGAAAAGATCCAAATAATCAAACTCTTGAAGTATCTTATAAGCGCTACAGAAATTTTTGTAACACATTGTTGAAGAAACTTAAAAGAAATCATGAGAAATCTACCTTAAAAGATGCTAGAACTAATAAAGAAACGTGGACAGCTATTAAAAACATCACGGGTTCTATCAAACAGAAAACATCTCCAGATAGTTTGCTGAATATTCGAGAAAATCCTTGTTTAGCTGTTGAAGAGGTTAATAAGTTTTTTTCGTGTGCTGGTATCTTACTAGCGAACAAGATTTCACAATCCTTTAGAGCTGCCCAAGATAACTCAAGTGCTTGTTGTATCTCTCGCACCAGGGACTCAATGGTTCTGCTTCCACCGGATGAGAGTGAGATTGAGTCCCTAATTATGAATCTCAAAAACGACAGTGCTATCGGTTGGGACTCTATTTCAAATAAGTTCCTTAAAATGGCAAAACACATTATAGTCCCACTTTTTACCTTACTTGTTAGACTGTGCTTTCAGCAGGGTGTTTTTCCCAAAGTCCTTAAAAGAGCACTTATTACACCTGTACACAAGAGTGGGGCACGAGACAGTGTAACAAATTATAGACCGATCTCTGTGCTGCCGGCTCTCTCTAAGATACTTGAAAGACTCTTGAACAACCATCTTACGAATTTTTTGGAGCACAATAACATCCTTTCAGACTCACAATTCGGCTTTAGAGCTGGAAAAAGTACAGACGGAGCCGTCAGTTCTTTGGTAGAATATGTTACAGCAAGTCTTGATAACAAACAAAAATGTATAGGAGTTTTTATTGACCTCGCCAAAGCATTTGATACTGTCTCGATCCCTATTCTTGTGGACAAGTTGGAAAGATATGGAATACGAGGGATGGCGCTTAAAATTTACACTGATTTTCTTTCAGGTCGTCAGCAAAAGGTTAAAATAAATAAATATATTAGCTCAGATGTAGATGTTACCTGTGGAGTCCCACAAGGCAGTATTCTCGGTCCTAGTCTCTTTCTAATATACATAAACGACCTGTGTCAAATGCCACTTCACAAAGGTAAAATATTCACATATGCCGATGACACAGCTTTCGTGTTTCAGGGTGAGACCTGGGACGAGGTTCAAAAAAATGCAGAAAAGGGATTAAATAGGGCTCATATATGGCTACAACGCAATTTATTAACTTTGAACATGTCTAAAACCACATTTGTCCAGTTCACCAACTCTCGCATGACACAGCCCAACTTAGAAATTCGTATTCACACGTGTGAATTCCCAATACACCAAAATTGTTCATGTCAAACCATTTGCAGAACACCTATGGTTAAGTATCTTGGTGTACTCTTGGACGAGAAAGTAACATGGCGACCACATATGGAAATGATTGCGTCACGTGTTAGGAAACTAATATGGGTTTTTAAAAATCTCAGGCATGTGGCTGACTTCGAACTGCTCCGTACTGTTTATTATGCGCTGGTTCAATCTGTCCTAGGTTACTGCATCGGGATTTGGGGTGGCGCTTGCAAAACTCATATCATACACCTTGAAAGAGCTCAACGTTCCTTGCTCAAAACAATGACTTTTAAACCCTATAGATTCCCAACCAGAACGCTATATCAGCTAACTAACGTTCTTACAATAAGGCAGCTTTTTATTTATCATGTGATTACCAAACAACATGTCCTAACCCCTTATGATTCAAATAAATTACGCAACAAACGTACAATTAGGAATGTTATTGATCCCGTAAGATGTCGTACCGCATCAGCAGCTCGTCAAAGAGGTTTTCTTTCTGTGTATCTCTATAACAAACTTAATATAATTTTAAATTTTTACCCACTCTCGCTTCACGATTGTCAAATTAAGGTTAGGAATTGGCTTTTCACACAAAATTATGAGGAAACTGAAATATTACTTCAGACAATTCAGTAGATAAAGGATATATAAATATAAACTACAGAAAAGCATTACACATAATTACAATTTTACACACCCCCTCATACATTTACACGCACGCACGCACCCCCATACATACTCTCCACTAACACGCACTCACTCCTTCATTTCACTCACTCTCACTAACTCACACACTTACACTCATATATTTGTTTTTTTACTGTTTTCTTTTATTTAAGTGTAGTTATTAAAGCACACTCGGTAAATTTATTGGCATTATAATATTGTAGACTGATAAAATGGAGGAAGGCGCTGAATCCTGATATACAGGTACACCTAGTTTGGGATTCAGAGGCTTCAATAAGTTATTGTAAAATATATTTTGGTCAATAAAGATTTTATTTATTATTTATTTATTATTCGGTTTTGTAGAGCGTAGTCTCTGTCACTCATACCTGTGACGTTTTGTCAGACTGTTCGTGTTTCGTGCGACAGTGATAACGCTAGCTATCCGATTATTTCTTTCCAAGCCTCGATGTGTAATATTTAATGCCGGGTACGGTACAAATATGACTAGACTACCTTTCTTATCGTCGGTTCTAAGAATTACCACAAACGAAAACCGAAATAAACACTTACCTATTCGTTCTAGCCTCAATAGCTCTCCTAATAATAGCAGCGGGGTTATTACTTTGCACCGGAGTAGAAGGCTGCGAGGGTCCCGCCCCTTCCTCCCCGCTCACCCCAGCATCTATCATCTCTTTCAAAGGCATCGCCAACAGTTTCTTCAACATTGGAGCTCCCCATAGCAACGACAACTGGTTCCGAAGGTTGCTCATCGCTGGAGGTAGGTAAGAGTCGAAGCTTTGAGAGAACCAACCCAGGATTGGGTGCCAGTTGCTCAGGTTGCCCTTTTTGCAGACCACATATTGTTGGCAGGAGTCGAGGAAGCGTGTTACGACCAGCTGTGGGATTTAATTTTTAGGTTTATGTCTAGTTTTTCAATCGTCTAATCTTTTATCTGAGGAATAAATTTGACATTCTGACAGATTTTCTATACAAAAACTGTTAAAATGTCAATCTTATTTCTCAGACTGCCTCGTTAGTCTAGTGGTTGCAAGCGCGATTGCTGAGCATGGGGTCCTGGGTTCGATTCCCGGGTCGGACAAAGTGTTATTGGGTTTTTTCATTAGGAAATTCTCAGTAGCAGCCCGGAGTCTGGATTTGTGCCCGGTAAATGGCAATAGGCTCGCCCCCTATTACATGGGACTATAACATAACTTGGCTAACTTCGCCGAGTCTTCTCGTCGCCTATACCGCAAAGTTTGAAGACAAAGGTCTTCAACCAGTGCGTCCTGCCTGTCATGACTTACGGTGCCGAGACGTGGACACTGACAGTTGGGCTAGTCCACAAATTCAAAGTCGCTCAGCGAGCTATGGAGCGAGCTATGCTTGGAGTTTCTTTGAAGGATAAAATCCGTAACGAGATTATCCGGAGAAGAACCGGAGTGACCGACATAGCTTGTAGGATCAGTAAGCTGAAGTGGCAGTGGGCTGGCCATGTCTGTCGAAGGACCGATGGCCGCTGGAGCAGATGAGTCCTTGAGTGGAGACCGCGAATCGGCAAACGCAGCGTGGGGCGCCCCCCTGCCAGGTGGACCGACGACCTAAAGAACGTGGCTGGGGGGGACTGGATGCGGAAGGCAGAGGACCGAGCGTTGTGGCGCAACTTGGGAGAGGCCTATGCCCAGCAGTGAACTGCGATAGGCTGAGTTGATGATAACATAACTGGCGAAATGTGGGTGTACTATTAAACCTCTGCCTACCCCTTCGGGGAAATACAGGCGTGATGTTATGTTTGTTATGTTATTTCTCAGATTTAAGTAAACTGGCGATTGAAAAACCGCCCCTTGGGCTAGTTCAGGCACTGCTATTTCCCGCAGAAATACTCCCTCAAACACTCTGCACATGCGTCATTCAATGGAATTAGAACCTTGTAAATTTATTGACTTGGTCTTGCCGAGACGAATTCGTCCCAGCGGTGCCTGACGGTATAGACATAGACGATTGGCTGGGTGAAATACGTCGCACACCCCACATCTGAAAATTTATTTGGATTCTGATCGTGATCAATAATGGCTGGCACCTTCGATGAATTGATCGAAGGCTGGCACTAACCAACGGCTCGGCACAGCAAAGCAGTTTTACAGTTGAAATGATTTTGAATCTTATTTTAATAAATTTAGCGCTCAAATTTCGTTGATATCGTCACAAGGAGACTTGATCATACGGCGGCTAGTCACCTTGTAAGAAAATCAATGAAATATAAGCATTAAGTTTATTAAAATAGGATTCAAAATCATTTCAGCTCCGTGCCCACCTACGCCTTTTTTGGTACGAAGTTCATTAACACAGCTTGCGGTAGGTGTGATTCGGGAGAAAATGTAACGTCACGTAAGATTTTTGCGTTATAAGCAGGCATATATGCACACCGCGCGCTCTCTCTTTCTTTCTCTTTCTAGTGTTTCTGTGTGTGTGCGTGAGGAACTTCGTTCCTGACGGGGGACCCTGACTGCACAGGTTTTTTTTTGCTCAGGATCTGGTATTCATTATGGTGGATTTTTGTCGAAAATGCTGTAAGGCAATGAAGATGTACTAAATATGCAATATGCTGAGCGATGGCCGTTTTGCGCGAATGTGATGCATATCTTACCACATTTTTAACGCTGTACCTGGTATTTGTCCTCTTTTATTTGTTGGTAATTTTATGCGTCACTCTTGGCGCAAATAAATGGTTTTTTTTTCATTTCTTTTTTTAAATAAGTCTCTAAAACAAGCTCACCACAAATGTAGGATGATATGAGTCGATCTGCGCATACTCCCGCTCTGAATGCGCCAGTTGCACCAAGTTAGCTAGTAGACATAGCGCGTAGTTTCCCTCTAAAGTGTTGAATACTATGCGCATGTTCTGGTCCATGCTCAGGAATTCGAGGCATTTGTCGAACATCGAGTAGGAGCGGAACGACGATATCGACTGAGGACAAGAGTATAGATAGATAGATAGATAAAACGTTTATTTAGTACAAAAACAAGACACAGGACATACAAGTAAAAATACAATAAACAAGTGTGATATGTGTCTCAGTATTGTACCAAATGGGTGGTGGTATAGAAGATTAGTATCAGTGGAGTGCTGCATAAAGAAAGTATTATTTGACATCATCATCATCATCACCCTCCGAGCCTTTTCCCAATCATATTGGGGTCGGCTTCTAGTGTAGCCAGATGCGGCTGAACATCAGTATTTTACACGAAGCGACTGCCATCAGACACCCGCAACTCAGTTACTGGGTAATGCTGACATTCGGAGGTTAGACCAGTTGTCAGACTTTCAGGCTTCTGACTACCCGTAACGACTGCCATAGATACTGACATCAAAGGGCGCAAAGCCGACGGCGACTGCGAAACAATAGAAAATCTATATCTCTTGATGAACTCATATTAATAAGATGAAAGAATAGAAATAACACAGTTAGTTAAAAAATAAATAAAATCGATTGCAAAATATAAGAGAAACACGCTATTAAAGTTTTTGAAAGGGGCATTTTCCGTCCTTGTCGCACAAAACGGTCAGTGCATTGTACCAAGTGATATGTTGTTACAATGGCGTCAATATGTTTTGACGTCAGTGGCCAGTAGTGCTGTCTCTGTCTAGTAAACAGTTTTGAAACACTTGTAACTTGGGCATTATTAAAAATATTTAGTTCGTTTTTTGACGGCTTTTCCTGTACTTTTAAAATATCTAAAAAAAAAAAATGTGTGATAGACGGATTAGTTGGTTTTTCTAAGCATCCTTTAGTCAGCCATGAGTGAGGAAGGTTCGGGTTTATTACCCAGTTTGGTTTATTGCGGGGGTCTGATAGTAGTTGCTTCGTGTAAAATACTGATGCTCAGTCGCATCTAGTTATGCTGGAAGCCGACCCCAAGATAATTAGGAAAAGGCTCTGAAGTAAGTAGTAGAGTTCTTAAAAAGATGGGTGGGGAAGGTTCGATCTATTCTTTGGGAACCACTTGGAATGTATAATAATTATACAGTTATGGTTTTTAGATGGTTCAAATTTCTGATACATTGTTTTTTTTCTTTGCCATCGAACATATATTTTGAGCTTGCTGGAACTATGAGCAATAAACTGAGAATCCTTGTTGGTTTTATAGTCACCTCAGGTGATATCTGCTGCATGTGGTACACGAGGGTGGGTACTGACAGGATCTGTATGATGTACATGGTGAGCAGCTTCTCTGAGAACTGCGCGGAGACCAGCGGACGTAGTGACAACGTCACTATAGCTGTCAAAGATATGTTCTTCAGGTAGATCTTCTCGCGACATAGTCCACGAAGGAGCAGGGACTGGAACAAACAGAATTGTTTACAATAACTGTAGTGTTTTTCTTGCTGTTTTTATTATGAGATAATCAGAATGCCTGACAACCAGTTTAGTACAAATGCTATAAAATATGTTCTATAGAACTATTCAAAGAAGTATGAATAGGTATTGATTTACTAGTCCAGGTAAACTTTGAATATTTGAACCGTATCACTCATCTCTTTAAGCGCAATAATAATGAATTGAACATTCGTAGAAATGCATGTTATAAATAAGACCCACACCACTTTACAAAATTGGTTATCAAATCCCGATACCGAAACTGTAAATTAATCTACAAAGGCGTTTACGAGATAAAATGTAAACTAATTAATTATTTAAAGGATTACATGCATAAATATTAACTAGGAAAGTCGTCAATTCATCATTAAGCTAATTATAGAAGTGATTAGTACACTAGCTATTAATATCCGTAAACAATTATAACAACTCTGTGACTTATTAATACATGTATGAGAACAAATAATTGATTACTATTCATGTAATGCCGGCACTTTTTTTAGTGTATTTGTCCAATAATTCGCAAATATAGAAGTGAACTTTATTCAAATAAAAATATGGAACATTTTGTAAAAATAAATAAATAAGTTGCCCAGCAGTTGAAAGTACTGCAGAATAAATAGTGTACATCGGCAAACATCGGAAACGCTCGTATTGTACATTAGAAAAACGATTGACAAAAGTAATTTGGTCGCAATTTCGAGTAATAAGTGCAATGAGATGATTATTTTATATTATATTTTGTTTCGGTCAAATAACACAATTATGTGGACAAATATGATAAGTGAAGCCAGTATTACTAGTTTAGGGTTCTGTGGTATAAAATAAGCTGACAAATCTTGCTCGTATTAACTTGTAACATTGTATATAGTCCATCCGCTCAAATAGTGGCGGTACACCCAAACGGCAAGCAGGAATTGAATGTAACACAGCCAAGAAAATGGGTGGCAGTTTTTTTTAAATTAATAAGAATAAAATGTATATGGCTAACTACATAAAACTAAACGCTACTTTTCATCACTAGAAGTGTCCTTGAAATCATAGGGCGCCACTTTTTGAGGGATGGACTCTACACAAGAAAATAGTTTAGGTATACCATCAATTTGCATGGTCGCTAACCAATATAAATTGGCGACAAGGAATCACCAATTGACACGCAAGGATCGAGACACAACCAATTGCCAACTTTTAATTGATTTGAAACAGCATGACATTCGTTTTGGTATTATTGAATGTAAATATAAAAATGCCTTACATAGATGGATCCTGTTTATTCAAGGTACCATCACAACATGGGAGTGTTGAGCCACTTGCTAACATTCTTAATTCAGCCGTGTTGGCAAATCGGACAAAGTCGGATATACTCGTACATGAAAAAGTTGCCCGATTTGTATAACACGCCCAAGTTAAGATGATAAGCAAGTGGCTCAACTTTCGCGTGTTGTGACTGTACATACTCATACCTTTCTAGGTCATACAAATTATGCAATTAGAGTAAGTGATATTGTTTCATTAGTTAATTAAATGTTTTTTTAAGGAATCGGCACATTTGCAAATAGTACCGACATTGTAGTAACACATTCAAAAGAATTATAGTCTACCAATATAATAATCGGACAATGATTGTAATCGAGGTATGTGAAACAAGCTATCCAGACCCTTAAAGGTTTTTGACACAACTGACTTACCTTACAGAGTAACCATTGTTATGTTTATGTCTACTAAATGGAGCTTGGAGGATTGTAATAGACAAATTACGTAAAAGACGTTACATAACCATAACAAAGTAATTTTCTACTGATTTTTTGTTTTTACATGTTGGTTTTGTTTTTAAACAAGATGGCGTAGGCATATGTATAAGACCTACTGTATCACCAAAAATCACAATAATAAATACTTTGAATTTGATTTCATATTTGAATACCTCTGAGAAGAAATGCTGAAACAAAGTCAGGGCCAAAGTCTACTTACTTTCAATGTCAAATAATATCCCTTATGGAACAGTGATCCCATAACATTGGCACACAGCTGCGTCATGCCCCCCCTCAGTTTCTCGAAGTTCTTCAGTCTGGTGAGTGCCCAAGTGTTGTTGGCGGTGAACGCTACCAACGTGTGCAGGTGGACAAGTATGCTCTGCATGTCTACTGGAGACTCTGGCTTCAGTTCCTCAAGGTACAGGCAGCATTTGTACAGGAGATCTTTTATATGAGCTATCCAGCGAAGACTGCAAGTATTTATTTAAATGTTAATAGAACAGGGATAAAAATCTCTAGAGACATTTACAGTAATATTTTTGTTTGTTGCATCGACCATACACGCCATAGACACCTCATAACAGGCGACCGATGTATGTTAACACATCTATGAAATTTCACGAATGTAGGTCACTACTATTCATCAACTCAGCCTATCGCAGTCCACTGCTGAACATAGGCCTCTCCCATGTTACGCCACAAAACTCGGTCCTCTGTTATTATATATTAAGATATTATGCTGCCAATTAATTAATTGATTTAGCATTCCAAAGCACATTACATGAGAGTGTTAGCTAACTCCATTACTAATAAATAATAAACTGAAATTGCACAACAGATATTACATGAACATGACATGTTACTTGAGACCCTGAACAGACAAGTTCGTTTTGAATGTAAACGCCATTAACTTGACATTCTTATTGCAGTGTATGCTGTATGCAATAATGTTGTCTGTTTGGCACACTGGCACTTGGCACGGCTGTGTAACATTAACAACATAACATCACGCCTGTATTTCCCCGAAGGGGTAGGCAGGGGTGTATAGTACACCCACATTTCGCCAGTTATGTTAAAGTCCCATGTAATAGGTGGCAAGCCTATTGCCATTGACCGGGCACAAATCCAGACTCCGGGCTGCTACTGAGAATTTCCTAATGAAAAAACCCAATAACACTTTGCCCGACCCGGGAATCGAACCCAGGACCCCACGCTCAGCAGTCGCGCTTGCAACCACTAGACCAACGAGGCAGTCAAGTCAAGTCCTGTGTAAGGTTTCAATTAACATTTGCCGGGACACAAGACAATAAAAGTTTATATAAGCGGCCTGTGTCCCATAGTGGTATTCAATAAGACATTTCTTTTAGAAACATAAGGATAATGTATGTCTAAATATATTTGTTTTATCAACATCTTCATCTCAGAAAATATTGTTCATAGAATAAATATAGCTGCCTAATTAAGTAGAACTTTTTTAAATGAACTATATTGTTTGATTGAATGTATCATTTGATTAATTTTCTAAATCATGTTGGTATGTTGTTTAATAAACAAAATCAGACTAAGTTCAGAAAGTCTCTAAGGCATGTTTTCTGATAATCCGGCTAAGCAATAGCTTACTTTAAAAAAAGATTAGAATTATAAGTAAAGGGTTGTTTAACTAGGAAATTAATGTCAGTGACCTTGAGGTTATTTATAGTATAAGACAAACATACCTGTATTCTTTATTTAAGAAGACACCAACATAAGACAGTTTAACAGACTCCGACTGCAGGCTCTGCACAATGTACTTGCATAGTTTTTCAAATCTCTTGCGGTCCCTCTGTTGTTTGAACACAAGGAACAGTCTGCATGTGACACGGTAGACTTCTAATGCTGGAATCAGTTCCATTGGCTGAGGCGGTTCATCCTGTGAGCCGTGAGTTGCTGTCTCCGGGAGAAGCTGATCAAAATCATTCCTAGAATATTAAGAGAATTATTATTTGAAATAATAATATGCATAATAGAAGTAGACCTGTAAAAAAAAAAAAACTATAAATTCTGTGTAAATATTTAAATAAAGAGAGTTTTATAGAACACACATTCATATCACTACATTGGTGACTCCGATGTGATACCCAGCTTCAGACCCGGTTCTTGCCTGCCAGCTGGTGTAACTATCATAAACAACTTCAAGAATGATATACCGTGAACTGCACATTTCAGTTGGCCTCCCACAAGCGGGTCTCTCCAACTGAAATTCCAAAAGGCAAATACATATTCACGGACATCATAACTATTGTTACCCAACTTCAGCATGGCAACAGGCAGACAGAACATCATGTTGGGGTCACCAATGTAGTGATATGAATGCATGTTCTATAAAACTCTCTTTATTTAAATGTTTACACACAATTTATAGCAATAAATCACTGGTGTCAGCAGACACACACATAGAAATTTAGACAGTAAAATATGGGTACAAAGTTAACTAAACTTAACTGGGTTGTACATAAGCATAATATAATAAGTGCTAACACTATTTAATATTTTGAAAGGGAATGTGGGAAGTTGATAATTCATCGCTTTATTATAAAGGATGTGGAATTGGTACAAGTTTTTATTAGCAAATAAATATTTTGTTTTGTCATAAGGTTTGTGGAAATATTTACAGAAGGCCCTGACTTTTAGATTTATGGGCTCAGATTGGATGTTTTTATTATGGTTGTTGTGTTCTCTTATTGATATAATATAAGAATAAAGATTAAGCATCAAAAACATGCTTTTTTGTTTGTATAAGCAGTAGTTCCTATCAAATTAAAACAGACACACATAACTCACAGTATACGTTTCATAAATCTCTGTCTTGAGAGCCATCCTCTAACAACGGCCTGGATCCTGACTGCCGACTGATCTCGCTTCTTCTCAAGCGCCCGCTCCTCACGAGCTGCCTTCGTCTGTTCCAGGAACGTGTCCTTACTCGTCAGAGACTTAGAAAACATCTTCAACCGATCCTATCTCACTCAACACAAGTATTCCGCTTTGTTTCGCTTTTCGGTCTACCTGTCAGGACATCAAACTGCACCCTTGCATCGTTTATAGCAAAGCTATCGCACGGTAAGCATTATCGTTGACTAAAAAGCATTCTAAACCAACTGTTTTTATCATATTTGCAAACGAATATTAATTGATTTTATTAGATTTACGATTTATTTTAGAGAAGCCCTTCGGGTAGAAATTTTTTATTTTGACATTTTTTTTCGGTGTTGCCATCCATATTTGTGAAAATATTACCTAATATTACAATCAAACACATTTTATTCAACGTGCTAAATTGATATTGTGCTTTCTTATAACATTGTTATCTATCCTTACTTAAGATTATTTTTGAAATCGTGTAGTATGACGGCCAAAATTAATATCCAATCTATCCACGATTTACCCTCCTAGAGATAGAAATTTGACATATTTTGTATGGAGCTTATGTCAAATTCCTATCTCTAGTAGGGCAAATCGTGGATAGATTGGATATTAATTTTGGCCGTTAGTCGAGTCCACAGACCAGTAAGCTTCAAGACTCCGCATAAACAAAGTTTTGTATTCGAACGCAGTCGTAAAACGTTGGTGGGGTCAGGGAGGCGGACGGCGCGTTATTATTGGCCGGCTCAAAAGTTCGGTGGTATGATTCCTTATGATTGGTGCCGCTCGCTGACTGAGTGACGTTCCGATTGGCGGAGGGACGTATGATATGCAGTGGTAGAGCATATGCGTTGTGACCGGGGGTGTCCACCTAACCGGCGTCTAGAGGCTTACTGGTCTATGGTCGAGTCAATAATTCAATATGAATTACCATCTCAAGTTTGAAGTTTAGATAAACACGCGATTAGATTTTTATTCGTAGTAACATTGTATTAGTGTTGCAAGCCACTTTATTTTGATTTCCCGTGCATGTCTACCTAATGTTAGACTGTTGTGAGTTTTCCTGCATTTTATTTTAAACAATTTAAAGGTTGCTTAGAAGATAAATAAAAAACTTCTCACAAAAAAGTTATTGTAACCCATTTCCAAAAATATTATTTCCAAGTCAAATTATAAAACGAGTAACGACGTAACTATTTACAGTTAGGCATAAAAGACTACACAAAATGGGGGCGCCACTAGTCATACATTAAAATTATTTATCTTTTAAAATCTTGTTTTAGCAGAACTTTGGATAGTCTTATTCATGTATGTTCAATTTAGGTCTTAACAAGCAACATGATAAAACAAAACACAGATTGACGCAATACTGACAAATAATTAGAAAATTTCTTTGACTAAGGAAAACTATTGGACTTGGCATAAACGAAAAAAAACCGTGTCGATTTTTGAAATGTCCGTGACAAAATATGGCCGCCTATTAGTGTTGTTCTTTACAAAAATAGAATTGTAGTACTTATCGATAGAGTTGTTTCAGTAAAATTATGATGATTCCTGGGTTAAAATACCACGCGAAACGCTCACTACCATACCATTGTCACAGCATCGATTTAATAGTTGAAAGTATAAAGTGCTGTATTAATTTTTTACTGTGATCGAAGGAAAAACTGATTGAAGCCTTTGATTATTTAGAAAATAATTTAAATGATACCCAAATTTTCTTCCTACAATATTTTCCCTTATTGTAAGCATTTATTTTTATGTTGGCAATTATCTACCTGTTTTTTTTAAACAGTGTTGCAACAGCATTTTGCGTACATCCTATAATAATAAAATATAGAGTACGGTCGACCGTACGTGTCGGTGGCAACAATTTGACATTAGCAGCATCTTTATTTCGTAAGCAGTAAGGGCGGTTTTCGAATTGACGTGTTTCCACTGTCATGCAGTCGACTGTACCTAAGAAACATTTTTTTTTTTTTTTTTTTATTAGGTTCGCAAACTGGACGTTACGACATTATACTTAATAAATAACATGTGCGGAAAATCATGGTAGTCGAACGGCCTTCTAGCATATCATAGCGAATTTTGTACAAAAAAACTAAGATTTTTATTTTTATTGCGGGGTTTTTAAATATTTAAAATGTCGTTTTGATGATGTTTTGATAGATAAATCTGAGTATAGGTAATATTCCTTGCTCGGGCGGTTCCAGAAGTGAGGTGGGTGGGAGGGGGGGGAGCACTAGGGGCATAATGCGTGTCCTACCCAACTCAAAACTGGGCGATATCTTTTTGTTACAAATGCGTTAAAATTTTGATTCAGTTTTTGCTTTAATTTGTATAACTACTTTAGTAAAGGTAACATAAATTACTTAATTGATTACAGTAAATAACAAAAAAATATTTTGCAGGGATGTTGCAACTTCATGCAAATTGCTGCGCATATAATGTGCTTAGGTCTTAGGGTGTTGTCGGTGCCTACCTTCGCGATAGGCACATACGGTACGTGGGTAGGGATGGTAGAGTCCATCAGAGGGAAATTACGTGCGGCGTTCCACAGGGGTCAGTTATGGGCCCACTCTTGTGGAACATTGTATAAGACGCGGGTCTAAGTATCAATCTTCCTGCTGGCGTAAGTGTAGTTTGCTACGCAGATGACACCATGGTCATTGCCAGCGGGGACACTTTTGAGGGGATCATCCGGCTCGCCGAGCTTGGGGTGGCAATGGTCGTGGCCAAAATCCGCGAGCAGGGTCGTGAGATAGCGCCTAATAAAACCGAGGCGTTATGGTTTCACAAAATGCCGCGAGGCAGACAACCGCCCAGTTCGTTGGTTTGCGTCGGTGACGCGCAAGTCCAGGTGGGCCGGTGTATGAAATACCTCGACCTAACCTTAAACAGTCGCTGAGGCTTTGAAGAACACTTCGGAGGCCTCATTCCCCGGATGGAGAGGGCAATGGGTGCCGCCCTGCACGGATTGCTGCCCAACCTCGGTGGCCCACGGGAGGAGGTTCGTCGCCTCTATGCGGGAGTAGTGCGGTCGATGGCCCTTTATGGGACGCCTGTGTGGTCAAATAGACTGTTAGGCGTCTGGCGCTGCAGAGCTAAATTTAATAGCCTGCAGCGTAAAGTGGCCATCCGTATCGTACGAGGGTACAGAACTATATCCTTTGAGGCGGCAACTCTCTTGACGCGCTTTCCTCCTCTAGACATACTGGCGGATATGGACGCGAGGGTCTATGACCGGATTTGCGCTATCCGCCAGAGTGGCGAGAGCGCGCCCAGTAGGGCGTTCGAAAAGTTGAGGCGGCAGGAGCGACGACACGCACTCGAGCGGTGGCGCGAGCGGCTTTTAGATCCGCAGTATACGCATAAGTAGTGGTGCTTTGAGGCCTGGCTGAGTAGGAGTGAGCGCGTCACCTACCGCCTTACTCAGGTGTTCACCGGACACGGTTGTATTGGTGAATACCTGAATAGGATCGGACGTAAGGCTACGGCAACTTGACACCATTGTCGAGGTGCAGGATTCCGCCCAACACACGCTCGCGGAGTCTCCTTCTTGGAACTCTAAGCGGCGGATCCTGGTTGAAAAAACCGGGCAAGATCTCGCTCTGCCAGCAGTAGTGTCGGCTATGCTGGCAGAGACGACAAATTGGAGGGAAGTAGCGTCTTTCTGTGACCGTCATGGTTCAGAAAGCGGCTGTGGAGCGGGATCGAGAGAGGGCCGATCCTGCTCCGAGAAGGCGGTGCCGGAGAGGCAACCGCTCCAGCCTAGCCCTTTAGGGCAATCGACGTACCCCTCACCCGGTCGTTAAATAATAAATAAATAAATACATTCTTTGTTGACATACAACTGGTACAAACATAGTATGACCCTGACTCCAGAGCTAGGCATTATACCTGTGTTTCAGGAGTCAGTGACTTCATCCTGCTAAGTTATAATGTGCAAGGTTTTAGGCAACAACTATACAGGGTGTCAGGGAAACGCTTCCGAAACGAAGATAGGTGATAGATAGTGCTGGTGATTGCTGATACGAAACCACGAAAAAAAATGCAATTCTTTTTATAGATTTTTTAATATTTTTTTTTTTTTTTTTTTTTTATGTACGAGTTTTATTTTACTGCCCAAAGCTGGTTATGTATGAAATAATAATAAAAAAAATATGAAAAAATCTAAAAAATAATCGCATTTTTTTCGTGGTTTCGTATCAGTAATCACCAGCACCTATCTCCGTTTTCGGAAGCGTTCCCCTTACACCCAGTATAAGATTAAATTAAAGTTAAAGTGTAGAAAAATCACATTTCAGAGAACCTAAATTCTAAGTAGTTGTTGTAAAGTGCCTTGTGAGAGTGTGTTATGTTTGTGTGGGGTGTGTGAGAGTGTGTTATGTTTGTGTGGGGAGTGTGTGCGTGTGTGGGGTATGTTTGTACGAGAGTGAATACCAAGAATGTTTCATTGTAACTATTTTTACCTATTTATTTCTATTGCAGTACAATTTCAGTTGAATCGTAGTCCTGTGCTAGTAGCCAGATCTTAACTTTTTTATTTGTTTTGCGACTTGTAATTTATATCAAGGTTTATGTTAATTTTATTGTATAAAAAATTTGCTAGATATACGTGTTGACGTCTAGCCACAGAATATCTAATAGTACTAACGTAGTCTAGCAGACGCCGTGTGGAATTGCAAAGGTAAGCAAATGTTTCTTATGGTGCGCTTCTTCTTGTTTTCTTTATTGTAAGGTGTAATACTGTGTTTCTTATTGACAATTTGCAGAATATAAATTTGTCTTACCGTTAGAACTTCACACTTCTCATATAAAACTGTAGTGGGAAATCATTACTTCCTTTTCTGAAGGTCATTACTTTAAGTAGGGATCTCTGGGCTCTTTCTAGGTGTATCACAAAAGTCTTACATGCACCTCCCCAAGTCCCCATACGATAATGCAGTATCCCAACACTGACTGTACCAGAGCATAGTATACAGCACAGACTAAGAAGTGTACTACGTAGTATACAGTGCGCAGCAGATCGAAATCAGCTACGTGTCTCAGTTTTTTTAGAGTCCATACAAGTTTCCTAACACGCGCTGTGGTGAGATCGATGTGCTGACGCCAGCTAAGTCGTTCGTCTAGTATTACACCTAGGTATTTCACTCGCGTAGATTTAGTGATAGCCATGCACGAAAATTCCTTGGATGAAGCCAAATTGCACGTATGTAATTTGATATCTAAATCAGCAGGCTTATAATTTTGGAAAAAAAGAATTGAAGAAATGTAGATTTTGAAAGGTTTAAAGTAAGGTAATTAGCTCTAAGCCATGGCCAACCTTGTGTAGTCCCAATTCAGCACATTGTTGAGCCTCGTCCCAAGTCCTCCCATGAAATACTAATGCCATGTCATCAGCGTAGGTAAAGATCTTGCCATTCACTAGAGACAGCTGACACAGGTCATTTATGTAAATCAAGAAGAGACTTGGGCCAAGGATACTCCCTTGTGGAACACCAAAGGTCACCCGGGCATCAGAGCTGACATGTCGTTACTCGATTGAAGTGCGGGGGGCCTTCGAAGTCACGGGCATTCAGAGTGGGGGCTCTGATTGTCCACTAAGTGACTTCTGGGAAGGCGGTGGCATGCTGTGGTCACGTGCCGCTATATGAACCGAGCAGTTGTATATACCGCGAGACAAATAGTCTCTCTTGAGACGTGCCTTACAGGCGTAGCATAGGGAGGGCTCCGGAGGCATAATATCCAATCAATCCACGATTAACCCTACTAGAGATAGAAATTTGACATACCTATTTTGTATGGAGCTTATGTCAAATTCCTATCTCTAGTAGGGCAAATCGTGGATAGATTGGATATTAATTTTGACCTAAGTATACCTAGTTACCGCGAGTATTGTATGATCTACGAGGATAAGCTACAGGTTCCGCAGTTAGTCTGTAGATGGGTGACCATTTCGTTGCACATCGCGACCCCTTGCCTTGAAGAGCACGTTAAGCTGTCCGTCCCGGTTGCCATACGAATATCTATGGCATGCGTTACGGGTAGTCAGAAACCCGGAAGTCTGAAAACTGGTTTAACCTGGTTTCCTTTGCCAATAACAATTGCAATACCACCAAGGCTGTTGCCTTAATAGTACTGCAAATTGCGTTTACCGAACTGAGACCTAAGGATGGAAAGTCTCATGTAATCGTAATTTCACCGGCAACCATACCATTCGCACCGGAACATAGCACGGCAGAAATAGGTACGGTGTATTTCCCCGGTCGAGCTCCTTCACAAGGAGTTCTACTACTACTCGACTTATCAGTCTTATCACCATAATCCCTTCATTCCAATGACATTTACGGCCCAAAATTAATATCCACGATTTGCGCTTTTAGAGTAGTTTGACTTAACGTCCATACAATTATTTGATTGTATGTATTTTTGATTATGTACCTATTGTATTTTATGATGCGTAGTAGTATTGTATCTTATGTTTTACGTTATTATTATAATTATTTGTTACGTTTACCTGCTAAAATATTCAGACACAATTGAAATTGTTAATGAATAAATAAATGAAATGAAATGAATACAAATGATAGGATATTAATTTTGGCCGTAGTTAAATGAAGGTGTGGGAACCAATTAAACATTCTTATAATTTCTCACATAAGTACATCGAACTTACCACGACCGCCGTGGCCGTCGTCTGCTCGTGATCACGGCCAATGCAACTTGGCCGAACCGTCGAGGTTAGTCAAAATGTTTGTTATGTTTTGATTTTATTGTGCGCGAAAAGTCTCATAAATATAGTTCAATACTATAGTATTATATTATCTGTGGTTCAATATGAGTGAAATTCGCGAAAGTTTAAAAACTTCTACATCGAACTTATTAGGTAACTATGCGATTAGTCACTACGTTCTTGATAATTCATTATCTATGTTCTGTAGGTCTGTGATTAGCTTCCGGTGATTAGTGATGAGTAACCGAATACCGGCTATTGTGGACGGTGATAGGGACAAGCTTGCACAACTGATAGCTGATAACTCTGATAAGCGCTTGGTATGTATGTAAGCTTCGCAAAATGGTAAATGTGATTTATGTGAATCACTACGTAAACAGAGTCACAGGAGGTAATTCAATTCACATTAGAAGGCAAGGGAATCATCCTAAGGTTATCTGGTAGAGAACGCCTACCGCCTTTGTACCCAGTTGTGCATAAAGTATTAAATAAATAAAATTAAAATAAATAATAATTACCCGTTAACCTATTGTAAGGTAGTAAATTTTACCCACGAAAAAAAAGAAGGTGCCGCAGCAAGATTTTTTGCAGGGAGGTGCGTCTAAACATTATGTAACCGAAAGGGAAAAAAAAAGAAAGAAAAAAAAGAAAGAAAGGGGTATAGAATCTCTATGAATAATTTCAGCTCCAAATAAATTAAACAAAAAAATACCCACGTCCAGTGTTGGGCGCAAAAACAATTTTTGTAGGCACTAGAGACAAATATTGAAATTGCGATTTTCTGGAAAACTATCGATTTTCGCGGAACATACATGATATTTTCGATAGCCCTCGTAGTTTTCGTTTGGACCACGAGAAACGTGACACCGTGAATATTATTTTATAACTAATAATAAAAAATAAATGTGTGTTAATAAATAGACACGCGATCTCATATAAGCAGCATGTTCCAAATTCAGTTGACACGACATTTATACCGATGGTTCGAATTTTGAAAATATTGTCAATAAAATGTCTTCGTGTCTTGCTTTCGTCTTGTTATTGATTAAAAATTACAATTTGATGGTGTAATTTTGGTGTACCTACTTTTACAGACTTTTTTTCAATTGCATAATTCCTCAGAATACAGAAATTCTAAATTCTATGCATACATCTTATTAAAAATAATTATAAATTATCATGATTACAGTATGTTTGTTGTTTCTTCTTTGATTTTTAGCCAAATCTTGCCATTCCCCTTTTCTCCATAGCGTTTATCATTAAGTAGTAGTAGAGCTCCTTTGTGAAAGAGCTCGTCCGGGGAAGTACTACCACCGTGCCTACTTCTCCGCCAAATAGTGATGCTTGCATTGCTGTGTTTCGGTCTGAAGGGTACGGGTGCCGGTGAAATTACAATCACATGAGACTTTCCATCTTCATGTCTCAGTTTGGCGAACCGACTTGCGGTACCATTTAGGCAACAGCCTAGGTGGTATTGAAGTTGTCATGGGCAAAGGTAACCGCTTAACATCAGGTGGGCCTTTAGCTCGTTTCGCCATCCTATACTATAAAAAAAAAAAAAAAAAGCTTAGTTCACAAATTCTCAACCAATGTCACGTTATACCTATTCGTGACTTCGCGTAAATGTCGCCTCTATAATATTTGAGCTATCCGAATCGAATCATGAAAGTCAATAAATAAACGGTGTTGGTCACGCTATGTTTACTCTCTCTATTTTGTGCCTTTTCTTTTTGCGGAGCTGAGGATAAAGGGGACAAAACCGTCGATTAGCCGCCTGTCATGTCTGCAGCGAGTTGCAAACGTCAACTATGGAGAATGGGTTGTTTATGTTATTGCCTATTCTACTCGAAGGTAACGGTAAGTGGTGCAAGGGTGCTGTATACAGGTGATACGATACCTTCTAATAAGCTTTTGCTACTAAATATGGTTTTATACCCACCACCACAAAATCCGTCAGTTTATATCAACAGCTTATCAAACGGATTGGATGAGAGTAGACACAGATTAATGATATATAGAGTAGATTGTTGGTTTATGAGCACAGAAAAATGTTGTTGCTCGTACTCCTGACTTTTAACTTAACATGTTGACAGGTAGGTATTCTAGTTTCACGACATTAGGTATTTAGAAGAGAGGGGGAGGGGAGGTTCCCGGAAAATTATTTGTGGAAATTATTTTCCGGGAACCACACGAAGAAATAAATGTAGATATCATTATCATCAACATTTCAGCCGAAAGACATCTACTGCTGGACATAGGCCTCCCCCAAGCATGCTAGGGGATATGCCATAATCGCCACGCTTGGCAGGCGGGTTAGCGAACGCAGTTGATTGGGTTAAATACTCAGAGAACGCTGCTGCCTATCCTCTGGTGAATACCTTAATCGCATTTTACGACACCTATGAGAAGATATAGGGTGGTGCAATTTTTTACGTCTGGCACCACACGGAACAAGCTCCACAGTGGCATCCAAATAGCAGGCGTCAGCATATTCTATAATGGTCTGTATGAGAGTTTGGGCCTGGGAAATTTTAGTTAATTAAACAGTGTGCTAAATAATATCTGCGTCTACAAAGGTTTTTCTGATTTTAAGGAATATAGGCTTACATTAAATTCAGAGACGAATCTAAGCGTGAACTCATGCTTCCAACTGTCAAAATGCAGTGCTATTTGACATTTGGAAGAACGAGTTCCCGCTTAGATTCGTCACTGAATATAAGCCTTAGATTTATGGAAAGATAGTTTGTCTTCACGCGCCAAAAACAAACAAAATAACAATAAAAACAAAATAATAATAATTCATAATAATTAATAAAAACTATTTTTCTACTTTTTATGCAGTTGTATCCGAGGATGGACTGTCTCTTCAATACTTTCATCGATCGATGAGATATGGAGAACCATAGATGGCAAAAACGTAAATGAGCCTGAAAATTAAAATTGCTACATTTTGATACAACATTAATCAAGGCACGAATGCCAGAGACTTGCTTAGAGGGAAACTTGTTTTGAGTCAGTTTTTTCCCTTCTGTTGCAAGTCGGGAGCATCACCCCAACCTGCCCCAACATGGCTCGCTAATTATACTACCTTACCTTTCTTAAAATATTGAACACCGTTATGTTAATTAACTATAGCCCCCAAGTATATTTCAAGGTTCAAAACGTTTGTGATATGGGTCGTGTGAAGGACGTTTTTAAAAACAAAGTAACGATAATTATGTCGCATAATAACATAGTAACCCTTATTATACTAGTTACTTGCTTGTCCCTATAAGAAGATTAGATATTATCACATATTAATGACATATATGAACCTCAGAATGCAAGTACATATTTATGTATTTTTTGGATAGGAACCTAGGTATATTAGCAAATGTTCCGGTGAACCACCACTAAGACTAAAATCACTTGCGCTCAGTGTTCGACGGCAGCCGTAGGTATGTACGTGTAATCATGGTATAATAAGATGTTTCACCAGTACTCTCTTCCCGTGACACCTAGGTCACGTGATTGCCTCCGTACTACGTCATCAGCTGTGGAGCCAATAGCGGGCTCTTATCGTGACACTTGTCAGTTTGATGTGCGAGGGATGCGGGCGAGGAATGTGTGCAAGAGACGTGTGCAACAGCTGAAAAGAGTCCACTAATACACGCATCCTCGCACCATTCAGCTACACACGGTTTCACAGCGTCGCTACGCATCCTCGCACCGCGCAATCTCCTCGCACTGCTTTGGTGGAAACCATCACACCGTTTCACAGCGCCGCTACACATCCTTTAGCACCACTTAGCTACCTCGCACATCCTTTGTGGAAAACTAGCCTTAAACAGGGACAGCTGTGAGCTATTTGTCGACGCGACCCTAATTATGTACTAGAAAGCGAATAGCGACACAATTCTCTATGTATTTGATACTTGTACATATAAATTATTAACAACGATAGTTATTGTATTTACCAAGTTCCCTTTTTTAAGTATACTAACTAATTTATTAATGTAGAGTTACTCTAAAATCTAATGGCTTAGCGCGTGACGCTGGGAAGCTCTCGAGTATAATGATCTGTGCTGGGAAGAGACCATACGGCATGACTTTATTGCATTGTAAGTGGGTTTTGGCCTCTGGTGTAGGACCACACCTCGGACACTCAATACAATATAAATGCTAGCACCACCTCCAGATTACGTCTGTATAGGAACACACACACGTGTAGGTTAGGAATGCTCGTCGTTCGTAATGCCGACTGAGTTCCAAGCGCTTTTCAGTAGTTTTCAGAGATGACATGTTTGTATAGCGACTGGCGATTGACATCCATTGCAATCTTGCAGTCCAATTGCCGGCAAACAGCGGGCGGGTGCGGGGCGCTGGTGAGGAATATTAAATCGGCGGGGGACGGTGAGTGGCCGTTCTTTAGTAGGTACTATGTATTAGGTATTTTGTGGTAGGATGCAACCTTTGTCGACACCCTTGCTCCATTCCACCTTCCTAGCTCGGCGGGCTATGCCTGTGCTGCCGCTGCATCTGCGGAGACCCTCAAGCGGTGCAAATATAGTAACCTCATTACTTACTTACTATCAATAATTTAATTATTAAGGAATAATGAACTACAACGTACGGTAGACCGTTGTAACAATTTGACATTGACAGCGTTTTTATTTCGTAAGCAATAAGGGCGGTTTTCTAATTCGAGTGTTATCACTGTTATGCAGTAGACTGTAACTCTTACCGAATATAAAGCTTAGTATTAGGGAAGGCACTGTTTCCTGAGATACACGTTGTTATCTAGTTCAGGAGACAGATCACTTTTGTGTTAAATCATATTTGGTTGCTAAGATGCTGACACTTTGAGCCAAGAAACTGCCATGATCGTCACTTCGCGTGACCAGAGGACTGACTAGGCTTATTCCTTAAGGTGAATGCTACAGGGTAGCCCGCGAAATTCAAAATTTCTGGAGTTTTTTGCGAATTGTAGCTTTATTTCTTGTTGTATATCGGTCGAAATATTATTGGCGGAAATAATAATAAAATATCTACTGAACAATACTCTTAAAAAATATTAACTAAGCTCTATCAGCTGTACGAGCTCGTTAATATTAATTTACGATCAAATTATCGATTTTCGAGCTTGTAGGGTTTATAGAGCTAGGTTTATATTATTTATGAGTACCATTCAATAGATATATTATTATTACTACCGCAAATCATATTTCGATTTATACACAACGGGAAATACAACTACAATTTGCAAAAAACACAAGAAATTTTGAATTTCGCGGGCTACCCGAGAATAAGCGTTGTTATTCCACTATGTTATCTGCTATAAACAATTATTTAAGAGCAAAAAAGAAGCCACCATGGTACCTTGATACCTTAGTAGATACCTTGTATGCCATGATTACTTAGTATATAGGTAAATAGAAATACATGTTTTCCAAAAAAACCTACCCATGTTTCACCAAATGTAAACATCTTGAAACTAATAAGCTCATTAATTCCTTTGAACGATGTTTTTCTTTCCATAAAAAATGTTAAAAAGAGGATATAAAGAGATAACAATTAATTTAATTAACAAAGGCAGATATACAGGTGGTCTGGTTAATTACCAGATGTTCCTAGGTCCAGTATGAGTTCAAGAATGACATGAAATAGTATCAGACCTCTTCGGGTGCATACCGATCGGAATTTAGATCACCTTTATTATAGGAAGGAATGCTCTAATACGGTTAATATCAATGGTATGGTTAATATCGGTTAATGTTATTTTAATTTATGGACAAACGTAAACTATTATTATTATTACTCTTTATACTTGAATTTTATTTTGTTCATTAATTATATTACTATGAAATACTATTTTTATATAATAATGAAATACTATTGACTTATTATTATTAAATTATTTCATGTAGTGTACAATACACAATTACATACATTTTGTCAATTACTAATTTTATGTTTTTTATATTTGTAGTCAGTCATGGTCAAACATGTTGATCCAAACCATCATTTATATCTTTAATAAGCATCTCAACCATGTATTCTACACATGTTTTTGCAAATAAATATATCTTTATCTCCCTATTAATATTATAAATGCGAAAGTGTGGATGTCTGTTTGTACATGTGTTTGTATGTCCTTCAATGCCGCTGAAACGGCTGAACGGATTTGGATGGAATTTGGCTCGATAGACCATGTCCCGGATTAACACATAGAATAGGTACCTACTTTTTTCTACCTTATCAAAAAAAAAAAATTGGTTCACGGTGCAGCTGACGCCTGAAGTTTCGCTCCCGTTGTACCAGGCCCCTCAGAAAGTATTGCGAAAAAAAGTTTTTATATATGGGAGACTGGCCAGTTATAATGTTTTTCAAAAATATGATTATTTATAAGTAAAAATAAGTAAGTTCCAATTTCAAAATTTCCCTCCACATTTTTTGCGAGTTAATTCAAAGTATTGTGTCTCACTGAAATATGGATCTGCGCCGGGAACATTTTAGAGCTATGATTTTATGCGATTTCAAGTGTCGCCTGAAACCGGATGAATCGTACGATAGACTTCAAATGGCATTCATGGATGAAGGCCCTTCCAAGGCAACCGTGTATCGTTGGTATAACGAATTCAAGCGCGGTCGACCAACTTTGGGGGATGACGAAAGAAGCGGTCGCCCTTTGACGGCTGTTACCGAAGAAAACGTGCTAGCAGTGAAAAATTTAATCCAAGACAATAGGCGAATTACATATCAGGAGATTCAACACATATTGAAGATTGGATCGGGAAGCGTTCACGAGATTCTACACAGCCATCTTCGCGTGAGGAGGATAGTATCACGCTGGGTGCCGCACAACCTCACCGATGCTCAGAAGCAGGCCCGGGTGGAATGGTGCCGTGATATGCTTAACAAATTTGAAGCAGGCTCGTCTCGGCGTGTTTACGACATCGTTACAGGTGATGAGTCCTGGATTTATCAATACGACCCAGAAACCAAGCGCCAGTCGACTGTTTGGGTGTTTCAAAATGAGCCAACGCCTACCAAAGTGAAGCGATCTAGAAGCGGGGGTAAGATTTTGATCGCTAGCTTTTTTAATTTGACTGGCCACTTGGTATCAATTCCCTTACGGGATCAAAGAAGCATTAATGCCGAATGGTATACTACCAAATGTTTGCCAGAAGTTTTCTCTGTTATAAGCAACAAGCGACCAAACACAGGGCTCCGCGGGCTACTGCTCCACCACGACAATGCACCTGCGCACACCGCACTCAAAACGAGGGTCTTCCTGGACAGCACGCCAGTCAAACTCCTGGGTCACCCTCCTTACAGCCCTGATCTAGCACCGTGTGACTTCTTTTTATTCCCAAAAATAAAAAATCAGCTCAAAGGGATACAATTTTCGTCGCCGGAAGATGCGCTGGCTGCGTTCGAGCAGGCTGTAAACGAGGTGTCTGCGGCGGACTGGAAAAAGTGTTTTGAAAACTGGTTTAGGCGCATGAATCTTTGTATAGAGGCTGGTGGAAAGTACTTTGAAAAGATTTGATAAAAATATATGTACGTATAGAACAATTTTTTTTAGTTTCGCAAAACTTTCTGAGTGTCCCACGTATGACGATAAAGTATCTCTTGTGTCAATCCAGGATATGGTCTATATTTGGGCCGCAAGTATTTCATGCAAACCCGTTCAGCCGTTTCCGTGTGATTCATGGACAAACATATATTCATTTTTCGCATTTATAATATTAGTAGGATAATAATTATTGTGTCGTGCCAATGGCACGGTGCCATATCCTTTTCCGTGCAGGAACCGACTTCAGACAAACCTTATAATAACTTCATCATCATTATCATTTCAGCCGAAAGACATGCACTGCTGGACGTAGGCCTCCCCCTAAATAAAATAAAAATCCTGAACTAGTCTGAAGACGTAAGCCTATATTCGGACTCCCAAGCTGTATTATTTCAGTTAGTCAGATAGATACAATACCACCTATCTATTATAATCATTAGATATCGTCAGTTTCTCACGAAATTTATACGGGACCACCTGGAGAGTGGCGCCTTGTAGGCACCCCCGTTGAAGTCTGCCGAACACACAGATAAATAATTTGGATATAACTTTTATTGAAGTCGGGCAACTTTAAAGTTACTAAACTATGCACATATACAGGTTACTGTACAGCCGTGTAAAAAACCTGAAAATGGTATGGTCAAGTATTTATTTAAAGTATAACAAACTTTAACTTAACAAAAACAACATTTTTTCTTAACAAACTGATTTTAAAAAATCATGTTCAATTCTCAAGAACGGCCTGAGTGGGCTAATAAAGGCGTTATATAAATCCCACTCAATATAATATAAAACATCTCACACGCATGTATTCGAGTCAGATCCATTCAGAGCAACAATAGGCCTTCATCGATACATGCGCCCACGCACCGAATTCGAATGTCAATCGTAACAATCGAGCACGATTACCTGTCAGATAAAGGCGGGCGGAAAGCTCGGGGAAAGCGCCACAAGGTAATTCAAGCTGCGAAGGCTTTGACGTTCGCCGCCATTAGTCCGTCCTCCGCCAATCGGGTATAAGGGGCGGGACCATGCGCACGCGCCGCCTGCAACGCAAAACCGATTCAGTGTAAACGCAGCTGTCGCTCCGTAGCCACGTATTCGTCCCCCTTGCCCTCCTTCGTTTGTTTTTAATTATGAACTTTTTGTGAGACTCGTGTGTATTTGTGTTATATTTCTGAACTCTATAAGAAGGTTTTTATGTATTTTCGGAGACTGATTTGAAGATGTTATTGTGAAGTGACTGGCGCAGTGACTGTTTTCGGTGTTTGTTATTTGAATAATTACAAGATGATGATGGATCAGGCTCACTTCGGAGAGTATTTGCTGAGGCAGCAAATGTTACATGCTGCGTCACTCAGCGGTTTGCGTAAGTTACAACATGATATGCCTATAGTCTTATTTAAATAGTTGGTAATTATTTAGTTTTTCGAGTTTGATCACAAGAATATTAATTAAATGATATAATAAATTAGATAAGATTGTAAACGTGTACCATCCAAGAACTTCTTCAGTAGGTAGATATACAACGCTATTTTCTGTATAGTGCAAATCTCTAAAACATTTAAAATCACAAAATTACATGCTTCTAGAGTTACTGTAAGTTCCCTAAGTGGAGAAAATGAAGAATGCCATGCACAGGGCTACCTTTTTTTTTTGTTTACGAGTGGAAATCCTCATGGATACCCTTCTTCTGGGGAAGGCGAAGGGGTATGTCGGACTCCTACCGACTAAAACCACACGGTGGCCGACCTCAGCACAAAATAGATGAGCTCGGGGAACTCCTGTGGACCGCGCCGGTGCCCCTCTGGTGCTAAGCCATTTGGCACGTCCCGGGAAAGCAGTACTTTTACATGCCAAGGGCTACCTAATGCAATAAAACTGCTGGAGCTGAACTTCCTGGGCCATAAAGACCTATTCATGGTCTGCTGATATATACCTACTGAATTCAACCATAATAGCCAAAATGAGTCTTTAAATATATTTTTTGGTTTAATAAACATGGTATAAAACTTATCCCAATCGATTCTCCTAATAATTCTGAACAAACCAGGTACTTTCAAGTTTGCACTTTATTAAAAAAGTTCCTTAATTATTCATATTCTGTATTACATAGAATAGAATAGTATTTATTTGAATCAAACATGTTAAAAATGTGTTACAATTTTGACAAAAAAAATTGACCAACTGATATGCGGACATTGGTATGATGACAACATGGTGTCACATTCAAATGTTTCCTTAACCCGTTTCTCTCAACACTTACATCATAAGTATTAGAATCGTGTGAGACATTTAGCATAATAATATTAGATATACATAATGTATTCATTTTGATAACACTGCGATAAATATGATTATTTAGATCATATCATACTTAAATATTATTTTTAACTAGTTTCCGTGTTGATCGTCAGTATTTAATAGAAGATCAACTCAAATAATATTTATTAAAAAAAAAATTAGTAGATTTTTATTTATTTATTTATAATTTATGTACACACAACAACACATGAAAGGAGACAGCATTAAAAATATGAAAGTACAAAGGTACTGCTTATTTCTATTAAATTTCTACCAGCAGACCTGCGAGAGGAGAATTAAGAGACAACAGTGTGTAAAACAAAATAAGTACCTAATCTAAAATGAGTTGGAATACCTAAAGCATTAGATACTTAATAAATACATATAAATTATATATTAATATGATATAATTATTTATAATAATATTATGCAATGACAAACTAAGGGGAAAGGTAATGGTCTCTTTATCACGTCTTTTGAAAGGTCTAGTCCCGTTCGACGATATTCGATAAATCGTACGATTCATCGCACAATTGGCTACTCCGGTCAACCATCGTTCCCTTATCGCATGCGATGATCGTGTTTTGACGTTTGTTTTTCTCATCTCCGGTAAATTGTATGCGACTATGAACCGTAGTCTATCTTAATTGTGCCTTTTTTATGTGCCTATCTTTATTATGTAAGTATCAGTCGGAACGAAAGTTCGTACTTCGTTTGTCGTTCATAAAACGCGAGTAGACCTACTGATACAGTTTGAGAATTCCGTATGTTATGTTCCGTCCGTTTTTATTTGCGTTTGCACTAAACCCAAGAAAAACGCATTTAAATCCCTATTTATTTATTTACACTTATGCTGGCAACAAAAAAGTTTCAATTTTTTTTATTAATTTAAAAGTTTTGTTTTAGTTTCTACTTTTAGTATGGAATAAATAAAATGTACAAAACATTCTTCATATTTAACGTTTTATTTTTACTACCTTCGTTAATGTATTTGCCTAATGAACGGGACATAAAAAGCTTAAAGTTTTCTACAATTTATAATCTCTAAAACAGCTATTAAAATATTGCAATAATGAGGTATGAACTAATTAACGATACGCTAGAATATGTTAATTAATTGCCAATTAAGAAGAAGTGTCAGCCGTTACCACACTAAATAATAATTAACATATTATATTAAATCGTGTTTAATAATTCGTCATAATTCCATAATTGCGTGTCTTTTAAATTTATTATGGGGAATAACAAGATACAGAAATATATTTTTTTGTAAAAATTACTACTTATCATTTAGATTAATTTGTGACACGGTGTCCTTGATTCGATTTCCAGAACAGACAAAAGTTACATAAGATTGGTCTAGAATTAAAATTGTCTACATTGTCTAGTACTTAAACTTTTTAATTACGTAAAAGCAATTATTTTTTTATTATGTATATACAGTGTTATTTTTATTATTTTTGGAAAAAGAGGTAAGGTCTTTGCAAGTCCCTTATGTCACTGCGACCTAAAAGATCTATTGTAACGCCTCTAATAGTAGACTACAGCACCTCTCCAAGATTAATTCAATTCAAGATTATAAATTTTTATTATTTATTATTATTATTTGACAATTTATGTACAAGAATGTTACAGAGAAAAATACCCAATGTTGTTAGTGTTGGATTGAAGTTGATATATACGCTATAATAATTATCATTATTATTCTTTTGGCACATTTGCTATGCCTAGTAGTTAAAAAAAACTGAATATTTATTATTTAATTTATTATCATACAACGTGTTATTGAAATAACTGAAAACGCTTAAGGGGTCATTGTACTCATCAGTATGAACAACTTTTACTATTGAAACCAACCCTGAAATCGAGAAAAAATAATCATCTGTCCCCTACTGTTCACATGAATCGACAAAATGTAGGGAACAGCAGATTTTTTTTCGCGATTTCATGTTTGGTCCTATAGTAAAAGTTGTTCATACTGATGAGTAGGTACATTGACCCCTTAAGAGTTTTTCTGTTATTTGAATAACAAGTTGTATAAACCCATGAATTTATAACTGCTATACTATTATCAAAAGTATAATTATTATAGTTAGTTAATATACTTAGCTCTGTAGCTATACAATAACTGTAGGAAAAATCGAATTTTGAAACTGACAAATAAATTGGCACTAGGGCCCAGGGGCCTTACTCCCGTCCCGACTGAATCGAGTACTGTATCAGTCGAATTGGAATTCGAGTTAGTGTCAATTCGTGATGCATCTTCACACATCTCACCTCTAGTCCAGTCCGTCATTGTTACATATTATGTCAAAAAGTTTAAATCAAAAAATCCTGCTTACTTCCTTGAGAAAAACACAGACACGTTTTTTCTTACCTTTCTTCTCACCTTGAAAAGAACAACAAGCGTGAACATACAAACAGAAAGAAAAATCTTGATTATTAAAAAAAATGGGATCGTCAAATACGCCTAGCTTACTCGCGGTGGTCTGACCGTGCAGGAGAATTGGACCCTATTCTGTAGAGTATGCTAAACAAATTATTTGATTAACGCTACACAATAACAAAACGTTTGGTTAACAGCTTCACTTTGAGGTTTTACTAAACAATAGACACATTCGTTGAATGAGAAAGAAAAAAACCCAGCCAAGTGCGAGTCGGACTCGCGCTAGTGCGCACTTGGCCGGGTTCTGTAACTAACTAAACTAAGGTCGCCTATACCGCAAAGTTTGAAGACAAATGTCTTCAACCAGTGCGTCCTGCCTACCATGACTGCATGCATGATTGCAGAGACGTGGACACTGACAGTTCGGCTAGTCCACAAGTTCAAAGTCGCTCAGCGAGCTATGGAGCGAGCTATGCTTGGAGTTTCTTTGAAGGATAAAATCCGTAACGAGATTATCCGGAGAAGAACCGGAGTGACCGACATAGCTTGTTGGATCAGTAAGCTGAAGTGGCAGTGGGCTTGCCATGTCTGTCGAAGGACCGATGGCCGTTGGAGCAGACGAGTCCTTGAGTGGAGACCGCGAATCGGCAAACGCAGCGTAGGGCGCCCCCCTGCCAGGTGGACCGACGACCTAAAGAACGTGGCTGGGGAGGACTGGATGCAGAAGGCAGAGTACCGAGTGTTGTGGCGCAACTTGCGAGAGGCCTATGTCCAGCAGTGGACTGCGATAGGCTGAGTTGATTGAAACTAAGAGTTCCGTACCACCTATCTACCTAATACCCAAGGTGCAGCACTGCGCGTGAAGTCTTTCATATTTGCATCTCTATCTTACACTACACACGTCGGTGTTTGCCTTATTTTTAACCGACTTTATTTGTTGTTAAACTAATATACACTCTGAAAATTTTGTCGTTTCGAAAACGAAGAGGAGTCATTGTACTCTTCAGCGAAATGAAATTTTTAGTGTGTATAGTGTGCAGTACAATCATACAAAGTTTGACGCTTGTAAGTATTATCATTCTTATGATAGTTCAGAAACAAAAATGTTTCTTGTATGGGGTTTAGAATTAAATTATTTTTATAGTATCACATAATTCTGTGTAAATGTCAACTGGATACCTATTATAATTAAAAAGATGCAACCCTTGTGTAATAACCCTAGCCAAGTTGACAATCTATAAACGTCAACGCTATAGAAAACAATCAAAATTTATGCGAATGACATATCTGAACGAATGACTTTTTCGTTGAGATATATCATTCCCATACATTTTGACTGTTTTCTATTAGGACAATCTATAAACGTCAACGCTATAGAAAACAATCAAAATGTATGCGAATGACATTCTGAACGAATGACTTTTTCGTTGAGATATATCATTCCCATACATTTTGACTGTTTTCTATTAGGTCCGCTTGGCACCCTTTGGGTACGGAAACCTAAAAAGAGATTTTTCCGATAAAATTGTGTAAAGTGATTGTTATAATGTTGGTCACACTTTTAAAATCGTTACAATATCGTTTGACACGATGATATTAGTAAATTAATATGTTAATTTGATAGAAATTTGTTTCCTATTTGTAATTTTTAGTGTAGCTATTTGTATCTGACATTATAAATTAAGATAAGATATTATGAAATTAAAATAAAATACCAAGATTTAAAATATTGGAACGTAATTATAATATAAAACTAAAATCATAATAGGTATATCAATATAATGTTACTAATATTATAAATGCGAAAGAATGGTTGTTTGTTTATCCGTCAATCACGCCGTACCGGCTAAACGGATTTGGATGAAATTTGGTTCACAGATAGACCATGTCGTGGATTAACAAACAGGATATTTTTTATCGACATACCAAAGAAGCGAAGCCGCTGGCGTTAGATAGTTTTATATAAAGTCACCGTTATTTATACTAAATACAGCTATAGGTAATATTATTTACAAATTGTATACCTATGCCTACCCCTTCGGGGAAATACAGGTGTGATGTGTGTTATGTAAAGTTTATACATTGGATATACATGGTATAAATACACGCGTTATAACAAAATACGTAAAACATACAAAGCAAAGTAAAAAATACTATTAGGGTTGTAGCGCGTTGATGTCTTTTCTATGAACGCGATTAGCGAGACGGGAAATACAAAGTTGTTACTTTTTATTTGCTATATTATAATATGGAACGCAGTATCCTAGGAGTTAGACTTACTGATCGCGTAAGAAACTCTATACTGCGTTCCAAAACACAAATTGCTGATGTAGGCCAAACAGCTGCCAAGCTCAAGTGGAACTGGGCTGGTCACATCTGCCGCATGCCGGAGGAGCTATGGGCGAAAACAACCACACAGTGGATTCCAGACAGCAGCAAACGACAACGCGGCAGGCCCAGAAGGAGATGGCGGGACGAACTTGATTCCTATCTGAAGGAAGGCCCCAGAAGGCAAAAGACAGGGACAAGTGGAAAAAGAGAAGGGAGGCCTTTGCCCTGCAGTGGGACACTACAGGCTGATAATAATAATAATAAATAATAATATTATAATAGTTACAACAAACTTGTTAACTATGGATTGGTAATTTTTTTTATCCTACTTCCTACTAATATTATAAACTAGACTTTGCCCGCGGCTTCGCCTGCGTATAATTCGGCTTATTACAGACTATTCGCGCATCCTTTAGAACTGTTTATTTTCTCGGGATATAAAGTAACATATATTTTAATCCGGGTTATGTTCTATTGCTGTAAAAAATTTCATCCAAATTCGTTTAGCGGTTTCAGCGTCATTGAGTAACATCCATAAAACTTCACAAGTTTTCACAATATAATATTAGTAGAATGCGAAAGTTGATGTTTGTTCGTTTATAAGTTTGTTTGTTTGTCCTTCAATCATGCTGAAACTACTGAACGGATTGCAATGAAATTTGGCACACAGATAGACCATATACTTAATTAAAATATAGGATCCTTTTTAGCGACTACCATGGAAGCGAAGCCGCGGGTGTCAGCTAGTTAATATATATATACAACGTGTTATTGAAATAACTGAAAACCTCTAAAGGGGTCATCATACTCATCAGTATGAACAACTGTTACTATAGGACCAATCCTGAAATCGTGAAAAACAAATCAGTCGTTCCCTACATTTTTGTTCACATGAATCAACATTTTCTAGTACCCATAGTACAAGCTCTGCTTAGTTTGGGACTAGATGGTGCTGTGTAAAATTGTCCGAAAAATATTTATTTATTATTTATCACACAAATATTTGTGTCCTGTGGGAATCGAACCCGCGACCTCGTGATCAGCAGTCCATCACTCGAACCACTAGACCACAGACGTCGTCGTCAGTTATGCTATGCTATTCCCAGAATGAGCTCTCCAAATATGACCTCGCATTTCTGTTACCGTTTCATAAGTAGTTTTTTAGGGTTCCGTACTCAAAGGGAAGGGAAGGGAAGGTGCCGGTGAAATTACAATCACATGAGACTTCCCATCTTCATGTCTCAGTTTGGCGAACCGACTTGCGGTACCATTTAGGCAACAGTCTAGGTGGTATTGCAGTTGTTATGGGCAAAGGTGGGCCTTTAGCTCGTTTCGCCATCCTATACTATAAAAAAAAGGGTGCCATACGGGACCCTGTTACTCTCGCTACGCTGTCCGTCCGTCCGTCTGTCTGTCACAGGGCTATATCTTTTGAACAGTAATAGTTAACCTGTCGAAATTTTCTCAGAATATGTGTTGCTATGACCCCTATCACGAAAAACATTAAAAATAAACAAAGTCTAAAACCAAAGGGGGTCCCCATACAAGAAACCTCGAAAAATGCAGCATGCATTTTTTCACCGTTTTTGTTCCTGCTCTATCTGCATAACGGTAATACGTACTAGCGTCAAACTTGGCTTGATTGTAGTGCATACTATGCAGTTTAGCAACAAATAATAAAAATAGGATAAGCATAGACATATGTGGTGGTATCTGCGTTAGAAAGAGATGCAAAAATTCACATTTCGTTCACGGTGCGTTGATGTCTTTTGATGAACTCTCGTAAATTAAATCGGTTTTTATGGGGTATCAGGTCGATGGGTGGTAAGAAACCCTTACTGCGTGAGTCCAGTCAGACTAACGCAGTAAGGGTTCCGCATGTCCTCAGTCGCACTTGGTCGGTTGTTTTTCATTAGTTCCACCGCACAGCTGGACATACCAGCACATAACACAAAGGAAACGTATTTAAGGTGTGGACATCCACGTGACATTAACCGGCAGCCACTCAGTAATATATTTAATGACACTCAAACCGTGAAGGCATGTACTCATTCATGGTGTTTTTACCCCATTGTTTGGCACTTGGATTAAATAACATCGCTTTTTGTAGGTTTAACCTATAGGGTGATGGAAACTGTTGTCGTTTGTCGATGGCCGTTGATAAATTACATTTCTTTCACAACCCAATATTATTTTACACTAGCCTATGCCCGCGGCTTCCCGCGTATTTATCCATAGAAATCTAAATAACAAGGTAATATAAGTGGTTAAGGAGCGTGAACGTATGGCCGTGTGCAGATGTCTCGTAGGACACCAGTGCGCGAACCGTTTGCTTGATCATCAGTGCTTATTATATTCGCGGAGTCACTAAAATTGTATTTTTTGCAGCATACCTAACAGCGGATTTTGTGAATCGCTGTGTTTGCATTGCTGGGTACGGGTGCCGGTGAAATTACAATCACATGAGACTTTCCATCTCTCATCATGTCTCACTTTGGCGAACCAACTTACAGTACCATTTAGGCAACAGCCTAGGTGGTATTGAAGTTGTTATGGGCAAAGGTACCCGCTTAACATCAGGTAGGCCTTTAGCTCGTTTTTCTAAAAATTTTAATTTTTCGGCATTAGTAAATACTCGAGTTGGTTGCTGTATAGCTGCAGGATGCCGTTAGGGGTTATCTGACACACGGAAACCAATTTCACTGGTCTTCCTGAACCTTAAGAACCTACTCAGGACTGTGCTCAGGATCACCTGATATAATTTTACTCATTTATTCTTAGCATCAAAAATTACCAGGTGGACCGACGCCCTGATGAAATTAGCTGAGGGGGACTGGATGCGGAAGTTAGAGGACCAAGTGTTGTAGCGCAATTTGGGGGAGGCCTGAGTTGGCGATCAAAGATGAATTTTGAAAAATTCTGAACAAACTACTTTAATAACCTGTGTTTATTCTGTTACGCGTTATATAGTCAGTACTACGAACCCAGCGACAACACAGTTCTAACCCTACTGTTATAATATAAAACTATATTTATTGTGTTTTACATGTCATCCCTGTTTTAGTCCCTATTTCTATTGTTTTTACAGTGACTTTATAATTCGTTCAGCTCCTCACCCACAGAACAAAAAACTAAGAATGAATTTAAAAAAAACACTAGTGTCTATTCCACTCTTGTTCACGAACTAAACTTTTTTTAAACTATCGCTCTCTTTTACTAATAGTAGATACAAGAAAGGGATGGCAACAATTTCAGAACTGTCAAATTAGTTTACGTGATCCACTTCTTTGTATTTTAGTGGGCACGTTTATGGCACGTTTATGGCACGTTTCGAGATCACGACTAAACTTGTGGAAAACTAAATTTCGACTAATTTAACAGTTCTAAATTTTTTGCCATTCCTTTCTCGTATCTACTATTAGTAAAAGAGAGCGATAGTTTAAAATAAGTTTAGTTCGTGAACAAGAGAACCTACACCATTGTATGAGTTTTAGGCCCTATTTGAATTTTCAATGGGGTTTTTAGTGTATTGTAATGTACTATTTCAGTTGTAAATGTGTGAGTTCGGCGACACTGGTTCTCGTACTAAGTAATCGTAATACCCACATAAATAGATATAGTAGAATGTTTGTAATCACAATTTTACTTGCGATTCATGCGTGACAAATTTCAAACAAACTAGGTACGCCTAACAGATTGACGTCATAATTTTTTTTAAATTAACTTTAATCCAATGTTCTTTACAGCTTTTGTTTCTGTAATTAGGAACAGCACAATAAGGCATTATTGCGGGTTTTTGTTACAGTATTTACAGAAACAAGTTATAAGGCGTACTGAGAAAGGCTTTGAAATGCTTTGCACTATGGTGCAGAGTGTTAGCACGCGCGCTCTGCCCACTTTTCCATTCTATCTATTTCTGTGGTAATACCTCTTCTTCTTCTTGTTCTTCTTTATTCCGTGTCCTTACCTATAAACCTGGAAGTTTTACAATTTTCTGCTGTTTTTTAATGGTTCTTTTGCTGCTTTTGCCTCTGATGGGGTTGGCTGCGCTGCGTACAGTATTCATATTAATATTAACCTATACCTACTCCATTGTTCCCTACAAAGCATCGTAGTTCTGTTCTGACTAGTAAGGTGGAAAAGGCGTCCATTAATTATTTTCGTGAAATAATATAAATGGCGCGTTACTGTTAATCGAACGACTCACCACATTATAATAATAGGTTTTCTACTTAAATATTACAATACAATAAGGTGCATATTCGTTTGACATGTCAAATATGTCACATAATACCCAGAGAATTGAAATGCACCTGCTTCAAACCTGCAAAATATATTATACCCTATAGTTAAACGTTGAAAATAGTTTGGCATTCTGTTGCCAATACAGAAATAGCTGGCAATTGTTTTCATAGAAATGTTATGTACACGTTGGTTCCCTTTTGTAGGTCATTTAATTAAGTGATGTCATGTCACCTGTCTTTGTCTTACATAGTGTCAATTTGTCGACTTATCAAAAGATAGGCTATTTTACACGTACGATAGTATCTTTTTATTAATAAGTGTTACATTTAATTCATGGTAATTAAATACCTAATCAAATTACTCAAGGTAATTATTATTAGCTTATTATCAAGATAGATAAGATACACAAATGCAATATTGTTTTTTTACACATACCGAATATTTTGTTAATTTAAAGACAAGGGCTGTATTTTTTTTTTTGGTTTGGTATCAAAAGGGTATCAATGGGACTCTACTACTAAGTCTATGCCATCTGTCTGTCCGTCCGTCTGTCTGTCTGTCACAGCCGTGCATCTTTTTAATCGTGACAGATAAGCCAGTTGATCATAGAATATGTTTTTGGTTTTCTTCTATCACTATAAAATAGCAAAAACAAAAAATTCTATAATATGGTGCGGAACCTTTAGTGCGTGAGTCCGACTCGTACTTGGCCGGTTTCATATAAAAAATGAAACGATTAACCATGAATGTTATACACAAAAACATTGATAAACAATGAAGTTTAAATCTTTAACAGAAACCATCAAATAATAAATAAATAAAATAATAATATTTCAGGCAAATTCACCCACAGTTACAAGTTAGTTACAGTCATTGTAGTTAAAAATTATACTAAGAATAGAATTTTATTATTACCTTTATTTTCATAAATATACATATTAACCATTTTTTTTAAACGGTATCGAGTACAGGGAATTTTATTATTATTACACCAAATTAAACGAATTACAAAGATTAACAAGAACATCAATATAGAATTAGAATAACTTGCCTAAAAAATATTAAAAATAGGTATATTATTATACAATTAAATTAAATTATACATTAAATTTTTGTCAAAATTAAAAATAAAATAGTAGGTACAGGCAGACATAATTTTTGCGGTATTTATTTTTTAATTTTAAAATAGTTTATATTAATTTAGAAAGTACCTCAATGGTGCATATTCCCTATAATTACATCTCATTGAGTCCCGATTCATTCAGCACAAGTCGGGAGCCAGGATAATCAGTCCGAGTCTAAAATAATTGCTTGTTAAATAAAGCGGCTCATCGTTTGAGCTGACATCTCGAACAATCAATGTCTGCGTCATCAAATTATATCCGAGGCTGCGTATGTCGTTTTTGTTGCAAGCTAAGAATACGTAAGTATTTTTATTGGGTTCATTGCTTCTATTGTAGTGATTGTATTTAGAAATCTGTATACAACCTCATTCTTAATTTATACTAAAACGCTTAAGGGGTCATTGTACTTATCAGTATGAATAATTTTTACTATGAGACCATGTCTGCAATCGCGAAAAGAAAGAGTTGATTTTTCAATTCTTCAAAATTAAATAATCTGGAATTTCTTAAATCAACACTTTCTGTAACGAAATCTTCAAAAAATTGTGGTGGATTTAACATCAATTAGAATTCAATTATTTATTTTTAAATACATACATAAATACTGATCACCATTGAAGTCTCCATAAACTCAAATATGTAAAACATAGAAAACGGATATGGGCGACACGTAGTACATGTACAATAATTTGATATCGGCACTTTGATCGCAGCGACTCTGCCGTCGCCAAAACTTTACTCATAAAAAACTATATTAAACATGATCAAATGTAAAGAATTACCATCGAAATAAAACCTTCAATCCTACCAGCACTGCATTCGAGTTTGAGATTTATGTCCTATAAAATAAGAATCAAAAACAAACAACAGCAGTCAAAGATCGAATCTTGTGTGTTCAGACAAATTTCGTCATACTATCTCATTAGTTCGAGTCTTCCATAGTTGTGATATGTGCCATAGAATATTGTCAGTCGTTTACGAGCGTGTTCAAGCTGAACTAACGAGCTGCAATTAATAAAGCTGTGAATTATTGGAGTGTCGCGCGAACAGTTACATGCCTTTGCTTATGGTGTATGATTGTAACGGAATATGGATAGTTATGCAGTTTTTTGTTGGAGAAAGTGTGTGTCTAATTGATTAAAAACTAGACTTTGTCCGTTTTGTGTGGTGCCAAACGTAAAGAATTGCACCACCCTTTATCTTCTCATTGGTGTCGTAAAAGGCAACTAAGGGATTCACCAGAGGATGGGCAGCAGCGTTCTCTGAGTATTTAACCAACCAAATGCGATCGCCAACTCGCCTGCCAAGCGTGGCGATTATGGCAATCTCCAATTTTTAGGGGAGGCCTATGTCCAGCAGTGGACACCTTTCGGTTGATGATGATGACGATGAGGATGAAGTCTTCGCCCGCGTATAATTCTGCTTATCACAGAAAGATTTATCATCGTACATCCCTCGGGAACTGTTTATTTTCTTGGGATTAAAAGTAGTCTTTATTAATTTTAATCCTGGTTATGGTCGATAAAGTGGAAGGATAAACAAACAAACAAATATCCATCCTTTTACATTTATAATGTAAGTTTGTAATGTAAGTTTGTAAGTTTAATACTGAAATATTTTTTTCGATGGTAAAAATAAAAAAAATGTTACCTTTAAAAAATATAAGGTCTTGGATTTACATGTTGAAATTTTAATCGCTTTTTTCCCAAATTGGAGTCATTATACTCATCATTATGAACAACTTTTACTATAAGACCAAGCCTGAAATCGCGAAAAATAAATATGGTGGTCCCTACATTTTATCGATTTACGTGAACACAAATGTAGGGACGAACAGATTTTTTTTTCGCGATTTCCGGGTTAGTCCCATAATATAGTAAAAGTTGTTCATAACGATGAGTACAATGACCCCTTTTATTATTATTATTATGTACATGCTGAAATTTTAATCGCTTCTTTAAATTAAATTTAAAAATACATTTTTAAATGATAAAGTTGGTTACAAGTTATAAAAGTTGTTGCCCCAACGTGTCATTAATATGGCACAAGGATATTATGCATGTGTTCATGGTTATAGTTTATAGTCTGAGGTTATACGAGTATTATACTTATCTCAACAACCTTCTTCGCCAATTAGTTAATACTTCCGACTTGTGTTATTATTTTGACACCAATTATAATAAAATCTATGAACAGATTTTGAATTGTATCTTATTATTTTTAATTTTTATTACAAGTGTCCAAGTGAAATGTATAATTATGATACATTTTGCGCGGCTTTGCCCGTATACTGAAATAAAATATAGCCTATCTTACACCTGGATAAAGAAGCTTTCTAATGGTGAAAAAATTATTAAAATCAGTTCGGATAGTTTCAGAGTTTATCGATTACAAACAAACAAACAAATATGTCCTCTTGACAAAATTATTAAAGTATAGACATAGACTAGCCTTTGTCTGATAAAGATAAAGATCATTTATTTGTCAGACATGCGTTGAACGATGATGTTTTCTTGGTGGAGTATATATATTATATTATGTTTATATTTTTTTGGGACATTTTTACACATCACCATCTAGTCCCAAACTAAGCAGAGCTTGTAATATGGGTACTAGACAATGGATACTTATAAATATACTTTTTTTTCGTAAATACATACTTATAATACATAAGAAACACCCAGACGAACACAAACACTCATGCTCATCACACAAATATTTGTGTCCTGTGGGAATCGAACCCACTACCACGTATACTTCGGTTTACCACAGAAAGAAGTTATCGAAAGAAATAAACTAAGACAAAACATTTATTTGAAACAACTAAGACCCATTCAACAGAAAGGATATACATGAATAATAAATAGTTTATCGCCATCCCTCAGGAACTGTGTGTCTTTCCGGGATAAAAAGTAGTTGGATTAACATATAGGCATATGTTATACATTGCTCATTGTTGTATATGTTATACATATACATTGCTCGCAGAACGGATGGCCGATGGGGCAGTAAAGTTCTGGAATGGCGACCGCGTACTGGAAGGCGCAGCGTGGGTAGGCCCCCCACAAGGTGGACCGACGACCTGGTGAAGGTCGCGGGAATCCGCTGGATGCGGAAGGCACAGGACCGGTCGTTGTGGCGATGCTTGGGGGAGGCCTATGTCCAGCAGTGGACGTCTTTCGGCTGAAATGATCATGATGATGATGATAGGCATATGTTAATCCGGGTTGTGGTCTAATTGTTTGTTAATTTTCATCCAAATCCTTTCAGCCGTTTCACCGTGATTGAAGGACATACAAACAAAACAAATAGCCATATTTTCACATAATATTATTTGCATAAGATAGTGTACATAATATTTCCTTGATTACACCATAAGACATTATATGAGTCTTGAAGCTAGTAGTTATTATTAAACATTTGTACCAGTTAAGCGTATCGAGATGTAGTCAAATTACTACTATGGACTACTATACTTACTACTTACTTACTTTTGCTTACTATGTTGAGGTTGGCTCCAGTCTATTATGTTGAAGCTAAATATTAAAATGTATCTAGGTACTCCACACAAAACGACTTAAAGTTAAAATAAAATAAAAAATATCAGAATAATTAAATACCTTACAAATAAATACTAATAAATAAATAAATAATACATCATAGACCTTAACACCTTAGGTATCTATTTAGAAATACTGAAACTAAGTTTTTAGATCTAAACAAATGGTTCCCAAAGTATGCATGATAAATTAATAATGCACTGGCAGGCGAGGCGTTCAAAGATGGGACACAAGATAATAATAATTGTAAGAACTATAACACTATGGCGATTGTGAGGGGGGCGCACTGTTTTCATTTTAAGTGATAGAGGGGCGTGGTAGAATAAACTTTGGGAACCCCTGATCTAAACGTCAAATAAAAATAAACTGTTGTAACTATATTACAAATAAACGACTTGAACTTTATTATGTAGCCAGTTTTATTGACACATATTTATTTATACATTTACGTAGAGAAATCCACAGACCAGCGTGTGGTGATTTATCGCAAATATTTTATTTATTTATTCAGCACTTTAGACGATAATTTATCTGTACACTCTAAGCTACTGATTTAGCAATTTAGCTTTCTTATCTCTAGACATCTTTTTACGATACTTTATGATTAATTTTTTTTTGTAAAGTTTCGTGTTGCTGTTATTTAAATGATGCTTTTATGAAATTGATGTAGGATCGGTGAAGTCGTATGAAAGTTGTGTAGTATGGAACGTAGATGTGTGAGTGAAAGGGAATGATTGTGTAAAAGAGAGAGAGAAAAAGAAAAAGAATGAAGAACGATAATGGCAGAGTGTGTGCGGAGCTGTGAAAGAAGTCAGAACGAAGTTGTAATATTATTTTTTTATTTGTGCCACGAACCACAAATCTACATTTTGGGGGCTCGTCCGGGATCGTGGCCTTTCAAAAAAAAACAAACGGCGAACGCGGTACGTGCTTCAGAATATAAAAGACGCTAAGACGACAAAGACGAAAATACGCATACACCAACGACGGAGATCATGACGGAGAACAAGGACGCGTTCTTCAACATGACATACTATGAAACGATGAAGTTCAACGGAGAAGACCACACTTACACGTCCGCGAAATGGGCGCAAGATCTGGATGACAACGCCGAGATTTTTGGGTGGTCTGCTCAGCAGCGTCTCATCATAGCCCGTAGGTCCCTGACAGGAACCGCGGAGCTGTGGTTGAGAACGGAAAAGGTCCATAAGACGTACGAAGATCTAAAGGCGGCTGTGCTGCGAGAGTTTCCTGATACCGCGAACAGCAAGGAAATGCACGAGCTGATGGCGGCGCGCAAGAAGCGCAAGGAAGAGTCATACTATCAGTACATGCTGATTATGAAAGAGATGGGGAAACGGGCCAAGTTCCCAGATTACGTCGCCATCCAGTACATAATAGACGGAATCACGGACCTGGAAACTAACAAGGCGATTTTATACGGCGCAGCCACCTACCCGGCGCTGAAAGAAAAGTTGTCGGTGTACGAAAAAATTAAGAAGAAAACTGCCAAACAAAACGCTGAACGAACTGTGAGACAGGCTGCTACGACGTCGGTCAAAGAGTCTGCATCAGGCCAAGGGTGCTATAATTGTGGGGAAAAAACACATCGAGCGAGTGCATGCCAGAACGGGCTAAAATGTTTTCGGTGCAATAAATTCGGCCATATTAGCCCAAATTGTACGAATCCGAGCGCAGAAAGTGGTGGAGGTTCGACCAGCGCGACGACGTCGGTAAAACAGCCACAAAGAACAGTCGGATCATCCAATCAGCAGGCGCAGACGAGCTCGTCGGTAAAACAACTCGACTCGGGAACAAAGAAACATTCGGCTATGTTCGGAGTGACGTCGACAGCCAGTCAGGGCGTTTCGGATGGCAGCCATGATGAATATTTCCAGATGAAGGATGTCAAGGATGACGTCGATGTCATGAATGTCAAACCGATTTCCCGGCAACGTAACATAAATAAAGCAGTCAAATTTGTGAAATTAGGCGATAAAACAATTAATGCGTTAATAGATACCGGTAGTGACGTAAATTTAATATCAGAGGACTTGTGGAACGAGTTAAATGTGCCGTGTGACGACGATAGCACGGTATTATCTGGACTTGGACTTTCTAAAATAAGATCGTACGGAAAGATTTTCATTTGTTTAAGTATAGACGAACAATGCTATTCCAATGTAGTATTTCATATTGTGCCCAAAGGGTCAATGCCCTATAGGTTGATTATAGGGCAAGAGTTCCTACAGAATGTTGTGATGGTGGTTCGTGAGGGTGCTGTGTTGTTGTTGACACAAGATGACGAATGGTTGTGTAGGATGAATTGTTGTGTGACTGCTGTTGATTTTACAGGTCATATTGCTAATCGTCATATAAAGACGGAAGTAATGCGGCTTGTTGAAGAGTATAAGCGCATTCAGAGGAAGGAAGCTCCAATTAAAATGAAGATAGTGTTGAAAGATGACGTGCCAATAGCTCAGCGACCTCGAAGAATATCACACATGGAACAAAAAATTGTGGAGGAGCAGGTAGATGAGTGGCTACAAAAGGGAATAGTACAGGTCAGTTTTTCAGAATACTCTAGTCCACTAGTGCTAGTAAAGAAAAAAGATGGTTCAACCCGAATTTGTGTTGATTACTGTTTAATAAATAAAAAGATAGTAAAAGATGAATTCCCGCTACCAATCATAGATGACTTGATTGATAAGTTGAAGGATTCGAAGGTATTTAGTGTGTTAGACCTAAAAAATGGTTTTTTCCATTTACAAATAAGCGAGGAATCGGTGCCCTATACTTCATTCATAACTCATCATGGACAGTTTGAATTTTTACGTGCACCGTTTGGTCTGTCCATCTCACCTAAATATTTTATGAGATTTGTCACAATAATTTTCAGAGAATTGATAGCGAGGGGCATCATGGTAATATTCGTTGATGATATTGTCATTCTAGCTGATTCAGAGAGCCAAGCGCTGGAGAGGCTTACCCAAGTTTTAGATGTAGCTGCACAGTTTGGACTCGAGATAAATTGGAAAAAGGTAAAACTTATTAGCCGTGAGATAGAATATTTGGGTCATCTAATCAAGAATGGAGAAGTCAGACCAAGCCCAGAGAAAGTTGAAGCAGTAGCAAGGTACCCAGAACCTAAAAATGTTAAACAAGTCATGGGTTTTATTGGTTTAACATCTTATTTCAGGAAATACATCAGGTATTATGCAAAGATTGCCAGACCACTGACGGGTCTGTTGAAGAAAGAAGTTCCATTTATATTTGGAGATGAACAACAATGTGCTTTCGATACATTGAAGCAGAAGCTGACCGGTGATCCTGTATTGAAAATATACAACCCCAATTTACCAACGGAGCTACATACCGATGCCTCCAGCCATGCTTTGGCTGCAATACTGCTCCAATTACATCCAGACGGTGAGTTGCACCCTGTACATTATATGAGTCATAAGACGACTGACGCTGAAAGTAGATACTCAAGTTACGAGCTAGAAGCACTTGCAGTAGTGGAAGCGGTAAGGAAGTTTAGACATTATTTATATGGAATACATTTTAAAATCGTAACGGATTGTAAAGCCTTTGAACAGATGTTGAAGAAAAAAGACTTGACACCAAAAGTGGCTAGATGGGTATTCATGCTGGACGAGTATGATTATGAAATCGAGCACAGAGCTGGTAGCAGAATGCAACATGCAGACGCCCTTAGCAGAAACCCATATGTGGCAGTGGTGAGCCTGCAAGAAGAGATAAGGCTAGGTCAGGAGACTGATGAAGAACTGAATGCTATCAGACAGCTGATATTGAAAGATGGTCATTATCATGACTTCTGGATTGACAACGGGATTCTGTACAAAGGTGAAGAGAAACAATTAGTGGTTCCTAGGATAATGGAGAAAGAAATAATAAAGAAAGTTCACCAAAATGGTCATTTTTCGGTAAGAAAAATGAAAGAAGCCATAAGAAGAGATTATTATATCAGAAACATGAATAAGAAGACCTATAATAAAAAGAGAAAGCCTAGTTCAACTTATGAACTTGATGATCTAGTAGCTATCAAGAGAACCCAGTTCGATCCAGGCCTCAAAGTAAAACTGAAGTTTTTAGGACCCTACAGGATTACTAAGGTTAAAAGAAATGATAGGTATGATGTTGAGAAGTTGTATGATACCACAGAAGGGCCAAAGAAGTCCTCCAGTTCAGCGGACAACATGAAGAAATGGCCGGGTAAGGATGAATGATGATGTGTGTTTGTTGTTTTTTTTTCTGGGTGTAGTTAGCTTGTGACAATGATACTGCTCAGTATCCTCACAAACATACTAAGTTATGTGTTATTTTAATACACTGCGATATAAGACGCAGATTTGACATTCTAAGATAATTTTTTGTGTTTAAAATAAGAATATGTTCAGAACCATTATTTTAACCTTAAGATTGTTTATGTAATTCTGTGTAAAACTATGTTAAGATTTTTGTTGTTGTTAAGTAGATGTTATATGTATGAACAGTGTATGAAAGAGTTTTGTAAGGTGCAATGAGGATGCATATCTGAGGGCAGATATGAGTGCAGGACGGCCGAATGTAGGATCGGTGAAGTCGTATGAAAGTTGTGTAGTATGGAACGTAGATGTGTGAGTGAAAGGGAATGATTGTGTAAAAGAGAGAGAGAAAAAGAAAAAGAATGAAGAACGATAATGGCAGAGTGTGTGCGGAGCTGTGAAAGAAGTCAGAACGAAGTTGTAATATTATTTTTTTATTTGTGCCACGAACCACAAATCTACATTGATATGAGGTATTAAAATATTAACCTATCCTACAGAACGTAAAAAAAACGATCAACTACCTACCTATTGACTGGAAAAAAAATCATACACTTACAGTTATTTTTTACACGACCTGAATAAAATTCTATTAAATATCTAAAGAAGTAGTTATGAATTTAATAATAACAAATTAATATTCTCAACTTAGATATTATTTGCAAGCACAGCATAATATTGAAGAATTACAGCACCTTTATTTCGTAAGCGGTAAGGGTGTTTTTCTTATTCAAGTGTTAGATACCAATAACATGCAGTCGACTGTACCTACAATATTTGCAATTTTTTTGCCCATATTACATTTCCCGTAGCAGAGTGCTACGAAAAGCGTACTAAATTATCTAATAGCCATTCATGCGCATTAAATATATTTTTAGTATCTGCAAGTATTTACAATAATAATGTTTTCAGAGCACCGCGTGGGTGCGGACGCCGAGCCGCCGGCTTGCGAGGCACGCCTGCTCAACGGCGACCTCTGGCGGCGCTTCCACGACATCGGCACTGAAATGATCATCACCAAAGGGGGACGGTGAGTTAAACTTATTTTGGCATTACTTAGTACCTAGTATATTTGTGGTAAAAGTGTCCTGGAAAAGCCTTCAAGACCTTAGAAAACCTAGTTAAATCTATCTATAATAGTAGCCGGCAAATAACTTGACAAAGATAGTGCCACTGCGCATGTTACTGTAATGATATAAATAAAGGATAGATTCGTTTAAATCGATCACTGTGCCTGTTCAAGTTATTTGCCGGCCACTATAGGTACCAAGTTTTCATAATTAGCCCAAACAGACGATATATGTATTCAGTTCTTCTATTGTAATTATAATACACATACATACATACATTCAGGAACTAAAAAACGGCAACTTATTCGAATTAAGACGGTCAGGCGGTAAAACAGACTCATTTGGTATTATTGTTTTCTTTTGGTCGTCTCGAAGGACCAATTTATTTTTACTTCATTAGTCTTTCCATGTTATGTGTAAACGTGATAAATATGACATTTAAAGACAATGGGAAATTTCATTTAGTTTAAAGGTAGGTGGAAAACAAGACAAATTAATTTTATTTTCTTTTGACTGGATCGAAGGATCAAAAATTTACATGGAATCGTACGTCTCTTTAAAAAATATAGGGTTCTCACGCCTGCATAGAAATATTCGTTGTATACATATCAAATGAATTATTGAGAATTAATAAGAGAATCTGGAAATTCAAGTGTTAAAAAGAAATGATATAACGTGCTGTAGTAAATACCATAACGTTTTAACATTGCATCGAGGACGCACAATTTGAACAAACACAGAGTACCTATATAATTTGTAACATTACATCGTAATCTGTTACTAGCATTAGATACAATCGTTTATAAGAAATAATTCTTTCGTTTTTATATGCCAAACGTGAAAGACCACTTAACTATGTGAAAGGCTTAGGAATCATTTTACGGCACACGTAGCGCCGCCGGCAAAAAAAGATTATTAAAACATAAATTCTTCGGAATTAACTAATTTTTTTATTTTTATTTATCTGAAACTAGCGGCCCGTCCCGACTTCGCACGGGTGGATTTTATATTTTTACCTTTTATTTATATTTTTATAAATATAGCCTATGTTACTCAGGGTGAATGTAGCTTTCTAATGGTGAATTTTTTTTTTATATCGGCACAGAATTTTTCGAGTTTATTCATTACAAACATACACACAAACATACAAATCTTTCCTCTTTATAATATTAGCGTAGATTAACTTGTAAGCAGTGATAGCCTAGCGGTTGAACGCTTGCCTTCCATGCAGGAGGGAGGGTGTGAGTTCGATACCGGCCCGCACCTCTGACTTTTTGAATTCATGTGCGGATTTATATTCGATTATCACTTGCTTTAAAGGTGAAAGAAAACATCGTGAGGAAACCTGCACACCCGAGAGTGCTCCATACAGTTCTCAATGGTGTGTATAGTCCGCCGACCCGCACTAGGCCAGCGTGGTGGACTAAGGCCTTAGCCTTCTCATACTTAGAAGAGGGCCGTGCCCAGCAGTGGGACAGTAATGGGCTGGTTATGTTATGTTATGTATCTCAACTTATATCTATCATACTTCATATAGTTCACTGTTTCGGCCAACTTATAGCGATATGTTTAATTAACTAAATTGCGGTGTTTATACTTCCTATAAATGTATCAACAAAAGACATCAACGCTCATGAGCGAAATGTAAATTGTAAATTTTTGCATCTCTTTCTTACGCAAGTACCACCACATAATTATGTCTATGTTAGCCCTATTTTTTGTATATGTTGCTAAACTGCATAGTATTTACTATAATCAAACCAAGTTTGATGCTGGTATTTATTACCGTTTTGAAGATAGAGCAGGAACAAAAACGTTGAAAAAATGTATGTTTTTCAAGGTTTCTTGTATGGGGACCCCTTCGGTTTTAGTTTTTTTTTTAGTTTTTGTCATCATAGGTGATAGGTGGTGGTGGTGGTAGGTGGGTGCGGGCTAGCTCCAATAGCATCCTGGGCATGATTGCAGGCAGATTAGATTGCTGTCTTTTGAATCGCTGCTCCAGAATTTCTGCTGGAATTCTGAAGCAGTGATTCAAAAAACTTTATTGTTAATTTTGAATTGTTTTATAATTGGATTGCATTTTAATTTTGATATTACTAACATAGTTTGTAAGTAAATAATGTTACCCTATGAGACTTGGTTACTTGAATTAAATAAATAATAATAATATATATAGGGGTCCTGCAACACATATTCTGCGAAAATTTCAACCAGCTAACTATTACCGTTCAAAAGATACAGCTCTGTGACAAGCCGATGAACGGACGGACGGACAGCGTAGCGAGAGTAATAGGGTCCCATTTGGCACCCTTTGGGAACGGAACCCTAAAAAGAGAGATATCTCTAATTGGCTTAATTTGCATTTGATGTCCCTTTTCTAGGTTGTTAGGTCGACTTAGGTATATTTTTAGAAATTGAAGTCTGGGCCGCATATGTTTTTAGTACACTGTGTCGTCATTTATATCGATCTAAATTTAGGTTGGGCCTTACGAAGCTATGAACTTATTTGTTTAAGCAGTGTTTTCATTACTTAGTATATTTTTTATGACAATACGAATTAAATGATATTTTCAAATTCCTATCATTTTAATTTCTACAAACATTGTACGGTCAAATGCATATCGATGGTAAAATAACCAATATAACCGGAACTGGCAATGCATGAAAGTTCCATACAAGACGGTGTCTGCTTAGACTGGTTTATTACGCGCTTGACTGTAAGATTCTTGAAATTTGTTTACCTTGGAATTTGTGAATTATAAGGCTGATAATAGTCGTTTCTCGTGTATAAATACTTTGGATATCAATATTATGGTGAGATATTTAATAATTTGCACCTGTTCCGGCTATTATCGGCGTTTCATGGAAAGTCACACGCCGCCTTCCATCCACCCAAACATGCACCGATGACAAGAAGCGACAACGCGATCTTGTCGCCCAGTGATAATTAGAATTTATAAAAAAGACTTCGCCCAACCATCGCTTCAGCTCAATTAAACGATGCAGCTGTCGGAATCCCAGAATCGAATACACAAAAACATATTACTCGTAATAAATTACAAAATAATAAGAAAAACTTAACGAAAACCCATTAGGACTGCTGAATCTGACGCGAGGCTTGTTAACGGATAATTTGGGAGACGGGGCCGGACCTCCATCATAGACAAAACAAACAGCTGCCCCGGCAATTTGTGCATTTCTCTAAATGGCCGAGCACAAATTACACCTTATTATAAGCTTGTTTGCTTTACGACGGTACCCCTACAATTATATTTTTTTCGTTATCGATAATGTGGGTGCGAGCAGTGAAGAAATTACACAGTCGTCGCGATCTCGGCGCCTCCGCCCTTCCTGCGAGCGAGAGCCGCGACCCACCACGAGGCGCTCCGCACCGCATCGCTCATTACGCGCCGTATCTCGTTGTTAGCAGATGGCAACCTCGGGCACCGAGTAGATAAGTACAGAGAAACAGCTTCACAGAGCGCGTGGCGATAGGTGCATCACTACATGCGCATCGATGTATCCGTGAGCGTTCACCTATGGGTTCATGTACGTGAGCCGAGCGGCAGCCTCGGCGAACCGAGCGGCTGTCGGGGACGCGACTATGAGAGCGGGCGACGACGCATTTTTCGAATTAAAATTTACTCGCGCACGGAGATCTGTACAACCGAGATATGACTAATGATTCTTTATTAACACACTACAAAGATTTCAATGACAGCAATTTACAGTCAGGATTTCTTAGAAATACCTCCAGATAACTTTGTTGCATTTATGCATACAGGTACCTATATTAGAAAAATAAAACTATACAGAACAGTACAAATATTTGTCATGGTATATTGAAATTAATAGAACACTACGTTTGATACGCAGCAATCTAAATCAATAATTCATACTAATCCTAACTATTATAATAAAAATATTGTCTGTCTGTTTGTTTGTTAGAACATCACGTAAAAACTACTAAACCGTATTTGATGTTTTTTTTGTGTTTATAAGCTTATGATTACCTACACTTAAAAACTGGTGTGTATTTTATGAGAAAAAAAGATTCCTTAGATATATCTGAAGAATCAGGAAAGAAAGCGCGCCATAGTCTAGTTTAACTTAAAATTAGTAACACATACATTTTCAATTCAATTTATTTCCTTGTGTGGCAGCCCTACAAGAATAGGCTGATATAATCGACACTCCTTGGGAGCTGTTCCTCTGTAGCTATCTACTTTGTGCCTCTGGACTACTCATAAGACTCGCCCAGCGACTTGCAGGACCAGGGGGTCTACTCGCATTTAACGAACTACAAACGTAGTACAGTCGACTGCATGACAGTGGTAACACTTCAATTCGAAAACCGCCCTACTGCTTACGAAATAAAGATGACGCTAATGTCAAAGTGTTACCACTGACGTGCGGTCGCCCGTATGAGCCTCCGCCATCTGGATATGTCGCCTTAACGTCGTCATAATAATCGGGTTTAATATAAAATTATGTTATGTTCAATGTTCGTTCCGACTACCTACACAATAAAGATACTAGACTACGGTTCATAGTCGTATGAAATTGACCGGAGATCAGATAAACAAACTTCTAAATACGATCTTCATTTACGACATTGCCTATGTATCCAATCTCTATTCTAAATTGTAAGATTATTTATATATATATTATATATATTTATGATACCTATATGTGTAATATATTTTGTGCTATTTATTTATTTTAGTTTAGTAGTACGCCACGGACTGCCCCCATTATCTAGATCTTACGTCTTCTTTGTCCATCCAAAGGTTGTCTGGAAGATATCGCTTTTAGCGATAAGACCACCCATGTACCCATAATTTGTACGTTGTTCCTGTTTACTACTATTTTCATGGTGTACAATAAAGTATATTCTATCTATCTATCTATCTATCTATCTTCGCATGCGATATGGAAACGATGGTTGACCGGAGTCGTAAATTGTGCAATGAATGGTACAATTAATCGAATATCGTCAAACGGGAGTAGACCCCAGAACGTTACACGAAATAGGTACAACTGTCTGTGTCTATGTTTCTCACAATCAAGCGCAACCCAACGATTGACTCGTTAGATATTAATAACATTTTTGGATGTGAAATTGTTTCACGGTAAAGAACGTAGTCCGACCACCATCGCCGCGCCGCCAAAAGAAAGTTCGATCAATAATGAGCATCACGTCCGTTCGACTTCTGGCGGAATTAAAAATGAAAATATTCAGTAATTAATGGCGTGTAATTAGCGTCCGGGGACCGCATCGCGTCATCGACCACTCTTATTAAAATGACCGATAAAAACTAGACGCTTCCCGCAAACGAATAGCTGTCGTGCGCGATGGCTGTAGCGGCGCGCTTGCGCACTGTCCTGGTTTTTGCGCAGGCCGATAATTAGCCGGGTTCATCTGTGCTCCTGTCATCTCCTACACGTTTTTTTGGCGCAGACCACCGCGCGCCGCCGCCCGGCTAACATTCCGATAATTTACCGCTTTATCCAGCGGTTGGTGAATCTCGTTAGCTTAGCTGGCCGCGCCCGTCTAGAGGTCACTTTTGTTTGTTTTGTATTAACGATGCCGCGTGAGAGAGGCCGGGGGCGCGCCGGCGCCGACCCTGGCGCCATACGAATCGAAATGGGTCAAAAATATTTCATGCATTTCTCGTATTGAGCACTAGTCGAGGCGGTGCGTGCGCGCAGTAATTGAGTTATTCTATGCGAGCGACTATCGCGCTGCTGGGAACTGGTAACATTGAACATTGGAGAGTGTAACTCGATGCTTTTAGTTGTTGTTCAAACAGTTTTAAAAGCTGTTCTTGTCTTTCCTTTATCTGGTTGCGTTCGCGGAGTGGGGCTGAGTTTGGTGGGTTAATTGGTTACGCAAACAGTGGATTTGGGCGGTTCGTTTGTGCAAGCAGGGCCGGGCGGCGTGTGTAGTCGGAGTTAACACCTGCCACGCTCGGCGGCCATCGCTTGCTTCATGTGTTAACTTTGGATTTGTAGTAACAGCCATCTCAATTTTACCACCTGTGCGGACTTGTAAATTGTTTCGTATATAGGAAGGCTAAGCGTCAGTATGTACTTCAATGTTTGTTTTTAAACAGGTTCATTCTTTGTTCACTGTGTTTAACGTCTGTATCTTGTCTAGGCCCAATCAACTCAGCCTATCGCAGTTCGCTGCTGGACATCGGCCTTTCGCAAGTTGCGCCACAATACTCGGTACTCTGCCTTCCGCATCCAGTTCCCCCCAGCTACCTTCTTTAGGTCGTCAATCCACCTGGCCCTACGCTATGTTTGCCGATTGGCGGTCTTCATTCAAGGACTCGTCTGCTCCAACGGCCATCGGTTCTTCGACAGACATAGCCAGCACACTGCCACTCCAGCTTACTGATCCTATACAAGCTATGTTGGTCACTCTGGTTCTTCTCCGGTAATCTCGTTACGGAGGCCTAATAGCTTTTTCATAAAAAGTTTCAGAGTTAACAAACCTAGTTATTGGACACCAAATGTACATTGTTGCATGTTACCCAGTAGAACAAGTATTTGCAAACATATTTCTCCTGATGTCAGTTATTAAAATACTTTATCCTCGTGTCAACATTGTAGTAGGTCCACATGCAGGCCGGTCGCGAGCTCAACACAATAATAAACTGCATAGATATGCTGTCGACGACACGTCCCATCTGTTCGACTTCATGTTCAGAGATAATACTTAACCCTCAATAATCGGTGTACAAACAAACACTGGTTGGAATAGAGTAGGTAATTTTTTTTTTCTCAAAACCGAAATATGACAAATGGGCGAGCCGGGCCGCGTCTGCCGGCGGCCGGCGCGCATCGCTCGCGTGTCGTCGCGCGGACCTCCCGCCATTTTAAAAACAAACACAGAACACAAAAACTCGTTATTTATTCTTGTGTTATTCGTCGGGAAGGGCGCGCCCGAATTCGCTTGAAAAAATCATAAGTTATAATTAAAAACGTCTGCGCGCACTCTGATACTAGCACAACCTCGCCCCGTCAGAACCCATCGTTATAGACTCACATTGCTCACAGGCGATTCGTGAACGTGAATTACGCCAGTAATTGACGTTTACCGCCGACTTTTACGAGATAAAAGTGTAATCACAACTTGAATCTACGTCCAGAAATCATATCTAACAAACGAGCGTAAGCTCATTCCGTCGCTTGTTTTAACAGAAATACCGATTAATTGATTCGATCTGTGTCGTAATTAAAATGGGTGATTAGGTTGCGCGGGGAGCGGCGCCGGCGCCTCAAAGCGTCGCCGGCAACATTCCTTTTGTTTTACCACGGGCCGTTTGTCGCCTGCGCGGGGACGTGCGCGGGCGCCGACCGCCTGCAGCGCGCCGGCCGCCCGCCGCGCGCCCCGCCCCTACCACGCACCACTAATAATCAGATTATGACAGTCGCCGTCTTCCAAGCGCTCTACACTCCACTCGTCACTCCTCCAGCTCTCGCGATCACTTGACGTTAGAAATCCACCTAACTGCGCTCCGACGTGCCAGATTGAGAGATATCGCGACCTGGCGCTGCACTCCAACAGAATTGACATAATACCTCTTTGTTTTAGACTCCAATAGCAACAGGGGATTACTACAATGTCAGTTAATAATTAATGAAGGTCTGATCAGTTAGTTCGAAAATTTGTTAAACCTTTGCCCCTACCTGCAGGCTGTGTTGGCAAACTTTCTGCTTATTAATTAAGCACACGTCTTCCTCATGTGTCTTTCTAATTTATGATTCCAACTATATAATACATTGTATAGTTTGATTTGCTCGCTGATCCTTTTACTAAACATCATCAATACCATCTGCGGTTGAATCTTTTCTCTTTAAAAAAAAGCAGTCATAAAATCTTTCACAACTAACAACCATTTATCAACAGGTAAACGTAAGCTATGATTTGAACCTACTTAGTAATTTTGTTAGAGTGCCCAGGTGTCGATTAGAAGTTCCTAAACGTCAAAACGATTACATTTCTAGAGTGAAATGCAATTACGATAAACATTAGAACTAACCCTTTAACTTGGAGAACAAGTTGTTTGTACAATTTTAAGTTGATAGAAAACGTTTACAGTAATGAAGGCTTAGATGAAATCTTTAGAAAAAATTGTCGCTGTAAAAACGACCTGTCATTGTACGTAATGTGTAATTCCCGAGAGAAGGACCAGGAATCTGAAGCACGCGCCGAATAGTCGCCGCCTTCGAGCGATCATATCGCAATATCTCTTGGGAACACAACACACACCATTCCTCACATTTTTATAAACGAACCATCCATCGTCAGCATCAGGTGTCTGCTTATGGCATGTTTCCCTGTTGAACCGTCGTTGTAGCTCGCGCATCAAGAAAAATCCATCACATCATTCACTGAGCCCAAAGTTGAGCGATCAACAAAATGGCACAGTCATCGCCGGCTCCCGCGCCTTTTTGTCCCGCCACGACCTAAAACAATCGAAGATCGAGGTAAAAAACAAACACGAAAATGATAATTCGAATTTAGAATATAAAAAATATGCGTCCGGGCATCATCGTGGAGCGGAGCATGATTCGTTTTTTGCTGGACGACAGACAGCGGCTCTGATGATAATTTCTCATTAGGTTATAACATTTTTGTCGGTTGAAACGTCGTAAATTCCACGAATAATTTAGGGAAGAAAGTGGTCGTGTTGAAGATGTTTTGTTTTTATGGCGCCAACGAGCAGCTCGGGTTAGATCAGTATCTCTCGATACAAGCGTTTAACCCATGTTACTCGGAACTCCGGAATAATTCTCACGGATTCCAACTTGGCTTCGCTATCCAACAAATTGTAATGTGAGCGAATGAGACAACTCGCATTCTTTTGGATGACTTCTTTGATGCAGAAAAAAGTAATCATGTGTTCCGCCACGCCATTAGGTTTTTGTGGGTTCATGTTTTGGGCTTGTTCCTTAAGAATCAAAACAAGCAGTTAATTTTGTCTCCGTAATCTGATACAAGGGCGTGTTACACCTCGGTTACTATCAATAGACACCACTTTACGTTGTTATAGATCACATCTGACATTCGAGGACATGAAAACATCCAGTGTACTACGTGCTTGGTCCTACGTGTCCATAATGCATCTCTCAGAACCCGCGGTGATTATGACCCTCCAGTTGTTCAGGGTGCGTCGTTTGTCATAACGTGCTCGTAAAAACATGAGAACCCACGTATACATTGGTAGTGGTCAGAAAAAAAGTTGTGACGTATACGAATTTGTTACATTTCACGCAAGATTTGTCCCCAACGAGCCGTGTGATCTGTTTTTTAGAATGTTGATTTACAGTAATGCGGTGAGCTATAATGCGGTTCGGGCAGATATCTTCATACTGCGTGTCTAACGGTTCGATTGGAATGTTAATACCTAAACATTCGTCTTTTAACAACATACCTGGAATCTAGATTTACATTCTATTTTTTCCCTTGTCGACTAGTATCTTTTACAGTAGGTAACTCGATAGTTGTTAAAACTGTTAAAAGGTTGTACCTTAGCGACAATGACGTGCGACACTGTGAAGTGACCGAGTCTGAGGATGGAGGGAGGGAGGAAAGCGAGCCACCCGCGCACTCGTGCGCCGATAGCATCGGGAGGCTGCGCCCGCGCATCGCGACATCACGCGCCGATGTGTATCGCGCACGGCGACCGCTACCGAAACCTCAGATAAGCGCAATGGGCGACTCTGGGTGCAGACGGACGCACGATTCTCGAATAAATGTGTCGCTTCGGCGTCTAAATGTACGCTGTGAGAACATGACTGATTTGGACACGAATGTTGACGAGAATACGTAATGGCGTCGAGATGTTCACAGATAGTTTGCTCAGAGTAATAAAAGTAGAATGCATGTTCCACACTTAAGTGGATCATACCTAACGGAAACAGCAGGAGGCAGCGCATTCTGTACCACGTTTCAGATTTAAAATTTGGTCTTATTGGCCGCACGTCTTCTGATCTAAACTTTGCATTACAATGAAACTTTCGCTCAATTGTCATTCTCATTGCAATCTAGCTAATTCTTAACTAACTATAGGATCAATAACAATTATATTCTTCGTAGAAAAATGCTTGTGTGCATAATACTGTACTTACATGAGAATTGAAAGACGACTGCGTGCACCGCAATTAGCGACGAGCATGCGTTCGAGATTAAAGTCCGCACATATTAGTTGAGACGTGACGATGAGGCGACATCAAAACACATTTCTGTGAAATATGTAACAAGGGTTCAATGTCAATAGTGTGCTGGATGTCGCAACGCCCACTAATTGCGATGATGACGCGGCTGCGGCGCGTTTGAACCCGACACATTATGGCCAGCCTTGGCGCGATTCCCAGTACCTTCATGACTGTCATATGGATCTTGTGGGAGCGATTAGCGACGTTTGCGTAAAAGGACCAATCGAGCGACATAAGAGCTAGAGTTGACTGGTTGCAATGTGAACCAAAAATGGTATCGAAGCACGCTTGAGCATGGTCCTGACTCTCGATGCATTTGCGTAATTGCTTCCACATTACTGAGACAGGAAATGTATAAAAGTTTGGCAGGCTGTGATACTTCGGAACCGCAGTTTTGTCAATGATTAAAACTTCTTTGACCCGAATTTCGGCGTTCATTGATCGATGTGAAAAAATAGCATTGGATGACGTCACAATCAATCAAAAGTGTCTAGAAGATAATAGCGAGTAGATTGGCGGACAGTTAGAGAAATAATGACTTGGACTAATACGCGAGCCGTTCCCTGCTTGTACCATCCACACAGAATTAATATCAATTAACACACGCGGGCTTAATTGTGAATCGGGCAGCTCGCGTGCGGCGGCGCCTTTGTCGGTGCTAGTGATCCCCCCTCTTCGCCTCCATGCGTGTGCGCAACTTTAATTCGCAGCCTAACCCTTTCGCTTCTTCGAAAATCCTAAAATACTGGCGCCATTCTCCGTGACTTCCTGTAAAGGATAATGAACTCTATTACTATGAAATACGGTTGTGATTAAGAATGATGTTGGTTCTAGAGATCGCGGCATCACGGTACGATGAGCGGAGATCCTGTGCTTGATTGATCGCTCCTCGTTTGACTGCCACTACCGTGTTCGCTTATTGTACTTGCGGTTAATGGTTCTTGTTATTCTTGCTAACTATGTACCTCCTATAAATAAGTTACAAATGTTGCACTTGCAATGTATAGGCTCTTGGGGGGAAATTCATAACTCCAATAAAACAAACGTTACATTCAAATGTATAAGGTAGAAAATAACTTTTCAATGATCATTTAGGTAAATTGTAGGCTTCTGTTTTGTTAGTTTTCTAGTGAATGGCTGTGCTTACGGTTGTATATTCAATCATTGACATTCAGCCTCTTCGCTAAACAACATCCGAAGCATATTAACTACATAACCAATAGTTGTTTTATGAGCTTTCTTCGCAGGGGCTTACTAAGACTCGAACAAAAAAAATGACAGATACTAAAGTTCAACAGCTACTATCAACAGATCGCTATTATCTCAGATAAAATCACCGCGTTTGTGGCGATCATCAATTCTTTGCTTATATCACAAGTTTGACAGAATTATAATTAGAAACTGTCCGTCCTTTTGGGTTGTCCTTTTTAATGTCGCTAGTCGGGTCCCATACTGCGCTCGCATTTCATTAACTCAAATGTTTAAAAATTGGGAGTTCTCATAAAACGGTGTGATTTATGCCGGCTCGGGAGCTAACGAGCGATCGCCACTGGACTGGGGGCGCACCACGACAAAAGATACTCCATATCAACTTGAACTTTATACTGCGTACATAAGGACCAACTTTGAAATGGTCCGGTTAGTCAACCCAAGAATTGTTGATCAGACAATTAAGCTTCACGTGTAATGCAATCGAATGTTTCTCATTTATTCTCGAATTGGTTTTGTTTCAGTTTGATGACTAGCTCACTTTGTTATACGAATCCAAATTAGCACTTAAGAAAAAAACGCTGGACTATAATGACCCGTTCATCAATGCCACGTTCCATCGTCGAAGTTATTTGTACAGTTTTTTGGGCCGGTATTATATCTCTAATTAATTTTTAATTGTCGGCGAATTCTTTAATCGTTTATTCAGCATGAATTACCAAACTGTGTATTGGCGAATCGTAATCTTAACAATCTGTTGTGTTGAGTTCGGCGTCAGGCTCATAATAGGCTCTAGATGCGGCGGGTAGATAAGCTTTGTATGGGGGCCGCGTTGCGCGGCGGTCGGGGCTCGTCGGTCGCTGTCTCTGGTACCCACTGTCAACTAAATTACTGCGCGTTTGTCGGCCCTTCCATTCGCAATTTACGAGCAACAAGCTTTGTGCCACGCGTGAATGCCGCGGCGCCGGCGCCCAAAAAGGTGCTGAATTAATTCTGTACTTTCACCGCAACGACATCCATATTCATTTGAAATTTGAGCTTTTTTACGTAAACACATACTACGAGGTGTATTCAACGATTGTGTCCAAATGTTGTGTTCATTTGTCCCCTTTTAGTTAATTATGCAAAAAAATTACATTTATTTCATAAACATCTTTTTAAATTATATCCCGTGTCAGGTTTTGAAATTTTGTAGGGATAACCGACATCTACTACAAAATGCATTGTTCCAAATATCTACATACAACGTGTTATTGAAATGTCTGAAAACCTCTTAAGGGGTCAATGTTCCAATCAGTATGAACAACTTTTACTTTGAGATTAACCCTGAAATCGCAAAAAAAACAGCTTTTTCCTATATTTTGTCGATTTATGTGAACATAAATGTAGGGAACTGTTGTTTTGTTTTTCGCAATTTCAGTGTTGTTGTTGTTATAGTAAAAGTTGTTCATACTGATGAGTAGAATGACCCCCGAGGTTTTCAGTTATTTCAATAACACGTTGTATAATTTACTAGATCGCGTCCTTATTTGAAAGCTTTAGATACAATTTCTTATGATTTTGAGATCTTCAGATTCTGACTACTGAATTTTATTTAGATAGAATCAAAACCGCTTGATATTAAGTACCTACGTAGTCAAAATTAACGACGCTTACATGACTTTGTATGATAAAGTTGGTTCCGAAAGAGTTCTGCTGTCAAAATTGATACTGCAGCATTATCAATGTATAAATAAACACACTGAGATAAAACCAGCCGGCGAATTCATTTACTTATGCGGTAATAAAACCAATGGTCGACTGGCGTAAGATCGGATATTAATTGAGGCGGTACCCTTTAAAGATACGTTTACAATCTGCGAACGGTGCAGTTAAGCGAAATGGGTGCAATTGAAACTATGGTGGACGGCAACTCATCAGGTAAAAGGGTGCCGATGTGGTGATTAAAAGTTTTCAATTTCCGCAAGAGCGGTGTCCTTGTTCAGGGTGGTTGTAAATTTGGCGACGAGATGCGCATAAACATGTCGCGCAGGTGCGCGCGCTGCGGGCGAGCTTTGTGTGTATGCGCACTGTCCCGCCCCGCTACCTCCACGCACTCTCCAACTCCTAGCACCAATTGAAATATTTTTAGCTTCTACCACACACACACACACACACCCCACCACACAAATACACACACACCCCAACACACACACTACACATACACATACTACTGATTATTGACACTTGACGCAATAAACGATGACGCTCAAGTTTCTATACATATACAACGTGTTATTGAAATAACTGAAAACCTCTTAAGGGGTCATTGTACTCATCAGTATGAACAAGTTTTACTATAGGACCAAACCTGAAATCACGAAAAAAACAGCTGTCCCCTACATTTTTGTTCACATAAATCGACAAAATGTAGGGGTCAGGAGATATTTTTTTCGGAATTTCAGGGTTGGTCCCATAGTAAAAGTTGTTCATACTGATGAGTACTTTGACCCTTTAAGAGGTTTTCAGTTATTTCAACATAATGTTGTATACATACATATACATAATTTATCAAGTGCTACGAACAATCATAGTGAAGCCAAAAAAAACATGCTCCTTCATGTACACACGGCTACACATCAAGCTGTTCATTTCCAGTATAAGCTGACCTCGCATTGTATAGGTTTTCCTTACAACGCGAGGTCAGCCTTTACTGGTTTGTACAGCTTGATGTGTAGCCGTGTACAACCAGCGCTCACGCACCATTATGCACCTGAAGAATATTTGCTTTCGCGATACTTACTTTACTGGAAGATATGTGAGGGGTGAGCACGGTTTGAGGTGCATGTGTGTGCGTGAGCGCTGGTTGTACATGAAGGAGCATAGTTTTTTTTGGCTTCGCTATGATTGTTCGCAGGACTTCGTATAAAATGTCAAGATTGTATAATTTTTAAATAAGGTTTTGATATAGCACGAAATAGATAACTATTATAATGGCAAAGCAGTCAAGGGACTTAATCAATTGTGTAATAAAACAAGGGTTGCTGAGCAAGGTAGCCGGTGCAATATTTTTTGTTACCACCTGCAGCCGTCCGGGCAAAAACTAGCCAATAAAATAAATCTTTTTTTGAAAGCGATCGTTATGACTGAAGGTGCTGTCGCTGATTTTAAACAAAGAACGACAGATAGAGGTAGCCATCAATATGCTAATACGTCCTTACATCTCCCGAGATGATTCCGTGGCTTTTTTGTGGTCGTGCCCAAATTGGTTTATATGTTTTGTTGCCAGTGTATTTCTTTAATACTTAAGTGTAGTTTGTTTGGTTTGCGGAGGCGAGCCCTCGTAGCATATGGGAGTTGTGCGGGAATATTTTTTTGTGATGATATTGAAAATATTTGTGAATTTTAGAGCAAACAACAAAATGTTCTGAATTCTGACAGGATACTTTCCGGTCTGAATTGATTATATGCGTTCGGTGCTACATCCTGACCGCCCCTAATGCGTTATATGTAGTTGTCCGTTGTTGCTGATTCATTGGGTTTGGTTCCATCTTAACAGCCCACTTAAGTGGGATAACAATGAACGGCGTTGCATGCGCGTGGCCATCCATTTGTGGTTGCGCAATAGTGTCGCGAGCACAGAAATATATAGAATGGAAAAGTGGGCAGGGCGCGCGTGCCAACACTGCATCATAGTGCAGTGCATTTCAAAGCCTTTCTCAGTACGCCTTATGACTTGTTTCTGTACGCTTACGTAACTCCTAGCAAAAACTCAAACGCACTACACATTTGTGTAGTGCGTTTGAGTTTTTGCTGAGTTTGTGCAAATTTTTGCACACTTACTCATTTAACGCACTTACCAACACACGACCCACCCCCTCATACCTCCACACTCACACTAACACACAATGCCTATCAATTTTACAAATTATTGTACTTACCTTTTGTTTGCTTGTTTTTATTTTTGTTTTTATTATTATTTATAAACTCTGAATGTATAACATGTGCTATAATCCTTCCATATCGATAGGGGATCGGAACTGTCTCTCCTAAACACAGGTTACTTTGTTGCCTATCTAGGAGAACAGTACTCCACCCTTTAACTAGATTAAATAAGTACTTAAATTGTAAGCCTGTGCTAAAATCCTTCCATGTAATCTAGTCCAAGTTTAACAAATAAATAACTAACTATAACTAACTAAATACTGTAACAAAACCCACAAAAATCCCTTACTGTGCTGTTTCTAACTGCAGAAACAAAAGCTGTAAAGCACCTTTGATTAAAGTAAATTTTTAAACATTTATGACGTCAATATTCGAAAGTTGCCACGCATGAATCGCAAGTAAAATTGTGATTACAACCATTCTACTCTATCTATTTCTGTGGTCGCGAGTGACTAGAGCCGTGTTTGTACTCTGTACGAACACACACACTGGTCATTACGGTCTTAAGCTGCCTTTGAAGCCTTTATAATCACGCAGTAAAAGGTTTTTAGCAGTGGCAGTACATTATCTGACCGCACGTCAACCTCCAATCGCGATGTTGAACCATTAAGATAATTTACATATAATTATGTAGTTATAGAACGAATTACGTTTACAGGTTTTAGAAATATTACGCACTGCGGTTTGAAAGATAAAATTCAATAAAATGTTTACACGACTCTATGGTTTAATCAGTATATTTTTATTAATTCATAGAAGCGTGTGTTGTAAAAAACAACTTCGTGCACTATCAGCAATTGAGCATTTATCGTCAGTTTTTTACCAGTCTTATTTATATCATGTCATGTCATGTTTACAGAAAAAAAAAATGATAAGATCCGAAAGACTGCATAAAATTATCCTTAAATCAAGTTAAATACATAATTTTAATGGATTTAACTTCAAACTTTAAAATTGCTGCCCAGTAAAATCATTGATTTGGACATACCTACCAACATATTTACGCCAGCCACGGAATTATTAAAAGAAGAAGAAAATTAGTATTAAAAAAAAATCAACAATAAAGAATGTATTTACTATTTACTAAATAAGACAAGTACAGAAAAACGGACTGTAATTATAATTTTCTTGCAGATTGTGGATAATAGTGTTTTGATGATTTAGGAGCAGGATAAAGTTGAACCACGAACGCTAAAAACAAATATTAGTGTACATTGTAGCGGGCGAGCAAGATTCACACGGGCCGCTCTCACAGTCCGAGTGAACAATTTGACACTTCCAGGTGTATGATTTTTTATGTGGCCAGACAATGGCGGAGGTGTTTACCCAGGCCCACATCTGGGCAGACGAAAAAACCGGCCGGACTTCTCGTATGAGCGTTAATAAGCGCGGGTTAGATGCGGGATACACAACACAAGTATTGTACACTCGAAAGTTGTTTATCCTTCGAGTTACTGCCCGAAATGAAGCGCAGATGTCTTGAACAACGTGTTGTCTGTGCGTTAACGACTGTCTTCAACTCCTTAGCATTGAACTTGGACGATAAAAAACTAATGAAATTAGCAGTTAAGATAACTGCCAGTCGAGAGGGGTAGGTTAGTGTCGACGACGTTAAACAGTGATCATGAACATTAAAGATCACAGACGAGTCTGTGTGTAAGTTACTAAACGTTTTTCTCATGAAGAACGTTGAGTAAATCATGCTTTATCTCGGTGTCATTCACAGAAATAGATAGATAGAATGGTTGTTATCACAATTTTACTTGCGAGTATTGCGTGGCAACTTTCGAACAAACTACGCCTCCCATGTTAACGTCATTTATTTTTAAAAATTAACTCTAATCAAATGTACTTTACAGCTTTTGTTTCTGCAGTTAGAAACAGCGCAATAAGGCATGCAATAAAATGCCCTGCACTCTGGTACAGAGTGTTGTTACGCGCGCCCCGCCCATTTTTCCATTCTATCTATCTATTTCTGTGGTTACATTAATGTTTTTGTCAGCGATGCGGTTCAACCCAAAAAATTCGCCAGGGCTTCCAGATAGGGGTTTTTTAAATTTGTGGAAAAAAAATTGGGGAACTTTTGGGGAAACGAAAGCCTTAGGAAATTTTTTGGGGTAAAATATTTCGATATCGGCAAAGTATAAGCAGATGCATAGCAGCACAGCAGAGTACGGTACAATCTAAAATATTGAGTACAAAAATAATCAGTAAAAAGTCCGAAGAACAAAATTATATCGTAGCGCTTCTGTCTGAATTATCTGAATATATGTGGTTATGCTGGTTGATGTTTTATTACAATGTAAAATGTAAATGTTAATAAATAAGTACCTAGTAAAAAAAGAAATAGGTAGTAAAAAAAAAGATTGGGAATAGATGCGGAAACAGTATCTTTTGTGGACGTTTTGTCGAATTTCGAAAAATCCATCTGGAAACCTTGCGTGAATCCGCATCGAATCGGTCGTTTTGAACATTTCGAGTGCGGATGCTAGAGCGGATATGACAGTTTCTTTCCTCGCTGTTAGCGCCTCCGTGCGGCAATTGGCGAGTTGTTACCGATTTACGACCCACTCTAAAGTTTATTCAACGCGATTCTGGTGGTCCCATTGTGTTCCCTAAGTCCCTTCCCACCGTCGAAGCCGCGGCTTAGCGCTCTCGAGAGGCCTTTTATGGCGGGCCCCGTTTTTATAGTATCTTTATTTCATTTACATTCTCGTTTAAACTGTATCGTAAACAGAATTCCATAACATAAAACACTTATAAAACTTTTTAACAAAAAATTGAACCGACGAAAACAGAAACTGAAAAGCGAAAAATAACTAATTATGAGTCGGCGCCAAACGAACTTTTAACAAGCATAGTGCGTGTAAGTTGGAAGTGGCCGAGCGGAGAACGCATTTTTGGAAAGTTATTGTTTATCGTTGAAAATCTCACGTTGTATTTGATGTGACGTTGTTTTTATTATTTATTTAAAGTAATTTAATGATCTTCGTTGATTGGTTGTTTGGCGCCGACTCATAATTAGTTATTTTTCGCTTTTCAGTTTCTGTTTTCGTCGGTTCAATTTTTTGTTAAAAAGTTTTATTTTTCATTTTTTTGTGGTTAAACTCTAAATCCAGGTCTCCATTATGTCGTAGTGTCTAGAACTATATTTATGTATGTCAAGTTTCAACAGAATCGGTTAACAGGTAAGAATTCAGTGGGTGAACAAACACTCATCCCCTGTTTTACTACCCTTAGGGGTGGATTTTGATTTTGAAATTTAAATGGGACCAACTTCAAGATATACCCTATCCAATAAAAAAGAATCATCATAATCGGACCACTCTGTAAAAAGTTATGCGTGGTCATACATAAAAAAAAAAAAAAAAAAAAAAAAAAAAAAAAAAAAAAAAAATATACGCGTCGAATTGAGAACCTCCTCCTTTTTTTCGTCGGTTAAAAATAAAAGGGCTGACATGTTCGTGATTTAAGTCGTCATCGTGGTATCAAAATTTTTATAGCTCACAATCGCGTTAAAGTAGGTTGTATCAGTTATTGGAAATTATGATTTAGATATTTTCATTTTCATTTTTGATTTGCACATTCCAAAACCATTTTTTTGTTTTTTTATGCTGCGTACTTTTCGATTTATGATAAAAAATTACAAAAAAATACCATCCGCTCCGAACCTTCCTTATCTCCGAAGTTTGGAAAGCTAAAAATCTGAAATAATTAGATACAGGTGATAGAAGATTTTATAAATATTAAGGGAAAAATAAAACGTTGTTTCTAGATAGTGCGTAGAGGCGGCAAATTTTTCATGATATTTTGCGCCTGGATCGTCACCTCTTTGTCGGCGCGCGAGGCTTTCAAACGACTCGATAAGTGGACGGCGGCTGATAAGAGCCATCTTACGAACGGTAGCCAAGTGAAGGGATTTGTCAACGTACAGTCAACAACCAACGTCGATACCCAACAATATTGTGGACACATATTTGTGTTTGGACTGTCTTGTCAAGCTCATGTTTGGCGACATAAGGGACAGTTGTAAACATGGGTCGAGTTAAAATTAAAACAAACTTGCCGTATCAACAGTTGTTTGAAAAATAACGGTTATCAATCCAAAACTTTTTATTGTTAATAATTTCTTCTACGTTAAAAGAAAAGTAATAAATTAGCGAATAATATTGCCTATTAATCAACCGCTAAGAATGTTATCACGGACAAGATCTTAATTTCGAGTCATCAGTGCGCGAGCGCATCAAAACTGAATGATTTACAAGTGTTTCATGTATCAGCGACGTTTAGACTCTGTGTGGGCAGCGCGTTGGTGGAGGAGCTACTAACAATATCCGACACACATTATATGTAAAATTTACGTTGTTCCAAACTTATTATACCGAAATATTAAACATATTTATACGTCAATTTAAGCATATGATTTCCGAAAGCGGAAACTGAACATTAAATCCCGTTTAGCAGTTTAACTCTTCATTTAAAACATTCATTTTATTTAACGAGATTTTAATTTTGAACATACCTATTATCTTTATCAACTTTCAGCCCTCGAAAGCAATTTACAGCGCATTTCCGTCATTTCCTTTCATTTTTTTTTCAGGAGATGTTCAGTTTTGTATTGCTTTTCATGCGCCACCTCGTAACTGTTGTTTGATACATTAGCTTACATTTTCACCTGTCCCGTATCTGCCTTTCTTTTCTATTTATGAAATAAGCTGAACCTGCAGCTTCGCCCACGTACTGAAATGAAATATAGCCTATGTTACTTCTGTATAAAGAAGCTTTCTAATGGTGAAATAATTATTAAAATCGATTCAGTAGTTTTAGAGTTCATGTAGTTATAGAGATAAACAAACAAATATTTCCTCTTTATAATATTAGTATATACACGCTGAAATTTGAATCGCTTATTCCCCAAAAAGGTGTCATTGTACTCATCATTATGTACAACTTTTACTATGGGACCAACGCTGAAATCGTGAAAAAAAAATCAGGTGGTCCCTACATTTTATCGATTTAAGTGAACACTAATGTAGGGACCAACAGATTTTTTTTTTTTGCTATTTCAGGGTTGGTCCCATAGTAAAAGTTGTTCATAATGATGAGTACAATGACGCCTTTTCGGGAAATAAGCGATTTAAATTTCAGCATGTACAAGTACTAGAGGTCGTTCGCGGTTTCACCCGGGTGGATAATGGTTATCGCGCCTTCGCGCAGGAACCCTTTTGTTTTTTGGGATAAAAAGTAGCCTTGTCGTTCACAGAGTACATTTGTATATTGATGACCTTCTCAAGGTCCCATTAGGCTACCCTTTGTCAAATTTCATTACGATCGCTTCAGTACTGGTTTAGTCGTGATGAGGGAACAAACTGAGTCACTTTCGCACTTTTAATAGTCTGGATATTGGTGTCAATTCTCTTGTTCGAACTAAACTTATTTTAAACTATCGCTTTCTTTTACTAATAGTAGATACAAGAAAGGGATAGCATAAATTTTAGTGCTGCCAAATTTTATTTTTTTATCGACATTTTCCGAGATCACGACTAAACTTGTATGGAAATTTTAATTCCAACTAATTTGACAGCACTAAAATTGGTGCCATCCCTTTCTTGTATCTACTACTATAGGAGTATAATACCTTTATGATTATAGGTGTGGCACGCTATGATGGTGTTTTGACGTTTGCCTGCTCATGAAGATCTGTAAATATTGACAGCTACGTATGAAGGAACAATTGCCGTACTTTATTGTCAATAGTGATGCACAGCTACAGCAATATAATTTTTCGAATTTCGAATCTATTATTCACATTCAATTTATTTCTACTGTTTGTTATGTAAGTATGTCACAGAAAATTTGATAAAATAGCGATTAAACAAAATGGCTAGATGTTTTGTTTATTGAATAATTTGATAAATTATTTACTGTATGTAGATATTATTCATAATAGCTAGTTGGAGTTGTTCAAAGTGATAAACCTGGTCCCAATCGCTAATAATTTGAAATGTGTTAAAACACAATTGGAAAATGTCAAAAACGCCATCATAGCGTGCCGCGGGTATAGTAAAAGAGAGTGATCGCGATGGTTTACAATTAGTTTGTGAACAAGAGAAACAGCATTATCTCACTATTTGTCGTCCTGTCGGTACAGCCAGTACCGTCGCTCACGTAAGGCGGTAGCGGCGATCGTAAACTTTAAATGGAGGCTAATTTAGTTTGTTGTTAATTGAGCTTCTGTCGGCGCGTTATCTGCGACTGCATTAGTGCCTCCCGGGCCTCGGGCGCTGCGCCCTCTCTCCTGATAACAACGCTATTATGACTGATGGCATGCCTTTGTGATACGCGAATAAGGCTTTTTGTTTGTTGTTTTATGTCTGTGTTGTGAGGAATTGTGTGTATGTAATTAATGGTAATGTCATTTTCGATTGACTACTTTTGCAATGTAAGTAATTTTTTGAAATTATTCTAGACCCAACGACACAAATCCCACGATCACGATCCTAATGTGGGGTCTAGGGCTTCAACCAATATTTTGTATTTTTTGGCACAATAAAGTTTTTTTAAACAGCACCGTCTAGTTTACATTATTATCATACTGTAGCTCTCGTCCAGTGTTTCAAATTGGATACAATTTAACTTTGTTTTTTTGTTTCATTCGACGTTTACGGTTTGCCAAACAAGACAGCAATCGGGCAAAATATGTTGAAGTATGTAGCATGAGTCACTGCTTGCAAAAAACCCTAAAGAAAGAAAAAGGTTTTATTTTCACGCGTCATATAAGTACCTAACGCACACAAACTAAAAACCAAGTGACTATAAAGTATGAATTACAATGGATTGACAACATTGTGCATGACAAAAGATGGCCTACCGTCACATTTTACAAGTAATAACCCTCCTTTTTCGTAGTCGGGTAAAAAGAGCCATTCTTTCAGACATAATTTACACTTCAATCCAAATTAACCACCCATTATACCGAACACATCTGTCTTGAGATTAGCCACCGCCGCGGTAGGCACAAATAGTTTCACATAATTACTATAACCGACGTGAATGGTCAAAGGCCCGACCACGGCGGTCATCGGATCAGTGATAAAGGCGGCGCCACCAATATCTAAGTTTATGACACTTTATAGCCGAAACAAACGGGTGCCAAAAGGCCTGCTTGGTAACACATTTGGTCCCCTATCACATTTTTATAAGGCTGATAACGTAAGAATCCATATGAGTGCTACTGGCTGGACCGTCACACGCAAGTATTTTTTTTATATTTATTTTTTATAGGGTTTGTTCAACATTTGAACATGTCACCCTCATAGGAACCCTTACATTTACTTATTAAATTAGGACCTACGCTTAATAGGTACCTATTTCAACTAATTTGTATAGTATTCTTGCAATTTTAGATAATGGAAATGCAAGAATGCCATTACATAAACCAGTTACATGTACATCAATGTCATGTCGGTTGAGGATTGCAACCCTCTCAGCCTCGTTCCGAACACATTCCACCAAAACGTGGTAGACGTCTTCGACTACCTGGCATTCTACGAAATTAGGAGACGCGACTTTTCCCATCAACGCTGCAAAACTATTCAAAGGAATGTGTCTAGATCGAAGCCTGAAGCTCGTTACAATCTCTTGGCTGCTCATACGATCACAAACGATTCAACAATATCCGTGGTTTAATGGAGCCGATCTCCATTAAACCACGGATATTGTTGAATCGTTTGTTGAATGGTCTTTGGTCAAAGACCTGTCATCGAAGTATTATTTCCAGGTCTTGTAGCATTACCTAAAATATCTGTATAGTGGGGAAGGTAGGGGAAAAAAGTAGTAGTACACGCAAGTTGTAAAAGGTTTTGTTACTAGTCTGTTGCCGGCTTTACACTGAGGTAATATGTACTACGTACTAGAGTAAACATTACGACCAAAAAATATCGCGCAACTTGCTGGCCGCGGAGCACGCGCGGCGGGAGCGTGGCTAAGTGAGTGAGAGTGCAGGAGCTCTAAAACGTGCTACAAACAATCAATTGGGGTGTCTTCTCTAGTTCGTAGTACATATTACCTCAGTGGGGGGTTACAGTTTATTATTCTGCCCTACAAGATACAGGTTTTCCTAATTTGTAGGGCAGGGATCTTACCTGATTGTGAATAGCCATAATTACCTAACTATAATAAGATTTTGATGTAGGTATAGGCTGTTTCTAGTGAATAAATAATTTACTTACTTACTTATTCAAGTGGGCTATCAGCAGGCGGGCACCGTATTGGTCAACCGGACCTAAATATTTCTAGTTATTAATAAGTACTAACACAGGATATGTTCATTGTTACTCTGATTAATGAAGAATTATTATTATTTTATTATCACCGTTTTATTGTTTAGTATTAATTAGGTTTAAAAGGCAGAAAAAGTTTTGGTTGTCATTAATTTGTCTAGTTTGTTTAATTTTGTTATTGCGAAAAATTTGACTAGGTCAATTAATCTTTTATGTTAATTTTATGATTTGTTATGTAGAAGCAAATAGATATATTGGGTACCTTACATTTCTGACAGCTTACCATAATTCTGAATGTAGGTAAATTTCGGAATATCTTAATATGCATAATTCTTCTGTACGTGTGTTTGTCACCTAACTCCTCCTAAACGGCTGGACGATTTGGATTTAATTTTGTGTGTATATTTCAATAGGTTCCTGGATGGTTTAAAGACACAATTGGACTCGGTAGGTGGCGCTGCTTTTCCGGGCAGGACGACGTCGATTGGGTCTGCTAGTAATATGTATACATATATTATTATTTTTGTTTTTATTTTACTAAATAAATAAATAAATATTTTTAGGACATTTTACACATCACCATCTAGTTCCAAACTAAACAGAGCTTGTACTATGGGTACTAGACAATGGATATAATACTTACTTACTTTTTTGTAAATACATACTTATAATACATAAGAAACACCCACACAAACACAAACACTTATGTTCATCACACAAATATTTGTGTCCTGTGGGAATCGAACCCACGACCTCGTGATCAGCACCGCAACTCGAACCACTAGACCACAGACGTCGTCAATATTAAATTTCAAAACTTCAATGATAAAACATGTATACAACGTGTTATTATAACCACGTCTCTTCTTTTCACAGACGCATGTTCCCGTCCCTCCGCATTTCTCTCGGAGGGCTGGACCCTCGCGAAGAATATTGCGTACTCCTTGAGCTGTCCCTCGTTGGGCGGCGGCGCTGGCGCTGGGCGGGCGGCGCCTGGGCGGCGGCCGGGGGCGCCGAGCCGCAGTCCCCGAGGCGTTTGATGCTGCACCCTGATTCTCCTGCACCTGGACATCATTGGACTGCTAATCCAGTGTCGTTTAGTAAATTAAAGCTGACGAATAACACTATGGATGCGCAAGGGCATGTAAGTGTTTTAATCTTTTTATTTTATGAAAAGAATTTGTCCGACTTCGAAGTGATCAATTTTTTTTGACTGCCTCGTTGGTCTAATTGTCGCAAGCGCAACAGCTGAGCATGGGGTCCTGGGTTCGATTCCCGGGTCGGGCAAAGTGTTATTGGGTTTTTTCATTTGGAAATTCTCAGTTGCAGCCCGGAGTCTGGATTTGTGCCCGGTTAATGACACTAGGCTCGCCCCCTATTACATGGGACTTATAACATAACCGGCGAAATGTGGGTGTACTATACACCTCTGCCTACCCCTTCGGGGAAATACAGGCGTGATGTTATGATGTTATGTTATAAGTTGGTAGGTATGTTATGGTATTGTTACATCTAAACACAAAGTTTCAAAACATTTTCTAATTATATCATCCCTGATCTTGTTAATTATCGAACATTGGATACTGTGAAATTTAATTTTGTCTTAATAGCCCTTTATTTAAGAAAGTTGATTACAACTTCTTGTATGAGATACTCTAATATCTATCACGAAAAATTGGCTAGACAATAAAACCTCAATTGTTTGTAAACAGTAATTGAACAGCAGCAAACTATCAAAATGTATTGTGGTAGTCAGCCTAGTTGAACGCTTGCCTTCATTCAGGAGGGTCTGAGCTCAAACCCGGCCCGCACCTCTGACTTTTCGGATTCATGTGCAGATTAGAATTTGATTATCACTTGCTTCAACGGGGAAGGAAAAACATCGTGTGGAAAACTGCACATCTGAGAGTGCTCCATACAGTTCTTGATGGTGTGTGTGGTCTGCCAGCCCGCAGCAGGCCAGCGTGGTGGACTAAGGTCTGAATCGTTCTCATTATGAGAAGAGGCCCATGCCCAACAGTGGGACAGTAATAGTCTGTTTATGTAAACCAACAAAGACGCTACATAACCATTCTCAGGTCATAAGAAAAATAATATAACTATTATACAATGTATTATTGAAATAACTGAAAACCTCTTAAGGGGTCATTGTACTTGATGAGTATTGAGGGAAGAAAACTGCTGTTACTTAGATTTAGTCGATTTATGTCAACACAAATGTAGGGAAAAGCTGTTTTTATTTTCACAATTTCGGTGTTGGTACCATAGTAAAAGTTGTTCATACTGATGAGTATACATCATCCTCCTCCTCGCCTTTTCCCAACTACGTTAATTGGGGTCGGCTTCCAGTCTAACCAGCGACTGAACATCAGTACTTTACACGGCTGCGACTTACCACATCCCAGTTACTGGGTAATACCGACATTCGGAGGTTAGACCAGTTCTCAGACTTTGGGGCTTCTCACTACCAGTAACGGCTGCCATAGATATTCGTATAGGTATGGCAACCGAGACCGACAGCTTAACGTGCTCTCCGAGGCACGGAGGGGTCTCCATGTGCAATGAAATAGTCACCCATCTACATATTATGTATTATAAGTATGTATTTACAAAACAAAAAAAGTATATAAGTATTATATCCATTGTCTAGTACCCATATCACAAGCTCTGCTTAGTTTGGGACTAGATGGTGCTGTGTAGAAATGTCCCGAAGATATTTATTTATTTATCTACGGACTGACCGCGGCAAGTGTAGCTTAAACTCGAAGATCATACAATCGGCGCGGTTACTACTTAGCCACGAGCACAATGACTAATGACCCTTTAAGGGGAATGTAGCAGCCAAGTGGCACCCCCATCAGAAAAAAAGTATTAGGACTCGCTGAATACATAATTTATTGAAAATTAATTTTTAACAATTGAAGTACAGGTACTGTAGTTTAATCAGTAACTATTGGCTCTGTAAATTATACTTCGCTGTGAATGGAAAAAATGCGAAAAACGGCCACTTTTGGCATTTTTTCTATCTACAACTACAGTGAACTACAATAATTTAGAGAGTTAATAGTTTTTGATTAAACTAAAGTACCTTTACTTTAATTGTTAAAAACGAATTTTCGATAAATGATGTATTCAGTGAGTAATATTTTTTTTACTAATGGGGGCGCCACTTGGCTGCTACATACCGTTTAAGAGGTTTTCAGTTATTTGAATAACACGTATAATCTGTATGTAAAGACAGTTTCATTCAAAATGAAAAATAATAATTTGCTACTAAACTCACGTACTAATTAGTTCATAGTTCATGGTTATTTATTAATAATAGTAATTATTAAATAAAATTACATGTTGAGTTATCATTATTACATTAACCTAGTACAGTCGACCGCACGTCGGTGGTGTAACACTTTGACATTAGCAGCATCATAATTTCGTAAGTAGTAAGGGCGGTTTTCGAATTGACGTGTTACCACTGTCATGCAGGCGACTGTACATTATTAAAATTTACATTATTACATTATAATTGTTTTTTTTTATTATTAATTTTTTTGTGTATGACGTGATAATGACTAGTCCTGGGTAATCAATCTTAGATTGATCAATTACCTATTCTATTGGAAGAGAACATATTTTTCCAACGCGCCTTATTGCTTTGAAGCAGTCACCGTGCTTCGCAGAAAGTAATTATCAAAGAAACAAGATAAACACTGCAATGCTCGTGTACTTATAATTCAAATTGGTCGATTAGTTTTCCAGATTCATGTAAACATGCAGACGCATTAAATTATGTTTTAACAAGGCTTGTTAGCAATGGTTTACGTATTTACGATATTTGCTGTAGGTAATACTAGTGTTATACGCGACTTTGTTTACTTGGATTTTCTTCGACTACTTTACAGTGTAGTATCGTTTTCTGTAGCTATTTTCAGTGAAAGTTAAATCAGTTGATATATAGTAGATATGTAGATAAGTTTACTTTATTACTTGCAAATCGTAATAAATAGATCTTAAAACAGCAACTTTCGATTCCATTATCAAAGCTTTGGATGTTAAATCAAAATTGTTAATCTGGGAAATTTCAAAAAATATGTATTTCAAAAAATCTGTGCTAAAAATACTCGGTTAAAAAGTTTTTTTCTATGACGCATGCATTAGTAGAACGAAAAAATAAAATTGCCCCCTCTTTGCATATGAACGCCTGCCTATTTAATTTTTTTTTAATTTTAATTATAATTTTTGGCTTTGGCCTATAGTTTTACGTATTAGGTATGTGAGATTAAGAAGTAATAATATTGTTTGGATCCAAAGTTATAAGGTTCTGACCTCAGGTTCTGACAGACGAACGGACAAAGTTCTGAGCGGCCTAGTTTACTCAGAGACCTCGATTCGCTCAGTCAATTTATTGTATTGGTTATCTTCTTATTTTACTGTCTTACTTATCTCTGAAAACTTGCAATATGCAACGTGAAATATGTCAACATTTTAAATAAAAATATGCATACATACAAAGGCCTCACGGCATGCTAAAATCATAACCCTCCTTTTTAGGGTTCCGTACCCAAAGGGTGCCAAACGGGACCCTATTACTCTCGCTACGCTGTCCGTCCGTCCGTCCGTCTGTCTGTCACAGGGCTGTATCTTTTAAACGGTAATAGATAACCGGTTGAAATTTTCTCAGAAATTGTGTTGCTATGAGGTGTATCACGACAAATACTAAAAACAAAAAAAAGTCTAAAACCAAAGGGGGTCCCCATACAAGAAACCTCAAAAAACATGCATTTTTTTCAACGTTTTTGTTCCTGCTCTATCTTCAAAACGGTAATATATAACAGCGTCAAACTTGGTCATATTATAGTGCATATTATGTAGCTTAGCAACAAATACTAAAAATAAGACAAACATAGACATATGTGGTGGTACCTGCGTAAGAAAGACATACATGGCCGGTTTTTTTGGCTTTGCTGTAGTCGGGTAATAATTGGGTATTTCTGCAATCTGCATCCTTCAGCAGGCATTGGGTTTTAGTTCATAATATTTATAAAAAATCTGGCATCAGTCCGATTATGTCTCTCTGTTTCAAAGCGATTCAACACACAGACCTCACAACATACAAATGAAAACTCTCTCATGTGGAATATTAGTTGGTCTGTTGTAGGTACCTACAACTACGCTAAGTTTTCCATATTCATGCAAACAAACAAACGTTATCGTTTAAATATTTTACTGACAACATTGTAAACGAAAATAGCACATATTTAACATGTTTTGAAGCGATAAAACTTCGAATTCTTGAAGAGCAGTCTACCCATAAAGTTACTATACCAGTATACAAATGTCTTCGAGTCTACCTGTGACAGAGTGCAATTTGTCAAAAACTCACCAAAACGTGATGACGTCACGTCACCTCTCAGATAAGACGAGTGATAATTTGCGACACCATACAAGAATGTGTACCTATTACAAAAAGATACCATTGTTTAAAAATATTTGACCCATTAGCAGATATGTAGCTGGTATTGTAATGGTATTACTTACCGTTTTACTCGAGTTTATACTAATTTTTGTTGCATACTGTGTTTAGCAAAACTATTCCTTATGTGGTCCCAAACCATGATAACGATGAACATATATATATTTAAAATTATTAAAAATATCACCAATTCACGAAGCAATTGAAAGCATTAATTGAAAGCCCGTAAACAAAAACTTTTTCAAACTAATAAAAGTATGACGCAAACGGCAAACATTGGGTCTATTGTAAATTGTCCAGTAACAAAAAGTTCCAATATTGAATACAGTTACGAACTACAGCCTTCGCCGAACATTCCCGCGTTCGCGGCACTGCCTCATATATCGCCTCTTGAAAGGAAACGCCTCTCGCGCCACCACTTCCCATAAAAAGTTCAATAAAAACAGAATTGAGCCTTATGTTTGTTGAAATAAGATTCGAATGCAAACAACCTGTTTTGCGATGACGTAAAAAAGATAGTTTCGTGCGATCGCTTGTTCCAATTTCATACTTGGAGCCTTGATATAAAGCTGAGTATACAATATACGAGACGTAAGTTCATACGCGCCGCGGGAGCCTGCGTACAAAGACGTCTTTAAGCATTTCGTCACTTGAACAAATACGCTGAAAGGCATTGTATGATGGCTTTGTAGCGGCAACTAACTGTATTCCTTTATCCGGGCGGTGTGTTTAGACAGAGCGGTTGACGCCTCGATTAATGACGAAAATGACGCTTCACCCCAGGTTTTATAATTTTTATACCTTGTTTGCATTGACTGTTTGTAGAAACTGCCTCGGAGTGACATTTTACGACTGCTCTTGAAGCATGTTTGATGTTTGACTGTTTAAGTTTTATACCCTTGAATCCAGAGTGATAAGATTTTTTACAATGTGTACAAAAACGCATAGTGATAAACTAGTTTCATAAGTAAAAGAATGTGCATGAGAATATAGGAATCACCAAAAAAATCGTGAACACAAAACGATCAAGTAAACATTTCAATTAACCTGACCTACCTACATAAAAGATGGTTGTCTATCAAAACAAACATCGTTCATGGCTATCAGTCACAAATCACAAAGCATCATAACACACATTATTATGACGGGTAGGGACAGCAAAAACTGTACGCGGGTACGCATCAGTGCGTACGTACGCTTCACCGGGGAGCGAAGCGGAGCGGCCGCGGCGTCTTTGAGCACCTACCCTAACAATGCATCAGCTACCGAGAGACTGGGAGTGAATTAATTCGCGTGGAAGATATCCTCGTGTACTGTGCACTTGAGGATTTACCACCTGTGATAAAAGGAGGCACCATTATACATTGTATCTGCACCCTTTGTTGGGTATTTTTTAGCGAATACTTCAGACGATCGCCGTGTGAAGAGTATGAGTATAACCACGGGTTAATGCTTAAAAAGGCTATTGCAGTGAAAGGATTAGAAGTCTGGCAATTTCTAAGCGAGTTAATTATCAAAATCGTTAAAGTCTAGGGATTATTGAGAGATTATTCTCATGCAGTATAGAGGTACTTAGTAGCAGTAGAGCTTCTTGAAAAGGAACTCGTACGGGGAAGTACTACCACCATTCCTATTTCTGCTCCTAGACAGTGATTCTTGCATTCCTGGTGCGAAGGGTACGGGTGCCGGTGAAATTACAATCACATGAGACTTTCCATCTTTAGGTCTCAGTTTGGCGAACACGATTTGGGCAACAACCTATGTGGTATTGCAGTTGTTATGGGCAAAGGTAACCGCTTAACATCAGGTGGGCTTTTAGCTCGTCTTGCCATCCTATGCTATAAAAAGCGCAATTACAAAAAGTTCTAATATTGCTTCAAAGAATCAGTCGTGGTAGAGAATTGGGGGTAATAAGGTAATTAAATTGTTTGATATTTTATAGTCGCATTTAAGTCAAGATTCATAGATACAGCGTGGGACAATGATTTCTGTAAGATCTAGTGATATAAATACTATAAATATCATGTTATTATACGGTTTGTTAGTTCCGCGTTGTGTGAAGATCTTCGTAGCGTTTTGTTTTTTAATTTCCTTATGAAATGCAAGATATACATATAATTAACCTCTTTTATGCTGGATGCGGGAAGCACAGGACCGGTCGTTGTGGCGATGCTAGAGGGAGGCCTATGTGGGGTGCTGGCCAGAAAACCTCCACGTGTGTCTGACGGCTGCTTGTCCCTCTGGACACGTCTGGAGGGAACGGCAGTTGTTAGGCCGGTGCATCCTAGGTACGGGCAATAGAATCCTTTCGAGGGATTAACCTTCGGGGGATCTTATTGCCTGTGGCGAATATTCTGGTACGGGAGGGGCCCCATGTGGGCCAATAGGGAGTTGCTACACGTGTCCCTCTGATGCCAACAGAGGGCACAGTGGAGGTGCAGGGGCGGGCCCGGTGTGCACTCACCCTGCCACTGGGCAGGCAGCGGGGGGACTGTCCTTCCCTGCCCCCGTCGATCTCGTAACCCCAGGAGTGCCTGCTGAGTAGTGTTCTCGCGCCTCTTGGGACCGAGGGTCTTGGCTTCACCGCCCGGACCGCGAGGAAGAAAACCTCTATAAAAAATTACAGGAGGTAGGACCTGCAAGCAGCAGACTTGGGATAGTCTGCTGCTCGACCAGCAGCCGGCGTAGCTAACGTAGCTGGCCGCACGGGGAGAAGGGGCTCACCTGCTTGTGGCGGGCCAGGACTTGTCGGGGGTGGTTGTGTGAATACTCACGGGTTCCCACGCCCCCAGCTAAGGTAGCTGAAGGAACACCGTAGTGGTTTTAGTCGGCAAGAGTCTGACACTGGCTCCGCCTACCCCGGGCGGAGTACGTCCATGAGGATTTCCCCACGGCAAAAATAAAATAAAATGGGGAGGCCTATATCCAGCAGTGGACGTCTTTAAGCTGAAATGATGATTATGATGATGCAGTTCCAAACACAATTAAATTTCCATTATGTCTCACGTAGATCCACGTTTATGCAGACAAGGGGTCAAGCTTCTGAATTAACTAAAAAAAGGTTTTTGTTAAGGGGAAAATCTCTGGAGTCTAGACTGTGGATGTGAACCTTCAATATTATTGCGGTTACGAATACTCGAAATGCCGAATGTCTACGGTGTTTTGAAAGGCTTAGTAAGAACTACACAGAGGAGGCCTCTTATATAAATTCTTTACAGAAATAAAATAACACTGTGCGAAGAAATAGCGTAGCAGCCAAGTAGCGCCCCCATCAGTAAATTATAGTTCGCTGTAGTTGTAGATAGAAAAAGTGCGAAAAACTGCCACTTTTGTCACTTGATAGTTTCTGATTAACCTACAGTACCTGTACTTTAATTTTTACAAACGAATTTTCGATAAATGATGTATTCAGCGAGTAATCATTATTTTACTGATGGGGGCGCCACTTGGCTGCTATATTCCAGTTTCTCATAACTCGTCAACAAAATACCACTACAATCACAAAATGATATCGTAACGTTCGTAGTAACAAGAAATACAACAAAAAGTGCTGCAAGGTTTTATACCACATTAAGGTTATCGGTACAAGCGATCGGGTTGGCGAGGCGGAAGGCTGGGGTTCGACCCCGTGCGGAAACCACCCCTTATCTTCATCGAGTCACGCCGATTGTCTCTGGTATCTACTAATTAGTGAATAACACGTGTGTATGTCTGTTTGATTAAAGATAAAAGATGATGTACGAAGAGATAAGGGCTGTAAAAAGGTGGCTCTTCTTTTTGTTCCTGTAAATTACAAAAAATGGTTTATTCTTAACAGTTCTACTACTTTTTTTACGGCATAGGATGCATGGCGAAGCGAGCTAAAGGCTCACCTAATGTTAAGCAGGTATCTTTGCCCATAACAACTGCAATATCACCTAGGTTGTTGCCTAAATTGTATTGTAAGTCACGTTCACCAAACTTAGACCTAAATATGGAAAGTCACATTTGATATTAATGGCCGGAATACACATGCCTGTGAAATGGAATAGTAGCTTCCATGCCAGCTACTGCATATGCAAGTAACTGGCGCACTGTGATACAATTGCAAGTAAACCTCCATGCAATTTTTTTACTTGCATGCCTGTAACAGGCAAGCAGTATACACGTGCCAGTAAGCCACGCTACCGACGTCTTGACAGGCCATTTTCAAATTTTTGCATTATGGAGAATGTAGCAGCGCCAAGTGACAAGACAAGTACAGTAGTTTAATTAGAAACTATTAACTCTGTAAATTATAGTTCGCTGTAGTTGTAGATACAAAAAGTGCCAAAAGTGGCCGTTTTTCGCATATTTTGTATTTACAACTACAGCGAACCATAATTTACAGAGTTAATAGTTTCTAATTAAACTACAGTACCTGTACTTTAATTGTTAAAAAAAGGATTTTCGATAAATGATGTATTCAGCGAGTAATGATTTATTTACTGATACGCCACTTGGCTACTTCATTCCCCTTAACAATCTGAAAGTAGTTTGTTCATATCTCACCATAAGAATCGATTGGCATAGTTTTTACACCATGTTACATGTAGACCAATGAAATATAAAAAAAACTTAATTTGGTTATTATGGTTTAATTCAGTACATCGGCGGTTGGTCGGTCCTTAAGGCCCAGGAATTTCAGCTCGAGCAGTTTCCGTGCACCAGGTAGCCCCTGCACGGCATTAATAACATTGTCCGCTTCCTACTGAAGAACTTTCAGTAACTCTAAAATCTAAAAGCATGAAATTTTGTAATTTTTAAAATAACTCGGCCCGTTGTGATGAAAATTTTTAGGGGCGTTTTTGGTTTGCCCTGTATAAAAAACAACATAACATACCAAGTTATGCCTAATTCCAGCACAATCGGATGTCAGCATGTGGTCGACGAAGCAAATTAAATGAAAGCTTGTAAGAATATTTCTTATAAAAATACGTTTAGAGATTTTCAGTTTTCTTTTCAATTTCATGGCCCGTTGAAGTCTTTTGTACTAAAAATAAAATAACTGAAATGTCGATTTTTTATAACTAAATCGTGCGTTCTCCAAAACGATATCTTACTCAAATTAAATAATTTATACGTGATATTTATCTACATTACTGCCCTGAGCATTTTATAAATAAAACGTTTATTTATTGGTGAATCAATAATGTTCTAAGCCCCGCCCAAAGATGTTATCTTTATTTAACTTATCGAATCTTGCTGTGTGTGGTTTGTGAATATGCCATTTAAAAAAAGCAGAATTGTAATAATAATCATAACCTTGACTACGGCAATTAAAAATAGTTTTCTCGATGGTGGTCTTACGGTACAGTCAGGCGCATATCGACGGTAACAAAACCAGAATAAGCAGAACTTGTCTCAGAGTTGCCAGACGCGTCGAAGTGAATTATCGTACTGACGTTCAAAAATTATCGTACCAGACTAAAAATTATCGTAAGAGTATGAAATACTTACTAAGTTTTTTCAAGGTTTTCAGATGCGTACAGTCGACCGCACTTTAGTGGTAACACTTGAATTTCAAAAACCACCCTTTCTGCTTACGAAAAAGAGACGCTGTCAGTGTCAAACTTACCACTAACGTGCGATTGACTGTGCAAGTCTAATATCATACTGACATTTTAAAATTATGGAATAATAGCCTACTCCCGCGGCTTCGCCCGCGTATAATTCGGTTTTTCACAGAAAAATGTTATCAACCCTCGGAACCTATTTATCTTTCCGGGATAAAAAGTAGCTTATCTGCTAATTTTGGTTATGGTCAATCTGTACGCAAATTTGATTCAAGTCCATCTACCGGTTTCAGCGTGATTAAAAGATAAACAAACAAACACCCACACTTTCGCATTTATAACATTACTAGGATTATGGCATTAGGTGAAAGATTATCGTACACAGTATTGAGCCATTGCGATGTTTCGAATCAATCGGATTTTCCCTTAATTTTTTAGGTCCACTCATAATTTATTGTATTTCTAGTGTCTATCGTGTATAATTTGCAATATTTCTATGAATTCGGGCAGTGATTTCCAGACGTCAAAATTACTGGACTTTTACCTACGTAATGTAGTATACGCTAATAAATAATGATTTGTATTTGTTCTGTGTTTCTTGAATTTTTTGGTAAATTGAAATAAAAAGTGACGCACACACTTTTGAAGCAAAATTTTTTTTTTTCTTAATTTATTTATTTTGTTACCTTTGAAGTGCGGTTGGCCCTACAATAAAACTACCCCTAAAATTTAATATGTTTGAGCTACACGATGGCTGAGCTAAAAGTTCTGCAGTGTCGACTGCGTACTGGAAGGTGCAGCGTGGGTGCCCCCTATACGGCAGACCTACGACCTGGTGAAGGTCGTGGGAATCCGCTGGACGAGGGAAGTGCAGGACTAGTCGTTAAAATAAATAAATAATAAATAACGTTTATTTACGAAAATAGTACATAGTTTCAAATTATACATAGGCAATGTTTTCATTGTACAAAAATTATTAAAGCATCTGTAGCCGAACTAGGCAAAGCCTGTGTTTCGTTGTAGCGATACTTGGGGCTATGTTCAGCGGTCTTTTGGCTGAAATGATGATGATGCGATGGCTGATGGGCTGATACATGCGTGCCAACAGTTGGGATCAAATCACTCAAATCGATTTGGCACTTTCTTCAAAAGGCCAGTCCAGACGTTGCCCTGCATTGGCCTCACTAATACAACATGTTTGGACTTTAAAAGGGACTTTGATCCCAGAGTTTGTTTCGTTATTAAGTACTTCTCAGAGTCACATAGGAAATGCCGTTGCCATCTAGTTTTTAAAATATCCGACTTTTAAAAGTGATTTTAAGATCCAATTTGCAGAATATTATATGTATTTGTGGATAGAAAAAGTTCCAAAAGGTGCTGTTTTTCGCACTTTTTCTATCTACATCTACAGCGAACTATAATTTACAGAGTTAATAGTTTCTGATTAAACTACAGTACCTGTACTTCAATTGTTAAAAAAGAATTTTCGATAAATTATGTATTCAGCGAGTGATAATCTTTTTACTGATGGGGGCGCTACTTGGCTGCTACATGCGCCTTAATACGATTAGAAAACTTTTTACTTTAATCATGACTCCGGTGAATTCAGACCTATTTCATTTTCCCCAAATATTAGATCTTAACAAAATATGAAAAGCGTAAACGAATAGCACTTTATCACTTTTTAATCAACCCTATCAATTAACATGATCACTATCCTGCTCCCACACTAGTCCGTCATCGCAAAAAACTACCGAAAGTCCAATCTGAAGGCTGTATCTTATTTGATTGAACACTCGTCGGTATGATCGACGAGCTTCCGAATGCGGCGTGGCTTTGTATTGTCTTTGTGTCAATCTGTCAGCCTGTCCAGCACCTTACGACATTGTGGGAATATCTAGATGTGATAGCGGTGGATAACTATTGACTTTTGCTATCTACAAGTAGACTGGTTGAACGAGGGACTTATTAAAGCATACAGTTCAGTACTCGATTCTCGTTCCAAATCATCATCATTATCCATTGTCTAGTACCCATAGCACAAGCTCTGCTTAGTTTGGGACTAGATGGTGCTGTGTAAAAATGTCCCAAAGATATTTATTTATTTTATTTATTATCCTCCGAGCCTTTTCCCAATTATATTGGGGTCGGCTTCCAGTCTAGCCAGATGCGGCTGAACATCAATATTTTACACGGAGCGACTGCCATCAGACCCCCGCAACCCAGTTACTGGGTAATACCGACATTCGGAGGTTAGGCCAGTTGTCAGACTTTCAGGCTTCTGACTACCCGTAACGACTGCCATAGATATTCGTATAACAACCGGGACCGATAGCTTAACGCTTTCTGGTGTAGACACAGATCATGATCTGCCTTTCGCAACTGAAGTTTTAAAAAGTGTTAATCTCAACAACCGTTTTAAATTAGTATTACAATGGTGATAAATTAGCATTGCGTTTTTATTTATTAGCATTGTAACTTGACCGCAGAACAATGGCACTCGAAAGTAACAAATAAGAAGTAAAAAGTAGCAACAAGTTCTCTTTTTAAAATTATAATAATATTTCAAAAAATACATTACAATGGAGTGCAAACCCTTCTACGTTTGAAGTGGTTGTAGTCGGCGCCCGCTCATTGCTCGAGCCGCTCAGGTAGCGGTATTCGCGTCAAGTGGCAGATAAGGCCCTTTGCATGACGGCGACAGACGACTGTGTGACGCGACAGTCCTGTCGTTTGTCGCCAGACACAGTTTGTACTACGGGGATGAAGATTACAATTTTAGCAAGTTCTGGTATTGGTTTAGAAGTATGTAACTTTTTATGCAATGTTTGTTGTCGATGGTTTTATTTATCTGAGATGATTTGTTTACAGGAAAGTGTGGTGTAACGAGAATGGATAGGATAAGGAATGAGTATGTGAGAGAAATTTTGAAAGTATAAGCACCAGGGACGGAAAAGTTGAGTTGCAGTAAGTATAGATTCCGTGTGGTGCCGGACGTATAGAATGGCACTACCCTATATCTTCTCATGGGTGTCGTAAAAAGCAACTAAAGGATTCACCAGAGGATGGGCAGCACCGTTCTCGTAGTATTTAACCAATAAACTGCGATCGCCAACCCGCCTGCCAAGCGTAGCGATTATGGCATATCTCCCCCCAATGGGGAGGCCTATGTCCAGCAGTGGACGTCTTTCGGCTGAAATGATGATGACGATATTGAAGTATAGATTGGTATAATATGGACATGTGATGCGGAGGAATGAGGAGCATGTTACGAGAAAAGTTTCAAGTATGACTGTGGTTGTATGAAAAGAGGAGGACCAATGAAAAATATGGATGGATTGCAGGATTGTGTGAATGTTGAAAGAAAATGAACGCTCAGAGTACGGCTCATAGAGATGTGTGGAAGAAAAAGAATGCTGTCCCGACCCCAAATAAACTAGGATAAGGACAGGAGGATGATGATGGTCTAATTTATCCGAAGAATTCAATTAGCTATAACACTGAGTATCCAAGTTAGTTTCTCTACTCCCATGTCGTTAGGTGTGTCAGAAACGTGGCAGGGGGAAATCCATAGTCTCAGCCTACCCCAATGGGAAACAGGCTTGATAATATGTTACATACCTACCAGCCTATGCCCGCGGCTTCGTCCGGGTATAATTCGCCGGTTTATCACAGAAAGGCGTTATCGCTAATCCCTCGGGAACTGTTTATCTTCCCGGGATAAAAAGTAGCCTTTATGTTAATGCGAGTAATGGTCTATCTGTGTGTCAAATTTCATGCAAATTGTATCATTAATTTAATCATTGTTTTCATGACATTTAATTGATATTAAATTATTATAGTAATTTTACAACAACGAATGTAGGTTGTATTTGTACTACCAGTTTTATTTAATTTTGTGATAGCGAGTGAAATATTTATGTCCGATCGACCGCACGTCGGTGGTAACACATTGACATCAGCAGGTTTTCGAATTGAAGTGTTACCAATGTCATGCAGTCGACTTTACGTTAAGTATTTAATATTTGTTCACCGAAAATGGTGAAATGTGTAAAACTGAAATTTTATTGTAACACCTTTACCTATACGACATTTCACGCAAAAAAAATGATTTGATTTGATTTTTGGTGGAAGGACAAAAACTCCATCCATACTTTCGCATAAATATAATATTAGTAGGAACTAGAAAGTCATTTGGTTAGAATTTTCGCGTCGCGTGAGATAAGAGCTCTTGCACATTTCAGTCGGGGCGCTATGGCGCGACGGGTCTGTCAGTCGCCAATGCGCAGTTAGTTTGCACGTTGGCTTGTTTGTCCTTTATCAGGGACGAAGATTAGTACGGTTGTGTTATTGTCTTAGGGCTAAGAGGTTTTGAAGTGGTCAGTTAAGGTTATTGTAGTAAATAATAACAGACTGTGTAGACTACAGATGGTTATAGAACAAAAAGTATCAATAATTCAAAAAGTTAATTTTTCATAGAAAAGTTTTTGTCCGTTGCCGCGTTGGTCTCTTAATAATCTAATAACACAAACATAAAACTTTTTTGGCACTGTCATAAAATAGTCAATAAAATAAAAAATTAAATTAATAAATATTTTTGTGTTAAAGTCCCAAACTAAGCAGAGCTTGTGCTATGGGTACTAGACAATGGATATAATACTTATATACTTTTTTTTGTAAATACATACTTATATTACATAAGAAACACCCGGACCGACACAAACACTTATGTTCATCACACAAATACTTGTGTCCTGTGGGAATCGAACCCACGACCTCGGGATCAGCAGTCCAAAACAAAAAAAAAACAATGTCAATACAAAATAAATGTTGGATATTAACATTTTTGATTTAAAAATTGTATTTAACTCGCGGACTCGTTTCAAAGACTTGTATATGATCATTAATATTATCTCCTACTTTTATCCCAATTTATTTGCAGTCGGCACAGCATATATTTTTCTTCCGTAGGTACAATCAACAAATCGGAATCATGACCCACTCGGGCGATAATTCGTATGATATTGTCAAAACAGTAAAGTTTTCTTCTTATTAGCATCGTGCTGCAGTTGGGACATTTTGAATATAAGGAAACTGTCAATCAAAGAAATTGCTAAACTAACTGTCACTGCCCATTAAAATTGATAACAAGTTTGTTGCCAGGGAAATATCTTTAAGCGAAATATAACCTAATTGTATTTGGATGTTTGTAGAAAATTAAGCTTAAGGTGGTGCCCTATATCTTCTCATGGGTGTCGTAAAAGGCGACTAAGGGATTCACCAGAGGATGGGCAGCAGCGTTCTCTGAGTATTTAACCAACCAACTGCGATCGCCAACCCGCCTGCCAAGCGTGGCGATTATGGCATATCCCCCCTTTGGGGGAGGTCTATGTCCAGCAGTGGACGTTTTCCGACTGAAATGAATGAATGAAGCTTATGGTGGGTCATGATTCCGTTTGGTCGAGTGTACATACGTTTGTATCAGTCGTTGTCTCAGTGTTGATGATAATCAACTAATAATATGTTCACTTTGTTCCAGATGGTTCTAACTTCAATGCACAAGTACCGTCCCCGAGTGTTGGTGGTTCGCGCCCGGGATGCTGCGGCGCTGGCCTGGGGAGCTCCCCACGCCTCCTTCTCTTTCCCCGAGACTGAGTTCATCGCTGTCACTGCTTACCAGGTTTGTAGTTTTGTAAATCATAGTTTAAGATGGGAGCGTTTTCGACATGGGAGCCTTCAAGAAAAGAGCATACTTATGTGTTTTTAAAAGGTCGGGCACGCATCGGCGACTCCCTTGGTACGCGTAGCATAGGTACTGAAATATTATTGTTTGTGAGCTTTGTCTTTAGTGTTAAAGAGACTACAATACATAATCATTGGACGGTGGCGGGCGTGCAGATTTTCCAATATACAAATTCTCAACAAAATTACTGAGGAATAGTCACAGCCTGAATTCCACACGGGCGCGCGGGCGGTTCCACGGGCACAGCTATTAAGAAAAAAAAAAGTGCTGTCCCTAGTATTTTTTTTACGATCACAGCTTCAAACAAAACAACCCTAATAAATTAATAATATTGAAATCTACTATCTACTATCAGTTCAATGATAAACAGTTATAAAGAAAGGGGATTCCTTAAGTGATACGATCGAACTTCTAATTCTCAGAATACGCACTACGATTCTTCGAAACGCATCAATTCGCACATACGAACTGAGGTAGGCATTTTTTTCGCTTCACCAGGCGCCAAAGCTTTTACGAAAATCGAACATGAGTTGGTGCCAGTTACATCGGCAAAAAATAAGATTGCGACGAACGGTCATTGTGTAAGGACTCTTAAGCGAAACAATACGGACTAATTTGACGTTTTTGTTCAAGTGGCACTTCTGATGCCCATTGTTAATCAATAAATCTTAGAAGTGCATCAGTCTCAGAACTACTTACAGTTACGTTTTGAAGAAGCTCGAAGTCAATTGAAGCGGTAAATATCTATTTGAAACCGAATTATATCACACTGAATAGTAATTACGGAAAACAATGGCGCAATTTAGTTCAGTTAGAATTGCCTATTGTATTTAATTGCAGTCACACCTATCGGATTAAATACGTATTCTATATATGTAAAAGTGTGGTAAAATGCCAATTACGTGAGTAACATGACTGTAAGCTGATAGATATTTTAAACAATTCTCTTCGCATCTGCTTCAGCCAATCAAATCGCGGTACACTTTAATTCCATTTATTAAATCTGCCCGAAGGTCTTTATATAAGTAACGAGACACAGCCCCCCGCTGTTTGTTATCCAACACTAACTACTGGCTTTAGCGTGCATCCCAGCGTGCCATCCCTTGCATAATCCCCCATCGTAATTAACCAGCGGCATTCTTTGCCCGCTTCCTTCATGTTGACTGCAGCGAGGCGCGAAAGTTTTCTCGCGTCCATTTCATCGGAAGCTTTGTAGGATTATCCGACAATTGTCCGGCTAACGGGACCGTCTGTCCGACAATGGCCGGCGGCGTATCATTGCACATTATCCCTCGACAGGCGACCGCTCGTCGGCTCAGCTATTGTGGCGAATTATCAGCGAATTAGAAATCGTCTTTGGAAGTACCGACCCTTTATTCGAGAGTGTAACTAGGTGGCACACCAGTTCAATTACAACAGCACAAAGACCCACATATTGTAAATGCAATAACGCACCATCATCGTTTTAGCCCGTCATCGCTTGTTTGCGGGTCCACCCGATAATTTGGGCCTATCTGCCAGATAAATAAACCAAATTTACTCAGACCCTAATTACACAGCTCTAAAAAACTGGCGACAGTCGCCAATATGTGAAATAGTCACGCAAAAAGTAAAAGCGACGGCAGGTTTGTATGGTGACGTCACGGGCGACAGGGCGGACCCGGGGCGGCGCCTCACTACTCTCGAGCATCACGTTTTGCTAACCGACCGATTAAAAAAGTGCACTTTGCTCTGCTAATAACAGGCTTTTAGCACTCTCCGCTGCTCCGCCGGAGTGGCGGTTATCTGGTGCAGCGAGCAGGGCTCCCGCCGGCGCCGCCTTATCACGCCGGGTAAACAATCGTTACAAGTGACTTCTCGTATCTCGAACACTATTTGCGTTCAGGATTTCGCTAGATAATTTCGACTTTCGATTGCAAACACATTTTCGGGCTAGACGCGAAAAAAATGATGTTGAATTTCGAGGATCCTTTTCAATTACGAAATGTTGCGACAGCTAAATATTGTGTTTTAAAACTGTCATCGTCACTTACCTCATAGGTTTCTTGCTTGATCCTTGTACCTATCAAATTTCATGTTACGGTAGTATTTAGGTTTTTTGCCGCGAATGTTACAGGCGCCTAGTATGTCGCGCGTAACGTTAGCTCGACGGGCGGGCGACGTCGCGTCGACACGCGAGCATGCCATGCTAATTGGCTTGTCGCCAAGTCCACGCCACATGTGCGACAATTATCCCTTACAAGCTATTAGCGACGCCGGGATGTATGCGGAAACGGATGTTTAAATTGCATTCTCCAAATGAGATAAGGAGATTTCCGTGTGACGCATCAACGAATTTTTTATACGAATAGATAACTCAGGAGTTGTTAGAGCAACACTCATCGTGAATCGTAACACTATAAAATATAAAAGTTCGATTTACATAATCACAGTTTTTTAGGGTTCTGTACCCAATCGTGGTGTTAGAGGACCTCAGTATAGCTTCCGAAACCTATACTTCTGCAGCGAGGTGTGAGACAGGGAGATGTGATCTCTCCGAAACTGTTCACTGTTGCATTGGAGGATGTCTTGAAGGTGCTGTACTGGAAAGGGCTAGGCATTAACATAAACTGACAACATACATGCCTGCCTCGTTGGTCTAGTGGTTGCAAGCGCGACTGCTGAGCGTGGGGTCCTGGGTTCGATTCCCGGGTCGGGCAAAGTGTTATTGGGTTTTTTCATTAGGAAATTCTCAGTAGCAGCCCGGAGTCTGGATTTGTGCCCGGTCAATGGCAATAGGCTCGCCCCCTATTACATGGGACTATAACATAACTGGCGAAATGTGGGTGTACTATTACACCTCTGCCTACCCCTTCGGGGAAATACAGGCGTGATGTTATGTTATGTTATTAACATAAACGGCGAGTACACCACTCACTTTGCCGACGACATTAGTCATGGCTGAGATCATGGAGGACCTTTATACAATGCTGATGATGACCTTAGTACAGTTTCCGATAGAGTGGGTCTTAAAATGAATATGGACAAGACATAGACCAGTAAGCCTCTAGACGCCGGTTAGCTGGACACCCCCGGTCACAACGCATATGCTCTACCACTGCATATCATACGTCCCTCCGCCAATCGGAACGTCACTCAGTCAGCGAGCGGCACCAATCATAAGGAATCATACCACCAAACTTTTGAGCCGGCCAATCATAACGCGCCGTCCGCCCCCCTGACCCCACCAACGTTTTACGACTGCGTTCGAATACAAAACTTTGTTTATGCGGAGTCTTGAAGCTTACTGGTCTGTGGGACAAGACGAAGGTTATGTCAAATTCCCATATAGCACCCATTCCCGTAAACACCGGAAACTCTACACTCGAAGTTGTTGACGATACCTAGAACAAACTGTCCAGTTAGGTTATAGGTCCAACTTCGAGAAAGAGGTCAATCGTCGAATCCGACTCTGTTGGGCAGCGTTCGGGAAGCTACGCCATATCTTCTCGTCCAAAATACCACAGTGGCACTGAAACGTAGTCGCTAACAATGGGCCTGATAAGAAAGCTCAGTTACTCAAAAGGAGCGGGTTATGCTCGGAGTGTCCCTGCCCTGCGTGATCGAATCAGAAATGAGGAGATTCGCAGGAGAACGAAGGTAATCGACATAGCCCGAAGAATTGCGGGGCACATTACTAACATATATTACACATGTTATACCTACATATATTGCATAGCATTCGGCTAAAATGATGATGACCCAAAAGGTGCCAACGGGACAATACTGTCTTGTGTTGTCTGTCCGTTCGTCCGGCTGTCTGTCACAGGGCTGTATCTTTTTAAACCTACTAGGTAGCCAGACAATTTTATTTATTGAAGCCGTGTTACTATATGCCCCCTGGATGCCCTGGCTCTTGCCATGATTGTATCCTAATGTGGGATCCAGTGTCACATTCACAACATGTAACAATTTTCCTTGAAAATAATTAAATACTAAAAATAAACGAAGTCTAAACCCAAACGGAGTCCTTATACAAGAAACCCAGAAAACCACGCATTTTTCAACGAGTATTGTTCCTGCTCTGTCTTAAGAATGGTAATACCATAAACTTATTTTACGCTATTTTCAAACTTTGTGTTATTCTAGTGCATACTATAAAGTTTATTAACAAATAAGTATAATAATAAATAAATAATAATTAATGTTAATTAGTATATAAGTATTATATCCATTGTCTAGTACCCATACCACATGCTCTGCTTAGTTTGGGACTAGATGGTCCTGTGTAAAAATGTCCCAAAGATATTTATTTATTTAAATAATAAAAGGCAAACACAGACATGTGTGGTGTGTGTAAGAAAGAGATGGAAATATTTACATGTCGCCAAGTTGATGTCTTTCAAGATATCAACGTGCAGGGCTAATAAACTCTCATGAATGAAATCAGTTTCTATGGGGTATCATGTCGAGGGCAGATACGAAACCCTTAATGCGAGAGACCGACTCGCACTTGTTTTTTTTTTCCAACTAATTTATAAAACACAAAAACTTTTGTACTCTATACATTATTAACATCATTCTTGCTTGTCCACAGAATGACCGCATAACAAAACTGAAGATTGACCACAACCCCTTCGCCAAAGGCTTCCGGGCGTGCGGCCAGTCCAAGTGCAAGCGGAAGAACCCTGACTCCGGCAGCGAGGGCAACCCGGAACCTAGCGCAGAACCCAGTGAGGCCAAGAGACCCTGTTCCGACGCTGCTTCTTCATGTTCAGAGGAAGGCAGCTTGAGGTCGTCGTCGCCGAGATCTCCGCCTTTAATCGAGTCCCCTGCTCCACTCGTGGCGCCGCCAGAGAACATTACACCTCCACCACCTGCTTTCTACCCTCCAGAGTTACCTTACCTAGGACATTTACACATGCCGATGCACCTCGGGCTCTGGCACAGCACTCCGATGGCAAGCGGTTTCTCATGGGGCCCCGCGCTGCCGCCGCCCCCGCCGGTGGCGCCTTCGCCCCCCGCCGCGCCGGCGCCCTGCCGACGGCTAAAAAGCTTCACGATCAGTGCCCTGCTCGGGGAAGGCTGATGTTCATATTGACAATTTTTTTTGGACATAAATGAATATAATGTTTAAGTGTTGACAAATATTATTTGTTCCTCCGCGGATGGAAAACAGTTTCGTAATTTCGCGCCATGTAAATTATAGGATAGGTACTTAAATTAATTACATAAGATTGTTACGCGACAGGGATATTCGCAATACCTACTTACCATAAATTAAAGTAAATAATTATCACATAGTTTTATTTTTAGCGTTCAATTAATTTAAATTTTAAACTCTTCTTTATACCTACCTCGTTAACTTAAGTAATTAATATTGTATTGTGATAGCAGTGCCTTAAGTTTGTATAGTATAAATATTTTAGGTACCGTAAAATGCCCTAACTTGGCCCACAAACCCTACTTTGCCTAGTTGTTTTTTGAGTAAACTATAATAGCTATGATTTCTGTACTTTTTACTTTAAAAACTATGACAACGCTAACTTTTGGTTCGGTTATAAAGTGTCAGTGCGTGTAAAAATAAAGTTAATGCCTTAGGCAAAGTAGGGCTTGTGGGCAAAGTTAGGGCATTTTACGGTAGTCATATAGATCTACAGTTTAATCTCTACAATATTTGAAAATAATGTATAGCTATAATTCTCTACCTACTTAATGTGTAGGTAACTAAATTATCTAAAACATTTAGTTAATTTTACAGTAGATATATTTTATAAAAAAATGCCTTATGTACACTGTAAATTTTGTAAATAATATCAGTCAATGATTAAGTAACTACAATATACTTATTTTTATTTGATTTATAACAGCATTTAATTTTTATTTATTTTATCCTTTTGCCTAAATGGTGATTAAAATCGCGTTCACCATCTGACACAGGAAGATGGAAATTCTCATGTGCTTGTAATTTCACCGGCGCCCGTACCCTTCGTACCGGAACACAGTAATGCAAACCATTACTGTATGGCGGCAGAAATAGGTACGGTGGTAGTAGGTACCTACTTCCCGGACGAGCTCCTTCACTAGATGCTCTACTACTTATTTTGATAGAAAAGATAGAAAGAAAAATGATTTATTGCTACAACAAGAAACTGCTTCTATTGTGTATTTAGTTTTGATTTTCCAGGTTTTTTTTTTTAATATCAAATGGGCTTGCGTTAAAACATATCCCATGTGTTATATATAAGGCGATAAGATATACGATATTTATGATGTTTAATGTATACATATAGGTATATGTATACATTAAACATCATAAAGTTCATGCAAACATCTTAATCGTTTCAGTAATTTGATAACCAAATGTATTAAAGTCTACATCAGTTTTTCCACAATGCCAAGAGTTTCCCATAATTTTCTCTGATAAAATCGATGTCACTTCCTTTCCTATAAAGACCTACGTTCCTATTTCCTTCCTTTATTTTATTTTATTTTTTTATTACAGTTTTGAAGATAGAGCAGGAACAAATCCGTTGAAAAAATGTTTTTCGTAGTTTCTTGTATTGTACCTATTTGTCGTGATAGGGGTCATAGCAACACATATTTTGAAAAAAAAACAACTGGATACGTATTACCGTTCAAAAGATACAGCCTTGTTACAGACAGACGGACGGACAGACAGCATAGCGAGAGTAGTAGGGTCCCGTTTGGCACCCTTTGGGTACAGAACCCTAAAAAGACAGTTATTTCGAAATCGAAAGACACTTCAATTTCATTTTCTTTTCTCATACTCGGAAAGTAGTGTTTGTTTGATCTGAGTAGCGGGTGGAAGACGCTGCTTCCCTCTCTAGGGCGGGAAAGACTCATAGTAATTGCTTCCCTCCCTAGGGCGCGAATGAATTTTCAAAATAGAATAGAATTTGGTTAGGTAGTCGGCTACGAAAATTTTACTTAATTATGAAAAATATCGATTAAAATAAAAAGAAAAATTCTGCGGTCTTGTGAGGGTATAATCAGCCAATGTGAATTTAAAAAAATGCGTGACTATGACTATATAATTTGGCAGGATACTAACTCTGAAAGCTATACCGAAATTCTAAATCTCTGTTTTATAGACTAATATTTGATTCAAAATGAGTTCAAGCGATTCTGAAATATTTTTACTTTCCTTATATTCGAAATGAAAAGTAGAGTGTTTAACACGGGTGAGAGTTATCAATTCCTACTCGGTCTATATACCTCGTATGGGAATTGATTCCTTTCTACCCTTGTATAACAATCTATACTATTACCTACTGGCTAACGCACGTGGTTTCGCTCCCGTGGTAGATATGTTGATAAAAAGTATCCTGTGTTAATCGTGGACATAATCTGTGCGCCCGATCTATCTGAAGGTTCTAGACTGCTCCTCCCTGCGCCTCCCTTTTCGAGCCCCTCGGACGTTACTCTGTATTTAAGCAATGAAGATAAAGTTTAAAATGCTGCGTAACTGAAACACTGAGGTAATATGTACTACGTACTAGAGAAGACACCTCGAACAAAATGTTTGTAGCACGTTTTAGAGCTCCTGCACTCTCACTCGCTTAGCCACGCTCGCCGCGCGCTTGCTCCGTGGCCAGCAAGTTGCGCGATATTTTTTTTTCGTAATGTCTACTCTAGTACGTACTTAGTACATATTACCTCAGTGAACTGAAACTGCTCGCCGCTTCGCAGTCGGCCGCTGACATCTCAGTGTTAATTGAGCATTAAAAAAAAAATGCAGCACCATCTAGTTCCAAACTAAGCAGAGCTTGTGCTATGGGTACTAGACAATGGATATAATACTTATATACTTTTTTTTTGTAAATACATGCTCATAATAACACTTATGTTCATCACACAAATATTTATGTCCTGTGGGAATCGAACCCACGACCTCGTGATCAGCAGTCCGATACTCAAACCACTAGACCACACACGTTTTAGAACTGATTAGATTAGGTACCTACTCGCTCTTTCCAAATGAATATAGCCACCTTATAGTTTTCTCAGCATCAAGAGAACCCTCACAGACGGTGTAGCAGTAAATTATTGTTACCTGTTGTAATAATTAAGTAACTATTCACGTTAAATATTAATTTGGGCTAAATGATTTTACATTTGTCTAAAATATTACAGCTTCAGTAGGTTGTTAACTATCTGTTTCAGTAAGTTGTTAACTATCTGTTAGAGCGAAAGAAAAAAAAACCAAGAAAGGGATGGTCTTGTAGCTTTAAGGTCAAAGCTTGTATTTGTCAAGAAGCACAGCAAAAATATTTGGTAGCTATTATGTAAGCCCCACTACCCAAAGGCTATGCCTAGGTACCTAGATGGCGCAATTCTCGATATCCAACTATCGGTGATCAATGTAAGTGGGCCACTAATCTTCAGAAATAACCACAGTGTACATGAACGAAATCTCTTCCCATCTCTTCTCGTGGGTGTCGTAAAAGGCGACCAAGGGGTTCACCAGAGGATGGGCAGCAGCGTTCTCTGAGTATTTATTCAACAAACTACAATCGCCAAACCGCCTGCCAAGCGTGGCAATTACAGCATATCTAAAAAAAGTAAGTCTAAGTCAAAGAGATTTAATATAGGGCATATTTAATGTCTTTGGTCTAAGTATATACTATCTATCTATCTATCATATCCCTCTTTTGGGGGAGACCTATGTCCTGCAATGGACGACTTTCGGTTGAAATGATAATGATGATGCAGCAGTGCCTCTGTACTATTCCTTTCTAGGTATTTTATTATTATTTATCTGTGTGTGTATTATAAATAAATGATGACATGAATGAAATTACAGATGAGTTTGGTAAGGTCGAGGAAGTTAGTGGCTTCTAATAAATTCAAGAGTTAGATAGTTTCCACTAGCGACATCTCTTATTTAATAGCAGGACTAAAATGTGTTACAATTCGTATTATTATTTAATAAAACCGGCCAAGTGCGAGTCAGACTCGCGCAGTAAGGGTTCCGTACCTCTCAACGACCTGATACCCCATAAAAACTAATTTAATTTACGAGAGTTTACCAAAAGACATCAACGCACAGTGTACGAAATATGCATTTTTGCATGTCTTTCTTACGCTGGTACCACCACATATGTCTATATTTGTCTTATTTTTAGTAATTGTTGCTAAACTACATAATATGCACTATAATCTGACCAAGTTTGACGTCGGTATATATTACCGTTTTGATGATAGAGCAGGAACAAAAACGTTGAAAAAAATGCATGTTTTTTGAGGTTTCTTGTAGGGGACCCCTTCGGTTTTTTTTTTTAGTTTTTCTTATCATACGTGATAGGTGGTGGTGGTGGTAGGTGGGTGCGGGCTAGCTCCAATAGCATCCTGGGCATGATTGCAGTCAGATTAGATTGCTGTCTTTTGAATCGCTGCTCCAGAATTTCTGCTGGAATTCTGAAGCAGTGATTCAAAAAACTTTATTGTTAATTTTGAATTGTTTTATAATTGGATTGCATTTTAATTTTGATATTACTAACATAGTTTGTAAGTAAATAATGTTACTTACCCTATGAGACTTGGTTACTTGAATTAAAAAAAAATATATATTTATATAGGGGTCACAGCAACACATATTCTGCGAAAATTTCAACCAGCTAACTATTACCGTTCAAAAGATTCAGCTCTGTGACAAGCAGATGGATGGACGGACGGACGGACAGCGTAGCGAGAGTAATAGGGTCCCGTTTGGAACCCTTCGGGTACGGAACCCTAAAAATTAATGCTTACATAATTTTTCTGTCTTTTAGTGCCTATAAATTAATTATTATACAGGGTATCCCATCACTATGCTTCATGGAAGGAAAGTACCTTAAATATTGAAAGGAGACTGAAAGTCAAACACGATCGACACAATCATTGGTCGACACGATTGGCGCAGTGGTTAAGCGATCGGCTTCTGCTTCTTCAACCCTTAGGTTGCGGGTTCGCTTCCCGCATGGAAAAAATATTTGTGTGATCCACAAATAGTTGTTTCGGGTCAGGGTGTCTGTGCATGTGAGATTTGTTTGTTAACGCACCCACGATACAACAGAAATCCTATCGGAGCAATATATTTAAAAAACATTGTCGGTGATGGGGACTGCCTACTGCCGACAGAAGTGAAAGCTTAAAACTGTCACATTTGCCTGTCGCATATATCATCTTTGGTCGCATTTCGATGACGTAGGGTGACGCGAACTCATAAGTTTTGCCTGTGGTTTTGCCCCAAAAATCGCTCAATGCGGCTAAAGAAGTTTTCACTTCAAAAAAGTTATTGTGTGATCATGGGCGCCGCCAGTATTACTTTCAGGGAGGTGAATCTGCACACATTATGCTATTAACTAATATACAATATTGAATTATATAATATAACGTATATATAAATTTGGACAGCAAACAAGACGCCTTCAGTTTTTATTCAAACAGTAAATTAATAATAAAAAATTAAAAAAACTATGTATTTTCTTTCCTGACACGATGCAAGTGCAACCCTTTGCACCCCGCTGTCGGCGCCCATGTGTGTCATGTATCATCATTTCAGCTCAAAGACTTCCACTGCTGGATATAGGCCTCCCCCAAAAAGAGGGGATATGCCATAATCGGTGGCAAGTGTGGACTTGGCAGGCGAGTTGGCGATCGCAGTTGGTTGAATACTCAGAGAACGATGCTGCCCATCCTCTGGTGAATCCCTTAGTCGTCTTTTACGACACCCATGAGAAGATATAGGGTGGTGCAATTCTTTACGTCCGGCACCACACAGAACAAAATAACATGATACACAATAACTTATTCAAAACAAACACACCAAAATCATTCACATATTCACATACTTACATAGATGTATGCAAGTATGTGAATATTAGAATGATTTTAGTTTGTTTTGGCTTTAGATCTACTGACTGAGTATAACATTTACTGAAGTTACGGGTTTCTAAATGTATTATTAAATAACTCTTGGATAGGTATGAAGCCAATTGAAATGAGTAAAGCTTTACCAATTAATAATTTTGATATATTTGAATTTATAAGATACATACACACAGAATACTGAATAACACAATTATGTACACCATATGCATCTAACAATGTTTTAACCAATAACAGTATTTCCTATTAATTTACTATTAGCAATTTTAAATTATTATATTTGTGATTGTTTATAAAAATATTGCACTCCCATTGAAATGTAGAAGAACGTCAGAGATAAAACATGTACCTACATTACACAATACATCCAGATAATATAAGTGGAATTAATTTATTCTTATTTCGTAAGACACCAATACAATAACAATAACACTCCTATCCAGCTACAAGGTTTTGTAGCTCAGAACTTAACTCATTGGTGTCAATGTTGACTTTAGCATTGGTAGTGGGTGCAGGCGCACTCGATTCTCTGTTGCAAGCCTTCTTGTGCACAAACCAGTGGAGGCGCTGGCACTCCCGGTCACAGTATTGCACGGATTTACACTTAGAACACTTTTTAGCAGGCTTCTCATCCCCACAAGTGCTGCAGTAGGGGATGGCGTCAACAAATCCTCTCTGACCATTTATAGTGCAGTTGATCACAGACAATGCTGGCGGAGGATCTTTACTAGTCAGCGAAGATACCATCTGGTGGAAGGTAGTACATTCTCTAAAGGGGAACTCCCTCACACAATCTTTAAGGAATGTATCCATCAAGTCTAAAGAAAAACCATCTTTTCCAGGCTTCAATAACTTCTTAGAAAATACCTCAACAATATCATGTTTTTTGTCATCTTTATCTGTATTTGATTTCTTATCTCTAATGTTGTGTATTTCTCTAAGAACATAAGCTAGGTAGTGGTACTTAAATGCCATCACTTCATTAGTATCACCACCTCTTGTCATTTCTTTCTTGCACAGCAGCTCAAGCGTTTTTATTACTTTCTCAGCATTGTCTAGTAAGGTAGGTAAGTGTTGTAGATTAAGCGCTAGTCGTACAGGGTGGATGTTCACACCTAAAACAAACTTGTGAAGAGGCTCAACTAAGGATGCAGGTAAGTATGGTTCCATTTGCTGTCCTTGTATAGCACTAAAGTAGGCGATTTCGCTGCGAGGCACGTAGTTGTTGATGGTCGCAACGGTGTGGTGGTTCCCAACAAATGCAGCCATTTGCGAGGCAGTGCGCCCAACAGAGTTAGTGGCAATCGACTTCGCGCCGGCGTCCAGTAGCAGCTTGCAAACCTCGGAGCTACCAGATAGGGCACCGAAGTGCAGAGCCGTGTAGTTGTACTCGTGCTTGCCAGAGTTCACATCTGCGCCCTGTAAGCGATTGAAAAAAACTAATAAGTCACACGAAAACAAATGTGTGCCAAAAATTACTATGAAAGTTACGTACCCTATCGAGCAGCAATTGAACCATATCCTTGTTCCCCTTATAAGCGGCGTGTTGAAGCGCAGTCATACCATTTTCGTCAAAGAAATCGACGGTCCCTTTGTGTTGGGCCAAGATATTCTTGAATTCTATCAAGTCATTTTGGGCTATGGCATCGAAGATAGTTTTATCAGCACTGGTCTTTTCTTCACTTTTCCCCTCCATATCGATTTTCAGGAAGCTTTCTATTGAACGGAAAAATGCTAACAGACGCAAACAACCTATAAAGTTGACTGTCAAAGTCAAATATCAATGAACTGAGTAAACTGACTGACACTCACACAACTGACAGTTCTAGGGCTTGACTTGGCTGACAAAATGTTATAGACATTGAAAAATACGAGTAATAGTCGAATTTCATGTAAAGATTTATACATTATCTTAATTTTCATGGAATTTATTTGGTTGCGTTTGTTAAACGGAAAAAAGAAAATTATAAAACTGATGATAAAGGAGGCTCTTAGGTAAATCAATTTTCATCATAGATATCTTTGACGTTAATATACAGAATATCCATCAATATGCTTCATGGAGGGAAAGTGCTTTAAATATTGGAAATATGAAATTTGGCTTAGCAGACTTCATTTTATTTTTTTAAATAAGAAATTCTGCATTCACAGATTATTAAAAAATCTCTTACCTGAGCTGGAAATCGAACTAGCACAATCGCGAAAAAGTATCATTCTGTTTTTTATAGCTTCTGTTGATAGGGTTAATAAGAAGAACAAAATCTGTTCAACAAACATAGTGTTTAAAATTAAAAGAAGTGCATGAAATATGGAAGAACAATAAATAAAATAAGGTGTTACATAAAAGAACAAAATACATGTTTGAAATAGTTTAGGAAATAGGTGCCTTTGATTTGGTTTGATTTGAGAAAAAATTGTCACCGACTCGACTTCCTAAACTGTTTCAAACAAATTATTTTATTCTTTTTGAAGTCGGTTTTTACTTTTTCAAAGTTTATTTTATTTTTCTATTTTTAGTGGATAGAAAGACAAACGATTGCTGCAATCCCTGATGATTTGCTGTCATTCATTGAAGAGTTCTGTTCTTTATTAACCGACTTCATCTCGGTAGATCTTCAGCAGATTTTCACTAAATGATACTTTCTGAATGCAAATGCTTGATTTGTTGATAAAAATACCAAAATCTAAAATCTTAAAAAAATCTCTCAATTCCACATGAATTCCATTATCAGAACTTGATTTTGATAAAAATGGGACCAATCTGCAAGTATATCCTTTTAAATAAAAAACATAAAAAAAACCGGCCAAGAGCATGTCGGGCCATGCTCAGTATTATAAGGTTCCTTAAGTAGGTCTAATTACAAACGAATCAAATCGAATATTAATCATTGATATTTTAGTTTTTGCAAACAGCGCCACCTAGCGCTAAATTTAAGAAGTGTGTCATATCAATATAACACAAAGTTACTTTTGTGTTTTTTTTATTTAGAAAGTAACTAAAGGAGCATCATTTGTTATGAACATTTTTCTCTAAGGTCAATGACCTATGAACTAGGACGTCTTAAGTATTTTTCAGATTTCTCACTATAACTCAAAAATTTATAATCACATTTTACTCGAAATAATTTAAAAAGAGAGTTTTTATAAAGTTCTATCAATGTGGAAGACTATAAGTTTCTACGTTGCATAGTTTATAAATGGCAGGGGGGACACACATTGCAAGCCACTTTGGCGAACTATATTTCACAGATGGTATACCTGATAAAAAACTTATGTATGAAACATTACCTTCATTTTAGTAGACCTATTCAATGATACCCCACACGAGGGGGCAGCGCAACGAAAAAAAATGTTTCATCCCCATTTCACATGTATGGGCGCCACCCCTAAAATATGTTATCAAGATTTTTTTATTCTTTTGAAATTGTGTTTCTTATGTATTATAAGTATGTATTTACTAAAAAAGTATATAAGCATTATATCCATTGTCTAGTACCCATATCACAAGCTCTGCTTAGTTTGGGACTAGATGGTTCTGTGTAAAAATGTCCCGAAGATATTTATTTATTTATTTATCTATATCTAAACCATTTTTCAACAAAATTTCATTGACTTATGTTTACAACTGTAGAAGTTATTAAGCTGTAAAGGATTAGGACAGACGGACAGACGGACAGACGGATGGACATGACGAAACTATAAGGGTTCCTTGTAAGACTACGGAACCCTAAAAAACCAAATCGGTGTACAAATGACGGAGTTCTGAGGTGACAAACATAAAAAAAAATACAATCAAACTGAGAACTTCCTACTTTTTTTAAGTCGGTTAAAAATAAAATGAAGTCTTCTTCAAGTGAAATTCCGTATTATCAATTTTTAAGTACTTCCTTTCATGAAACATAACGATGGGTTGGTCCCATAATAAAAGTTGTTCTATGCGATGCCCTGAATGAGCTCTTAAAATATGACCACGTATTTCTGATACACGTTGTATAAGGTTATATCACATTGGTTGGCAAAACTTCACAGACGTGATGGATATCGATGATAATAAAATCTAATCTAATGATAATAAAATAAAACAAAAAACTCATAATTTCATTCAAGTCTGCTGATTACGCAATGTTAGTCATGGGACGCCTGACCTTGGCTTACATACTTTTTTTTTTAAAGAAATGTCAGATACCCTAGTACTACAATTGTTTTTAAATAGTTTCGTAAAAAATACTGTTAGTGTATAGCGCGGCCGTTGACCCCGTGATCTGGCTGTAGTTAAAATTATGAGTTCAGGAGATCATATTTTTTCTTGTTTTATTATTGTTACATATCGATACTTATCACGTCTGCGAAGATTCACCAACTAATTTGAATTCACGTTATACAAAGGTATCATATAATAATATATAGTATAATAATAATATCAGTTACCATCAGTTTTCTAAAATATTCTGACTTAATATAACTCTTTAAAATTGTTAGAGTAGGTACCTAGCTTACTAATTTTAATGATAAGGAAAAATTATCGTATATTACGGAATTAGGTGAAATATTATTACACATTGCTCAGCTTGAGTTCGTAGCAGATGAATGATTTTCAGCATCAAAATTATCGTATTTTAGCGTATGACAATCCATTTTGTATCGAACCAGAGGCAAAGTTATCATCGTACATCTACGATAATTATCGTACGTCTAGTAACGCTGATCTCAAACATAGAAAAATAGCCAGGATAGATTCGTGTAAAAATGCATACCTAACCTCTCTTTCATAATAATATCCTTGGTTTTTGGTTTTGGTTGGTCTTATTGCAATTTATACTTATCCTACTAATATTATAATAGTGAAATTTTATGAAAATGTTTGGATGTTTGTTACTCAATCAAGCTGTAAAGGCTGAACGGTTTTGGATGAAATTTGGCATAAGTACAGATATATCATAAAATATAACCCGGATTAACATATAGGCTACATTTTATCCCAGGAAGATGAACAGTTCCCGAGAGAGATGCACGATAAACGACATCCCACGCGGGTGAAGCCATGGGCATAGGCTAGTTGCCAATATTGATGTAAGCATGGAAAAAATATCTAAACAGTTCAAATGACAAAAAAAAAACTCGACATCAACGATTATTTCTAAAGTGGCATTTCCTACATTTATATGACCAATTATGTGCTCAAGGATTTAATTGTTTTAAAAGGAAGGTTGTCTATGAATTGTATAAATGAAACTCTAATATAGTAAGTATAAATTTATTCTAACAATCAATAGTCATAATGGCTGGTATGACTATTGATATAACATCAACAACTATAAATACAAGCTACATAATACATCTATACGTTACTAACATGAAGAATATTTTAAGCTAAAACTGCTAAACAGTAACTGCCTCATGAATTACACAAGAGGTAAGTAAAAGCGAAAATTGAGTGGTTGAATGAACGACTCCAATACTGTTTTTATTATTATTATAAATTTGAAAGGCCGAAAAATTACAATAAGTACTAACATCAAGATAATAAAAAAGAGATAAATTTTACACTACACATCAAGAAAGCTGTAGTGCAGCGTGTATGGAGCTTGTTACATTTCTATCGTATTGGAAGATCCATTGATTTCCAATCATCAACTTCAAAATCTTTGTACAATTCATCAGTCCGCATTGCCCAGGACGGAGTGATGAATAGTAGTTAAACCAAAAAGATAACAAGATAATATCTGAAACATATTTATAAAAATGGAGCACCCAAATATTGAATCTATCCACAACATTAAGATACACAAATGTTAGAACTTGAGATTAATTAATACGGGATAATAATCCCATAAATAGACACAAATAAATAATGTGGGTACATGAACTTTAAGTTTTATATTTATTCATATTAATTCTTATAATTTTATTGTTTCTATTATCTACACAGCATTTTTTTTTCTTAACCCTAGTGTAACCACTAATGTTTTGATTACATATATCGATAAAATATAGATATAAGGTTTGAACTTTGAATATAATTATGCTACTTAGATAGGTACTTATTTGCGCTCAAAATATATTGCGCTAAAATTATTAATGAAAATCAAAATCTTCTATTTTTATACCTGTGTTTATATGATCGTATGCTTAATATTATTAATAATTATATACCCACTTATTGTTAAAAAACAGCCATATAATTCTCTTAAAGCTAGAAAAATGGAAAGATAATATCCTAAATTATTAATGCTACAATACACGTTTCGAGTTACAAATGTACATTTTTAATATTTATATTTAATTTATTTACTACAACAGAAGTATGCTCAATACATAAATACAACATTTTTGATTAATTAAGCTCATACACAAGAATAGTCGATTAGTAAGTTTATTTTTCCTCAGCCACTTCGCAGCACTACAGTGTCATGTTGCCATGTGTTATTTTCCATGATTGCCAATAAAATAAAATAATAGAAAAAATAAAACGCAGAAATCCCATAATGGACTAACATTGTAAATGTAAATAAATAAATATTACGAAATGGGAAATGGGGAATATTTACCAACTAAGTTTATATCGAAGAAGTAAAGTAGTAAAATATACGATAGTAATAACCTATACATTTTATTTAAAATGTTAAATGAATATTAAGTTCTCGTAGCGTCCAAGTAGCATTTTCTTTCATAATAATAATTGTTCCAGCGTCAACCTTAATGCTTGATGGGTAATATCTAAACTATAGCTAAAACATCGACGGTTTGCTGAATTGTCGGTAAATCTTACAGGCGTGTTACACATACCTACACGCAATTGCTACAATAGTTAAGACTCTAATAATTATGGCTATTAAAAACCTAGTACCTACCTACCTACTTTGATAAGTATAGACATAAATACAAAACTTGTAAATCGTCATTGAATTATTATTCATACCTACGAACTTGCAGGGTTTTATAATGATGAAATACCTATACATTTTATTTATGAGAAACTTACTATAATCTATAATGCGTACCTATAATATATTTTTGTAGAATAAGTGAACTGAAGCTCACATTATCAGAGCTCAGGCCAACTAAAAATATCAGAGTGACTTATTATTTTTTGCTCAGTGACCTGCTCAACCTATCGAGCAACTCATTTTGTACCTACTTACCTAATAAATACCTACCTAGCATTATTATATTTGTGCTCTAGAAGCAAGCTTTTACGTAATCCAATAAATATTCAATAATTTATACTATAACATGAGTATTATATCCTTATCATTAGACCATCACTACTTACCCTTTCGACTCCGCCTTCAATGCTTACCACGACATAAAACTAACAGATTCAAAAAGTCTTACGTCACAAACGCCCAAAGTTTGAAAAAGTACGCGCAAGTAATACTCGGAAGTGTCCTACTCAGAGTAGCAGACAAAGGAAGTGCTAATGTACCCGACGATCATACAATTACGTGCATTCATTGACTTGGTATAATCAAACCGTGCATTTCTTCTCTCCTGCGACCTCATTAGAAGCTGGGTTGTACGTAGATATAAGCACTCCTCCCCCCCTAGCCAAGTTGACAACTACCTACAATGTTGACAATCTACAATCGTCAACGCTATAGAAAACCAGAAAACAATCAAAATCAAAATGTATGGGAATGACATATCTCAACGAATGACTTTTTCGTTGAGATATATCATTCCCATACATTTTGATTGTTGTCTATAGCGTTGACGATTGTAGATTGTCAACTTGGGTAGGGGGGCTTGTCTTTCTTCTTAGTAGTAGGTACGGTCAGCCGCATATCAATGGTAATAAAACCCTTACTAGCGGAACTGGCTTAGTATTTAAGTTTCGGTTCTGCTTATACTGGCTTTGTTACCACTGATGTGCGCTTGACTGTACGTAACGTCTAGACATAGTAGACGTCGAAGGAGAGTTGTGCTCAGACGAGCGCGGGGGCGGACGCGAGGGGCGGGGTAGCGGGGGGCTGTGGGGAGGTGGGGGTTTGGACTGCAGATGTCAGACGCACCCCACCGCTCTCTGACACCACCATGCCGTTGTGTACGGTGCCGTTGCCCTCGGTGTCTGCGTAGGGTGTTGTCAGCAGGCGTAGACGCTGAAAACCATTTAATGGGTAAAGTTAGTGAGGTTATGCACTCAAACTTGTGTGAAAAAGAAATAAATCAAAAGCAAGTATACTATAACTAGTAAAAGGCGAAAATATACAGCTTCCTCAAACGTTAACTTCCCTTGATAGTCACTACTTTGGTTAATTTGCGAGGAATGCGAGGATCCGACGACCGTTAGGTTTTGGGACGACCATTGGCCTGCCCATCTAAATCCAACTGGCAAGGTACTGAGAACCGACCACAAATGACGTTGGATAAGGGATCCGTTAGATTGGAAGATCTTCCAACTTAACCATCCCATTAACTCAGCCTATCGCATTCCACTGCTGGACATAGGCCTCTCCCAAGTTGTACCACAACACTCGGTCCTCTGCCTTCCGCGTCCATTCCCCCCTAGCTACCTTCTTCAGGCCTTCGGTCCCCTAACTGAGGGGGCGCCCTACAATGCGTTTGCTGATTCGCGGTCTCTACTCAAGGAATCGCCTGCTCCAATGGCCATCGGTCCTTCAACAGACATGGGCAGCCCACTGCCACTTCAGCTTACTGATCCTACAAGTTATGTCGGTCACTCCGGGTTTTTCTCCGGATAATCTCGTTACGAATCAACCTTCTAACCCTATCATAATCAGCTCATAACTGTCACACTGCTGATCAAAGCGGCCTCTTCTAAGAATGAAAATAATTCAGGCTGTACATGTCAATTTTGGCTGTTCATGCTACCTACTATGGATTAGACGACTTCACAAACCATCAAGAACTTTATGGAGCAACCTCAGGTGTGCAGGTTTTCTTACGACGTTCTAGCTCTATCGGTTGTGGTGACCCCGACGTGTTCGTGACAAACAGTGTTTCCACAAGGGTGACGCCAGTATGAACACCATTGCAGCCTTATTTTATTTATTTATTAATACCCTCACTGCCAACCAGCATCCTCGACTTCATGGGAACCTCACTACATGCCTGCAGCGCACGCACACCTTTTATATGTTTTCGGGTGAAAGACCTCATGGATACCCTCCGTCTGGGGATGGCAGAGGGGTATGTCGCACTAAAACCACACGGTGGCCATCCTCTGCACAAAACAGAGGAGCTCCGGGAACTTCATTGGACCGCGCCGGTGTCCCTCTAGTGCTATGCCTTTGGCACGTACCGGGAAACCAATATTGTTTCCCCCACAGTAGCATGCGACCACTATGTACTGATGCCCGCCGCAGGGTCGCTTAATAGACGCCTCGAGTCCCCCACTCTTAGCGTCCATGATCCCGAAGGTCCCCTGCCTGATGTGGCGGCAGGGGATGCAGCTCTTCACCCTGCACCAGGGTGGAAGCCTCTGCGGCGCCTCCTTATTCGACCGGGATCAGCCCTCTCCCGATATCGCTCTTCAACTCTCAGCCCACATCAACAAGTTAAACAAAAATAAACTCCATACATACCTCAACGAATGTTCCTTTAGTGGTGATCAGCTTGTAGATAGCCACAGTAGGAATGCACATGACACTTGAGCCAGCAATGCCCCAGCCTAGCGCATTGGCCCACCAGGGGTACACGTAGGCCTCGTATCTCAGGGGTTCGTAGTCTAGTAGTCCGTAAGCAATGATAAAGAGGAGGAAGGCTGGGGCGGCGAAGCGCCAGCAGACGCGCCAGTATAGACCGGGACGGAAACCGATCATGTCGCGGATGTCCTCGCAGAAACGCTCCGTACCTGGTGGTAGAAGGCAATGGAGATCAAGAATGCTGAAGGTTAGGCAGAGACGCTGTTTTGCAGGAGGCTAGTTATGCGTTCTTCGTTTTTATATACCTACCTGTTAGTTTTCTGTACCTGTTACAATGCGGTTTCTGTACCTGTTACAATGTTTAGTTATTTAAATGTTGCGCGCCGTTAACTGGGACAGTAAACCATTTTTTTCTGTCTTCTTTCTTTCGTGCAGACTTGTCGTGAAGAACACAAGAAGAAACATCCCGATGAGAAAGTTCTGTTTGCTACATTCTTAAATAAATGCGCTGAGAGGTCCACCTTTCAGCGCATTTATTTAAGAATGTAGCAAACAGAACTTCCAATGTAAGTGACTTATCTGTTGTAGCTAGCTGTCTTTCAGTTTTCCTTTATCCTATCATTTTATTAGTTACAGTAGACTTAGTTGAGTATTATTAAATTAATTATTAACGGTATGGAATACTCACACCTGTAGGTACCAGTTAGACTAGTGCCTTCGTAACTTTTACGAAAATCAGAAATTCACAATGTTTTATCACCATCCCATGATCAAATATTATCGTACGTGCCCATTTGCCTACATTATAAAGACCTTAGAGTCAATTTCTTTTTGCTTTCATTTGTTCTAAGCATACTTTTTCTAAAATTTTGTTAGAACCAAATGAAATGACAAAGAAAAAAAGATGTCAGTACCAAAATATTTTAAGCAGTATCTTAACTTACCATAAATCCAAGACACAGCAATAGCTTCAAAGAAGACAGCAATCAGTATGGAATATCCTGCAGCATATCGATCAAGCAGTTGGAAGAAGTAGAAGCCGCCGTTAGTGCAAGAAGCAAGCCCCACGAAGAAGTACAAAGTAAAGAGACAGGCCACGAAGATCTCGCGGTGGCGCCCGATCGGAGGGAACTCGTCGCTTAGCGCTGTTATTATCGCTTCGGAGCCGCCGAACTGGGAAACAGTATTACATCATGAAAAAGGTCAAGGCCGTAGGCCGTTGGCCGTAGGCCGTTGGCCGTCTCAATATCTAATTGTGCCACAACCAATATACAACGTGTATCAGAAATGCGTGGTCATATTTGAAGAGCTTATTCAGGGGATGCTATCGACCAACTTTCACTATGGAACCAACCCTGAAATCGCGAAAAAATTATCAGCTGATCCTTACGTTTTGTCGAGCGACATCAGTGTTTTAGTAGGGAACAGCTGATATTTTATTCGCGTTTTCATGGTTGGTCCCATAGTAAAAGTTGTTCTATGCTATGTCCTGAATTAGCTCTTAAAATACGACCACGCATTTCTGATACAGGTTGTAGAGTTGATAGAATTGTACATATTTTTAAGCAGCTTTATAGATATTTTTGAAATGACACTCACATAATTTATGTAATAATCAACGAAAATCATTCATAGCCCTTCAACGCGAAAATCTAACATTATCACAGTAGGTAGGCCGAAATAGCAACTAACGGCCTCGTTTAGTTAAAATGGACTCGGCTAATGATGTCGATTCTCTTGTTCACAAACTAAACTTATTTTAAACTACCCGTCTCTTTTACCAATAGTAGATACAAGAAAGGGATGGCAACAATTTTAGTGCTGTCAAATTAGTCGGAATTAAACCATACCAAGTTTAGTCGTGATCTCGGAACGTGCCGACTAAAATACAAAGAAATGTAACACGTAACCTAATTTGACAGATCTAAAATTGTTGCAATCTCTTTCTGGTAGTAGATACTATTAGTCAAAGAGAGCTATAGTTTAAAATAAGTTTAGTTCGTGAACAAGAGAATCGACACCAGTGCCATAGAATAGGTCTTCTCTTTTCTTATGCCAGTGCCTCGTCCTTTTAAAATCACTTCGGAAATACTCGGCTTCACCTCGTATTTTCAATATTACTCGACCGTCAATTACTTTATTTCAGGCCTAATAATGTACTATTATACAGTATGTAACAAAAACCCTGTTGTTCCTGTGAGCTACGTTTTCAGAATCGAACTTCATACGTAAGTACACAACTCATTTGGAAAATCTCTTCAGTAAAAATAATCAAATTACCTAAATATTAAATCATTATTAATTGAGTTGAGTACTGGATGGCGCAGCGTGGGTAGGCCCCCCACAAGGTGGACCGACGACCTGGTGAAGGTCGCGGGAATCCGCTGGATGCGGAAGGCACAGGACCGGTCGTTGTGGCGATGCTTGGGGGAGGCCTATGTCCAGCAGTGGACGTCTTTCGGCTGAAATGATGATGATGATGATGAAGTGAGTCCGTGTGGTGCCGGATTAAAGAATAGCACCACCCTTATCTCTTTTCATGGGTGTCGTAAAAGGCGACTAAGGGATTCACCAGAGGATGGGCAGCAGCGTTCTCTGAGTATTTAACCAACCAACAGCGATCGCCAACCCGCCTGCCAAGCGTGGCGATTATGGCATATCCCCCCCTTAATTGGAGGAGGCCTATGTCCAGTAGTGGACGTCTTTCGGCTGAAATGATGATGATGATTAATTGTCAACTCGCACTAGGCCAGCGTGGTTGACTAAGGCCTTAGCCTTCTCGTACTGAGAAGAGGCCCGTGCCCAGCAGTGGGACAGTAATGGGCTGATTATTATATTTTATTTTATTTGATATTTTTATTGAAGATTTTTTTCCAAATGAGTTGTGTCCTTACGTATGAATATCGATTCTGATAACGTAGCTCACAGGAACAACAGGGTTTTTGTTACATACTGTTTAATGTGTTATGATAATAATGCAGGTCAATGTCAGAAGTAACATAACAACATAACATCACGCCTGTATTTCCCCGAAGGGGTAGGCAGAGGTGTAATAGTACACCCACATTTCGCCAGTTATGTTATCAGTCCCATGTAATAGGGGGCGAGCCTATTGCCATTAACCGGGCACTAATCCAGACTCCGGGCTGCTACTGAGAATTTCCTAATGAAAAAACCCAATAACACTTTGCCCGACCCGGGAATCGAACCCAGGACCCCATGACCACTAGACCAACGAGGCAGTCAGATGCCAGAAGTAAGCAAACAAAATTTACAATAAGAATGTGCCTTCAAAGAATGATTCAAACTACTTACAGAACTATCCAACCCAAGAGTGAGGAGCATCATAAAGAATATCAAAGCCCAGAAGGTGGACCCTGGCATGGTGGCTATAGCCGCCGGGTAGACCACGAACACGAGACCTGGTCCTTCAGTAGCCACGTCCTGCACATCCCTGCCGGAAGCGTGGGCCATGTACCCTAGCACGCTGAAGATCACGAAGCCGGCGATGAAGGAAGTCGCTGAATTGATCACGCTGGTCAGTATTGCGTCCCTGAGAAACAAATTTTGTTGGTGGGTAAAAGAACCAGATTTTTTGTTGTGACTTTCAGGTCAAATACTGCGTAGTTATAAAAACACAAGTAGTTAATTTCGTTTTGTATTAAATCGGTTACAAAAGGCCAAGTCTTTAAAAGCATAATGAAAAACTCACAAGGCAATTATAAAATCAGTTGGGGAAATTTTATGATCAAGATATTGCTGCTCTTGGATATAATAGTAGTAGCAAAGCTCTTTGAAAAAGAGCTCGTCCGGGGAAATACTACCACCATACCTACTTCTGCCGCCAAACAGTGATGCTTGCATTGCTGTGTTGAGGTGCGAAGGGTACGGGTGCCGGTGAATTACAATCACATGAGACTTTCCATCTTCATGTCTCAGTTTGGTGAACCGACTTCAGGTACCATTTAGGCAACATCCTTGGAGGTATTGCAGTTGTGATGGGTGAAGGTAACCGCTTAACACCAGGTGGGCATTTAGCTCGTTTCTCCATCCTATAATATATAAAAAACAGCCAAGTGCGGGTCGGACTCACGCAGTAAGGGTTCCGTACCACCCATCGACCTGATACCCCATAGAAACTGATTTAGTTTACGAGAGTTCATCAAAAGACATCAGACATCACGCACCGTGCGCGTAATATAAATATTTGCATCTTTTTCTTACGCAAGTACCACCACAAATGTCTTTGTTTGCCCTATTTTTAGTATTTGCTGCTAAACTGCATAGTATGCACTATAATCAGACCAAGTATGACGCTGGTATGTAGTACCGTTTTGAAGATAGAGCAGGAACAAAAACGTTGAAAAAGAAAACCGCATGCACTTCAGTGGTAACTGTTTGGCGTTGACAGCGCCTTTATTTCGTAAGCAGTAAGGGCAGTTTTCTAGCTCAGGTGTTGCCACTGTCATGCGGTCGACTGTAGTTTCCTTATATTTTATGTGTTTTAAGGGTTCCGTACCCGAAGGTTGACAAACGGGACCCTACTACTCTCGCTACGCTGTCCGTCCGTCTGTCTGTCACAGGGCTGTATCTTTTGAACAGTAATAGGTAACCGGTTGAAATTTTCTCAGAATATGTGTTACTATGAGGTGTATCACGACAAATACTAAAAACAAAAAAAAGTTCAAAACCAAAGGGGGTCCCCATACAAGAAATCTCAAAAAACATGCATTTTTTTCAACGTTTTTGTTCCTGCTCTATCTTCAAAACGGTAATATATACCAGCGTCAAACTTGGTCAGATTATAGTGCATATTATTTAGTTTAGCAACAAATACTAAAAATAAGACAAACATAGACATATGTGGTGGTACCTGCGTAAGAAAGACATGCAAAAGTGCATATTTCGCGCACTGTGCGTTGATATCTTTTTGTAAACTCTCGTAAATTAAATCAGTTTTTATTGGGTATCAGGTCGTTGAGAGGTACGAAACCCTTACTGCGCGAGTCCGACTCGCACTTGGCCGGTTTTTTATTTTACTTTCTCTGTAAACCCACCTTGTTACCTGTTTGTGTTTCTGTTGTACTGTTATTTAAATGTAGCGAGCCGTTAACTGGGACATTAAACCATTTTTCTTTCATTCTTTGGTTTTATCCTTTTTATTTTTAGTATTTGTCGTGATAGGGGTCATAGCAACACATATTCTGAGGAAATTTCAACTGGCTACCTATTACCGTTCAAAAGATACAGTCCTGTTACAGACAGATGGATGGACGGACGGACGGACAGACAGCATAGTGAGAGTACTACGGTCCCGTTTGGCAACCTTTAGGTACGGAATCCTAAAAAGGATACTCACTTATACACGTTGTTATGATACTTATTGTACGATGCGTAAGCCAAAAGCACTCCGAATCCAGGTCCCAAAGAGAAGAAGACTTGAGTCGCCGCATCCACCCATACCTAGAAACAAAATAATTTAAAATCAAGAAATATTCCTTATAAAGTCCATAATTGAATGTTTGTTTTCGTACCTGAGGTTGTGTGATAGCTTGAAAGTTAGGACTCAGGTAATACTGAATACCGGTAGCGGAGCCAGGAAGTGTGATGCCACGAACCAAAAGAATCAAGAGAACAGCGTAAGGAAAGAGAGCCGTGAACCAAACCACCTGGAAATAAAAATGGGTCTTATGAAACCACCTTGCCTTGGCACGTTGGCTTGGTCACGTGGAGAAAATGGGAGAAGATCGAGATGCGAAGAGAGCCTATCTGGGTCGATCAAAAAGGCGACGCCCAGTCTGTCGCTCCAGATATTGCTGGAGCGATGCGGTGGAAGGCGATCTTCTGGAGTTTCGAGCCAGTAATTGTAGAGAAAGATACCACACTGCGATCATTGGCAGTGTGTGGGTGGAACGCCACTGCGTTCTCTCGTTTCGGAGGCCAAGACACATTTTGAGTCGCTGAGCAAACGTAGTATGAAACCATCTTTCCTAAGATAATTTCTTATATTAAAACAATGTTAATAAATATATAAAAGATTATCTATTAGGATTTTATTGGAAGACTTGACTTTTAAGCTGATAATTGCTTTGAAATGTGTTGACGCGAGAGAAATTATATTTAGTCATTGGAGTTTAGAGTGAGGACCTGATAGAAAGTTGAATTGTACTTACTTTGCCAGAAGTGCTGATGCCTTTCCACAGTGAGAAGTAGCAGATGATGTAGACGGCAAGCAGGCAGAGGGCCATGTCCCATTTTATGGCACCAAGATCGTGAAGGCCGTCGCTCCCTTGCAGTTCCAAGATGGCTCGGCTAAAATGAAAATGAAAATACTTAGCATCTACCTATTCCCTTACATTTGAGGTAACTATAGAAGAGATTCCCTTTTCATACTCCGAAGAGGCCGCAGCAGTGTGGCATTAATGGATTGAATGTTATTTATGTAATTTAAAGACGAGATTCAATTGTAATAATTTTTCGGAGATAACTTACTTGAAGTATTCAGAAGCGGCCGAAGTGAACGGTGTGGTTTGAGGAGGAGAGATGGATCCAGAAGAGCTGTTATTGCGCACACGAGTTCTATTTGAAGCTTCCCAGATTGCTTCGAACTGTAAATAAGTCAAAGAATTTTAATTGTTCACTCGATATGGAAGACTACTTGTCCCTGTCTAATAGCTTTCATTAATAGGCTCCTGTTATTACTAATTTAAGTGCGCAGCTTAATTACTGTTATATTGATCAAAAAATTTACTTAAAATGTGGTCAAGAGAGTTAGATGGACTATCGGACACACCCTAATTGCGAAAATACAAAAAGTAGTACAGAAAAGTATTGGAATGAACGTTTTAAGTACCATAGCAGTGATAGCCTAGCCTAGTCTAGCGGTTGAATACATCAAAACGACCTCTTCTTGTGACCACGAACGATGCAAATGGCTCTCGGAAGAGTTTCCGTAAATTGATGTCTTCGATCCGTCTAGAACTGCCAAAAGTATTCTACTTTGGATTCGCGAATAGTTTTTAGAGAACGCGTTCTTTAACTTTCCCCTCGCATTTCAAATACTTTCCGACGGTTGTGAATAAGGGTGCAGAATTTGATTATCACTTGCTTTAACGGTGAAGGAAAAGATCGTGAGGAAAGCTGCACACCTGAGAGTGCTTCATACAGTTCTTGATTGTGCTTGTAGACAGCCAAACCGCAGTAGGCCAGCGTGATGAATTAAGGCCTGAATCGTTTTCATTCTGAGAAGAAGCATGTGCCCAGCAGTGGGACAGTAATGGGCTGATGACGATGCTGATGATTGCAATGAACGTTAACGTTATCCTTTAATAATTATTTTCCAGTATAGTTAGCCTACTGATTAAAAAAAATCACAATATAATATCCCCAGTAATATTCTGGAATTATTGTTCTAAAACTTGTGGCTTAAAAACTCACAGGTCGACAAGCCGGGGTGTTCCACTCGTTGTCGCAGTTGGTCCAGGGCAGCATGGTGGTGAAGGAAGCGAAGAAGAACCGCAGCGCCCATGCGATGATCACGTTGTAGTAGAAGTCCACGTAGAATGCTATCAGAACTACCGCGTACCCGATACCTACGTAGTGACAGTGTAAGTTTATGATAAGTAATGCAGCTAAAGTAGTATAGGGATGCGGAAGAAGAAAAGGGAATGTTGTGTTGTTATTCGGGACATATTCAACAATAGAGTTCAGTAGGGTTCATTTCAGAAGAAGAGAATCGACGTTTTGCATTGGTATGAGAAGCGTGAAAAGGTGACTGAATTAAAAATGGCTATTTGCGATATTCGTTTTCGTACAATTGCATTGGAGATTGGAACGAATTCTTAAGAGCTCTCAACGGACCCCAAAGAATGAAGAGAATCAACGTTTTGAATATTATAAGCGTGAAAAAGTGACTGCATTAAGGTGAATGCTACAGGGTAGCCTGTGAAATTCAAAATTTCTTCTGTTTTTTGCAAATTGTAGCTCTATTTTGCATTTCATATCGGATAAAATACGATTTGCGGCAGTAATAATAATATATCTACTGAATATTACTCATAAACAATATTAACCTAGCTCTATAAGCTGTACAAGCTCGATAATATGAATTTACGATCAAATAATCGACTTTCGATCTTGTACAGCTTATAGAGCTAGGTTTCTAGTTTTTGTGAGTATTATTCACTAGATATATTGTTATTACTATCGCAAATTATATTTCGACCGATATTCAACCCGAAATAGAGCTACAATTTGCAAAAAAACGCAAGAAATTTTGAATTTCGCGGGTTGTACCCTGTAGCATTCACCTTAACGATGTCTATCTGAGAAATTCCATTCGTTCAATCGCATTGGAGATTAGGACGATTAAAATTCCTTAAGAGCTCTCAACGGACCCCGAAGAATTGCCTAAGTTATAAAACAAAAGCTCCAAGAAAACCTTTCCACTTATTCGCCGAAATTATGGTCAATCACACGAACATTCTCAATCCATTTCGTCGGAAAATACTTTCACTCAACGAATCCACCTTTCCGCACCATTACCAATTTTATTTCTCTTCAAAAATCACATCGTGTTGGGAGCCACTCAGGGAGAGACGTGACAATCGCGTGAAATGAAATCAACGGGCATAAGCCGGCCTCGCAAATCTACCGGAGCCTTTTGAGACCGTATGGGACGAGCACTTAAGGGGAGCCCCGGGAATGGTGTCAATTATGGGTGTTAAGTGCGGAGGGCGAGCCCCGACGAGACCGCGATCTTGTAAATGACGTGTCCCATGTTTTGCATAAAAAGTCTTGAAGCCGGGTTGATTGTTTGTTGGAGTGGATGATTTTTAAATCCTTGAGTTGTAGGGTTGGTGTACCTAGTGGAAAGGTGTACCTAGTCTAACAAAGATAAAATATTACTCAACCAATTATTAATCAGCTGTTAGATAGAAGCCAATTCAAACAAAATGTATTCTGAGTTCAGTTTAAAAGTAGAAGAAGATAAGCGAATTTATTTATTATAGGATGGCGAAACGAGCTAAAGGCCCACCTGATGTTAAGCGGTTACCTTTGCCCATAACAACTGCAGTACCACCTAGGCTGTTGCCTTAATGTTATTGCAAAATTAATGGTTTGCCAAACTGAGACATGAAGATGGAAAGTCTCACGTGATTGTAATTTCACCGGCTCCCATACCCTTCGCACTGAAACACAGCGATGCAAGTATTACTGTTTGGCGGGAGAAGTAGGTGGTAGTACCAAAGACATTTCCATACTGACGTCAGTATAATACCTTTATGGGTAGTACTGATGAGCTCTTTCACAAAGGAGCAATTTTTTTCCGTGCCAATACTTTTTCATATTCATAGTTGCTTGCACAGCCTTAAACATTTCACCTTTCTGTTAAACGTAGCTGCACTGAAATATTTTTGCTTTGTTTAAGTTTTAGTGTTTAAATAAATAAATAATAAATATCTTTGGGACATTTTTACACAGCACCATCTAGTCCTAAATTAAGCAGAGCTTGTGCTATGGGTACTAGACAATGGATATAATAATTATATACTTTTTTTTTTGTAAATACTTACTTATAATACATAAGAAACACCCAGACCAACACGAACACTTATGTTCATCACACAAATTCTTCTTCTTCTTAAAGTTATTCGTTTCTTGAAGTTATTGTTAATGAGACTACATAATCATTGTAAATTCATTCATCATTCATTCATTATCATTGTATATTTGGCGGAATTCGAGAGGGTGACACTTAATTATTTGTCTTCTGTGTAACTACATTGTCGAATTGGGTAAAAACCTATAATAACTATATGGTATGTTGTGAAAAAAATAAAGTTTTCCTTGTTTTTACTTTTTGTTAACTTGCGTAAATTATGTACAATACACACACACACACATTACATCACGCCTGCATTTCCCCGAAGGGTTAGGCCGGCAGAGATGTCGGTACACCCAATTTCGCCAGTTATGTTTAAGTCCCATGGCTATTGCCATGCACAAATCCAGACTCCGGGCTACTACTATTATTTGTTCCATGCTGCTACTAAGAATTTCCTAGTGAAAAAACTCAATTACACTTTGCGCGACCCAGGAATCGGACCTAGGACCTCACGCTTAGCAGTCGCGCTTGCGACCACTAGACCGACGAGGCAGTCATCACACAGAATTCGTAAATCCAATATGAAAAAATGAACATGATAATAACGAAACCTACTAAGTAACTATTTTAATATTTTTGAAATAATGTAGGTACAGTTTTAACAAAATCACAAAATAATCTAGTTAGATTCTAAAATCTAGTTAGGCAAACTAAGGTCATTCATTCTAAGGACAACCTATCACAATATTGTTTTTGGTGCAGCCAGAATTATAGAATTTGAATTATTTCAATAAAATCGCATCCTTCTATTTAGGATATTCCCCGAAGCCTAAAAATATCGTGAATAATTCATTCATCTATGTTAATAGTGTTAGAAAGAAAGAAAGAAAACAACAGCCTAGGTGGTATTGGGGCAAAGGTAACCGGTTAACATCAGGTGAGCCTTTAGCTCGTTACTCCAACCTATTAGAAAAGTAATATTATTTATTGGCACAAACCATAAATTCAACAAAAAAAGAAAGGAACATTGAAATCAAATCAAATGTCAAATGGCAAGTGTAAGCAACATAATAATAATAACATAATAGCAGTACAAGTACTTACTACCTAACGCTGATTATCAGCTGTGACTTACGAGGGCCATAGTGTTAGTTTCCAACAAGTTCAAATACTCACTCCTTTTTTCCACTTATCTCCGAAAACCAGACCGATCGTAGATACGATCCACAGAGTTATAACAATATTCAGAACCGTAAGTGGTGTGCGCAATAAGTTATAACACTTGATCGCCAAGAGCGGCGAGGTTTCCATTCCGATGACATTAGCCGACGGGACGTGACCGGGTGCCTCATAAATCTGGCGTATGAGTCGCACGTGCCCTCGTAAAAGTGAGGAAAGTAAAGAGAAATCGTGCCATTTTAAAATTAGGTATACCTTAAAGGTTCTGGAAAGTTTTTGACTATCTATAAAGAAAATTGTGCACAACGATTAAAAAATCATAAATGCTAGACTTCGCCAATGACCATTAAAACTACAAGCTCTGTTTGAGTCAAGTTACGAAAGAACTTGACAAGTAAAAAATTAAAACCAGGAGTTTTTTTTTATAGTATAGGATGGCGATACGAGCTAAATGCCCACCTGATGTTAAGCGATTACCTTTGCCCATAGCGACTTCAATACCACCTGTGCAGTTGCCTAAATGGTACCGCAAGTCGGTTCGCCAAACTGAGACATGAAGATGGAAAGTCTCATGTGATTGTAATTTCACCGGCACCCGTACCTTTCGCACCTGAACACAGTAATGCAAGCATCACTGTTTGGCGGCAGAAGTAGGTATGGTGGTAGTACTTCCCCGGACGAGCTCTTTCACAAAGGAGCTCTACTACTACTAAGTTGTGGCCATCACCTATTTATCAGACTTGAATCTTTAAAATCATGACGCGAGATTTTTTTTTACTGGAACGTAGGACTACATTTTTCATGTCTGCGCTGGCAGATACAAAGGTTTTGAAAACATGCACTTACCCTTAAAGAGTGGTACTAGCCTCCCCCAGCAGGTGATGGCGCCCTTCCGATGGAACTGCCCCAGTGCCAGCTCCATGTAGAACAGCGGGATGCCACCCACCACCAGCATGATGCAGTACGGCACCAGGAAAGCACCTGATTAAAAGAAACAACCATCGTTTTTACGTTGATATGAGAAGGATTATTCCCAACGGCCACCCCCAAATCCGCCACCACTGGTGTCCGTTGGGACAAAACCATTTTTTTTAATTGTAATTTTACAGAGCATTGCCAACGGGCACCACAGAACGGCCACCAGTGGTGGACGTTGCGACAAAACCATAATTTTCAACGGCCACCAGCGTGGCGGTTGGACGAAAAAATACAGATTTGCGGCAAGGCCACCAGTGGTACCGGATTTGGGGGTGGCCGTTGGGAATAATCCTATGAGAATACACCACAATAAGAAAGTAAATACCTATCTTAAATACCTAAAATTCATTAGGTATGTATATTGTATATTCAATTGTAGTGGAAAATCTTTACTACTATATTAGTAAATACACCCCCCCCCTACACATACTCGCCCCCTATTACATGGGACTATAACATAACTGGCGAAATGTGGGTGTACTACTATACCTCTGCCTACCCCTTCGGGGAAATACAGGCGTGATGTTATGTTATGTTATATTAGTAAAATAAGAAATTTTTAAAATTATTTAGAACGTTGTGCTGTATTTACAAAGAAGGCTCCATAAAAATTCGAGAGAAAACGATCAATGATGAAACCAATCTATGGAGGAAACGATAATTACTTTGACGTAAATAATTGAAGGGTATCTAATTATTATACCAGTGTAAACCAAAGACATTTCTATAGTGTAAACTCAGATTCATTAAAAGTTCCATAGTACTCACTGGTTCATTTGTAATTAAAATTATTACTCTGAAATTATTGAAAAAGTTCTTTTCTTCTTAAAACTCAACTAATAATTCTGTAATAACATTCATTTTTCAGTCGATTTCCCCCGAAGAGTTCCTTCCACAATCTCGCAATACTGGCAATAATTTCATATCGGCCCCCAGAGGGCGACGCAAATTGTCCTGTAATTGGCCTTTTAAGGCTCTCGCATTTGCTTCCAATACGCTTTTATGAATCTTAAGATGTTCAAGCTCATTTAAGTAGTTTAAATGTACGTATGTATGGATGTATTGGATATTAATAATTAAATTAGCTCTTCTGCGTAAAACGACTAACACGTCATGGTTTAACCAGTAAAATATTTGTGAAATGGAATCGACTTGTATTCAAGAGAACAAATGCTAGAAACAATTTCTTAGCTCTAATATATCTTCTATACTAAGACGCTCCACTTCGCTATGCCTTCAAAACTGGTACCGTAAAACGTTCTAATTTTGCCCACGAGCCCTACTATGTCTAGGGTCTAGGTAATTGATTTTTGAATAAACTATAATAGCTATGATTTCGGTATTTAGAAAGATTTTAAAACTGTGACAAGACTTACTTTTTGGTTCAGTTAAGAAGAACTGGTGTGTGCTAAAATTTAATTATTGCCTTAGCCAAAGTAGGGCTTATCGGCAAACTTGGAGCATTTTACGGTAATTATCAATCACGTCTGGAAGAACTAGAAAGTAGCCTCACGATAGGCGGAATATGATCACAGTCAGTAGGTTTTAAGTATTTTATTTCTATCTTGATCACTCCTTTACAACTTTCCTTCTAAATTCAATGTCGCCAATAATTATTACAATTGCGTAACCAACATCTCATATTACACTCGAAAGCAATGAATCTACCCACCAATATAAACCTTAACATCTGGGAATCTAAGTAGGACAGCTTAATCAAATAAAAAGTTGATGATAAACATGTCTATACAATAATAGTCTATTTTTGTTAATCATCATCATCATCATTTCAGCCGAAAGACGTCCACTGCTGGACATAGGCCTCCCCCAAGTATCGCCACAACGACCGGTCCTGTGCCTTCCGCATCCAGCGGATTCCCGCGACCTTCACCAGGTCGTCGGTCCACCTTGTGGGGGGCCTACCCTCGCTGCGCCTTCCAGTACGCGGTCGCCACTCCAGAACTTTACTGCCCCATCCGCCATCCGTTCTGCGAGCAATGTGCCCCTGCCACTTAAGTTTGGTAATTCTTCGGGCTATGTCGGTTACTTTCGTTCGTAATTTTTTTTTTTAATAAATAGTCTTTAATATACTTTGTTCTTAGCTACCGAGATATTAAGGTTTTTCTTGGTGACCCGGTGTGATTCATTGCTCCTGAGTGTAGTTATTTCATTTAATTCTTCTGCTACTCAAATGAGGTCAGTAAAAGGATGAACTAAACTGTCTACTGTCTATGCAAGTGTGTCGACAAATTCCAAGTAAACAATAATACATAACGAACGCAATTGCTAAATGACGAGCTTCCGTTCATTATAATTGGACAAGTAAAATGCCCACATAAACCACACAGTCTTAGCGCTTGTAAGGCATTGACAGACATTCGCTCAACCAATTCAGAAATCTGGTATTTTTGAATTAAATGAATTAGTGATCAAAATAAACTCTTCATTATAATAAAACAAGTTTAACCGGATTACATCGCGTATATTATTTAAATTAGTTTTCCTGACGTTTCGAAAAATTTGCAGCGTCCGTGGTCGCAGGAAGACTTATATTTTATTTATTTATTTTATTTATTTACTTATTTATAACCATAAAGTACATTATTATAGTTTAAGACAGATTACACACTGAAATCGTTAGTAGGTATACATCAAACTAGGGTAAAGTCTTTGCTTCCCAAAATAGAACCGTGAGGTCCTGTGATATGGGATAAGCAACGCTCTTCCCTCCAAAACAGTGACATCATAAATGTTGAATTGTGTGAACGAATTATGTAGAAAATTAAGTGATACATGTTTGCATGGTACATACATACGGTGCTTAAAACTAACTAAGGCTAAGCTAATGGAACTTGTATGTAAGAATGTGAGTTGGGGCGTGTATATAAATGTGGGTGAGTACTGACTATGAGTAAGGGAATGTAGTGAGGGTGAAGTGATTATGTGTGTGTGTGTACGTATTAGTAGAAAGGGAAAACAATACCTATATCAGTTTTGCTAATGTTATTTATTGGCACCCAAATTAGTGGTAGTTTTATAAATCAAGAAACAATAGAAAGAATCTCTTCAGTTTCAGAGTATGACTTTGTAAGGAGCCATTTGATAATAGTTTCCTTACATTTGTGCTTGTTCATGGGATAAATGGATAGAGCTTTATTTGTATTATTATAAATAAAAGGACCAAGAAAACCGAAAAATCTCTGCACAAAGCTTGTTCTAAATTTTTTTGCATAATCACAGACCATGTATTTCAGTCGTTTTGAGTCATTTTTACCAGGATCAAATGGAGTTAGCGAGTGTTGCTTTGTTATAGTTATTAATATAAATAACTGTCTGACTGTGAGAACCTGGCAATTTTTGTACAGTAAGACGGTTGGATATAGAAAAGGTTTAAAAGTGCAGACTTTTAATATGTACCGTTGGGTGACTTCTAAATCAATTAGGGTTGTTTTGGGTGCACCACCCCAAGAAAGAATACAGTAAGTGATAAGTGGTTCGCAAAGGGTCCGGTAGATTTGTTTAAGAAGAGACGGATTGACCACGTACCTGAGAGTTTTGAAGATGAAAATCAATTTACGAATCTTACCACATAAAGCAGAGATATGGTGTTTAAAACTCAAGTTATTGTCCAGTATGACACCAAGATATTTAATATTTGAAGTTCGTTCGATTTTACTACAAGTACACGGCAATGTATCGGGGTCCTTGCAGGAATGAGCGGTGACATAGTAACTGGGAGAGGGTTGGAGTGAGTTCCGAATAGTGAATGTCAGAAATTTGGTTTTATCGACATTTAGTGTAAGTACATTTTCATGAAGCCAATTTGTAATTTTATTCATTCCCAACTGAGCATATTTAAAGACATCATCCCAGCCATTTCCATGAAAGAGTAAAGCTGTATCATCAGCGTAGGATACAATATTTCCTTGAGTCAAGTCTAGGTCGCAAAGGTCATTAAGATATATAAGAAAAAGAGTCGGCCCAAGAATACTACCCTGGGGGACCCCGTAGTTGATAGGTAAAGTACAACTTATATTATTTGAGACTTTGACACACTGCATTCTGTTAGTGAGATAGCTTTCAAGCAATTTCAGTTGTGTTCCTCTGACACCCAACATCTCGAGTTTATGTAGAAGAATTGGGACAGAGACCGTGTCAAATGCTTTTGCCAGATCAAGACATATTGCCACACATTTCTTACCGTCATCCATGTTACTCACAATAAAGTTCGTGAGTTCCTGAACAGCGTCACATGTTGACTTCCCAGTTCGAAAACCGAATTGGTTAGAGGAAAGGATCTTATGTTCTTCAAGAAATTTGACAAGTCGAACATTTATGATGCGCTCAAGAATTTTTGACACTGAAGGCAAGATAGATATCGGCCTGTAGTTGGTGACACGATCTCTGTCACCACTCTTATGAATAGGGAGAACAACGGATTTTTTTAGTGCGTCTGGAAAGATACCGAGATCCAGATACCTATTAAATATATGCGTTAGGACGGGGACTAATAGTTGTACAAAGCACTTTAAAACCTTATTCGGTATCTGGTCCCAGCCCGGAGAGCTGTCATCCTTTAGGCCCAAGATCAGAGAGTGAACTTCTTTTTCATCTGTGTCTATTAGTGCAAATGAATTTTTTTGACGATGGGAAATAGGGAGATGTTTTGTGGTAATCGAATTGTTTAAGATCCTTTCCGCTAATGTCTTGCCTATATCTACAAAATATCTATTTATTTCTTCTACTGATTGCTGAGCAGATGGAAAGACTGAGAGCAATTCAAAGGGAATGATTTTGGACTTGACACTGTTCGTAATGGTTTTAATAGCTTTCCATACTTTTTTGTTGTTTTTGCCTGCTTTTTTTATTTGATCTCTATCATGTGCGCGTTTGACTTTATTTAATAAGCTAGTACAATACTTTCTATATCGTATATATGTTAATTTAATCGTTTCATTTTCTGGTTGCAACTTGGTTTTTTTGTGTAGTTCATCTCTGTTTCTCAAGCAGCGCAAGAGTCCAGGTGTCATCCAGGGTTTTATGATCCTTTTTCGGTACGAGATTTTATAGGTTAATGAGTTGTTATTTATAGCAAGTTGAATAGATTGGATCAAAATATTGAGGGCAACATTAGGGTCGGCAATGTTCATGACACTTTCAAAGTCAATTTTATGCATGTCTAAAGCTAGCCCTTCATAATTAATTTTTGTTTTTGTTGTAGCTGCGATTACAGGTTTTTGGTCGAGATGTAGACAAAGAAGTACTGGATAATGATCAGTTAGTGAAGAAAGAATGACTAGACAGAGCGCTGGATTTTTTGTTTTTAGAAGGACATGATCCACACTAGTACCGGTTGCTGGCCGAGTAACAAGAGTATGTCCCGGAATCAGTCCATGAAAAGCTGCAAGACTTAAATATTTATTAGAATTTTCATCCTTAGTATTTTCACTAATATCTATATTGGTATCCCCTATAATAATTATATTTTTGAAGGTTCTTAAGCTGGATAACACTTTATCCAGAGACAATATAAAAGTATCAATTTTCCTAAATGAAGGGGATCTGTAAATTGCAATAATAGCAGTTTCCTGACCAATCCCAATTGTAAGACAGCTGCCCTCCGAAAAAGCTGGTTCTTGAACTGAGACTATAAAACAGGCCTTTACGTAAACCACCACTCCGTCGTTTTGGTTATATATTTCTTTTGTAGAAAAGGGTAGAAAGCCGTCAAGTACTGGTAATATTAAGATTTTTCCTAACTTTGCATGCTGAGTAAGGTTTGGCTTCGAAGGACTAAATTAATTAATTATAGGTATCCATGGAGTTTCTTGCCAGTTCTTTTCCATAGGACCCACAGTTTGCAACCGTGCAACTAGAGCCTGACGTTTCAAAAAAGTGCCTGTAATTAAGTTTATTTTTAATTTAAAAAAAAATGAATTAACAATGAACGAAGAGTTTCCGTACATCAGGTAACCCCTGCACGACATTCTTCACTCTTACCGCTTGCCACCGGGGAACTTACAGTCTCTAAGAGCATGTAATTTTATGATTTAGAAAAAAAAAAACATTCTCAGATAGCTCTAATCGAAATCTTTTTGGGGTGTTTGAGTTTTGCACTATCCAAAAAATAATATTGCTTAAATAGTATTTTGGTCCCAAGAGTCTTACAATTAGAGTTTGCATTTTTTACTTTTGTAATGTAGAGGTCAAATCAAAAGGTTGAGCAGTGACAAGATCTTTGAAAGAAATCACGTGGCAATGTGATATAAGAATTCCGCCATATCTTACATTACCAAAGCAATCCTTCGTAGATTGAAATAACTCTAGTACGAAGAAGAAGAGCTATCCGTCTTACCACCTCCTTGAGGGAGGCAGGGGGAATATATCAAGGATTTACTTTATTGCCGGATGCAACAGGTCGCGGATAAAAGGGGAATGGAGGACATTCCGACCAAGTTTCTGTAAGACAGGGAGAAGTCACTTCAGAGAATCTTCGTGTCTCTTAAGTGTGGGATAATGGGGCTTTATGGAATAGTGCGGCTTTTCGCCATGATAGGGTGATTTAATTTTAACTGTTGCGCTGCGAGTTACAGGCAAGATTTATAAAGCAAGTCAATAACTATTTGTAGTTGATATAAATATTGAGAACCTGTCTTCAAACAAAAAAAGAATAAGGCTTAGCACAAATTAAACCCTACTTTATCGAGAACACTCAAGTATTTATTAAGTTTTGTAGCCTTTTCCTTTAGCACTATCTAATTAATTTCCTTTTAAAATGGCTACAAAAAAATAATCGGCTCACGTTTATTTCATTTAGCTACATTTCTTCGAATCTGTTACAATGGTACGGTGCGTAATCGAATCGCCTTAGTTCCGAGGGACCGGGAGGTCCCCGCGGACCGAAGGCCCGCCGGATGATTGGGTATTACGAGATTACCGCCGATAGGGCTCCATTAAATCATCCACACCGTAAGCCCGGAATTGTTTCCAACTGAAATGTTTATGAAATTTTGATTTATAAGGCTATAGCCTTGATATGATAGTTTGGCTATGATAGTTTCATTTCAATTAACGATTAGGTCGGTTGTATTTGATTGTGATGGTAGCTTTAAAATATTAGTTGCTTTGCCGGCGGGCTTCTTCTTCATTCCAAATAATTTTCTAAATATTTTTTGTGTCCCCCATAGACGAATAAAAAAAGGCGGACGGAATCTCGCTACACAAAAAGTGAAGCACTCATAGTAAGACGGTTCGCTTAAAAGTACGGGCTGGCACGCACACATTCACACCCATAGTAAGATGAAAAGATTCGATTACGTAAAAAACACATAAAATAACAATATTATAATACCTGGTGTGTTAAAATGCTGTCGAAACTATAAACGGTTTAGGAAAAAAAATAGTGCTTCAATCTTTTCTTAGCGAGATTCCGTCAGCCATTTTTATTCGTCCAAGGTGTCCACATCAAAGTCATCTGAGTTTTGGATCTGTTTAGAGAGTATTTTGTTCCTTGGTTTTGATGCAGCAGAAACTTAACTCCCTAGAACGCAATTTTTTTAAGAGCGACAGAATAAAATTTCAGAAAAACATAACATCGTATGTACTACTTATATTACTATATGTCATCATCATCATCATTTCAGCCAAAAGACGTCCACTGCTGGACTTAGGCCTCCCCCATTAAAGGGGGGATATGCCATAATCGCCACGCTTGGCAGGCGGGTTGGCGATCGCAGTTGGTTGATTAAATACTCAGAGAACGCTGCTGCCCATCCTCTGGTGAATCCCTTAGTCGCCTTTTACGACACCCATGAGAAGATATAGGGTGGTGAAATTCTTTACGTCCGGCACCACAATACTTAATTAATTATACATATACTTTACTATATGTATAATTATATATATAATACTTGAAAACATATTGTCAGACATCATTTTTGATTGTCCAAAATCTATTCGCAAACACAATCAACGTAGTACTTACATGATCAAATTGACATATCATAAAATAATTACGGCATTAGTGGAAGGTGTATACACTAGGTATAGCTGTCAGCTGTGATGGATGGCGAGGGTCGCATGATGAAGTGGCGCCCCAATCAATTAGTACGGAACCACCGCTATGACCGAACTCTGTCATAAATCAGGGGCAGTCGGAAGGGTTAGTTGTAGGGCAATTGAAATAGTGTACATTGCGAAATAAAGCAATTGATTTTATTGTAGTTATACCTAGATAGATATAAGTTTTTGTGTAGTGTACTTCATAACAATATCTAAGTTTTCTGCCTATACCGAAAAATAAGTAAAGTATTTTCTCCAAGAAAACTTTGTGCATTGGTTTCAGCATAAAACAAATAATAGTAGTAGATTTAGTCAAAATGAAAAGAATCCTGAGCTTACTGAAATAATGACTTTCAGAATTTTGCAAAAAATAAAAAGGGCCAAATTTTAATAAATTGAATAGGGTTCTTACTCTCTTTTTAATTAGGTTTCTCTCTTTCTCTATACCAAATGGTACTTTGCGGACATAGGTACTTACTATTTCTTTTAAAAATATTAAAAGCCTACTATCCAAACAGCTACAGTAAGGCCGAGCACGCAATGCGGTTTTTTTCCCCCCGCGTTTGTAGCAGGCAGGAAATGTAGCCAGTGGGATTTCTCAATTCAGCCGCAATTTTTTTCCCGCAGCTGAATTGAGAAACCCTATAGGCAATTTTTTTTGACAGTTTAAAAAACCGCAACCGCAGTGCGTGCTGAGCCTAAAGGATAACCCATACGGGTACGCATACGCAATATAATTATCGTATTAAATTATGAATTTTATTGTAAGTATTGTTTGTTATTGCGTTTCTGCAAGACTTTGCTGGACACAGATCAACCCGGAGTACTCAATGGCTGGACACGATAAAAACCATATATAAACCTAGATTTTTACCAAAGCCACAGACCAGAAAGCCAGAGAACACAGTCGTAAAATGTTGGCGGGGATCGGGGGGCGGACGGCGCGTTACGATTGGTTTGCTCGAAAGTTCGGTGGTATGATTGCCGCACGCTGACGGACTGCCGTCCCGATTGGTGGCGGGGTGTATGATATGCGGACTATGCGGTGCCACTGCATATGCTTGGTGACCGGGGGTATCCGGCTAATCGGCGTCTAGAGGCTTACTGGTATGTGCCTATAGCATACATACATTATTTTATCTCATATTTAAGCAAATTTTCCAGAAGCGAAGCTACAGAGCAGCCGTTCAATATCTCATCGGCTTCTAAATAAATGTCCTTTCAGCTCAAAGACAAGATCACTTTTAAACAGTTCACGAGAATTGCCATTTAATTAGATCTCGGGCAGACGCGGCCCGATCGGCCTTTGCGTCGCCAAGAGAGGATGACCTCCCCTCTCCATTAGCTTATTACTCGTTCCCATTATTACGTTACTAATTTTCCTGCACATCGAGGAGCTAACTAAGTTTTCTCGGCGTAAAGGGCGCGTTTTGATTGTCAATTACGGGCTCTTGGACAGCAAAGGGTGGTGCGGCGAACGATCAAAGGAATACAGTAGCCAGGATGCAATTAAAGCATGTGGTAGAAACTTAGGAGCACAAGTATTTTCATGACATCGTTGACTTTGTAGAATTTTCTTATATGTTCTGGGTATCTTTGAAAGCTGTTGCTAGCAAACTATAACGTAATGGCTCAGACTCTGAGTTGTTCCAAGCGTAACGTTGTTTATAGGTATACCAATTAAAAAATTAAATACTTTCTACCAGACTGAAGTCGATGAGGTGAAGGTAGTCGGTATACCAATGACGTATTTAAATCGCTTTCCATCAAATTAAAAAAAAATATGAAAACAGAATCGATTTTTTATCCATCAATCATTTATAGGTAATTATAAAGACAGTTGTCCTGACTGAATGATTCATCAGCGCAGAGCCGGAACTACAAAGTTAGAAACATGTTTGGACAGTAGGTTCCAATCCTACTAGAAAGTTCTAGATAAAATCAAATGATCTGCAATGTTCTAGAATCCTTTTGTTTAACTATGTATGTACTAGAACATTCTAGAATAGGTACCATACTGGAACTTTCTAGAACATGAGACAGCCTCTGATTGAAACTGATTTGGAAATCAAACAGTTAAGATCGAATAGTAAACTAGCATATTGTGTTGTTTATTCTGTAGTCCTAAGTACCTACCTACTTGACAATATATTCATTTATACATTTTGAAGGTGATTTCTTATTGAAGAACCCTACATATATTATTTAAAAAAAATCAGTTGGTCCCTACTGGTGTTCAATAAAATGTAGGGACCACCTGATTTTTTTTCGCGATTTCAGTTTGATCCAATAGTAAAAGTTGTTCATAATGATGAGTAGATTCACTACTTCAAATATTTCGGATTAATAATTTAAGACCTTATATTGTTATTACTGCCGCGCATCATATTCGGACCGATATACAATGCGAAAGGGAGATACAATTTGCAAAAAAACCAAGACATTTTGAATTTCGCGGGCTACTCTGTAGCATTAAGGCGATTAATGAATTAAGCAGTGATAGCCTAGTGGTTAAACGCTTGCCTTCCATGCATGAGGGTGTAAGTTCGATCCCGGCCCGCCCCTCTGACTTTTCGAATTCATGTGCGGGTTTATATTCGATTATCACTTGCTTTAACGGTGAAGGAAAACATCGTGAGGAAACCTGCACACCTGAGACTGCTCCATACTAGGCCAGCGTGGACTAAGGCCTTAGCCTTCTCGTACTGAGAAGAGGCCGTGCCCAGCAGTGGGACAGTAATAACTATTACTGTTATGTGTTTTTGAATTTTTCGAAAATTTAATATAACGGGAATAAAAAAAGAGTTTTAAAGTTTAAATGATTTAACTTCCCGGGGTGACAGATAATAATAAAGAAATGCGTATTTTTCTTTTCCCGAAACCACGACGGGAAACACAATATGGCATGGTAAAACATTTTACGCGGGCAAAGCCGCAAGATTACTGCTAGTTATACATAAAATTGAATTGTTCTGAGTAAAATTATGATGACCAAAGACCAACATTTAAACAAAGAGGATAATCATTTATTTTGGTGTCTGACGGATACCAACACTATTATTATTTCTATTTTTGATCATCCAAATTTTTGTCATTTAGTGTCATATTGACAATTTCAAGTATTTTTTGTAAATCCACTACATTTCAACTATATTTTAATTTAACGTTTTTTATAGCTATAGCTCCCTTAAAAAAACCATCATGTCGCAAGAAGGAAGTTCATCGGACGAGCCTATTCAATTTATATTTGTTGGACAAGATGATTCAAGTTCTGGAGATGAGCCACCGCTCAGTGACTGGGTATCACAAGAAGTTTCCATTGTAGAGGAAAATAAAAAAAAGTTACTCTACAGAGAAGGGAAATACACTCCAGGAAGTGGGGAAGTATGTGCCAAAAACATAACAACTTCTGATAGCTCAGTATTTAAACATTTATATTACAACTACCCGGGCGTTTCTGATCCTGGCATAAAAGAAGCTTTACTTTTAGCGGAGAAGCCAATAATATATCCTGACGATGGCCAGGCTCTATATCTTAAATTATGTGATGAAATGAATGTTTGTCCAGTGAGAATGTTTCACAGAAACTTATTTAATTCAGAAATAAATTTAAGTTATTATGGTGTTAATCCGCAAGGCATTCGGGCAATGGCAAAAGCTTTACAGTACAACAAATATGTATTACGTTTAAACCTGACAGGTAATTTTCTTAACGACGACGCTTGTTACCATCTTGGTCGTATGCTAGGTTGTAACGTTACATTAAGTGAACTGATTCTAGATAGGTGTCGTATAGGAGCTTCGGGTATGCTTCGTTTGGGCTCCACCTTACGGCTCAATCGATCATTGTTACACTTGGATATTGCAAACAACAACCTTGGTGATGCTGGTGGAACACATTTCGCTCAACAGATATTTGACGGCGCCACCATAGAAAGAGCGAATTTAAGTAACAATCAGCTAGGTCGACAGTGTGCTCTTGCTTTTGCAGAAGTTTTGGAGTGGAAGAACAGATTTACACACCTGAATCTCTCGTGGAACGGTTTCTACCATGCACCTTCTACTGTCAAAATGCTTGACCAATTAGCATTAAGCTCACATTTAGAAGAATTAATTATATCTTTTAATGCGCTTGAGGGAGAGCGTGTGGCTAATGCGCTTAAAAATGTTCTTCTAATCCCCACTTTGGTTGTATTAGATTTGAGTCACAACTCTTTGCAACAAGAGGCAATAGAGATTATAATATCCAATTTGTTTAGGGCTAAGAAATTATTAACATTTGATCTTTCTTACAACCCATTGACACCCAATGATGCCTATAATGTCTTAGCAAAAATGTTGACACCTAAAATCAAAGTGACTAGATTACTGATGCAAAACGTTTGTGTTGAAAAACCGTTCATCGAACTACTCGCAAAAGTCAAAAAAATGAAAAGTCGTAAGAACTTTGTATGTAAGTTTGACAATGTTTTACATAACTGGAATGTAGAAGAACCCGATGCTAGAGAACTGATTCTACAAAGAGCTCAGTACCTCGGTAAGACAGCCAGAAGGAATAAAGTTGACACAGCGTTATATTTCATGGCTTTAGCTAAGGAGCTACCAAGACCGGTTCCTACAAAAGAATTGGTAGACCGATTGATCGCTGATCATGTGCCACTAGATGAAGATTTGATTGAGGAGTTGTCTTGGGTATTTCCGGGGCCAAAGACTCCGAAGTCGCGAACTATTAATTTAAATTTAATATGCGAGTTTATTCAGCGGCTATGGCCGAATAAACAACTGCCGCCAACACCTCCTCCAGAGCCTGAACCTGAAATCGAACCTGAACCTCCACCACCGCCACCGAAGGGAAAGGGAAAAGGCAAAAAGTAATTGTCTACTTCAGTAATCACATTTATAATCCTATATTTTTAATTTCTAGATTACGTTTGTTTTGTAATGCTTATTTTAATGTAGATTTGTAATTCTTAAAATGTACAATTTAGATAAGTTTTATTTCTTAATTGTGTTTTAGTAAAATTTTCTTAATGTATTATTTTATCTTGCTGTTATTGTTTATTATCATGTTATTAAACCGAATTAGTGTATTTATTTAGATATATTTATCTTAAGATAAAAAAACGGTATTGCCTCAACTCCAATGGCAACGCACTTTTGATTGTCATCTGCAAACTCAATACATTAGAAGAACTGTAATAGAGTTTATCTACTTCACATTAAAAATAAATGCATATTCTGGAACTGCCAGTCTGATGAGTATATTTAAATATATTTCCAGTTAAACAAATCTCATTTCGCTGTTTCCGGGAGCTTTGACCGCCCATCCCTTGGCTTCGGGCGGTTTATTTCCGGTACAGCAAAGACGGAGAGAGAGGAGTCTTGCGATTCCACGCGATATTGAGACTTGTCACTTGCAATGGTCTGTTAAAATAACAGGGGGAATCGTGAACAAGTTAGGCCTACACACGGCATATATTGAGATATAGAACTTTGTGCCGGACCTTTAGAGATGGCCTGAGTGGCAAAAAATATACTTTTTTCTTAGGTTTTCGCGACCACTACACATTATGATAAAACAAGTTTAACCGGATTATATCGCGTATATTATTTAAACTGGTTTTCCTGACGTTCCGAAAGCTTTGCAGCGTTCGTGGGCGCAGGAAGACTAAGATGATATACAAGCGGCTTTACAGATATTTCAAAAAAAAAAATTAAAAAAAAAAAAAAAATGCGTTAAAATAATAAAAAAAATTAAGTTACCGTGCAATTTCAATTAAAATCGTTTCGATGCAAGCAATAATCTCTCACAGTGTCATTGTATTTTACAGTATTGCGTGCTGTTTGGGACTTGATTATTTTTAGAACTGGGTTCCAAATAGGTGGTAGCTACCAACCATCTTCTCTATTAAAATTAGGATGTTTTTTAATTTCAATAGCCTCACGGAGCATTCTAGGTACATATCGGTTTTCCTTCGCCAGGACTTGTGGTTTATCAAATCGAAGAAAATGGTTGGGTTTGTCTAGGGCATGTTCACACACTGCAGACTTTGTGGAGTGTCTGTTATTGACGTCAGCTATATGTTATTTAATTGTAGTGCAGGAATGAAGAATGAGAATGTGTGAAGATGCAGGGGTCTACAAGATTGATTGTGATTGTGGGTTATTATCATTCAAAGGGCAAACAAAGCGTAGTATAGCCACCTATAGTACCTTATTACCTTAGAATAATAAGGCTTAGAACCGCAGTAGTCTCGCGCGAAATGAAGCAAATTGAAGTTGTCCTTAAAAAGCTACGTTCAGTACAGCTTACGCGCGCCTACTTGAAACCGTGAAGTCGTATTAAGTATGACGTCCTACAAATTGGATCACGCCTTAAAATTTCATCTATCATACAGATTGGACATGTATAGCCCCGCAACCAACCTAGCCATGCAGTCAGAGGACTGGCTTATCTTTTCACGGCTAACTAACATAGCTTGTGTTGGCACGAAATACAAATAATCTTAAAAACCTTGAAACCACAATGCCCTCTAATGTATGACACATGGTCTACTCATCAAAAGTCGATGTTGCACAACCAAACCCAGTGTATTCGAAGGAGAATAAAATGCTCTTTCCGAATAACATTTTTTTTTTAAATGATGTCTTAAATGCACTTTTTTGTACCTATTTAATATTTTGATGTTAAGTTCGAGAAAATAACTTTTTTGAAGTATGATAATGTTAGATTTTCACGGGCTATAAATGACATATATTGAAAACTAAACTGCCCCGTGGCATTCTCCTTTATCAATGAGATGTGTTGTACCTTATAACCTGCATTCCTAGTAGACTATAACTCTGTTACATTCGTACTTGATTCGCACACGGGCGAATGTGAAGCCTTCAATTAGCAAGCCGCAGGTGTAAGCGTAGTGCAGGCCACTCGAGGCAGCGTGAGGCGAGGCACACAAGGCGTACGATTGTTAAACGTCTATTATGCCTCGAGGGCCCTACAACTGAAGTTACCACGCAATCACAGAGTCTTAATGAATTCACAAATAATTTGCTTCTACCGAATGAAATCTATGTTTGAAGTTCTTTTGTTTCAAGTATGCGTTAGACAAAAGGCAAAGTATTACTTCTGACACAAAAAAATAAAGGAAAATGGTTTATTGTCCCAGTTAATGGTTTGTTGTTGTTAGTTAGTGGTGTGTTAGTTAGTTTGTGATGTTGTTTTATTTGCAAATGCTGTTGTTTTAATCAGTCCTGACGTCTATGATTTGACAATTTTCTTACACACTGTGTGTGCACTTTCCTCAACAACAACTTTATTTAAGATTCTTTTGAGTTTCGATTTGGACATGAAAACATTATCTTTTTAATAAATGGAACAATAAAGAAATTACGATAACTAGTTCAGTATACTCTTATCAAAACCACCAATAGAGTTCAAATTAAACCGACATAATATTACCATCCTGTCTGAGCATTTATGACGTGACGGAAACCGTCTGCGAGACGAGAGGCGGACAATTAGCGCAGCAAGAGGCACTTAGTGCCATTCAAGGCACAACCGCGCCACTCTAGACACCGACACCACGAGTATTCTAGCCAGTCTAGCAGTGATAATGAGGCTAATTGATCATAAAGCTGCCGTCCAAATATATACTAATTTTGATTGTATTGCTGGAAATGGAAACAAATAAAAAATTGCTTGTTGTGTTGAATGCTATTTCAGATAAAAGTAATTATCACAGTATTATAATAAGTAGTGATAGCCTATAGTGGGTGACCGCTTGTCTTCCATGCAAGAGGGTCTGAGTTCGAACCCGGCCCGCAACTCTGACTTTTCGAATTCATATGCGGATCAGAAATTGATTATAATTAGCTTTAATGGTGAAGGAAACTATCTCGTGAGGAAACCTGCACACCTGAGGCACAGTAAACATAACATACAGTACGGAATCTACGTCCTAACGCTCCGGATTGAATCACTCACACAGACGCACGCCTCAACAAGAACCTAAGTGGACGACGCAGTGCTGTCAGTGTAACGCCAACTTAGGGGCCTTGTTGACGCGTGCGTCTGTGTGAGTGCGTCGTTTCGATCGTTTGTACGTAGTTTCCTTACTGTATGTTATGTTTACTGTGCCTGAAGGTGCTCCACACAGTTCTCGATGATGCATGTAGTCCGCCACAAGCCCGCTCAAGGCCAACGTGTTGCATTAAGGCATTAACCTTCTTACTCTGAGAAGAGGCCCGTACCCCGCAGTGGGACAGAAATGGGCTGATGATGAAGAATTTATTAATCGCGACAGAAATATCACTGACTGACTCCATGTTTGTTAACTCTTTCCAAAAAGAATATAACCACTACTTTTAACTCTTTCGACATAATAGAGTTATAGGAGGCGCTAGGTAGGTATAAATTTTTTTTATAGTGTAGGCTGGCGAAACGAGCTAAAGGCCCACCTGATGTTAAGCGGTTACCTTTGCCCGAGCTCTTTCACAAAGGAGCTCTACTACTACTAAACACACACACTTGATGACTGACATCTTTTTGTACCGTGTATTGATATTGTCGATATAATCCGCCAATTTAAGTATTTACTGACAGGCTACCTAGGATGTAACCTAGGATCTCATATTTATAAGTTACCACCGAAATTACATATGGAATGAAGTAAATGTATTGAGTATTGATCTTAGAGTTTAATAGTTTGAAGAATAAAAATAAATAAAGAAAGCAAAGAGGTGCTAAAAATGTCAACAGTTTTGTTTCACCTCGCACCGTAGGTTCAGCCTATGGGCCTACGGATCCATATGCGGATCAGAATTTGATTATAACTAGCTTTAATGGTGAAGGAAACTATCTCGTGAGGAAACCTGCACACCTGAGGCACAGTAAACATAACATACAGTACGGAATCTACGTCCTAACGCTCCGGATAGAATCACTCACACAGACGCACGCCTCAACAAGAACCTAAGTTGACGACGCAGTGCTGTCAGTGTAACGCCAACTTAGGGGCCTTGTTGACGCGTGCGTCTGTGTGAGTGCGTCGTTTCGAGCGTTTGTACGTAGTTTCCTTACTGTATGTTATGTTTACTGTGCCTGAAGGTGCTCCACACAGTTCTCGATGATGCATGTAGTCCGCCACAAGCCCGCTCAAGGCCAACGTGTTGCATTAAGGCATTAACCTTCTTACTCTGAGAAGAGGCCCGTACCCCGCAGTGGGACAGAAATGGGCTGATGATGAAGAATTTATTAATCGCGACAGAAATATCACTGACTGACTCCATGTTTGTTAACTCTTTTGACATAATAGAGTTATAGGAGGCGCTAGGTATAGTTTTTTTTATAGTATAGGCTGGCGTAACGACCTAAAGGCCCACCTGATGTTAAGAGGCTGACAACACCTAAAAAATCAGACCTCTGCGGTCACTGTCGTTTCGTACAGAACTAAAATAGAGGCAACGAGCCGAGGGACGTCGGATACGCCGCTCAACTTGAATGAAAATTAACACTTTTTTTTTTAAATGAAAAACTAATACCTTATTTGAAAAACAGAAACAACAAATGTTTAGATTATTGTCTTTCTCAAATGTTTTCTTAATTTTATTTATAATATTTAGTAAATAATAGAGATTGTTTGCTTTAAAGCATGTTTTAAGAGGTTAGTTTACAATTCTTTTCTATAGAGAAAACTTCAAGAAAACGTATTTTGGGCACAATACAGTTTCAGAAAATACGATCAAGATTAACATATATTTTTTTCACTGCCACAAACTGAATAGATACAGCTAAAAATTTTTTTAAAAGAAGCCTATTTGGGGTATTTGGCTGTTGTTAGCGTCTTAAGCGGTTACCTTTGCCCGAGCTCTTTCACAAAGGAGCTCTACTACTACTAAACACAAACACTTGATGACTGACATCTTTTTGTACCGTGTATTGATATTGTCGATATAATCCGCCAATTTAGGTATTTACTGACAGGCTACCTAGGATGTATGTGTTGTTTCTCAAAATTATGAAGACATAGAAAATTTATTTGTAATAATAAGTTAGTTTATTAAAAAAAAAAAAAAAAAATTACATAAAAACCACCTTCATCAGGTCTTCATCAGATCTTCACTAAATTTATATGGGACCATTTCGGGAGAAACCCGAGTTATGCCCGAACATACACAAAAAATCATCAATCAGACGAATTGAGAACCTCCTCCTTTTTGAAGTCGTATTAAAATACCTAGATTGTTCATAAAAAATTACACTCAAACATATTTTTCCTTTAAGTAAATCCATAGATAAATGAATTAACTACAAACCTATACTATATAACTATATTAAGAAATAACCTCCTCCCTTTAAGTCCGTTAAAAAAAAAAAAAACTACTATCTACTATCATAAAATAAAAACCTTATTTGATTAATTTTTTCTAAGTTAACATAATATAAAACTACATTTGGAAACAAAAACTGACGAACGAAAATTTCCCTACAGCAACAAGTTCTACTTGAAGCTTGCCCAAGTTCATACACTTTGTGGTTTGACTACCGCAACTAAAGTCGAGTGTGGGGTAGGTATTTGAAAAAAAATATAATTAAAAAACCGGCCAAGAGCATGTCGGGCCATGCTCAGTATTATAGGGTTCCTTAAGTAGGTCTAATTACAAACGAATCAAATCGAATATTAATCATTGCTATTTTAGTTTTTGCAAACAGCGCCACCTAGCGCTAAATTTAAGAAGCTAAAAGTAGCTAAAAATATTTGTGTTATCAATATAACACAAAGTTTCTTTTTGTGATTTTTTTAAATAGAAAGTAACTAAAGGAGCACTATTTGCTAAGATCATTTTTCTCTAAGGTCAATGACCTATGAACTAGGACGTCTTAAGTATTTTTCAGTTTTCTCACTATAACTCAAAAATTTATAATCACATTATACTCGAAATAATTTTAAAAGAGAGTTTTTATAAAGGTCTATCAATGTGGAAGACTATACGTTTCTACGTTGCATAGTTTAGAAATGGCAGGGGGACACATTGCAAGCCACTTTGGCGAACTGTATCTCGCAGATGGTATACCTGATAAAAAAGTTATGTATGAAACATTACCTTCATTTTAATAGACCTATTCAATGATAACCAACACGAGGGGGTGCAGCGAAAAAAAAAATGTCATCCCCATTTCACATGTATGGGCGCCACCCCTAAAATACGTAATCATGATTTTTTTTATTCTTTTAAAATTGAGATCTATATTTATACTATATTTTAACAAAATTTCATTTACTTATGTTTATAGCTGTAGAAGTTATTAAGCTGTAAAGGATTAGGACAGACGGACAGACGGACAGACGGACAGACGGGCAGACGGACGAATATGACGAAACTATAAGGGTTCCTTGTAGGACTACGGAACCCTAAAAAAGACTGATGTTTACGTTTTTTCAAAACACTAGAAATCTAGTAAACTACTTGATATTTTATAATAAATACATACCTATTTTAAGCCCTATAAAGGGATCATGTTCATGCCTTGTGTAGACGGTGTTAGGGAGCTGCTAAATTAAATTTACATATACTTACCTACTACCTGCAATGTATATTGAGCATCTGGTATTCATTAATTTTAACTAAATTGATTACTTATGCACACATTTGTACACAGTACACAACTGATTTTATTTATTTGTTACGGGAAGAAACTAACGTCTAAGATACAGGCTCGGCCTAGTTTAGACGTTAGGGTTCATTTTGATTGTATGAAGAAGTGTGCCATTAGATTAAGAACAGTGTAAAATGTGATTTTTGTTTCAATAAAGTTTTATTATTTATTATTATTATTATTGATCTTAGAGGTTAATAGTTTGAAGAATGAAAACAAAGAGGTGCCAAAAATGTCAACAGTTTTGCCTCACCTCGCACCGTAGGTTCAGCCCACAGTTTAACAATATAATAGTAAAACTGTGGTTCAGCCTATGGGCCTACAGATCCTTAAAGGGATGAGGTTGGCGGGAAAATTCGGAAAGATCATGTTGTGGATTTTGTATTATTTTCCTAAATTTGTGTTCCTTCGAGTGTTAATGTGTAATAATGGTGGATTATTAAATGTTAAGTGCTCGTTAACGTGTACAAGTGTGGGTAAATGGTACAAAGTTGAAAAACGTGACTTTCGTATTTTCTCATCATCCGCTCAAAAACCTGGTAAAGTTTCCATCACTTTACTAGGGTAGGGTGAGTAAACTAAAGACTTGGCTGGAGGGTCTAAGCAACCAGGCCATAAAACTACTCACATAACAAAAAATGACTTGGCTTAAAGGTCTTAGCAACCAGGCCATAATACTTATAAAAAAAAAAAAAAAAATTAAAGGGATGATATACGACTTTTAATGCTTTTAAATTGAAGACCACGCCTAAACGTGTATTGTTTATGATTTAAAAAAAATGTTAAACCAGTTAGTTCGTGAATATGTTAGATTATTTTACATTATAATTTCTTAGGTTTTCGTGATCACTACACATTATCATAATACAAGTTTAACCGGATTATATCGCGTATATTATTTAAATTCGTTTTCCTGACGTTTCGAAAGCTTTGCAGCGTTCGTGGTCGCAGGTAGACTAAGATGACAAGCGTCTTTACAGATATTTCTCCTACGTATAAAACTTGAACTTACCGCCGCCATTCTTGTAGCAAAGGTAGGGGAAGCGCCACACGTTGGCGAGGTCGACGGCGAACCCGATGACCGACAGCAGGAAGTCCACCTTCTTGCCCCATGTCTCGCGCTCGCCGACGCCCGGCGTAGGCGTCTTCAGCGCCATCCTACTGCCCAACTACAGGAACCCGCCACACCCTGAGAACAAAATACCATATGTTCAAAATATGATTGAAATACACCCCTATTATTGATTACCAAAACAATCATTAAGGGTAGTGTCTGCTCATCATTCTGCAAAGCTTTTACTATGGGACCAACTATGAAATCGTGAAAAATAATCAGCCGTTCCATATATTTTAATTGAACCTAACAAAAAATATTGGAGTGTCTAAAATTTATGGTTAACACATCAAATCGCTTATACATAAGCAGCCTGGGGTGCGGGTAGCGCAGAACCGGTCCTTGTGGCGATGCTTAGGGGAGGCCTATGTCCAGCTGTGGACGTCTTTCGGCTGCAATGATGATGATGATGATGATAAGCAGCCCATTATTGTTCCACTGCTGGGCACGAGTCTCTTCTCAGAATGAGAAGGTTAAGGCCTTAGACCAACCACCACGCTGGCGTACTGCGAGTTGGCGGCGGTCATTCCCAGTTGTCCCCACCTATGAACGCCTCCACTGGTGGCAAATGGGAATTTAAAAAAAAATGCATTCCCATTTGTGGTGGCAACTGGGAATGATCTTTTTTCTGTTCCCAGTTGTAGATCGTGACCTGGGGTAGCTTTTCTTGTGTTGTAATGAAGTCAAGAGGTGGAGGGCGCTTCTTGGTCCATAATTTGCATCTGGTGGCAGCTGGGTGGTCTTTGGTAGCTAATGTGCTGCGTAAAAAAATGCTTTGCGGCTTTTGAGACGACCGCATACCTATAAAGTTGTGTTAAGAGATCTCAATCCTACAGCGACGAAATGATCATTAATCATCACGAACACATTACGCGATCCCTTCGCAATTTTTTTAAATAATCTCGCATCCAATAATGGAACACAAATCCTATTTATATCCACGTTAAAACAACGAACCATCCAAACTACATCACTTGACCTTTTATCCGGGAGTTAATTAACTGGACAGAAATATCGCGAGTCCTGCCCCTCTATTACGGTCCATAATGAAGTGACAAATGTTATAACGCGCAGCGTGACAGAGGGCCCACACTTCAGCCGACAAGCTGATCGCTGACCGCTCCGCTTTAACGCAGGGTTGACGCTAGTTTAGATTTTTGAGTTAATTTTGGAGCTGTTTAAGATGTAGAGTTTAATTCACGTTTCGAAACACTGCCCAGCTATAGACGTGATTAAAATAAAACTTTTGTGTATCGCGTGTGACCCGGAAAGTGTTAAAAAAGCTTTAAGAACACAACGTGAACGTTTTCCACGTTTTGAGTTGTTATTTGTTTACATTTTCCATAATAAATTACAACGGCCTCGAAATATTTTTTATAGGTTAACCTACCTACAGTTGGTATGAGCGTTATGTTCATACTTAGAGCTACTTTGTAACATAATAGCTTTTCATTATAACTTTTTTGTTTAGATTGGTTTTAATAACATTTACAAAGGGATCAATAGCATATAATATGTAACAATTACTGTCTCGCAGGATAAAGCTTCGTAGCTACATAGAATATTTTACGTTCTCAATAAAATATCAATCAATATTTTTTTACATTGATCTTGCACCATTAATATTAAAATCGGCGTTGTGACAGCCCTATTGCAAGCTCTCTATCCGGCGCGTCCGAGTGGCTGTCACGTCCAGCGAGCGCGGTGCTCCGATTAACCGGTGCCGATTTAACGACGAAAAATCAGATGTCATCGCTACTGCGCACCACTAGTCCTCAAATTGAATTTCTAATATGAGGACATTCATTACAATGCAATGATATTTAAAAGTATAGATTGGTATGTTATACCCTAACAAAACAACCGAAAAAAATGTTCCGTACGCAGCGGTAGCACAATACACATAAACTAGTACAAAGTAAGTAAGTTGGTTACTTCAAGTTACTTTCGCATCATAATTGGAACACTTCTTGTACACACACGGTGGCCTTTTAGTTTTTTTCGTCACCTGTCACACTCGGCGCCTTATTCGACGCGGATTTATAGGATCACGACCTAATTAGCACGTTTTCGAGTCTTCAGGTTGCGACCGTAAGTAACATATCTGTACTTTTAAATCGCAGAGAAAAACTATTTTGGATTGTCATAGCGTTATTAAAAAGTATGTTACTGGTTTTTAGGCAATTACAATCTAGGTACTTTTAAAAAGGTCTCAAGTGACAGAATAGATAAGCATCTAAAGAGATACTTTTTTAGGGTTCCGAAGTCCTACAAGGAACCCTTATAGTTTCGTCATGTCCGTCCGTCTGTCCGTCTGTCCGTCTGTCCGTCTGTCCTAATCCTTTACAGCTTAATAACTTCTACAGTTATAAACATAAGTAAATGAAATTGTGTTAAAAAATAGTCTACATATAGATCTCAATTTTAAAAGAATAAAAAAATTGTTTTTACGTATTTTAGGGGTGGCGTCCATACATGTGAAATGGGGATGAATAATTTTTTTTCACTGCACCCCCTCGTGTGGGGTATCATTGAATAGGTCTACTAAAATGAAGGTAATGTTTCATACACCACTTTTTTATAAGGTGTACCATCTGCGAAATATAGCCCGCCAAAGTGGCTTGCAATGTGTCCCCCCCCCTGCCATTTCTAAACTATGCAACGTAGAAAGTTATAATCTTCCACATTGATAGACCTTTGTAAAAACTCTCTTTTAAAATTATTTCGAGTATAATGTGATTATAATTTTTTGAGTTATAGAGAGAAAACTGAAAAATACTTAAAACGTCCTAGTTCAAAGGTCATTGACCTTAGAGAAAAATTATCATAGCAAATAATGCTCCTTTAGCTACTTTCTATTTGTTAAAATCACAAAAAGTAACTTTGACACTTCTTAAATTTGGCTTCTTGAATTTATCGCTAGATGGCGCTACTAACAACACGCTCTGAATCGCGAATGCTGCCGATTATTGCAAAAACTAAAATAGGCATGATTAATATTCGATTTGATTCGTTTGTAATTACACCTACTTGAGGAACCCTATAATACTGAGCATGGCCCGACATGCTCTTGGCCGGTTTTTTTATAAATAAAGTTTAACAAAACAGTAGGTATCTAAAGCATGAATGTTTTTTTATTTTCTAAAGCTTTTACTAAAGAGCTTACTACAAAATTTATAACAGTGACATGATAGTGACATGTACCAGGCCCCTCAGAAAGTATTGCGAAAAAAAGTTTTTATATATGGGAGACTGGCCAGTTATAATGTTTTTCGAAAATATGATTATTTATAAGTAAAAATAAGTAAGTTCCAATTTCAAAATTTCCCTCCACATTTTTTGCGAGTTAATTCAAAGTATTGTGTCTCACTGAAATATGGATCTGCGCCGGGAACATTTTAGAGCTATGATTTTATACGATTTCAAGTGTCGCCTGAAACCGGATGAATCGTACGATAGACTTCAAATGGCATTCATGGATGAAGGCCCTTCCAAGGCAACCGTGTATCGTTGGTATAACGAATTCAAGCGCGGTCGACCAACTTTGGGGGATGACGAAAGAAGCGGTCGCCCTTTGACGGCTGTTACCGAAGAAAACGTGCTAGCAGTGAAAAATTTAATCCAAGACAATAGGCGAATTACATATCAGGAGATTCAACACATATTGAAGATTGGATCGGGAAGCGTTCACGAGATTCTACACAGCCATCTTCGCGTGAGGAGGATAGTATCACGCTGGGTGCCGCACAACCTCACCGATGCTCAGAAGCAGGCCCGGGTGGAATGGTGCCGTGATATGCTTAACAAATTTGAAGCAGGCTCGTCTCGGCGTGTTTACGACATCGTTACAGGCGATGAGTCCTGGATTTATCAATACGACCCAGAAACCAAGCGCCAGTCGACTGTTGACCAAGCGACAGTGAACCCGTTTGGGTGTTTCAAAATGAGCCAACGCCTACCAAAGTGAAGCGATCTAGAAGCGGGGGTAAGATTTTGATCGCTAGCTTTTTTAATTTGACTGGCCACTTGGTATCAATTCCCTTACGGGATCAAAGAAGCATTAATGCCGAATGGTATACTACCAAATGTTTGCCAGAAGTTTTCTCTGTTATAAGCAACAAGCGACCAAACACAGGGCTCCGCGGGCTACTGCTCCACCACGACAATGCACCTGCGCACACCGCACTCAAAACGAGGGACTTCCTGGACAGCACGCCATACATACTATCCAGACAAGACCAGACAACCTTTGGATAGACTGGAAGAACAGAATCAGTAGTTTCAGTAGTAGTAGAGCTCTATGTGAAGGATCTCATCCGGGGAAGTACTACCTACCTACTTTCTGCCGCCAAACAGTGATGCTTGCATTGCTGAGTTTCGGTGTGAAGGATACGGGTGCCGGTGAAATTACAATCACATGAGACTTTCAATCTCCATATCTCAGTTTGGTTAACCGATTACATTACATAAAAAATGCGTATTTACCTAATTTATGTAAGTGTGTAAATAAAAAAACCTTGCGTGCACTCCAAGCTCAATAATAATAAAAAACCGGCCAAGTGCGAGTCGGACTCACGCAGTAAGGGTTCCATACCAACCATTCGCCCTGATGCCCCATCGAAACTGATTTAATTTACCAGAGTTCATCAAAAGAATTGAATGAATTTTTGCATCTCTTTCTAACGCAGGTACCACCACATATTATGTCTATGTTTGCCCTATTTTTAGTATTTGTTGCTAAATTAATAGTATGATGAACTATAATCCGAACCAAGTTTGACGCTGATATGTATTACCGTTTTGAAGATAGAGCAGGAAAAAACTTTGAAAAAAATTCATGTTTTTCGAGGTTTCTTGTATTACCCCTTTGATTTTTTATTTTAAGTATTTGTCGTGATATTAAATGTATGTAATAAAATTAATATTTTAAATTCCGAATGTTATTCTTTACAGGGACCAACGATCAGTATTTAAAAAAACTATTCGAACTTCTCTAAAGATGTTTGTTTTTTTTTCGTACAAAATTCGCCATGATTCTTTGGAATTTGAGTACATAATTATCAATGCACATATCAATTAACAATGCACATGTGCATAAAATTAAATTTTATGTACGATAGAGTAATAGCACACGTTATTTAGAAAATCAGCCCGCACAACATAAAAACTTTTTTTTTTATACATTTAATGCATGGTTTTTTTATAAAGTAAACTTCATCAATAATACGAAATATATTGAAATTATAACAACAACATAACATAACATAACATCACGCCTGTATTTCCCCGAAGGGGTAGGCAGAGGTGTAATAGTACACCCACATTTCGCCAGTTATATTATAGTCCCATGTAATAGGGGGCGAGCCTATTGCCATTAACCGGGCACAAATCCAGACTCCGGGTTGCTACTGAGAATTTCCTAATGAAAAAATCCAATATTACTTTGCCAGACCCGGGAATCAAACCCAGGACCTCACGCTCAGCAGTAGCGCTTGCAACCACTAGACCAACGAAGCAGTCATTTAAATTATATTCTATTATATTCTTATTTCTCATGGATATTTTTTGTTTACCTACCTCAAAGTGTGACAAACGTTACAACAAACAGATAGTTTTCATATTGATATAACAGAAATGTATTATTAGAATAATTGTAATAATAATTATTAATTTTATATTAGGTACTAACTAGCCATAATGTAAAAAGTTAAATAAAAAAACATGTGTGGTCAGGGGACCCCCGCCGCCGCCGCCCCGTGAGTAACGAGTTATCCTTAAAATTCATATTTTTGACCAGTTCATTACAAAGCTAAATTTCGCAACTATAATATAAGCATAGATGGCAGGAAACATCATGCGTTGGACTGAGATACCACAGGGCCCAGGTTCGATCCATAGTAAAACATGTCTTTTTGTATATTATTATTTAATAGTTAGCTGTAACTTTGACGTTATCCACCAGATGGCGCTTAAAGGTGAGGTCAGCTGACAACTCTATGTCCGTATATTCAATGTAGATACTCTATAGGTATAACGCAAATCTTAGCGTAACGTGACGCTACATTTTCTCTGGAATCACACCTACCGCAAGGAATAGTGTTCCAAAAATGATACCTTTCCGTCAAAAAAATACTCGACAGGTTACTATGTCGATTTTTGAGAAAGACACCGTATTTATTTACTAAGATTTAACTTGAAGATCACCTAAAATCAGATTTAATTTACTTTCAAACAAAACTTTTTCCGTGATAGTTTGTAAAATACTTCAAATTACAGACAACTATCTCCATGAATCTAAAAATACATAATACGCTGAAAATTTAGTCTTTTCAAATACGAAGAGGAGTCACAGAAATCGCGAAAAAAAATCAACTGATCGCTACATTTGGGTTCACATAAATCGACATCCTGTATAAACACAGAAAATATGGAAAAATACAAGATGAAAATAGGTATCCGGTTTTAATAAGAATTCTTAATGAGAAAACAAATGCACCAACAATTTGGACGTAACAAATTACAAATTTTCCCTAAACGAAAACTTCCAACACCAAAACCTAAAAAAACTAAATACACCCTCTTTCCTCAACCACCATCATCATCATCATCATCATCACCATATCAGCCGAAAGACGTCCACTGCTGGACATAGGCCTCCCCCAAGTGGGGGGCTATATATGCCATAATCACCTCGCTTGGCTGGCGGGTTGGCGATCGCAGTTGGTTGGTTAAATACTCAGAGAATGCTGCTGCCCATACTCTGATGAATCCCTTAGTCGCCTTTTACGACACCCATGAGAAGATATATGGCGGTGTAATTCTTTACGTCCGGCACCACACGGATCAACCATACTTCACAGAAAATAATAATATAAGGCGTGTTACTCACTTGCGTGTCGGCGGTCGCATTGACGGCGCCATGTCCGCGCGGCGCCGTGCCTGGGCCAGAGTGACGGTGTATCACTGAGTTTGAAGACTTCTGGGCGTGTACCGGGAAACCACGCCCAGGATAATGCGCGCTGGGTGTGGAGCAGGACTTATTGGGCCTGAAACTAGGGCACCCAAGTTTATAGAAAATCTGAAAATCTTATAAGTATTTTTTGTAAGACGAAAATATTTCATGAAAATGATAAAAGAAGCCTATTTTTTCCTTACCTAAGCGGTGTTTGCCGTCGAAAAATTACTTCAAAAAGTTTTTCTTGTAACATAAGAAATAAGTTCAGAGCCCTCTCACATTTTTTTGATGAAAAAAGCAACTGGCAGTGGATTTATGGCATTCTTATTCTATTCGATAGAAAGATCTATAGAAACTTCCATTCCGGTTCGTTGCAGGACTAACGGAACCCTAAAAAAATGTTGAATTGTGTAACAATGGAAATATATTCCAAATATTATTGTCTATTTATAAACAGTTTATGGCAAAAGGTAACTGGTATCCAGGACGTTAAAATAACGTATAACCAACGTGGCGGCGGGAAAAAAAGGTTATTGTTAGTCTTAGACGCAATAAATGAAAATTCTACAAAATTTTGTGACTACAACACGAGTAAAACTATTACATTCCACCTCGGACGAATAAAACGTCCACTCATTCATTCATTCAGCATTTCCAACAAACAAAATTTAAAATGAACACATCTATACTGAGATCCACGACGCCAAAAATATTGTGTTTTTTGTGATACGGTTTTCTTAACACAAGGACAAATCAGTCGAGTAACTGACCCCGGATTCTCTGAATTCTCTGAATTGAACCTGGGGCCTGCACAAGGAATAAACTACTCTCAGGGCTGCATGCCCTGCCATCTAACTACTGATGAATAAATACCTATAGGCCTCTCTTTGTTTTTATCACATTCTTTGATCCTGTAGAAACCACAGCCACTTCCTAAGCTATTTCTTCTTGTTTTACGTAGGTATACAATATGCAGTAAAAACATCCCACTTGTGGGGTCCAATCCCAACACCCCCAAAGTAAGAGCAATTCTAGAATTTGACTTGCCTACTTAGACATCTGCATAATCTAACAATCATAACTTAAGACCTAAGTCACAAAGAGGGGTTAATTTAATGTCATTTGAAACACATACACACACACTATCTCAAACATATTCAACTGCCATACAAAACTTAAGTTACCTACTTTTGCAATGAATTATGAAAGTGAAATTTTTATCATAATTTTACATTATTTTTAATTTTACATGTTGTTCCGGACGTTGTGTGGTGCCGGACGTAAAGAATTGCATCTTCTCATAGGTGTCGTAAAAGGCGACAGGGATTCACCAGAGGATGGGCAGCAACGTTCTCTGAGTATATAACCAAACAACTGCGATCGCCAACCCGCCGCCTGCTAAGCGTGGCGATGATGGCATATCCCCCCATAGGGAGAGACCTATGTCCAGCAGTGGACGTCTTTCGGCTGAAATGATGATGATGATGACATGTTATTTTTACAATTTCTAAAATAGGGTAACATGCCCAGTACCCGGCCTCTTAAGAAGCCAGCTGACTTATTGCACTTATAACTAAGCTCTCCAGTGGAATCAGTGTATAAGTATATTTTCATTAAATCATAAATATACTTAAAAATACATTTAAAACTGATTTAAAATACTTAGGTTGCTAGTTTTCATATGAAAAATAAATTTTCGAAAAAGTACGTTTTCTCCAGTGTTCGGCCACCCCAATCCAGTGCCTGACCACCTTAGGCCTAGTCTCCGGCCACCTAACAGAAATCTAGAGGCCGGACGCTAGGAATTAACTTTTCTAAATTGCTAGTGAATAGCCAGTGGGCTCTCAGAATATTTAAATAAGAGTTATTTTTGAATGTTGATACAATTTATTACTGATTAAGAATCACTAGTTATACTAAGTTATATTATCCCTTTATACTGTGGTTATATCTTACGGGTTTACTCAAGTTTATGCTTCGGGGACAGTAGCGTTCCCTAGAAATACACACATACATTCGTAATACCAAAACAAAACTTAAATGAAACATATTAATTACATTTTGAAGTATGATTTGGAATAGGCTTGTTTTTTCAAAAAAAAAAAAAAAAAACTACAAACAAACTTTGTTATTTTTTGTTTCAAAAAATCTTAAATTTAATTTATTTAAAAGAAACAGTGTATTATTTTTCATAAATATGTTACAAGAGCAGAGAAAAACACTGTCCAAATCCAAAACAGTTTTAAGTGCATGAATTGTGTTTTAATTTGGTTTTATTTTGATATACGTTTTATTTTGATTTATTTTATGTATAGACAGTGGCCGGAAACTGGAACTATAGCCAGTGCTTCGGCCGCTTAGTCTTTTTAAGGGCCGGTGCACTAGACAATACTACCAGTAGTCCGGCCAGCGTATTCTCATACAAGATCTTACACCTATAATATTTGTAGAGCTTATTTTTGCGGCCGGAGACTGGACTGGAGGTTAACTAGAAATTGAAATAGATAATACTAATACAATTTTCCTTCACAGCATGCTGATATATAATAAAATGTACTAAATAATCTGATGTTTCGAAGCTAGTGTCCGGCGGGGTAGGCCAGACACTGGAAGTAGCTTCTTTTTTGTTCCAGTCCACCGGCCCCCGATTTTTTTAATAACGGTACACAATAATGCATTTTTTGACACCTAAATCGAGTAAATAGACGTATATACTGTCATAAAACATAAACCTATTTTGATATAATGATTGTAAGAACATGCAACTCACTATTTAAAAACACCTCTCCACAATTTTTTTGTTATCTAACTTGTCTATTCTACACGCGTGCACTTACCTCCGTTTTTAAATGCAAATTAAAACTCCGCTGATTACTTACGACAGATGCTGCTACGTCTAGGTTGTAGGTAATAAAACATAGTTTTTTATAAAATTCTTTGTAGGCTCAAAATCATATAAATATTCTTAATTTATTTAAAAATGATGTCGAGTGGACGGACATAGGTGGAGGCCGGTAGACTGGACAGTTTACCCTACTACAAAAACTTTTAGAGTAATAAAAGTTATTTATGCGTTTTTTGTTAGTTTTTGAGTTATTCTACACATTATTAAAAGAATCACAGCTCTACGTTAATTATCTTAGCAGTTACTGTTGCTTGAAAAAGCCACGCCCTGCGTTATAAACATACATAAAAGACACATATTTACTTTTAAAAAAAACGATAAAATCCCACAAGTGGGACGTTTTTACCAATAAAATTGAATGATTTTACCACCCTTAAAGTTTTATTACTACAAACCGGGACATGTCGTGCTCTCCGAGGCACGGAGGGGTCTCAATGTGCAACGAAATGATCACCCATCCGCGGACTGACCGTGGCAAGTGTAACTTAACCTCGCAGCTCATACAATCCGCGTGGTTGCTATTTAGCCACGAGCCCTTCTACCCACTAACCTTCTATCTACGGCTATTCTTTTTTACATTTCATGGACAATTGTATGTCTTAGCAAGTCTACATGTTGAAACCAAAGTTACCATAAATTAAATAATTTTAGTATTAAAGCAGTACAGTCAAGCTCGCACCGATGGTTACAAAACCAGTTACAACAAAACAACTTATTTTCCATTTCTCCAACAGAAACACTCTATAACGAAACGAATTTAAGGAGCATCGCACAAATATACATATATAATACATGTATACTTATACGAAAAATACTAAATGAAAATATACATACCTACTTTCACAAAACATATAAAAAAACACAAAATGAAATTAAGACGTGAAAATGACTTAAATTCATACGCACCACGCACAAACTACGGGAAAAAAAGTATTATGTATGAAGGATCCAAACTATATAACAATTTACCTAGAGATGTAAAAGAATCTAAATCTCTCACCACTTTCAAAAAAACTACTCAAACAACACATCATTAAAAATTCACACTTACTACAATAACTTCGAGCCACATCCAGCTTTTCTGTATCGTGAAAGTGAACTTGTTTTATATTAGAGCCAGTGTCAAATGAACATTGCATTTTTTTGTTAGGACTACCTTCAAAATATTTTGTTTCTAATGTTTTTTTTTGCAATATGCCCAACAAATTTTTCAATTTATGTATTCGTTAATTCTCATGTAAGTCAATGATTGTATTCTTGTGAGAAATAAAGTTATCTTAAACCTTATTTTCTGAGACAAATCTAAGCGTGAACTCATGCTTCCAACTGTCAAAATGCGTGCTATTTGACAGTTGGAAGCATGAGTTCACGCTTAGATTCGTCTCTGAATGTTAGCCTAAGTCAGTATTCCCCATAAAATGATTTGTACCATTTATATGCAGTTAACCGTACAATTGTGTAATTGAAAGTGCTGTGCCCTGACGGTGTTTTGTATTGTTTAGATCATAAGTACACATGATTGAAAGCAATAAATACTTTGACTTTGACAATACAACACAAGGTACTTCCTACCTTGGCATTTTGATTTATTCAATAATTCATACCTAGCCGTTTTAAATGTTATATGGAGAAATTCTAATTAATACCTACATAAATGCCAACAAATTGCTAATCGGATAGGCTTTGATATAAATAAATAAATAAATAAATATCTTTGGGACATTTTTACACAGCACCATCTAGTCCCAAACTAAGCAGAGCTTGTGGTATGAGTACTAGACAATGGATATAATACGTATATACTTTTTTTTTTGTAAATACATACTTATAATACATAAGCAACACACCCAGACCAACACAAACACTTATGTTCATCACACAAATCTTTGTGTCCTGTGGGAATCGAACCCACGACCTCGTTATCAGCAGTCCGACACTCGAACCACTAGACCACAGAGGTCGTCAAAAAAAAAAAAAAAAAAAAAAAAAAAAAAAAATATAGCATACAATACTTAATTATAGCCTATTTTCTTTATATAATTTTAATGTAAGTAATCAATTAGGCGAGGGCGGGCAGGCCGCCCTACTTAGCGCAGGGCGGGGCTTTGAAAGCCACGCCCCGCCAAATTGACGCCCATTTGCCTCAATCACGACTTGTCACTCCATGTGAACACTTCTTAGATTGTAAATTGTGTATGTGTGTATATTTCTGTGATGAATAATATTTATTTTTTAGATCTAGAACTATCAAGCCAATCAACATCACAAGACGTTAAATGTAATATAAAATAAAATAAGTATAGGAAATAAATTGATCAACAACCATTACGCTTCATACGCCATTTTTTGCGTCATACAGCAAAACTCTGGAACGAACTTCCATCAGCAGTTTTCCCGAACAAATTGCCCTGGCCTTCAAGAAAAAAGCGTAATATTCTCATATGACATATCATATCTTCTCTAAAGGTCAGCAACGCATCCGTGAGTCCCATAGAAATCTAAATAATAAGGCAATAGAAGTGTTATAGGCGCGTCAACATGTCGCCGCGTACTATTTTATCTAGACTATTTTTTAACAAAATTTCATTTACTTATGTTTATAACTGTAGAAGTTATTAAGCTGTAAAGGATTAGGACAGACGGACAGACGGACGGACATGACGAAACTATAAGGGTTCCTTGTAGGACTACGGAACCCTAAAACTCTACTTTAACCGCAGTCTATTGCGAACCTCTACGATTCGTAGCATACTACGCTGTAGTCTGAAGTGTAGTCCACCACGACTATTAATGGTCTACCAGTGATTATGCGTTTACATTTAAAAAAAACTCTGTTTTAACCGCAGTCTGTTGCGAACCTCTACGATTCGTAGCATACTACGCTGTAGTCTACGGCGTAAGCCACTGCGACTCCTTCAGGTCTACCAGTGATTGTGCGTTTACATTAGAAAAAGTCCGCTTAGTAACCGCTGCTTACTACGTAACTCTACGATTCGTAGCGTTCTACGCTGTAGTTTACGGCGTAGTCCACTACGACTTCTAAAGATCTACCAGTGATTGTGCGTTTACATTCGAAAAACTCGGCTTAAATAACTGCAGTCTATTGTGAACGATTCATAGCGAACTACGCAGTAGTCTACGGCGTAGTCAAATATAAAGGTCTTACGCAAATTACGCATTTTACTTAATAACCTATGATCGGGCGCACGACCAGCAGCTTGGCATCCCTGACTTACCTTATATTAATTCATTTATTTCAGGCATCAAGGCCCATAAAAACACATGAAACAATATATAATAACATAAAATACCTACTATAAAAAATTATAAACTAGAGCAACAACTTATGAGAACACATGAATCTTGCTGATGCTTGGCGAATACCCCCTACACAAAAATGCTTAGAAAATCTTTAGCATCACACCTATTCACAGTTTTTCAGTTGATCAAAAACCATACTATCGAAATAACAAAACTTTTTTTACAACAAATTAAAAAAAAAACAGATTTTTTTCAAAATTAAATACATGAATGCACGAATTTTCACGAATTTAAGTTGACTTTACATTCATTTTGAACATTCAATTTTAAAAAGTTAGTTTCGAAGTCAATTAGGTATTCAGCTTTTTATTGACAGAAATAGTTTCCAGTTTTTATTGAACGTAAGGTGTTAGACATCCCTAGAGGATGTATCTATCACTTGCCTTATTAAATTAGTAAACTAAAATCATAAAACTAACCACATGGTTGGCGAAGATACAAAGTGATACGAAGAAGCATATACAACCCTATTCACAGTTTACATTAAAACTCTTAAGGGGTCATTGTACTCATCATTATGAACAACTTTTACTATGAGACCAACCCTGAAATCGCGAAAAAGAAAATTTGTTGTTCCCTATATTTTATTTATTTATTATTTGGAAGACCAACAGCATTAGTATAACAATGTTAGATAAGATACAATCTGCCAATAATAGGTCTTCACGAATAGTGACTGACTATAGTAAGATGCGTGGATATAATACTAAATATGCAACGTGTATCAGAAATGCGTGGTCATATTTTAAGAGGGCATAGCATAGGACAACTCTTACTATGGGACCAACCCTGAAATCGCGAAAAAAATATCAGCTGTTCCCTACTAAATCGTCGATGTCGCTCGACAAAATGTTAGGATCAGCAGATTTTTTTTTCGCGATTTCAGGGTTGGTCCCATAGTAAAAGTTGTTCGATAGCATCCCCTGAATAAGCTCTTTAAATATGACCACGCATTTCTGATACACGTTGTATATTAATGAATATTAGAATATATCTAACATAACATAATATAATAAATATTTTTTTTTTTTTTTTTGTCGATTTATGTGAACACAAATGTATGGATAAGCTGTTTTTTTTTTCGCGATTTCAGTGTTGCTCCCATAATGACCGCTTAAGAGGTTTAGTATAAACTGTGAATTAGGTTGTACATATCTTAGTGCAATAAGAAAGCATTTTCAGGAAAGCCGATTAAAATATTCCCTTAACTTGTTCAGAAATATTTTCTGTAGGTAGGTATTATTTATGCCATCATTACAATTCTTCAAAGCATGGAAATATTTATCTCACTGTGCACTAATTTTTACCATACATTCAATGAATAATTTTAGATCAGTTTACAACAGTCAGTCAAGTCAATGTAACATTGTTGTGAACAGTTTTACATTCAAATTAATTAATTGTGGATCACAGGTTCTTATGATGTCCTAACCTCTTTACTGGCAAGGTCACGTATTCCGGCTGCGATGTTGCTAATGTTGCTAGGGTTGCAAAAACTTCGTACGTGACCTTGAGTGACCTTGACGTGACCTTGGGGATTTGCCAGTTATGACAGATCGCGGAAGATGGCCGTGCCAAATTAGAGGACAATATACAAATTAATGTAATAGGATCAGTTATGTTCCGCCATTGCAGCATTAAGACATACAATCATACATTATAAATCAAATGGCAAATGGTCCTATATGTATACCAAATTTCATCCAAATCTGTACAGCCGTTTCTGTGTGATTTAGTAACAAATATCCAAATATCTTCACAAAATTTTACATTTATAATTTATATAATGAAGGGTTGTATGTTTGTTCTCTATGCATTTCTAAACAGTTGTTCTAGGTACGCCCGCGAAGTATCCTGGCCCAAAAAAAGAGGGCATGGCAACGCATTCCCAGCACAGCTGGTTTATAATATTATACATATACAATATACATCATAGTAGGATAGTTGGATTCCCATCATTTCGGTAAGTCTACGAATCGTAGTGGACTACGCCGTATACTACGGCGTTAGCTACGCCGTAGTCTACTACGACTCGTAGAGATAAATTGTCTCCCGGTCAAAGATTTTTTACAGTTCACAGTTTTATTTTCCCGTAACAGCTACAAACACAGACATACACGCCCAAAAATGAAACAACAGAATTAATATTACAAATATTTGTTTCGACTTCATCTTTCTCCGAGCCTGGGGGTCTACTCCCGTTCGACGATATTCGATAAATCGTACGATTCATCGCACAATTTGCTACTCCGGTCAACCATCGTTCCCTTATCGCATGCGATGATCGTGTGTTGGCGTTTGTTTTTCTCATCTCCGGTAAATTGTATACGACTATGAACCGTAGTCTATCTTAATTGTGCCTTTTTTATGTGCCTATCTTTATTATGTAAGTATCAGTCGGAACGAAAGTTCGTACTTCGTTTGTCGTTCGTAAAACGCGAGTAGACCTACTGTTCCCAATAGGAACCGAGGAAGGTGACTAACGTTTTTTTTTATTCGTTATTAATAGAAATCTCGAAACTTTTTCAAGAAAAATAAGCAACAGTAAAAAAAACAATAAATTAAAATATTTAGTAAAATGTCCAAGTTATAAACAATTAAAATTTGTTCACTAGACAGAGACAGCACTGTGATGTTTGCCTAAATAATACTAATATGAAATATCAATACTGATTGTATTTACTTGATTATCTATCTGTAATGTGAATACTATAAATGGTTGTTGTATTGACTCTAAATAAATATATGCATAGTAACTGGTGGGGATGGCGCCCCGCTCTCACTGTTTCACATATAGTGTGGAGCGGACGTTCGAGTCCATCACTCCACCAAGTGCTGTGTACCACTAAATACCGAATTATTGTGTTCTTATTTTATCCCGAATACCACAAATGGCGACGAGGATAAATTTCGTGAGTACCTAAAACGGTGTAAATTATAAATATTGCGTGCATGTCGGATATCAATAGGCTGACTACCAGAAAATAACAGAACTTAAAATACTCAAATAACTGATTACAAGATTTAAATTACCAGATGATAAAAAAAAAATGAAAAAAAAAACATACGTACGTTACGTATAACAAAATATTTCTTAACAAAAAGAAAGAGGATAAGTAGACTTGTTTATTTAAATATACTATTGTAAGCTTTTATTATTGCTTGCTTCGTAGTTGTCTGTCTACTATAAATCTTGTATGTTAATTTTAAGCAGTTTCTGTTATACAAAAAGGGTGAAATTTTGCATACCCATGTAGCTTGATAATAATAAAAATATGGACTTGAAAAGTTTATATAAAGGAAAAATAAGATTTTAATTATTTACTTTTTCCCTAACTATGTAGGTAGTTAGTAAATTGTTGCGAAGTGTAACGTACGTTTTATAAAAGTTTCGAGTGAACTAAAATATTATTGGATTATTAATTACCTACTTGTTCTGTATGTTGCTCTTGTGCAACACGATCGCCATGAAATATAATAGACATATTTATGGTGAAAATAAACTCGTATATTTGATTATTCTGAAATAATGTACAGGTAGGCCTATTGGTAATCGATTGTATGGCAAATGGAAAAAGCAGATGCCTAAAGGTAAATGCTAAATATGATTATGTTCAAACAATAGCACAAAAGATATTGCGTGTGTGGTGTTAGTACAACTAACAAAAAGTGCCTACAATATGCTTTTCTAATGTTATTATGCATTAGATTTGCAAACGAGTTCAAACAATGGCACAAAATATATTGCGTGTGTGGTGTTAGCACAAACTAACAAAAAATGCCTAAAATATGCTTTTCTAATGTTATTATGCATTAGATTTGCAATCGAGTTCAAACAATGGCACAAAAGATATTGTGTGTGTGGTGTTAGTACAAACTAACGAAGTGCCTAAAATATGCTTTTCTAATGTTATTGTGCATTGGATTTGCAAACGTGTACAAACGATGGCACAAATAGTCAGTCGAGATTTAAAACCAATGTTTACTGGCGACAAGATATTGTGTGTTAAGTACAAGCTTACAAAAAGTGCCTACAATATGCTCTTCTAATGTTATTGTGCCATTAGATTAGCAAACATGTAAGATAAAAAGATGCATCAACTGTGGAAAAACTAAGATATTATATTTGTTCAAATAAAAACAAACAGTGTCTTCTTTCTCAAAGATAAAGCAACGTGGTTTGAGTTGAAGTTCTGTTTTCCCTATGTAAATTCTTGAATTCCGTAATTTTTGTAAGGGCAAGCAAAGTATTGTGGGACTAGATGGGTTAGAAATCTATTTACAAGCTATACACATTAGTTACCCGGCTATGAAACAGGCCGCTGTCGGTCGATTGTGCACGTAGTAGAAATATATTTGAAAGATACATTCATATTATGGCTCATGAAACAGGAGCCATGAGAAAAGTTTGAGGCTTTCTAATAAAATTACGTCACCAAAGAGCAAAATGTAGATTTTCTCATGTCAATGAATGTTTTATTAAGTAAATTATTTAAAAAATTCTTGGAGGTGGATTTGAGAAAGAAGATTTTATTAATGGGGGATACAGTCACAGTTGATGAAATGATTACTAAAGCCAGTGCGCAGTCGAAATGCAATTTTGTGATTTCCAAGATAGATAAAATCGTAACGTGATAAATTTTACACTAAAATGAACTTCTGGGAAACGATATGAGTGCACAAGATGTGGGAGCGAGTATCATAAATATAGCCCTTTGTGTATTGCTAAAGTCAAAATGTGTGTAAAATGTGGCTAAAAAGGAAATTTCCAAAAAATGTGTAAATAAATGCTAGTAAGCGTACCAAAGTCCAAGTCAAATAATCAGAAGTTAAACTTCAAAAGGAGTCACGAGGAAAATGATAATTATGCGCGATTCATAAAATTCGAGCTTAAAGCAATGCTTTAATAAAATAAAATACCAAGTTAGTGGTGTGGAGTTAGACATACCTAGAGCAAATATGATAAAATGTGGTATTATTCGTGAAATTCCTGGAATTTACTAAAGCCAAAAAGGACGGTAAAAAAAAAAAAAAAAACTCTTTCATGGCTTATGATGATACTTGTTAGGTTCTTTTGGGGCTCAGTTGTGTTGACTTGTTGTAATACAAAGTGAGTTGAGGAATTTATTAGACAGAAAATGGCGCATGGCACTGTCACAATTCTTGAAGTGGGTTTATTCGATGTAAATGCCGTAGTGACAACAAATTTACAAAATCAAAATATTATGCTAGGCATTGCAACATCATTATTGGAGAGCACCGTTAAACTAAAATCTGAATGAAATAGTTATGTTTCATTATTTTCAGCTACTATCCTTTCAAATTAAATTACTCTAATTTCCAGTATGACTCCTAATAGCTTATAAAAGGATGGTAATAACGGTTGCTGCTTAAAATGTAATTTGTTCTCATGGTCAATATAAACAATGGTTGCTGATGCTATCATCAACAAAAATAAAATATCTACGAATAATTTAGATGAAGCATCAAAAATACTAATAATAATAGTCGTGATAAATTCCTTAATAAATCTATAATTAAGTACTTACAAAATTGAAAACCTTATTATAGATTGCCAATGTAAAAACGTATTGGTTTGAATATTTCATTTCATAACACCTTAAACATAAAATATAGTGAAATAAAAAACAAAATTTAAAAATAAAGAGTGAAAATACAAGTTAAGTATCGGATACTAATTTGAATAAATTGATGTAATAGTCAATGAAGAGTATATCCATGGAGTTTGTTGCCGGTTCTTCTCCATAGGACCCACAATTTGGAACCGTGCATCTAAAGCCTGACGTTCAAAGGTGCCTGTAAATGGGTTTGTGATGTTTTTACGTTTTACAATAAAATAATATGTAAATGATGAAATGATTCTGAAACAGAATGGTACAGACATCAGGTTTAGTCTGCAATCAGCCTTTTAATGATTGATGTACCTCTCTATCACTCTCACAAGATTGTTAGTAGAAACTAATTTAGGCAGCACATTTTACCTACATGATCATCTCTTAATTTTATTATAACTTGTCCATGTAAAAAAAAAAAAAAAAAAAAAAACATAAAATAAACATGTAATAAAGAATACTGATAAGTTTTCTGAAGGGATGTAGGTATAAAATGATAACTGAACAAAATATGGCTACTAAAATGCTAAGATTAATGTTTATTGAATCAAAACATAATGTTGAATGATTTTTACATGTCAGTACCTAATCTTACGGCAAAGATGAGTGAGGTGGTTAGTTACGAGCACGCACTCGATACCTAGTGCCATATTGAGCATTGGGTATTGAGACTAGGTATTGATAGGCTATAAATTATAAATTCTTAAAAAAAAAACAGTCAGGCGTTTCAGTTGGTATAGGCATAGAACAAATAATAGTAGTAGGTATAGGTACCTACATGCGACAGTAGTCGACAATAAGACATGATTTTAAAATATTTTGTGAAGGATTAGGAATCTGCGTGTGGTTGGGTTACAGAAAAATTATCTAGTTTAATCATAAGTAATACTGAAATGGAAGCAAAAGCACAAGTATGTCGAACAAGAAGCATAACTGGGAGTTTGCACTGACGAAACATTCACATAAAAACATATTGAAAAGTCAGTTTTCTGTCAATGTATCGAATCGCGTTCGCATTATCACACAACTTGTTGAAACGAAACTTGTTTGACATTTCATAGTCTATTGACATGTTTCACAATTAATTTAGATACACTTCAAAGTATCTGCTTTCGGCATACGTGTTTACCGACCTCATTGGATAACACAAAAAACGAGATTTATACAAGTTTTGACCATGATTAAGCATCAGTGCGAACGTCAGCCGTGACAAATCTATAGACAAACATGTCAATGTATAAGTTTTAGTCAGTGCAAACACAGCCAACAACAAATATTGAAATCTGTCAAAGAATTTACCCAGTTTTCTGCAGTGCGAACGTAACCATCAACAAAACAAGTTGTGACATTAGTTTCATATGACAAGTTTCGAGACATTACATGTTAAATGTTTTTGCTGCAAACCCACAGTAAGAACAAGAAGTCAATGTAAGCCAAAAAGTTTCGGGTTTACTTATCTAATTAAAATAAAGAAATAAACAACAAGCTAGCATTGACTCTTGATCGATCAACGATCACACATAGTGGTCAGTGAGCAAGGAAATGAAGTTGATGTTAAGAATATTCGAGGTTCAAAGAAATGTGACGGTGAAATAGTGGATTACATAACGGAAAAAAACAAAACAAATTTGCCCCAAAGAATCACTCGATACTCGCTGATTCCAATAAACCAAATGATTTACCAGGCCCCACAAATTTACGTGTGCTCGCTAGACAGCTGTCAAGTGAAGTATATTACAAACATAGACCAAGTAAATCTTGTCAAAGATTACAAAGTACTCTATACAAGTGAAGTAATGACTATATGGTGCAGACACCATAACTCTGTGTTGCGTATTTTCTTTTAAACAACGCACCTAGTATCAATAATTCATTTCTGAATAAGTTGACAACATTGGTAGAATGGTTAGTAAAAACTTGTGTACTAAGGGTTAGTAGTTCTAAATATTAACATAAAAATAATTATCTCTACCGTACGAGCAACAAAACAAAGTGCCGTAGTATTGGTGCATCGTGTTTTCAGCTAGGACTTTCAAAATACTGTTGGAGCTAGCTAACTTTTATAAACTAAATTAAGAAAAAAAAAAAAAAAAAAAAAAAACAGTTTTGTTAAAATGCAACAAAGTCGTAATAAAACAAAATTTAAATTAAAAAATATGTAGGTATACAAATCTCCAAAACAACAATAATAAATAAAACAATACAACAAAACGAAGCCAGCCTGCTGAAGGCCACGTCATCTCAACGCAGGAGATCGAATCCTCCTCCAGCTTGGGGAAATGCTGTAATGCTGCAGGAGGCGTCGCAATAGATCTTATTAGGTCGCAGTGGCTTGGGGGCGTTCAAGACCCCTACCTCTTTCCCCAAAATAATAATAATAATACAACAAAATAATAACATAGTATGATATGTTATATGTATGTAGTAAGAAGTATTACTTCTAACTTTGAATTAACAATAATTACAAGATAAAACTGTACTAAAACCCTAAAGATTCCAAGAGTCGCCCGGTTAAGCAGTTGGGGTATCCATTTAGGGTCCGAAAAAAAAAAATGAAAAAAAAATGACAGTTTGTAGAGCTACAATGTGTAGTTTCTGAGATATCGTCGTTTTAGTGAAACGCGCCGAACGCCCGAACGCACGGTCCCGTGACGGACGCGCGATGTCACACAAAACGGGCGCGATAACACATCGTTGTATTAGATAATTGCTAATTAACTTTATTTAGATTTTGTGTTGCAATTATTATATTTTCTTAAAAAAAGGAAGAGATGTGATGTTTGCCTAAATAATACTAATATGAAATATCAATACTGATTGTATTTACTTGATTATCTATCTGTAATGTGAATACTATAAATGGTTGTTGTATTGACTCTAAATAAATATATGCATAGTAACTGGTGGGGATGGCGCCCCGCTCTCACTGTTTCACATATAGTGTGGAGCGGACGTTCGAGTCCATCACTCCACCAAGTGCTGTGTACCACTAAATACCGAATTATTGTGTTCTTATTTTATCCCGAATACCACAAGCACTATCAAAGTATGACGTCATTGTTCAAAACCTTCATAGAAACTTGACATCTCTCTGTACAATTAGTACAATGGAATGTCCGTTTCGCACGACAAGGACAGCCCCCTCAAAAAACTTAAAAAGCGTGTATCTCTTCCATTTTTTCATGGATATTTTTTTTTCAATAATGTTGTCGTTTCTGTTAGTCTGGTGCAGTGGCGTAGCTATGTAACCAAGAGCCCCGGAGCAAAAAGTTAAAAATCGAACATTTTTTATTCAACTAGTATACTAAATAACTTTTTCGAACGTCGTTCATGGGGCCGAGGGCCCCTTGAGCTTGGAGGCCCCTGGGCACTGCCCCGCCCAGCCCTACGGTAGCTACACCACTGGTCTGGTGCATTCATGTAATGGTCGGCCCACGGCAGACTTCATTAAATCAGTCCATCGCATGGGAGGCCTTCCGCGCACTCCTGAGCCCGCTATTCTGCCCTTGTCACAAGTCAAGTCAAAAGTCGCTCTATATATAGATTTTTGGTATTTCTTAACAGTAGTAAACTACCGGATTATATTGGGGTCGACTTCCAGTCTAAACATCAGTATTATACACGAAACGAATGCCATCAGTCCCCCGCAACCCAGTTACTGGGTAATACCGACCGACATCCTAATATTGGGCCAGGAAATAAAACATGTAACGTAGCTGACATAGTTGGCGTAGATAGCATTGTTGGCTAGCTGGCACAGCTGGCGAAGCTGACACAGTTGGCGTAGCTGGTATGGTGGTGTGGCTGGCTTGCTAGCGTAACTGGTACAGCTGGCGTAGCAGACACAGCTGGCCTAGCTGGCACAGCTGGCGTAGCTAGTCAAGGCCCGTGCGGTGGCGTGCAGTGTTCTGTGTGCACCACCTAGGAGGGTGCGGCCGAAGTTTGGTCGCACGGGGAGAAGAGGCTACTCGTGGCGAGCCGGGACCTGTTGGGGGTGGTTGGCGAATGCATAAGGAGGAATACTTTGGTGGTTTTAGTCGTTAAGCAAAAAAAGGAAGATGATGAATCAGTCAGTTAGTCGGTTGTTTTTTCATGATTCTGTGTTATCCCACTACCTACAGGGCAAGGGCCTCATTTTGTTTTCCACTTTTCGCGGTCTAGTCTATGGCAATTCGTGGCTAAACCTTTAAAATATGAGTCCAGCTCATCCCGCCATCTCCTTCTGTGCGCACCGCGTTTTCATTTTCTGTTTTTCCGCTATTAGGTATCCTCTCTGTTAGCCAATAACATTACATCATTTAGTGTGTTTTTTGTAACAATAGGACACGGGATAAAAGTCCTCTAACGGCCAAAATTAATATCCAATCTATCTACGATTTGCCCTACTAGAGATAGGAATTTGACATAAACTCCATACATTTTATGTCAAATTTCTATCTCTAGTAGGGTAAATCGTGAATAGATTGGATATTAATTTTGGCCGTTAATAAATAAAGATTTAAAGAAAAAGGCCAAGCCCGCACAGCGATTTATATCGCGCTGTTTTTATTCACACACTGAGATTATTTTACCACCGCGATTTTTAATCCCCAGTGCCTGCATATTATTCCATGTGTTACAGATTTAGCGATAAAAAATCGCGCGAGTAAAAATTGTTGTGCGCGCTTGGCCTTAATAAAGTTATCCTAGGCCGCGTTCAGTATTATCGCCCGACGTCGTCGGACGACGCTTGGAGCGTTCGTTTGTAATTTTGTATGATCCTCTGCATGGGCACCGGCAGTAGGGTGCAAGGGGTTGCACTTGCACCCCCTGTCAGGAATGAATCCATCGACTACAGAGATTAACCCCCAGTTTCCGAAAGGCTGATCAACACAAAAATTAACTAATCGACTGTCAAATCTCAGGTCAAGCGATGTGATTGGTTGTTAGTATTTTTTCCGACCAATCACAGGAGCTGACATTAGATTTGACAATAGATCAAATTGATCAGCCTTCCAGAAACTGGGGGTAAGTATGCTTTCGAGGAGCGAAATATATTCAATCAAATACCCACGCGATTTGAATTTGACATTACATTTATCTACATAATATACAGTTATAATGCTATATTTTATATTAGTTAATAGTATAATGTGTAGATGCAGATGCACCTCCCTGAAAGTAATACTGGCGGCGCCCATGATCCTCTGTAACCAAAGTACGCTCCCCGGGCGTCGTCCACCGTCGTCGGACGATAATACTGAACGCACCCCTTCCATTCAATGTACAAATAATAACATGGCAACATTCATGGTATAATAAGATGGTGAAACAACTTATTATATCATGGGCAACATTGACATTTCCAAGCTGTCAAATCTGATCGTTGATTGGATGTCGTTACCCTATCATTTTTCTGCCCAACCAATCACAGAGTTACAAGCACTCGGTGTAAAAAAGTAAAAATGTCGTCGCAAGTGTAGTAAAGTGTTCGATAATTCGACAATTTCCCATAATTTTACAAACCAAACACAGTTGCACTCGCTTTAAATATCAATAACTACACCGTTTGTTGTGTTTTCCACTCTCCTGCAAACAAGTGCTGCAGGTACGGCGAAGAATTTTACTTTCTCTTGTAGACCCATGACAGATGATCCTTGACCAGTGTTTTTTGTATTTGTAAATAAAAACAATGATGTTGATTAATTAATATACTCAGCGATACTGGTTACTTCGATTGGGAGGAAAACTGATACGTTGACGTAATCACCTTGGACGATCATTTTTAGTATGTCAGCTGATTAAAGAAAATATCCGGTCTCAGATTAGGATATGGAAAGTAGTGTCGACAGAGCAATTTCTGAGTGCTAATTTTTCTGCGTAGATATGGCTGACGAAATGGATCCTTGCGAGTGCCTGTGGAACCATGAGCTGGCGATGCGTCGGCTAATCTCTTTGGTGAGTTATTTGGCCTTGTAGTTGTGTGATGAGATGTTATTATTGAAGTGGGTGGACCATGAAACATCCACGTCAACACTTCGCTCGTAATAATACGTCCTTTTGTTTCTATTTCTGTTAACAAACAATGTTTGAAGACTTTTCTGTAATTATAATGATGTATTGTTATTACAATGTTGATAAACATGTCATTAATGATTATATCATTTGCCACAGAATTATATAAAAATCGTAGGTGATAATGTTACGATTATAACTTTCAACTCGAATGATAAACATGCTCTTACGAAACACGACGACTTTCTTCATCTCGATGTTATATTCAAAAGCATTTTTTTCTTAAATACCTATCTATACAAAGAGATATTTTAGAAATTTTACACTAAACAGGTCAGAGTGTTGCCTTAGAAAATCATGGTGTCTTATAGAATTCAGAATGGCGTTTAAATTGATTGTTTTTTCTATATATAGTACCTATAGGATGTCAAAATGGGCTAAAAGCCCACCTGGTGTTAAGCAGTTACCTTTCCCCATAACAACTGCAATACCACCTAGGCTGTTGCCTAAATGGTACTGCAAGTTGGTTCGCCAAACTGAGACATGAAGATGAAAAGTCCCATGTGATTGTTGGTGCCTAAGGATCAACTTTAGCCATTTCAAATATTTTTTAAACCATAAAATGAAAGTAGAATATAACTTATCATTCCATTGTTATCATTGACCTAATTTCTTAACATGACTAAATCAACCACTGGCTGTATGATGCATTCAGAAATAAGCTCAATCAAAAATTATTTAATTAGAAATATCATATTTTATTCCGGTGTACTAAAAATATTTTCGAAGCTGAATGTTATTCTTTAGGGTCCAAAGATCAGTAGTAAACAGTGGCGGATCCAGGGGGGGGGGGGGGGGGGCTAAGTTTTTTCATTGTCTTATTTAGTAAACAATCTTGGCAAGTCTCTTTATTCAAATAACTACTGATAAAATATAATTGCTAGTTCTGCACATGTAACTACGTAAAAAATGTTAATTAGTGTGTGAAATTGTTAACATAATGTCTTTTAATATTTATAATTGCCGAATTGCATTAAAAAGACATGCCAAGATTGTTAAAATAAAACAAGTATGAAAAAACAGAGTGTACGGTCACAATACTTTGCGTGGTACATTTTGTAATAAAATCCCTTGAACGAATCCTGCTAAATTACTCATACCTACCACTGCCATCCAACATTGAGTGCAAGAAATTTAAGCCTTAGTGGTGATTCACCGGAAAGATTTCTGACTGTACATATACATATTCTTTATGGTTCATAATGGCTTAAAAATCTAATTTAAATTCACAGTTGTTTATCATTGATTATAATATTCAGAGCTGTGAATAATCATGTATTATAATTGGATTCTAATAGCTCCGATCATTATACAACCACAAGGCTAATGTATTAAACAATATGGTATGTAATGTAAATACTGTGAAGGATAGTAGTTATGACAAATTCTTTGATTAGGTATGACTATTGTTTAGTTAAATCTTTCTCTAAAAAAATTGCTCAGGGGCAGGATAACTCTTTACAATAAACCATGGGAGTGTTGTTGAAAAATTGGTAGGTATCTTTATCAATGAATGACTCGCCTGACAAGTAATTTTCCTACATTATGGAGAATGTAGCAGCCAACTGGCGCCCCCATCGGTAAAAAAATTACGGCTGTTCCATCTACCCCTACCAAGGTATCCCCACTGGTAGGGATATTTATTCATTGACCTTAGATAAAAAAGATCTTAGCAAATAATGCTCCTTTAGTTTACTTTCTATTTTAAAAAATCTCAAAAAGAAACTTTGTGTTATATTGATATGACACACTTCTTAAATTTCGCGCCAGGCGGCGCTGTTTGCAAAAACTAAAATAGCAATGATTAATATTCGATTTGATTTGTTTGTAATTAGACCTACTTAAGGAACCCTATAATACTGAGCATGGCCCAACATGCTCTTGGCCGGTTTTTTCTATCTACAACTACTGCCAAGTATATTTTACAGAGTTAATAGTTTCTGATTTAACTACAGTACCTTCTTTACTTAAATTTTCGATAAATGATGTATTCAGCAAGTAATATTTTTTTTACTGATGACTGACTTCACTTGGCTGCTACATTCCCCTTAAGCATTTTTAAGATTCAAAGCTGATATTGAATATTTAAACCTCACTGCCTGAACCTGGATCTGTGCCCAGTTAATGGCAAATTGTCTTGCCCCCTGTTACATGGGACTTATAACCTAACTGGCGAAATGATGTGGGTGTACACCACCTCCACCTAACCACCACCACCACCACCACCACCACCACACACACCACCACACACACCACCATAACCACCACCACTCACCACCTCTACCTACCCCTTCTCGAAGGGAATTAAAGGAAGGTTATTCCTCGGAATACAGGCGTGATTTTATGTACCTATGTATGTAAACCAATAATATAATATTATAATCACTAACATTTCAAGCATACAATATCATCATCATCATTTCAGCCGAAAGACGTCCACTGCTGGACATAGGCCTACCCTAAAAGGGGGGATATGCCATAATCGCCACACTTCGCAGGCGGGTTGGCGATCGCAGTAGGGTTGGTTAAATGCTTAGTCGCCTTTTACGACACCCATGAGAAGAAATAGGGTGGTGCAATTCTTTATGTCTGGCACCACACTATTTGTGTCATATTTTTTATTAAAGAATAACATCTTTTGTTGTTTAGAGCATAGACCAATATTCATCCATACTTAGAGTCACATCTTGTTGTAATAAATTTGCTAGGCTGTCTGATTATGGCAATAAATAATAAAATTCATAGTCTCAAAAGACTCGTGTTCAATTCATGTCTACTAGCTGATATTGTATGATTATCCTGAAGCTCTCCTGCAGACTGTGGACTTTCAATCTGCCAATATTGTAGTTGGATTCCTAATCAGTACATTGAGTACCACAACCCATACACACACACACACACAATTGCAGACCCGATTTCCCATACAAAAATTACATTACTCATCTATGGGCCAACAGTTTGTCATTTATTTAATTTTATGAAGATGTGAATGTAAAGTGTTGACAAACAAAATAACATAAACCACAACAAATGTTTTAGCAAGGGTAAAGTTACAAATTACCCTATTTGTGTGTAAAATAACAGTTATGTAGCAAACATCCTCCAAGTTTGTATTGACTCAATATTATATGATCTGTATTATACCTATTTACTTTTATTCCAGGAATTATTGTTTATTAAGTAGGCATCTTATTAAAAAAATAGTAAACGACAATCTTTATGCGGCTGTTGCAATATTAAATGGGTTATTATTATTATCAAAAGATGTATTACTAAAATTTATTATACAGGCTTATTTTTAATTAACACAACCCTTTAAGGAATGACAATCTTGAAATTTATTTATTTATTTACGAGGTAATTCTTCTTAAACTTAAGTATCAGTGGGCTCGCAGAACGGATGGCCGATGGGGCAGTAAAGTTCTGGAGTGGCGACCGCGTACTGGAAGGCGCAGCGTGGGTAGGCCCCCCACAAGGTGGACCGACGACCTGGTGAAGGTCGCGGGAATCCGCTGGATGCGGACGGCGCAGGACCGGTCGTTGTGGCGATGCTTGGGGGAGGCCTATGTCCAGCAGTGGACGTCTTTCGGCTGAAATGAATGAATTTAGGAGGTGGAGGATTTGATCAATAATAGTCTCCAAGACACTGGCATCTTGCTTGATGTGCATACCATTCACAGAACATTCCAAAATAGAAATGCAACTACTCACACACACACACACTCTTAATATAGGTACCTGCCTACTTATATATATACAATATACATATATATTGTGGATATTATACTCACATTAAAAATAACACACTAACGCAAAGCAATCATTCTTAATTTTTCTCATGTATCTGGTCTGCTCGACGTCCGTATGTCACTGCAGGGATCCAGCAGAATACCAGCGTCAGGTATAATACCTGGCACATGCTGAGCTGGACACCCATTTGGTACAATATTGAGACACATATCACACTTTCTTATTGTATTTTTACTTGTATGTCCTGTGTCTTGTTTTTGTACTAAATAAACGTTTTATCTATCTATCTACTCATTAACCAACCTATAAAAATAGTAAAAACAGAACTGTCAACTTTAAAATAAAATTAAGAACCTATTTAAATGTATGTATGTATGTTGTGGTCATACCATCGACCTGCCACCATCATTTCATTGAACCTTATCTAGGTCGTCTTGAGTTAAAATTCTAAACCAATTTGTACAGTAGTTAGCATGTAAATCTATTATACAGTTAGTGTTAACTTGACTCTTATCGCGACTGATATACCAATTATTTCATGGCTGTAATTGAATGCCATATTGTTATAGTCGCGTTTATCTACTGCGTCGTTATATTTTTTTAATGTTGTGGAATTTTTTCGAATTACGTAACTTGCACTATACTAACATTTGTCTAGATTGTGGGACTAGATACAGAGCTATAAACCAATACATTTTCATTTTCACCTAAGTCTTAATGAATATCAAAAGAGTTTCAAACTCTTCCCAGCCTAATCTGAATAATTAATATCTGTCCTTAGGAATTCAATTAAACAATTATTGAGGGACACGCGGGTACGGGTATCATCAGCTGTTATCTGTTAGCTTTATACAAGACGCTCCTAAGCAAGTCAATCGCCTTACGTTACTTACGTAGTAACTACAACCGTTTAGAAATCAAAAATTATTCAGGAATATCACATGAACTCGTTTGTATTATACCATCGCTGAACAGATGTAAATTGCTGTCATTCTAAAATAATCATTTAGTCATTTCCTGTGACATTCGTAAGATCAAATGGGATTATCTATTCTTAGCGTACATCACACAACAGCTGATGAACAATATTTACTAATAAAGCAGTGACAACACGTGCGTCGACCTGCACTGCAACAGATGTGCACATTGTAATCGTAAAAAAATGGTGTCGGTTTTTTTTTTCAAATTAATAAGTATAAAGTTAATAATAAGTATATTAAGGTTTGCTGTTAGAAAACTCAGTTCTGAGTTAAGCTCGCCGATGTACATACTTTCCTACTGTAATATAAATGTATATCTGTGTGTACAATAAAGAATAAGAATATGAAAGTAATATCGCTAACTACATAAATATATTTTTAAGGCGTCAGTATTTGACGTATGGACTTTACCTATTCTTCCAACTTGTCTCATGCCAAATCATCTCATGTGATATAACTTCGCTTATTGTGTAAGTATAAGTTATAAACCCTTTTCTGATATCAATTTAGCAGTTTAAACGACGTGTTCAGAAAAATTTAGAAAACTTCATAGGAATTTTGTTACTTATTAATCTTTTATATTATCGCTACTTATTAACGGTTATTCATGCCGTTGGAAGTCCAGTATTACAAACCAAATCGAGTATGAATATTCGATACCACCAACAAATAATAAGAACTTATTTACAAACAAACGAAGGAAATCGATTCCAACGATAATTTTATAATAATTATGCGTTCACGTAGACATACGTGAATCTTTAATTACCCAGATATCAGTTTGTAGCAGCGATGTAGCTATTTTTATTTGGTTTCCGTGAAGTTATGGCCACATAAGTATGGTTCTGGTCAGGCACTGGGCATTTCCAGCCTCTCTCTCCATTACCCCAGTATGCATACACCAGCACCTGTCCATCCTGGTCCTACCTTCTTCAAGTCACCTTGCCGGTGCGGTTTTTTAACATCAACACCCCCATTTCACCCCTTAAGCGATGAGTATCGAAAAACCCTTTCTTAGTACAAGATATGTCTACACCATAAACCGGAAGCTATTCTCCAATTTCATGTTCCTCAGCTGTTTAGGCTCTGCGTTGATTTCTCTCGGTCAGTCAGGATTTGTTTGTTATTTTACAATAGAAGACAGGAAGGTAGATAGATAGGTACCTAAAAGTATTTTTTTTCTGAATCCCTTTTCTTTGTATCCAGCTTCGTCAAGGTCAGTCCTACTGCACAGACAGCGAGTGTCTGGAGCAGTTGCCGGGGCTACCGAGGCCGGAGTCTTCAGCCAACAGCTTCATGGTGATGTTCCTCATGATGGCACTCGCCCTCGCCATGTACGCCATGCGCCCGCGCCGCAACCAGATACAAGACGCTGCGAAGCCTACGCGCAACTCTCAGGTAAGAATTTGTTATTACTTTTGTCATTTTCTCGGTAACATATTGGGAACCGAGTCTCGGATTGTTGCATGCTGTTTTGCCTATTTTGTTATATTGGGAACCGAGTCTCGGATTGTTGCATGATGTTTTGCCTATTTTGTTTCCGTGGTTTTCACAGTAACCGGACTAAGTTGTATTGTGGAACATAGTAGGCAATAGTTACCGTATTAGTCCCGTAATAGGGTAATCGACTATTACTCAAAATTAACAAATATTTCAATTTTATTTTGAAGAAATAATAAAAATAACACGATTAATTAATTTCATTTTTTTTTAATTAATAAAAAAAAATACAAAATGTAAGAGATACACGCTTTTAAAGTTTTTGGAGGGGGCTTTTTCTGTCCTTGTCGCGCAAAACGGACATTGTACTGAGTGGTGTCTTTGGGATGGCGTTAATGCGTTATGACGTCAGATGGTAGTAGTGATGTCTCTGTCTAGTAAACAACTTTGAAGCGCTTCTTTATAACCCGGGCATTGTAAAAAATATTTCATTAGTTTTTCAATTGTTGCTCATCTTTTTTTGAATAGATTCATGTTTTTTAATAAAAAAATAATAGTCAAATACCGTATTTGAATTGATAATAGACACACTGACTCTACAATCTACATGCTAACAGCATTTACGTTGCGGGGTTCTGTCCGAGTCACGATAGTATAGTTTTATCAGCATAAAACAGCCATGCATGTTTATGTTAGCCGTTGAACAAAGTATCAATAATGTCACCTACTGTGACCTAACATTCTAGTACATTAAACAACATAACGGAACAACCTTTTGACTTTATATTTCACCTGGACTATACGTGTTATTGAAATAACTGAAAAGCTTTAAGGGGTCATTGTACTCATCAGTATAAACAACTTTTACTATGGGACCAACCCTGAAATCGCGAAAAAAAATCACATGTTCCCTACATTTGTGTTTACATAAATCGACAAAATGTAGGGAACATGTGATATTTTTTTCGCATTTTGAAGATTGGTCCAATAGTAAAAGTTGTTCATACTGATACGTATAAGGACGGATATTAAGAGGTTTTCAGTTATTACAATAACACGTTGTATAATAATACTTTATCTTTCCACCAGTACCTACCACATTTCTTTGGAATAATTAAGAAAAGCGTGCTGTTATTTTTACTTTCGCTAACTAGTAGTTTAAATAATTACGAAAATTTCAAACGTTGAATATTTTACGGTCTTCGAATGAGACAATATGAGTTAATAATACGTATTCGTTCACCTACGTAAATATGAAATTGAACGTTAAACATTAAAGAACAAAAGCATAAATGGATGGGTGATATCAGCAGCTGGAATGGAACATAGATACAAGATAAAACTTTGTAATATATTTTTAAATTTAATTTTTGCTGTTAACCTTATAAATACCTACTCATCACAATTTATTTCTCATCCTGTTTTGTGTCGTGAATCAATTTTGCACCTGCCTTGTCCAAAAGATACCGACCCCTTTATCACCCTAAGGGTGACTGGGAGAGAATGCCCAAGGCATTAAGTCCGCCTATGTACACATGTTGCATGAAGTTTAAATAAATAAATAATACTCTTTATTGTACAAAAAACAAGCAGCATACATCCTTTACATAAAATATGTGGAGCAATGAGCGATTTTATCACTCCAAGGCGATTCCTTCTAGACAATCTTAGGATAGACAATATAGGCAAGCAAAGAGAGGGGTAGTACGCGGTACTACTAAGGCTTATATTCATACATGCTTCCAACCGTCAAATAGCACTGCATTTTGAAAATTGGAAGAATGAGTTCACGCTTAGATTCGTCTCTGAATATAGATTAGATCATAAAATCTTTTTAGCGCGAGTTTTGCATCCTGGCTAAATATTTTTAGCCCAATCTTGCATACTGGCTAAATCTTTTTTAGCCCAATCGTGCACCCTGAGTGATTGATTTTAATTCTCATCAACATCAACTCAGCCTATCGCAGTCCACTGCTGAAGATAGCCCTCTCGCGAGTTGTGTCACAACACTTGATTCTCCGTTTTCCGCATCCAGTCCACCCCAGCTTCCTAAAGATGACTTTTTTTTTGTCGGTGTCGTTACAAATCTTATTCTTCGAAGAAACTCCAAGCAAAGCTCACTCCGTAGCTGGCTGAGCGACTTTGAATTTAATTCTCACACCAGCCAGTAACCAGTTCGTGTGGGATATTGCTATTCCTACGAGCTTTTCACCCAAAGTTTATGTAGACAAGGCCGGGCTTGATCCACCACTGAATAGGTACCTACACATAATTTTATTGGCTTGCTGAACGTTCTCGAGTCCTGCCGTGGTCTTTCCGACAAACGTTAATGTCAAAAGTCTTAGCGACCACCACTGCATTCTATTATGAAGTATATAAAGTTGCTAACAAATTCTTGGATAGACCTTAAAAGTGTAGCGAACGCGGCTAATGTGCAAGCAACCATAGATGAAATGGTCAAAATTGTTGACAACAAGAATAGAATCGTTAATTTACAAAACGTTTTCGTATTGTCGACAACATTCAATCTGGGTCATGTCGTAAATGTATAGTGGTTAGTCGCGTGCTTATTACTTGAAATGTTTTGTAAACAGTACCTTCTCATTAAATAGGTACTTATAAACGAAACTGTAAATACAACCTTATTCTCTCAACCTCTAAAGGGGTCATTTTACTCATCATTAAGAACGTTTACTATGGGATCAACACTGAAATCGAGAAAAAAAATCAGCTGATCCCTAGATTTGTGTTCACATAAACCGACAAAATATAGGGAACAGCTGGTATTTTTTTTGCGATTTCAGGGTTGGTTCCATAGTGAACGTTGTTCATAATGATGAGTACAACGACCCCTTAGTAATGTATTTAGAAAATACCAGAACAATTCCGTTCCGATTTACTAAAAACACGGAGTTAATTGATACGAGTTCAGTTAATAAAACTTGATCATAATCGAATGCCCTTAGTTTTTTTTTCTAGAGCAACGCCATTTTTGTACTTAGGCTGACAATTTCACGTTGTATTCAACATTTAAATAATTAACTTGCCCGGCTATAGTAAAAATAAAATTATACAATACCAAATCGTAAAAAAAAAAACACTTTGTATTAGCCACCAAAACACAGACCGCGGTGCAGATCTAAACTTTAAAATAAATTGTCATGTTGGTAGCGAATATATTTTTTGTTCCTCCGTGAATCCAATTTAATTTTGAAATAACATACCGCTGCGGTGGTCAGATTACGCCAGGGCAAGCCGAAAACCGGTCATTACCGAATACATTCTACAACAACAAAAAAGAAAACATTGACATGTGCACAGGTTTCTACTCATGCTAGTACCAGACATGTGTACACATTTGTGCAAATATTTTTCATATGTTTACGAAGTATTCTTTCTTCGATGTACATCGAAAATAGTAGACTCTTTGCTTTGTACAAGCACAGAATATCTAATATGGTACAAGTAAGGCGACCCGAGGCAAGTGTGACATAAAATCAGTTTGGTCAAGTTTGTTGTTTATTAATATTTTTTTCTATTTTTTATTTGACAGATGATTGATTCTAACATCATAAATATTCTGATTTTTATCACAACTGAAAAAAGTTACACTTGCAGGTGTAACTCTTAACTAGTCAGTTTATCGAATATTACTTTAAAGATCTTCGCAAATGCTTACCTTAATACTGCTACAAATGTGCATATCAACGCAGTCTATACTTTAAAGTGCAAAAAACAGAGTTTAGATCAGAATAAAACGGATTTTTTATATATTTTGGGTAAGTGTAGCAGTTTCTGTATTACTATCGGGCTGTTATTATAACAGTAAGCATTCTTGAAAAAGTTTTACCGGCGTTGAAGAGCGTAATCACTTATCTCAAATGTGTACCGAAAAAAAGATATTCAATATATATTCTGTTTTTTCTCTCTTGTCTTATTTAGTAAGCAATCTTGCACGTCTTTTTATTCAAATAACTACTGATAAAATATAATTACTAGTTCTGCACATGTAATTAGGTTAAAAAAAAAAGTGAAATTATTTACATAATGTCATTTACTAATTATTATTGACGAATTGCATAAAAAAGACATGCCGTGATTGTTTACTAAATAAGACGAGTAAGAAAAAACAGAGTTTAGATACACTTACCCCTTAGCTACAGCCTCGGGTCACTATATTTCAAAATGACATCCACGCAGCTTTTGAGCAACTTTGCCAAGTTCTCGACGTCTGGGACCAGTATCAGCAGACTTGAAGATTTTATAGATGCTTGACGTTTTAGGCCCGTATTACAGAATGATACTCAAGCGTTGATCTGTTTAAAACTAGTTTTGAGTTGAGCTTTGATTTTAAAATGTTCCTCAAGCAGAGATTATAAGATCACAGTTCAGCTGACATAACACAACATCACGCCTGTATTTCCCCGAAGGGGTAGGCAGAGGTGTAAAATGTAAACACCTACATTTCGCCAGTTATGTTATAGCCCCATGTAATAGGGGGCGAGCCTATTGCCATTAACCGGGCACAAATCCAGACTCCGGGCTGCTACTGAGAATTTCCTAATGAAAAAACCCAATAACACTTTGCCCGACCCGGGAATCGAACCCAGAACCCCACGCTCAGCAGTCGCGCTTGCAACCACTAGACCAACGAGGCAGTTCAGCTGAGTTTAGTTTTATTTTATACTGTCACCTGTATTTGAGCAGAGATTTGATCTGTAAACACTCTAGTGTGGTCCACCAGACTACGCTTGAGTAGAGATTTCTATTATATTTCAGGTCAAATTCGTGCGTTATGTTGTTGAATTAAAGTTTATAATTACCGTTCTGGAATAAGACCGATACTCAAGTAACGATTCTATCCTTAATTAGTGATCAGGTGATTGGAGTTTAAACTGTACTTGAGGAACACGGGCTTCTGTAATACGGGCCTTAGAGTTGTAGCGATAGTTGCAGCTAACCAATCGTTTTAATCAACTAACTGCAATGAAATTTGTTATAAAATAGCATTGACCAAGAACAACACAGACGATAAGCGGCGATATTATTGTTTTGACTGGGAATTATTTCAAAACTTTGAATTAAGTAATAATTATCATAGTATATATTAAAACCATTTACTTTTGTGTATAATCTCGAATAATCAAGCCTGTTTGATCCCTGACCTTTTAAATAGCTTGCTTTGTAAACCTTGAATATTCAGGTCTTTTACATATAGATACATCCACTTAATAAATGTCTCGACACATAAAAAGTAAACAAAAAACGTCTTGAATATCATCTGTTTTTGCAAAGTGTTGCTGCAGGTTAGTCCACTCTAGTGTGCGTAAAAAACCAGTCTTGCGTTGGCAAAACAAAAAACCGGTCAAGAGCGAGTCGGGCTCGCGCTATCAGGGTTCCGTACCATAATTTTGTCATCGCGCATATATGATTGTAGGAACTTGACAGAAATACAGGTAAACATAAATGCGTGAACAAAGATACTGCTGTTATATCACAAATATTATGTACTTATTCAAAAGCAAGTGCTTTATTTTCAGTCAGTCACATTACTTTTATCATGTAGAATCAAACGCAATATATTCTAAATACTTCCCGTATAACTTGACCTGCATTGTAACTACTGTAAGGTAAACTTGGTACAAAAAGAAGGACTAATTTAAGTTGTTCAACTTTAAGTACCTATTTATTAAGAATTATAGTTTTTTTACCCGACTGCGCCAGGAGGGTTATGTTTTTCGAGTGTATGTATGTATGTATATTTCTTTGGCACGCTCTGTAGCCTAAACGGCTTGATGGATTTTAGATTGAGAGGTGTTAGATTCGTCTTAATTGTAAGAGTGACACTGGGTATATCAAAATTATAAAAATTAAAATGGCCGTTTTTTGGCGCCATATTACGTCATCAAAAATATTTTTTTCCCTCAAAACCTATCGAGTGGGATATCAAAATAAAGGGTTTTATAAATGCTTTACAAAAATATGTACAACTTATATGTTTAAATGTAATTTGGAATGAGAAATGCTAAAAAACAAACTATTCAACGTTAAAAATGCACGCGATAAAACATAAGAGAACTAAAAAAAAAAAACGTTAATTAACCAAACCTACTAGGTGCTACTACGTGTAAATATAACTGAAAAGATGTAAACAAGACTTGTGTAGGTTGTACATGTAGGTATATAATATATAATTCTTGTTTACATTTTTTCAGTTATATTTACACGCAGTCGGGTTTTTTGGTTTTGTTAATTAACTTTTTTTTTAGTTTTTCCTTTTTTTATTTTACAAGACCTTTCATGCCAAATTTTGATATCCTAGGTCAACGGGAAGTAGGTACCCTAAAGTAAATAAGTTTTGATGATTCAGTGACCTAAAATCTTTGAAAGGCCGTAACTTTTTATTGCTTTAAGTTAGAAACTTGATTTTTTTTCCACGACTATGAGCCAATAGATATTTATTTGATATAAATTTCAGTTCGATACCCTAAGCCGTTTTCTATAAAAACGGGAATTGAAAGTCGGACGGACAGACAGACAGACGGACGAACAACGTGATTCCATAAGGGTTCCAGTTTTTTTTCCTTCTGAGGTACGGAGCCCTAAATGTGACAAATTGCATTTCAAGGAACATTTTTTTTTGAAAGAAAGTAAAAAAATAACGTATTTTTACAACATTCGAGTTACTTTCTATCCTTATGACCTGCAGTTCGATTACTTTCTAGCGATTTTTTGAAAGTATTGAATACAGAATTTCTTACTTTTAAGAATAAATATTGTCTCCTTTTGCTATTTTTAATATTCCTTGTACACCGGAATTTCACACAATTAAAATTCTATTGTTTCTCACATAATATTACGGCCGTGGGAGTTTAAAGGGTTAAAGTACTGACCTTTGTGTGTGTTTATCAATATATAAATGCGTAACTAACATAATGTTTCCCTGCAGGACCACGATGGCGCGCCACCAACGCCTCCAAGAATATAAACCTAGGAGTCCATCATCACGGGATCACGCTAACAATGAATTCCAGTAATTGTATTATAAATATAGTAAAATGTACCACACCGCGTTGTGGACATCAAGAACGTCATCACAGCTAAGTGTAGATGTGTAAGATCTTGTATAGGTATTATGTACTGATAAGGTTTATTATAAACGTTGGAAAGTTTCGATGATGAATAACAATTTAGTTTCGCTGTTACTGCCTTGCCTTTGAATTTAAATAATTATGAAAAGGCGCCACAATAATGATTCTTATGAACGTAGAATTTATAATGGTTTAAGAATGAATTTGACAGTCCATTGCTCCTTGAATTTTAATCTATTTACGTGTTTTTTTCTGTCGTTTTATTTATCATTATTTGGTGCTATATTTTTTCAACTACTTATTTAAGCCTGCAATAGTATGTGAGTCTGTTATAACAGATGTTTCATTGTTTTCTGGAAAATAATACAGATATGTTAATTTTCATTTGTGCACTTAAGCAAATATGTTTGTTATACGACATGACAATATGATTCACATCACAATAAGTGCGTTATTATCATCTTAAACTGATCAAGATCTGATCTGTAATCAAGATCTGACTTATAAAGTATTTACTTATTAGTGTTTGTCAAGTTTACATTGTTTGTAGGTATAATTGAAATACCTCTACGCGATAAATGAATAAAAAGTCAAGACCTTTCTGTAGGCAATGACATGTCTAGGACGGTTTGAAATTGTAATTAAGAAAAATCGTTTTGCAATTGCAGTTATGCATAGTATGGGCTGCAATACGTTGGCCGCAATTTTTTTTGGATTATATAATAACCCTCTATTGGCTAGCGATTGCCAAACAGTTGCGCAGGCCACTTACAATGAGCGAAAACAAATGTCTGTGGCAATAAAAGGGTTTATTTACGACATTCGTTATAGCTTATTTATGGAGAAATTAAATTTCTCCCATTCGTGATAATAAATCACTACAAAGAGTTTCTTAACTTCGCCCCTTCTGAAAATACACAATTATTGCAATTTTATTATTTAGCACTTAATTTTTTGCTTGTTTTACACTTAATTTAAAATTGAGATGAGAAAAATAAAACATATACTTGTAACACCATCATTATCATGAACACTCATGCAAGGAGATTATTTTTCCATAAAAACTGTTGTTATTTTTTATTTTTCTGGTCAAACATAATGCATATTCCACTAGATTTAGTTAATTCACGTTTGATTTGGGTTGGGTACTATTTTCAACCATATTTTATTTTGTTTTGCATGTTATTGTATTGTCTATACATATTAATATTATGTATTTTTATTACGACAAAACCAATCGAGATTCTATTTATCAAGAGAAATAAATATAAATGTGAGATAAAAGTTGTTTCATTTTAAAGATATGAGATATTCATATAGCTTATTGCAGTCAACCGTTGGACACTAGTGTCTTCTAGAAACATCGAGCATTAAACCCTATAGGAACTTAATTTGTTGAAATAAATTCAGCCAATTTTCAATTAAACAACGTGCTTCTATTGGCTCGGGCAATGTAACACGCGGGCGTGGCATTGCTCAAACCAATAAGAAGGCGACAAAGCGCACCCCTATTGGCCCATTTCATATTTATCTATGCAAATAATTTGCCCTACCCTGCCCTAGTCTGTTAAATCGTGGTTAGATAGGATATTAATTTTGGCCGTTAGACGATTTTCTGAAACAGCAGGTATTGGTGGTAATTTATTAAACGAAACGGCAGGTGGACTGTACTTTCCTTATATTTTATGTTGACTGTACATTCTTTATATTTTATGTGATTTTTTATTTTACTTTTTTTTGTATACCCACCTGTTCGTGTTTCTGTTGCACTGTTATTTAAATGTTGCGCGCCGTTAACTGGGACAATAAACCATTTTTCTTTCTTCTTTCTTTCTTTCAGATATTAGTTTTTTTTTATGTCCTAGCGATTGACGCTTGACAGCAATATTTTGCTTGAATTGCCTCATGGTTTACCGCTACCTTTGTATGATCCATCACCGTTGAGAAATGGGGGCTACTTTATCTCTACTCAATAACCTACAATCGAATATAAATCCGCACATGAATTCGAAAAGACTCGACTCAATATTCGAGACAAAAAAAGACAGTAGTATAAAAACTGTATGTATTTATATGATAGTAAAATGAACACTGCAAAATGCAAACTCTGTCAACAAGAACTGGAAACTAGTCAATTATAAAAATGGTTTAATTTTAAAACGGATTATGTCAAACGCACCAAACGAGAGGTAACTTAAAACAACTCATAAAAATAATAATAATTATAACTTTCTAAAATATTGTTTCTCATAAAAAAATGGTAATTATTCTATTAAGTAGTATAAAAAATATACTTACTCAATTCACAGTTACCCTCTAACAATTCCGTGCATACACTTTGCATAACAAAACTTACAGTCTCGCCCCAAGGGGGGCATGTTGGTATCATGAGTCTTGTATCCTATCCACTTCACTTTTAACCTTTCTTAGTAAAACACTAATTTTCTTGTACTTTCCTGTCGAATTTGGAAGATTCTCAAAGTTAATTACGTCACAGATGTCTTTCGCGAATTTGTCATCTGTGGGTAGTTTGAGATATGGGGAAGCTATGTTCATGACTGGTGTTCCGAATTCAGTGCCTTTAACGTGTCCAGGTTCTGGCATATCAAATAAACTGTATTTCTTCTTAACCTCAGTGTCATTAACTTCTAAAACATTTGATGAAGATGGTTCTGGTATTGATTCACATGGCATTTCTTCTGTATTTTTGGCATCATTCAGAGGTTCTTCTTCTACTGGTTTAGTTTCAGAGTCCTTTTGGTCAGTAATTTCATTTTCATTATTATCAACTTCACTTTGAGCATGTTCTTCTTTATTATCTCCCTCATTTTCTTTTTCTTCGTCATTTGCAGTTTCCATGATTTCAGTAACATCACTAGTCTTATCTCCTATATTTTCCTCTGTGGTATCCAATATACTTATAATGGATGTGTATGGCGTACTATCTCCTTCTAATGCACTGAGTAGAAGTCGTTTCTTTTCTTCTAAATCGTCTAAGGTTGGGCTGCAACGTCCACTTTGTGATTTATCCTGGAAATTAATATCAGTTTGATCAGTAATTTTTTTGAAAACTAAATTATTAGAATACTGGTTCCTATAGTCATTGGGACTCATGCATTCACGTTGCATCGTGTTCAGTGTTTATTAATATTTATATTAAATCACTTACGTCATCCTCGTCAATAATAATAGCTCCGTCTGTAGGTATAGGTATATCCATTACTTTGAGGACTTTCACTACTTCGAGGTCATCACCGGAGCTCTCCGGGTCATCATCCACGGGGACAGGCGGCTTTGCGGGGGACGGGGGCAGGTTCGCAGGGGACGGGGGCAGGTCGGCGGGGGTTGGGGGCAGGTCCGCGGGGAGAGGGGGCAGATCCACGGGGGGCGGTGGCTGCTCAGGTGGGGGTGGCGGCGGCGGCGGAGCCTCATCTGGTAGCGGAGGGTTGGACGGGAACACTGCTACTTCTGGAAGATAAAGCGACACAAACATGACACATGGAATTTATTTTGATCTAGCCCATCCAGTACAAAAAAATCTTCGATTTCTTCCACAAATAAAACAAATACTGGTAAAATAGTCACATTTGTTTGCAGCACTTCAGAAAATTATGATAACAAATTTTCCATTATCATACATCAATCAATTTGTTAAATTATTCGATGAAACTTTGTATAGTAAAAGTAAACTTCTAAGCCCGTTAAGAAACCGTTAAAAAGCTAAACTTGCAAGTTGCGAAGTACAGTCTAACAAAGCAATTAGTATACAGGGTCGCCAGATCTAGATGAAGATTTCTCAGGAAATTATTATAGAATGGTTTGATTAGGGTTTTGTATAAATACAGTTTAACTTTGTCCGTTATTAAAATGATATTTCACTCGAAAACGTCCATAGTCTTCTGAGAATACTTCATTTATATCTCTCTACCCTGTATACTAATTGCTTTGTTAGACTGTACAATCAGCGTCAAAAATATCGGGACGAACAAACCGTTCAAAATGATCTGAACAATAACCCCCAGTTTCTGGAAGGCTGATCAATTTGATCTGTTGTCAAATCTCATGTCAGTTCCTGTGATTGGTCGGCAAAAATGTTAACAACCAATCACAACACTTGATCTGACATTTGACAGCTGATAAGTAAATTTTTGCGTTGACCAACCTTTCGGAAACTGGGGGTAAGAGTAACTTTATTTCAATGGGATAAAATTATCATTAGAATGAAAGTTGGCGTATGCGGTGTTCATTCTGAAACATCCCTTGTATCATTGAGATATAGTTTAGTTTTTCTATTTTTTTAGATCGTTTTGATCAGGGCCCTAATTCACGTAATTTCATGACACTCCAATCAAGTTGCAGTAACGCTGCAGTTCGTTTCTGACAGTGATCGCTGTAGATAAGAGAATACGAAAAGTATTGTTTTGATCGAAACTTAACTGCAACTGGACTTCTTTAGTTACGTGAATTAGCCTACAGTCTGTTCGCTCCAATGTTTATGACGCTGACTGTACTGGGGGTTCCTGCGCACATTGTTATAGTTTTTTATTACTCTTATGCTGGACGTAAAGAATTGCACCACCCTATATCTTCTCATGGGTGTCGTAAAAGGCGACTAAGGGATTCACCAGAGGATGGGCAGCAGCGTTCTCTGAGTATTTAACCAACCAACTGCGATCGCCAACCCGCCTGCCAAGCGTGGCGATTATGAAAAGTAATGGTGTTTCTGGGTTTGTATAGGCTTACTAACCATCTCCACTATCAATGTCCATCTCCCCCTGTCCTTCAAGAGTGGTGTTGGCGGAAGCAGACGGGAAGAACGCCAGCTTCTTCCGTTTGTACGCCTTCATAGCATTGGGGGCCAGGAACTGAAGCATCGACATCTTGCTGTCTTGCTCTGACAATGGTGGCAGATCGAACATTTGCGACTCCTGAAGCGAGACAGAGGAAAAATATTATTGAGAGTAGCAGATCTGAGGCTGTGTTCAGGCCTACTGAATTTCATCTATGGATTAAGCGAATACTCGTAATTTGTTGCGTTCAGCCGTTGGGATGCTTCGAGGGTATATAAATCATAATTTCAGCAGAAAGACGTCCACTGTTGGACGTAGGCCTCCCCCAAGCATCGCCACAACGACCAACGAGGGTACAAATAATCCCACATAGTATTTATGTATTATAAAATCTGTAGAGGACATTTGTGTTCATAATAAGCAAGATTATTCTGGGACAGGCTGTGGGCACCTTGAACCCGTCTTTGTATGTAGTGAATTAGTGATATCTTACGTCAACATAACGTGAGCTGGCAGGTACGTTGAACCCAGGGAAGTCCAGTATCTTCTTGATGTCAAACTTGTCTTTAGATCCAGGTTCACACACCTCGCCTTCTTCTTCCTCAGGCTCCAATATGGCATTCCCCTGTAAGATTTAATACAACTTGTCAATATAAGAGTCAAAATACATGCTGAAATTTTAATGGCTTCTTTCCCGAAAAGGGGTCATTGAACTCATCATTATGAACAACTTTTAATACGGGATCAAACCTGAAATCGCGAAAAAAAATCAGTTGAGCTTACATTTGTGTTCACTTAAATCAATAAAATTTTCGCGATTCGCGATTTCAGGGTTGGTCCCATTGTAAAAGTTGTTCATAATGATGAGTACAATGACCCCTTTTCGGGAAAGAAGCCATAAAAATGTCAGCATGTATAACTAAAACTGGTAAAAGTTTTGATAAAAGGCAAATGCAAGATTGATTTTATCAAAAAAACTAATTTATTAAAGAGTTATTTAAAGCAATGATTCCTAAAGAGTGTTCAATGTAAAACTTGAGTTCCAGAAGCTGGAAATAGACATGGCAGCAGTATACAACGTGTTATTGAAATAACTGAAAACCTCTTAAGGGGTCATTGTATTCATCAGTAAGGGGCAAGTAAGGGGCTCGTGGCTAAGTAAGAACCGTGTGGATTATACGATCTGCGAGGTTAAGCTGCACTAGCCGTGGGTGACCGTTTCGTTACACATCGAGACCCAATCGTGCCTCGGAGAGCATGTAAAGCCGTCGGTCCTGCGCCTGATCTCTCTCCGGTCGTGTCGAATTGCCGTCCCATCGGATTATGAGAGTGAGGGAATAGAGAGTGCACCTGTGTTTGCGCACACACTTGTGCACTATAATGTCCCGCGCAGATGGCTAGTCTCTGTTGAGATTGGCCGCCGTGACCGGAATTCGACCGGGAGGACATTATTCATAAGTATGAACAAATTTTACTATACGACTAACTCTAAAATCACAAAAAAAAAATTTTCATTCTTTCATTTTGTCGTTTTATGTGAATACAAATGTAGGGATCAGCTGATTTTTTTTCGCGATTTCAGGGTTGGTCCCATAGTAAAAGTTGTTCATTCTAAGGAGTACAATAACCCCTTAAAAGGTTTTCAGTTATTTCAATAACACATTGTATACAGCAGCCTGCTTTCTTGGCACAGAAGTTCAATATTTTACATCAATCAATCAACTCAGCCTATCGCAGCCCATTGCTGGACATAGGCCTCTCCTCCCAAGTTGCGCCACAACACTCGGTCCTCTGCCTTCCGCATCCAGTCCCCCCCAGCCACGTTTTTCAGGTCGTCGGTCCACCTGGCGGGGGGACGCCCTACGCTGCGTTTGCCGATTCGCGGTCTCCACTCAAGGACTCGTCTGCTCCAGTGGCTATCGGTCCTTCGACAAACATAGCCAGCCCACTGCCACTTCAGCTTACTGATTCTACAAGCTATGTCGGTCACTCCGGTTCTTCTCCGAATAATCTCGTTACGGATTTTATCCTTCAAAGAAACTCCAAGCATAGCTCGCTCCATAGCTCGCTGAGCGACTTTAAATTTGTGGACTAGCCCAACTGTCAGTGTCCACGTCTCGGCGCCGTAAGTCATGACAGGCAGGACGCACTGGTTGAAGACCTGTCTTTAAACTTTGCGGTATAGATATTTTACATGCTGTGGTGCAACTTTAGCCTATGTTTTGTAATTGACTAATAAGAGCTTGTAAAATAGCTTGACAAGCCACATTGTTATACTTAATTTCGATGTTATTGTTAGTTTAAACATATTAAATATATTTACCGTTGAATCAAACATGGAGATGCCAGAGTGTGATATCCTGGCCTCTTCAAGCCAGCCAGGCGGGTACCCTAGTAACCGCATTCGGTAGATATGGAGCGGCAACTCATTCCTCTTCAGGCCTAGGGCATGCCGCAACTGCCCTGATATTCTACCCGGTATTAAATGCCCGTATTTCTGTTCATCTTCAACATGATATCGTCTGCAATATAAAAAAGGTATTTTATTATATAGTTCTAAAATTTTCTAATTGTTTGTCCTTGGCAACGATTTATTGTAAAACAACCTAAATATGTAAACTTGTTGTCAATATGTCCCTAAAATATGTTGATTTAAATCTAGGCACATGTTATACATATGGGATTATGGGTAATTCTGAGGTATTTCATTGTTTGGGGTCACTTTGGTGGCCCATTTTTCTTTAAGTTGTAACATGCTAACAGGAAATATCAAATTTTAAAATAGAAGTAGAACATTCCTAAATTAAATTTACATTTGATATTTCCTGTTAACATGTCTCAACTTAAAGAACAATGCGCCACTGCAGTGACCTGAACAATGAGACACCTATAACATGTGGCTAGATTTTAATCAACAGATTCTAGGGACATTATATCTGATTATTTTCAAAACAGCAGGATTATTTACGCGGACTATTTTTGTTATTTCCAACTCATTTGCGTAACATGTAAACTTTTAGCAAAAAATAACTAGCAACAAATCAAAACATGAAATTGAAGTGAGAGGTACAGGCCAGGTTCAAATGCAAATGCAGGGTCCGAGCTCAAACTTCATGGAAAGTAGGCATTCAATCGCTAGGTTAACACTGCATTTTACCACCAGCCAACCAGCAACAAACTACAACAACCTCTGGTCCAGGACACCACACTGGACCCACTGATGTACTAAACAAGAGCTTACAGATTCGAATCCTGCTTGTGGGCAAATTTTTCTTTTAAAATTTTATATTTTATTTATATTTCATTGATAACAGAAGAGCAGCACTATTGCTGATAATGTCTATATCACACAGTACTGAACATTCGAAGTTTATTGCTTTGAGTTTACAGCTTTGCCAACAAGAGTTGGTCCATTTCTTTGTAGCCAGTTATCAAGTCTATTATTAAATGAGTTATATCTTTAGATTTCGCCCAGTTTATGTTAATAAGTTAAAATAATACAATAATTAGGTAATTAAATAAACACCTATACATACCCGACTCTACTTGAATTCATGGCTTTTCTTTTTCCCGCTATCCTAGCATAATCTCTTGGTAAGGGGCATTCTCTTAACTGATGACTGCCGTCACAGTTGAAGCAACATGGGCCTCTTCGTGAGGGGGGAGGAGTTGGATCCTCTTCAGAGATGTTTGATATGACGGTTGTTGCCTGAAAATAATAAATAAAGTCAAATTAAACAAGTAGAATTGATTATTTTATTATTTTTAACACATTTACGCATGCGAAGCGAAATCAAAAGATTTAAATTGTGGAAAGAAAAAATCACTGACGAGCAGGATTCGAACCTGTGACTCCGGGCTCAGTACACACACACAGTGTTCACGGTAGCTTAGTGGCTAAAGCACTAGCGTACTGAGTCAGGAGTCGCAGGTTCGAATCCTGCTTGTGTGCAATTTTTTCTGTCCACAAATTAAATCTTTAGAATTGAAGTATTTGGTTGACATTCAATGTGAAATAACTCTTAATAAATCTTTTATGTCAGATTGTTGTACCTCCAAGTAAAAAACTAATTTTCTTCCTATTTTGTGGTCAAACATTACATCAATCAATCAGTCAATCAATACATTCATCAGATTAATGAAAACATTATAACTTATTGTAATAAATAATATACTTACTACTTTTTCATTTTAATATTATTATTTAGGAGGTAATGATAAATTTCCAATTATGGTTACAATGATATAAATATTATTTACAACATAACATAACATCACGCCTGTATTTCCCCGAAGGGGTAGGCAGAGGTGTATTAGTACACCCACATTTCGCCAGTTATGTTATAGTCACATGTAATAGGGGGCGAGCCTATTGCCACTGACCGGGCACAAATACAGACTCCGGGCTGCTACTGAGAATTTCCTAATGAAAAAATCCAATAACACTTTTCCCGACCCGGGAATCGAATCCAGGACCTCACGCTCAGCAGTCGCGCTTCCAACCACTAGACCAACGAGGCAGTAAATATTATTTACTACAAATATAAAACAAAACAATATACTCCTACATGATTATATCAATGTAGCGGAAACAACTGCTGCACTGTGCTAGTTTAATTTTGTGCCTTGTACAAAACCAATGCATCAGTAGTGTTGTGTCGCCACAAAAATAAAACATTAAAAAACATCCAATAAATTATAAAACAGGAGTAGTTCCTTTATCTGACTACCTTATGCTGAACTACACAATAAACAAACATATCAGATTACTGAACCCTACTTAGTTCTTAGAATGCAAGCTTAACAGTAATGTAATACCGAGAATTCTAACATCCTCTGCTGCCACATGCCAGTGATGTCAACTTAGCTATTTTATAGCTAGATCTAGCCATTTTTGCAACCACATCAGATACGACTTCAAAAAAATTGTAGCTAAAAGGTTTTAGTTTTATATTGAGATTAGTTTCATATTTTTATATTTCATATTGACGACCTCTGTGGTCTAGTGGTTCGAGTGTCGGACTTCTGATCACGAGGTTGTGGGTTCGATTCCCACAGGACACAAATATTTGTGTGATGAACATAAGTGTTTGTGTTGGTCTGGGTGTTTCTTATGTATTATAAGTATGTACTTACAAAAAAAAAGTATATAAGTATTATATCCATTGTCTAGTACCCATATCACAAGCTCTGCTTAGTTTGGACTAGATGGTGCTGTGTAAAAATGTCCCGAAGATATTTATTTATTTTTATTTTTAACTTCAAAAAAATTTTAGCTAAAAGGTTTTCGTTTTATATTGAGATTAGTTTCACATTTCTAGTTTTTTTTTACTTTAGCTACTTTGCGGGGTAAAATCAGGTGATCTGGCAACTTTTGCAAAAGATCTAGCTACAAAAGTTACAGGGTATACAGTTGGCAACACTGCACTATGCTGCACATGCCACTCTTCATTGCTGGCCATGTGCACACGCTTTGATCTTTGATGCTACATTGTCTGCATGATTAATTCTCATATGTATGTATGTATAGTTTAACAAATAAATAAAATAACTATGTCTTCATCAAAAGTTGAGAGTTGAATCATGTTGTTCACTGACTAGTTTTTGGGTATTAACGATGATAGTCACAATTATAACTAATTGTATGGATGTGGGAGAATACTGCTGCGCCGTGCTAGTGTAATTGTGCACCTTGTATAAAACCAATGCATCAGCAGTCCTTGTACTTTCTTTGAGTTTATAATCAGCCCATTACTGTCTCACTGCTGGGCACGGGCCTTAGTCCACCACGCTGGCCTAGTATGGGTTGGCAGACTACACACAACATTGAGAACTGTATGAAGCACTCTCAGCTGTGGAAGTTTCCTCACGATGTTTTCCTTCACCGTTAAAGCAAGTGATAATCGAATTTTGATCCACACATGAATTTAAATAGTCAGTGGTGCAGGCCGGGTTTGAACTCAGACCCTCCTGCATGGAAGGCAAGCACTCAACTGCTAGGCTATCACAGCTATTATCAGTGTTGCCAACTCCAAAAGATCAAATTATCGCATTTTCGCGTCGAAATTATCTTTTTTCGACAAAATTATCGTACAATCTGGAAAAAATATATATTTTGACTACTTTTGAAATGTCGTTTGTAAAAACAGTAGAAAACAACAGTAACTTTAGCTCAATAGCTAGAGTGAGCTACTATTGTTTTCTCGTTTTAACAAACACAAATGCATAATATGAGTGAGGGAGAGAGAAATTTGCCTGTTTGTGTTGTTTGTGTTTAATTTTTCCTTACGAAAAATGCGTTTTGCTAGCGAATTTTGCGCATTCATGTTTTATTTATCCATTGCTCAAAATTATCGTATGTTTAACGTAATTTTGAGCTTCGCTATCGTACATAGTACCAATGACTAAATTATCGTACGTCCCCATAATTATCGTACGGGTTGGCAACACTGGCATTTATAATAATAATAGTCAAATATAATAAAGCTGTTAAGTCACAGCAAGTGACCAATTACTTCAGGAAAAAGTTATAAAATGAGAAGTGATTGAGTTGAAATTGAAGAGAAAAAATGGAGACTACCCATAAATTAAAACATGCACTGATAAATGATGATAAATATATCTACTATCAACATCTCCAAAATATCAAAAATAATACATTGAAGCTTACCTTACTGTATCTAGGTATATCATCAGGCTGCTCGGCAGTGGGGTCGGTGTCAACAAAGAACAAGTTACTTTCTTCTTTTACCTCAACAGTTTTCTCACATAACTCCTCTTCGGTCAAGTCTTCCGGCCAAATATCAAGTTCTACATCAGTCTCATTATCAGACGTCAAGCTTTCTCCTTCATGTAGTTTGATCAAGTTCAACATAAATGCTTTCACTTGTTCCTTATATTTACTCGCCATTTTACTATCTCTAAACCGCACTGTGACTAAGGGCGTCCTGTTTTCGCACCCTTCTACGCCTAAATCACTATTACCGGGAGAATCTATGACTATATCCTCGTTTAGTATAGTTGTATTTGAGCAATCGCTACTTATTTTCTTAACGCAATCAACTACGTCTTCAGTCTGTTGAGAACTTGTACCTATTTGAATATCTCCGATAACTAAGTCACTCGAAGTTTTCCCCCCATTATGCATTGTCGGTAGAGAACTGATATCAGTGACGTCTTCACTAGAAATAACTATATCAATGGATTCTTTTGCTTCTACACTACTTTCTATAATAATATCTTTGTTATTTTGGATAGCATTTGTACTGTTTATCGTCTCTAGACGATTTATTTTGGGTTCTTTAACCTCATCGTCACTACTCACTACGATGTCCTCATTGTCCAATTCATAAATTATATCGTTTACGGCCGCCTTCCTTTTGGCCATGACGATAAGAATAAGTCATCAACTTGTTGTCTTTCTCTCAAAGTATATATTGTTTACGTTATCTCTTCATGAATTGGAGTATTTAGTTCACAATTTACAAGAATACAGTAATTTATTATGACAAAATAAAGTATTTTGACAAACTAGATTCGGAAATCGGAAACAGTGTTGCCATTTAATTTTCATGTGGCATGTGATGTGCACTCTGTTACACCGACAAACTTGACCGACATCATCAAAAAAAAAATTGGTGCTATATCTAGAATACAAGATAAATTAAATAGTAAGTAAAAGACTTGAATTCAAACATTGGCAAAAAGCAAAAAAACAAAATCAAACGTCAATACTGTTTTTCTTTTTAGGTTAGATTTTGGGGCAATTGTATTTAGTTATTAAAAAACATAATAATGTCGCTTATATTTCGTAGACTAGCTCGAAACAATCCTAAAAATATAGTCACTGATGCACAAACACTCTTTATCTCATATCGCAAATTGAGCATAGTTCCATCTTTATACGGTAAGTCCATTCACGCAACGAGCTATTCTGATAAAAGGTAATAGGGTCCGAGAATTTCGAATAAATAAATCTTTCCCTCTTATTCTTCTTCAGATGGAGAACAAGACCCAGCACCAAAGTTCTTCTCATCAAATGTCCAAATATTATTGAAACGACTGACTCGACCAGACTACAATAAAGTGTTTCGTAAAAAGAATAACCAAGGGTTTCATATGCTAAAAACACCAACTTACAAATTCTTAACAAATGAGGAGCTTGAAAAAGAAGTTGCCAAAGCAAACAAGAAGGCTGAAAGATTGCTGCAGATGCCTCCAATTGTTAAGGTAAGGAATAAAAAAGGTTTTTTCATTATGTTTTTTATTAATAACTAATTAACTATATATATTATCAATGTCTTAAATATAAACTGAATAAACAATAACAATTCTAGAAACATAATTTGTACAAATACAAAACTAGAACATCATTGTTCCTACTGTCTGTTTATTTAGAATATTCATATTTAGTAAACAATCTTGGCATACCTTTTTGATGCAAATCGTAATTAATAACTATTAAAAGATAAAATACTGACTAAATAACAATTTTTAACCTAATTACGTGTGTGGAACTAGTAATTATAAATTTTCTCAGTAGTTATTAAAAAAACCGGCCAAGTGTGAGTTGGACTCACTAGAAACTGATTTAATTTACGAGAGTTTATCAAAAGACATCAACGATTGTATGCGAAATGTGAATTTTTACATCTATTTCTTATGTAGGTACCACCCCATATGTCTATGCTTGCTCTGTTTTTAGTATTTGTTGCTAAACAACATAGTATACACTATAATCAGACCAAGTTTGACGCTGGTATGTATTACCGTTTTGAAGATAGAGCAGGAACAAAAACGTTGAAAAAAATGCATGTTTTTGGAGGTTTCTTGTATGGTGACCCCCCTTTGGTTTTAGACTAATTAGAATTTTTAGTGATAGACACCATAGTAACACATATTCTGTGAAAATTTCAACTGGTTATCTATTACCGTTACAAAGATACAGCTCTGTGACAGACAGACAGACGGACAGTGTAGCGAGAGTAATAAGGTCCCATTAGCACCCTTTGGGTATGGAACCCTAAAAATCAACATTAAAGAGACATACCAAGTTTGTTTACTAAATATGAGAAGTCAAAATTTTTTACATTAATTATTTATTATGATTTTTAGATCCAACAACATATTGAAGATGTCTTGTCCAAAGACCCAGCTTTGGTGGGCTACGACACATCAAAGTTTATATTCACAGATATCACATTTGGTGTGGCAAATGAACACAGATTTATTTTTGAAAGGTACACCTCTTTTTTCATAATTTTCATGCCATAAAGACCATTTTCGTCAAACCACAGACTAAATACAACGTGTATCAGAAATGCGTGGTCATATTTTAAGAGCTCATTCAGGGCATAGCATAGGACAACTCTTACTATGGGACCAACCCTGAAAACGCGAAAAAAATATCAGCTGTTCCCTACTAAATCATCGATGTCGCTCGACAAAATGTTAGGATCAGCTGATTTTTTTTTCGCGATTTCAGGTTTGGTCCCATAGTAAAAGTTGTTCGATAGCATGCCCTGAATAAGCTCTTATGATGAATATGACCACGCATTTCTGATACACGTTGTATAGGTAACATGTCTCACTTGACACTTGAATTTTCAGAGATCCTGATGGTACTCTCCGTAGCTGTGATCATGATGTCAGAAAAAGATTGAACCAGGTATAACAGCAGACTACATATAAACTTCTTGCTGGAAACATTTACGATTATAGACTACCAGTGACTACCTCAGTTCTACAAATTGTAAAGAAACCAGAGTCAAACCTGCTCCCCGATTCAAAACCACATGATAACCAGTTGTCGACCGGTTCGGTTTGTTATCTCGTTTCGTCTTATGGTTCACGCAATGAGAGAAAAAGAGGTAGCAAAACGAATCTGCCACAGGGAGCTGTTTTGAATACCTTAAATCATACCTAATATTTATTTCAGGTGTTCTTTCCCCTTCAAGGACGTAGACTAAGAGAGCCAATAATGTTCAGTGACCCAGAGAAGTTCAACAGTCTACTAGATAGAGAGATGTATGAATTTGTGCTGGACCGTGCGTGTGTGCAGTACGAGCCTGATGAGCCAGCATACCAGAAGGTGACCAGCATTACATACCAGCATCTTGATAGCAAGAGCAAATATGAGCTTTTGAGGTGAGTTGTCTACTGTTTTAAATGACTTTATTCAGTTAATACCTTATGAATTACATTTTTAAATATTTTTTATAAAAAGAAAAAACATTTAAAAATATAAAAAATAGTGTTCCACCGGCATCGGGAGCAGGGTCCAAGCTACCGGCGGTTAGGGCCCCAGAGACAGGAACCTCCTCACAATACGTGCCGTATCGAGGAGTACCGCCTTCTGAATCTGGCCCTTGACCCAGCCACCTAACGAGAGCTTCTTATGTTGGTCGACGCTCTTGGCTATGAGACCATTGGCCGTTACGAGTATCGGCACAATGATTGCAGAATCCACGTCCCACATGTCGACAACCTCGTGTGCTAAGTCCAAATATCTCATATGTTTATCTGTCTCAGCTTTCACGAGATTCCCGTCATGCGGAACGGCGATATCAATAATCATTGTGCGGTGCTCTAATCGATCTATCACCACTATATCAGGCTTATTGTGTAAAATAGTCTTATCAGTGATGATAGATCGATCCCAGTACAACGTGATATGGTCATTCTCGAGAACTGGGTCGGGCGCATACCTGTAGTACGGTACCTCTGACTCCACAAGGTTATATTACAAAGCAAGTTGCTGATGAATAATCTTGGCCACTTGGTTATGCCTGTGCAAGTATTCGCCGTTAGCAAGACGAGAACACCCGGAAATAATGTGCCTGAGTGACTCTCCTGGACAGTGGCATGCCGGACATAGGTCAACCTTCCCGTCCTTCACAATATACTTTCGGTAGTTATTATAAATGACTTTATTATTATTATAGAGGTTGTCATCATTGTTTAAATGGCTCATGTTTGTTAGTAAATGTTTAGCTGACTGATACAATGAAAACAGTTATTATTGAAACATAGTTCCTTATCGCGCGTTGTGAAAGGGGGCTAGACGGAAAAAATTCTCACGAAAAGTTGTAACGACACTTTTTTTTTTTTATAGTTTTGAATGGCGAAACGAGCTAAAGGCCCACCTGATGTTAAGTGGCTACCTTTGCCCATAACAACTGCAATTCCGAATCAAAAGGAACTTCGTTCCATCCGGGTGTCCCTTGACACCTCTCAACTTTTTATCAGCCTATAGCAGGCCTCTGTGGGTCAGCTAGGTCAAAAAATCAAAATCCAAATCAAATGTTTTTTATTTCAAATAAACCTAATTACAGGCACTTTTGAAACATCAGGCTCTAGTTGCACGATTCCAAATTGTGGCTCCTATGGAGAAGAACTGGCATGAAACTCCATGGATATACTCTTTAAAATAGGTTATTGTTTATTACATCAAATTTTTCCAATAATGTGAGTATAATGTAGGTTAATGCCAGAAATAAACAAGAGTTTAAAAGTGAGAATATTGCCTTTAGAAATAAACGTAAAAAGAGTTGTCATAGTATGTAGGAGCTGACCTGTCCCGACAGACGGCACCCGTTCACGAGCATGACGCGAACATCGGCCATCACTTAACTCAACCATATTTAAGGGAACTTTACGACCCGACACTAATGCCACCATCAGAATGACATTTAAGGTTCTCCAATAGCATACCAATAAGGTCTATCTTTGGACATTCTCATCAAAAAATCTCTGTAAAGCTTAAATGTATAGCCATGTGCTATCTAGCTTATTGTTGCCAAGCAGTAAAGACCTCACTATCTAACTACTCTCTTATCTGGTAAAAAGAAACAATTAAATGTAGTCTAAAAAGACATTCTTTTATCTAAGATAGATCAATATTCAACGGTGGCGTAATTTATGCCAAGGACCACGAATTTTGTTTATTATGTCCAACGAATAATGATACAAAGATTAAATATAGTCTTTTTTTTATAGTATAGGATGGCGAAACAAGCTAAAGGCCCACCTGATGTTAAGCGGTTACCTTTTCCTATGACAACTTCAATACCACCTAGGCTCTTACCTAAATGGTACCGCATGTCGGTTCGCCAAACTGAGACATGAAGATAGAAAGTCTCATGTGATTGTAATTCCACCTGTACCCTTCAGACCGAAACACAGCAAGGCAAGCATCAATATTTGGCGGAGAAGTAGGTACGGTGGTAGTACATCCTTCCCCAGACAAGCTCTTTCACAAAGGAGCTCTACTGCTACTAAATTGTTCTTTATGAGTTTTTGAAGATTTTAAATAAACAATCCTGTGCTCTTTTACAATTTATAAAGCATTGAAATGCTTTATAAATTGTTCTTAGTAACTTAATTCATTTATAAATTGTTTACAGATCAACCCGCCACTTTGGTCCGCTGGCGTTCTACCTAACCTGGTACCAGAGCATGGACAACCTAATGCTGGAGCTTCTTCAGAGTGGTGCCGTGAGGGAGGCAGTTCTTCTAACTGCGCTGAGGCAGGATATACACGGCGACGTCGCTGATGGAGATGCAGCCCGCACTCTAGTGCAGCAAGTGAGTTTATTTTAAAACAGTTACAATATTTTAGCGTTAACAATTTATCGCATTTGTGTTTCTTATAAATCACATTTATTTTATTTATTTTTAACCTACTTAAAAAAAACCGGCCAAGAGCATGTCGGGCTATGCTCAGTATTATAGGGTTCCTAATTACAAACAAAATCATTGCTATTTAAGTTTTTGCAAACAGCGCCACCTAGCGCTGAATTTAAGAAGCTAAATTTAAGAAGTGTGTCATATCAATATAACACAAAGTTACTTTTTGTGATTTTTTAAATAGGAAGTAACTAAAGGAGCATTTCAATTTCAATTTCAATGTTTTTTATTTCAAATAAACCTAATTACAGGCACTTTTGAAAGGTCAGGCTCTGGTTGCACGGTTCCAAATTGTGGGTCCTATGGAGAAGAACCGGCAAGAAACTCCATGGATAAACTCTTTTTAAAATAGGTTATTGTTTATTACATCAAATTTATTCAAATAATGTGAGTATAATGTAGGTTAATGTCAGAAATAAACAAGAGTTTAAAAGTGAGTATATTGCCTTTAGAAATAAACGTAAGAAGAGTTGCCATAGTATGTAGAAGCTGACCTGTCCCGACAGACGGCACCCGTTCACGAGCATGACGCGAGCATCAGCCATCGCTTAACTCAACCATATTGAAGGGAACTTAACGACCCGATACTAACGCCACCATCAGCATGACATTTAAGTGAGCATGACAGACTCATACTGCTAGACAACAAATAGGCAGGAATATATAGAATTACTGTAAAAAACATTAATGGCCACATGATACTTACATTTTACATTTTAATCACCTATTAAAAATTGTAAGCAGTTCATATACGTTGCAGTTCTATGTCAGAAATGCAATATTAGAAAAAAAGTGTAAATAAATTGTATAATTCCGAAACAGTAAAGTTAATAAAGTGTAAATAAATTTAATAATAAACAGTTAATAATAACTGAAAAAATGTCAAAATAACATGACTTGGTAGAAAAATTACCAACAGATCGATACAAAAAATAAAATGTGTCAAAAAAAAAACAAAATGTCAAAGGAAATAATAAAAATAGATCCAATGTCAAAAGTAAAAGATAGAAAATAAAACTAATGGTCCAATAGGAATAAAATTAACAATTATAAATGATCCAATAGGAAATAATTACATGTCAAATGCCAAGAGATATCAAATACCTAGTTGAGGAGAACCAGTGGGTCGCAGTGTGCAGGTGGGAATCGTATTCCAGACATTTTTATCAGCAATGTATTGGTTTATATCATAATAAGCTCTTGACATTAACACACGTTTTGTTACTAACTTGAATTTTATCAATGGTAGTTCAGTAATACAAGTTGGAAGTTTATTATAGAACCTAATACTGTTTCCCATAAACGACTTAGTACTTTTACATTATTTGCTAAAATCATATTTCTCTAACGTCAATGACCTTTGAACTAGGACGTCTTAAGTATTTTGCATTATAACTGTAGAAGTTATTAAGCTGTAAAGGATTAGGACAGACGGACGGACATGACGAAACTATAAGGGTTCCTTGTAGGACTACGGAACCCTAAAAAAGGAGGAGGTTCTCAATTCGAATATTCTAAAATGGGCTAGCGTTTGACTGCTACCTCACCTGATGTGTGATGTAAAGCGATCGTGCGATCGATAATGGTGCATACTTGCCCAGTAACAACTTAACCCAACTCGTGCCTAACGGCCGTTTTCATTATCTATCCACGATTTTCCCTACTAGGCTGCATTAAGTTATAACGCCCAACGTTGTCGGACTACACTCGCGTTCGGACCGTTCTTTGGGCGTTCGTTTGTATGATCGCTCTGAGTAACTGAACGACCCCATTTTCTGTCCAGTTCATTCTTGTCCGTCCTAAGGTTGCCTGGAAGAAATCGCTGATCGCGATAAGGCGGCCATTTGTACAATAGTTTAAATGCATATTCAATGTAATGTATTTTAAGGTGTACAATAAAGCATATATAAATAAATAACGACCAAAGTACGCTCCGAGCGTCGTCCGTCGTCGGGCGGTGTTAGTGAATGCAGCCCTAGAGATAGAAAGGAAATGAAACAACTTGTATGGAGCTTCGGCCTATGTTGTAACTGAACATAAACTAGGTTTATTTTATGTATACAATTATGCTGTATATTAATCGCTTTATACTGCTTTGATATCTAGCAGAGTTTTGACAATATTACATTTTAAAAGTTAATTACTTATAATAGTGTCAACGCCATCTAACGAACTTTGGTAGCAAACTATATTGTAATCCTCTAATAATACATTGCTCTGAGTAGTTTTCTTACAATTCAGGTGCAATAAATATGTCTGGTGTGCATTTTACGATTATTTATTTTTGTTTATATTTATTATTTTACTATGATATTAGTTTTATTGTACATGTTGGCCCATTTCATTCAGTGTCCTTTGACAGCTCCATACATTTTATGTCAAATTTCTATCTATACTAGGACAAATCGTGGATAGATAGTTTATTGAAAACGGCCGATACCAGATTATACCTATCTGGAAACAGACGTGCAAGGAATTCCACTCCTTAGCTTACATTACTTCGTTATAAAGGAATTATTTCTGTGGCTAGTAGAGTAGTTATTAGTAGTACCATTGGAATATAAACTAGGCTTGTTTATTTTAGCAATAGGTTGCCCTCCTTGATCCATGTTCCATGTCTGAACATGGAAAAATAATATTGTCCCACAAAGAGTTCATTGGCCATTATTTTTGTAATTTTATGGCCTGGTTGATAGGACTTTTTAGCCACGTTTTTAATAAAAACATACTCTAATATAGTGATGGAAACTCTACTAGAGGTTTCTGAGCCATTGATGTGAAAATAAGAAAAGTCGCGTTTTTTCAACTTTGTTCCAATTAGCCACACTTTTGCCAGTTAACGAACACTTAACATCTAATAATCCACCATTATTACACAATAACACTCAAAGAAACACAAATTTTGGAAAATAATACAAAATCACAACAAACTTCTAATTTTCCCGCCAACCACCTCATAAGTTACAATACTTATTACTATTGAAGAGAAGAGATGCCCTCACTAAAAAATCCAAAAAAAAAATGAAGAAGGGCGGGGATGCATTAAAACAGCCTCCACGAGTGACGATATTTGATTGATCGTCCTGTGAACCTTGGGCAGTCAGACCCGCTACCAACCTGCTGACTGGCTAATCTTTTTCCCACGGCATGAGCTATTATCATTATGTACCTCATGTCGACACGATAGAAGTAACTAAAGAATATTTTTTTCCACAGATTCTACGTACCCCAATACAACTAACGAAACCCGATCTCCTGACCGAAGAAGACATTCAACTTGACAGCAAATGCGTGGAATGCATAGAGAAGTACATCAGCAGCAACTCTTCAATGAAGAGCCAGCAAGAGTTAGCTCTGCAAGGCTTCAGGGAGAGTTACCAGCAACTCATCGAGCTCAGCAGAGGCTTACAGAAGGCTCACGGAAAAGCATAAAGCATTTATATGTAGTTTATGAATTAGGTGTTTAATTAAATGAATAGTTAAGTTTGAATTTGTGTTTTATTAGTCATCATCATTTCAGCCGAAAGACGTCCACTGCTGGACATAGGCCTCCCCAAGCACCGCTACAACGACCGGTCCTGGGCTTTCCGCATCCAGCGGATTCCCGCGACCTTCACCAGGTCGTCGGTCCACCTTGTGGGGGGCCTACCCACGCTACGCCTACCAGTATGCGGTCGCCACTCTAGAACTTTACTGTCCCATCGGCCATTCGTTCTGCGAGCAATGTGCCCCGCCCACTGCCACTCAAGTTTGGCAATTCTTCGGGCTATGTCGGTTACTTTCGTTCTCCTGCGAATCTCGTCATTTCCGATTCGATCACGCAGGGACACTCCGAGCATAGCCCTCTCCTTTGCCCTTTGAGTAACAGCTTTCTTATCAGGCCCATTGTGAGCGACCACGTTTCGGCGCCGTATGTAATTACTGGCAACACACTGGTCAAAGACTCGTCTTTAGACACTGCGATATTTTGGACGGGAAGATATTGCGTAGCTTCCCGAACGCTGCCCAACCGAGTCGGATTCGACGATTGACCTCTTTCTCGAAGTTGAACCTACCTAACCTAACTGCACAGTTTGTCCTAGGTATACACAATCGTCAACAACTTCAAGTGTAAATTCTCCGATATTTTATTGGTGTTGTTTTCTTGACGTTTTATTAGTACTGGAAATGTATTATTAAAGGCAGATTTACGTGGGAACATAGCTTGTAGGATCAGCAAGTGGCAGTGGGCTGGCCGTGTCTGTCGAAGGATCTATGGCCGTTTGAGCAGACGGGTCCTTGAGTCCGCGAATCGGCAAACTCATCGTAGGCCCCCCAGCCAGGTGAACCGACGACCTGAAGAAAGTAGCTGGGGTGAACTGGATGCGCAAGACAGAGGACCGAGTATTATGTCACAACTTGGGAGAGGTATTTGTCCAGCAGTGGACTGCGATAGGCGGAGTTGATGAAGTATGTAACACTTCCAGTACCCACGTGGCTTGTAGTACGTGGGACACTCAGAAAGTTTTGCGAAACTAAAAAAAATTGTTCTATACGTACATATATTTTTATCAAATCTTTTCAAAGTACTTTCCACCAGCCTCTATACAAAGATTCATGCGCCTAAACCAGTTTTCAAAACACTTTTTCCAGTCCGCCGCAGACACCTCGTTTACAGCCTGCTCGAACGCAGCCAGCGCATCTTCCGGCGACGAAAATTGTATCCCTTTGAGCTGATTTTTTATTTTTGGGAATAAAAAGAAGTCACACGGTGCTAGATCAGGGCTGTAAGGAGGGTGACCCAGGAGTTTGACTGGCGTGCTGTCCAGGAAGTCCCTCGTTTTGAGTGCGGTGTGCGCAGGTGCATTGTCGTGGTGGAGCAGTAGCCCGCGGAGCCCTGTGTTTGGTCGCTTGTTGCTTATAACAGAGAAAACTTCTGGCAAACATTTGGTAGTATACCATTCGGCATTAATGCTTCTTTGATCCCGTAAGGGAATTGATACCAAGTGGCCAGTCAAATTAAAAAAGCTAGCGATCAAAATCTTACCCCCGCTTCTAGATCGCTTCACTTTGGTAGGCGTTGGCTCATTTTGAAACACCCAAACAGTCGACTGGCGCTTGGTTTCTGGGTCGTATTGATAAATCCAGGACTCATCACCTGTAACGATGTCGTAAACACGCCGAGACGAGCCTGCTTCAAATTTGTTAAGCATATCACGGCACCATTCCACCCGGGCCTGCTTCTGAGCATCGGTGAGGTTGTGCGGCACCCAGCGTGATACTATCCTCCTCACGCGAAGATGGCTGTGTAGAATCTCGTGAACGCTTCCCGATCCAATCTTCAATATGTGTTGAATCTCCTGATATGTAATTCGCCTATTGTCTTGGATTAAATTTTTCACTGCTAGCACGTTTTCTTCGGTAACAGCCGTCAAAGGGCGACCGCTTCTTTCGTCATCCCCCAAAGTTGGTCGACCGCGCTTGAATTCGTTATACCAACGATACACGGTTGCCTTGGAAGGGCCTTCATCCATGAATGCCATTTGAAGTCTATCGTACGATTCATCCGGTTTCAGGCGACACTTGAAATCGTATAAAATCATAGCTCTAAAATGTTCCCGGCGCAGATCCATATTTCAGTGAGACACAATACTTTGAATTAACTCGCAAAAAATGTGGAGGGAAATTTTGAAATTGGAACTTACTTATTTTTACTTATAAATAATCATATTTTCGAAAAACATAACTGGCCAGTCTCCCATATATAAAAACTTTTTTTCGCAATACTTTCTGAGGGGCCTGGTATGTACCTGTAGTATTTATTCACTAGCCTAGCGAAACGATCAAAACGATAGGGCTTTGACTCTGCATGTATCTACAGACTAAAATACAGTAATCTTCTCAATATATATCATTCTTCTGTACGTGTTTGTCACCTAACTCCTAAATGGCTGGACCGATTTGAATGAAACTGTGTGTATATTTCAATGGGTTCCTGGATGGTTTGAAAACACAATTGGACCCGGTAGGTGGCGCTGCTGTCGGTATATCACTGATCTCCTAAACGGCAGGGACGATTTTAATCATAAAGGTATTATACTGACGTAAGTATATACAAAGTCTTTGATTTTAATGATATTTTTCCGGGCACGACGACTTCGGCCGAGTCCGCTAGTTTTTTTATAAAATCTTGAATAGCAACTCTGCGAACATTGCCCTATTTTCTAGTGTGGTAACAAGTAAACCTCCTTTTTGGAAAATGAATAATTAAATTATAAAAACACTAGTCTATGCCCATGACTTCGCCTGCGTATAATCCTAAAACGTAGAATAAATTATATTTGTATTGTCAGGAAAAGACGTTATCATGCTTCCCTCGGAAACTGTTTATCTTCTCGGTATAAACAGTAACTAACTTGAGTTTATGAGTGCACCACATACTGCCCCCATCTATTTTTCACGTCTACCTTGTCCATCCAAAGGTTGTCTGGAAGATATCGCTATTAGCGATAAGACCGCCATTGTACCCTTATTTTACATGTTAGTCCTAAGTTTAATAATGTTATTGGTGTACAATAAAGAATATTCTATCTAACTTATATGTTAATGTGGGTTATGGTCTATCTGTGTGCTCAATTTCATCCAAATCCGTTCAGCCGTTTCAACGTGGCTTAAGGCCAAACAAACATACTTTCGAATTTATAAGGCAGGATGAAGTTGACCATATAGTGATTATTTTCTCTTTGGCCCATGGAACATCTTATTATATCATGGGTATAACAATAAAGTCAAAGATAATTATGTTTTAAACATTGACCTAAGGCAAAGTACATATATATCGATGACCAAAGGTTTTAAATAAAGTCATGTCAATAGACCTACGAGCTTCTTAAATCGTTGCAATAGACCCCTAATTTTGTTGTCAGTGTCATTTTTGTTTACAAGTCAGTGCACAAGTGATTATTTTCTCTGTGTCAGTGCATCGCAATTTTTATAAATCATGCCTTTTTATCAAAAGCCAAGGGGATTCACGCCACTCTTGATAGCGGCCGAGAAGAAATCTGTGAAGAATGGTCTTCGTCATGCGATCTTTACGACGAGGTACAACAGATATATCGGCGACTGGAAACAGGATTTGAAGGATGGTAACGGCTTCTGCATACTTATTTCTTAAAATAACAGCTCAGATTCTATTCATAAGGGTGGATATTGTGCCACTGGTCAAATTTCTTTGTCCAATCCAATTTATTTGATGATCCTTGTTTTTTTACATAGGTACCTTTTTTTTTAACCGACGAAAAAAAGGAGGAGGTTCTCAATTCGACGCGTATATATATATATTTTTTTTTTTTTTTTATGTATGACCACGCATAGCTTTTTACAGAGTGGTCCGATTTTGATGATTCTTTTTTTAATGGATAGGGTATATCTTGAAGTTGGTCCCATTTAAATTTCAAAATCAAAATCCACCCCTAAGGGTAGTAAAACAGGGGATGAATTTTTGTTCACCCACTGAATTCTTACCTGTTAACCGATTCTGTTGAAACTTGACACACATAAATATAGTTCTAGACACTACGACATAATGGAGACCTGGAGTTAGATTTTAACCACAAAAAAATGAAAAATAAAACTTTTTAACAAAAAATTGAACCGACGAAAAGTGAAACTGAAAAGCGAAAAATAACTAATTATGAGTCGGCGCTAAACAACCAATCAACGAAGATCATTAAATTACTTTAAATAGATAATAAAAACAATGTCACATCAAATACAACGTGAAATTTTCAACGATAAACAATAACTTTCCAAAAATGCGTTCTCCGCTCGGCCACTTGCAACTTACACGCACTTTACTTGTTAAAAATTCGTTTGGCGCCGACTCATAGTTAGTTATTTTTAGCTTTTCAGTTTCACTTTTCGTCGGTTCAATTTTTTGTTAAAAAGTTTTATTACAGTATAGGATGGCGAAACGAGCTAAAGGCCCACCTGATGTTAAGCGGTTACCTTTGCCCATGACAACTTCAATACCACCTAGGCTGTTGCCTAAATGGTACCGCAAGTCGGTTCGTCAAACTGAGACATGAAGATGGAAAGTCACATGTGATTGTAATTTCACCGGCACCCGTACCCTTCAGACCGAAACACAGCAATGCATCACTATTTGGCGAAGTAGTACTTCCCTGGACGAGCTCTTTCACAAAGAAGCTCTACTACTACTACTAGAACCACCTACAACATTTAATGAAAATCATCCAATTTCTTTGATGAGTCACATTAGACAAAGAAATTTGACGAGTGGTATACCTCTAACACGTTCGGTCTCCGCGAAGCTGTCGCTGTGAATTATGTAATTCACGGGACATCAAGACGTTCAGTAGTTATGTTCTCAACAAAACGTCTACGTCCTTCTAAGGACAGACCTACAGAAATAGAAGATGTTAATTGTGGAAAGAAATAAATCGCTCGCGAGCAGGATTCGAACCTGCGTCTCCTGGCTCAGTACGCCATTGCTTTAGCCACTAAGCTACCATGAACACTGCTCGTGGTATCACGAAAATCGCACACCTCTATTGATAAATCCAATCATCCAATGGCCTTGTCCACAGGCAAGGGAAAATTCTTAACCATCAATGGGAAGTTATATGAAGGAGATTGGTATAAAGGATACAGGTGAGATTTACTTTACCATCGTATGGTTACTTAAGTGTTACCATCATAGAAATCGAAATAGGTACTTAATATAAGGTAATAGAAGTGTCAAAGGCGCGTGAAAGTGTCGCCGCGTACAGGTGTCTCGTAGGACACCAGTGCGCGAACCGTTTGCTTGATCATCAGTGCTGTTTTAGACGCAGAGTCACAAAAATTGTATTTTGCAGCATATAACAACGGATTTATTTTTAAGATTAATTTATTTTGCATTGAACGCAGAAACAGCGTTGATAGCGGCAAACCGGCGGCGACACGCGTTCCAGTATTAATAGATAAACGTAGTGATTTATATTCTCTTTGTTAATAGACATAGATGACATTTCTATTACCTTATTATTAAAATTTCTATGGTTACCAGTTTTGCCATCCATATGGTAAAACGTAAAACTGTGTTTTACCAACGTATGTTTGTTAGCGGCCAAAATTAATATCTGATCTATCCCCGATTTGCCCTACTAGTGATAGGAATTTGACATAAGGTCCATACAAAATATGTCAAATTTCTATCTCCAGTAAATCGTGGATAGATTGGATATTAGTTTTGGCCGTTAATCTGTCCCCTGTTCGGTATCTACCCTTTTGTTTAATTACCACAATTTTACAATATTCTCAATCGGAATCGCTTCGAGTGTGGCTTTTCTGATGTATGACCAGTGTTTTCGTTTATCAAATTGTAGCACTATTTTTACTTTGTATATCGATCGAAATATGATTCGCTGCAATAATAACAATATATCTTCTAAATAATACTCATAGAAAATATTAACCCAGCTCTATAAAGCGTTCTCTAAGTATTTAACCAACCAACTGCGATCGCCAACCCGCCTGCCAAGCGTGGCGATTATGGCACTAATCGGGGAAGACCTATGTCCAGCAGTGGACGTCTTTCGGCTGAAATTATGATGATGGAGTTCTGTCCGTGGTCCAGCGGGCTGCAGGCTGCAGGTTTGCGAGTGCGCCCCTGATCACTGCACTCGCGGCCAGTCCTTAGCTACGGCGCTGTGTATGACGTACTAAAGTAACCCAACTCTTTTCCACCATCAGACACGGCTTCGGTCTGCTCAGTCGCCGTTTACCAAATGGCACATACAAACTATTATACCGAGGCGATTGGGCTCGAGGCAAACCCGAGGGCATCGGCTGGATGTTTTACGAAAACGAAGACATTTACCTAGGTTTCTGGAAGAATGGCCTAATGACAGGGTTCGGAAATATGTGGTATTCCGACAATACATTCTACGTCGGCTACTGGAATAAGGGTATGAGGGAAGGCTTGGGGATGTATGTTTTAGGTAGGTACCTACAGATCACGATCCTTCCCGGTGATACATTTTGTCGACGTCCCTTGAACGAATTCTGTAACGTTAAAAAAAACGTTTACTGCTTACGAAATAAAGATGGTGCTAATGTCAAAGTGTTGCCACCGACGTGCGGTCGACCGTAGGTACCTACGGCTGCCGTCGAACACTGAAATTGTTGTTGACGAAAACTGGAAATAAATTATTGTTACTGTGTCACTTATTAGTTCCACGAATCTTATCGATTCGGCTACATTATATCCATCCACCGGAGTAAGGATTTATTTAGAAGCCAGAGTTATCTATCTCGGACATAGCATGCAACGTGAAGTTACTTCAGTCTCGGATATATTCTTCTTCTTCTTCGTGTCGATGGTATAACATATAAGTAATCTCTGGGTCAGATTTGGCAAGCCCAAAACTTTGCCACTGCAACGGCGTTATCAGTGGCAGCGCAAAGGTCACCCAGGCTACAGGTTCCGGGCAGGGTTGTTGCGAATATCAGCATCAGCATCAGCATCCGCTGATCATCAGCATCATTTTCAACATCAGCATCAGCATCCGCATTAAATGATGCTGATATTTATGCTGATGTTCATGTTGTAACGTGACCGAAGGGGGAGGGGCTCATGGCACATTTATTTGTTTCGCTTGTGAGTTTTGACCGCTAGTATAATAAGTTTATGGTTTTGACCAATCATAGCACAGATTATTGCACTTCGGTGATTTTTAGCAAAACCAAAACAATCTTGCCTATTAGGTACGACAAATGTCAACAGCAGATAGTACAATTCAAAGATAATATAATACGTTTAGTACAGTTGAAAGTGGCGTTCTAACAAAAAGGGCAATGAAGAGCTATTATAGTTAACTAATAAAAAGCCAAGGATGAAAATAATTTATGCTGGATTGCCTTTGCTGGATAAAAATAATCAAGCTCTTCATTAACGAATGCAAATAATAACAGAAGCATTAAGATAAAAAGGGGAACTCTACATTTTTAAAAACAAATAAATATTGGAGTTTGCGTTCGCGCTGCTCTTTTGTGCGCTTAAAGTAGGACCATCATTCATCATCATCATTACAGCCGAAAGTTGTCCACTGCTGGACATAGGCTTCTCAAAGCTGTTTGTGGGAATATGCCATAATCGCCACGCTTGGCAGGCGGGTTGGCGATCGCAGTTGTTCGTTTTAATACTCAGAGAACGCTGCTGCCCATCCTCTGGTGAATCCCTTAGTCGCCTTTTCGACACCCATGAGAAGATATAGGTTGTTGCAATTCTTTACATGCGGCACCACACGGAATAAAGTAGGTCTAGTTTAAATAATTTCACTTACAAAAGGTTTCTTTCTTTATATGCAAAACCATTGTATATTTATCTCTCGTTTGTTTAAGCATAGTGAAAGAAAGCTCAAATGCTTTTATATCAAAAGAAAAGCCTTAAAACTCCTTTTAAAATGCGCCTATAATGGAGTAACGTTTTCAGTAATCCTAAAAAAAATCGCACTGTGCAGGTATCTTTGCGGGTTTGTCTCGTGTACATTTTCAACGTTCATGTTATGTTTTTCATAATATACCAGATTTTAGTAAATAATTCGTAAATAAAAATGTAGGGTAGCGATTTTTTTTCCTAGGGCTCCATGAAAACATGAAAATGTTTCGTTTGTTATATTATTTTGCCCTTAATTTTAAAATTTGATTAATCACCGTAAAAGTTACAAAAAGGCACTATTTTTAGCCTTTAACCAATATCGGATTTTTATAAAAAGATATATTATATAAATAAATTAAAATTACCTACATTTTTATATAAATTCATAAGAATCAGTACACATTTCCAATTCAAGAAAATCAGCATCAGCATCTGCATCCGCTGATGTCAATGTCAAAAATCAGCATCAGCATCAGCATCCGCTGATGTGATAAAATTCTGGATCAGCAACAACCCTGGTTCCGGGACACAAAGGGCAGTATAAGAGGTGCCTCATCGATTGGGGGTCAGTGTCCAACCACACCCTGTCGCCGTTTTTAGGGTTTCGAAGTCCTACAAGGAACCCTTATAGTTTCGTCATGTCCGTCCGTCTGTCCTAATCCTTTACAGCTTAATAACTTCTACAGTTATAAACATAAGTAAATGAAATTTTGTTAAAAAATAGTATACATATAGATCTCAATTTTAAAAGAATAAAAAAATCGTTTTTCCGTATTTTAGGGGTGGCGTCCATACATGTGAAATGGGGAAAAATATTTTTTTTTCACTGCACCCCCTCGTGTGGGATATCATTGAATAGGTCTACTAAAATGAACGTAATGTTTGACACACCACTTTTTTATCAGGTGTACCATCTGCGAAATATAGCCCGCCAAAGTGGCTTGCAATGTGTCCCCCCCCCCTGCCATTTCTAAACTATGCAATGTAGAAACTTATAATCTTCCACATTGATAGACCTTTGTGAAAACTCTCTTTTAAAATTAATTCGAGTATAATGTGATTATAATTTTTCGAGTTATAGAGAGAAAACTTAAAAATACTTAAAACGTCCTAGTTCAAAGGTCATTGACCTTAGAGAAAAATTATCACAGCAAATAATGCTCCTTTAGCTACTTTCTATTTGAAAAAATCACAAAAAGTAACTTTGAAATGACACACTTCTTAAATTTGGCTTCTTGAATTTATCGCTAGATGGCGCTACTAACAACACGCTCTGAGTCGTGAATGCTGTCGATTATTGCAAAAACTAAAATAGCCATGATTAATATTCGATTTGATTCGTTTGTAATTACGGAACGAAACCTACTTAAGGAACCCTATAATACTGAGCATGGCCCGACATGCTCTTGGCCGGGTTTTTTTTTCAATATAGCCCCACTTGGCGAGATTGGACTTGCTTCTTCCTACTCGAGTTCGTAGTCGGTTTAGTGACTTCCAGGTTGACCAGGGAAGGTTATATCCTACAGGAAGGTGCTCGCTCGGCTGGATATAGTGAGCGGGTGGAGAAAGTGTCTTCAGCCACAGTTTACGACAGGCCTCAACCGGGCACCCCGATAGGGCCTCTGCCCATTTTAAAAAACTGTGCTGACTTTTTAACTGTTGGTAATTGAGCGCTAAATAGTGGATGTCTTGCATCAGACTCCTGTTTGTGCTTTTCCACTGCGCAAGCAACCTCTCTACGGACTAATTGGACACTATCTTTACTTGAAATGATATATCACATATTCAATCTTTTACCGGAGCTAGTTAGCCCATATCTACTTCTATAACATACGACCTCCAGATGTGACGGCTACAAATAGGTATATTATACGAATATGTATAACCATACCGAGTTAAAAATGCCGTCTTTTGTTCTCCCAGCGCAGCATCTTACACAGTTCCCACGGATAAGTGCGATACGCACATTGTTCGTTGTGTTTATATTTAACGACCTTGCCAAATTGTACACAGAAAACGGCAACAGATATGAAGGGAATTGGGAGAAGGACGTCAAATGTGGTTTAGGCCGGTATTACCACTTGCACACCGGACAAATCCAGGAAGGGTGCTGGAAGAACGATGTTTGTGTCAAATCTAAGATGTCGGATATGATTATCAGACAGACCTGTGATCACCCAACTCCGTACCCCATACCTCCGGTAAGTTACAGATACCTACCCTAGCTACTTACCTATATAATACATTTTTCTACGTATATGTATCGCGCGACTGCCTCGTTGATCTAGTGGTCGCAAGCGCGACTGCTGAGCGTGGGCTCCTGGGTTCGATTCCCGGGTCGGGCAAAGTGTTATTGGGTTTTTTCATTAGGACATTCTCAGTAGCAGCCCGGTGTCCATACTCCGGGCTACACAAATCCATATTTGTTCCCGGTTAGTGGCAATAGGCTCGCCCCCTATTACATGGGACTATAACATAACTGGCGAAATGTGGGTGTACTATACACCTCTGCCTAGCCCTTCAGGGAAATACAGGCGTGATGTTATGTTATGTATCGCGCCCACAGACCAGCTGGCTATATTTAAAAAATACAGCCCTGTGACAGACGGGTGGAAGGACGGATGGATGGACATACGGGGAAGTCTCAGTAATCCGGTCCCATTGGCAACCTTTGGGAACACAAAAAACGAAAAATATTCATGAAAATAGTGATTGCGCCTAAACACTATTGTGACGTCTGGAATGTCTGAATACATCGACTTTTCAGCCCAACTGAATCGAACCAAGAACCCCACGCTCAAGCAACGTGGCAGTCCCCTCAGCTGAAACCACAGAAATTAGATAGAGTAGAATGGTTGTAGGTAATCACAAAATAAAAAAATAAAGATAATCAAAAAATAAAGAGTGATTTTTTGGTATTACCTCCAGAATATTATTAAAAATCACGTCATTCATTGCCAGACACTTAACATCGTGGCAACCCCTTGCCAGACACCCTTAATGTTCATGAAATTATAATAATTCTACTTACGTTATAGTATAAAAGTTGATTTTTATATATAATACTTGGGTAATCATTAGATGATGTTTCCTCATTAGCCAGACATTTTTGATAGTTCCAACCTATAGTTGTAAAATAACGGTAGACTACCGTTATTAACCAAAAATTTCCGTTAGCTACCAATAAACAGCCGGTTAGCTACGGTTATTTATCCGACTGCGACGTGAAAAGGGTGGTTATGTTGACAAGTTTTTCAAGCATGAATTATTTTTAATGCGTTCGTTTACGAATATTGTAGCTACTCAAATATAAATGTTAATCAAATGTAATTTTTACTATTTTTATTATTATTTTAATTATTAATACTTATTCAATACATAAATTAATAAATATCTGAAATAAATAGATAAGATTTGATTTAATTAATTAATTAATAATGTGTAGTGATCGCGAAAATCTAAGAAATTAATAATTAATTAAAAATATTATTGTTTTTTTTTTTACTTTATAGAAATTATAATCGAAAACAGTTGATCATACGAAAAACTAAACTAGAAAGAGAGTATGTAGAAAAATTATTTATTATTATTAAATAATTAATATTTAATTTATTTAATTTTTGTTTTATTTTTAATTTGGTTGATTTTATTTGATTTGATAAATAGATAAGAGATATAAGTAGATTGTGTATGTTTGGGAGCGAGCAGTGGAAGTGTGAAGTCTTGTCATGTGTGATGATGATGAAGACGATGATGATGATTATGATAATCAAGATGACGACGATGATGACGATGGTGATAATCAAGATGACGACGATGATGACGATGGTGATGACGATGATGATGGTGACGATGAAGATGACGACTTTGATGATGATGGTGATGACGATGATGGCGATGATGATGATGATGAAAGCAGCTACTTTCAATGCTCCATACCAAAATGTACTACGTACATATTACCTCAGTGTATATCTCAAAACAGTTTTCTTTTTATTACAAGAATACTAAACAATCTATACAAATTTCCTCTAGCTAGTATTTAATAAACTTTATTATCTTCCTTTTTGCATATATTTTATATAGCTAAGTTAAATAATAAAGGATAAATATTCGAAAAATCTCTAAAAACGCATGATTTTCAAAAAATAAAAGTATCGAACAAAAATCAACTAATTATATAAATGTCTAGTCAAACGATAGACAAAGGTTCAAAAAAATATGTATCTAAATTTGACATTCATCAAGCATGTGTTCGACTCAGCATATGTTTTCAAAAAGTCACCTCATTTTGGGAGCCTATCTTTAATGAATGACGTCAATTTACAGATTTCCACCAGTGGTGGGCAAAAAGTGGAGGACAATAGACGAAACTTCCAAGTCTCGGATTTGTGAATAACGTTTAGTTACGGCCAAAATTAATGTCCTATCTATCCACGATTTGCCATAGGTATACTAGAGATAGAAATTTGACGTATTTTGTATGGAGCTTATGTCAAATTTCGATCTCCAATAGGGCAAATCGTGGATAGATTGGATATTAATTTTGGCCGTTAAAGGACATGCTCGAAAACTTTCCTCACGGATTCGGAATGGTCACTTTCGGACGTGTGAATAAGGCCTACACCGCACTGTTATTTTTACTCGCGCGATTTTTTATCGCTAAATCACACGGAATCATATGCAGGTGGGCACTGGTGATTTTAAATCGCGGCAGTGAGGCTCAAAGGTGCGCGAATAAAAACAGCACAAATAAAAATCGCGCGAATAAAATACGCGTGAATACGCTGTGCGGGCTAAGCTAGCAGATTTGGTTTGGTCCGGACCAACGGATTTGGTCTTCTATTGATCTAAGTTTATTCATAATGTCGGCAGACTACTCTTATCTATAGGATACAATAATGGATTTTTTGATGGTTCGATAGAGGACTGAATCCGTGGTTTGGACCGAACCAAATCTGATTGTATATGGAAGAAAAATTGTAGTTGTTATTTTTAATTTACTTCTTGTTTTCATTTACAGAACGAACTGAAATTTACAAAAAGACTCCTGGAGTTCAGCGAGTTTTGGTCTCAGCTGAAAATGGGTGACATTGACAAAAACCTGAGGATTTGCGTTGACCAAATGCTTATTTAATCATTATTGTTTTACAAGATCATCTCCCGGTTACTGAAAAGTTGATCAATCAATGCTGTGGTTTGTTGACTAAAGTATTATAATCAATGAAATTACTTGCAACTGTGGGGTAATTGTGTAACGCACTCAAAATTACAATAGCTTTCATTTTGACATTACAGAAATAATAATTGCGTAGTGCATAGTTTCCGATAAGACGAATTGTTAAAACATACAATGCAATGGAATTTGAAATCAACATGATAGCGATCACGAGTGAGTTACACAATGCGGCCGCTGCTGATTAAGTAGTACATTTTTGTGTGTATCCGAATTTCATTGTAAATCATTCTTACAAAATTCTACAGGTTACTTTTAAATGAACAATTTATATACTTAATACTAAATTATATATTAACAGATTTATTAATGTCATTCATTATTATATCACAGTACTTATTGGATTAAGTAATAAATACAGTCAATATTATATTATTGCCCTACGTTACGGCTTATAATTAGTATATACTGTATTAAAATCTTTTCTAAGCAGAATAAAGCCTTCGGGTCATAATGTACAATACGCAAAATGAGCATGACGCTCCAAATGTACAAAACGCAAAATGTGCAAGAAAGCCTAAGCCACGTTACACACTGGCATTACCGGTTTTTTTTTTTACTTGTAAGGGACGAAGCTCCCGCTAGGGAGACCGGGGGCGCAAAGCCCACGAGTGGTTTAGGGGGGCTTAGCCCCCCGCTATAAGAAATAGAACTGACAGCCAAGTAGCTAATAGATAGGTAAGATTATGATAGAAATGCAACCACTCCGCGCAAGTGTGCTATTTATAAACTACTAGCCTATGTCCTCTCGCTTCACTCGGGAGCACTTTATTTTACTGGGATAAAAAATAGCCTATATTTTAAGCCGAGCTATGGTCTATCTGTGTGCCCAAGTTCATCCAGATCCGTTCAGCCGTTTCAGCACAGATTGAGTAACAAACCAGGGATGTTATGGAGCTCCGTAACCGTAACCGAAACTATCGGATATCCGAAATAAAATATATCCGTAACCGTAACCGTATCCGTTTCACAAGTTTCGGATAGTTTCGTATAAGGGCGGAGTCTAAATAAAACGACATGTTTCGACAGGTTTTTGTTTCACCGCTCGCGCGCCACGTGAATCTTGCAGTTTGTATGTTATTTCTAGACATAACATAACCTCTTTCATAACCTATAAATAAAACCAAATTATTACAGACTATTTGTGTTTATATTTTACTTCAATCTAATATCCGTAACCGAACCTATCCGAAACTAACGGATAATCCGAAATAATTACATATCCGTAACCGTATCCGAAACCGATATAATTTTATTCCTATATCCATATCCGTATCCAGATCCGAAATATCATATCCATAACATCTCTATAACAAACATCCAAACATCTTCACAAACTTTTACATTTATAACATTAGTAGGATTTGACAACTACGACCCTCTCGGCCCTGTATTATAAAAAGCACAAACATTTTTTTTTGTAGACTAACAGACTTGTATGGAACGTGGCTTTGACTTTCTTGCGCATAGCGTTTCGCATATTTTGCGTGTTGTTCTCATATTGCGTTTTGCAAATTTTGTGTTTTGTTCATTTTGCGTTTTGTACCTACCTATATTTTAATTGTCGTGCTCATTTTGCGTATTGTAGGTAGGTTAATTAAGCACCGAAGGGAAAATAAGATATGCTGGTATCAAGTTAACCGATTCAGTGCTAATGGTAATGACTCAACTTTGTGTCATGTATAAGTACAGTCAACAGCAAAAGCCGATGAATATTTTGAAATGAAAAAAAAAAGTATCAAATTGTAATGTATTATTTGACCTAATTTATCGTAATACTTCTTTTTAGAGAATGTACCTAGGTACTTCTTTATCTTTATTCGTAAAAAAAAGTTTGTTTTGTAAAACTGAACAATCATCACTTCTTTTTCATGCTGACTGTAGGTAAGTACTATATTTCTATTTGATTGAAGCTACGCTTCGTGTCTTTATGCGCATTTAGTGGTTCATTTTATTGACATAATTAAATTATTTTTAAATTATTTCAAGTGAATCAATATTCAAGTAGGTTCAATAGTAATTAGGTTCAAGAGATTTTTTAACAGGTGAGAGAGACACCCATATTCTAAGTTCAAAAGTTTCTAGATCCCACTCAAACTCACTCAATACAATATTTCTTCCGTGGTATTCACAGTTGCGAAAAATCCCGTCACTTGATAGTTTTCCTTACTCAAGGCATAGAAAACAATACGAGTATAGAAACGTATCTCTTTTATATGAACGCCAAATGCCGCCTTATAAATACCTACTTCCCCCTTCAGCTCGTAACTTCCCTCTGTCGTCCGCGCATGCTGCCAGGGCTGTTAGCTGCTAAATATTTAATGCGTTATCTGTTGGTTTAGTTAGAATTTATTTTTTAAATTTTCTTTACCATGAAATCAGATATTTTGCGTTCCTGGCACGGCTTCGTCAAGCTGGAAAAGTGTCATTTGACGTGATTATTGTTGTTTCTAATCAGAAAATTGGCCGATTTTGACGAATTTATGGAATATATGTACAAATACCGATACAATTATCCGTCGCGGCGTTGTTAAGAATACTGACTTTGATATTATTTGTAGGAACCGAACCCTTGAAGTCATCCTTGAGCGAGTTTTGAGTCTAGAAACGTTTGCGGCGTTAGTTGTTCTAAAGCGCAAATCACACACAAGGCGGGTGCGGGTCGGGTCGGACCCGCGGCGGGTATATTAAGCTGGTTTTATATGGACGACATCACACGAAACGCGGGCGCGGGTCAGTCCCGCGGCGGGCCCGCGTCTTGTGGAGCGCGAGAGCCGCGCGTCTCACTCCACTAGACAGAGCGCGGGCCGCGCGGGCGCTCTACCCGACGCGGGCCCGATCCGCACCCTCTGTGTGTGGTTTGCGCTTTAGAATATGGGTGTAGACGATATTATGTCATAATCACTCATCCACATTTCATATTATTACGATGGTAGAATACTTTGTATAATAATTGAACAATCGTGTAACGTGATTGCATGACTCGATATTGTGTATTAGTTAAACACCAGCAGTTATCTACTACTACTAATATTATGTCGTGACGCTACTTATCGCAATTTTCAGTTAAACACGTTTACTGTTTCTTAGTAATGAAACGTGAGACTTACCTAATTATGTACAGTCAGCTGCACTTCACGAAATTTAAACGCAATTATTAAAAAAACCTTAGGGAGGCCTATATCCAGCAGTGGACGTCTTTCGGCTGAAATGATGATGATGATGATGATTAAAAAAACTTGTTGATTAAATCGGTTTAGGTGGATAATTGCAGAAACGCAAAATAACACATTCGTAAAACGTTAGAAACGCAAAATGTGACCCAAAATTCCAGAAACTCAAAATGTCAGATGACCCAAAATGACAAAAATTCAAAATGACAGATTCGGAAAATGCCGGTAACACAAAATGACAGACTCGCAAAATGACAGGAACTCAAAACGACATATTTCACAAACCAGATATTCATATGCAGTAAGTGCAGATGTAAGTATACAACATTAAAAGATTTCAATCATTACTTTTTCTTAAATCAACGTTTTAATATCGCCAAGTGTATACACCTTTGTTGTAGTTGTTGACGATTATGTATACCTAGGACAAACTGTCCAGCTAGGTAAGTCCAACTTCGAGAAAGAGGTCAATCGTCGAATCCGACTCGGTTGGGCAGCGTTCGGGAAGCTACGCAATATCTTCTCGTCCAAAATACCGCAGTGTCTCAAGACGAAAGTCTTTGACCAGTGTGTGTTGCCAGTAATTACTTACGGTACTGAAACGTGGTCGCTCACAATGGGCCTGATAAGAAGGCTCAAAGTCACTCAAAGGGCAATGGAGAGGGCTATGCTCGGAGTGTCCCTGCGTGATCGAATCAGAAATGAGGAGATTCGCAGGAGAACGAAAGTAACCGACATAGCCCGAAGAATTGCCAAACTTAAGTGGCAGTGGGCGGGGCACATTGCTCGCAGAACGGATGGCCGATGGGGCAGTAAAGTTCTGGAGTGGCGACCGCGTACTGGAAGGCGCAGCGTGGGTAGGCCCCCCACAAGGTGGACCGACGACCTGGTGAAGGTCGCGGGAATCCGCTGGATGCGGGAGGCACAGGACCGGTCGTTGTGGCGATGCTTGGGGGAGGCCTATGTCCAGCAGTGGACGTCTTTCGGCTGAAATGATGATGATACACCTTTATACAGCCACTGTTTTCCGGTTACAATAAAAAAAAACGATTTGACTATTTGTAAACGGAAAACAAGGAGTCATTTCGGTGTCCGTCTGTCACAGACGATTATCTCTGAAACTATTCGAAGTAAACATATTTATATTTAGCACAGAGATTTGCACGGAGCATTGGTGGCTAAATTGTAGACGTCCAATATCTACTTGTAAGGTTGTGACAATTATCAGTATTGAAAATTTCTGCTACCGAATAGTGAAACTACGGCTTACAATTATCGTTAAAAAACCTTTATTTTATGGGGAATAATACTAGTAGGGAGTTTCACGGTCACACATGTGGTTGTAACATAACTCCCTTGATATTTACGGTACATTAGCCCTTTCGATGTGATGCGAAGCCTCAGAAGAACACGTTTCACTCATATGTTTAGTCTTGCATAAAAATACGTATACCATGTTGAGATCAAGGCAAATGATATTGCATTGAATCGGTTAAAATTTCAAGCACATACGCTACATATTGGCTTTTCCATATTTTTTTCTAATTAATGAGAAGTCCTAATTGTCATAGTCAACGAATGGTAAACCGAGCAAAATGTGGCACATAGCTTAACACCTAAGGTTGTCTATTCCTTGAACAACGTGTTAGGTAGGTACTTGTTTTTACAAATTATTTTCTAGATGATGAAAGTCACTTAAGTAGTGAAACTATAATCCAATATTTTGCTATAATCACCATCCAAATTTTTTATTATGATCTTTGCCGAAAATAATAAAATAGGTAGGTACGTTTTTTCTTTTAGTCATTCGGTAAAAATAAAATATTGAGATATGGCATCACAAAGTTTACGTTTGACTTATAAATCACTGTGTTGAAAATTATAAAACATGTGTTTTGCAATACCACCTAGGCTGTTGCCTAAATGGAACCGCAAGTCGGTTCGCCAAACTGAGACATGAAGATGGAAAGTCTCATGTGATTGTAATTTCACCGGCACCCGTACCCTTCAGACCGAAACACAGCAATAATAGATAATTTTTCCGGGAAATGATTTTATTGCGAAAATTTTACCTACCAATTTTTTTCCAAAAATGGAGTATTTGAATGATATCTAATGCTTATAAAAATTTGGATGGTGATTAAAAAGTCATCCTGTATAAAAAGTTATTTTTATGTCACAAAAAATACGTGTTACTATTCTAATAATTTCGACTGAAATTGACATTGATATAGGTACTTTTATACCAAAATATTCACGAAAAATTACAATTTATTCCATTACATAACTATGACATTCCGAATACATGTATTCGAAAAGTCTAGAAATAAAATTCAAGAAAATGACAAGTAAGAAAAAAAACATAAGTAAGTCGGATAGTGACTAGACAGACAGGCTGTGGCAGAGTAATGCATGTATGAGGCGGCGTGTGCACTAGCGGGCACCACCCCTCGTGGTACTTGGAGACTCAGTTACTCGCCCAGGTATATCGGCAAGGAGCTGACCATCAGGAGGAAAATGGCAGACGCCTACCGCCAGAAATCGTAACTAGGTGGCGCAGAGAGGCACAGGCTGCCAAACTGGGGTAATGGAGGAAGAGGCTGGATAGATTGAGGAGTCTATCGTCCGCATTGCACGGTTCTCGAGTTGTAGTGATGTCCCAGGTGTGCTAGGACATGATCGCCAAAAGGGTGTGTAAAGAAAGTATGTAGGCCTGAAGTGGGTCGCGAAAGTCATGCATAGCAGTTCTTGTGGCCCATCACCCATGGCGAAAGTAGGCACACGGCGGAGTTTTTAGTGGAGTCGAGCCCCACATACCACATTGTCTCTCAGGTGGTGACATGCGATCGACATTTTCTCCGCAAAAAAAAATTGTAACGCATGCCTATTGCCTGCGACAGCCTGGCCATTTAGGCAATATTCTGTATAATAAATAAGACATTCCCAATTTATCAAACGTTAAAATTATATAAAATGTTATTATGATTGTATTTACAGAGATTCGTTAGTCATACTATAATAAAACTAGTTTTCTAATTCTGATTCTCTACTACCTGTATTTAAATGAGATTTTATGTAAAAATAAAAAAGACAATATTAAAATACCTACATGAGATATTATTATACCTATTTTCGGAAATTGAAATACATATTTCAAACTGCTGCCAAAGAAACGCGTGACCTTTAAAATAAGTAGTTCATATACTGGAACCAGCTTATTTCCGTTTACTTGGTCATACAACAAATTCATGAATTGCGGTAACAACAGCGTAAGATAAGGATTTTTGGAAGCCTCAAGTATCGAAGACTTACCGAGATAAATAAACACATTAAGGATAAACACTCAACATATGCTTTGGCTAAGACATCTCACGATTTTTACTAG